>CM017779.1:25431333-26831724 GCA_008121275.1 Drosophila lowei
TTGGCTCCCTTGCTCCCACTCACAGACACTTGCGCACACTCTTGCTTGGCGCTCGCGCTCTCTCTAGCTGTCCCCCCGCTCTGGTAACGGTATCACGCGCTCTGGACCCAACGTCATCCATCGCTGGCGCTCATTCGAATTTCAACGCTCGGCAGTGTAAGGTGGTCCGTCGTCGCAGCACTCAGCACTGGTACGAACCGTACGAACACTCTTCCAACTAACGTCACACTCTCTCGTACACCCACACTTGTGCAAAAGGCCAAAGAGCAGTCAAGAGCCAGTGCAAAAAACGCCCCCGCCACAGCCCCGTGCAAGGTGCTTGGTACCCGCCCCCGGCAGCACTTAAGCATAAATTCTTTTGCTTTTCCCTTTTCCTTTAGAATTTAACTGTGAAAGTGAAAACGTGACAGCACGAAGAACGAAACGAACGAACGAGGCAAGCAAAACAAAAAACCCGCGTGTGTGTGTGAAAATAAAAAGAAGGAGAACAAAGCGCAGCAGAACACAAGAGAGAGAGAGAATAAAAAAAGATAAAAATAATCAACGAACGAAGGGACAAGGTAGCCCTCAGGCGAAAACAAGGAGAACAACAAAAAACACAAAAAAAACAACGAAAATTGACAGGTAAGGGAAGCAACACCAAAGTCTCTTCTTTTCAGCCTCACTCTCTCTCCCTATCTGACCATCTCCCACTCTGTATGGTTCTATCTCTTTCCATTTCCTCCTCTTTATGGCTCTATGTCTTTCCCTTTCCTTTTCCCTGTGCCTGAAATTGATATTTCGTTGCATTTTTGGTATACCCTATGGAGGGAGTCAGTATGACGACTTTGACAGGATGTTTTGTTTGGAAGGATTTTTGAACCTCTTCAAAAATACGGACAAAAAATAAATATTCTGGACCAGGCAACATTATCTGTCTTTCGGTTTCTGTCCCTAAGTGTTAAAGAGTCAATAGCTTCGGTATCCACTGATAGCCTCTCTCTTTCCTGTTTCAGTTTTGTTTTTGGGTTCTTTTCTTATCTCCGAGTGCTGTGCTTCTTGCTTCTTCCATGATTCACTTGTTCATCGATGTTAACCCTACCATTTCTCTGATAATAATTTTTGTGCCAATCATTGGATTAAAGGTTCAAACATTTAAAAGTATGAATAGTTTAAATGAATCACAGTTCTAACCATAATTTGGTTTCAACCCAAATTCATGTTGAACCTTTTTAGTTTCTCTTGGGTTTTCTTTTTAGGTTTTTCCGTTTCTGTCATACATAACGTAACTGATTAGATAGAATACTTTTAGTATGTTCGGCTCCTCAACCTTGCACAATTTATGACGGCCCTAAAACGATGTCGTCTGGGTAGATAATGGCAGTGGAAAGAAGGGTTTCGACGGGTAGAGTGGGGTTAACCCTTGATTAAAGTGAAGATGAGATGTTTCGTGATTTATGAGATTTGTTTTTTGGGGAATTCTAAATTGGGTAAATGTCTTTTTGTTTTAATCTCATGAGTTATTTGTTGACAACTGTAGTATTTTTACAGAAATATATATATATTTCAGATATTTCTTGTTGTATTTTATAATCTTCAAAGAAATCTAAATAAGATAAAGACGGTTCTATGTTTCTATGGTTTCCGCGAATGCATGTAAAGATTTATATATTATTGACGTTTTGGCGGGCTCCTGTGACTCATTTTTAGATACAACTTGGGGTTTTTGTGGGATTGACTTCAATCAGATATGACGTTGGTAAATGTACCCTCGTGTTCGTTATGATTCTTTAAATGAGTCACAGCTAAAACAATCATTTGTATCCGATCACTATGATTTGACAATATTTATTAAGGCCTCACAAACATTAGAATTGTTGGGAAATTCTTGGGAAAACACAAACATTCGCCAAAAATAAAATTCAATTTCTTTGGTTTTATCTTATCTGTGATTTCCCAGCAAACGACCCAATTAAGTAAACGGATATCGAGTATGAATACTCGTACGAATATACGTTTTTATCATTAATACATTTGACGATTGGCATGGACAAATGGACAAATTGTATCTGTCTGGCTGTCTGTCTGTCTATCTGTCACCAGGGACCCAGCAAATCGTTCGCTCACGTGAGTCAATCGCCGCCAGTCGAGAAGTTATGCAAAACGACTTTTCAAATCGGTTATGCTTTCAAAATAAAAATAAAAATACAAATAAAAAACACTCGGTCGTGCAGCTACAAACAAACTTTTGCAATTACAGACAGATCCGGCAGAAATAAAAGCAGAAAAGAAATAAAAAGAGCAGAAAAGAACCGAGAATCGGAATCAATCGATTTCAATCGAGTCAACGTGTCGCCAGGCCAGGCAGGCACTCAATCCCTCAGTAACACATTCAATCCATCTACGAGTAGGGGTATATTTATCCATATCGAATATTCAGAGATTCTTATTTGTGTGTACGTGCCCCTGCCTAGACGATGACAGCGTGATTTATACGATGATTCACTCGCGATTATGGATTATGGAGGGATACAAATGCAAATCCAACAAACAACTCAATGTCTCTGAGGCTGACAAAGTCCAAAGGGTTCATTCAACTCAGGACAACCTAAGGAATGACCCACCTTATTGACAGGATCCCCAATCCACAATCAAACCATCGCCTGGTAACCCCATTTTTTCAGGGAAAATCAATAATTTTCGGGTCATTTGTGCTTCTGTTTATATTTATGGCCATGCCACGCTTTGTGGCCACCACAATGTTGCACAAAAACTCTGAATTTATTTTGGTTGTCATGCAACTGGGTTTATGTTAAATAACCAGAAAATTAATTGGTTTCTGCAACTGCGGTTGGCTTGAAATGTTTTTTAGCGGATGTGTACTTGTAATTGCTTTAACTTTTGGCTAAAAAATAGTATTTATATGGGAAAACTGAGAATACGAATATATGTACGAGTATATGTAGACTTGTTTTGGGTCTGTTGCTGGCTGATTGTAGGTAGGGGTATATGCATGGATAGTCGTTTAGATTGAAAGTGAATGTATTTATTCCCTGCCTTTGTTCCTTAACTTGAAAGATCTTTATTTCCTAGATCCGTGAATCTGTAAGACATGTAAAACCCTATACTATAAGCTCTAACATCCATGTATTGTCTCTGCTCCCCAGTTTCCTTGTGGAAAAGCTAAACAAACCCCTGGTTCTTGTGTATTGTGATTTGTGTATTTATATGGAAGTAAAATACCAAATATTTATACGTTTTTCTATAATCTTGCAAGGTAGATACGAGTACAATGTGACCGAAGGATGATCCTGAAGTACTGTCCAACAGCTCAATGGATTTTTGGGGCTAAACTTTAAGGACTCTGGGAGACCAGAGACCTAAGCTGGATGAATTATTAAAAGGGAACAATAAATTTGTAAAAAGTCTAAAAAAATATGTGTAAAAGATCTTAAAATGATGTATGTTGAACCTGAGGAGTATTACACAAGTTTTTCTACTCTGTAATATAATAAATAAGTAAATAAGGAACATCTGTGTAACAATTTTGAATCATTGATCTCCAAGTTTGCCTGCTCTACTATTACGTTATGGATATACGTCCACAATGGGTATCCACTGTATCCGTTTATTGAGAACGATCACATGATGGAATTATACCCAGATACCAGGAAAAACTTCACACATTTGGACTCTCGCTGGATCGCTGGCTTCGCCTTTATTGCAGGCTGAAATTCAAAACCCCCACACACACACTTGACCGAGTCGTAAATCCTAATCAAATTTATTAAATCAAGTACCTATCCGGGCGATGTGTGTTAATGACAGAACAGAGAAGCGAAACAAACAACGGACGCCCACCAACAAGCATAAAAATAAAGACTAAAATAAAACCGAAGCGAATGAAAGCAATTTGAGCGATATGAATGCGTTCTGTCCACCATATAGAAATGCTCTATATAGAGAGCAGATACAGATACAGCTAGTTGTGTACAGCATATGCCCCGGCGAGATATCAAACAATCAATTTGTGTGTGTCTGTTCTGTCTGCGGCATTAATTTGTGCAAGTAATTTCATTCGGTGGGGGCTTGGGCTTCAGTTCCCAGCTGCAACAAACAAAAACAAAATATTAAATATATGTATGTATGTGTGTAACGTTATATATTATGGCATACCTATAGCTATATCTTTTCGTTAATGAACAAAATCTAATAACTGAGAGCGCGATCAGGGGGGTAAATATTTGTACATTTCCCCTTGATTAAATAACCTTCATGTGTGCCTGCCTGCTGCCTGACTGCCTACCTCTGTGCTGTAAACGTTATCCGTGCTTGGATTCGTAAGCCGGATAAGTTGTAAATCAATGACCAGATCTGGTTATATCGTTATCAGTGTCATTTATTCGGTAGGAAGTGTTGTAAATGTATGTAAATCATATTGATGGGGGT
The DNA here is from genome assembly GCA_008121275.1 of Drosophila lowei. Classification (NCBI taxonomy): domain Eukaryota; kingdom Metazoa; phylum Arthropoda; class Insecta; order Diptera; family Drosophilidae; genus Drosophila; species Drosophila lowei. The sequence goes on from CM017779.1 coordinate 25,435,762, forward strand.
TTATTATGCGTTTCTAAGGGAAACTTTCGAAAATAGCTATTTATTATGGTTTGTTCTAACATTTAGCGTCATTTCCGAGCTAATTTTACCAAAGGGATACCTTAGATTTCTGTATCAGTTGAATTGAATCTATTAAGGTTTATCTCTGCCTTCCAATCAAGACGAATAATAGAAAATACTTTACAATTTAAATATTTGAATTCTTATACCTTTTTTTTATTCTCCTTTGTTATCCGAAAGATAAGATAATTCAATATCCTTCTTTTAATATTTGTAAGGCTTTTTAAGCTTTATTTTTGACTTTGGGTCTTATCCCTGATCTTCTATTGACGCGGATAATTGTTATCCGAGAGTTATTTAAAGCTTGGGATAACTAAAAATCAAGCACTTAATCAATTTAATGTTATTTATAGCTTATCCTTGACCTTTTGAAATTGAAATATTCTATGAAAATCACACCAGATACAAATTAATGCTCATTTCCCTTATCCGCTGTTATCCGAACACTTATTTTAAGTGCAATAATGCAAAGCCCAGCTTCAGATCCCTTGAGAATCTATTTTAAATCACTCTTATCCACTGTTATGCATAGCGTGGCTGTGGGTGTATACTTTAGCGGACTGATAGCCACTAGAGACTGCCTCTAGAGTGCACTGTCCCGTCATTTATCCATTGCGACACCCCCAGCCGCAGTCTCGAGAGCCTCTCTCCCTCTCATCCCAGGGCACTCGTTGCTGTTGTCGCCGTTGTCACTCTTCATTGAAGATAAGTTCAATTCGCATAATGCTGCTGTTGTAGTTGGGGACTTGGTTGTGAAAAAAACATCCGGCGCACAGCACAAAGCCCCAGCCTGCCCTCAGCCTCAGGCTCATGCTTTAGCTTCAGCTCCAGCCTTAGCCTTTGTATCGGTATCCGCGAGACGCGAGGTTCGAGGCAAACCAGCAAACGGCAGAGCAACCAGATTTTGGCTCGACAATAGCCCAGGCAGCCAGCCAGCCCCGTAGTTTACTTGTTTTGCTTATTGTGTTTTGCATACAGGCCCAGGCATTTATTTTATTATACTACATATTTGAATAAAGTGAATTACGTACACAGACACATGGAAGAAAAAACAACGAAAAAAAGGTCCAGACGCCCGCCAGGTTCCGAGCAATGCGTTCTGAACAGCTCCTCCTCCGGGCCTTGCGCCAACCCAACGTTTAATTGAATTGAAAACTGAACCCCAAACCGAAGCGAAGCCCAAAACGAAACGAAACGAAAATATTCAAGTAGAAGCCATCAACGGAATTCAAGTTGTACGATTTGCAAAAAAAAAACATTCTTGGGCTTCACCTCCGCCTTCGTTGCCTCCTCCACCTCCGACGCCCCTGAGTCTTTTGTTATATTACCTTGTAATCATAGAGTGCATAGAGTGGGGTATATTCGTGGGACAATCAGAGAGAAACGTTTTCCTGGATTTAGTGCTCAAACAGGACTCTGAAATCAGTAAAATAAGCTTTAATCTAAAAATTTGATATTTTCTACATGCAAAATTAAGAAAACAATTTCCAGGCAAGGGTAAATCTCAAATCTATTGTATTATCCTCTATATACCCTCTATCTATCCTCTCCCAGTGAGACTGCAAACATAAGGCTGTTTTTTTTGTACATATCGATCTCGACCCCTTTTTGCAAAATGATACCAAGCAAAAATTTGTTTCGAAATTGGTTTTTGATGAAGAATTATTCCAAAATCGTTATTCTTTATTCGAAATCAGGAAGTCCCTGAACTAAGGGGTACTCGCACTAGCGATACACCCTGGAACTATAGCATTCTTCTCTTGTCTTTTGTCTTTGATTCTTTTTTTGCTGGTTCCTTTTTTTCGTTTTCCTTTTTGTTTCGCTTGCATATTTTATGCCCGTTGTTTATTTTCCCGGGGACTAATTTGAAGCGCTTTCGATTGTCGAGTTATTCAATTATTCGCCTTTTTTTGCCCTACTGTTCTGCTGTTCTACGGCTGTGCCGGACTGCCGGACTGCCGGACTGCCGGAATGCCGTTGGGATAATAATTCAATTTAATGCTGCGTGGGCAGAGGTCAGCGCAGATTTGTTTTAATTAATATTTGTTCGTATTTCGCTGGGGGCTTTTAGGGCAGGGGGTGGCGTGGCCGGCGTTGGATGCAAATTCTGATGCCTCCGGAAGTGTCATTCATGGTCACAAATTATTCAAGCTTCTGCTTCTGCTTTGCTTTCGTTTCTATTGCAGAATTCTGGGCAATTCCCCCACGGGGCAGCAGTGGGCAGCAGTAGCCAATTTGATGGGATATTTATGGGGCCATGAAAACCGTTTTACTGCTTTCAATTTGTTCCAGCTTAACGCTTGATTCCACCTCCCACCTCCTTGTGTGGAAGGCCTTTAAAAATAGTGGCATAATGGTTTTGGGTTCTCATGGTTGAATTTGCTTTGATTAAGGGTTTATCCGTTAGTTATTTACTCGGATAAGCTAGGATAACTAATTTGTATCTATATCATTGACTTTGGATATTCCGAAAATATTTTAGACGCATTTAAACGGCTAGAAAACTATTGTGATCGTAATTCTTTTTCAGCTGAATCGTTATCCCAGTCCAACGGCTTTCTATGGTTACTTCGGATAAGTGTTAAATCCAAAGAAGAATCATTTACTTTGTAAAATATTCTATTAAATGTCTTTTAGATGCAAAAACTTGTTATCCGGTGATATCCATGGCTAGAAAACTGATGACCATATCTCATATTTCAGTTTATAATTTGATATGGCTTCATCGGATATGTGCTGCATTCAAAGAAAAATAATATTCCTTATATAATGTCCCATTAAATGTTTTTCCATTTATTCGATTTTTATTTTTTTGATGCAAAACATATTTGAAATGCAAAGTCTTATCCGCTGTTATCCGAAAAGTGTCGACTCCAAAGAAAAATAATTTACTTTGTGAAATATTCCATTACTGGATGTTTTCATTCTCGCAATTGACGCAAAAGTCAGACAAAGAGTCAGCGTCTTGGCTTTTTTTGCATGTCTATGAAATTAGCAAGAGTCTGTCGACCCACGCACTCACATGGGGAACGTGATCACACAATAAGAGGGCGGTATTAAGCAGTTAAAAAAGTAAAGAAAAAACACACCCACATACCCCTCATTCCCCCCTAAGCCGAAGAGCGCGAAATGAACTCTGAAAAAAGTAAATAAAACTCGTGGATAACCCAAAATGGTATTGTATAATAAGCGGCGAGAGATACCGAATTACACACAGAGCAGAGAGCCCTCAGAGCCCCAGAGCCACTTGCATTGCACGCAAATGAACACGCTATAAATATTTAGAAACAAGCCTCCCCATTGTTTACAACAAAATGAAACGAAACGAAGAAAATGTAAGCGAAAAAAGCGCCGATAAAGCCGAATCGAACTCGAAAAGCACGTGACGCTGAATACCGAAAGCCGAATACCGAAACCCGATTCGAGCCGCGCTCTCAGCTGGCCGCTACCGATCGGTTGGGTTGGGTATATCCAATACCATTCGGAGGGGTTCACTGGAATGCCGAAAACAAGTGTACAGACAATCGCAAACCCCACCAAAAGCATTTATGAGCCCCCCGCGACTCTGTGTCTGTGTCTCTGAGTCACGCGGCGGATGGCAGAGTTTTGCGAAAATATTTCCATATAAAAAAAAAACACAAATACATTTATGATGCCAATGATGATGGCATCGAACCGGTGTTGCTTGAGATATTGGGAGTAAATTCGAGAATGCATAAAAGATGATAGAAGCTAAAGCAGTCATCAGGTAATCAGGCAATCAGGCAATCATTCAATCAGAGATGAAGTTCTGTCTAGTAATCCCCCGTTCCCATTCCCATTCCCACTCCCATTGAGGCATGCCATTGCCGCTGAGATTTACAACCCGCCACCAATGTCAGGCAACTATTTTTAGTCGCTACGACTGATAGTAGTAGAAGCACTCTCTCGCTATGGTTATGGCCTGGCCTCTTCCAGCTCGTGACACAGTGCTACCCCCATCTATCATCCATCGAATGTTATCAAAAAATGACTGCCCTGCCAAAAAATATTCAAAGCTTCAAGTTCTTTCCTTCGCTCAAAATCAAAATACAAAATACATAGTATGCCGCGTTATCAGCAAATTTCGTATTCTTATTAATGCTACCAACTCCTCCCTCGTCGTATCTTATCAGCATAAATATTGTGTGTATTGTATTATGCATATTTTATGCCATCAACGCGTGTCGTGTTCCAAGCACACAATTTATGTCGCACGGCTAAACAATTGTCACGATTTTTATCGTTCACGGTTACAGGTTGTGTGATTTCATCGGGGAATATTGAATTGGTTGTGCTATAGGGAATGTTATCCAGTAAATATGACAAATATTGCAAAAGAGATGCATATTAGGGGTCTAGGTTGATTATCCCAGGATTATTCGGATAAATTATATATTGTAATCCGGGAATAAAACTTTCGGATAAAATTAAAAGTTTAAATGCTTTTAGAAGAGGTGGAATGATTTTCAAAGAATTATACTCAATTTTCTAAGCCCGAAAAATCGGATAAGAACATTATCAATGCTTAGCGAAAATCGAAGAACATTCCTTAATTCACATAAAAAGGATCGGATAAGCATTCCATATGCCACAAAGATAGCTGATAATCCTACAAAATATTAGATACTATATCTTTAGTTATCTTGAAGAAGAAAAACAGTTGTTATTCGTGAGCTTCCCATAGATTTTATTGTTTTCCACATTTTCCTAGTTTTCCCATTTTATCCGGATTAGATTTCTAGCAACTGGAAAAGAGTAAAGATTAAGTTGGAACAATTTTTGAATGATATAGATCTTTATTTTCGGATTATTTGGATTATTTGTTCCCAAATCTTGGGGACTATCAAATGTCATAGAAATTAATACATGCGTATGTCTGCTTATCATTTCCACGTTTTCAAGGATTATACATATACTTAGATTATCGATTGTATTATCAACTCTAAAGCTCAACCCAAAAATCATTCTACAAAAACATGGAATTCTCTGCTATATTCATATTTACAGAATATTTATACTCTAAAAGTTTATGGATAAACACAGTTGTTTACTCAAAGTGTGGCCTGGCCTCTGGGCCTCTGGGTCTCTGGGTGTTGCAACAAGAATGCTTTTTACATAACCGATGTTTGGTCAACGCCTCCCGCTGTGTGCTGTGTGGCCCTGCCCCAAAAGGGATTTGACAGCAGCAGCAGTAGACCTGGCGCCAGACTTTTTTTGTACACTAGCTTTACATTATATAACACAGCCAGACGGCTCTGTTTTTTGGCCTTTGTTTTTGTTTTTTGTTAGAGCAACCATATGGGGGAAATGTCTATTAAATTGTCCATGTAATTAGCCATAATTTGAGTGGAACTGCTGCTGCTGCTGCTTCTCACAGCTGAATGTCTCAATAAAAGTTTCATTGACCAGGCCAGGCCCCTCGTATGGGGCCTTCCTTGATGGCCAAAGAGAACACATTTTACATGCACATTAAGTGCCGTCGAATAGTGGCAAATTACCCACAAAATGTGTACAATTTGAGTATTTTTGGTGAAATATTGCCATCTGGACATATGGCGAGCATCGAATGTCGCCGGCAATTAAGTAATTATTTCGGGGTTTATGGATATTTGAGAGGTTAAACCTAACAATAAACCACTGCTGTTATTGTGTGTTACACGATACTTTTTCCACCAACGCTTCTTGGGAGTCGAATCAAAGCCTAAGCAAAAACTGAAGATTTTCCTCTTCAATTGGTGGAAAATATTCTGTTGTTATTTTTTTTTTAAATTTAAGATATTTTTTTTTTTCAGTATTTGTTTGTTATTTGTTATTTATTTAAAAAATTCTGAGCAGTATTTTTGGGTAGTTTTCAGTATTTCTTGAGTGGAATTTAGTATTTTTTGATAGCTTTAATTATTTTTGGGTAATATTATTTAGAATATTTATGGTCATTTAATGTTTCTTTTGGTATTATTCAGTGTTTTTTTTCGCATTTTGCTTATTATTTTTGATGGTATATAGTATTATGTGAATTTTTTAAAGTATTTTTTGAGTAGTATTTATTTTTTTGTGGCTAATTTCAAATTTTGTGTTAGTATTTAGTAATTTTCGAGTATTATCTAGTATTTTTGGTTTTTTTTTGTATCGAAACATAATTATAACATGCCCTGTAATATGTCTGATCGTGCTTCACCACTGGAAATACATGATAACTCCATGGGAATTGTGGGAATACAAAAAATGATCGCCGGTGAAAAACATATCATTTCACAGCCACTCAAACGGAGGGCGCGTCGTTTCTAGACGTATTTTGGATCGAGTCGAGTCCACGTGTCGTATGAGTAGCGTCGAAGTATGTGTTGCTCATCAAATACGACACACATAAAGACCCCTTAGAATGTACCAATCTATTGCCATCCATCCATCCGTAAGGCGTATGGCGGCTGAAACGATAAAGTAAACAGTGTGGTTCCCAAATAAAACAATTCTGATGATTCACTTTTTGCTCCATTTCACCAGCAAACGCGCAGGCAGCAACATTCTCTCCGCCAGCAAAACACCCAAACGCTGCACTTTTCTCCATACATTTTTTCACATTTTTCCTCGTTGTTGGATTTTTTTTCGTATTTTTTTGGGTTGCAATTTTCTGGGCTGCATTGCGAACTTTTGTGCCAGCGAAGCGCAGTGGCGAAAACTGTCTGAAAAAAAGAAGCAAGAAATATGTTGAAAATGCGCGCTTACATAACACACATTTGGTCGAAGTTTGGGGGCCCGCCCGTCCCCGTTTTGGGGAGTTTGGGTTGCATGGAGGTGTAAGGAGGGGGCTGGAGGCCAAGTGGCTACCGGTTACGTCGTTGCCTTTGTTTCCCTGCGATTGAGTGACGCTGCCTCGTCATGAGCGCGAGGGTTGTCTGTACGGTAATCAAATGGAGAGGGGGATCACTATTTTTATATGTATGGTGTTGTGTTTTTACCGGTTGGTTTAGAGAATTTATTCCCCGAGAAATCTTAAGAGAAGAGAGAATTGACTGTTTTTTTTCTTCGACTAGCAGTCGCACAAGCGAAAAGTGTTAAATGGAAGACCCGAGAATGCAAAAACAAAATATCAGATGTCCACCGCGGATCTACAGCCATTTTCTGGGTCTATTTATCCGTTCTGACTCCCTTATTTTATCAATTTATGAGAGATCTTTCGAAACGACTCTTGAAATGGATTTTGTGTTCTTCTTTCTAGATAATTTCAATAGCTGTCATGTTATAGATCAATCTTTGGTTTTTTCTTTAGTTGGACTGCCATTTCTAGACAATGTTTTCATTGTATCTATAGTTTCATCAGCCAATTTTTGAAACCATCGCTAGTCTCATGTTCTATCCTTTTCTCTCTCTAGCCAGCCTCTATTCTGTTGATGCTCTTCTCCCTCTAGGCCAGTCTTTGCACACATCTTTTTGTATCTTTTAACAGCATCTATGGCCCCATTTTAAGCCCTCTTTATAGACTTTATCTTAGCCCATCTCGGGGATCTCTTGGTTTCAAGTTCCTCTCGCTCCTGCCTCTATTATTTCTTTGTCATTTGGCGGCAGTTGGTTTTTGCCTTCTGTCTAGGCCAGGGACCGGGACTTATGAGACACAATCCAAGGCAACGAGGAGGCTAAGAGACGTGGCCAAATGGCCATATAAATATCTGTATGCCTGCCTCCGGCTCAGGGCCCGCATTTCACGTGATTTTGCTGCTGCTGCTGCTGCTGCTCCACAGCTCTTATATGTAATGATTATGAAATAAAAATGCTGCTGTTGCCGTTGCCGTTGCTGCTGCTGCAGTTTGCAGTTTTTTTTCTATAGGTTCAATGACCCCCAAGTCGAGCATGAGAGCTGCTGCGATTGTGTTTTGTGGCAAGTGCATTGTACAGGTTTTTCCTTGTGTTGCCAAAAAAACAAACGCAACAACAACAACACACAGAGAAGAAACTGTATGGAAAATGAATTTCGAATGTGGCGACGCTTGAGATACACTTTCGAAATTTAAGAAACTCCCATGAAACCAAGTCTTAGCCACCCCCCAAATGCTTGCCTTTTGGGCTTAGCAAAGTGGTAATACCCCTCTCTGGCCATAGGGTGCGGTACACACAAAATAAGGCCCATAAAAAGCCTTGCGTGTCCATGAGCTGTGCCTCGCGGAGTCGAGTCTCTGCTGCGGCTGGCATTTTCAGCCGTCACGAAGTCTGCCGCCAAAAAGCCAGGCAGCGGAGACAACAGCAATAACAACAATACACTCAAAACGGGGGCAAAGATGGGAGGGGGAAGGGGCGGGGGGTGTCGTGGCAAGGGGAGATACTGGAAATCAGGTCAACAGCTTCGGGCCCTGTTTTAATTGTTGCCTGTTGCCGCCTGCCCTGACAAATTCTCTGTGTGGCAAGTGTCGCAGAAGTGGCTGTCCTTGCGCCCCATACTGGAAGTTGATTTCCTTGCCAATCAATTCTCACTTAAGGCTCCACTCTTGACTCTCGGACTCATCCCGTCCTGCTTCTCCATGTCCTCTGCTTGCCCTCTGTGTCCTACTGCTACTATCTCGCGATTCTCCTCTGCCTTAAATTGATTCTATCACCATCTCTTTTGCACATGCGTGCGACTGACGCGTTACTTTATTCATTCATTGATTTAGGAGCCATTCTGCTCACTGGAGCCGCACACACACCCCGGATACCAGTTTCCACAACGCAATTCCAACTTTGCGCGTGTTTTCGCATACCCTTTTCAGAGGTTACTACGATATTTACAGCACGGAAACTTTAGAAAGGTCAAAAGTTTCAAATTTTGATCATTATATGATGCTCGATTGCTCTGAGATTTCTTGCAGCCAGACGCACAAGCGAAAAGTGCAAAGGAGATGACCCGAGAATGCAAAAACAAAATACACCAATAATGCTCGACTCGAGCGTGTGGTAAAGAGTGTTAAAACCATGGTTACAATTTTTTTCTAAGGGTATTGGATGCCTCGACACTCAAAGGGTAGAATTTCCTCCTTTTTCATGTAGTCTGTTGCTGACGCAAAATGTCCTGTCACACCCACTCACAGACTCGCAAACATTCACTCAAACATTCATTCACTTGCGTAGCAGGGAGACATCTGCCCACACCCACACACAATGGGTTTTATGTTGTCCCACATTTTGTGATGTCGATGCCGTCCTTTACTTTAAGGGCTTACCAACCGACCAGGCAATGGCATAATTTCTCCAAGTCCCACCCCCCGCAACGAACCGATTTGACACAGTTTTCAAAATGAATAGAGAGAGGAATTCTAAGGAATAGGACCCACGCAGAAGGAGTGCTGTACTGGACAAAGTCATTGCACTCGCCTTTCTCAAGGAGAAGGACTTTTCCGTGCAGAAAGCCAACAGCTGCTTGGCCCAGTTTTTCATGTAACACGTTTCAAAGTTCGTTTTGAAACGCACTTGAGGCGTGGCCTAAACCGATTTCCTCCCACTCATATCATATGCAAATAGGAGGTGTAACCCTCAAGGGAACTCATGTTCGCTTCACTCCCCAACAGGTGACCCACTTATTTCACAAAATGTCGCTTGTTTCGGGACTGTAATTACTTGTTAAGGACATCAAGGAGACTTGATAACTTTGACTTTCATAACTATTTGATGTTGAGGTTGTGGCTGGTTTTGTGTAATACTCGTAGAAAGAATTTCATTATGTAAACATCGCTTCAAAGGATTTCTTTGGTGAGGATTTTGTACCTTGTTGTTGTTGAATTGGTTTTCAAACATTACTTGAGGTTTTGCCACTAAGAAATAGGTTTTATTAGAGGAAAAATATTCCTTAATGGAATATTTAAACATTGAATACATTTACTATATTTCGCATGACACGAAATAAATACTTTTTACTATTAATAATGTTAAATAATAATAAAGTAAGATCCAACATCGTATATTTAAAATGAATCCATAAATTTCAAGAGTTATTAAATATTAAATGAATTAGTTTACAATTGAATACTGAAAATTAAGACAATATTTAATCGAGTGCCGAGTGTGTCGCTAGCATGTCTTGATGTTGAAAGCAGAACCCGACTAGAACTTAATTAGTTGCACAACTTTGTTATCTCAAGTTCCTTTCATGAGGATTACTTTCCTCCCCACAGCCCACACCCGACACCCCACAAGCCACACTTGATTCTATTATAATCCATCATGATCGCATGCTTATCGAACGGGGACTAACTTTTGTCTACTTTCTACCTCCCCCAGTGGCTGCCTGAAGTACGAACAGAAACAATTTAGTTTTCCCCGAGTATTCAAGTATCCGAGTCTCCAAGTCCCCGTTGAAGTTAATAACTTGGGTGGTGCTTTTGTGTGGAACCTTTGGTGTAGTGGAAAATTACTTGGAAGCCTCAAAAGTTTTCCCCTCTTTGCTAACTGACGCAAATTGCAGCAAGCATTACGTGTGTGTCCGCGAGAGTCGACTCGAGTCTTGACCCAAACGTTGTTTCTGTTGCACTTGCGTCACTCCACGCCACCCACACAAACACTCACAGATATTTTAGTACAACATTTTGTGGCATGTCTTTCGGGGTCTGGTCTGTCAATTGTCGAGGCGATTAACCCATTGTGTCCAATGATTAGCACCAAAAACGCTTAACACCTGTTTGGCATGATTTAAATGCTTATTCAGCGTAAAACGAGCTATTTTGGGCCTCTAATTGAGTTGTTTATGCCTGCCATGTTTCGCCTGACATTCGCCCCGCGGCAGACGCCATGTTTAATCTGCGCTAAAGTCCAATAGAAAGAAAAGAGAGGAGGTAAACAAGAGACAAACAGAGAGAGAGAGAGAAACAGAGGGGGAATTACAGTGCGTTTCTGTACTGAAAGGCAGTTGGGGCAGTCATTTTTTGGCTCATTTGACCTCCGGGATGTCAACATTTCTGTGACATTCGCCGCTTTTCGCAGCTTCTTTTGGATGACATCTCGCGACACTGCGACATGACATCGTGTCAGGCCATTAGCATAAACGTTTTAATTAGCAGCCGCTGGACCCGAGAGAGTTAATCGATTCATGGCGCAACATTTCTGTTCTGTGTTCTGTCCTCTGTGCTCAGTCGTAGTCCCACAGCCCACAGTCGGTGCCTAGTTTTGTGTCGATTTTCAGTTTAGTTAAGTTAGTCATTGTAAACTGTCCAATTGAATTCAATTGAGTTGCGCTCCGTTTGATTTCATTAGCTTAAATTGGGTGTATTATAACATTTAGATAAGTCCGCTCAAGTCCAGGGGCTAATGCTCATTCTCAGACTGTTAATAACTCTATATACATACGTGCTTATATTGTAAATATTGTATATATATACTTGTTGACTTAAATTTTGTGTGTGTACATGCGGCACCTTGAGAAAACTAGACACACTCGTAGCATAATATTGACATACATATGAGAATTGCACATCAACACCAGTCGAAACGAATCGAATCGAAGCGAAACGAATCAAGTTCTCAATTGAGTTGAGATTTGATGTAAAACAAAATGGAAACTGTTTAGGCAATTAATGAGGCTTAAGTGCTTTCATATTTCTTTCGAGGAGGAGCCGCAGGGGAGTTCTCTATTTGCAGGCACATTATGTGATTCAGATAGGGCATGACCATGGGGTAGGAAAGGTTTGCTTTTCGGTTTGCGCTTCGCTGAATTGATTCACTGGTGGATAAGATAGCTTGCTATCGAAGAGGCACTTTGGTGACCCCGTTCCGAATTAACTTTGGAATTAAATTTAAAAGAAAATGCGGGGCTTAAAGTGAATACATTTTAATTTTTGGAATGGTGACCTTAACAAAATCTTTTCCATTTTATGGTGACCCATAAAAATGCTTTTGCATAAAATGGTGACCCCAAACAAAAAGGTGGTGACCCCAACAAACAATTTCCTTTGTAATCACATTTTACGAATAATATGTAGAATAGAAAAAGTGGTGACCCCAAACTAAATATTTTTGCACACAAAATGGTGACCGCAACTATCATAAATGTTTTTTAGGAGCATCATTGTCATACTTTCTATTGAAAATTCAAAGGAAATATATATTTTCAGGATTCTCATGTAATCTAAACTCTTAAACACAACGTAACCCACTTTGTTTTTTATGTTTTCTGTTGACTTTGACATCGTGCATCATCAAGCAACGTTCCATATTAATTAGAAGTCATTTCAGTCATATGAATACGAGTACTCGTACTACACATATTCTTATCTACTTAGCATAGCAAAGTACACTCTTGAACCGCCTTGGATACACACACACACACACACACACAACCTGTCGTCTAGCCTCAAAACTAAAGTGACGGCAGCCCGTCGTCCGCCTGCGACACCTTCTATCGGACATCAGAAATCAAGCAAACGCAGCGATCTATCAGACATGTCTGTCTCCCCAGCCCCCCTCCCTAGACCCCTAGTCCAGCGTCAAAGCGCCCCAAAGTGAAATGTGGTTCTGTCGTTTTTTACGAGTAGCCTGCAGTTGACGGGGGAAAATCATTAAGAGTGTCAAATGAAAATGGAAAAAAACAACACAAAAACAAATAAAAACGTGGCAAAAGTGTTGCTGGTGTTGTTTATTTTTTCTGTACTTTTCTTGGGCGTTTCTTTTCTGTTGTTTATTTTTCAATGCGTATGCACTTAGAATTTCATTAGAAATTTGCAATTTAATTTTCCATTTTCTTGGGCGCTCATTTTGTGCATGCGAATTGTGACAAAAACAGCAAAACATTTCCGAGTAATTGCCGTGCGTCGAGAGGTTGGTGGTGGGGGGTTATATCACACAAATGCTTTATGATAAATAGCCTGGAGCTTAAAAGACTGGCACCAGGTGGATATGCGGTAAAAAATTCTGGAAGCAAAATTTGAGCATAATTTGGGGAATATTAAGTATACGCAACTTTTTCGCAGTGGGAATAGATGGGTATATTATTTTAATTTAATATTACAACATTTTTTAGGCTAATTTGAAATGTATGTAAAGTTAATTTGGAATTTATTCAAGCCGAACGACGGCATAAACTTTGATGCGTCTAAGCCTTAAGACTCAAGGGGAAAGAACCATAGGTTCCATACAATTCCAAACAAATTTGGTGCTTCTCGTATTGTCTGGTAGATCTTGTATTTTCTAGTATATTTAATTAAGTATTGATGATGATTTTGTTGTATTTAATTCAGAATATTATTTGATACTAGTATCTTTTATTTAGCATGTCATCGTCTCTTGTCATCATCTTTATTTGAAGCTGTTTCTCTCAGTCCTTATCTGATTTATATCAACGAAATTTACCAAAATGTACAATAAAAAATCACGTGAAATTGTTTATTTAAATAAATTGCTTACCAATTCGTAGTATATTATAAGTGAGGAGAATTTGTATGGCAAAATGAAATATTTGTGCCGGTTTTTCTCATTCTCATTCTCAAATTTTTGTTTGGTTTAATTAGAAATCAAACCGGCTGCTGCCGTTGCTGTTGCTGTTGATGCTGCTGCTGTCAGCGGCCACCCTCAGCAAAATCAGAGCCACCTCATACAATGTACGAGTGTATATGTATATATATTATAAATCTGACCAGTTGGCTGTTTTTATTTATGACTGGCCCCGCAATTAATGCCGGGCCAAGTATTTTATGGGCCAATGGCGCCTTTAGCATTATCTACAATTAACATATGTATGTAGATGGGTCATGTCAGTGAACCGATTACGGATCGGTGGATACCCATTCGGTATTCGAAATGGCAAGGATTTCCTTCCACAAATGATATCTTGTCTAATTGATTGATGTTGATTGACTACGAGAGTTGATTGTTGATTGTTTATGCAATTGGAAAACAATCGGAATGAAATAATAAACAAATTTCCGCCTCTCTTTTACGTTTATTTGCAGACTTGGAAGCGCGCCCACACCTTCGATTTGATTATAGTATATCACAGCTATGCTCTCGCTGTATTTGTCCTAAATCGTTCACTATAATGAATTCTGCGCGGCATCATCGTATTGGAGTATTTCTGTCTCCATAAGTTTGCTGAGAAACACCAACATCAAAAATTGAATACTAAAAAGAAAAAGATTCCACCAAAAGAAAAATAAAGGAACATCAAATTCTGAAAATCAAAACAAGGAACAACAAATTCAACAAATCAAAAGGAACACCAAAATTGTATAAATATCTAAAAGTTTTCTAGTCAAACTATAAAAGAAACAACGAAGGAGATTTACTCATCAACTGCCTCCTCCCCAAAACAGTAACAGATACAGAAACGGAAACCCGAAGTAAGGTCTTGGAGTGGTCTCTGAGCCAAAACCCAAATCAAAAAGTTGACAGCGACGGAAAGTGACCCAAAGGAGGGCACAAACACGACTGCAATCCTGGCCAAAAAGATGCCATACCATCGGAGTGGAGACGCCTCGGCACAGGCCGACAAATTGAGCGGCATTGTGGAGGAGAGCGATCTGTATGAGGGGTTTGCACCGCATGTCGAGACCTCGGAAATCAAAACCCTTGACTTTTACAATCTGCCCAAGCCAACCGGTAAGTAAAGTCTTCTTTTTGTTTTTATATAATATCAATATTTCTGGGGATTGAGGGAAAGCGTACTTATGTATCACGATTTGGAGTATCAGAGTATGAAGAATTAGTGAAGTCTATTGATGAGGCCTATCTCGTGATTGTCTTGACTCTATGCAGGAATTAGCGCTCAATACTATCGATTGGGACAGGCACCAAACTTGGAAACGCTTTCGTGCGAGATAATACTTTTGCTACTAGAAGTTGCTGAAACTCTTTTCTCTTACACGTTGTACTGCTACTGGTTGCTGATACACGTTACTGTTACTCTGAACTGATACACGATGCTGCTGTTGGTTTCTGATACACGTTACTTCTACTCGTTGCGGCTACACGTTGCTGCTATTCGTTGCTGATACACGTTGCTTCTACTTGTTCTTGTGCACGACGTGTGCGTAATTCTAAATTTATTATGGATAATTCTTAACACATTTGCTTATAAATAAATCGCTGTCTTCTCTTTCCAATTGTTCCCAGATATCAATAACGAAAAACAATTTCAGAATCATGGAAATTATGATAGCCCTTCCTTCACTTCCTCTCATCAATTTTATATCTTTTTTTGTTTACAAATGCAAAAGATATAAATGAGAATTGATGCAAATAAACAAGATATAAATCCCAACGAAAGCCAAAAATTGGTGATTAAAATTAAATGATTATTTTTGGGAAACTCAGTGCAAAAACAACAAAATCGCCTGAAGAGGTCGTAGATTTTAACGATTCTTCAGGTACCCAGGTGGTGCCCACGCCAAAGAATCACACGTATCATATGATCCACAGACGATCCTCGAGCACATGTTCTTTTGTTTTTGAGTGGGAACAATTTTAATTTATATCTTTCCCGAAAAGAATATTTGTTTTCTTTTGAATTGCGTTTCGGGCAAAATTCGAGTACATTAATCAGAAGAGCACAAAACAAAAATCAAACAAACAAATACAGATATAAATTAATTATAGGCATTTGCAAAAATAATCAAAGGCAATAATAATATTTCCACTCTGCAGTCGCCTGCCCCCAGGGCAGAAACCCCAACGGGTTTATTTCTCGGTGGAGAACCATTCGGAGAGATCTCTCGGGCCAGCAGTTTCTTTGCAATTTTTTGTTTTTTGTTGTTGTGATTTTTGTGGCTATTACAGCACGCAAGCGTAAAATGAAATAAAATAAAAATATTTATAGTTATTTATGAAAAACCCGACGGCAACCGCCTGTCAAATTAATGCAATCCGCTCTGTGCTCTGTGTAAACATCGCCCAGCGCAGCAAAATATTTCATTTAAATACAGAGTCGTACAGTGAACGAAAAAGTTCAAATAAATGACGGGATTTCGTATTGGATTGTACGGAAAGGAACAAGGAGAATAGCTCTCGTATGATTTCTTAATCAATATCCTGTTGTTATCCCAAGAAATAATTTTAATTTAGTTGAACATGAACTGGTACAAAAAAGGATTATAAACTCAATTCCAGAGAATATGAACCGGAATCCTGAACAGGCTCACAAATAAAAAAGAAAACTGGAATATATTTATAAGACATTCATGATGTTGGTTTGGAAACGAGCGCCGTTCTTTAGACCTTATACGAACCATTTTCAAATTTATTTATGAACCGAATATTAAACGAGTGAAAATCTTTGAGAACCAGAGGAACCAATCGGATATGCCGGCTAGGAATTGGCCATTCGGGAATACACCGTATACAAAAACAAAGTCTTTGCCAGATCTAGAGTTTTTATTCTAATTTTGTCCTTTCCCTCGAGCAGCGAATAAATAAATGTCTTTCGGAACACAGCTATGTTTGGAAAGGCTTCACCATAAACCCGATTTAAACAGTCCAGAATGGTCTGAATGTCCCAGAATCTCACTCAGTGATGATTACTTTGTTTAAATTACATTAAAATCATACTGAAAACCCTCCATGTTTATAGAGTACCGCTTTGTGTCTGCCCTACAAGTGCCCTACCCAAGTAAATTTTCCTTTTTGTTTACGCTTCTCGCTCTTCAATCAGATTTTCCTTCGGAAAATGGAATTATTTCTGTTTATTTTTCTTTGAAAATGCAAATTGCAATTTACATATGATTTTTACAACGAAATTTCTGCCCTTGCTCGAACATTATTTACACAGTAAACTGTGTCCGAGAATTTCCGCACTTAAACCAAACATCAAACAATCGAAAGCTTATCAATCTCGGGAAAAACACGATTCGAAAAGGGTACAAGACACCAACAAGTGTTGACCCAAATTGTACAAACAATAATATTGACGAATAGATACATACATATATGGATATGTATCTACACATGTTTATAGATATATGTATGTATAAACTCGTATCGAAGCAAAACCAAATCAAAAGTGATATATAATTGCGTCTTATGATTGCCAGAAAAACTGCAAATTCGATGCATTTCCATGCGAGTTATGCCATCAAAGCCAATTGCGTTTAACAGCTTTACAAAAATTCTGTTTACGCTGCATTCGATTATGGTTGATGGTGGGGCAAATGAATATGGATATTGAATGTACTCGTACTCGTACTCGTATGATTTGATTTAGTATTGGTTCGAAAGAGAGGCGAAAGAAGGGTTTTTGGGTTAGGGAAGTCTTATTGCAGAATGAAGATAGCTATGGGGATACTTTCTCTTGCTTGGGATCTGAAAATTATAAAGAAAACTATGGGATCATTAGTGTATTTAAAGATCATTAAGATTAGATATATCTTACTGGAATATTTTTCATAGGATGACATCTAAATCTTCCTTCAGAAGAGATTCTATTAAATACTAAAAAATGAAAAACTGAATCTACTAATCAAAAATACTGAAAATATACTAAAACATCGCTAGAGCGGACACAAATACTGAAAATACTAATTAATTAAAATACTGAAATACTAAATAAAATACTGAATCTACTGAGTAAAAATACAGCATTTACTAATTAAAAGTACTACACTAAAATTTTGATCGGATAAAAATACAGAAAATATACTGAAACATCGTTTAAGTGGATAAAAATACTAAAAATAATAAAAGAGAACTTTCTCGGTAGAGTACACATCTGTTCTCTTCGAGTTTTTCCAACAATTTCCGCCTTCATATGTAACTGCTCGTACCACCCTCGCTGTGGGCTAACGCGCTTGTCAGAATGCCAAATGGCAAAAGCCACTAAATGCAATTTCAATTCCAAATGCAATCAGGCGATCCCAGCCAATCGAACCATTAGTGGGGCACTCTACCATCTCCATCCTCCTCGTATTCCCATATCCCCACAGATCCCCCAACGCCAATATTCCTCCCTCGCGACGCCTGTCGACATCGACATCGAGATTGGCCTTGATTTTGATTTACAAAATAATGAGCCTTGTGCACACACAGTTCCATTACGAGTGTGTGCATATGGATAAATGGATAAAACCCAATTATATATGGAAGTATATGGAAGAAATTTGTTCTTTGCGAAACGAACCAATGAAAATTGATTTCTCGAATAAAATCACGCCACGGGTTCCTTTTGAGGCACTGCGTAGGTTGATTAGAATTTCCATTCGGGCTATACTTTTTCGATATTATCTATATTTCATAAATCAGATTTAATATTTAATGCACCCGTAGACACCAAGATTCCACAGATGATTCTCTCTCGGGGACTGGGGACCGCTGTGAGTGGGCAAACAAATAAAAATATTCACGTTTTTATGGTACTCTTGGCCAGCATCCAATTAATTTGTTTATAAATAAATGCAATTTTCATCATCACTTTTGCCTCCTCCTGTTGTGGTTTTCTGCTTATGTTTTCTGGCTTTCTGATAAAAGTTTTTTCCCCCTGTGATTGGGAATGGGAATGGGATAATGAGATAAAATATGTTATTCCACAGAAGAATTATGGGGGCAGGCAACATTTTGTATTTATTTTCGCTTAAATTTAATAAGAAGAATATGCGTTGCAGATATGTTAAAATATGCATATATTTTGATGGATGTCTGACATTATAAAATGAAGCCAAAAATGTTCCTAATAAAATCATAAGAAGTTCTTATTCCTATACTTATATGTCTCTTGGAAATATCAACTAACTCAATAGATACCATACAAAAGGTTCCTGGAGTTTATTTGTCTTGAAAACCCTCTATAGAATCCTGATAAGAATCGTACGAAGAAGTTTACGTGGAATATCTGAATGTTTAAAGTGTTCAATAATTACCTTAATGCAAAAGATGAAAAAAACAGAACACTACAGATGACATACAACAGAAGCCCAATGAAAGACTCTGATGGCTGTCAACTAGCATGATCAATCGCATCTGTGGAACGTACATATATCTATCTAGTATCTATCTATCTATAGTCGTACATCTTTGGCTAATTTTAAATATCTATATGTAGATATATTTTGGTGGTATTTTCCGTGTCGCACAGGCCACGTGCCATCTGCAGCAACAATTCAGAAAGAAATAATCATTTTGATGGCTTAAAGTCGAGAATTTATTTGTTGTTTGTTAGCAATAATAACATTTTTGCTTACGCAAGCGAAATGGAAACAGAATATTTTTCCCCAATTCTTTCCCCGTTGACGTGCAACGTGCGTACCCCTTAGGAAAATACGTTTTTGTTTTACTATTTAATGCCAACTGAAATTATGTTTTAGGCAAAACAAAAAAAAAACACAAAAACTAGAGGCATAAATTTTTTTAATTTAAAAATTTTTTATGATCCACTTGTGCGATCGGAAAATGTTTTTTCCAAAAAATCATCTAAGAAATATTTGTATTTCGGATGAAAAATTTTCCACTGGCAATCAGGCGATCTTCTATATATCCATACATATATTAGTATATATATTTTGTGTGTGTGTATGAGATATTTTCGATAGTCCCAATAATTGTTTGAAAACTTGTGGCACACGCCCCTGCTTGACGCTCCTCTCGGACACCTTGCCCCATCTGCCTGGCCAGAAAGCACGTGCCTCTGAAAATATGCGAAAAGTGTGCCTCGAAAGATTTTTCCCAGCATTCTGTAACCGACACAAACTGGTTTTCGCGAATTTCTTTCAGCATTTATACGCTCACAGAGGGTACTATGGATTTTCGGCAGATATATGTGTATTTGCAATGCAGAGAGGGATCCTCTAAAAATGAATATATTGCCGTCTGTTTCTTAGTTTGAACTCTACAGATCAACGAGCTATATAGATCAGCAACGGCAAGATCGAATCCCTATATCATAACGAAGCGAACTCTTTGTGAGATAAAATGTTCTTGGTGCTGAAGATATTCGAATTGAATTCAACAATCTCTAGCGTACTGTGTGACGATCGATTATATGAGTAAACGATTATAAAAACGAAGGATCATTGGTCGATCTTGGGAACCAACGATCATATTGGTGAATGAACAAATGAACGAGCAAATGATCCTTAGGAACGACCGATCTTTAAGGGTATCTGCAGCTTCGTCTCCCCTAAAGCTAGCTTTTCTGTGTCGGGTTTTGTTTATTTATATTTCGTTTCGTTTCGTTTTCTCTTTGTTTCCTTCTCTGTTTTGGTTTTGTCTTTATTTTTAGTTAATTTCTGTTTTTATTCATTTTCAAGAGGATTCTTCGGTTAATTTTTTTTATTTATTTTTTTTAATTTTTTTGCATTTTGTATATTTTTATATATGTATGTAAGTCACTTGCTCGCATATTTTATAGTCACCAAATTTCTGTTTTTTTTTTTTTCTTTTTCGTGGGGCTATACATTTTTGATGTATAATTCATGGGTTGTTTTGCTGGCGAATCTTGTTGTTGTTCTTGGCGAATCTTTTGACCGATTTGACCGCTGAACCAGAATGAAAGTAAAAATCAAGTTAATCAACGCCGAAGAGAACCCCCTGACAGCCAGTCTTTTGGGGGAGTTGCTAACTGATTATTTTCATTTTTTTGCGTTTTATTTCGGAGTTGATTCGTGTTTGATTAGATTAACACAATTAGGAAATTATTATACTTGAAGGAATATTTTTAGCCATGCGCATTTGATTTTATCAAATATTCATAGTTCTTTGGTATACTTTTTGTACAGAAGATTCTAAGAAATACAAGATTTATCTGTCGGAGGTAACATCTGTAGCTGTTATGCTGAATATTCTCAGAGTTTGTAAAGATCTGTTTGCGATTTTGTACACAAATTACAAAATTCTGAATCAGAAACTAGTTTCAGAACACTATTTCTCACGATAAATTAACGTAAATACAGTTTTTGCAACATCGGATCAATATATCATCAATCAATAGACTGTCATTTCAACGATCTTTAAACAAAAAAATAGAAACATGTGTTAAGTTTTGCTCAAAACATTTGCCAATCTGTTACAACTGTCATAGTTTTTCCAAATATCTCACCAGAGATTCTTGAACGTTCCTTCCATTCTATCGTATTTTTATGTATTTTTCTTCTTTGTGAGTTCAGAGATCAAATCCGCAATAATTCAGATGCGCACGCCCTACCCCTATAGCACTCTTCACCCCAATCCAATCCATCGGATCTCATCCGTTGTCGAAAAAGCAACAGATCACACGCCCACATGTCGTTGGTCTGTCTTTTGATCTTTGGGTCGCATAAAACAATCAACGACGGCTTTGGGCTGTTGGAAGTTGATGAAGGTGACAAGAGATAGGGCGGGCAGTGGATGTATAGTATTATGAATGAGAGGGGTCTGTCGTATGTATGCCTGTCGGTGTATCTGGTCGTGCGCCCCCGAGCACGACACTTTGCGTGACGACAGATCGCATGCTCGTCGGTTTGTTCTTGTTTGTAATTAGGGCCAAGCGGAAGGTCTTTTCGTTAGTGGAGAGTATTGTTTTTTATAAAAGTTATCAAAGAAATCCTTGTCTGGCAAACGTCACTTGATTGACACACATTTATTTGACGAAGATAGACGCGAAAAAATGGTTTACTTTCCATTAAAATAGACACCTATAAAATCCAATTGAAAGTTATCAATAAATATTTGAACATCTGTTGGAATTCGCTGCACGTCACGCACACATTCCCCAATCTATAGAAAGGTTTCTAAATCCATCAAACAATCGCTGAAAATAATGAGCAAATCCATCAAACAATCGACTGAAATGTGCCCCTCAAATGCAATTTCTTGTACGATTTTCTAATGTTCTTTTCTTTAGCTCTTTTGGCCCCCTCCTGTCAACAGCGGCGCCTCTAATTAGATATAGTATGTATAGATGCTACGAGTATATGTACATTTATTTGTATGACTCTGTACATATACATATGTCGTATTTCTTTGAGGTCACTAAGCAGCCGAACGTCACGCACTAGGTAATCTTTTTGGCTTTGTTTACTTGCTCTTTGATTTTCAAATTTCTCTGCGTTGATAAAAGCCGAAACACGAAACAAAAAAGAGGCGAAATAAATAGGAATGCCACTGGCAATATTTAGACTATGAGATGCCCTTTTATTCTGATTTCTTCTTTCTTTAATAACTAAATAATGATACAAAATAATAGAATAATAAGAAAAAATTCTGTCAATGATAAATTTAATATAAATTTTAATTTCTGAAAGAGGGTTATTACTTCCAGATTTCTTCTGCCTGTTACATAAATGTACGATGTAGTATGCTCTACCCTTGTCCTACATGATTACAGGGTGTTAGAACTGTTCTTATTGTTGCTATTGTCACAGTAAAATTATTAACATTAAAGCAATGCAGAGGGAAAGAAATATACCGGCGGATTGCTCGCCCGCTATTTTTCACTCTGCTCTTCAGTGCTTCCTCTCTCTCGGGTTGTCTTCTGAGACCCACCCGATAACAGTGTTTGTGTTGCGCACTGTTTAGATAACAGGGCAACATTTGTTGGGGCAGCCCAGCACCCATTCATCCATTTCAATTTATTGCCTGCAATGCTCCCCTGCAATTAGACGGTTTTGAACACACTTTTGCTTTTACTTTTGGTTCATAAAACTTCATATTTATTTGCACTTCCATCCCCGCCTCCTCTCCGCCCATTTAATTAATTTTGCGTTCGTTTTAAGCACGATGTTCGCATAATAATTTCCTTTTCGTCTTGCTGGTAGCAGTGTTTTAATGAACTGCCCGAAAGTATGCTTTAAATTTGTCAATTACCTGTGCCGGCATGGTAATTTCGGGACATTAGTGTGGCACACTGTCGGCTAAATAATATTGCTGATGGCTGTTGGAAATGAAATGAACGCTGTTGTGGGATTTTAATAAAATATATTGAGGAATTAATTTAATCTAATTATTGTTAGAACCGTTTCAGAGTAAAAAAATTAAAAATTTTAAATTTGAATTTTGAACCCATAAGAGATGATTGCGGATCACCAGAAAGCATTTACTGAATGACAAATAGTGAACAAAATATAATATTTAACAAGTAAAGGAGATGCCTGTTTATGATATTGATACAAAAACTATGATGTCCGACCTTGGGCTCCGCAAACGGTCCTTATCAAACGGTCTTCATTTTCGATTTTTCCCTTTTCCCTCCAATTGCTAGTCGCATTCAATTTGATTTCCTGAGTCTCAACTCTTTTCATTCTCTGATCTCACCTGATCTCACCGCACCTAAGATCGCATGATGATAAAATTCACAGAGGAAAACAAGCAAAGGTCAATTATAGTACACAATAAACGTAGGTACGAGTATGAGGTTCATTTCAATAGCAATTAAAATCGTAGTATCAATCGATTAATATGATTATTTTCGATTTGAATAAACAACTTACGACTCGAATGATTTGTTTGATTTGAGTATGTATGGCATTTGCATTGCACACACCTCCGCTAAAAGGCTAATTGCAAAGCAGTTCCGGCAGCTGTTATGCATACAGTACTTGCAGAAAGTGCACCCATAACCAAACCATGAACTACTTAACGTTTTAATCTTCGAACTACAAAGATCTACATACTGTTTGGACTTGTAAAAGAAATTATCTTGAATGAAGCAATTCCAGAACAACTCAAAGTCTACCTTTGACTCATCGACTACTGCCAGCAGCTTCTAAAACTAATAAAACAGCTTTGAATACTATTGCTAAACCAAGCTCCTGAAAAGGGCTAAATCTACTCCTCAAAGAAGATCGTAATAATTACTCCCCAGAAACACGCCCCGCATTGTTCTCCCCAAATCACAGACCCCGGCTCAGACGCGCCCCCAAAAATATCCAGCCCGAACGAAGTTGAACGAACTTTTGGAGAGTAAAACAAGTAAAAACTTCAGTTGAAACATGTTGAGAGCTTTTAATTAGCGAGCTTTTGCAAGAGCTTTGCAGATAGATCACTCACTCACAGAAAAGTGTGTCGCGCGGCTGCATCGTTCACCTGTTTTTTCTCTCTCTCCCCTCCCGAACACACACGGCGATGATCGCTTGCTCGCTCAACCTCTGCCTCAGCCTCAGTCACAGTCTCAGTTCAACCCTCGGGCGTTGCGGTCGCTTTCTGTCGCACTCCTGCACTGCTCGCTCTCACTAGTTGCCGTGTGCTGCCCCCAAGCCCAAAAAGTTGTCAACTGTCAAATCACGAAAGAAAGAAAGAAGGCTACAAAAAAAAGTGGAAAGGGTGGAAAAGGAAAATCGAGAAAACAGACCTACCGACAGACAGGCGGATCAATTGAAATTCGGAATAGTTTTCGAAACAAGTCGCGTGTCAACGTAATTACCTTAAATGTTTATATAGTGCGTGTGCCTATACAAATACAATCCACTGTGTGTGTGTTCGAGTGTATGTATACGTGTGTGTGCCAGTGCGCGAGTGTGTGTGTGTGTATGGGGCAGCCTCCAAAAACTGCAATCTGAAATGCACATTAAAAGCGAATCGACTTTTAAATCACGGCTCGTTAATTATCACGCCTAGCTGCCAAACTCTAAAATAAACAAGAAAATACCGAGTACGATAAGCAAAAACAACAAAAAATATACGTATACGATTATATACACAGTTTTTGGATGTGTGCAAATAGTCTCGTGCGTTGCGTTCAATGGTCAGTCAGTCAGTCAGTCAACCAAGCAGTCAGTCATTGCTACAATATATGTACGCGTATGCTTGATGAATGCGCGTTGCTTTCGATTACGCATACGCCATGTGTGCGTCTCAAGTGTTGTCGCCATCTAACAGAAATACTCTTATGCCTTTGCTGTGCATTAAAAATGGATCTAAATGGGTCTCATAGCTCTATTACTGGAAAAATCAAATAAATTTTCCAGTTTTCAGGATCTCTAAATAGACAGAAAATACTGCAAGTTTTGGTTGGTTTTTTTTTTGGAAAAATACCAAAATATACCGAATACATTTTTCTGTTTTCAGGCGCTACTACTTATCCAATCAGAATGATTTTTGCTATATTGGTAGATAAGAGCA
The DNA here is from genome assembly GCA_008121275.1 of Drosophila lowei. Taxonomy (NCBI): domain Eukaryota; kingdom Metazoa; phylum Arthropoda; class Insecta; order Diptera; family Drosophilidae; genus Drosophila; species Drosophila lowei. The sequence goes on from CM017779.1 coordinate 25,460,806, forward strand.
TTGTCTACAAATATATTGAATATCAGCTCAATATCTTACAAATTGTATATACTACAGCGTTTCTAGCCTCCATATGGGTTCATACCTTTTCCTGGGGGAACATCTGTTGTTTAAAGACGATTTTCTTCATAAAACTTTTCTAGAGCAAAATATAGCCGCAACAATGGAAACTGAATGAATTGAAGAGGGGTTTTTTGTGTGTGCTTTAAACAATAATTGAATGCAAAATTATGCCCATAATAAAAGAAACGTGTTGTAGAGAGACAGAGAGAGGGAGAAGCCATATAAAGAGAATCGAATCAATTGAATATATAATTCCGAAATGAATTCAGTTAAGTGCAATAACAGAAGCTGAGCGATAAAACGGGTTTTTGTTCAACGAATGCCAAATGCAGGCGACTGCAAAAAATCATCTCAAATGAAAATCTGGAAAAAAATAAAACAAAACAACAGTCTGTGCCAGGCTCAAAAAGGCGCCAATCAGGCATCTAATAAATGCACTTAACACGGCAATAAGTTGATTAATTTCCCATATGGTGTGCCGAGCTCGTGGCAAATCCGTGGCAAATCCGAGAACCAAAGAGAACCACCCTCAACCGCCCACTTAAAGCGGACTTTATACGATCCCCATCGAATCTCAATTAATATTCATTTGCGAATATTCAACCCACGTTTTCTACCCCTCTACAGGCACTCCCACTCCGAAGCAGCTGAGAGATATACTCGTACTCGTAAAAAAAGATCAAAAAGGTCGAGCTTGTCATGTGCCTCGTCCCTCGTAATATAGTCCAAAATACAACGAAAATATGAATCGAATACGCTGCTAATTGACGAATAGGAAACTCACGATCGGTCAAAAATATTTATAGCACTCGCTAAACAATCTGAACAATCTGACAGCCCCCAAAGCCGCAGAAGCAGTAGCAGCAGCGGCAAGCAGGCTCGTTGACCATTCCCTGTTTTCTGTTCTCTGTTGCCTGCCTCAAGCCAGAGCTAAATTGATGTGAATACTACCTCTGTATGTATCACATATCGTATCTGTATCTGTATCTGAAGTAAATCAAAATTTATAAAAATAAATTGGATAAATATTCAAATTTGTTTTACAAAATTACTCAACGATAAACAAATTAATTTGCAAGTCTCGAGAACAGCTTTTATAAATAAAATTACACTCCTTCAAAAGTAATAAGATTCTTTTAAAAACCAAACACTCAATTTTAAAACGGAACATGGGAAAGGTCAATAGAACTTTGTACTATCTTTGGGTTATCAGGTACTGATAAACGATAGATTCCTAATCGTTTTTCATTGAACAATAGAAAAACTTTGACATCTTTCTGCCTGCGAATGAATCTTAGGAATATTATTTGCCTTTCCTGATTCATCTTGTTTCCCAATTAATGAAATAATTGGACCAAATTATGCTGAACGCTTCCTCTACACCTTTCGAAGGTCTTTCCCCATAGATAAATTCCAACAGTTTCTTCTGAAAATCCCTTGACACCACACCCGTACATCCAATGACGCCTGCTGTGGCCGTTTGATGCAATTAAGCTGAAAAATACGTCTACAATTTGGAAATCAAAACAAGAGACAACAAACAAACACTCGGCAATAACAACATTAATCTGCACAGTTTGCCAAAAGGAAAATCGGTTGAACGTTGCTTGTTTCGTGGGTTTCCGTTCCCTTGGGGGAACAATTATATTTAGCTGCAGCCGCCAATTGTTGTACCCTATTGAGGGGTATTCCAATTTTTTGAGCAGTTGTTTGAAATCAGAATCTTATCATATCAGAATACTATGAAAATCTAGTCCTTTAATATTGATGCTATCTGGAAGATTTCACAGACACTGACTTCTCTGAAAATTTCTGATCCAAATCGGATGACTTTCTATATCAGCGGTGGGAGGGATTTTTAAATTTTAGTAAACAATAAAATCATAGTAAATACAAAAAAGTCCCAGTCGAGTCCCAGTCTTGAATCGAGCAGCAATATGTTTCGTCAGGCACACGCAATGTATGTTGTTTTCTACTATTCTTGGGCATTCCCTTTTGCACCACTCGCTTGTGGTGCTATATCTATATCTCATCTATATTTTCTATGCAGCTAACACAGAGACGATCGATCTGCCAGGGTATTAAGAGCTTCGACCCCTGAGGATAGGCTGCTTTTCGTTTTGTTGCTATTGTTGGCACCCGATTCGGTGACAAATGCCGTCAGAGAGGGGAACAAAATCTAATAAATTGCATTTGCAATTTGCATGCCCAGAATGTGTTGCCCCTTCTACGTACAATACGTATTCGTTTCGATTCTGCTTAATTTTATTGTTTCCGCCAACTAAAAATTGCACATTAGATCATGTCACAATAATTTGATTCTATTTTACATACAATATATACAGATAAACAGATTTGTTTGCCAAAATCTCTAGGGAGAATCGTTACAATCGATTCGTAGAAATTTCCCATCTAATAATAGGCTCCAAAATGTTCAAGATTCCACAATTAACGATTATTAAAGATATTCGTGCCAATCGCATTAGAAGAAACTCACGAATTGATTAATAAACTACGTCAATTACTATTCAAATTAATCAAAGAATCAATTGACAACTTCTGGACTCTGATGTAAATGTATTCGAATTATTCTTCTATTGAGCCAGTCAAAGATGTCAGCATTGGATCGTAAAGATATGGCCTGGGAAATCTTTATCTATAATTGTTTTACGATCACTTCACTGATACCAATTAGAGTGCAATTAGGTGCTATGATGGCGTATTTTGCTAGAATCTTTATGGGCTCCTTGATTTCCCCAGACTTGTACCTTCATACATCACTTATGATTGACCAATTAGGGGACCAACGCGGATGGCTATATAAATGTATATATATTTTTAAAATTAGCTTTCGGAGGTGTGTTTGTTTGATGGGGCAACAGTTAAGTGTCGCCAGAATTCTTGGCAATCTCCACTCTCTCATAAATTTCCCTTCCCAAAAAAATAGGAGAAAATAAAACAGAATCCGATATAGCCAAGTCGAAGATAATTGTCATCAGGCCTTTTTTGTTTTTGGGTTCTCTTTCTTTCGAAACATTTTGGTTAATTAATCTTTTGCCCCTGCCACGGGAAAATCGCTTTTCCTCTGCCATCGGCACCGCCACCGGCACATTGGGCACGCGTTGGTCTGTGTTCATTATTTCTGTTCCGTACAAAATGGCCAAGAATCGCGTTAGCTTTGACTTAATTTTATTTCGCCTGACGAAACATGTGAAAAATCAATTTTCGTATACGCTAAAAAAAGATCAACAGATCAACAGTGTAGGAAAAAATATAAATAAATAAACAAACGAAACGAAAATTGTGTTGAAATGCGTTTGAGATGGTGGTGTATGCCGTGATGCTATGTGTAGAGGGGGGCAGGCAGGCAGGATGGAAGCTTCTCACGTGAGAGGTTGTTTGGAAATTGTTGTTCGGTAAATTGAGTTTTGGGTTTCCTCATGCGCACATCTCCAACCGCAAAACGAGGTCTATAGGTCTCTAGATAAATGGAAAATAGTTAAAAATTTACACATAATTTACACTTGGGATTTTTTATTTTTTTTTCGTTTTCTATTGTTTGGTATTTTTGTATTAAAATAATACTTTTTTTTCTGTAGATATTTTAATATGACAAGTTTTTACTAAATTTAGTATTTATGCCTTCAGTATTTTCAGTATATTAAGATTATAGAGTAATTTGAGTACAATGAGAACTTAGAGTTGGTATTTTTATGTTATTCGTATTTTTTATTCGTGTTTTATTTTTTATTGGTATATTTCTTTGGAAAACCTTCGAACATTATGATTGATATTTATTTCTTTGTGATCAATAAATTTTACAACTTTGCTTATGAAAAGATACACAAGGAAATCCATTAAAATCTTACAAAAAATATTCTAATTGAATTTGGGTCTCGCCTGCTTTCCGGCCTTACGAAATACCCCCAAAAAGCCCACTTTTCACACGCAACTCTTCGGCTCCCAAACACCTGTTCAAAAGGAAAATTCCTCGCAACTGAGGTTTCCCCATAAATTTTCTTTCAAAGGCGTGCAAAATGGTGTGCTGTAGAGGAATGTAGAAATTTTCCATGCCGTGGCACACAAATATTTTTACAATTTTTACAGCAAACCCAAAGAAAAATGCTCATAAATTGTATGTTTGTACTTTCCCCCCATAAATATTATGGCAGCGCAGCTCTAGACGCACATTACGTATACGAAAAGAATGCTAGCGAAAATGGTTACAGCAAAGAAATATTTCCTGGGATTTTCCAAGCAGGGCAATTGCTTACGAAATTTCCCACAAAAAGCTATTTATAAAATTATTTACACTAAGATTTGGGTAAACCGTAACCCTCTCTCCCCTCTGTGCGGTGGCAAAGCAGAAATGGGAAGAGAAAAAAGCAGAGAGAGCCGATAAGATCAGATCAGAAAAAGCACAACAGAAAACAGCTGTTTGCTCTATGGCGCCGACAAGCGCTACGCTGCTGCCGAGAATCCGAAACAAACAAAACACACTCGCAAAAGAAGAACAGAAACAATAAAAGTAGGCAAAAATAGAATAAAGCAGAGAGACAGAGAGAGAGAGACCAATAAACAGTAAAAGCTCACACACCAGGTTGCACGCGCCACCAGGTTGTGATCTGTCACAGGGCGCGCTCTTTTTGATGTAAAAAGCTTCACTCACACTCCCACTACCACATTCCATCTCGTGCATTTCTTTCGGACACTTACAATACACATTAAGAAAACAATGAAGAATCAGGTTATGTGGTCTAGATTAGGATAGATCTAAACAAGCCTGAGAATATGTTAATCGGAACGCCACAGATAGGATCACTTTAAAAGCGGCAATAAAATCAATCTGCCAGCAGCCTCTTTTCTTTCTTGTCTTTCAGTGTAGCCCGCTCCATGCACTCTCTCACTCTGGTAACGCTCTCTCATTCTCTCTCTCTCCCAAGCCCACACGATGCGCGTGAAGCTTTGATTTACGCGCTCGTTTTATTGCACTCTCCCTCGCTCCCTCCCACTCCCACCCATGCGCAATGAGCTTTACGCGCTCGCCTTCTTGCACTCTCTCTAGGCACTAGCGCTCTCTTTTTCTCTCTCTCCACCACCCCATTTAAGCTTTTTGGTTTCATTCAGAAAGCAGCATGAAACCGGCCTGTCCGCCGGGCCGCCCCATGAGAACATTGAACGCATTCGAACGCTCCGCACGTAGGCCTATCCCCGTATATTTTTGTTGTTGCTTGCCAAAGGGCAACAGAGGGAGACGAGACGAGACGCGACTGTCTCGCTCGCACCTTTCGCTTTTTAACGATATCTTTCAACCCTCCCCGCAGTCGATAAATGTGTAAAAATATTGAAATTAATTTCAAAATGCCCAAACAATAAGAAAAAAAAATGTGAATTGAAAATTTAAATGTGTTGCAAATTAAATTCAAGTGCTGCTTCTGGCACGACGAATGACAACGACAAAAGCAAATTGCAGATCGCAATAAATTAAAACAATAAAAGGCAGTCGAGAAGAGACGAAAAAGAAGGAGAACGCTGAGGAGAAGGAGACTGACAAAATCTACATAAATGTGGTGGTCGCTGTCGTTGTCGTTGTTGCTGCTGGTGTTGTTGTGCGCGAAAAGTTCTCGATGCCAAAAAATCAAGTGATCGAAAAAACAAGACTGTAAATCGAACAGAACAGAACAGAAATACAGAAACAGAAACGGAAAAGACACAGAGAAACACACGGAACACGAACGGAAAGAAAAGAGAAGCAGAAACAGAAACGAAACATCAAACTTTACAACAACAAAAAGATGGTTGGCAAAGTCTTTGGCCTGAAAGACTTGGAGCAGTTCAGCAGCCGTCGGAGCAGCGTCTACGTCGATCCCGAGTGCGACAAGTTCTTTGAGCTGCCGCTCTTCATAGCTGCCAGCTCGAATGATATCACAACCAAATGTCAGTGCTGGCAGCTCAGTCCAGGTAATAAAAATCCCGACATCAAACAGACGAACGATCATTCTATCTGAGATTTGAGATCCGACTAAAAAAACTCCAGACTACAACTGAAGACTAGCCAAAATACCAGGAAATTTAGGTTAATATTTTAAAACTGGTGTGCAAAATTGATTTAATTAAAGTAACCCCTAGAAGCGAATGTAGCGCAGAATCAGAATCCAGAGGAATGAAAATAATTAGTCGCAGAAATTAGCTAAATTAGAACCAGAAGAAATCATATAGAATTAGAGGAACAAGCGATAAACTAAAATCAGAGGCTAGTTTTGATGTATTTCGATTTCAATTAGAGATCTAATGATCCATGTAGTAGTAGGAAAAAAGGGTCTGTAAGAAAGGAATATATACGTTTCGATTGTACTGAAAATAAATTGTAAGAACTTCACTTGATGAACAATGAACATTACGATGGCGTATGCATATAGGGAATATATTGATTATATTCCTTTAGAAATATTAAATACAATTCGATTTAATTTAAAATACATTTGCAATTCATTTATAAAGGCCGTAAATGCTAATTAGGTTATATTTCAATATTAATTTAATTATGAACGCTAAAAAATGGTTTATTTGTTTTGCATTTTGTGTCCATGATTCACTGTGATTCTGAGAATTGTTTAAACGGAAACTGAAAAGTTAAACAAAATAACAATTAGGAAGATCGAGATGACGGCAGAGAGAGATTTGCAAAGCTAGCTGAGGAAAAGTAGTGAAATAGAAAGATTCAAAGGAACTAAAAGATGAACGAAATGGCAAGAGAATAAAGCTTATAAACCAAAAAATTATAAATATAGAAATTAATAGTAATGGTGCTCGAAAAAGTTACAGCATTATAAAATTAGATAAAGGAGAACAGACCAGATCAATGATTATGATCGGAATTTTTACATTCGATGATCTATGATCCTAACATTTAATATGAAAATAATACAAAAGGATCCCAAGGATACAGATGTATGTATACTATTCATAAATCTCTTTACACCAATCCCGATCCCGATCTGATCATTGTTCCCAATCCATCAACAGAAGAAACAATCATAAAATGTATACAAAACAAACCAAAATTTTAATATGTTTAACACAAATGGAAAAAATTAACGCAGCCATAAATTCAAGGAAATATAAACAGTAAAAAAAGAGTTTAAAAAAAATGAAATAAAAAAAATTTAAACAAAAAATTAAAATCAATCAAATGGGTGTTTAAAATGTTTTACCAAACCAAATCAAAAAAAAAAAAACAATGAATGATAAGCGAGTATTTTGTTTGAACAAAAAAAAAAATGAAATAAAAGCTATTTAATACAGATTGGATCAGTTTTGTGCCCAACTCTCAGTAATTGCTGAATTTAATGACAAAACATTTTATGTCTGATTAGGGATTGCAGCATTTTGTTGCGATTTACAATATGTGAATAACACAAACACCGATTAGACCCATTTCGATCTGTGTAACATCATGATACATCAATTATGCATCCAATGCATTTTGTGTGCTTTTGTTTTACTTTTTGCCACAAAACAAATGAAGTTGATTGCTGCGTTGATAGGAAAATTACCGCATCTGTTGTGAGTGGAATGTTGTATAAGATAGACACATACATACATATAGTCCCCCCCAGTCTCCAGTCTCCAGTCTCCAGTTCCAGTATTTCCATATTTGTTGCTTGAAAATGCAAATGGATCGCTGTGGATTGGATGCTATACAAATGGGGAGGGGATTAATTACCCACACAAGCTGTGGGACTTTAGAGAGAGAAAGAATAAGTGGAAGGCTCATTCAATTATACCAGTTTTTATTGTTATTGCATTTCAAACAGCAATGAACACTCTCCAGATCCACCATTCCCCACCCTATCTTCTATCTTATCGTTCGTTCTTCTGACATTTGCAATTGCATTTTGCCTAAATGATTTTTTATGACATTTTATACAGTTTTTACAAAAACAAGAAACTACAGAGCCCGAAAGAGTAAATAAATCAAAGGGTTGCCAACTTTGTATCTGATTTTCTGATGACTGATATTGATATGGCGCTGGCCGGCGCTGCGTTTACCGTTTTCCATGCTTATCAGTAGCGATAGATAACACCAGGTGATAGATAGCAGATAGAGAGAGAGAGAGAGGGGTATTCCGAGGGGAACGTCATGCAAAAATCGATCAGCTGTCTGTCGTTTGCTGTAATGAGAGTTGTCCGCGCACTGCAATCAATTACCCCGTCCAGATAGCTAATCAATATGGCAGCCAGCCAGCCACAGCCACAGCTACAGATACAGCGCACCCCCCCCGATTGTGATTCAATGTGGCATTGGAGGGGTAGTACTCGTAGTTCAAGGGTAATTGAGGGAATTGTGGGGGAACTGTTGTCCTACATATGGCTGTTGACCAGCTGACCAGAGCGATAGAGAAACAAACCCCAAACATCGATCTACGGTTGTCATACGGTTGCTGTTTCGTTTCGAGAGAGGGTAAAATGGCTGTCAGGAACGCCAGATAATTGCATTTGAATCGATCTTTGGTATTCGATAACATGAATTCTTCTATAATTGAATATTTTTTTGATGATTTACTCTGACTGCAAGCTGAAGGAAGTATCTCGAATGAGTCATATATGTAAATTTCAATAAAAAATAAAAATAGTTTCTTTGTTTCTTTCTAAAGTTCGAAACTTATCGGTTAATAATTCGTTAAGTCGTCTAGTTTGATTTAACTGTTTCTAATTTCTAACAAATTACAAACATTATTCATTGATAAGAATATATGTTAGCCTTAAAGAGAATAAACGGATCCGATATTAATCCAAACAAGGCCCGTTTATCGATAGATAAATTAGACTTTTTGTAATTAATAAATTCGGTAGTTTAAAAAATCCTTGTGATTATATCGTTATTTCGCAGCAAATAGTATTCTAGAATTAATTTATTTCAAATATATTTCCCTTTTGTATAAAATATTTCACAAAGTTGAACTTTGATCCATGAAAATAGCCCCCTATCAATATCAAATGCTCATTATTTCAACTTATTTTATGATTTTTACGTGTACTTCTACAGCTGATGGTAGACAAACCTATAAACTCTTTTTCTGATAAACAGTTTCCCAAGAAATTTTGGCTTCAAAAAAAAATTACCATCAAATATTTATAGTTCCAGTGAACCCTCGCAAATTGGTGGAGCACTTCAGGGGAAATCTAAACGACATATTCATGGGGTATTCCGTTTGGTTTTTTTTTTTTTTTTTTTTTTTTATCAATATCAGTATCAAAACTTATCAGATGCATTTTCTCAAGTATTTTATTTTGACCACTTGTCGTATGAGTAATTTGGAGCATTACGTACACGCCGCTCTTACAGGCGAAATTTAACTACTTATCGGTACGAATCGAATATACGAGTATTTATATCTTGAGCAGTGGCCTGCGTGCAAGGTGCGACTTTGATGATAGTGAAAGAAAGGTTTCTGTGCACTGAAGAGCCCCCCTAAAACAAATAACAATAACAATCATGTCATATGATTAGGTGGCCCTCAAGTGGCAGCCGAAACGGCAGCCTAAAAAGCCATGGCCTGATCTTCAGCGCCCGTAGAGTAATGACCTAACCTAAGTGGGATTGGCTTGTAGTTTAATCAATGTTTAATCAAATGTTACTATATTTAATCCGTAATCAAACCCTTGCTAATCGCATTCGTACAATCGATCTATATTTACAGGCAAAGAGCCGGCACTGCGCTCCTACACTGAAATCCAACAGCTGCTGCAGCAGGGCAAGAAACGTGACGTAAAGAACATACTCAGAGAGAACTCCTGGCCGATCAACTCGCCCATACGTGCCCAGCTATGGCCGATGCTATGCGGCCAGCACCTGACCAAGCAGCAAATGCTCGATGGGTTCTACTGGGAGATGGTCCATCAGGTAAATCAGTGAAATCCATCCCCCCAACTAAATAGTCAATGGTATATAATTTTTGTAAACTTTTTTATTTCTTTAGGTCTTTGGCACCACAGAGCTGTCGGAGAAGCCGATTATGCTGCCCGCCTTTGTGGATGCCACACACTGTTTGCCCTATCACCTGACCAGCACGGGCCGTGCCGTTGCCGATCGCATTGTGAATGTGTTGGGCTATGATTGCCCCGATATTACCTACAGTCCAGTATTGTATCCCATTACATCGATACTTTTGCATTTCATGTCGGGTAAGTTATCGAAAAACGATCGTTAATTGGGAGTTGGGGAGCAATAGCAGAAAGAATCAAGTTATAAGAGCGAAATGGTGTCCAGGATTTTCGAGACATACACATTGTCATTATGTTCCTATCTACCAAGATTCCAGATTCGTGAACACTTATATCCCTTGTTCTCCTTATTTTCTATCCATCCATCCTATGGCAAGCCTGTTTTATAAGTATCATAAATATAACATTATTACTTGTTTCTGTGTTTTTCTGGATGTTCTATCTATAGGACAGGGGGATACTCCACACCAATCCACTCCACTCCACTCCACACACGTGAAGTGTCAATATTTGCTCAAGTCATTTTTATCGCCTCTACAAAATACACAAATAAGTGGCACAATTGTAAGGCAACTCGGTCTGCCGCCTGCCTTCTCTCACTCCACTCTTACTATACATCTCTCTCTCTCTCTCTCTCTCTCTCTCTCTCTTAATTTCTATATACTGGGGGGGCATATGGGAGATTCTCTGTGCGAGTATCGCATCTCATTGCAAATTGATGTATCGTGATTTAGTGGCTAATTGATTTGGCCAACATGCAATGAGCCGGACCATCAAATATGCGTTATTGCAAATGTAAATTTCGTCTTTTTTTCTCTTTCTTTTGTGTAACTTTTGACAGTACAGTTTAGTTCATGGCTTTAGGGCAGATTAAAGGTTAGCGATCGATAGGGAGTGGATATAAGGACATACTGAAGGTTTTTCGAATATGTGATTTGACTTTAGAATTATTTCACTTATAAAATATTTTCAGAAAATAATTTATCGAATGGGTGAAGTTATCGAAGCAAATTCCTTTTTTCGAATTAAGTTTATTGAGGAAATAATTAAGGAAATCCCGATTTTAGTCGGGGGTCAAAAAGTTTTTAAAATATAACCTAAAACTCTGTTTGCACTGTTTTATAATTATCGATATAGGTAATCGAATCGAAATTGCAATTGTGATCCAATCATCAATTATGCACTCGTATCGGATCGAATAAATTCCCGAATTGTTCCAAGTAATTGTGATTCTTAATGCTCAATAAATACCGTTGTCGTCAAAGGGAAGAAGATTCATCTGCTTGCCAGTCATACAATCACGCATCGCACAGTAAATTTCCCTTTTCCAGTGAACCTCGTTCTTGACCGTAGTCAAATGATCATCGTCTAACAGTCTGCTGTACGCGTAGTTCCGCGTTTTGTGGCTGTTTTGTTGTTGTTTTTTGTAATTGTTTGTAATACTTTATTATCAGGCTGCTCATCATTGTCGGGGGCGCACACACTCTTTGTAGCTTAATCTATTTAATATATACAGCCCAGTACAGTACAGTACAGTACATTATTTGAACAGAAATTGGTTAAATCCAGTCAGGTGTGGACATAAGTGTGTGCAAATCTGGCAAAATCCAGTCAATTGTTTGGGAATTTAGTGGAAATTTCCAAGTAACAAAACAGAGGAGACGGTAGAGGAGGAAGAGGAGTGAAAGGTAATCATCTTTAACCTTCAGAGATCTATGCATTTCGGAAGCTTTTGTTTAAGCGATTCCCAGGCTAAAAATACAGATTAAACAGACAGCTGGTCATGTGCCTATAAGCGATGATAACCCCCCAGACCTCATCGATACTGCAACGTATAGGTAGGCCCCTAATCTATTCCATCGGCAGCTATTGAACCCTAAGATCAGATCAGTTCAGACCCCATTCATAGAACAACAAAAACAAGAGAGCGATCGTTCAAGTTTGTAAGTATCGCTCCTCCCATTATGAACATTATTATCTCATATTTATTCCCAATTATCTCGAATTTCGTTGGGTTTATATATAGTGTTAGTGTACATACAGGAGGGAGGCTTATGCGCCTTACTTTTGGTGGGGCGAGAGCTTCTCTCTGCTGATAAGCCGATTGGGGGAGAGGTCAGACCCGGCGGCGTTTGCATGTCATACCGAAGGTTTTTTACACTGAGCGAAATTTGTAACTGCCCCTTTTCCCATCTGTCTATCTATCTGTCTATCTGTCTGTCTGGGGCAGACATTAAAATTCAATTCCGGTTGAGATCTCAAGGCAGAGTATTGTCTCTCCCTCTATTATGATTTCGTATTTTGCACACAGTACAAAGTTCTCTGAATGTATTCATGCTATAGAAATCCTATTCAATCCAATTACAACTGAATTCTGTGGTTCATAAATCTGTTTGGATTGCCATAAAATCTTTAGAGATATTAAAAAGGGATACCGTTAAAGGAATAGTAAACAATTCTACTGATATAAATCATCAATATTTAGTACAGTCGAACTTCCATATAGCGAATCTCAAGGGGAAGTCAGAAAAATTTTTGCAGAATATAGCATTGCAGTGTTCTGGAAATAAATTTGTTATATAGAAAACTTCGTTGTACGGAAGTTCGTAATAGAGAACTTCGACTGTAGTTATTTTATTATTTCTGAGAATTTTATTATGTACTCTTTGACGGCGTCACGTGGACCTGCAGCGTTTTCTGGTGAGCCATAATTTCCGTTTCGATTGCATATTCGATGAGGACTGGACTGTATTCGTCATATATTTGATGGCGGCATTGCCACGTGTTTCTCCTACGGGCAGACCCACACCATGGAGAGAGAGAGTTCATGGGCAAACAGCATGAAATCATGGATGGAAGATAACCTATGCCATGGCCGCCAACGATTTGTTTAGCATTTTGAAGGAGCCGCAGAGTGGCAGACGAATTGAATCAAAAATTTTGAAAGGTCTTCCTCGTACTTAAATATATATCATCTATATATGGAAGTCTACACATTAATCTCTAAAAAGTATCCCAAAACTTTGAATATTCCATCCATTTTTCCATCCATAAATTGTTTACATGATTCCACTGAGACTGAAAATTTAATACTTTTTCCATATTGTAAACCCAAAACTGTGTGGAATAAACAGAATCAAAAGAAACAGAAACGGAATGGGCAGCTGCAAAAAATAAAAATCTCCATAAAGTGTCCAAATGAAGGACACTCCAAAAGCGAAATCGAAATCAAACGAAACGAATCAAAATGAAATAAAATGAATGGAAAAACTGACAGGGCATGAGATGGCAGTGGCAGTGGCGATGAGCTGCATGTTCAATCAACGCATTTCCATATTGAATATTCCGCTCCTTCTTCTTTGTTGTTTGTGTATTTGTATTTGTGTGCATTTTCAAGTTCAAGAGTCTGCCGCCACGCCGCCGGTACATAAGCAAATGTTTAAAGTGATATAGATAGTAGTACCATATGCATACGTATCTGTGTATCTGTCTCTGTCTCTATCTGTTTGCATTCTGTTTGCTGCCTCTGACGTCATTGCCATGTGTACGACTCGATTCGCTTCGATTCGATTGGGGGGCTCTGTCTGCAATTTGCGAATTTCGATTCGCCTTTACCCCACTTAAAGTAAACAGAAAGGCAAACGTTGCAGCAGCAGAAGAAGGAGGAGGTGGAAGATTCTCAAGGCTTCTACCCCATTGCTCTGCTCCTCTCTGTCTATCTCCCACTTGAGTTCCCCTCGATTCGTAGTTTACTGACACACTTTTCTTAGGTGCCTGATAATACAGTGAAGGCAGGACAGGAGCGCGCTCTAGAGTAGAGTAGTAGGATTTTAAAATATGATTTCTCTGACTAAGAAATATCTAGCATCGTATTTTGTTTTTGCGGTATTGTACCCAAACACGGCGTGTACTTTGTTATTGCATTCTCGGGTGCAGAGCTTTCAGAATAGATAGAGAGAGATCTTAAGCTTCCGCTTAAGGAAGAGGTTTCAAAAGAGAGAGAGAAAGAGCTTAAACTTCCGCTTTAAAGTTCCTGTCATAACAACAAATTTTAGACCGATGGTCGGGAGTGCAACATTTTTCTTTCCTATAAGATCTCTTCTCCAAGGAATCTGTTAGCCTAAACAGAGCTCTTACTGTATGTACTTATAGAATAAACACTCTGGCTCTGGCTCTGCTTTACTTTTGCTCTTCTCTCTTGTTTCTGTTTTCCTCTGCTCTGCTTTGATTTGGCTAATGACGACAACACGTGAGCATAAAATTCGCATAAAACGTAGATTAAAAACACAGAACAGAAACAAAACAAATGCTCGCATATTTGTACTCTTTCCTTTATGGGGCGGCTTTGTTTGCCTATTCCATTGCCTGTTCCTCCATTGTTCCTAATGTTTATCTCATTCCATGTCGTTCTCGCTCCCCCACTGTTTTGTGGCGTTGCGGGTGTGTGCCCTACCCAAACATTCTCGCCTCATGCATATTTATTTTGCACGGTTCTTATATGGAGGAGCGTGGCTGCGACTCATCATCAAATCTACATACATACGAATACGAATACGAGTAGTTGGGCATTCGAGGCACGCACAATTCAGATTAAAATATATGGCAGTATGTACTTCTATTTTGATGGCTTGCTATTTTTTGACGTCAGCCTTGAGGCAGGTGGGGTGTGGTAAAAAAAAAGTGAAGTATAGTGAAAGGACAGACGTACTTTAGACGAAAGGCATTTGCGGGTATAGTAAACATTTGTAGGGTTAAATTCTCCCTTAGATCCCCATCTCAGATCTTTGATCGAGGAGAACTTTCACTGTGGTATATGCTATAACCATTTCCCCATTCATCCATGACCTAACTAAACAAATTAAAGTGTAAACCATACAAACAAATGACCATCTGTTAATGTATTAGTGAGCTTTGCACTGCTACGCACAATTTTGATGGAAAGCTCTCTCTCATTCTTCTGTGCGTGTGTTAAAGCTCTTTTGCAGGGCATTCAATGGTGTCCTCATTGCTGAAGTCTGCAGTCTACCCCCCAATTAGCAATTGAAAAAATGTTATTTTCGCTTTTATTTAAATTTATTATGTGTTTCTGTGTTTCTGTGGCCCATCTGTCTGTCTGTCTGTTTGTCTGTCCTTCAGTCTTGGAAATATTTGCATTGTTTATGTTTGAGTTTGTTGAGCTAATTAAGGCAAAGGCAGAGTCAGCAGATGATTCCTGTTTTCTGTTTTCTGTCTTCTATCTTAACTTGAGGCTGTTTAGATGTGATACTATTTTTAGACGGGTTTACGACTATAACTTTTGGTCTCTCACCTACTGCCTCATAAATACCTCGGCACGTGCTCTCTGACGTCTAAATAATGGCAGTTTTTCTGCCTCCCTCTCTCCTTGCTCCATTGTCCGATTGCAGTTCAACCTTTGGATGTATGGTAGCCACTGTAGCCATTGTATTTTGTTCACCCAACCCATTTAAATGTAGCTCAAAACCTTATCGGACATACAATACGTATGGAAACCCTAGCGATTTACAGTTTAGCGTTTTATTATGATTATTTTTTCTAGAGCTTAATTGCCTAATTAGAGGCTCATTGGTGTGTGCGAGACAGTTCTTTGATTAATTTCCACTTTAAATTGTTTACTTTTCTATGCACGGTAGTCGGGGTTTTTATTTCAGGGTATATTGCGGTTGTGGGGTTGGATGTAACAGGGTAAGGAATTGAAGATTAAGTTATTCTTATTCGATATAGTCAAGTTCTTCTGTCAGTCAGTGAATCTTAGAGATTATAAGAGCTGCAGAAACACAAAGTTCTGTGTAGACTTCTGATGCTTTTTTCTCTTACCAAATGGCTGTGGTGTCCGGGCTACTATTTACTAGAGTTTCATATAAAGCTATTATTCAGGATAAAGAGTGCAATACTTTTACTCTTTCTTTGTTCTCTCTTCTGCGATGTAATTAGGTGTACTTCCTGGCTAGAGTAGGGTATCCTATAGTCCTACTACCCTATCTACTATGACGTTCATTCTTATTCCAATTCGAAATCGTTGACTTTAGCTTGATCTTGTCGCTCTCTCTGTCGTCGTTTGCTCTTATTGATAATGATGATGGTTCATTAAAATTTGAACTGTCCCCAGTGGAATGCAAATGTTTGCAGATTAATGCCCACAATGCAATTGCAATGCCAATGCCAATTCCGAATACTGCAGTCGGCGAATCTGACTCTGCGTCAGGCCCACTCTCCCACTCTTTCCCGTAAGATATTTAATAAACTTATCAAATGTTTGCCAACTTGGGTTGGAGGCTTTCCGCAACAGATAAAGTTCAATGGGCGGGCGCAGCGGACGCTGCTCTCCCGACTCCGCTTTCCGCTCTCCGCTGAACGCTGAACGCTTCGGAAAAGCCAATTATAATTAAGAGCAATCTCTCATAAACTAAGCCAAACCGCCTTAGGCTAGTGTAATCCACTGATAAGTTCCTGCCCGGCACAATCCGCTGATAACGACAGCGGCGGCTGCAGATCGACTTTTGTTTACTCGAGCGTTTGAAAGCAATTAAACTTTGTAATACAAAGCAGAGATAGAAGCAGGAGCAGAAGCCACAGGCAGCACAAATCAATATGGAGGCGCCTCCTCCTTATCATCCGCACTCCAGAAAAGAAAGGTTCCATTCGGTTCAGTATCTAAATTGAATTTAAAGTCCCCCTAATCGTCGGACTGCCTGACTGATTGCTAATTGATGGTTGAATTTTGTATGAAATGTTTACACATTTACAGTCCTCATTTGTAATCAGAGTTCTTTTTACACGCATCAGATAATACAGCTAATGAATCCCACACGAACTCTTCTGCGGAATGGGCATTATTTTTAGCACTCGCCATTGCATAATTTGATCTAATTTTGTAATCAAATAATCAGTCACCACATACTACATATAGTATATCCGAGTGTACACAGAACACAAATTGCCACCCTGCTAATTATGGCTTTGCGCAATTGAAGAGAGGGGCCAATGGAGATGGAAAATGGCATTTGTGATGTGCTGGTCAAAGTGCATCCCAGACAGAGTCTCAAGGCAAGCTCTCAATTCAATTTTCCTCTGCGTCATTGCGGTAATGCATTTGCTCGAAGTCAGCGACAGAGCCACAAACCCATATACCGTGTACCATATACCACCTCCCTCTCATCCAATCAACACTTGGAGGGAGATGGATCCCCAATCGCCCTGAGCTTTGAGCTGCTGCTGCTGCAGTAGTTCCACAATTAAATTAGAAACCCGCTCTGTCGTATATGTGTTTTTATTGTAGAGTGTTTGATGGAGGGGGTGGGGTGGGCTCTATAGAGGTGGAAGGCTGGATAAATTGTGGTTGAGGTTAGGCCTGTCATAAGGTTGATAATTGTTAGGAAAAACTGCAATTTGATCACTTCGATAGACTGACTGACTGCCAGGGCATATTGTTTTACCATCTATTACATATGCATCGGGTTAATTTGGTTACATTTGATGGATCATATTTAAACAGAGCATTCGCTGAGTGTGTGATGGATTTATATCGTGAATGCTTGCTGAATCCTGGGCACATAACAGAGGTTGGCGGACTCTTTCAATTTGAGAACAGTCCAACAACAAAAACCGCATATCAACAAAACTCAAGTCAAGCAACATTGTGCCGTATCATGCACACGCAATGTATGTGGTTTTTGCAATTTTCGGGAGCATCAATGTTACTCGGTATGTGGGAGTGATGACAGTAGTTCCCACCTACATTGTAAAGACCCCAGATGGGTCTTTTTTCCCCAATCCTGTTAGGGGTGCACTGATGCTGCCCCCAGATGTTAAGATATCCTTCTGTATAGGGTAGGACATTTACATAGAATATGTTTTCTGCTCCATTTTGAAGAATCTACAGGAGTCTATCTCGACTAGTTTTAAGTGCTTGATGACAGTGAGAAATATCCCAAATGGAATCTAGAAAGTACTTTAGCAAATGATTGAATGTGTTTAAATACAACAATTGCTACTATTAGCTTGGGAGTCAACAATCATCTATAATACGACGCTGCAGATGGGGCTTTACAGATAATTGCTTTAGAGATCACTCCAACTAATTTCAAGCCTTAGAAATGCCCCCTTAACACATAGTAAACGTGATAAAAAGATGAACAATCATCCACAGATCCATACTGCTTTTCTAATATTCGCAAATTCTTGATTTTTCTTTACAGAGGAGGAAGCCTACATGTGCCTCGCCGGTCTGGTGGGCAGCAAGGAGAAGGTATTCATCAATCAAACCAAACTACAGCATGAGGTCACCTGGAAGACGGTGATGCAGATAGCCAAAAAGCACACGGTAAGCACACACACCTCAATCATCAATCAGTCGATCAATCAATCAGTAATCAAATAATTTTTATTTTAAATAGAAAAGTGCAATTTCGTATTTCCAACGTATTTGTCCGGGCCTGAAGCTGGAGCGCGTATTCATGGACTGGTGCTGGTGGATATTAGCCGGTCTACCCTTCCAGCATCTGGTGCGGATCATGGACTGTTATTTCCACGAGGGCATCAAGGTCCTCTACCGTGTGGCCCTGGTCGTGCTCAATCTGTTCCACAAGGAGTGCCAGTCGAACAACGAATGGAGTCCGGATAATATTAAAAATGACATTGGCAACGCTTTGATCAAGTTCTGCAAGAAGATACCAGTGTCGCCGGCGAAACTTCTCCATGCCGCGTTTAGTATTAGGGGACTGAGGTATGGTAGATCTTGAAATATAGTAGAGTCCCTTATAAATAATTCCTTTTATCTATTTTGCAGTACCCAGTATATTTCTAGAATATTTATCAAGACTGAAATGCTACTAAAAAGCCGTTCCGTGCTCAATAGCGGTTCGAAGCAATTAATCAAATCGCGTTCAAGTGATAATCTGCCCACTAGTCAGTCGCAGGTGAACATTCAGATGATGTCGCATACATTGACCATCCGTGAGGTATGTAATCCATAATCCTATCCAAACTCTCCCTGCACCCTACCGCCCCCCCCCCAAACCAAACCAAAACCCACCATCACACCAGAATACAAACCAAAAATACAAAGAAACAAAGAGAAACCATAGCCTAGCCAGATGTTAGGCATAGTACTGCTATCTCTGGAACCCCAAACAAACACTCTCTACTACACAGCACAAATACGAAACACTTTTGTCTAATGGTAAACTCTTATTTCCATCTGTTTTTATATATATCTTTTTTTTTTTTCTTCTGGTTATGTTTCTGAAACAACTTGAACGCACGCCCCCAACAAACAAACAAAAAAAAAAAAAAAAAAATATATTTATGTAAATCCATAAACCAGAAGCTGCACTCCGAGAGCTGTCGCAATTTGGTATGAGGCTAGAAGCAAATTATTCCAAATTATACAAAATACTCATACTGATAATGATTATTATATAACTGCTGATGTTGGATTGATTCTGCTTGTTCTGTTCCTGTTCGGTTGTTCATATTTCTTTTCATATACATATTGTATGATAATGTTTATTGAATGAGTTTCAGTTCAGTTCATTTGTTCAGCTATGTTAAGCTTCGAGTCGATTGGCAAAAGGCTATGGACCGAAGATAATGCATGCAGCTTAGATGAGGGATACGAAGAATACGTGAATATCGGTTATGTGCTAGTATTTGTTATACTATTTTAGAAATTTCATACTTCAGAGGCATACAAAAATAATGTTTGTCGTATTTCTAAGACAAAACAAAGGTGCTTTCAATGTGGAAATTGTATAAAATAGGTGCTCATGTAATAGAAAACGATTTCTGCATACATTCGGATATCCGTTTGGTGAACGAGTTCTATGATAGCATTAGCATATAACCGATATCAACTGCATATATCACAATGAAAAAATAATTTTGTGAAAATGCAAATTGCAATTGTTTTGAGAGCTGTATACCATATGTGGGAGAACTTAAGATTAGTTTAATCTGAAAGCCAAAAACTCCCCCGAGTTATACAGTGCCGAAGGAATCGTCATATCTCTCTGGAAACTTTCCCGCAATTGACAAATTCGACTCGAGTTTTGTGTTCGTTCTGCTGCCACTTGACTTTTTTGTTGTTTTTGTTATTTGTTATTTTATTTCCATTTTTGTTTTTGCTGAATGAACTAAATTTTCGTTTCGTTCTGTTTTACTTATCAAATCAAAGCTAAAGCACTGCCACAAAAACATACAAACAAAAAACCAATCATGATTATAATACCCACATCCATACAACATGCAGCTTTATAACCATATACAGACATATATATTTTTTATAAACATAGCTTTTCTATTAAAAATATATTCCAAAAAACAATATACTCACTAAAACAGAAATATACATAAACCAATAAACCAGAAAACCAGAAACCAATATAATATCCTGCAGTACATATGTATATCCTGCTCCTTTATATGAAAAAAATCTTTATAAAAATGTTATTTCTATTTTTCTTGTACCCTTTTTTTGCTGCCTTGGCAAACGAATGAATGAATCAAAAAAAATCCAAATTTGATAACATTTGCGTACGCTTTGATCAATGTATATTCACATATTCGATATCGATGAAAAAACTAACTTCTGCGGGTTCATTTGTCTTCATTTTGGGTGCATACACACACACATATATATATATAAATATATATTGCATTTACCATATATATATAGGGCGAAAAGTCGCCCGGTCATAGAGCTATCGCGATGGGCGTCTATCCCATACACAATCTGAAAAGTCAAGTCTGTAAGAACGAAGATGTAAGTGAAAGTCAAAGTCAAACTCCAAAAACCACTCCAAAATCCACTCCACTCTACAGAGAACCCTCCCAGCACACAACAACATTTCAAATACATATGAAACGTTTTATAAACATCTATTATCTAAATATATATCCAAGCATAGCTAAATTATTGAAAGCTTTTATGCACACACTTTATGATTCCATATTTACATATTCCAAAACAAAAACTATGCATGAAATGCTGGAAATTTTCATCAATCTGTTTTTGACTTCAATTTTGATAGAAAATTAAGATGATTTCGGCTTCAATTTGATAGAAATTTATGATGATTTTAGTTGATTTTTATCCTTTAATATTTGCTAGTTTTTTTTTACCCCCATATGATTTTTAGAGTGGGAAATATTTAAGCTAGAGATTATTAAACGGAGAAGATTTAGAGATAATCTACCCCCCATATCGTTTTCATTATTATACCCCATGACCCCACCCAACATCCGACATATCGCCTATTTTTTTTTTTTTTCTGTTTTGGTTTCTTTCGTTTTGCAATATATATGTATATCCATCTATATATATCTTTTTCATAGCATTTTGGTTTGCCGGGCACAAAGAATTTCATAAAAACCTGGACGGATAGACAATTTGTAAGCATTGCATTGCATATTGAGAAAAAACAAATCCCCCCTCCTCCAAAAAACTCCAATATCTTTTCCATTTGCCATTTCCCTATCCATGTTTCCTTCCATATGAATGCAATTTCCCTCCATTTGTACTTCCCATCCGAAAAATTTCAATTTCGTGCCGTCTTGGAAACTGTTTTGGACAAATGTTTTGTCTATGTAAAAGTGTCTTTGTCCTGCCTAGACTATAGAGATCATCTGTGGATCATCTGACAAAATTTCATCAACCATCCATAAATCAGGAAAGAAACTATCGAAAGTTTTACAAGCGCTGCTACTGCTGCTGCTTCTACCAACGCTGTTGCCTACAGTTTGAGCTGCTGCTGAACTTGCGCCGTAGTTATATTCTGTACCACCTCTTAGACCATCCTTAGAGTCCCTCTTACCCCATAGATCTGTTGAGAGTTCTTTTACCCGTATATACATATATATGTTACTATGGCTTTTAGTTGGTTTTCGTTGGCTTTTGGCCTTTTAGTTCATGTTATTTCACGTCTTTTTTGATACCCTACTACGCCTACTACAATACGTATTTACTTTGTTTTGTCATTGGCTAATTGCTACCCTCTTAAATCAGTTACTTGTACGAGTAGTTGTAGCAACAAGGATACTTACTCTTTTT
Organism: Drosophila lowei; assembly: GCA_008121275.1. Taxonomy (NCBI): domain Eukaryota; kingdom Metazoa; phylum Arthropoda; class Insecta; order Diptera; family Drosophilidae; genus Drosophila; species Drosophila lowei. The sequence goes on from CM017779.1 coordinate 25,482,944, forward strand.
GCAATATAACAAAACTAATAAATGATATTCCCTGCCTTTAGCTATTTACGTTGTGGTCGTGGCTGCCCGTGCGGATAACAATGTACCAACCGGTGCTGCTGTACACCACAGAAGAGCACGGCTGCTCTCTGACCACATTCTACGTGCGTGTGGAGCAGCACGAGCCCACGCTGCTCATGATCAAGACTTGCAATAATGAGGTACGTTTCAAGAAAAACCACAATTCCGATCTATATCGTAATAACTTCTCTCTTTAATTGCAGGTCTTTGGCGCCTATTGCTCGTCGCGCTGGTTTGAAAGGAATGTCAAGGATGACAAGGGCCAGCGACAGGCCTACTTTGGCACCGGCGAAACCTTCCTGTTCTCTTTGTATCCAGAGCGAGCCAAGTACCCCTGGGTGGGCATTGAGGGTGACAAGGATCTGGGACACAGTTCCGAGCTGTTTATGGCAGCCGATTCCAAAATGATTACAATCGGTGGAGGGTAAGTCGTGACGTTGAATCGATACTGTACCTGTTTCACCCACTAATATATGGCTTCTCTTTCCTGTGCTATTTCCTGTTTAGTGAGGGTCAGGCCATCTGGATGGACGAGAATATACGTTTTGGCAAAACGGATGGTTGCAAGACCTTCAACAATCCCCCGCTCTGTCCATCCGGTGACTTTGAGATCCGCGTACTGGAGGTCTATGGCTTTGTGGGCATCTAAGGGGCATCGGAAGCTCTGTTCAATCCAACCAATATTGCCCGCCGATGATCAAGTGCTCAGCCAAACCTACCCTTATGCATCTCCACCACCACCACCAAAACCACTCAAACCTAAAGATTTCAACACACACTTCCTTCCGCAACACCTGGCGGAAGATGATCGTAAAGAAGAAAATGTTTCAACATTTATAAAAACCTATTTATAAATAAATGTATCGAAAGTGGCAGAAAGCAGCAGTTTAGCCGTCGTGTTAATGTTAAATGTTTCAAAATGAATGAAAAAATGATTGATAAAAACATACAAATTATATATTATATAATGGAAATACTCTGTGAGTTAATGTTTCAAAACGCAAAGCTTTGGAATTACAATACAATACAATAGTTGTTATACAGTAATAACCCCTATACACATATACCATATATACTATACATAAACATATATCTATACGTATGCATAAACAATTACTATATAATATGTGTATAACTAAATGTAAATCCGTATTTCTATAGCCATGAAAAATGTTGAAAGGGATAAACCTAAACCGCGAAAATTGAATATTGAAAATGAAAAATGGAAAAGTGAAAAATGAAAAATGGAAAAGAAATGTTTATTATTGTTTATTATAATTTCGTTTAGCATGTATTTTATTTTTTCTTTTTTCTGTAAACCAACCAAATTTACTGACTTGACTGAATTCGTTATTAATGTTGTTAAGATTATTATTGCTATGTGTATAGAAAGTGTATGTAAAACTTGTATAAATTGCATTGAGACCGACCCAATCGAATGTGTCTCTGAACGGTTCACTCCTTCATTTGGTCGCAACTAAAAAAATATATATAGATAAAGCAAAACCCAAACCATGTTTCGATTAAAGCTACAAATGATATGCTCAGATACAACATATACCATATATTAGATCCACAATACGATATATAGCCCACAATTGATACAAATGTAAAGCCAATGTCCTTAGCCAAAAGAGTCTGTAATCTGTTTAAAGTCCACAGAGAGAGTAAGAGAGCGTCCCACGTACTCATGTCAAATTGATCTCAAAATGGAAACAAAATATAGAAAGAAATGTATTACAAGTTGAAGGCTACATGGAAATGAAATGCATAAACAAAAACGATGGAAATTCAATAATTATTTTAAGATTCCATTCCATATTCAATACCAACGAAATTATTTGCTCACAGACACACGAACACCCGCGCACACACGAAATTTTTGCACACTTTTCTAGTCAGTTTTTATGTTAAAAAAAAGAAAGAAAAAAATACGAATACGAATATGATGTGTGGGATAGGTCTCTTCCTGTGTATGCCTCTCTTGATCTGACTTTGAGCGATTGCAGACTCTGTTGGATCAGTGGAATGATCATTGCACTACTCAAGCGAATTGTTACAACTAAAAAATGGAAAAGCCACAACGAAAATTGAAGGGAAATTGAAGACATGGGCCACAGATTGCACCAAATGACAGGCAAGGCAACACTCCACAACGATTGCGGAGGCTGGTACTCCAAAATACCCCCCATCCAATCCAATCCCTTTCCTTTTCCCATTCAACATCTAATGCAATCTGTGGGGTATACATAGTTGTAGAGAGAGAGTGGCAGTGGAAGCTACAAGTAAATATGAATAGTTTTTAGGTTTTAAACAAACTCTCTGTGTTGTTGTTGTTACTATGATTCAATTGTATATGTGTATGTACGTAAGCGCAGCATTATATGGCCTATTAAATAAAATAACCGATCTATACATTACAAAATGCAGCTGCAAATAGTTGAACAAGTTGATCCCTGATGTTGATACACGAGCTAAAGCTAAGCGATAAATAAGAGAATGAAATCCGTTTGTTACTTGTTTCTGAATGTGAATTACTTTATTTGGTTGACTAATTCTTACACAATCGATCGATGATATGATAATGTTTATAGAGCTTAAGACGGTGGAATGCTTGGAGCGGATTGTTTGTGAAATCCACCCCAAGGATTCTCGGAGATTCTGCTGGGAGGAAGGGAACGCTTACATGGACAGTATTTGGTAAAGCAAACACTAAATCTTTTGTACATAAAAACTGTTTTCTATCTGAATTGTTCTCAATGTGTAGTTTATACTATTTGATATATGCCTATATATAATATACAGATAATTACCCATATACATATATATTTATATTTGAATGTTATTTATGTGTAGCCCTGCAAGCCCTGAAATGAATAGATATAGGATATAGCCAGCAGCTAAGCCTAAACCCCATAAATCATGCTATAGTGATCGTGTGTTATCTATGTACCCACATACCATACCATGCCCAAGCAAAACTGGAATTAAATGTACATCCTACATACAATATATACAATATACAATATATAGTATATATGAATATTATATTAAAAGATCAATTGAGTGTGTATTGCTGATTGAAACGAGTGACGAGTGTGTTGATTTTCAAATGTTATTTTATTTAATTTATGCATATTTTTAATCGATAAATCCTAATTACAAAACACACATACACACACAGACAGACACTTACTTACATACACACACATATATAGTAGGAGACGAGTAAATTTTTATTCAATAAATTATATTATTAAACAAACAAGAATAACTATTATATAAATATATATATATATATGTATGTTAAATCATTTTAGTGGATGTGTAAAAACAACGGAAACAAAATCAAATAAATGAAAATTAAAACAAACAAAACACTATTGTCTCTCCAAGGGAGTTCTCAAACAAGATTGTAGTTCCAAAATAATTATCCTTATGTTCATTATATTTTTTAAATTTTGGTAAAAGGATACCAAATTGCTTTGCTATGAGTTTCTCATGTTTTTTTCCTCCTTTTTCTTGTTAGTTTGCGAGAAACAATAGTAAACCATACGCACAGAAAACAAAAGATAGCAGCATGGAGGGGACACTGCATCCGGCTGCATTACATAGATCGCTGTTGCAGAGGGTACAGCCGAGGAAGCTCTGATAAGGCACCAACGGATCCGGGGACTCATCGCAGCTGAAGCCCGCCGGCGAGGAATCGCCAAAGAAGCAAGAGCGCCGAACGAAACGCGAACTTCCAGGCACTGCCAAACAATAAAACGATAAAACATTGGAATGCATCATTCTTAGGTATGTATACATATATATGTAAGTAGAGTAGAACGTTTTATTGTGTATACTTACTACCCTCATAGTACTTGGTCAGGCAAGTGGGTTCCGCGCCCTGGGGGTTGTAGGATCGCATGTCGCCCAGGACTTCGACGGCATTACAATCCGTCTTGGCTATGTCATCGCCCGAGAAGCTCTCCCCACACCCGGGCTCGTTCACGGAATCGCATTCGAAGCAGGTAATCGCCAGAGCTATTCGCCATAGGAGGGGTGACGATGACGACATGCGTAAATATGTGTGTCAACCAAGAGGAGGAGGATGGGGAGGAGGAGGGACTGGGACTCACCTGTGCTGACCAGCGTGACGAGCAGCCACAGAGCGACAAACACACGCATTGTTCCGTTCCGAACGATCCCCACTCTCCACTGTCCACTGCGCTAATGGGGCTGTGCTCGAGTATTGAGGTGATTCAATAGATACGATACGGATACAGATGCGATCTGTGCTACAGATGTTTTTCACAGTCTTCACAGATGCCGATGGCAATCACATTATATATAGTGTCTACCCGACTATTGACTACCGACTACCGACTCGAAGCGTTGCACACATGAGACTGAGACTGAGACTGAACAGCACCCAAACAGAACTGAGAGCTGAGCGAACAATCGCATTCAGAATGTGATTTTCATAAACAGATTTTCTTGTTCATTTCTTTTTCATTTCATTTCGGTTTCCTGGCATTTATACGAGCGTACCTTCGAGTATATCCCATGGAGTGGAGTGGGGGCCGAAATACCGACCGCATTCGTGTTGACATTGTGGGTCGAATGGAGGTGGAGCCGTGTGGTGGAAGGGGCATGCCGCCATTCCTGCCCTTCTCCATCATTTATCCATCCATCCATCGGTGGCAGGCAAAGCAAAAGTTCATTAGTGGCATTTGAACAAATAAACAATTTGGCATTCTGTGTAAAATTAGTTTTTATTAGTTTGTATTTCGCTCTCCGAATTGTTGTTTGCCATCTTTTCGGCTCATACTCGTATTTGGGGGCAGAACGGACTAATGTGTGGCTCATACGCACTGATTGAACGTTAACACAATGGGGCGGATACTTCTTATTTCCATTAGCTTAACTACTGCTGAAATTGTGACATTAACTGGGGATCAACTTACACATCTAAGAACTCTTTTTCGTGGCAAACAATCTATACAAAGCTGTGACTAAATTTGACTAGGTATTCTCAATGGATTTCGGTTTCATTCAGGGTATTTGGGCGGCCAAAAGAAACACAATTAGTGATATCATTCGCCACGTCTCCACTCGATTGACCCCAAAGGCCTCCGCTCCATTGCAGTAGTTCTCGTTGTCGCACACATGACAGCTGGCATTCTTCACCGCCGCCAGAGTAGGGTCCATTCTGCACCACAATTCTGTGTCATTTACCTCGCCAAAGTAGCAGCCACGCACTATTTTGCGTACGCCGTTCTCTGTGGGAACATACAATAGGCAGAGGTTTTGGGATTAGTCTACTTTCGGGCTAAATTTTCCTTTCCATGTTCGATTCTAAATGGAGCCCCCCAAAACTATCAACGAAAGATGAACGTCACCCGTCGTCTGGGAAATCTATTAAAATTTTGATATAGTGCGACAGCTGTTTGTTCAAATATGTATTCATTGTGATCTTGTATGGTATGATTCAGACTTTACTTTGAAGAATCCTTTATGTATCTGACTGACTTTGGATGTTTTGGATTTTCATTTTCTTTTAAATAAATTTACAGTGATAAATTCTCAGAGGCAGGAAACTTTGTATTACATCTATATTTAATCTATTTAATCATTAATCCTGATTCATTTAATCACAAATCATTAATTGAATAATTTTATTTAATGTTCTATAATTATAAAACTACCCTCAACTTTCCTTTAAGTCATTATTCTCAAAGCCATAAATCACCTCAAAATGCATTATATCTCTTTCAACTTATACAAATAATTTTCAAACATTTATCATATATTTTCTCGAAAGCAATGAAACTGTCATAAATCATCTTTACGTGCGTTAAACATCTTGAAACATTTAGAAACTATTTTGGTACATTTTCTCTACTTATTTTCAATAATAGCATCGAATAATAGGTGCATGAACCGAAACTGATCACAGATACATTTTCCTTCTAATTTATCTAATTTGAATTGCCTAAGTATCTCTGTGTCATGGAGCTGTCTTCTGTCTTCAATTCCCACGATTTTTCCTTGCAATCCCCAAATTCCAGTACCCCTCCAGCTATACTCACCCTTGAAGACCCGCTTCAGACACGCCGTGGCATTCACGCTGAGCAGATCGCTCTCCAGGAACCGGGGCGGCGCAATGAAGGCGCAGTCGTATTTGAAATGGTTCTCGACATCAAAGTCCTCGCCGCAGCTCTCCTCGTAGACGGACTCGCAGGCATAGCACTTGATGGCGTAAGCTGTTGGCATTGGAAAGATGAAAACACGAAAAGATGAAAAGCAACGTCTTATTTATGGCCAAAATGAGATCAGACCACAGGAGACAGACAGACAGGCAGCAAACACAAAAGTAAAATGAAAATCAAATAAATCCAACCAAAAAAAAAAAAGTCTGAATGAAAAATGCATTGAAGCTAAGAGTTTCGTTGGAAAACCGAAGCTTATGTACCCTTGCAGTTCGACCAACAGTTTACGATTTGTGCAAACATGTACTACTTGTTTTTTGACTAGATATCTATATATCATAGTTTTGATACGCTGCCAACTTTCATCAAGATATGTTATCTCCTGGAGGATACACGCCAATCGATCGACAAAAACTGTGTGCACTTTATAGGTTATATGTAAAATGCTTTTTTCACTTCATTTTTAACACCCTGTCAAGTCTGTGATACCCTACAGAAGGGTAAACAAAGGCAAAAGCTGAACCAACTGCAAACCCAAACAAAAGCGGAACAAACCTGAGGCCAGCAGAGAGAGCAGCGCGCCAAACAGAAGTAAATATTGCCGCATATTTGCTGGTGGGAGTGCAAAGACAGTGTTGTAGTTGGGACGTACAGGAGGCAGGCAAAGGCACTTTTCCACTTTTCTCAGGGACGGAGAGCAAGTTTCCTTTGGATTGTGTTTTATTGGATGGCTTTTATGGAGAATAATTCAAGTTAAGCGCTTATTTATAACGATAACTCTTCTCAAGCGTCGCCCGCGACTGAACGGCAATAGCAATTGGAACGATCCACTTGAGATTTAAATATAAAACATTTTCACATATGTATACAATACGTATACGTAATATATGTATATCCACAATATAAAGAAATGTGTTTTCTGGTTCTATAAATTATTTCTACATATTTCTGTTAGAGGGGGCACGTTACGCGAACGTAAACACGCGTCTTTCCTTCGTTTTCCTTTACTTTTTATTTTTGTTCTTTTCTACAAACTTTTCCCTCAATTTCCCGCTTAAATGCCAGCCAGTCGACGCGGCCGCCAACGAATTCGAACTGAAAGAATGCCGAAAAGCATTTCCAAATTCAACTCCTTGTCTCTCTGCCTCTTCTTTCTGCATCTCTTTGCCCTCTCCCACACAGCCCCCACTGCCACACAGCCCCACTGCCCCACTGCCACGCTGCCACTCTGCCACTCTTTCTCTCTTTTTTGAGTGCTGGTGCGGAAGAAACTTTATGGCCATTTCGTCTGGCGTCATCGCTCACCATTTTAATTTGTCTAATTTTAATGAACGTTTTGCTTTTGGCTTCCCCAACGAATGGCTTGGGGAATTTATACCCCACATGTTTGGGGGGTGGGAGTGAGTGGAAAGACGAGACTGGGTGAGAGGACCCGAAGAAAAGGTGTATTTGAACAAGGTGGGAGCTCTTATGGCGACGGTAAAGGCTTGAAAGTATTGCATTGCAGCATTGCACTTTACCGACGCAAAGACAGAGGTAAAACACGTCCCTTCCATCGGGTACCTCCCATAATGAACGGTGTTTGCTGTACATAGCGAGAGTAAAATATCGCCAGTAAGAAAAGCATCGTGTAACAGCATCTTCCCTGTGACTGCGTACGCGACCATAGACAAGATACGCTCACAAAGAGCACAATATATAGACTTGCAAAGGCCTCACCTTGTATTTATGCACCTTGGGCTTGCTGTTCTATTATCGGCAGGAAAGAGAGTTCCAAAAGTTTACCAAAGAGCAAGGCCGGCTGCAGCATGAGTCAAAGGCAGAAGAGAACGAAAATGAATGGAATTTAGCCATAATATGTAAACGGGTGCCCCATGTGTGTCATGTGTGGATGAAGATTCAACGAAATGTCAGAAGCAGAGGCATAGCTCATTCAGCCGACAATGGCCTTGTGCGGAGTCCTTTTATCGATTGGAATTCAAGCCACTGTGTGGAGTTCTGTCGTACCTATATAATGCAGATGGACGGATCAGGTCATATGATCCATAGCCAAGCCATGCATTCCCTCAAAGTATGCTTTGCAATTTTTGTTTAAGGCAAAAAGCTTGAAAATAACGAGCAAAGTTTTTGGTACGATTTTCCTATCATACTTTTACGGAATTTAATCGATTTCCACTATCGATCGGCATAGAAAAATTTCAAATTACCCAAATATGTAATTAATTAACTATCCATCGGTACCATATCTCTGAAAACGTTCAACCATCAAACCCATTTACACCCATTCTTTTCACTGTCTCCCAGAATAGCAATAACAGTTTTTCCAGAATAATACTAAATATACGAGTACTAGTGTACGATTAACAAAATTTTTATTTCAAATAAATAAAGCGATTCGAATGCGGACAAAAAATGTTCGACGAGTGTACAACAATAAATCCAGATTCAGATTCAAGATGAAGATTCAAGCGGATCCTTTCAAAGCTTTCAATAAAAAAAGCGCACAACATCTACTACGGATATGGAAAGAGAGAGCTGCTCTCCGGTCTCTTAGGCCAGCAGGCGAGCCACGCCGAAGAAGAGCAGAATGGCTCCGGCAATGGGGGCGATGGTGGCAGATCCGTTGCACTCGTCCTTGGTGCAGACATCGCAGCTCAGCTGCTTGGCGAAGGGCAGGGAGGGGTCCGAGGTGCAGCCCGTCTGGGTGTCACTGATGTCCCCGAAGTAGCAGCTGCGCACCACCTGCGGGTGTCCGGGAACTGTAGAAAGAAAGAAGGTGGGTTTTAGAGAATCATTTATACGGATTCAGATATTGATATCGTTGTGCTTATGAGGGAATATTTTGCTATTAGATTTCGCCTGGTCATTGAAGCTTAACCATCTGTTTCTTTAAAAGGTACCGCACTATTTTGTCTAAATTTATTTATATACAATATACATCCATCAAATTGCTCACAGATTGTGTACGTGCTGGAATTTTAAATTAATTACTTAAGAATTTTCATCATATTGCTTTTCCCTGTTAACGTAATGGTCCATTATGGTTGTGATCGTTTCGATAAAAATAAATTGCAATTTGATTACCCGATCAGACAATTATGGACGCAACAATTATTATTTACAATTGAATGCCGTATATGTATATTCGTAGAGGGTGGCTATGTGTATATCGTATATTTAAGAGACTACATATAGTACACAAGTGAGGTATTCTAGTACGTCCAGTTGCCCTGATAAATCAGTTCCATTTCCATTCGTATTTATCAAATGCATTTAGCCACACCCCAGCTTTTCCGCTGCATCTCAATTATATTTGCAACTCAGCCACTACTTATACTATTGACCATATATAGAACCGTATATACCTATGCATATATATAATATAATACGTTTCCGATCATCAAGAACAGATAACTCATATATAGTATAGAGTGTAATCAAAAGTATTCACCTACTGAGGGAAAAAAGCCAATATATTGTTGAAGTAATATTTATATGAATTTAACTCATTTTTTTGTAGTGCCTGTCCTTACATTCTTTTAATAGTAGGTTTTAATTACACTCAAGTATGCATTCAAATTAGCATATTTTCCCTCCCTTAACATTGTTAAGAGGGCAGATATGTATGAGTACTCGTCCATAGTTATGACTAATTTGTGTACCCGTGACTTGTGCTCGTCTGTCAGTTAATTGCTACTGCCGCTCCCTGTCTCAGCCCCCGATTGTTCTGGGGTTGGGAAACGAGGCGTAGGTCGACTGTTAATGTAATTAACAAACAATTATTCGAGGCGATGTTGCGGTCAGCAAGCATAAATACTCCTATTCCGATCCATAAAATATTCATAAAATAATCGAATGGTTCTATTTCTATTAATCAGCGACAATCGTTGGGCTATCCGAATAACTGCCTTAAAATGCCAAGCCCACAACTCAAATATGATTTCAATAACACTTGTTGAATTAATAATGAAACGAGCAGATTGCTGGGGGTAGGATTGGTCTGGATGGGGTGTGGCTTTGGGGCATATATATATGTGCCATTCGTGCCATTAAGCTCTTATAAAATGTTGAGAAATGTTTCTGAATGTAAATGCAAGATTATGGAAATATGTTTTATTGAAATGAAAAGGGAAACATCAAAAAGAGGAGAGATACTCGTGTTTATGAGTTATTTTTAAACCGAAATCTCAATGAGATGACACTGAATATGTGGAAATGGTAAACAAATCGAAAGATTCTCTTTATCTATAGGCAAACAACATACGTATACAATAATCTACATGCATATATTGTAAAGTCTCTTAATTTTGCGGAAAATCTTCCTCTTAGTTGTTTGTGAAATGTTGTCATCGTTTTATTCAGTAAAAACCTTCAAAAGTTCTCAAAGAACATACTATTGAAATACTTCTCCTGAGGTCTCTATTAGAATAGGTATTCGTACTATCATTCTACGGTGCTCTTAGGAATTCAATAAGCAACCAAGAAAGCTATTCATACTATCATTCGTGGCCGCGATAGAATTGAATAAGAAGTTAGGCAGTACCATGAACCTACTATCCCACACATATAATAGTCTTAGCCGTGCTTGTTTTGCGTAAAAAAGGCTGTGGTCACGCCCCCAGGCCCATGGGTTCGATTCTAATTAATGTTAATCAAGCTAATTGGTTAAGTGAGGACTCTGCGTCTGCGTGGGCAGCAGACGAGTTCAAGGGGTGACCTCACTGGTGATCGCTGGTAGCTGTTAGCAGACTTACCCGTATCGATGAGCTTCTTCATGCAACCGGTGGCATTGCGGATGGGGAAGAAGCTCTGCAGGAAGCGTGGCGGGGCAATCTTGCCGCAGTCCAGCAGCAGACTATCGTCCGACTCGAACTTCTCGCCACACTTGGGATTGGTCACCGACTCGCACTGGTAGCACTTGATGGCATAGCCTGGAACAAGAGATCTATCTCTTGAGATCAATTCAAATGGAAGTAGGGGAGTGAGATTTTCCTACCCGTGCAGGCCAGAGTGGCCAAGATGGTGAGGGCCAAGATGAGCTTTACACTGGACACCATTTTCACTGACGGGGAAATTCTTGATTTGAAGAGTATGTATTTCGATTGCGACTGGCAGACCTTGACGGTACGGCGACTGACGAGTGTTTAATATCTGGCTCATCGGAAAGACGCGTCCCGAGCCCCAGTGACCATGCTCGCACTCGCACTCATTCTCCCACTCGCATTTCCGAGTGTGAGTACACTCGAAAGCTTCCACTCGCATGGCGGTGCCTGAGTTTGAGTGGAATTTCATGTTCGTTGCGTGTCCGCTAGTTGAATTCTGTTTTCGAAATTTCTATAGTCGGGCTGCTACATAATGTTTTGTGACACACAAACCACACACACACACACACACACACACCCAGCCATGTTAACATACGTATTACGTATATACCCGTAGTGTATATGTAAATATGTATGAAGAATTTTTGCCGACTTGTTTCGGGTGATGTCAGAGACGTTTTGTGTTTTATTTATTTTCAGTTTGTGTTTCTACTCTCCGCCTGAGACAATTCAGACGCACCCGACACGCCATGCCATGTCGCCGCTCTTTATAAGACCCGTTTTCTATTTTCTTTTATTTTGTAATATACTTTTTGAGTATTATGTAAGCCCGATTTATGCCCTATCCTATACGCTTTCTATGCTTCGTTATGCGAACCCATTTGTATGCCCTGTAAGCGCGACGTCATCGTTCGCTTTGGGCCAGTCTCTGACCAGCATTCATTCGTTTCATTTCGATTCTAATGCGCAGTTGGGAATATACTCAAATTATTCACTGTGTGTGTATGAGTATGAGTATTCGAATGCCCGGTTCAAGTTCTCATTGATGTGTAAATGTGCAACAATTAACAACTGTAGGGGCTGTCAGGCAGCAAATATAGCCGATGGATCGAGAATGGCGAGTCCGTTAAAACCCTGTCGGTACAGTACCTGTAAGTGTCGTACGTCCATCACATCTAAATGCCACATATTTAACCTAATCGAATTAATATAAACCCACACCCAGGTAACTTTCGATCCGTGCTCAATGGCAACTGATGGAACGTTTTTGAATCTAAAAATTGTGCAGTCAATATTTGTATACTCACTTATAGATCATATTTTTGGAAGACTGTAAAGATCTATGAAGATTTACCAAAAGAAATTAAGTAACGTTTAGCCAGACCTCGATTTTAAGAATATTTTTTATATTGTTTCATTTGGAATACTATTACGAGATTTCTTTTCAATTTTCTCAAGTTTTATTCCATTCTTATTTCAGAATTCCTTCGCACTCTTCTGATGTATTTGTGACACTGCTTAATTTCCAAGTCAATATTTCAGTATGTCAGTATTTCAAGCCAATTACCATCTCCATTCAGTCTGGCCTGCCTCACCTCTGACTTTCTCTCAATCTCATTCCAACATCCTCTAAGTCAAGAGTTTCTATTCTTTTTGAAATTTCCATCAGCCTGCATTTATTTATACTCGTATACAACTCGATCTTCCAGCTCCCCAACTGTTAAGTCCGCTTGTCAGTCTCCAATTGAAATTCTCTCGATTTTAATCGTTTTATTTATTGTAGTCCAAATTTTTTTGTGAACGAAATTTCATAATCTTGTGAGCGCAGGGGAGGACAGAACTCCTCTTTAAGTGGTATTCCCACAAGTCTTATTATAATTTTCTATTTTCTTCAATTAAGTAATTTTGTTCGAATTATGCCAAATGAGTTTGGGTTAATTGAGCAGTCGGGATGGAGGCGGAGTCGAAAGCGAAGGCGGAGTGTGCCCCTAGCATCAAGAGCACTCTCTGATCTGGGGAAGTGGAAGTGGTCTCGGGGTCTTGGAGTTTTTTGAACTTTTCAGAAACGCATTTAACACTGAATAAACTCGAATCCGAAGGGTAGCTGAAGCTGAAACTGAAACTTGACTTCAAAATGAAATTGAACCCAATTATATATGATTAAACAGGCAGACAGGCACATGCATATGTACATATCTCTCTCCCTCAATCGGAGGGAGACTGTGCGACCTTTTGTTGTCGGAACATCACACTTTTCGTCGGGCGTATGGCTGCACATACTAATTAGATCCCAGGTGTTTCACACTCTAACCCCAGTCAAATTCATACAGAAAATCTGATTCAGTTTCAGTCTCAGCTTCAGTTTCAGTTTCAGTTGGAGTTTTGAGTCATTGAACTGGCGTTTGCCTGAGATGAGTTATCCGTACAAATTGCGATTCGGGAAGGTCTACGGATGTTTTTTTTTCTACTTTATTTTCATTATTTTACAATATTGGAGCATTACTCACATCGGTTCGTTTGAAGCTACCATTTGGGCTGGGCTACAAGGTTCAGGTACTGCAAATAAGAGACTTTTTATTTCATTTCTTTCTCGGAATTTCCCGGGGTACTTACCCTATTCATCCCATAGCGAAATTTAACTATTATTCACCCACGTACATTCTGAGGGTGAATATTTCTGAGCAACACCTTTGAGTCGCTCATATCATGCATCCCAAAGGCAAATCTACTAATGTTTTTTCCTCTATTTAAGTACATTCTGAGTGGATTTGGTTCGGAGTGAGAACTTTAAGCTACTCAGAACATAGATAAAATAAAAAATGAGGTAATTAGACACATCTGATCGATTTACTGTATGATTTACGGGGACGGGACTGTCATGAACGTCAATGAAACAGCCAAAATACATACAATTTATAATGATGATCATGAACCTAGATACATGGACGGATGTACATATGTATACAGCCCCACACTGACAAATACAATCATAATAAAAGCAATGGTGTAGGTTTCTCATCTTCTGAGATATCCGATGAGAGAACGGGGGAATTGCAAGTGGTTTCTAACCTATCATATGAAAATCTGTTTTAATATGTTTCATAATTGATTAAATAATACTTTGGAATATTGGTTTCAAATATATCTCTCTTTATACAACAGAAACTATGCAGAAGACTTCTATATGTACTTCTGACTACAGTAAATAAGTGGCTTAATAGCTCTTATTTATTTCCATCCAATAGTTGTGAATGAATCCATAGTTAGAGAATTCTTGTAAAGATCAACTCTATTGTTTTAAATGGTATCGTATCCAATAGCTTCCATTTGCGGCTCATGTTTCCCGTATAGTAATATTAATTATAAAATTCATTTGGATATTAGCAAGGACACGCTTGCTTCCATCTTTTATTATCATTTAAATAAGATCAAATTTAAACAAAAATTTTCACAAATTAAGATCCATGAGCAAGAGAGATACACAAACTACTATCAAAGGAATTAAGAGACTTAAGAACTATGGAGGTAAGATCTATGCCAGCAGGCGAGCCAGTCCGAAGAAGAGCAGGATAGCACCGGCCACGGGAGCCAGGGAAGCAGATCCGTTGCACTCGTCCTTGGTGCAGACATCGCATCCCAGCTGCTTCACGAAGGGCAGAGAAGGATCCGACTGGCAGCCGCTCTGGATGTTGGAGACGTCACCGAAGTAGCAGCTGCGCACGATCTGCGGATGTCCGACCACTGGAATGGGAGCAAAATGTTGGATGTTGATTACGGATGAGTAAGTCGGCAAATAGCTTTCACTGGCAGTAAATGGAGTGATTGTTCACCGTGAAAACGGAACACTTGTTAATTTCTGTTTACACTTATTTATGACTCCACAGTAGACTGTAGACTGTACCTAATTGCACCAAAGAAACCCCACTGACTGACTGACTGAGCCCTCTGACGAGTCAAGACAAAACACTCTCAAGGCGTCGCATTAAGTTGAGTAAATTCTGAAATTTTCAAGCTGACTGATTAAGCGGTTTTCTCATCGTTTCAATCAATTAAATTTTGCTAAGAATTTGCCAATTGATTCGCCACATGCAGTTCAGTTCTCTCAGCTAAGAGTTCTATTCATAAGTTGGTCAAACTGAAATATGATCATAGGATGATCACAATATTTACCACTGAATAATCTTTTGATTCGTTTGCCTTGCAAATATATTCAAAAATGCAAATTGAAATGTTTCAGAGACAGAGAAAAACTTGCGGCATTCATTCATAGCACAATCACGTCATTATTAATTTTATTTCCATAAAAAACTGAATTAAGCTTCAACGTAATTAGACGTAACAAAAAGCGACAGAGAAACGTGAGAGACACCCAAAGAAAAAAGCATGAAAACAACAACAGAAATACCCGTATTTACGCATGACATCAGATACTGAAAACCTGAACCGATTTCCTCTGATGATCTCAACATATTCGGGTGAACTTTTAAGGGTTTCGGCTTAAGGGTTAAGTTTGGGGATGGTTTGACTTACCGCTCTCGAGGGTCTTCTTCATGCATCCGGTGGCGTTGCGCAGGGGGAAGAAGTTCTGCAGGTAGCGCGGGGGTCCGATCCGGGCACAGTCGATGAGGAGACTCTCATCCGCCTCGAACTTCAGGCCGCACTTGGGCATGGTCAGCGACTCGCACTGATAGCACTTGATGGCATAGGCTGTAAGAGGGGAGGGAGATGGGATTACATAGTTGATTATTCAAGATTGAGCAATAGATTTACAGTGAACTGTGGAATGAACTGTGTAACAGGTCTATGATTAGCTTTTAAATATACGTTTTTTATTTTGACTACATTTTGGGGAGTGGTTTTTTCGAGAAGTCATTTCATTATAGAGATTCTTTTTTCCTTCAAAAATATTTTTGCTATTATTATACAAGTGAAAGTGTTTTCATTGGATCTTTTTTGAAGATTTTGAATACACTTTTATCTAACGTTTTATCTTACATTATTGTGCTACCAAATATTGTTGGACAATAAGTATTTCCTCTACAACTTTATAGGAACTTCATAGTTTTATGCACAAGTCTCTCTTTTTTACAATAGAACTTCTCTAGCTTGTTCTCCTTGAACTCATTTTTTGGTATATTGAATGAACCGTTCCAAAGGCCTTTTCAGAGACCGTTTGCACTTTGCATTCACTTCCACTTCCACTCCCAACTCTACCCACCCGAACAGGCCAAGCTGATGATGACGGCTACGGCCAAACTGCATTTCAGAGCGGACACCATTTTCGTTAGCGCTTGATTTGGTATTTTTCTTGAAAACTCTTAAAACTGAACCGCTTTCAACGATGTCTGCTGCACGTCTGACTCTGCTGTTCGTTTCAAAACTTAGCGGCACAGCCCCATATGGCCCCATCTCAACTGCGTCGCAGTCGCACCCCAAAATGTTGCTCAAAAAACGCTTTGTTTTGAGTGGAAATTACAGCTCGATGTGCAGTTGGTGTTTGGTTTTTGAGAAACCGGTTTTTTTTATTAAGTTCTAACCAATTTGTTTAATTTGAGTGGTACTTTTATGAGGGTTTGAGAGTTCTGAGAGCCAACATCATTTAATGAGGCAATTTGTATGCCCGAGTGCATCTCAAAAGTGTCAGTAATGATTGGGACTAGCGTGGAAAGTTACTCAAGTTACGATGGAGATATTTTGAGAGTTAAGAGGAGGATTTAGTGGGGTTGATGTCATGGCCTCCCACAGGAATGACTCAGGTTAACAGATCTATTAACATCTAGCCTCAAATGTGTTGTTTGCTAATCGAACAATGCCATTCGATTCAAGTGACAGAATCAACCCGCTAATTATATGTGATTTCTCCCTATGGAGTGGTTTTTCGTTCAGAGAAAACTGCACTCAAGATGGATAAATATTTCTGTATAAGTGAACGGGAATTTGTAATTGTTCAGCCAAAAAGTATGCACCACCTTTGGACTCTCTAAGTGTGTAGAAATGATGTGCAATGTAGAATTGCTATGACAATATATATTTGCGATCTACATATTAAAACTCGGCGATTGTTCGGTTTAATACTGTTTATTTGATGGTATATAATGCGATACAGAGTCCAAGGGGTAGCGAAAGGTTCGAGCTAGGCTTACGAAGAGAGCACGACGAATCTGTATGAGGATTGGCTCTATTCAAGGCGACAGATCGAGAGAGCGATAGAGAAGGCGAAAGAAAGAAAGAAAGACGCGAGAGAACGGCTGCATAGGCTGCTGCCGTGCGGGAGCATATGTATATGTGTGTGTGTAGCTTACAATGTGGTACAGTGGGCAGTGCAAACAACAAAAAATAATAGGGATTTACTTTACTGCTGCAACACTGGCTATAATCACCAACCATACAGTATAAAGGTCAGTTCATACACCGAACATGTCGCAACCGAACTTTCTGGATTAGATCCCAGGGTCTTTGGCTTTGGCGTTCGGCTACCGCCGTGTCATCATGAGCCAGCTTCTTTTATTTTTGTGTTCCCTCTCTGGCCACAAATTGCTATGCCACGATCCACTCCTCTTACCCCGCTAGGTAAAGTTATTAAGTTATTATTTATTCATTTACTTTATTTAACTCTGCCTTTCATTTCTGCAGGTCGCACCCTCCGGTGGCCAGGAAAACCACTTGCGTGCCCGCGGAGACCGATATGCCCTCCATCGATTACCAGGGGCATCGAGCTTTTGGTCTTCTGGTTCATAAAAGCGAGTCTGCTGTCCTGCTGCGGGCCATATCTATGATGCCGATGCTGTGTCGCTGAGTCGACAATGTGGCGTCCCGTCCGGTGCAACAGGGACCAGTGAACAGCTGCGGAATATAATTGTAAATATATTTTAAAATGTACCTTCTTTCACAGAGGACTAATGTACCCTACGCTTTGCCACAAACCGAGTCGTATCCGATTTCCCCCCGCCAGACAGAGTCCTACCGAGGCGTATTCGAGACAGACCGAGTCCTTTCCCAGCCAGACAGAATCGTATCCCAGAAGGACAAAACCGCACCCCCTTGCAAGATCCGAACCTAACAAGCCATCGTCATCCTTCAACCTGGCCATCGAAAACAAGGACTTTGACTATGGCAATCAAGGGAGGAGCTACTCGGGTTACTAGACTCTAGATTGATCTCGTTGCTGTTAGCTTCAAGGATATACACGTCCATTCATTTAGATAGTTGATACAAATGTTTTCCACAATCCCAGGGAGCCATCGCACGCTCAATAGCAGACAAAACTAAATATGTATGGTTCTGGTTTTTCGAGTCCATAGCGAAGTATCAAAGATATTTTTCCAATTACACAAACCTATGCATAGGTATGCATCCATAGCTATGGAACCGCCAGATCGGCCGTTTTCTTTGGCTATATCTCGGCTATTTACGGGCCGATCGGAAAGCGGCATGTCTTTTCGTGATCGGGAGAGTCCTGCCAACCGACTGCCATCGGAAAAAGGGACATCAATTTTTCACGATTTTCGCAAAAATCATGATGGTTACATCATTAAATTTGCCAAAAATCGGCCTCATTTTCGTAGTGGAGTTTTTGATGCCGTTCGACAGTCTGGATCCTCACGATCCTGGGAGAGTTAATCCTTCGCCGATCGGCTCATAAATAGCCTAGATATAGCCTTTCGAAGATTTGGATTTTGCATTTCTTTAGAATACTGGTTTTTTCTGCACGTTATATCTCTGCTATACGGCAGCCGATCGGAGTGCGGCGTATCTTTTCGTGATCGGGAGAGTCCTGCCAATCGACTGACATCGGAAAAAGGGACATCCATTTTTTCACGATTTTCGCAAAAAATCATGATGGTTACATCATTAAATTTGCCAAAAATCGGCCTCATTTTCGAAGTCGAGATTTTGATGCCGTTCGACAGTCTGGATCCTCACGATCCTGGGAGAGTTGGTCCTTCACCGATCTGGCCCTGTTTATCTGAGATATAGTCTTTCGAAGATTTGCATATCATAAAATACTGTTACTTTATTTAACCCTTCCTTTCATTTTAGCAGATCGCACCCTTCGGTGGCTAGGAATACCTCTTGCGTGCCCGACATGGTCACATTAAATTTGCCAAAAATCGGCCCATTTTTGATTTTGATGCCGTTCGACAGTCTGGATCCTCACGATCCTTTGATCCTTCGCCGATCGGTTCTGAGATATAGCCTTTCGAAGATTTGGGCGCCTTTGACTGGCTGCACGCTATATCTCTACGACAGACGCCTGACCGGCTGACATCGTAAACTCCCGCCAATCGACTGCGCATCGGAAAAATGATTCCTTTCGCGCGATTTTCGCAAAAATCATGATGGTTACATCATTAAATTTTTCGGCCTCCTGGGATTTTGATGACCTGGATTTCGGTCCGGCCACTGAGCCATAGCCCGAAGATTTGGATTTTGCTTCTTTAGAATAGTGGTTTTTCTGCACGCTATATCGCTCTTCTCAGCCGATCCCTTCGGCAGTCTTTTCGCCGGGAGAGTCCTCAATTGCCATCGGAAAAGGGACATCCATTTTTTCACGATTTTCGCAAAAATCCATCATTAAATTTGCAAAAATCGGCCTCATTTTCGAAGTCGAGATTTTGATGCCGTTCGACAGTCTGGATCCGGATCACGATCCTGGGAGAGTTGGTCCTTCACCGATCTGGCTCTCCATAGCCCTGAGATATAGCCTTTCGAAGATTTGGATTTTGCATTACTTTAGAATACTGGTTTTTCTAGCTATATCTCTGCTGTACGACCAGCCGATCGACGGGCGGCCAATTGACATCGGAAAAAGGGACATCCATTTTTTTGGTTCAAAAATCGGCCTCATTTTCGAAGGAATTTTGATGCCGTTCGAATGGATCCTCACGATCCAAGTTGGTCCTTCCTTCGCCCCTCATAAATATCTAGATATAGCCTTTCATCCGCCGTCGAATCAAACTGACATCGGACAAAACTCCATCCGGCTTTTTTCACGGCTGATGGCATTAAATTTCGTCGCTCTTTTCTCCGCCGTTCGACCGTTCGCCGCGCATAATTGGTTCACGCCCACGGGCAACCCCCAATCATTCATCCGCCGTCGAATCAAACGCTTGGCTGCAGCTTCGACATCGCATAAAATCGAATCATTAATCTTTCAGTATGTAATAGTGCTATCCAAGCATTACCGAGCCGTATTCAAGACAGACCGAGTCCTATTCCAGCCAGACAGAAACGTATCCCAACAGGACAGAAGCGCACCCCTTGCAAGATTCGAACCTAAAAAGCCATCGTCATCCTTCGTCCTGGCCATCGAAATCAAGGACTTTGACGCGGGCTACTAGACTCTAGATAGATATCGTTGTTGTTAGGTTTAAGGATATATGCGTCCATATATTTAGATAATAGATACAAATGTTTTGCACTTGTTTATTTATTTATCCTAAGCTAAGTTTTGATGAATAAAACTATTGAAAAATCATCCTTGCTGTATCCTGTTTTTGGGAAAATATAGCGGGGAATATAGGGGAAAAAATAGCAGAGAAAATTAAATATTTTTGATTGGGGAAAAAGTCCTTGATCCTTGAGAAGGACTCCATTAAATCAGGGACATTTTTTGTGTCCCAGGAAGCAATCGCACGCTCAAATCGACCCACAAATAGCCGAGAAAACTAAATTTGTATAGTTGGGGTTGTTGGAGTCCTTATCGAAGGACCAAGCAAATTTTTCTGATCACGGCGGGCCATGGCACGTCCAGATTGGGCCACAAATAAGTCAGAAAACAAGATATATATATTTGGGGAAAATATCCTTGATCCTTGGTCCTTGATAGGGACTCCATCAAATCAGGGATCACAGGAAGTTGGCCACGCCCCTATCTGACAACAAATAAGGGAGAAAACAAGATATATATATCTGGGGAAAATATCCTTGATCCTTGGTCCTTGATAAGTAATCCATCAAATCAGGGACTTTTCTCCGAACACAGGAAGCCGTCGCACGTCCCGATCGGGCCACAAATAACGGAGAAAACAACAAAAGTTGTTGTTGTCAATTGTTGTACAATAAATTGTTGTTGTTGTACAACAACCCTCAACTAGCGACCGCTCAAATGGTCAAAAACGAGAATTTCAAAACTGGGATACCAGGCGAACAGAAATCAGCAGAAGGTCGATGGATTTTTTAAAATTTTTTATTTTTTTTGCCCCTCCGTTTTTTCAAACCCCAAAAGTATGCAACACAATTTTTTTGACAAAAAACCAGCGACCTTCTGCTGATTTCTGTTCGCCTGGTATCCCAGTTTTGAAATTCTCGTTTTTGACCATTTGAGCGGTCGCTAGTTGAGGGTTGTTGTTGTACAACAACAACAATTTGTTGTACAACAATTGACAACAACGACTGTTGTTGTTTTCTCCGTTATTTGTGGCCCGATCGGGACGTGCGACGGCTTCCTGTGTTCGGAGAAAAGTCCCTGATTTGATGGATTACTTATCAAGGACCAAGGATCAAGGATATTTTCCCCAGATATATATATCTTGTTTTCTCCCTTAATTGTGGCCAGATAGGGGCGTGCCACGGCCTCCTGTGATCCCTGATTTGATGGAGTCCCTATCAAGGACCAAGGATCAAGGATATTTTCCCCAAATATATATATCTTGTTTTCTGCCTTATTTGTGGCCCAATCTGGACGTGCCATGGCCCGCCGTGATCAGAAAAATTTGCTTGGTCCTTCGATAAGGACTCCAACAACCCCAACTATACAAATTTAGTTTTCTCGGCTATTTGTGGGTCGATTTGAGCGTGCGATTGCTTCGTGGGACACAAAAAATGTCCCTGATTTAATGGAGTCCTTCTCAAGGATCAAGGACTTTTTCCCCAATCAAAAATATTTAATTTTCTCTGCTATTTTTTCCCCTATATTCCCCGCTATATTTTCCCAAAAACAGGATACAGCAAGGATGATTTTTCAATAGTTTTATTCATCAAAACTTAGCTTAGGATAAATAAATAAACAAGTGCAAAACATTTGTATCTATTATCTAAATATATGGACGCATATATCCTTAAACCTAACAACAACGATATCTATCTAGAGTCTAGTAGCCCGCAAAGCCCATTGATTTTGGTTGCCATAGTCAAAGTCCTTGTTTTCGATGGCCAGCTCGAATGGATGTCCTGCTGGGATATGGCTTGAATAGGTTGGCGGTTTGAATCGATGGGGGATGAATTATTGGGGGTGGGCGTGACGTTTGATTCGACGTCGATTGGTCCCCTTTGGGCGTGAACCAACAATTCCGCCGTCGATCAGCGACACAGCAGCGGCATCATGGCTATGGAGCAGCCAGGAGCACATCCGTAGGACCTCCCGAGAGGACGAGGAGCTACGGCGGAATCACCCGCTAATGAGGTACCTACGGCGAACGGACTGGAAGGGCGGAGAGAAGAGCGTGAGATGCAAAGAAGAGGGCCATGGCAGTGGCCGGACCGAAAGGTCACCCAGGAGAAAGGACACAGCCTCGCGCGACAGGAATCATGACCCGTGCGCACGAGCCGGCGGGAGTTTACGATGTCAGCCGGTCAGGCGTCTGGAGTGGACAGCCGTCACCGGCGCCCACTCGCTTATATGAACCGGAAGATCAAAAGGGTGATGCCCCTGGTAAACAATGGTGGGCAAATCGGTGACCACGGGCACGCAAGAGGTATTCCTAGCCACCGAAGGGTGCGATCTGCTAAAATGAAAGGAAGGGTTAAATAAAGTAACAGTATTTTATGATATGCAAATCTTCGAAAGACTATATCTCAGATAAACAGGGCCAGATCGGTGAAGGACCAACTCTCCCAGGATCGTGAGGATCCAGACTGTCGAACGGCATCAAAATCTCGACTTCGAAAATGAGGCCGATTTTTGGCAATTTTAATGATGTAACCATCATGATTTTTTGCGAAAATCGTGAAAAAATGGATGTCCCTTTTTCCGATGGCAGTCGATTGGCAGGACTCTCCCGATCACGAAAAGATACGCCGCACTCCGATCGGCTGCCGTATAGCAGAGATATAGCGTGCAGAAAAAACCACTATTCTAAAGTAATGCAAAATCCAAATCTTCGAAAGGCTATATCTCAGATAAATAGAGCCAGATCGGTGAAGCACCAACTCTCCCAGGATCGTGAGGATCCAGACTGTCGAACGGCATCAAAATCTCGACTTCGAAAATGAGGCCGATTTTTGGCAAATTTAATGATGTAACCATCATGATTTTTTGCGAAAATCGTGAAAAAATGGATGTCCCTTTTCCGATGGCAGTCGATTGGCAGGACTCTCCCGATCACGAAAAAGATACGCCGCACTCCGATCGGCTGCCGTATAGCAGAGATATAACGTGCAGAAAAACCAGTATTCTAAAGTAATGCAAAATCCAAATCTTCGAAAGGCTATATCTCAGATAAATAGAGCCAGATCGGTGAAGGACCAACTCTCCCAGGATCGTGAGGATCCAGACTGTCGAACGGCATCAAAATCTCGACTTCGAAAATGAGGCCGATTTTTTGCAATTTTAATGATGTAACCATCATGATTTTTGCGAAAATCGTGAAAAATGGATGTCCCTTTTTCCGATGGCAGTCGATTGGCAGGACTCTCCCAATCACGAAAAGATACGCCGCACTCCGATCGGCTGCCGTATAGCAGAGATATAGCGTGCAGAAAAACCACTATTCTAAAGTAATGCAAAATCCAAATCTTCGAAAGGCTATATCTCAGATAAATAGAGCCAGATCGGTGAAGCACCAACTCTCCCAGGATCGTGAGGATCCAGACTGTCGAACGGCATCAAAATCTCGACTTCGAAAATGAGGCCGATTTTTGGCAAATTTAATGATGTAACCATCATGATTTTTGCGAAAATCGTGAAAAAATGGATGTCCCTTTTTCCGATGGCAGTCGATTGGCAGGACTCTCCCGATCACGAAAGATACGCCGCACTCCGATCGGCTGCCGTATAGCAGAGATATAACGTGCAGAAAAACCAGTATTCTAAAGTAATGCAAAATCCAAATCTTCGAAAGGCTATATCTCAGATAAATAGAGCCAGATCGGTGAAGCACCAACTCTCCCAGGATCGTGAGGATCCAGACTGTCGAACGGCATCAAAATCTCGACTTCGAAAATGAGGCCGATTTTTGGCAAATTTAATGATGTAACCATCATGATTTTTTGCGAAAATCGTGAAAAAATGGATGTCCCTTTTTCCGATGGCAGTCGATTGGCAGGACTCTCCCGATCACGAAAAGATACGCCGCACTCCGATCGGCTGCCGTACAGCAGAGATATAGCGTGCAGAAAAAACCAGTATTTTATGATATGCAAACCTTCGGAAGACTATATCTCAGACAAATAGGGCCAGATCGGTGAAGGACCAACTCTCCCAGGATCGTGAGGATCCAGACTGTCGAACGGCATCAAAATCTCGACTTCGAAAATGAGGCCGATTTTTGGCAAATTTAATGATGTAACCATCATGATTTTTGCGAAAATCGTGAAAAAATGGATGTCCCTTTTCCGATGGCAGTCGATTGGCAGGACTCTCCCGATCACGAAAGATACGCCGCACTCCGATCGGCTGCCGTATAGCAGAGATATAACGTGCAGAAAAACCAGTATTCTAAAGTAATGCAAAATCCAAATCTTCGAAAGGCTATATCTCAGATAAATAGAGCCAGATCGGTGAAGGACCAACTCTCCCAGGATCGTGAGGATCCAGACTGTCGAACGGCATCAAAATCTCGACTTCGAAAATGAGGCCGATTTTTTGCAATTTTAATGATGTAACCATCATGATTTTTTGCGAAAATCGTGAAAAAATGGATGTCCCTTTTTCCGATGGCAGTCGATTGGCAGGACTCTCCCGATCACGAAAAGATACGCCGCACTCCGATCGGCTGCCGTATAGCAGAGATATAGCGTGCAGAAAAAACCACTATTCTAAAGTAATGCAAAATCCAAATCTTCGAAAGGCTATATCTCAGATAAATAGAGCCAGATCGGTGAAGCACCAACTCTCCCAGGATCGTGAGGATCCAGACTGTCGAACGGCATCAAAATCTCGACTTCGAAAATGAGGCCGATTTTTGGCAAATTTAATGATGTAACCATCATGATTTTTTGCGAAAATCGTGAAAAAATGGATGTCCCTTTTTCCGATGGCAGTCGATTGGCAGGACTCTCCCGATCACGAAAAGATACGCCGCACTCCGATCGGCTGCCGTATAGCAGAGATATAACGTGCAGAAAAACCAGTATTCTAAAGTAATGCAAAATCCAAATCTTCGAAAGGCTATATCTCAGATAAATAGAGCCAGATCGGTGAAGCACCAACTCTCCCAGGATCGTGAGGATCCAGACTGTCGAACGGCATCAAAATCTCGACTTCGAAAATGAGGCCGATTTTTGGCAAATTTAATGATGTAACCATCATGATTTTTGCGAAAATCGTGAAAAAATGGATGTCCCTTTTCCGATGGCAGTCGATTGGCAGGACTCTCCCGATCACGAAAAGATACGCCGCACTCCGATCGGCTGCCGTACAGCAGAGATATAGCGTGCAGAAAAAACCAGTATTTTATGATATGCAAACCTTCGGAAGACTATATCTCAGACAAATAGGGCCAGATCGGTGAAGGACCAACTCTCCCAGGATCGTGAGGATCCAGACTGTCGAACGGCATCAAAATCTCGACTTCGAAAATGAGGCCGATTTTTTTTGGCAAATTTAATGATGTAACCATCATGATTTTTGCGAAAATCGTGAAAAAATGGATGTCTTTTTTTTCCGATGGCAGTCGATTGGCAGGACTCTCCCGATCACGAAAAGATACGCCGCACTCCGATCGGCTGCCGTATAGCAGAGATATAACGTGCAGAAAAACCAGTATTCTAAAGTAATGCAAAATCCAAATCTTCGAAAGGCTATATCTAGGCTATTTATGAGCCGATCGGCGAAGGATTAACTCTCCCAGGATCGTGAGGATCCAGACTGTCGAACGGCATCAAAATCTCGACTACGAAAATGAGGCCGATTTTTGGCAAATTTAATGATGTAACCATCATGATTTTTTGCGAAAATCGTGAAAAAATGGATGTCCCTTTTTCCGATGGCAGTCGATTGGCAGGACTCTCCCGATCACGAAAAGATACGCCGCACTCCGATCGGCTGCCGTATAGCAGAGATATAGCGTGCAGAAAAAACCACTATTCTAAAGTAATGCAAAATCCAAATCTTCGAAAGGCTATATCTCAGATAAATAGAGCCAGATCGGTGAAGCACCAACTCTCCCAGGATCGTGAGGATCCAGACTGTCGAACGGCATCAAAATCTCGACTTCGAAAATGAGGCCGATTTTTGGCAAATTTAATGAAGTAACCATCATGATTTTTGCGAAAATCGTGAAAAATGGATGTCCCTTTTCCGATGTCAGTCGATTGGCAGGACTTTCGCGATCACGGAAAGACATGCCACGCCCCGATCGGCCGCTCTGTAGCCGAGATATAGCGTACGGAAAAACCAGTATTTTACGAGTAATGATATGCAAATCCACATCTTCGGAAGGCTATATCTCAGGCAAATAGGGCCACATCGGTGAAGGATCAACTCTCCCAGGATCGTGAGGATCCAGACTGTCGAACGGCATCAAAATCTCGACTTCGAAAATGAGGCCGATT
Organism: Drosophila lowei; assembly: GCA_008121275.1. Classification (NCBI taxonomy): domain Eukaryota; kingdom Metazoa; phylum Arthropoda; class Insecta; order Diptera; family Drosophilidae; genus Drosophila; species Drosophila lowei. The sequence goes on from CM017779.1 coordinate 25,509,738, forward strand.
TTTGGCAAATTTAATGATGTAACCATCATGATTTTTGCGAAAATCGTGAAAAAATGGATGTCCCTTTTCCGATGGCAGTCGGTTGGCAGGACTCTCCCGATCACGAAAAGATACGCCGCACTCCGATCGGCTGCCGTATAGCAGAGATATAGCGTGCAGAAAAACCAGTATTCTAAAGTAATGCAAAATCCAAATCTTCGAAAGGCTATATCTAGGCTATTTATGAGCCGATCGGCGAAGGATTAACTCTCCCAGGATCGTGAGGATCCAGACTGTCGAACGGCATCAAAATCTCGACTACGAAAATGAGGCCGATTTTTGGCAAATTTAATGATGTAACCATCATGATTTTTTGCGAAAATCGTGAAAAAATGGATGTCCCTTTTTCCGATGGCAGTCGGTTGGCAGGACTCTCCCGATCACGAAAAGATACGCCGCACTCCGATCGGCTGCCGTATAGCAGAGATATAGCGTGCAGAAAAAACCACTATTCTAAAGTAATGCAAAATCCAAATCTTCGAAAGGCTATATCTCAGACAAATAGGGCCAGATCGGTGAAGGACCAACTCTCCCAGGATCGTGAGGATCCAGACTGTCGAACGGCATCAAAATCTCGACTACGAAAATGAGGCCGATTTTTGGCAAATTTAATGATGTAACCATCATGATTTTTGCGAAAATCGTGAAAAAAATGGATGTCCCTTTTCCGATGGCAGTCGATTGGCAGGACTCTCCCGATCACGAAAAGATACGCCGCACTCCGATCGGCTGCCGTATAGCAGAGATATAACGTGCAGAAAAACCAGTATTCTAAAGTAATGCAAAATCCAAATCTTCGAAAGGCTATATCTAGGCTATTTATGAGCCGATCGGCGAAGGATTAACTCTCCCAGGATCGTGAGGATCCAGACTGTCGAACGGCATCAAAATCTCGACTACGAAAATGAGGCCGATTTTTGGCAAATTTAATGATGCACGAAAATCGTGAAAAAATGGATGTCCCTTTTTCCGATGGCAGTCGATTGGCAGGACTCTCCCGATCACGAAAATACGCCGCACTCCGATCGGCTGCCGTATAGCAGAGATATAGCGTGCAGAAAAAACCACTATTCTAAAGTAATGCAAAATCCAAATCTTCGAAAGGCTATATCTCAGACAAATAGGGCCAGATCGGTGAAGGACCAACTCTCCCAGGATCGTGAGGATCCAGACTGTCGAACGGCATCAAAATCTCGACTTCGAAAATGAGGCCGATTTTTGGCAAATTTAATGATGTAACCATCATGATTTTTTGCGAAAATCGTGAAAAAATGGATGTCCCTTTTTCCGATGTCAGTCGATTGGCAGGACTTTCGCGATCACGGAAAGACATGCCACGCCCCGATCGGCCGCTCTGTAGCCGAGATATAGCGTACGGAAAAACCAGTATTTTACGAGTAATGATATGCAAATCCACATCTTCGGAAGGCTATATCTCAGGCAAATAGGGCCACATCGGTGAAGGACCAACTCTCCCAGGATCGTGAGGATCCAGACTGTCGAACGGCATCAAAATCTCGACTTCGAAAATGAGGCCGATTTTTGGCAAATTTAATGATGTAACCATCATGATTTTTGCGAAAATCGTGAAAAAATGGATGTCCTTTTTTTCCGATGGCAGTCGATTGGCAGGACTCTCCCGATCACGAAAAGATACGCCGCACTCCGATCGGCTGCCGTATAGCAGAGATATAGCGTGCAGAAAAAACCAGTATTCTAAAGAAATGCAAAATCCAAATCTTCGAAAGGCTATATCTAGGCTATTTATGAGCCGATCGGCGAAGGATTAACTCTCCCAGGATCGTGAGGATCCAGACTGTCGAACGGCATCAAAATCTCGACTACGAAAATGAGGCCGATTTTTGGCAAATTTAATGATGTAACCATCATGATTTTTTGCGAAAATCGTGAAAAAATGGATGTCCCTTTTTCCGATGGCAGTCGATTGGCAGGACTCTCCCGATCACGAAAAGATACGCCGCACTCCGATCGGCTGCCGTATAGCAGAGATATAACGTGCAGAAAAACCAGTATTCTAAAGTAATGCAAAATCCAAATCTTCGAAAGGCTATATCTAGGCTATTTATGAGCCGATCGGCGAAGGATTAACTCTCCCAGGATCGTGAGGATCCAGACTGTCGAACGGCATCAAAATCTCGACTACGAAAATGAGGCCGATTTTTTGGCAAATTTAATGATGTAACCATCATGATTTTTGCGAAAATCGTGAAAAAATGGATGTCCCTTTTTCCGATGGCAGTCGATTGGCAGGACTCTCCCGATCACGAAAAGATACGCCGCACTCCGATCGGCTGCCGTATAGCAGAGATATAGCGTGCAGAAAAAACCACTATTCTAAAGTAATGCAAAATCCAAATCTTCGAAAGGCTATATCTCAGACAAATAGGGCCAGATCGGTGAAGGACCAACTCTCCCAGGATTGTGAGGATCAGACTGTCGAACGGCATCAAAATCTCGACTTCGAAAATGAGGCCGATTTTTGGCAAATTTAATGATGTAACCATCATGATTTTTGCGAAAATCGTGAAAAATGGATGTCCCTTTTTCCGATGTCAGTCGATTGGCAGGACTTTCGCGATCACGGAAAGACATGCCACGCCCCGATCGGCCGCTCTGTAGCCGAGATATAGCGTACGGAAAAACCAGTATTTTACGAGTAATGATATGCAAATCCACATCTTCGGAAGGCTATATCTCAGGCAAATAGGGCCACATCGGTGAAGGACCAACTCTCCCAGGATCGTGAGGATCAGACTGTCGAACGGCATCAAAATCTCGACTTCGAAAATGAGGCCGATTTTTGGCAAATTTAATGATGTAACCATCATGATTTTTGCGAAAATCGTGAAAAATGGATGTCCCTTTTTCCGATGGCAGTCGATTGGCAGGACTCTCCCGATCACGAAAAGATACGCCGCACTCCGATCGGCTGCCGTATAGCAGAGATATAACGTGCAGAAAACCAGTATTCTAAAGTAATGCAAAATCCAAATCTTCGAAAGGCTATATCTAGGCTATTTATGAGCCGATCGGCGAAGGATTAACTCTCCCAGGATCGTGAGGATCCAGACTGTCGAACGGCATCAAAATCTCGACTACGAAAATGAGGCCGATTTTTGGCAAATTTAATGATGTAACCATCATGATTTTTGCGAAAATCGTGAAAAATGGATGTCCCTTTTTCCGATGGCAGTCGATTGGCAGGACTCTCCCGATCACGAAAAGATACGCCGCACTCCGATCGGCTGCCGTATAGCAGAGATATAACGTGCAGAAAAACCAGTATTCTAAAGTAATGCAAAATCCAAATCTTCGAAAGGCTATATCTCAGATAAATAGAGCCAGATCGGTGAAGGACCAACTCTCCCAGGATCGTGAGGATCCAGACTGTCGAACGGCATCAAAATCTCGACTTCGAAAATGAGGCCGATTTTGGCAAATTTAATGATGTAACCATCATGATTTTTTGCGAAAATCGTGAAAAAATGGATGTCCCTTTTTCCGATGGCAGTCGATTGGCAGGACTCTCCCGATCACGAAAAGATACGCCGCACTCCGATCGGCTGCCGTACAGCAGAGATATAGCGTGCAGAAAAACCAGTATTTTATGATATGCAAACCTTCGGAAGACTATATCTCAGACAAATAGGGCCAGATCGGTGAAGGACCAACTCTCCCAGGATCGTGAGGATCCAGACTGTCGAACGGCATCAAAATCTCGACTTCGAAAATGAGGCCGATTTTTGGCAAATTTAATGATGTAACCATCATGATTTTTTGCGAAAATCGTGAAAAAATGGATGTCCCTTTTCCGATGGCAGTCGATTGGCAGGACTCTCCCGATCACGAAAAGATACGCCGCACTCCGATCGGCTGCCGTATAGCAGAGATATAACGTGCAGAAAAACCAGTATTCTAAAGTAATGCAAAATCCAAATCTTCGAAAGGCTATATCTAGGCTATTTATGAGCCGATCGGCGAAGGATTAACTCTCCCAGGATCGTGAGGATCCAGACTGTCGAACGGCATCAAAATCTCGACTTCGAAAATGAGGCCGATTTTTGGCAAATTTAATGATGTAACCATCATGATTTTTTGCGAAAATCGTGAAAAAATGGATGTCCCTTTTTCCGATGGCAGTCGGTTGGCAGGACTCTCGCGATCACGAAAAGACATGCCGCTTTCCGATCGGCCCGTAAATAGCCGAGATATAGCCAAAGAAAATGGCCGATCTGGCGGTTCCATAGCTATGGATGCATACCTATGCATAGGTTTGAAAATTGAAAAAATATCCTTGATACTTCGCTATGGACTCGAAAAACCAGAACCATACATATTTAGTTTTCTCTGCTATTGAGCGTGCGATGGCTCCCTGGGATTGTGGAAAACATTTGTATCAACTATCTAAATGAATGGACGTGTATATCCTTAAAGCTAACAGCAACGAGATCAATCTAGAGTCTAGTAACCCGAGTAGCTCCTCCCTTGATTGCCATAGTCAAAGTCCTTGTTGTCGATGGCCAGGTTGAAGGATGACGATGGCTTGTTAGGTTCGGATCTTGCAAGGGGTGCGGTTTTGTCCTTCTGGGATACGATTCGGTCTGGCTGGGATAGGACTCGGTCTGTCTCGAGTATGCCTTGGTAATGCTTGGATAGGACTCTGTCTGGCGGGGGGAAATCGGATACGACTCGGTTGGTGGCAAAGCCCTATACTTTACTACTATACTACTTTCATAGGTCCGCTGTTAGCGGATAGTTTAACGCACTAAATTAAAGGAAACAATTTTCCAGCAAATTGTATATTTTTAAAATTAAAGAACTATTCAGGAAACGCTACAGTCTACATTTGCCATATTCGAAGTATTTTACGACGTACATATATGCTCAAATGGAGGAGTAATATTTGAGTTTTAAACAACAATCTGGCCACAAAAAACACTGACATGCCTATCTCATTGAGCAAGATCGATGGTTAATGAGGCGGAGATAGAGAGAAAACAGAGGGGCCTAGCAGGATGCCCAAAGGCGACAGTAATCAACAAGGACAGCCGACAATTTGCATAAATTTAATTAGGAATGGTATGCACCCTCCTGCCACTGCCACTCATCGCTGCTTGAGATTGAGGACTGCGATTGGGGGGGCCTCGCCGAATAAGGATAACATAGGAAGAAGGAATTCAGTCACGAGGGTTGCATTGTTTCGTACTCGTATGTAGGGCGCATAATTGGATTAAACTTCTATGGCTATCCGAGTGTCAGCTTGGATTTGTGAAGCAATCCCCACTGTGAGAGATACGGATTGACATACAAAAAGAGATGGGGGCTGACTCTCATTGAGAGAGATACGGATTGACTTTCAGTGAGAGAGATGGGGCAGACCTTAGCTGATAAGCCGCGATTATTGATAACCCAAAACGGGTCTGGTTTGAGATTTTGAATCGCGGAGCTCAGTTCTATTTTGAAACACGAGAGATGATCGGTAAATCGCTTCCTTTGTTCCTACTCCTTCTTGGGCCATCTATTATAGAGGCACTGGGCACCCAAGTGGTCTGCTATGACAACAAGCGGATGTTGACCCTCATCGAGGGCCTCAATGGCACAGTGGACGAGCAGCTCTCCCTGGCAGCGTTCACCTGGGGCAAGCTCCGGGCCGACTACCCGAGGGATGTGGCCAAAATCGAGGACCTGGACGAGACCATGCAACATGTGATGTGTAGCAAAGACAAGAACATCACCCTCAGCCAGCACCTGCAGGGGCATCTCCTCCGCGAGCACATCCGGGAGCATCTGGAGACCATCAACAGCACGGCGCTCTTCAAGCTAGCCCTGGAGTCGCCCGAGCACGAGCTGGGAAAGTGGCAGCTGGCCATCGGGCGGCACTCCCACAGGTTCCACTGCCTCTTCAAGCCGGCACAGCTTCAGAAAATCATCGGCAGCGTGTTGAAGCGGCTGTACAGCCTGGAAAAGGCCAGCTCGATGGCTGCGTTTTTCTACCAGCTGTATTTGGTGGGAAACAAAGAGTCCTTCCAGCTGATGGTCTACTCGGAGCTGCTGCTTTACGAGCGCTACAAGAGCGGCGGCCAACAGAACCTGGAGTTCAGCAAATACATGGCCAAGATGTGGCAGAGCCTACAGATGGAGGAGCCCTACGCGACCCTCGATCAAGCCGTCAAACAGCTCCTGCTGGACGCGATAATAGATCTTCTGGGTTATCTCTGAAGGGGATTCAATTGTGTAAACTTTATTCGGTGTTTGAGTGAGTGTGTTTTTGAGTGTGTGCTTGAGTATTTTGAGTTATTTTTGAGTCATTTTCTGTTGCAACTGTGATAATTACATAGAATGTTTTGTTTGTTTGTGTGTGTTTGCTTTACATTAAAATATGTTTCACATACGAGTAGTATACTGTTTTTACTGGTATTACGAGTAGTTTTGGGATATTTATATTTATTTGTGGAAAGGCTTTTAGAGGGGGGCTTTGAGCTTGGCTAACTTTGGCACTCAGCCAGGCAAATCATACGAGTATAAGAACTTAATATAATTATTTAATCTTTGAGGGAAATCTAGGCTAAAGAGTAAATTAAACTAACTAAATCGTTAATCAGCAACAGCCCGGCTCCATGGACCAGGCAAAATATCACGTTCCAACTAAAATACAGGAGAGAGAGAGAGATGCTACAGAAGGACCTTCCTCCAGCCCAGTCCAGTCCAGTCCTTCATTTATATGGCCAGCTGTGGGACTAGACCCAGGATGGGTATCATCAGAATGGCCGTCATAATGGCCACCAATCCGGGGGCACTGTTGCAACGATCCGTGAGGCAGTCCTCGCAGAATATCCGCCGCACATTCTTCTCGGGACTGGTCACGTTGCACAGCTCCACGGGATCCGATTTGTTGGTGTAGTAGCAGAAGCGTTTGGTGATCATCTTGCCATTATCTAGAGGGGATTGGAATTATAATAGGGTTCAGATAACCAAATGCTACCGAAGGACTTACTCTCCTCCACAGTCTTGCGGCAGACGGGCCGCTCGTGGTCCGAGTTGATGGTGCTATTGCAGCTCCTCAGCAGATTGATGTTCCGCTCCTTGATGAGATCCGTGGGTATGTTGTCCTCCTGGAAGGTCACATCGCAGAAGTCCTCTGCCCCAATGGTGTCCGAACTGCAGTGCCAGCACTGCAGATGCCGCTGATGCTGCTGCTCATGTCCGGCTGAAAGTCAGAAACAGAAAGAAGGAGGATTTCAATAAGCCACACTCGTACTTCGGTTGACCTTTGAAAGGGTCACTCTGACATAGGGTCATTCTTGGCAAACAGAGAACTTTATTTGCGTTCTAAAAATACTCGAGGGTGACACAGTTTCCATTCACCATTCGATATGGGGCGGTTTCTGTGTGTATCCACGGCACCGAGTCGAAGGATTCTTCGACAACGATGTTGACATCATCATCGTCATCACTGCCAGCCAGCCAGCCACTGGGTTCATGTGCCGCCCACTGCCGGCAGTGGAGTGGAGTGGTGCGTGGCCAGTCGGGGCGGCGCCATAGCCCAATTTTATTACGTATACGCCATCAAGTCACTGAATGGCGGCGATTCACTGAAGTTACTTCGAGAATGCTGGCTAAATGGTGCGTCAATTTTGGGCGCATCGGGGCGGGGCTAATAGGAGGAGGGGTACAGCAAATTCCAGCTGTGATGGGGAAAGTGAGAGATTGAACTTTAATTTTACTAAGAAAAAGGTTATAAAGTGCAACCAAATCCATCTATATGGTACATATTATTCAGAACCCTAACAATAATTCTCATCTGCGTGACGTCTTTTGCATATTCATACGCATATGTCGTATACAATACAACTACTTCACTTCCTCGTTATTAATCTGATTGATTAGTCTAGATCCTCTCGTCTGTTTTTACAAATTATTATTTTTGTGCAGCGTTCGATTGTTCACTCTCTATTTATTTATTTTCCATACTAATTCTCATAGCTTCTATACCCCTCATTCCATTGTACTTTCTTATCGATATTCATCTATTTTATATTCCAAATCAACCTTTTGTTGTTTCACAACAGTTTTTTCATTGATCTTTTAACGTAAATATATTTGTTATACTTGCAAATGGTTATCGTTTTAGTGAATCAAATTTGTTTAATTTGTTCGAATTTCTTTCAGCAGAATTACTCACACAAATTTTACTAAAAAGCTTTCATTTGCTTCCACTATTCTCTTTCTTTCTAACAAACATTTGTTATTATTGAATGGGTATTATTTGTAGCCACTTCCACTCGTTGCTTTTATTTTTCTCTTCCAATAAGTCATTGAAATTTCTTCGATTATCCCCCCTTTCCCACATAACTTTCCCTGATTGATCTCCTAATATAAATATAGCTTTATATATTCCCCCATAATGATAATTTCTTTTATTCTCGAACAAATGTTTATTTGGTTTTCTTTATAATTTGTTTTCGTGGTGCGTTCGATTCGCACCTCGAATATATGTATTTTTCACACACAAAACATAAGAATTCCTATAATAAACAGGAGGTAAAGAGACTCCAACTATTTATAGGACTAGACAAATGAATTAATTAATTGAAGACCGATTCAAAAGTGGGACCGAAGAGAGAGAAACCGCCCTCTAATTGGCTTGAGAAGTTTGCGTGATTTGGCCTGACAGTGAATCAAGATCGGGTTGAGTCCTTGAGAACGTTTTTGCATGTCCTGCTGGTCAGGACTGGCAGGACTAGCCCCGTTTTCCATGTTTGGAAAGCAAACATGCCACTTGGGCACGTGCCCCCTCTGCCACAGCTGCCTAGAACACACAATCCAGTCCCTGACACCAAACGAGGAGGAGTGCCTGTCAAATATTGACTGTAAAACATTTGTATTTCATTTTTGTAAAGTTCTCGCTAAATTACATTATTACACCCTGGCGGAAGATATTACGTAGACGCTCAGAGTCCACCATTCAGCCTTAACTCTAGAGCCAATTGGTGTGTCCTTGGCATGTCAAAGGGGCTGCTTGGAATGGAAGTTCCTTGGGTGTTTTGGTTGCTTTGGGTGCTGCTTTCCACCCACTATTGACTGGACATATGCATAAACTAGGCCCAGCAACTGTCAGACTCTCCTTCACAGCCTTGCAAAGTGTTTTGTTTAGGAATTTTCCGTGCAATTTCAGGTAATTGGCAGAGAGTTTTCCCCTTTATGGTGTGATAGTGTGAGTAATTGATTGTTTTTTACTGCCTCAACATTATGGCCAGCTCAAGGTCGCATTTTAACGGTTTTGTTTAACATTCTCGAAGCGTTTGGTAAGGTCACGCATATGCCACTGCTTTGGCATTGTTTTGGCTTCCCTCTTGTTTCGCAACGGGTTTCGGTTTCGGGTAATTGAAAGTTGAGACTTGTCTGAAGGAAGTTCTTCTGCAACCCTATACTCGATGGTTTCCTTTGATACAGCCATCCACCCCCAAAGCCCCAGAAATTACCCTGTAAACAGGCTTTCAAGCGAAAGTAAATTTAACACCCCCATAAAAACATTGTATCCAGACAATAACAAATATAATTTGATACGGATCGGATGTGTGTCACTTCCTTTGGGGGAGTACCATGCCCATTCCCTGGCCGTATCCTCATTATCGGCTGGCGCAAATTACGCAACTCCTGCCATTGAACAGGGGCTCTAACAAAAGAGAACTAACCCCCAAAGAAGGACACCAGAATGTGACATAGTTTCATAGGAACACTTTGTCGCTGGCACTGGGGACTGGGCACTGTTGGAGATGCCAGATATGGATGCTGCTGAAGAAGACAGCGGGAGTAAGTCAATCGCTGCTGGAAACTGGAGCAGACGCCGTCCTGGCGCCAGTCAGACATGCGCACTCTCGATCCCAGTCCAGATTGAAGGCGCACCAGAGGCAGAGGCAGCCAGTGGCAAAAACAAAGCAATTAGATAATTGCAGGACATAAAGGAAGGCTAATTGAGAGCAACAGGAGGGCCCCCAGTCCCAGGCACAGCCACTGCTTCGATTCACCATTTAATGGCCCAATCACGATGCATTCATCAGAGTCGATTCAGCATTCCAATTATGGAATTTGCATTCAGCATTTTATAGATTTTGTTTGCGGGAAATCAAGTAAAACCAAGCAAACGGAAAATATCAAAATAAATATTGTGCAAATGTCTGGCCGTCTGGCAGTCGGGGAAAATATTTGGATTTATATGCCATGCAGGTTGCCAATCACTGAAAAACGCGTGAAAATCACCGAACAGAAAATGCTATATGCAGATATATATGGTACGAGGTACGAGTACATCAGTGTGCATATAGCGATGTTCATTAAGCAAGCAATGACCCACCATTTTTTTGTCTTATATTTCGAAAGAATAATTGTGGAAAATGCTGAGAGTGACAAGGTGTAAAGATGGGACTAGACGCGTAATGGAAAGGAAAAAGTAATGCAATTAATGAGAGATTTATATATTAGATTATTTAATTTAAGAAGATCAGAACAGAGTTTGGTTCAAGCAGTTAGAATGTGTACCATTTCTTAATCAATTGTTGTAAAATGTCATTAAATGTGACTGAAATATGTACATTATTTGTTCATAGATTCCGGCGTATTTATTGATTTCTTTAGATAGATAATTTGAGTAACGTTTTGAGGAACTGCCTTCAGTAAATCTAAGAACGAACACATCCCATTCTTTCAATTTGAAGTGAAACCATGGGGGTCAAAGGACTTTATAAAAAGCATATTTAATTTAATTTTGTGTTTTAAAATGTAATGCTTTATTTGTGAAAATAGGCAATATGTTTGCGGATACCTTCAATTCATGACGTTTAACTTTCAGTTGAGTTGTTCCGCCATAATTCCTTTATATACAATCACCCTGCATTCCCATCTATGGATCATTAATAACAGATTCTCTATGCATTGATATTTCTCTTTCAATTTACTCTGCCCGAAACAAATCAAGCCTCTAGCGAATCTTCAATTATCTTCCACCCGCTGTCACTCTCCACACGTGTTCCCCAGTCACAATAAACAGAGCCATGTCTCTAAACACATACTGCCCCATTAATATATCATTATATTCGCCATTCGCTATTAATTTGTTTATGACAGATAAAAACAGCGGACACCTCTATCATTTTGAGTGCTCGAGGCAAACTGTCGCTCATAAATCTTCGAGCAAATCGGAAAAAGCATAAAAATCTCTGGGGGAAATGTGTGAAGTAAATTGTATAGATTCTACCTGAAATAAAATAAAATGATCGCGAAAGTTGTAAGAATATTGTGCCGACAGAAGAGCTGAAAGAATTTTCATAAACACCGCAAAGGAGAATCGTAAAAACTTTTGCACGAATCGAAAAAAGAGGAAGACCAGCACAAGCCACTACATAAACAAAATCGAGAGATGGGGAAAATGGTAAAATTGGGAAAATTTCATTCATGGACTCTATATGGAAACCATCACAGTCGACACAACCACCAAACTAATCCAAACTAATCGCAACCTGGGGCGACCTTGTGGGGGCAGATGGAATTACACGTAAACAGAAATTAATGAAAAATGTGCACTGTTCTTGCGGGATTATGTTTACACAGACATTATGGACCATGCTCTGGTACTGATCGACACTTAGCGGCAACACCTGAGGGTCTCTGTTTCTGATTCTGTTCCTCACCTGAAATGTGCCAGGCATTTGCCAGCAGGAAGACGCCAGCGATGAGGGCTTTCATGGGCACTGCCGTCATGGCTTCCTTAAAGGAGCTGCAACTGGAATGATAACTGCGAATCCTTGCGGGACTGGGAGGCGACTCTGTGGCGCCGGTCTCCTTTTTGCACTGTATCTGTATCAGTATCCTTCAAAGCGGAGAGAGACTCAGTAAGAGAGAGCTGCGGGAACTGCGCGCGCGATGCAAACGGTTGCTCGGCCGAGGAACGACTGTGCCTTGCCACTCGCAGGCTTCGCAGTCAAAGTGCCCCACAACCAAGCGAGACAACGCAGCAACTGCGGCGCTGGCGCTGGCGTCTCTGCTGATGCTGATGCCAGCAGCGCAGTTTGTTGTTGACGTGGACTCCCGACGATGACGTCGACTCTTGGGGATGCCCCATGCTGCCGCCGCCAGACAGCTAGCCAGACACTAGTACTATTTGGATGGGTTTTTGCTTTGTTTTGTTTTCTTAGAGGAAGTTTTATGCAGCTCCATTGACGATGCAGTTCTTGGCAGCGGCTGTAAGAAGTTGAAAAACAATATATGTAGATCTATAGGCCACAATCTATCAAGCCAGTTTGGAATGAATTGAAGTGCATTTCAATTAAGAAGAGAAATAAAATAAGTGTTGAGTGAAGAATCATGTTGAATCATTATAGTATTAAAGTATACCTTTATAGTAAAGATTTAAGGTCTATCATTTTGTTTACCAAATGATGGCTGTAGTAGTATACTTATTTTATATGTATGCTATGCTAACGGCGAATTGATGGTCGATCTATTGGAGCAATGATCTTTGAGAAGCGTGCCTGGAGCTGTATCTCAATGGCCGCAAAACTGCTTCCTGTGTGCTGTATGCGCCTGTGACTTTCGGTAGTGGGTGGGTGATTTCCGCAACGAGGGGCGCATTCTTATTCTTTGTTGCATTCCTTTTCGGTCGTTTCCTTTGGTATTGGCCGTTTCCGTTTCAAAATGCGCCAACTCAAAAAGTATTGGCTGTTAACTGAACTAAGATGACTGGTGTGGCGCCATCTGGGCGATTTTTTTTCTGGCAAAAAAGGCGCCACTATGGAATATGGCGGTAATAAATGGAACTAAATTGCTTTTTACCAGGGCTGATACTCAACAGATTTTCTATGCGCTCAATTCAAATTCGAATTATATTAATTTTATTATTTGCAGAATCAAATCTTAATCAAGGCAGGATCATGCGTCCAGAACGTCCGTCTCCAGTGTCGCCACGCTTGACACCTTAGCTGGGGAAACGTATAATCTGATATCAACAATAATATTCCAAGCTATCCATCATCTACTTGCCGCTTTAGGGAGCAGCCACATAGATTGGGATTGGGATCGAAGAGAAGATATTTGGTTATATGTGCATTTCTGGTGGAGCCTATCAGAATGGGTTCTCAGATCTGTACTGTTTTCTAAAGATAGATGCAATAAATAATTCTAAAGTCTGCCAGGTAATACATATTTTGAAGCGGTGGAGAAAACATTTTCTTATACCATAAGAGGGGATGGAGATCGATATAATTTCGCCTATACATCGGCTAAATATAAACCAATCTAAGCATGGCAGACCCTTTTAGGATCACGAGACTTTTCTTAATTGAAATGTAAATTTCTTTTAGTAGCTCTTATGAAACGCATGCAAGTTCTTGGAACCAACCATCAGAGAGAGTACCGGCACCAGAAGTTCAAAGAGTTAGATCAGACATAAAAAATAGTGTGAATCGAAGAGATTTATCAGCAGCAGATAATGCTGGCCTTCAATGGAACCTAATCACCTGATAATCTACGCCACTTTATGGTCATGTTAAGTCGGATTTGCTTAAGAGTTTAGTCATGCATTTAGCCAGTAGTGACATATCTAGATCTGCCCCTTATGTTCCAAGCAAATGATTCACATCACCACGGTTCAGGCCGTTCGGCGAGCATGATTCATGGGCAGGACGCACATTTGGCAGTTGGCAACTGCATTCATTCGGAATTAGCCAAATTTGGCCACACTCTTACCAAATTAGCCATAGCCAGAGCCAAAGCCGTGCTGTGTGTGGAGCGCACACGCACCTGGCAGCAGATATACGATTTCGTATGCAAATCTTGACACTAATCTGCGGCATTAGTGGCTCCTCCCCATATTCGAGCCACAGCCGGCTACCAGAGCCGGCTACCTGAAGCAGAAAGCAGCCAAAGTTGACAAAGCGTGAAAAATGCGACTTGCTCGATCGAGTGGATGTCGATTATTGGCAGGGGCTGGATCGGCGGGGCTGAGGTTAAGGCCTGAGCAATAGAAAATCAAATCCAAATTCAAATCCAAATCCGAGCTCGAACTCGAATCACATCATAAGCGTTGGAGTCGAAGAGCGAGCATGCGCATGTGCAGCCAGCAGCCAACGGTTGCCCTCGGGCCACGGGGCGTATGCGCAACATTCGATTGTCGATTCTCAAGAGCCGTTGTGCCGATGCCGATGCCGTTGCTGTTGCCCCTTGCCGTTGATAAATGGCCAGTTTTATTGAAAACTCTGTACGACATTTTCGCAGCAGAGCAAATATGTAAGTTGCAGCCAACAAAAAAATCAACAAAAAAAAAACAAAACAAATAAAAGCCGTGCGACAAGTTTAAATGGCCAAAACGTTTATTCGTGGCTTAGTTGCCACCCATTTTTTCACTGTATTTTATCACATTTTATTTCATTTTACTCGTATTTCTTAAGTGTTTTTCTTTTTTATGACAGCTTTCGGTTTTTTGTTCGTGCCATGTGACAAATTTTATTTATTTTCGTTATTATTTTCATGCGATTTTAATTAAATCATAATGGAATTATCACGCTACTCGTACATGGGCGGCACCCAAAACATAGCCGCAATTTGTCTCCGCCTAAAATCCGTATTCCCCGCAAATCCTACGCTCAATTAGCTGGGGTCAAAGGTTACGTTACAAAAGGGAGATACTCGTACAGAGAAATCAAAGGAAGCATTTGCGTGGTCGGCAATTAAGGAATGTTTTGCGAATTGAATGCCAAGCTGCCAACTCATTTCCGCTTCGATGCGGTGGCTGATCCACACATAAGCATATATGTACATATGTATATGTTTTCAGATGAAGGAATACTTATCCCAGAGGCTGGGCAACGTTCATTCTTTACGATCCGCACAATGTCAAGCGCAGTGATGTGAGACAATTACTTTTGATTTGGCTTTGCAAAATTGCATTTGATTGGGGAAAGAAGGAGGGCAAGTCGGTCACTATACATGCTCGTATATGTGTACGAGAGGATGGGTAAGAATTGAGTCACTTGTGTATTCAGTAGAGAAGTGGGATCTGGTCTGAGATTACACTCAAGCTTTCCTTGACTTAGGTCATCGGTCCGATCATTGCTGATTAGTCATTGCTGATTGCTCTACGCTACGCTCTACCTAAATATTGATGGTAATTTATGGGAACAGCGGAATAGCAAAGGAGAAACTCAGCGAAATGAGAAAGCGAGTGGTCCAAGATACACCTATTGATCTCCATTGCTTAATTCAAATCCATTCTGTATATGAGACAATGACAATAATGTGGTAATGTAATTGATATTGTTTGGATGGAAGAAGCCCGCCATAGGTCAAGCGTCTATTCAGATTATTTGATATCTTTAATGCATCTCTCCCATAGGAGTGGTAAACAAAATAAAGCGGGGCAGCAAAGCCGAAAATCAAAATCACATTTTACTCCAAAACATATCACTTTTAAAATTAGTATTTAATTTGTTTCCGTTTCCTACCGAATCCCCCAACCGTGCCTAGTATGTGCCACGCGACCTTGAACGATTCCTGGCCACACACGACACCTTGTGTATCTTGAAGGGTACGTTCCACGTGCGTTCGTTGAGTGTGGTCAGGATGCAATGGAGCAGCTGCTGCAGTTGCCGCATCCGCAGCACATACGGAGCGCTCTCAGAGTCCTTGAAGATGGGCTTGCCCTGGGCCTGGCAATGGAACATGAAGAAGGCGCCACCCGCCGCTACCTCTGGGATGAAGCCAAAGGCCAGGGCCTTATTCTTGAGCTGCAGGATACCCGTCTTCTGCTGGTGGTTGAAGAAGATGTTGAGTGCAGCCCCAAGGCTCTTGTGCCTGTTGTATAGTATCCCAGTGATCACCTTCTCAGTGTTCACCCAGAAGTGGTGCCTGTCCATGGAGCAGGCGGTGAGCAGATTCTCCAGGACCAGCTCTGCTGCCCCCTCCGGCCTGTTGATCCTCGCAGCGCTGGCATTGTGGTACTTATGGCCATTGGCGACGATCCTGTCCAGCGTGTGCGAGCTCCAAAAGTCCAGCGACCGGAAGTTGCTGGCACAGCAGGCCATCACACAGCAGGCCAGAGTCCGTCCCGGAACCACTGGAGTCTCGGCAGACTTACCACGAAGTTTTGTCCCCGAAACAATTGTTTCGCCAGACGTACTAGGAAAATCTGGCCCATCCTCCACGACCTGTGCACTGCCCCAGAGCGACCACAGCCGGTCGGAGATCTCCACCTGGTACTGGTCGCTCCGGTAGATGTTACTACGCTTACGACCATCCGCGTTGCGGTTCAGCAGACGGCTCCATACCGGCAGTGGATCTTCATTTTTGTCATGTACTTGGTCTTGGTGTTGGGGGGACTTTGTTGAAGCACTTTCCATGACAGGACCCAGACTCTGGCAGTTGTTGAATGGGAATTCGGTAGAGCTCAACTGAACTGAGCTTCGGGGTAGGATCAGACAGGTAAGTGGAAGGTAATGGGATGTTTGAGTTCTATTCATGCTGAACTCCTTGATTTTGGTAGACCTTAATGCCAAGGTATGCCCTTATATGCCACGATCTATGTGCCATGAGCCTTATCATTATTCATCTGCTCATGAACAATGAGGTTACCTCTTAGATGAACGAAGGAACGGGGGGTCACGTTGTCAGATATATGTAAAGTACTGGAGCTTTCATTGTAGACAGTACAAGTTTATAATTCTAATGCCACAAAAAACATTGACTGCATCCAATAACACTCTAAAAACTATTCAAAAACTTCAAAGTCCCATGGAAAATCCTTAATTTTCGTACCATCTAATTACGATTTATTTATTTACGTGACACGCACACCCAGACACCGCGTGACGGACGAGTGTGTGTGCGCGCTTTCCATTTTCAATTACAAATACAATATTAAAGGCATTACAAAGATGTACATATTACAACAAAGTTAAGTGTTGGTGTTTGTGTGAGAGTGTGTGTGATGCGATTCGAGGTGTATACAATAGTTGGGATTGATTGATTGATTGATTGATTGAGAGGGTGACCAAGTGACATGTATTGTACATGATGCAATCCTTGATGATGACGAATGTGACTCGATGTGCTGGAGATACAGATACATCTCTCTCCCTACTGTCTACGTCTGCGTGCATTTGTGAATCTGTGTGTGGTATGTGTGTTGCATGTGGCATGTGGCATAGTGACTAAAAACTCGATGAAGAAATTCCCTTAATTCCGGGCAACCCAAATATGCGCAAAATCTGAAAATCTTCTAATGGCTTGAAATTCAGTTTGCACATCCGTAATTAAGTCCGCCTCCCAGAACATAGACGGTTCCTGGGGCTCTCATTTGCATACCAGCTGCCTCAGGGCCGCCAGCAGGGGCAGCAGCAGGAGAGCCATCAGCGGCGATATGCCCCCGGATCCGTTGCAGCCGTCCGTGGTGCAGGTGCGGCAGTAGACGGTCTTGATGTAGGACGAGGTCTGGTCCATCGCGCACTTGTCTGCCGGATCGTCCATATCCTCGTAAAAACAGGAGCGCGAAATCACCCGCTTGCCGTACACTGCAAAAGGGAAGAAAGAGAAGAGTTTAAATATTTTCATTAAACCATTTTAATTAATGCCTACTGCAGGGGGAGGGGTACGTACAGAGGAGAGCTGTGTGCGCATTAAATTTAATTTATGTGTACGTGCCTGGCGTGGGCTTGACTCTCTGCCATTCTGGTTGTTGCTCGAACCATGAAAAAATCTCAAAAATGACATTTGAAATGGCCACGAGGCAAAGTGCCAGTGCCCCATGGCAGCTGGGGCTGGCTTCGATGTGGTCATTGGGGCTGGATAAATGCCAGGGAATGATGAATAGTACGGGTATCTAGTCATAAACTGTCGTGGGGCTCTTTAGTTTGTCAAATGCTTAGAAAGTGCACCAAAAATGTCATAAGTGAGCAAAATTTTTGTCTTTCAGATTGATTGCGTCTGTCACCTTCACTTATACTTCACCACATAATCAGATGTGCATTCTGTACAGCATAAAAGAAGAGTATCCTCCAGTTGGAGTGTGGAAATTCCTCATTCGCCAAAGAAAGTAATTTGAGTAGGCCATTGCGATGGCTTATCTCAGCGGACCCCAACCTGAGTAATAGGTTCAAGGCTCGCCATACATATGCTTGGGGTTCCAACACAGAAAAACGCGGCTCCAACTGCAAAATGAGGCCTGTGTCTATGTCTATGTCTATGTCTAGAGGTTCCACGCGGCCGCCTGCGAAACGCACACGATTTGCCAAAAACCGAACGTGAAACTCGGCGAAACGAGACAATTTGCAATCAAACAGCAAACAGCAAATGAAAACCAGAAAGAGCAAATCACACACAAAAACAAACAAAAAAATCCACAACAAATTGCGTTTTTCATTGCGTGTGTAGCTCTCCGCAGTCGTATGTCGCATGTGTGTCTGTGGTGCAAATAGAACAAAACGACAAAATACTGAAAACATTTCAAACGAAATAAAGCAAAATCGAAGTTTAAAAGCCGCTCGAAATGGTCAACGTTGACCATTTATGTGATTGGCTCAGACTCGGATGCGGACGGACCCGCGCGACACTGGGCCATGAAAGCCATGAAATGCACACGTACAGACATACGAGTATAGGTTAATAAAATTGTTGACAATTGTCGCCTTATCACGGCCGCGGCATCAAACAAGGCTCGCAGAATGCAGCGGCCATACGCATATAGGGACGCATTGCGCATACGCCGCGTGCTCCGCTTGCCACAAACATCAACAACAACAACAAAAATCAACGAAAAATGCTGGAAATTGTTTGCCGCACACACAGTGTCATAAATTTAAATTTTAATTAATTTAATTATTTATGGCTTGTTGGGGATTTTTTATACAAAAAATAAAGAAAAAACTAAAGACAAAAAAGAAAAGCCAGTCCGATAAAGTAGTGCTGCTTGCAACGAAGTTTGTATACCCTCACGGAACGACAAACATCACAGGGATCTACGGAACAGATCTGCAGTTCAAAATGAGTGTAAAAGATTCAGAAAACACTTACGAAAGTTCACATTTGAAATCATTTTCTAACAAACTCATCAACGAAACATATATATCAGACTTTGCCAAATGTCGCTCCCTTTTGGCTCTGAAAATTCCCCTGAGAAAAGTGCACGAAATAAGCTGTTAGCGGCCAAAAATGGTTGCCAGCTAGCCATCAACTTTTTGTGTGTTGATGGCAATGCAACAAGTTGCAAAATATTTGGCCGAGTGACGTGCAACCAGCAGACAACTGGTACAACCGCAACAGCCGGCAGCTAATTGCTTGGCTTCAGATTTTGTGCTTTTGGAAACTGGCGGGGAAAATTATGGAATACATTTTTTTAATTTGACATTTGGCCAAAAGCCTTGCCACTAGTCTCGGCGATGGCTTCAGAGGCAATTAATTTAACGGCATATAAATTGATCGCATACACTCGTTGCTGCAACAACATGTTGCATCGCCTAGTTGCATTTTTCTCAGACATTCTGCTGCCGCGTTCCCCCGCGCGTTGGCGTTGTCCGGCCCGGGTTCCGTCTTCTTATGGCCCGTAATTGAGCGCTTCACGCTGTGCAACAACTTAATTAATTTATATGTATTTTTGTCCGATCAACCCCCTTTAGCCCCGAGCCCCGAGTCTGATCCGATCGTATATTATGTATTTTTCGCATTACAAGCGCTGCTCATGTTTCAGTTTTGGGGAATGAGACTGAGACTCGGAGACTCAGTCTCAGAGACAGCCTCAAATGCAGTCGAGAGTCTGCAATTGCAATTGCAATTTTAATTGCCAAACTGCCAACTGAAATATCTTGCAAATATACGCCGAGCCAATTTGTAGACGCTTGATTGCAAAAATTTAATGGTGTTCATTAATTGGCCATAAGAAATTGCTTAAATGTTGTCCGAGAAATCCCTGCCACTGCACTTGTTGTTGATGTTGATGTCATGCTTATGGATCAATGATCAGTGATGGCTAAACGCTTTTTGGACATTTGAACTGGCGAAATAAGTGGCTTATAAATGGTAGATATGGAAATATTCCAGTGGGTGGAGATCATTAAAGGGAACTATAAGAGTTGCATAGAGATATGTAACATTTTAATTAATTAATGCTTCCATTTTAATCTATCATAATATGTATATGTAATTTTTCGATATCCATAAAAGTGGAACCCAATTTGACTCCAATTAATGATCTTTTCTAAGCGCGACTTTAATGTATATTTATTGTAATAAATCACAGCATGCCCATTGAAACTTCTGTACAAATATAGAGCAGGAGTCCAAACAGATTTGTCAAAATATCCATAAATGTATAATCGAAAATCTACAACATCCACTCATCATCTCCACAAAATTGATTTTAATTGATTCGTCATAAGCCGAAAAGGCACCAAAAACTGCCTTAGATTTATGAGTAATTTTACGCGTAGCGACTTTTATTTAGATTTATTAAAATATTAGCCAGATTGCTATAAAGTATATTTATTTTTACAACAAAATTGTACTTTTTTGCCTCTCCATAGTTGTTTGTTTATCTATTGTTTATTTGAATGCCATAAAGACTGCAAATTGTTATTACATCATTAAATGTTAACATTTTTTCGCAATTCATTGTTCGGCTTGTTGGCCCACATTACGTATTCCTATTGGTCAGGCCCGGCTCGTCTGCTTTTGACAAGTTTATGTGCCACTGGCTGTCGTGACACAGGTGAATGCTGATTCGGGACAGCCCCAGCCCCAGCCCCGAAAGCAAATTCGGATCAAAATGCAACGATACGGATCGTTTGGCAAATTGGACAAACTGTGCGGATTTCCATTTCAATTTTAATTTCATTTTCAGTTTAGCTTTGTTGTACCCTGGGAGAGGGTATTATGATTTTGAGCAGATGTCACGAATAGAAGGAAGAATTTCAGACTCGAAAGGGGATCTTTTTGTTTTCAAATGAAAGAACCAATCCCTCAGATTAAAGGACTGTCTTTTAGTTTCATGCCAAAGAAACGATGGATGGTTCAAGGGTATACAGATCGTCGTCCCCCGAATGTGTCTATCAGTGGTCCTATCTTGATTCGGTTTTGTCGTCTGTTTCTGCGGTTTCTTGTCGTATGCAAATGCACAATTTGCTCTGGCCACAGGGCAACAATAAAACACGCCTAGCAACAATATAGACCCAGGTCCGAATCGAGCTTAAGATCGCCGCAAATATCACTCATACGCCGCGTGTGTCTCTCCCCATAAATTTGCCGTAAATTAGCGGCACATGCAACTCTGCGGGCCAAAGTGTCGCCACTTGTTGGCTGTCGCTCTGCACCGCACTGCACCGCACCGATATGTGCCTTGCCCCTGCCACTTGCCACGCCCCCGATCAACGCCCAGCCAGTGTGGCAGCTGCGGCCTGCAATTGTCCGCTGGTTGTTGCACTTGTTTGGACTTTGTCGGGGCAATAAATTTCAATCTCGTTTGAGTCTCTTGTGGCAGTCCCAGTCCCAGAGCCGGGTGTGAGCCGCATGTGAGCCGGTGTGAGTGCTCGGGGTTGGGGGTGCCTCTCCCTCTCGATCTCTCAATCTCCCAATCTCCAAAGCTGTCCAAAGACCGCACACGCGGTCACAACAATGCAACGGGGTGAATAATTGGTTATGCCTGAGGAAGGGGGAAGGAGGAAGGAGGAATACTGAGGGTCTTTGATCTCACCTTCCTGCACCAGTTTCTTGCACACGGGACGCGCATTCACCGACTTGACGCCCACCGAGTAGGTGCAGTTCACGTAGCTCCAGTAGCGCTGCTGCTCGGAGATGCTGTCCGGCTGGAAGGGATCGTTGCAGAACTCCCCGTTCGAGACGTCCGTCGAGCAACGCCAGCAGCGGAGGACCCCAGAAGCTGGAAGAGAAGGAAATTTTACAATTAATTACAAGAAGATAAAGTTGGTTTGGGTGCGCAGATAATTTAATTATATTTCTCAGCCTACAGTATTATTGGTTCTTCAATAATTATACTGTAATACTGTACTGTAAATATTCAATATTCAAATTCTTCACTAGATTTCAGTTCGGAAATATACCTTGAAGATTCAAAGATATCTACAGCTATACACATATATACCCCCTCAGATCCCTATCACAATTTTCACATAGATATATAATATATCAATAAGAAAACACAAGAAATAGTTTAGAGAACCATAGAACTGTCTAAAATCTACAGACTGATATCTATAATTACATTTGAAGACTGTCGGGTTTCCCAGTAAGCATCGCAGCTAAATCATAGTGGTGCAGCCTAACGTAAATACCTGTAATTGTTTGCTATTTTCAGTGCCCACTGTAGATAAGCATTGTTATTGTTACGCACGGCAGCGCCGTTCTTTCGTCTTTCTATCCAGCCTTCTTCGTTTCGTTTCTACAGCTATAGCATCTAGTTGTTCTCTCGCGCTCTGTCTCTTTATCCATCGTTCGTGCTCGGCTTAGCAGCAGCCCGAGCTGCTCCGACGCTCTGCTTCTACCACCCACTCTTCCTCTCTTCTTCTCTCGGCCGGTCAGCGCTTGCATTTTAGTTTTGCGCCGATCGTTCATACAACCAACACAACACACATATTTTCGCTTCAGCTTACCAAAAATGTACATACGAGTATATACAGCTAGTGAAAAACCTTTTGCTTAACAAAGACCTTTTATAAAATGGTCCATAACTGAATGGGCTTTTGTGCCTCTTTATTATTTGTATTTCATACCAATACGAGTATCGCCTCTCATTAAACCCCATTCCAACCCATTAGAAAACACTTGTTGGCTCTTCCTAACTGCATCTCTGCGCAATCAAATCATCGTAAAGTAAGTGAGTAATTTTCGCTTTCCCATTCGCCATTCTGGCGATAAAGATGATCCCAAACGATCAGCTAATGAATCGAATCGATCCATAATGCAACTTTGAAAGCGCTTCCTGCTGTGTGCTGTGTGCCGCTGGCGGAGAGCTCTTTGAAATATCGCCAAGACGAAATTAATTAGACACCGGGAGCCTTTCGGCGGAGTTATTTATGCGACAGTCGATGGGAAAACTGCCTTATAAAAGTGTCAAAAACCTGGGCTTTGGCTGGTTTATGCGTGCGATTAGACTACGCGAAGAGTGTGTAAATAATAATTTGATTAATCCGTGCGATCGATTCTGGCGGTCTTGGAGAACGGATGACGACGATGATCATGATGATGATGATGGCTATGATGGCGACAATAAAACTCGTTTCGGTGGCCAATTTAAACGTCAAACGTTAACGTTCGGGTTAAATGCACTTAACCAACACTTTGAGGCGCGTTTAAGCGAAAGCCTAGATAAGCGGCCCGAGGAGGGTCCGTGGAGCGGGGGAGAAGTGTGCCAACGCACTCGCACTCGCACAACGCATTTGGCCGAAACGTGTTTTTGGCCAGCGACCGCATTTGGCCATAAACATTACAATTTGCGTTCGAGACTCGCTCGGATCGAGAACTGAGAAATCTGAGAAAAATGAGAAAATGAAACACTGAAAAACTGAGAAATGGAGAAACTGCAAAACCGAAACGAAGTCTCTTTGAATGGAAATTATAATCATTTACAATATATTGAAATTAATTGACAGTTGAATTGTCAGATCGTTTGCAGAATTGTTTATTTGCGCGTCCGTCCGTTGCACGGGCCAGTGGCAGTTTACTAATGGTAATGACTGTAATTCTATTGAAACTGAAAATTGATATTGTGCGGCTTGTGGCAGTGCCACTGCCACCACCACTGACTTCTGTGGCGGTTGCATTATGCCAAATGTTGTGGCAGTTGCAACTGCGTCCCAAAAATGGTCAGAGACATTCGGGGCCCGAATACGAGTTAGCAAGTGCGTAAGTATTTGTTGGACGAGATGTTTTCGCCGATACTTTTGGCAAATGGAATTCGCCTCTAATCATCGATGGAAAAGTGAGCGGAGCGGAGCGGCGAGGAGTGGACTGGAGCGGAGCGGGGGCTTTGGGGACAGATCGAACATTTCCATCCAACCACGCGAAATCGTTAGCTGGCGAATAACTTGCGAAAACTGAGGAGGGTGAATGATATGTGTATTACCCAATATTATATAAGCTGCATGTGCGTATGGAAAGGTTTGTGAATCGTATAGATACTCGTACTAATAGGTACATTCATTTTAGGTTAGTCTATGCCTCGATCGAATATAATGAAATTGTCTCCATTCTCTAGTATTCCTTATCCTAATATTTCTGCCATTTTTTTCTTTCTTTGATTATCTATTTTTCCTCTATATTTCTTCTTTCTTCCTATGATATATATATTTTAGAAGCTTGGCCCACTTTAGTTCTTATTGATCCCCTCTTTACTTAGCTTTCTGCAATTATTTCTGTTCTTCTTTTACGCTAAGATATAATAGGAATATGAAATAAATACACTACACTGTCCTACCTTCATTAATCATTCCTTGCGGTTAGACAGTAATTACTTTACTCAAGTTCTTTGTTCCTGCTCTTATTGCATTTAATTATTTATTATTATTTATTTACTAGTATCCACAAATTACACTCATAGCCACATATACTCGTTACTATCCTTAAAATAGGTCTGCCAGAAATATGCCTGCAACAGCTTATGACCATTCCATTCCTGTGCAGTAGTATATATAGTATAACGCTCCAATCCGTTTAATTACAGCCACTTTCTGGGCAATTTCTTTCCCCCTTCTTGGGTTCATTAGCTCTGCGTAAGCCACAGAAAAACTGCGCCTAAGCCATCGCTGGAGTTTATTGCCCTCGCCCTGTAGCTGCTACCATATCTGCATATGGAATTGCCGCATATGCCACAGACGTACGCGTACGTACACAAGTGCATGCCACAATGGGGCAAGCGAGCAGTTTCGTTTCCCACACATATGTCGGGGTTCGCATGCAATTTTTCCATTAGGCAGCACAACTTCAGGCAAGTGACAACAGAGTCGCGACTTGCAACATTTGGGATCTTCCCCATCCATAATACATAAATCCACAAACCCTACGACTCTGCGCCCCAGAAGAAACATGTTGATTATCAGGGATACCGCACCCGCTCCCCCTCCCCCCTTTCAAAACGAAACTCTTCCAAAGTGCCCGCCGCTCCATATCATTCCCCATTAAACTTGCCAACTTACGAGTACGAGTGTGTGGCTGGGGATAGTGGGGTGTGCGTGGTGTAGTTGGTATGGGAGCTGGAACTTTGTGGCCCTAAAATGCAACAGAGATTACGGGGGAGCAGAGCAGCAGCAGGTTTGATAGAAAGTTTCGCTTCGCCTGTGACTGTGACTGTGACTGACATGCAACCGAAGTTCATTCAACTGGCAAAATGCCAAGTGCCAAATGCAAAGCCCGTCGAACGTTTATCAAAATTGGCCTGAATGCCTCAATAATTAGGAGAGCTCTGAATGAGCGGAGGGAGTGCTGCGAATGTGAAGAGAATGTCTATGCAAATTAATTGATATGTCAGAGGTCTAACGATTAGATTTCCAAAGAAATAATAGAGCTACGATTTTTGGGCTTGCTTCTGAATCCCCCCTAAAATTACCCTGAGTAATCTCTAGGGCACTCCTTTTATAAATCTCTTTTGGAACTACCTGAACCTCCCCAAGTGTACCCCAAAGCAGCACTATTTCTCTTTTAAGAGCTAACTACGTTCTTACGAAAGTACACCCTTAAATTCCAACCACTCCTATCTGAAATAACAATTTGAAATTCCTCAGGCTCCCTTACGTTAAGTAATCAAGATACCAGGCCTCTGTGTGGCAATGTGCCTACTACGAGTATTTCTATGAAATTCCTGAACCCCTTTACGTAATCGAATGCCCTACGAAAGCACACCCATAAGTTGGACCCTGGAGGCAGCCAATCCCATATAGAAATCGTACAAATATACTTTACAATTACAAATCAAAGTAGAATTTTCCATTGCATCAAAATAAGTTTATTTGAATGTATGAAATGCACACGAAAGGCAGGCATTTTGTCGTGCTCTCTAAATAGTATTGTGGGTGGGTGTGCCTTCAGAGGGATTTCAGTTTTCTTTCACATTATCGTCTATATAGTAAATATGGCAAGTGAATTGCTCTGAATCAGCGACAGCGACTGAATGGATTTAATTAGGCAACGACAACAGCAGCGAATTATTAATTGAGAAGATTTCATCTGAGTGATCTCAAGGTTAAGGATGAAGATGCCTCATCGGTCTGGGGCTCTGACACACAAATGTGTTGTACGGAATTGTATAAATAATTGCATGTTTTCTGGAATATGTTAATTACGTGCTTTGTTAAGTTTTTACAATTTTCATTCATGTATCACATGCATCATGCTCGCAGATAATCGTCTAATGGTTAAGTTGAGTCACTTTTTATGGTGGTTGCATGAGTTTCTACATTCTGTAATAGCTTTCCATGTACAGAGGATCTTTTTACCTTCAGGTGCTATAAAATGATTCTATCTAAAATAAAATGATGCCTCTTTTTAAAAATGTTTCTCTGCAACTCGGACGAGTTGCGTTCCACATAATACTTATCCTTCCCCTTCCTTCATTGCAATGCCCTCAATAAAATCCTCCACCATTTGGATCTATTGTGTCACTTTATATGGTGGAGTATGAGTGGCCGGACACTGCGGCTTATGCCACTCAAAGTTGACAGTTGCTTAGCCCACTTGCGGCACGCCCCTGTAGCATAAACACAAATAAACTCTTAGTTGATGACATGCCCCCCGATATGTGGCACGCATATCATCGAGGGAACTTCACAAAGTTTTCTAGGCCTTCAATTGGTTAGTTTTGTTTAGTTTTGTGACCCATTTGAGATACAGAAAGAAAGATCAGCCAGAAATATATTTCTCTGGGAAAGTTGCACCGCACCTCTTGGCCATTCCATTCACATTTTCTTCTATGTTTTTCCTGGCTATTTATAATATTTGTGTTATTCCGTTCAGTTTTTAAGGTTGTGGAAATATTTGTGCTCAACGTCGAACGTTTGAGGTAAAAATAAACAGAAAATGAGCAGCGTACAAGTGCGAGTGCACTGCGAGCAATACTAATAAATCACTCGTGAATCTGTGGCAGATATCTCCCACTCTCTCAACCATTTCAGGTATTGCCAGGGTACTTATTGAGACTGTCAAGACAATTGCCATGATAATGCAAAAATAAGTAAATGGAGTTCAGACATGCCATTCATATACATCTTATCAATGAGGTCAGACCGAGAAAAACAATTGATTGTGTATTTACAACGATTTTTTTATAATTAAGCTGAACCAAACGGCTTCAATCACAGAAATGTTGACCTTTAGAGGATGCACTTGAATACGTACACATTTTTAAGGGCTTTTTCAGACTTTAAGCGAAGAAAAGTTCCCCTTAGCTCCCTAAGACTTTAAGCATGAAAAAGTTTCCCTTTAAGCCATTTCTTTTGGTTTTTACTGGCACCCTTTTCGCGGAACCCCTTTCGGTGAACGGTTCAGCGAACTCGAGTTTAGCCTTTTGTTGCACATTTAAATGGAAACTCACGCCCACGCACTTAACGCTCTACATAACACCTCCCTCAGACTCCACTTAATTAGCTGCACTTTCATGCAAGTCCAGGAAATCTGGGAGGACTCTGAACCGAAAGGAGTACGACTGGGACCCACCTGCATTGAGGCAGAGCAGCATGCAGAAAACAGCCAGCATCAGGCAGCCTGTTGAACGGTAGGACGGCATGTTCCTGGGGGAGTTTTCTTTTATGTTTTCTTGTTTTTCACAGCGGAAATTTTCAACTGAATATTCCAGTAATACACTTCACACACAGTTCACTCTAGCCAGGGGGCACGGCACTTCTTCTGCTCGGTTCGGGTTGAAATTTCCCGAAAAATATTCACTGCGGCGATGGGGACTGCGACTGCCCGAATGAACACGCATGCGACGCGTTGACAAACTGAATGCGAACTGAAACAGAAACTAAAGCTGAACCGAAGCGAACGAGAGCTGAGGACTGAATACTGATTTCTGAACATTGAATAGTGTACAGTGTAGAGTGTACAGTGGGCACTGAGTATTGTATGCCGACAGACGCGACAGTTGAACCAATAACAAAACCGAACCCAACCCCAACGCACACGAGTCGCCGCGAGAGATCGTCGAATCGGCTGTGTTGTCGCTGGTTGAAAGAGAGCAGTTGAAAGCGTTGCATTCAATCGGAGAATGAATGCCGACTGGTTGGGCGGTAAGGGATAGAGTACGCGACGGGCAAAGGGGGAGGCGACTGTATAGGGGAGGGGATTACAGTGGAGCTGCTGCCTAGCGTGGGGCTGGGTCGGGTTTACGAGTTTACTGTTCGACGATATGGCTGCACTTTTTTAATGGTGGCCGCCAACACTTGCAGTTTCAATGGCGGCACAGTGGTGCTAGAGTGGTAATTAAGTGACATTTTACAGGTCTACAGGTAGATGATTAATGGTTGTTATTCCATTTATTTTCAAAAATAAAATGCAAGATCTTCAAATGGCAAAATTGTTTGTGCTACGAATTGGCACTCCACATACAATATTTTCCATTATTCGAGGATAAGATTTTTGGAAACATAAATAAATGGGTCGTTCGAAAAAGATTTCAGTCCAATTAAAAGGTCAAACTTCTGCATTTTGGAGAACCTTATTTAAAGGAATACCTGAAGAAATGGAATCATCTCTCTCTTGATTTGTATTCTCGCTATTAGTTTACTTTGTCTTCGAAATTAACATATTTATAGTCTATTTATACCAGCATACAGCATAAATCTGTTATTCTCCCACTGTGCGGTTAGCCAGTGCGTTTTGCCACACCATTTGCCGCTTAATGGCTGTGGCTGTGGCTGCCATCGTCGTCGTGGTCGTCGTCGCTCCGCAGACAGTCGTCACCAGCAATTGAATGCCGAGTTCGATTTGGCCATCAGCGTCTCCCGTCGTCTAATCAAGTGCAAGTCTCTGATAAGGAAATGCTATGTTGGCACTTGGGCAACGCACTTCGCTTATGGGCAGCTCGTACGAAGGGAGAGAAGAGGGGAATGGAGGGGCCACAAAATGTGTTGCAAATATTTTATGCGTTTTCAACTGCACCCAGAGAGGGAGTGTGGAGTGGCAGAGTGATTGAGTGTGCATGAGCGGTGGACAAGTGCGATTGTTTTTGAGCGAGTGTCCTCGATTTTAATAAAGTTATTTTTTGGTGTTGGATTTGTCTTCCCAGTCTTAAAAATTTAACGACAAAATTACGACAGGAACAGAGTTGGCGAGAGTTGGCTAAACATAAAATAGTTGGATCAAAGATAGTGTTTTCCCAAGAACTGCATAAAAAGAAACCTCATAAAATATTTGTTGAATTTAGAGACCACACCCTCTTTAAAGAAGAAGAGAACCTTTTATATACTCTACAACTAAAAAAAAAAGATCTATATTATAGTGAACACGGCGAAAGAATGGAATGAGCAGAAAACCGTGAGATGGTGACCGGTGACCATGTGGTGGTCCGAAGAGGATGGCTCAAAAGGAAGGAGGTACCCCTGGACTAGATCATCCAAATAAATCCGCAAATCTTCACTCGAGCGGTGTCCATTCCACCTAGACCCTCCTCCACACCCAAAACTAAAACGAAAAAGGAAAGCCGAAGGTGGCCGAAGCGGTCCGATGCCGAAGGACACTCCCAATTTGATCAGCTATTACCGCATGCAGATGAAGACCCACCCGATGGTGGCCGTAGGCTCCCTGGAACCAGTGGCATAAAGGTGTGTGTGCGGAAGTGCCCCAACAACAAGAAACAGCTGGCCTAGCACGCACTGGACGTGATCCACCGTGCAACCATCGAATAGCTGGTGTCGGAAGATCAAGACCGAAGACTTAAGGACATTTCTGCTCCTGCTACATGGTGACTTAAACTTTGCAGGGAAAAACCTCTTCGTATTCTTTTATCGCTATCCTTCCCTCATTTCAGATATAGATTAATCCTAAGATTTGCGTTGTTCTGATATGAATATATATAACTTTTTTTTAACTATATAACGCAAATAAAAATATTATAATTATGGAAACATGTTCGCCTAATACCAATTATAGGGCTAATCCACGACTAGCCAGTTCAATGCCCAGCCAACTAATTAGAAAATTAAACAGAAATATCTGACTCAGACTCCTATTCAAGGAATAAGTATAGCCCCATAAGCACCCTCTTCAAAAATATACCACAATTCCAATAACACACAAACCAAGTCATCGTACTCCCCCTCAGAGGAAAATTGAACGGAAAAGGTTCATTGTACAAGAAATGTGTCAATTGTGTCAAGTAAATCCAATAAACTACGCCTACTGCTACGATTCGAACTCAAACAACGCAAACTCATGTCTGAAAAGGCGAAAGAAACTCCACTCCATAGACAGAGACGAAAGGTGGAGACAACCCCAGCGCCATGATAGATGGGACTCAACAGATATGCAAACGCAAGAAAATTGTGTGGACCCTTGGGGGTGCGTTGTACGATGATTAGTCAGATTCATTCGATTTATTGATGAATTTCCTTTAATGACTGCAAACAAATTAGAAAATAATTGAAGCCTGTGCCAGGACAACCTTTCTGGAAATCGATTAGGATGAGGGATAGATATAGTAGTGCGCACCAAGACTTTATGTTGGTCATTATGCTGGGAGCTCATTTAGTGGATGTAATTAAAAGTAAAAGGAAGTAATTAGTAAAAAGAGAAGCTAATAGTTTATGGTTTCGCTCGATGGACAGCTTAAAAGTTTCACTGTCCATCACGATGATGTTTGCCCTTCGTGTTCAATCAGATCTTGTCACGTTTTAGCGTTTCCGTCAGCGAATCTTGTTTGCCTAAACAATTGCCATGTCATCTGCGACTCACTCGATCGCAATGATTATCGCAAATTGCTGCTGAAAATAGTTTCGCTTGCCTCGCTAAATAATAAACTATAATTACAGGTTGGTCGTTTTGACTACATCTAAAATGCGACTGTTCACTCACTAGTAGAGCTCCTTATCTAAAGCCATTTGCTTACAGCAAATCTGGCAACAGCGGAAACGGAATTTGGTAATTACATGGCTCTGCAGAAATTAAACCAATTAAGAAATATTGAAGCTACATACATACATGTACATATCATGTATACGATGATCTCAGCGGACTAACAAAATAAATAAATGAAGTTAGGGAAAAAGAGGAAATATTTTAGTCTGTGATAAAACCACATAGCCAATACTACAACCAAATTCACATCAAGATCGCGGGAGGGAAATATTTTAGTCTGCGCAGAAACCAGCCGATGTATGAACCCCGGTCGGTAGTCCATGGCAACTGAATGGTAATAAACATGGCACCCTGGCAACCATTTTCATTTGCCTACCAACACAAAGATATATTTTTGTTTTCAGTCACAACAGATGTTTCCAAAATGAAGTTAAGAACGCGGTTCTGCAAGAAGAGCTCCATAAAGGCTTCAGAGAACGCGGAAGAGAGCACTCCACAGGCAACCAATTACCCCTTGAGTTGCGTGGACTGGAGTAGCAACGAGGAAATCTATTTTGTCAGGTGAAAAAACTATAATTTTCCTCTACGTGTCCACCATCTTATGTACTTCTTTGCAATCCCATAGCGATGACCATCAGATATTCAAGTGGAGCGACGTGAGCCGGGATTCGGTGGAGGTGGCCAAACTGCCAGATGACTTTGTGCCCACGGATCTTCACTGGCTGCTGCTGGGAGGACGCAGCAGCGGCGGTGGCAAGGGCAGCGATACCTTGCTAATCTGCAGCAACGATGGGCGATTCATTATCCTAAACAAGAGCGCACGTGTGGAGCGGAGCATCTCTGCACATGGTGCAGCCATCAGTTCGGGTCGCTGGAGTCCCTGATGGGGCTGGATTGCTTACGGCAGGCGAGGATGGGGTGATCAAGATCTGGTCGCGATCCGGCATGCTGCGCTCCACGGTCGTACAGAACGAGGAGGCGATCCGTTGTGCTCGCTGGGCCCCGAATTCCACATCGATTGTCTTTTGCCAGGGCGGACATATATCCATCAAACCGCTGGCCGCCAACAGCAAGTTGATCAGGGTATGTGAGGAAGGGATTAGGAAGCGATCCGATTAGGTGGACAAATCTCAATACTTTCTTCTTTTAGTGGCGTGCTCATGATGGCTTGGTGTTGTCCTTGAGCTGGTCCGCGCAGTCAAACATTATAGCCTCTGGAGGCGAGGACTTTCGCTTTAAGATCTGGGATGCACAGGGCGCAAATCTCTTTACCAGCGCCGCGGAGGAGTATGCCATCACAAGTGTGGCTTTCAACCCGGAAAAGGACTTGCTGCTGGTGGGAACTTTTAATATGCTGAAGCTGTGCCACAGCACAGGGGTGAGTCCCATCAGAAACCACTTCTTAGTAAACATCTAATCTCTCTCTCCACTTATTCAGTGGTCGTACAACAGTGCTCGCTTTACAGCACCCAGTGTGGGGTCCTTCTTTACCCTTGCTTGGTCCTCGGATGGAACTCAGGTGGCGTGTGGCACCTCCACGGGTCAGCTAATTGTAGCCTTTGCGGTGGAGCAGCAGCTCATCTCCAGGAATCTCAAGGCAACCAGCACCAGTCGAAAGTCCATTGCCCTCAGAGACATTGCCAATGGCAGTCAGGATGTGTTGGACTTTCCTCAGAGAGTTATCAACTTTGGCCTGGGCTATGGACACTTGGTGGTTGCTACCACCCACCAGATCCACATCTACAACGAGAAGCACATCAATACACCGATCATCATCGATGGCAGGAACGATACAAGGGTCATCGAACTGGGAAAGAAGTGGGTTACCCAGCATCTTCTTAGAATTCCTTTTTTGGAAACTAATTCCCGCTATTTCCTTTCAGGTACTTCATGGTACTGGATGCCTCTTCGATCTGGGTTTACACCTATACGGGTCGACTGCACTTGAATCCTCGCTACCCCGGCTCTCAGGCCCAGCTCCCTCTGCTCACCTGGCGCTCTCTCTCCCTGGGCCTCGATGTCCTCGCGATTCGCGACAACTCTGACACGAGTCTGCTGCATCTGTTCGACCTGATGCCTGGTGCCTCCAGGCAGTACGATCCGCACTCTCTGAAAGCCAAGCAGCAGTTGGCAGAGATCGCCGCTTGTCGCGCTGGCACCCAGGACGATCAATTCGTGGCCTTCATTGATGGCAATCGGGAGCTGTACATCAGCGAGACGCGGAATCTGAGTGGAGAGCGTCAGGATGAGATCTACAAGATCGGAACCCAGCTAACGGCCATCAAGTGGGCCAGCGAAACGAATATCCTGGTAGGAGTGCATGACTCCTGCTACAGCATTTGGTATTGCCCAGGAGAAGGGGCCTCCGACCCGACTATTATAGCCCTGACGACCATTACCCTGGATACGGCGTAAGTTGAAGGACGATCTCTAACCTCTCACACCTAGCTAAGCCTTACCTGTCGTTTCAGGGAATTCGGTAAGCACATAACCATCGACAGCTTCGAGGATGCCGTGGTCACATTTCGCTGTGCCGGCGCCCTGCTCCCCGTCAACGTCAGCATTTACTGCGAAGTGCTCCATCGCACCCTCATCGAGGGTCAGTGGCAGCAGGCCCTGAAGATCTGTCGGATAGGGCAGCATTCTAGTCTGTGGGCCACTCTGGCCGCAGTGGCAACGAGGAAGCACCAGTTGCAGCTCAGCGAGGAAGCCTACTCGGCTGCTCTGCAGATCGACAAGGTCAGCTATCTGCAGCACCTGAAGACCTTGACCCCGTCCAGTGCCGAGCAGATGGCCGAGAACTCCTTGATGCTGGGGAGGATGTTGGAGGCGGAGACCATACTGCTCCACAATCGAAAGTACCAGCAGGCAGTGGGTCTGGCGCTGCGCATGCACAACTGGCGACGAGCCCTGGAGATCGCTCAGAAGCACCAGGCGGATGAGCTGGGCGTGGATATGCTGCAGAAAGTGCTGGAGGAGCGGCGGAAGTACCTCAAGGCGCTGCAGCGGGATGAGTGGGATCCTGTATACCTACCCCATGTTCTGGTGGATAAGGAGGGCAATTCTAGTGAATAAAGAAGTTTATTTTAGAGTTTATAGATCGCTTCCTAGTAGGCGGGCGACAGCATGGGTTCTCCAACCAATCCGCGGAGCACATTGTGGGCAGCCATGGTTGCCGTTTCGATGCGGGTTCGTCTTGTGGTATAGCCTATATGTGGAGTGATCACTGTACAGAAAGGAATAGTTTGAAGAATAAATGAAACAATAAAACTCTTAATGATAAAAACTTTGGGTTGATATAGCCGATACTTGGGTGACTAAAAGATCATAACCTTTTAAACCAAATCCATTTTCCACTCACCAACATTGTCCAGTGACAGCAGTTTGTCTTTGGCAGACAATGGTTCGGGATCTGTGACATCCAGACCAGCGGCAAAGATTTTGTTGGACTTCAGAGCCTCATAAAGATCATCCTGATTGACAATTTCTAGAAAGCAACTTAATTATTATACCATTCAAAGAAGTTTATAAGAGATCTAAAACTTACTGCCGCGACCGATGTTGACCAGAACTGCGGTCTCCTTCATTTTGTTGAAGGCGGTGGCATTGAACACGCCCTGCGTGGCAGCCGTCAGGGGAGAGGCTATGATTACAAAGTCACTCTGGGCCAGGAGGGTGTCGAAGTCCACCTTTTTTGCATTCAACTCCTCCTCGATCTCCTTGTGCACGCGTCGTCGGGTGGTGTACAGCACTTGGTCGATGTCGAAGCCGGACAGGCGCTTGGCGATGGCCTGGCCGATGCACCCGAAACCGTAGAAACCAACGGTGGAGTCACGAATATCCTGACCCAGCATCCAGTTAAGATGATAGTTCTCCCAGTTATCGCTGGAGAAAAAATATCTGTAGTACCTTAATATGAAAATCTTTTATGATCTTACCTGTCAATCTTCCTTCGTCCTTCCTGGAAACGACGTGAAGCTGCGATGAGTAGACCCACGGCCAGATCAGCCACAGCTGTGGCTATCACCCGGGGGGTGTGTCCTAGTGAAATGCCCCTCTTCTTTAGCTCGGGAACATCAACAAAATCAATTCCCGACGACATTGTGGACACCGATTTGAACTGTGGACCAGCTGCATTTAAAACCTCGGCATTGAGTGCCTCATGGCCGCCCCAGAGGGCTCCATGAACACCTTTAATCTTCTCCAGCAATTCTATGCGGCTATTAGGCGGTTTACTATTCACTTGAAGGATCTCACATTTCTCCTTGAGGAGATCAATGCCCTCTTGTGGCACATCGGGGTTAATGACCAACACTTTGAAGGTTTTGCTTGAAGACATTTTTTTGGGCCTTGATTGGTGTTAAATATAAAGAGAGAATGAACCAAAAGCTTTTTTAAATTACTCTTAAAGCTCTTTGACGGTGAAATTGCGTACTCTTTCACTGCCTTAGACTATCTCTCTAAATGGTTGATTACCCACAGACCTTAACTGCTGAACGTTTAAGTACAGACTGAACACGTGTCAGCATTGATTAAGGCCTTTAATATGGTAAAATATTACCAAGGGCTATGGGAGCTTTTGGTTCAATACATGTTTTCAATTGAAAGAAATTGAGAATAATCGTAAAAAAAGTGGAGATAATAACATTAGTTGTTTTGACGGACAGAAACTTCAAAGATAGGGAGTGTCTGAATGTTCGTATCGTTATCATAATATAATGTATGATTTTTCATCGTATTCTATTATTTGATCATCTTAATCTGATATAAAGTTTACAAGTGCTTTGTACTTGTTTCAGAATTCAAATATCTCAATTTGTATGGTACATTATTTATCTGAAAACTTCCTCACATGATCTAAATTTCGTATTTCTTTTTAGTTCCTATAAGCCTTCAATATGCCGGTCTAATCATGGGTCTTCCTTCGATGGCATTGAGTATGTTGTTAGCCGCCAGAAGACTCATTTCGATGGTTGTCTTCATTGTCTGCGTTCCCAGATGGGGCAGGACAACTACAAACGAAAGATACAATAGAATAATCCATATCAGAATATACCTGAATATATCTCACCGCAATTAGGCAGCTTCAATATGGGATCATCCGCAGGCAGTGGTTCGGGCGTGGTAACATCTAAACCCGCAGCAAAGATCTGCCCCTTGGTGAGGGCATCGTGCAGATCGCTTTGAATGACGAGACCTGAGAAGAGGGATTTCAAATTACACTATTTCTGATCTTTTAGTTTCACTACTTACCGCCTCGGGCCACATTTACAAACACTGCGCTGGACTTCATCTGTCCAAAGGCTTTCGCATCGAATTTGCCGCGCGTTTCGTCTGTGAGAGGTGCTGCCACCACCAGGAAGTCGCTCTCCTGGAGCAGCCGCTCGAAGGGTACATGCTCAGCCTTGAATTCCCCGTCGTTCTCCTTACGGGTGCGTGTGTGATAGAGGATTTTGGCCACATCCCAGCACTGTAGACGCTTGGCAATGGCCTGACTGATGCCGCCAAAGCCAAAGAAACCGATGACAGAGTCGCGTATCTCCTGACCCATGCGCCAGTCAATCAGCTCCGTCTTCCACTGGGAACTGAGGGTGTTACAAATTTGAATTCAGAGTAGCTTCCAGCCCCGCCCCCTTTTTCACTTTATTCAGTACGACACTTCAAATATTTAATTTCAAATCCTCGAATCAAGTTGGCAGGCCAATACCCCACTGCTTTTGCCATGACAAAAGCTAAGTCAAAAGCTTAAGTACAAAGCTCAATCAGCTGTTGCCTGCACTGCACTCACCTTTCGATATCGTTGCGACCGGCATGGAAGTGACGACCCGCTGCAATCATCAGGCCAATGGCAAGATCCGCCACCGAGTTCTTCACCACTCCAGGGGTGTGACCCAAAGGGATCTGGCGCCGCTTAAACTCCGGCACATCCGCAAAATCAATTCCCGAAGACATGGTACTGACGCATCGTAGCTGTGGTCCAGCTGCATCCAGTATTCCCGCATTCAGTGGCTGATAGTGCGCCCAAAAGATGGCATCCACTCCGGGCACTTTCTGGAGAATCTCCTCCCTGCAAGGCGGCACACTTTGGCAGATGATGGTCTCGGCCCCGCGGGAACGTAGCAGCTCCAAGGCGGGCGCCGGCACATTTGGGTGCGAGACGAGCACCTTGAAGGCGGCGGCGGTGGCGGCGCGAACAGTCGACATGGTTGACATGGACAACGAACAATCGCGGAGAGAGTCAAAATCGAAATGCTCAATGGAATTTTCTCCAACCCAACCCACACATTACTCAAGCTTTCGCACTCAGCCCTGCCTGCTCTTTCTCTTAAACTTTGGGTGTGTGTGCTGTTAAGCTTTTTGTAGAATAGTTTTGCCTCTCAGTGTGCTATTCAAATTAAGCTCAGTATTTCGTATTCTATTTCATATAAACTTTTTGAAGAGGGTATTACAATTAGTCCCCTTTCCTTTGTTAAAGACACTCGAAATTCAACCAAGTTTAACAAGTTGTTGTAGAATATATTGCTAAATAATTCTGTAATATAATGGGTATGCAACCCAATGCCAGTCTCCCATTTCTCATGTCTTAATTGTATTGGAGCCTGTCGCCATTTTTCACATTATTAGTTGCTTTAATTATAATTTTTATTCTCACATCTGGAACCATGGCCTTGCCATTGGCAACCTTTCACACATCACTGGCTTCGCTGCCCGCACAATAATCAGAGTTTACTGAGAGTGGAAATCCACTCTGGTTCCCGGTCCATTAACATTTCCATTTCCTAGTAGGCGGGCGACAGCATGGGCTCTCCAACCAATCCGCGGAGCACATTGTGGGCGGCAATTGTGGCCATCTCGGCACGGGTGCGCTTCGTGGCAGAGCCAATGTGGGGCAGGACAACTGTTAGAAAGAGGGAGATGTCGAGTGGTTAGAGGTGCTGTTTTAGATAAGAAATTTAGCCATAGAGATAAGAGTATTTGTTTTGTTTTGGCTTGCTCAAGTAATTGGCAAGATTACGCTACAAAAATACTTAAGAAAGGTCAAAGGGGTCGACATAATAGAGGTTTAAATACAGTGATCCTACGGTAGATGGATCAGTGGTACAGAGACTTTGTCTAGTTTGCACATTTGTAATTATCTATCCCAAAATGTCTTTGAATACTGTTTTTATTTGGGAATCTGAACATACCATAAGATTCCTTTATAACCTTCATAGAACCTTACCACACCGTCACCCACGTATGACTTAAATCTCTCAGAAATACTTTAGTCACAGTCAACTACTGCACAGATAAGACGGAATCAAAATATTGATAGCAAGGCCAGAAATACTTCCTACCAGGGGACCTCGCAGTCAGACCCGACGCCGTCTGATTCAATATCAATAATCCAAAATTATTGCCATTACTCAACTTACCAACATTGTCGAGTGACAGCAGTTTGTCTTTGGGGGACAATGGTTCGGGATCTGTGACATCCAGACCAGCGGCAAAGATTTTGTTGGACTTCAGAGCCTCATAAAGATCATCCTGATTGACAATTTCTAGAAAGGAACTTAATTATTATACCATTCAAAGAAGTTTATAAGAGATCTAAAACTTACTGCCGCGACCGATGTTGACCAAAACTGCAGTCTCCTTCATTTTGTTGAAGGCGGTGGCATTGAACACGCCCTGCGTGGCAGCCGTCAGGGGAGAGGCTATGACCACAAAGTCACTCTGGGCCAGGAGGGTGTCGAAGTCCACCTTCTTGGCATTCAGCTCCTCTTCGATCTCCTTGTCCACGCGTCGTCGGGTGGTGTACAGCACTTGGTCGATGTCGAAGCCGGACAGACGCTTGGCGATGGCCTGGCCAATGCCCCCGAAACCGTAGAAACCAACGGTGGAGTCACGAATGTCCTGACCCAACATCCAGTTAAGATGATAGTTCTCCCAGTTATCGCTGAAAAGGAACGGGAAGATCTTGGAGTAGAATATGATGGTATGGAAATCCCCCATGGACTCACGTTTCGATCTTCTTGCGTCCCTCATGGAAACGACGGCCAGCGGCGATCAAGAGGCCCACAGCCAGATCAGCTACCGCTGTATTCAGGACCGTTGGGGTGTGTCCCAGAGGAATCTTGCGCTTCTTCACCTCCGGCACATCCACATAGTCGATGCCCGCTGACATGGTGGAGATCGATTTCAATTGGGGACCGGCAGCATCCAGGGCCTCGGCATTGAGGGCTTCATGTCCGCCCCAGAGAACACCGTCAACGCCCCTGATCTTCTGCAGAAGCTCGGCCCGGTTGACGGGCAGACTCTGGACTTGGATGATCTCGCAGTTCTCTTTCAAGAGATCGATGCCCTCCTGCGGCACCTCGGGATGGGTGATCAGCACCTTAAAAGCCTTGCCGGTAGACATGGTCTGTGTGTGGTTCTTGCCTCTGCGCACAAAAGAAGCATTACTGGTTATTGACA
Source organism: Drosophila lowei (assembly GCA_008121275.1). NCBI lineage: Eukaryota > Metazoa > Arthropoda > Insecta > Diptera > Drosophilidae > Drosophila > Drosophila lowei. The sequence continues at coordinate 25,549,308 of CM017779.1, forward strand.
AGGCCACAAGAAGTGTGAGTAAAAGTTGAGCTTTGAAAGCCATGGTTAGCCGAGAGCGAGCACTTGAACGGTGTGATCTGAATCGGTCTTGAAAAGAAACTGATCAAGAGGCATACGCACCCCGACTTATACAGAGATCTGGACAGAATACTGACAGATCTGCTGCTGATGATAGTTGCTGATACGCCAATGAACCTGCTCAGCATTTTCGATTTAATTTAGTCTCTCTCTAATCTTAAGCTACAGAGCAGCTGTTCTGTTGATTTCTCTTCTACTGTGTACATATAAGACGAACAACAGGTTTTTATTTGGGAAAGAATGAATGAGTCTTGAAAGAGACAGACCAAAAGAGAGAATGGAAGTGAAGCCTCTACCTCTACCGGCCTTAAAATAAACTTTTAGTGAAGGGAGTGTACATTTCAGTTATTTTTGGGTTTAGTTGCTAATAAATTAGGATTAACATTTTTTTGGTAATAAGAGCTGTCTTTGTTGTTCTTAAAATATTGATTGATACTAATTACAATTTCGAGTTTCACACGAAATGCTCTAAGAAAATAAAATCAGAGACAGAAAACTATCAGGCTGGTACTATTAAAAAGAGTAAAAAACAACTCAAGAACGAAAAGAAGGATAAATTAAAGAAATAAGTACGGTATGTACGAGTGCCATAGGTACATATGTATACAAGTTTATGGTAATGGTACTTCTTGGTACATAAATAGTACTCTCTTCAATGTTAATCCGTCTACTGATTGTCTATCCGATTACACATTGTAAAAGTCCTTCAGAAAGGGCAAAACAAAACCCGTTGATAACATTTATCACAGAGAAGAACCCCAAAGTCAAAAGGGTTACACTATGTTGAAGCGCTCCCCCTACTCACTATCTCACGACACCTGGGGCCCTAAATTTATGGTGAAATTCCAAAAGAACAGATTAAAATGTACATACATATGTTGCCGTTTAATCGCTCATTTAACAGTTTGACAATTTGATGCTTTTTTCTCTCGATGTTTATGAGGCAGTGGAAAAGTTTGGTCGGGTTGGACTCAGTTGATATTAATTACACTACTCATATTCCCAATGTCATTTAAGAACACACTTGTACTCTCTTTCAAACTCTGTTAGTGCTGTGCGTGTTTAACCAAAGAGCACCAATAATTGAGTTACACTTGAAAACCGTACTCGCTCAGGGAAAGAATTATACTGAACATTTTAGTGGGCCAACAAACCAAAGCTTTTATTGCCAGCTCTCGCGATCGTTCTCGTTCTCTTACGAGTTCGCTTTTATGAAACTCTTACCGTGAGATTTTTATGGGTAAAACTAGAATACTCGGCTGCTACTGCCGTACGACTGCCGCAACACTCCAAAGGCAAACCCTTTATATAGAAAGTCCCCCATATCGCTAAACAATTATCAGGTAATAAAAAAAAGTTTGACAAGCGATAAGCTGAATAATTTTTGATGAAACAGTTTTTGGAGCTATCTGGAAAGTCATTGAATGTCAGGGAGAAGGTTTCGGATTTGATGAAATACCATAAATAGCTTATTTGTGGTAGTAATATTTAACAGAGCTCTTCCATTCCAGTGTTATCACCCCCCACGATCGATTAGTGTGACCTTTTTCTCGGTGGGACTGCGTTTGTTTTCTTTTGCTCATTACTCTTTTCTCTCATCAATAGCCGCTCTCTGCTGCTCTCACTCTTTATTGCCTTATCTCGTTCTGTTTTGTCATTGGCTTTGGCTTCTTATCTGAGTAAAACCAACTCTTTGAGAGGCCTGCAGCTGGGGCAAGCTGTGCGCCTGCTCAAAATACCAGTTGGGGACTTTTCCCATGTGATTTGTGTGTGCGCTCGCTCGCATGAGAGCAAATTTCCAATTGGAAGTGGCATGGGATGTTCCGGCCCCAAGACCAGGCCAGCCAGCGCTTGTGGAGCCCACGCCGTTGGAACGCTTTGGGTTGTGGAACCTACCGGCCGCAAATCGCACCACAGACCGACCACAAAGCCCCACCACAAGCACTATTTTATAGTTTTTTGTACATAATGCCGTTTTTTTTGTGAGCGGATCTGCTCAAATTTTGTCCGCAAAGCAGCAGGCGCCCAGAGTCGGACGCTGCCGGCTCACTTTGGATTTTTTTATTTCGGTATCGTATCTGTCTGGTGTGTGTGAAAGCAGCAGCAAGAATTGTTTCGTACTGGCGCTAGTCGATGTTTTTATACCCTTTAAGATAGTACTATTATGTAAGACAGATGGTTGCGGTACAAAGAACGCTGCATTTCTGACCCCATTAACTAGATCTACGAGTATATATGTATACTCTATACATCTAACGGATGTGGACAGTAACAATAGATCCGCAAGAGTATTACAAGTGCCGTTTCCCTAAACTAAATTTCCCTTTATGTGGTTGCTGTTGCTTTTGTGGTTGCGTTTTGTAGGGCGCAAGATGTTGAGCGGGGGTTCTGCTAAAGAGAGGAGAGGGAAGGAAAGTGTTTAACTCCTCTCTGTCTACCGTTCTTTTGAGAGTTTTGCCAGACACAGTGCTGGTGCTGCACTTTGTCTAATTTGAAAAATACAACAAAAAAACCAAACAACGTCGTGTGTTGCGAGGGTGGCTTTTGTCGTGACGCTCTGCGCCGCTGTTTCTTTGTGCTGTGTGTTTGCTTTTTATTCTTTTGTTTTGTGGTGATTTTTCTTTCGCGCTCCAGCCGCATTCGCAGCAGTCGCATTGTCTGCTGTATTTTTATGCTTTCCTGTTACCAAAACACGATGCGTCATTTTGACTGACGTAACCGGGAGACAGCTGTCTATCAGATGGCCGTAGCGACCGTCGTCGGTGGCTGTCGCATGTACCGTTACGTCTGCTGCCGCTGGCATTGCCATCGCTGACTGCGGTTTTGCGAACAAGTGTTCAGAAATTTGCAAAGGATGACACCAACGCCAGAGAGAGAAAGACAAATAGAGAGTGCCCAGCAAGTACGCAAAAGATGTGACACCCACTGGCAAAGAGAGAGCAACCGCAAAAGATGAGAGCGAGCATCTAACGGTACCAAAGCAACTGTGCTGCGAGATGGCATTGCCACACGACGGCTTGATCCAACTAGCCGGGGAGGTAGAGGGAGGAGTCGAAGTCAAATGTCAAGGCCACGCAGCCACCACAGTGCTGGCCCGGGTCGTTTGCGGGTGGGCAGCGCTTCTAAGCAACTTCCCATCCGTCCAGCCTTCTGACGCATTCTGCTTTCTTCATAGCCCCAGCTACAGAGTCGTCCAAAATCAAAAATAGTCGCCACTAAGCTGCAAGCGACAAAGCTGCAAAACCGTTGCACTCCACGCAGGCGCCAAAACTCGAAGCGGCGCCTCTTCAGGCCACCAAACTGAGGTGCCCAAACTCCAATTCGGGGGAGGGGTTGGATGAAAATCCAGAAAAAACAAAAAAAACGCCACATCGGCGCTAATTTTTACGGTGTAGGCTCCCTAAAAGTGAACGCGCAACATTGAGGCAGGTCCCTCTACGCGATACGAGGGAACAGGCGGCCAGAGCCACGCAGCAGGCGAACGGCCCCGCCAGCAGCAGACCCAAACCGAGCGAGTGAAAACGACGCAAGTGTGCATGTCTGTGCCTGCTTGAGAGAGAGAGAATGGGAGAGTGAGAAACGCCCCAACGCAGGTCGGCGGGGGCCTACGTCACAGTGAAGGCAGCCAAAGCGAGAGAAACGTAAAGGGAAAGCAAGAGCTGCTCAAATCAGTGAATGTGTGTGTGTGAAGAGAGGGAGCGAGTGGGAGAGTGTGAGAGCGTGGGAGTTGATGTGCATATGCATGTTTGCCTACCCTTTACTTTAGCTTCAAGGGGGTATATTGTGTAGGCTCTGCAGTTGGGTCTACGTAATATTTTTCGGAGAAACTCGATTGATTACATTCCGGATTTTCTGTTTATAAAGCAACACTTTTAATTATAGAGAGGAGCATTGAATGCATCTAAAGTGTTACCTGGTGATCATACCCCCATTTCACTATTCTGCTCTCTCTCTTTCTGTGCAGTCAGCCACTGTTTAATTTACAGTTGCTTAACTGACGACGACGTTAATAGCGCTGCCGCTAATGTTTAGAGGCTTTGTAAAAATGTTAAAATTGACTGACATCAGCCACGGGCCGTAATTTACATGTTGGTTGTCGTTTCTTTACGCTTTTATAGAGGGCATTTCGATTTGTACCAAATGTTTGGAACGCACATATCGTGAGCGACATTTATCGTCATATACATATCTTTGTTTGCTTCTATTTAGATTGAACGTAGAACTGAGACTTTGATCCTTATATTTTGTCAAGAAACATGTAATTTTGAGCTGTATAGATTATAGATCGACAGATCTGCTAGGGTATTAAGAGCTTCGGCCCCAAAATCCATCGTTCCTTTCCTGCTCTGTCTGGAGCAGTCGCAGTTACCGTTGCTTCTTACAGCGAATGCAATGCTAATTGTGGGAATGCAAGTGTTTTGTTTTGTTTTCGCTGTTCTTTCGCCATTGGGGTTAGGGAAACTAAACTGCAACAAAATCTTAGCAAAAAACTGGAGGAGATTTACTGGAGAAAGAACTACAATAGATGTTTGTACACAGGATCGAAAAAACTGTTAAATGTCTCGGTTGTTGTGAGAAGGAGCACCATCTTCTCCTTCTTCCAAAGTACCATTGTTTTGGGCTTCCATCACGTTTTCGGGTGGCTCAGTTGAGGCCTCATCGAGATAATTGTTTTCGTCCCAGAACTCCGTTTCCATAAGCGCCTCCCGGTGTTCCGAGCCCCGCTCAAAGTAATGTGCACCCAGATGGGGTGTGAAGAGATAAGGGTTCCGCCAAGGAAAAGGCATGGAACCACCACCGAAGCTCGGATCGGGAGAGTTTGAGCCAGGTCTCATAACAATATAGTGCCGGGGCCACGAATAAACCGTATGTCCCGCCGCATCTATAGTCCGGCGCAGAGAGTTCCCTATATCGAAGGCCGAAAAGTACAGTGTGCGCAATTTCTGGAAGTTGCTCCGTTCTTCCGCACTCAAGGGCGCATCCCGTGCCATCGCCGCCATCACATTACGGAGTATACCCACAACGGTAGTGATGCTCTCCAGAAGTCGCTGCCTGTGGGAGGTGATGTGCAGCCTGAAGTCCGTAGACTGCGGTTCTCTTGGAAAGGGATTGGTCAGCAGCTCACGCACATAGTCCAGAATGGGCAGTAGCACAGGAGGAGAACCGTCAACGGCGAGTGGTCCCATCAAAGCTGCCGGTGGTGTGGGCGGGACAGCGACAGCCTGTAGATCGCCGACCTGACGCGGTGCAATGCGGATCAGGGCATTATCCGGACGTGCCTGAGGTCGATTAACGGCTAAAAAGGATTTTACTTGGATGATGTGACCTGACCACCTACCTGTGCTTCATCCCCTTGGGGTAGTACCTCCCCAGCTAATCTAGGGATTGACATTGTTTAATTTCGATTTACTAAAAATTTGTTTGTTGAAAACAATTTTTGAATACTACAAAGGTTTGATGAATTTTTCCAAATTTGTGATGTGGTTTCACAAGGAATGAGAATTGAAGTGAGGTCAAATGAAATGCTAAACTAAATGACAATTCCTCAACGAAACTGAGGAAATGACATAGAAATCGTAATACTTCCAGTAACAAACATTACCCCAAAACGATAACTCGAACAGAATCCATAGAACCCCATACAAATATTTAGAGACAGAGACCAACTGGACGGCACTATGTCCAGTATATTGAATCGCAGCCCTAGGTCTTCGCAGGGTCAAGTCGTTTTCAAACACGCTTTTCCACCGGTGGGTTTCTTTCCCCTGCCACCGGCGGAGCCCCATCTCTGTCGCGATGCCTATCTCAAGGCGTTGCTGGCCCCCTATGAGAGCACATCCGATGATGAAAGCAGTGTGATTGAAGACGATTGGATACCGCCAAAGGGTCTTTTCGCTACGAAGAAACTCGACTTCGAGTATATGATGATAAGTACACGCCGAGCCACAAAGGTGAGGCCCACGACATATCGACGACCGTCGGCCATTAGTGATACTCTGAAGTCCGCGGCCGTCGACATAAACGCACTGGTCAAGGCCCGCTCCAAAAAGCTTTTGGAAGGATTGGGCAACTCCTGCATCAACTATCTACTGGAGAAGATCATTGGGAAGATTGGCATTATGCGATTCGTTCCACCAAAGGGAACCAATCCATCAAAAACCATTTTTGGTTGGTCCTGTCATGAATATTACAAGCGTTTTAAAAAAAATGAGGACACCATGTATGTGGATGCCTTGGTGTTTGGCAGAACCGAAAAGCAACTGGAAGCGCTCAAGTATTATGTCGATCTGGGAGAGATTATTCGTCTGATAATATCTTTGAAGAAAGATTTGATAGAGAATCGTGATTTGTGCCAGGGTTTTATGGCTTTGTTGCGGTGAGTCTGTAAATGATTCTTCATATATGTACCTACATATATCATAGATTTATTGCTTTTTCCCCGATAGAGACATTCAGGTTGATATAATGGAGGTACTGGCCAAACCCTATGAGGCCATGAATACCGAACACGATAATATCGTCGTGGAACTCCTTAAGATTAGGCAGGGAAGGACCGCCGATCCGCAATCGATTTCAAAACGTCGAGCGCTAAAAAAGGAACAGCAATTTTTTACAGATTGTGAGTATTCCATCGTCACGTAGATTCCAATAATACTTGGGATTGTTTATTATACAGACAAGTATCCTATTGAGACTCGGTATCAGATTAATTGGGCCCGCGATAAGGTGGAGCAGAAGAATACTGAAGATGCAATTAAAGAAAAGGTTTGTTGAACACGAAATGGAATTTCTTTTGATTATACGATTATTAAGAACAAGAGAGCTAGGCTCTATAAAGTATGTTGGTTCCACTTATTGGTTGATTATGCTCCACAATATACATTATCATTTCAAATAACAGCTTACCCGCATTTTTCCAACTTGATTAATGTCATTTCATGCCGATGAAAATAGATTGGAATAATTAACATTTCAAGTCCCACATTCACATTATTACTAATAGAAATATATGATATGGGACCACAAATTTTTGCTGCCTTGCTACCGTTTCAGAAGACCCTAAACAAATCCAATGAATGAAAAATGTCCAACTTTGGATCTAATTTTCCGCGTTTCCCATGTAAGAGATTGGTCTGTTATACGTGTTGCGTACCTCCGTTTATGCCTAGCTTCGTATTGTTGTCCCTTGACCTAACTAAATAATACCCTGCAATCTTGAGCAAACTCAAACAACATCACCTTATCATATACCCATAGGCGATGCAAGATGAGCTGGACAAACTGCAACAGCTGACTAAGACCGATACCAAAGTGTGGAATTGTGCTTACATAAAGTACTCGTCATTGATCGAAGAGTACAAGAATCGCATCAATTTAATGCAGGACGCCTACGATGAGGACATGGAGAGGGCCGAGAATGACGTTCAGTCCACGCTGAACAAGTTGAACAAGTGCAAGGACGATCTGAAGAGTTATCAGGAGAAGGTTCAAATGTTTCATGTGAAAATCGCAGAGACGCGCGCGAAAATAGCCAAAGAAGAGGAGGAAGAATTGGCAAAATTCGAAAGGTAGCTATACGTACCTATATATCTTTATCTTTATGATCTTTCATCTAAAACAAAACCACACGCATTCGCAGCTGGAGGAAAAAGAAGCGAGAAAGAGCAGCATGAAGGAAAAAGCCAAAGGCAAAGGCAAAGAAAAGAATGAAAAGAAAGAAAAGAAGAAAAAGTAAAAAAAGAAAAACCTCGGAAATGATTATACTCTAACCAAAGCAGGGATTCAAAGCTATAAATATTTCTTAGAGCAATTTTCCACGAATCGTTGAAAATTCCTAAATATGTGAAAAAACGAGTTAGAGCAGTCGCGTATCTTCTTTCAATTTCAGTTAGTATTACTGTTGGGTTTTTAATATAAATATCTAAAATTACAAAGGCAAAGGACAACATGGACAACAAAAAAAGGAAAACATCTCGGAAATGAATATACCCACAGGCAAAGTAAGTATTGAATCGGAAATATGTTCTAGGGTAATATACATATAAATATACTTTAATTGAGCTATAAATTATTCATGTGTCATTTTTGCAGGAGTCTGTCGGAATATGTGTGTCGAAAGGGACCAAGAGATGAGAGTTCAGCAGATAGTGGAAAGATCAGTGGAGCATCTTTCTTTCAGTTTCAGTTAGTTTTACTGTTGGATTTTTCATACAAATTTCCGGAAAAATGCAAAAATAATTTAACGAATTGTTATGTAACTGTTTACCTACAATAAAATTTATTAATTCCAGAAACTAAATTTGTATATAGATATATATTGTATATAGTTCTGTAATCTGTAATCAAATTTTTCTTTGCTTGTTGTTTTTTTTTTTTTGACATAAAATAGTTCTTGTTCTATATAGATCAATATCATTCTTCCCGGGTCGGTCTCTATCTCTGTCTTACGATCTAACACGTTTTGCCCTGTTTACAGCACTATCTCGATCTCACTAGTATACAGATATAGATATAGATACATCATATACGTTCACATATAACTACACTAGATACATATTTGTTTGTGGTTTTTTTTTTTTTTGGAAGAATAGACTTCTTTAAGAAACGAAAACTTTATACAAATGGTTTATACACACACATCGAAATTAAGGGGGGGAGAAATTAGTCCAGTAAACGATAACTAAAATTAGTAGCTAACACTAGAGTAAAGTAAAGTAAAGTAAATGGCTTAGGTCTAGGTTTAAACGATACAACTAGTTTTGCATAATATCAAAATGAAAACAGTTCACAAAGTCAACACATTTAAACATATTACGTTCCAATTTGGTTACATCTCTCTCTTTAAAAATTAGTTATGATGAGTCGGGGGTCAAGAGGGGCATCCTCTAGTTGGGTCCATTCGCCGTGCGCAGCTTGGCGCGTACATTCAGATATTCGGGATTCACGTATTGCCGATCCTCGGCCTCATCGGCATCCTGCTTCTGAGCCGCCGCCTCATGCTTCTGGGCCCGCTCCAAAATGACCCGTCCCAGCTCTCCCTTGAGGCCGGGTATGCCGCCCACCAGTTCCGCATCGGGGGAATGATGCTCGGCGGCCGCATGTCGCTCCTTCTGCTTGTCGTAGGCACGCTGGAGTTCCGATTTCTGGTTGAGCACACTCTTGCCACTGCAAAAATATGTATAGTTTAGAGAGTGTTTGAAAGGGGTTCGATTCGTATAGTTTTACTCACACTCTGGCATTGAATTTCAACTCTCGATGCAGCTCCTTGCGATCGGTGTTCTCAATGCAGGGATTGATCAGCTTTTTGGGCAATATAAGGCCCTCGGAGTCGGTCTGTACGCCCGTTGGCGTAGCCGGTGGGGAGCTGCTCATCGACATCATTGTCGTTCCAGCCTCGTTCTCTGACTCCGCCGAACTGTGCCTGAATGCGGTATCTGAAAGCGAAAAGAGTTCCAGAGATTAATATGGTGAATGGACTCGGAGTCTCGTTCTATAGCCACAGCTCTGGACAGTCTCTACTATCTCTGAGCACCCAAAGTTTAATTGCCACTTGGCCTTCCATAAATCAGTTCAGCCTGCTGCAACAATGCACGCCACATCGTACCACCACAAACAGACCATAAAAAAAACACCAAACAAAAGACGTCTAAAGCGCAACGTCTTCAGCCGTTTATTAAGGTTAAATATTTCCTCTCATTCATGTCATTGTCAATTTGTTATTACAAAAAAAAAAAACAGCAGGCAAAAAAAACCAAACACAACAACAGCTCGAGAGCCGACAAGGCAGAAATTTTCTGTAAAACCGTAAAAAAAAAAGAATGAAAGTTTTCTTTGGCGAGGCGAAACATAGATACCCTTACCGTTTGTAATACGTAAGGCTTACGACAATGATAGATGATTATGTGTACTCGTATGTACAGCATGTATCTATTAGAGCATAAAATAGTGTTTAAAAAACAATTAAAATTTCATATTCTGATAAGGTAATCCATAAGAAACCTTATTTTACAACACTCGTGTCTTTGGGAGGTCATTTATGACATTTCTGAATATAAATATTACCTCGTTTCGTATCAAAAAGAATTATTGAAGGGTTTATTATTACGAATAATTGTTAAATTCCATTTCGATGACTTTTCATAAAGAAAAGTGGATAGAAATAGAAAGGCTGATCCAGAATCTATTACATAAAAGCATACACTATGTTTGATCACTTCTATTCTTTTATAAATTGCAGTTTATTACCTCAAAAATACTTTCTTTCTGCCCTACCAACACCTGAAAACCATCAGGGTGTACCCTCCGAAAGGGAGGGTATAGTACGTTATGACCTACGTGAACAGAAACTCGATTCAAGTCAGCGGTAAAGTTCTTTCTTTTTTGTTACTCTCTTGTTCTTGTTTTTTTCACCGATTCTTTTCTTTTCTTCGGTTTTGTTCTGTTTTTTTTGTAAATTCTTTTCTGAGCCATCACCCAAGCAAACTTCTTTTGTTCACCCATCATATTAACCCACATTTGTGGCGGCAGTGCGAACTAGTTAGTCGCTGACGCTGTCGCATTCACAGTGGCAGTGGCAACAGTCTATGGCCCAATGCCCAAAGCCCAAAGCCCAAAACCCAAAACCTAAACTAGATTAATAGGCGATGATAAGGGACAAAGACAGAGAGGCAGAAACAGAGAGGCAAAGCGCATAAAAAGGCAGACAAGAGAAGCCGTCGAAAGGGCAATGACATTGCTGAAAGCGCTTCGGGGGCGAAAGATGAACCAATATGCAGCAGATTGTAAGGGAACTCCAGCTCCAACTCCGTCAGAGCTGTGCCAAAACCAAGCTGTTGCAAGTGGAGTGGATCAGGCGGCATTGTGCCAGAAATTTAAATCTAACACATATAAATTAAAGGAGATACAAAATAAGAGATTAAAAGGATTTTGGATCGTGGTACTAGTAAATGGTTTACTTAAGTGAACTACGTTAAGTTCTCTTTAGGAAATTATAAGAAAAGTTATGTAAAAACATTCATAATACAGAATCGTAGGTTAAACTATTACACAACTTTTAAAATAAGAACTGAATATAGTTTAGAAAATTTGGTATAAAAAATAGCCCACATGGATGAAAAGATCCAATAGGGTTTGATCTATTAGGAGATGATCGAAATCGGATAAGAAAGTACTTTTTACAAAACAGACATTTCATTGTTTGATTTGTTAGCTTTTGGCTATGGAAGTACAAAAGGGATTAAGGCCGAACAAAATCTTCCATTTACTTGATTTTTATATGGAATAAATTAAGAACATAAATGAACAAATGTCTTCATATCATCGTAACCAATCAAGAAACATTTCGTTTCATGTTTTGAAACTTAATTTCCCCCAATATCAAAAGAACCTTCCGTAATGACTCAATTCATGGAACAACAATAAACTGTAATTCCGTATATCTCAAGAGTTTCCCTCCTCCAATCAAAAGACATTTCAATTGGAAAACTAGTTCACACGAATCGGGTACCGGCATCTCCAAGATCACCAAGAGGGGGTTAACCAAAGGGTAAATTGCCATCTCCACATCTCCATCATCATCCCAACTCAAAGTTCACATTCGACAATCAATCAATCAAATTTCATCAAAGTCATTTCAGGCAATTCCAACAAATTATGGTTCATTCATTCGTTCATCAATCCGCATTGTTTTCAGCATTTGAACAACGATATCTCTTGTTTGGCGGCTGGTTAATGACCCTGAAAACACGAATCTTTAACCTTTAACATCTGTCGCGAGACCCTAATAACGAAATGTACATTATGCTAATTATTGCATGTCCCATTCAAACGATACATATGTGACCCAATCGGAAATCGTATGCAAATCCATATTGATTGATTTTTCTTCTTTTTTTCAAAGGGAAATTTGCATTCGCTGGGCGACTCTCTGCATTATGGATTTGCATTTACAGCGCTGGCTGTCTGGGCCCATCACTGTCTAAGGATTGACCCAATGCAGTGCTTAGTTTCCGCAGAAAAAAGACAGAGATTGTTGCTGAAGACTGGTATACCCTTGGCACTGATCGTGCATAAGCTTTTAAAATCTTTGTCTTTAAAGTTTTATTCGGAGATCTTTATAAACAGAAAAGTTACCCCATTAAAAGTGGAGTTTAAACTAATTCCATAAAGGTTTTCGGTTATCATAAAACTCTATTCTCTTAGGTTAGATGTAGGATAGATATAATATTAAACATATAGTTTGTAGATAGTACTTAGTAAATACATGTAGTGCAATACGAACCAATAAAAAGCAAGAACTTAATCGCACAAACACTTGTCTTAGAAAGAGTATTTCCTAAATAGCTCTATATATTTTTTTGTAGATCTAATGATGATCCATGAAGGATCTATAACAATTTCCACTTAAACTTAGCAAGCAATAAAATCAATCTCAACAATAATGAAGCGGAAACGCGTACACATAGGGCTATATCCGCCAAACTACTGATCTCTGAAAACTCTGCAAATGCCCAGAATGCCCCAATGGGAGTGTATTTTTCTATCACTTGCAGGCAGTTCGCCCGGGGGGGGGCTGTGCCTGGGGCTGGTTTCACTTCACTTATGGTGTCCATCGTCGCCCCAACAAGTTTTCACTTGCGCAATCGAGTGGTTCGACTGGCTGTTTAGTTTAGCCAACAAACATAGACCCCCCATCCACAGGCATCCCCATCTCCAGAGCCCAGACCGTGTTAGAAAATTGTGCGCGACTTGCTTCCATGTGGGTTAATGAGGTGGGGCGGAGGTGCCCATGTGCATTCGCTGTTGGTGTATTTCCTCGTCTGGGTCCGAGTTTGGGTATGAAATTAACGCAAATGAAATAAACGAAAGAGACGCTCTATAAGGGACCCAAAGCCGACCGAGCCCAGCCCTATGAAAGCCCACACTCCACTACACTCCACTCATGCTAATTATATGCAATTTGTTTTCACCGAGTGACCCCCAGACTATGGCACATACAATAAATCAAGCCAACATTAGAGACGACTGCATTGTGTGTACAATTTATGATAGGCAAAAGAGGCTCTGAAATATGATCAAGTGCCCAGCCCAGTGCTGGGTAAATGAAAGTTTTCTACTACAGAATCGAGTGGAAACTCCATTCGCATAACCGGGTTAAGGGCTCAACAAGGCATGACAGTCGTACAGTTAAAAAGTTAAACGTGAACCATTGTCGTGAGAGGTTAACTAGCGCCCAACCACATGATATTCATCAGAGGGCATTGGGGCAACTTTTCTTTGGGTCTGTGTGTCGCCAAAAGACGGGGGGTTTCACTTTCCATTGTACACTTTATGCATGTGTCCCTGTCAAGAAATAAAATGTGTCTTTGTTTAGAACTCAATCGAAAACAGTGGCAGACGTATGCGGGATGCGGGCTAGTGCTGGAGAGACAGAAATATACTCTAGATCTCTGAGATCTAAGTATTTAGTTGTCAATGAAGATTGACAGATGGACAGGTATATTGTTACTTATGTATCGTCGTGCACACGCCATGTATGTTGGTTTTGCTATTCTCGGGCATTCTTTTTGGCCCTTTTCGCTTGTGCATGTCGAGCATCTGTGTGCCGAGTCATGTGCAAGCGATGAGAGCAGTTTATAGCAAGGATGTGACTCCCACTGCTTTCAGCCGACTGCTTGTTTCTGGCTGTTACATAAGTACATTTTAAAGAATTAAATATACCTCTAAACTTGTTGAACCTATTCCACATTTATCAAAGAAACTTTGCAGTCAAACTCCGCAGTCCAAAAACCATCATCAATCAAACAGACAAAGATCCCAGAAACTTTAAAGCTGTTCAACCTTATCACCCGTACGTGTGTCTATTTGTCGTTCACATAAGCCACACATTTTCCACACTTTCCATCTAGACTTGGCCGCACTTCAGGCACTTAATCATCTCACACCTTACAATACAATAAAAGAATGCCAGATTTCACTCTTTTTTCACGCTTTTTGTGTTTGCTGATTCGAAGACAACTTACGAATTGTTTGAATAGAGCCATGAATTAATGCATGAATGTGTGAAGAAGGGACTTCTGATTCGACTCACTTTCAAAGACCGACATGCGGCTCATAATGCTTGTGGAGATATTCGGCGTTGGTCGCTGCATCTTTCGATTTTTCACTTCGATTTGGGCTAGAGATTTTTCACTTAAAGATTTAATCGACACTAAGTTGACACTATAGAAACATTTTCCGATTTCCAAACTACAGAATCGATTGTTGCTGTGTTTTCTTTTGGTGTGAAAGTGGTGAATGCCTGCTGTTGCTGCTCTTTTGTGTCTCACATCTTATTAACACAGTTTTTTGCACACATCACACATCACACGGTGCCTTTGGCTTTGCCTTTCGCTTTCGACGTGTGTTCTTATCAACGCAACAAACGGCTAAAAACTGTGAGCAGAGCAGCAAAATGCTTGTAACCGGACCCCTGCAATCGATTGCTGTGTTGCCTCTGCCACTGCCACACTATGTCGCTGTAGCTGCTGCTGCTGCTGCTGCTGTAGCTGCTGCAACTTTGTGCAGAGTGCAACGCCAACACGTAACGCGTTTGGCTTTTTTGCTATTTTAGGCTTCCTCATTTGCAGCCACTATATATCCCCATCCCCATCCCCCATTCCCCATCCCAAACAAGGGGTTGCTTTGGGGACTACTGGACTTGCATAAGCCAAACAGCTGACCCAGATATGTATACGACGCAACGCATACGTATACGTATACGTATACGTAATGGCAACCAAAATGGATTAGAAAATCCTTCTTCTGAAAGTGAAAGCTCTCTTTTGTTCTCTCTGCCATCAACAGAAGCCACAGAATATCGTGTGGCAGATATAACAATGCCCACACATATGTATATGGCACTTTGGGCCTTGACCTGACCCCCGCACGCGCTGCTGCATATGCTTCTGCACGGAAGAAGGACGCCTACAGCCCCCACCCACCCACACACACAGCATCCATCGCATCCATCTCGCTCCCTCTCTGTGTGCCGTTTGAGCTTTTCCGGAATCTGTAGGGGCGGCACCTGCTCTTTGTGTGAGCATCCTACCTCCCTCTAAAGAGCGCCACACTGCTGGCTGCTGCTTCCTGCCTCCTGTTCGCCTGGTGCTAATTGGCTCCATGGAGAAAATGGCCGCTCCACACACAAAAACAGCAACAAAAATGCGGAAAATGTCGAGAGACCAGAACCTCGCCTCCCTCCCCAGAGGCTGGGCTTGGACCTCCTTACTCAAGATGCCAGCCAAGACATGGAGCAACTTCTTGGAGGAGCAGCCTATCCTGCAGGAGAAAAGCATACTCCAAAAGAGGGGGCGGGGGGAGTGGTTGGTAGCTGGGTTGGAGTGCCGCCACCCAGTTCGAAGGGGCGGGCTTTTGAAGCCCGCCATTCAACAACTCTAACTCAAATACTCCGCCTCAAATGAACCGGCGAGCAGCAAGCGGCAGCAGGCAGCCTGCATTCCGCACGGCAGCAGGAGCAACAGGAGTCGTCGCTGCCATCAAACGGGAGCAATGACGTCAGCAATAAGGACCTGCCTGCCGTCCGTCTGGCAGGAGAGAGCACTCAGTACGCAGAAAGAGAGACAGACAGCGAGAGAGAGAGAGAGATTAAGCACCAAAGCAAAGAAGCTTTAAACGAAAGCTTTCCTACCTTTAGCGCTCTCGCTCTCTTTGCCTCTCTCTCTCTCTCTCTGTCTGATAAACCCTCTGACGTCATAGGCGAACATCGACCCTTGGATCTCTCTCTTTCACTCTCTCTCGCTCTTATTTGTCTCTCTGGCATTTTGTGCGAAAAACATCAATAAATAGATTTCCCTGATTTTTCAACAGGATAGCAGAAATGGTAGACAAAAAACCAAACGGAACCAACAATCGCAAAAATGTCTCCGACCCCCCGCAACACACACCCTAAGCCCTTACCCTCCATCATGCATAAACATTTCTCCCCCCCCACAAGAGTCAGACGACGACGACGATGCTCTTGTGGTCGTTGGGGGCTCGTCAGGTGTCGTCTTTTTTGTCGAGGGGGCGTCGGAAGGAAGGTTTACTTTGGGGCAACATAATCATCAGCTGTTCTACCAAGGGGGTTGCCAGGGGGATGTAGAATACTTGGGGGTTTAGGGATGGGCTGGGATCGAGAGGGGAGTGAACTCCCTAAAGTTAGGGGTTGGGGGTACAGGATAATGAAGGGTCCGCTTTGGTTTGAGGCGAGACCCCTCTGGGGGTTAAGGGGTTGGGTGTTTTACTTGGAACTAGGTGTTCTGATAGCGCAGGGAGGAGGCTCTTTTCAGGGTTGAGGGGTGTTTTTGTATTACAAATGTCCCGACTTAGGGATTAAGAGTTTGACACTGGGGGTCCTACGCTCGTACTAAGGGTGCAGGTCTTTCAGAAAACTAAATACATGTCGTGTGCATGACGCGTAATGGTAAGGAATTGGTTTATATTGTTGCTATTAGATCTTGAGGGTCCCCAGGTTTGAGGGTCTTCGCAGTGTTAAGGATGGGGATGCTTTTCTCTGGTTTCATAAGAGGAATTGATCAAGTAGAAGGGCTTTCTACATATTTTATTTAATTTTTTTGTCTTCTGGACACTCTCTCTTTAAACTAAGGAGCTCTCAAATCTACTAAGGGTTATAGTCTTTAATGTACTGTGGGAACTAATGGGTTTATGCCCTACTATGGGGTTGTATAGACCAAGAGCGACTGCCTGTGGGTTAGGGGGTTGCCTTGTCCGACCACTCTCAGGGTGGGGCTTTGAATTTTGCATAGTTTCATTTCGTCTAGCCACAAAAAACAAATGAAATGGGGGGTTGGCTTTTGCTAAGTACGCATATCATCTGGTTGTTTGGCAAATATTCGTAGAGTGTGTGTCTAGACCAAATATTTACGCCGCCAGAACGGAAAACAGATCAATAAATAAACCAACAATTGAAAGTGCCTGCTGTCTCAGCGGAAAGCTACAAGAATTTTGTGTGCTTTTGTAATTATTCCTCTTTTTGTTTTCTCTTTTGATTGCTCTACGAGGAAAGTATTCGGAATACTGAATATTGAAACCGCATAATCAATCATAGTTTTATAAAATTTCATTGAAAACCGATAAGAATTCTTGTTTGAAACTTTAGTTTTCTTTTGTTTTAAAAATTCGTTTTGTGATCCAACTTTTGTGGGAAAACTTTGTGTGGCTTTGACCAAAGTTTAACTTTCAATCAAACTTTGGTTTTAATCTTTTAGGTCATTGTTTTTTTTTTTTTTTTTTTGATTCAATCGAAGCACCTGCAAATGATTTGGATTCGATAAAGGATGAATAAAGGGAATCATGTTGAATAAAGGGTGGTACCTTTGAAAGGAAACAGGGTCAAATACTTGCATATGTACATAGAAATACCGTCCGGTCTTTATATCTCGCTCACTACGCCAGATGTCGCCACTAAGCGACGAAGAGAGAGAGAGAGAGAGAGAGAGTGCGAGTGCGTGGCGGTGGAGTTAGCTATGTCCGATTTTCCTTTAGTACATAATTGATTTATACCTAATTTAAGCTCTAATTATACTTGCTAAGTATAAATTTCTTCTACAAATATGTTCAACTTTCTCTAATTGCTTCCCCCGAACCGTTCGCACTTATGTCATGGATCCTAAGTAATTGTGGATTGTCTAATCATCTCTCCTCCAGCCATTACCCTCCTCAAATGTTTCCGTTGAAGGTTCTTTGAGGGCCTTCGACTCGTTGTAGGCGCGTGTTAGTCATAGAAATTTTATATTTACTATTTATTTGTGTTTGCCACATTCGACTGGTGTTTGTCTGCCGCCCCCCAAGAACAAAAGGAAGGCCGCCGCTGCCACACGCAATCCAAAGTATTTCCTATCATCTACCTGCCTTTTCCTCTCCATTTCCCGCTTGCGTAGGTTTTCCCTAGGAATTCCTTCTTTTTTTATACCCTTGTACGAGATACAATGATTTTAGGAATGTTTTGCAAAGAATAAAAAGAAATATCTGCATGAAAATTTCCAAAAACCATTCATTATTATTAGAGTCTTGATGTGATCATCCCTATATAATGCCACAATCGATCGAAAAGGATCTTCTTTCTAAAGATAACTCCATAGAGCTGTCATTTCAAATGTTTTTACTTCAAAGTTTATACAAATCGGATCCAAATCGGCGTCCTATATCATATAATATCCATAAAAACAATAGATCTTTCAGGGTATCCAACTTCGGCCTATAAAACTATTCCTTTTTTTTCAATTTTAATGGCGTGCCAGAATTTATTGGCCCCGTTTAGTCGTTGTGGGCCCTCCGCTCATTATATTCTGTGGCAGCGAAACCTGGTTGAGTGACTCATGAAATTAGCTAATCTGTCCCTCCCCTCCTGTCAGTGCCCGTGCAACACACCACCTACTCCCTGCCTTCTGGTGATGGTGGTGCCCCTGTTTGTGGTCAATCACCCAGCGGGAGATGCAACCACAGGAAGTCGGGAGTCGGGAGAGTCGCCAGCAAAAAGCATTCGGCAATGTAAGTCATTCGGTGCTGCAAAGTGGCTTACCGGCTTTCACTCTTTCACTCCAGAGCCCCATCCCCAGTCCCCAGTCCCATCATCTACTTCCCTCTGTGGCCCCCCCTGCCTGTCCATTTCAGCCCCTCATTCAGTCATTCATTCATTCATTCATTCAGAGCCACTAATTTTCCGCGTCGACATCGTTTGTCGTCTTGTACGCGCTTTTAATAACAATTTTCAGTTTAATTTGTGTGTGTGGTTTTTTTATTTTTTATTTTTAAGTATTCGTGAAGTTTTGATACCCTTACAGAGGGTAGTTCCTGTTTCGTTAGAGGTTTTGTAATACACAGGTGGAAGGGTAAGAGATCTTATGAGTGAACAGATTTTCTATGAAGTGTATATTTTCTTTTTGTTCTGTTTCCAGATATTTTATGGATACATTAACTAAACGAATATTAAACTAGCAACTAATTATAGAAAATATTATTCGAATCGCATAAATATATCCCATAGAAATTGGCTATTGTTTTAAAAATAAAAGTATATATAATAAGCAAAACAAAAATTTAATAACAAATTATAAAAAAATAATGTAAAATGATATAAATAACGATCTAAAGTTTATTCAAATCGGAAGACACTCTTTTATGGGGAAAACTCACATATTTACTTAGGAAAACTATTATTTTGCTATTTTAAAAGATATCTTCATATTTTACAGAAAAATCTTCATATTTTATAAGAAATCGCATGATATTTTATTGCCCCATCTCTTAACCCAGTAATCGTCTCTGTGTTTTCCAATATCTCATATCTTGGAAATCATATTTGGAAACATGTTTTTCGCATTTTAATGCATGCTCCTCCCTCCCCCGAAAAACCTGAAAGAGTATATAATAAGCGTCTTATATAACCCGTACTAAGTCTTAATGCATTTTTGTATATTTTACTTTGGTTAGTCCCCGGTCTTGACAAGTGTCAGTGGAGACCAGTAGACAGAAATCCGACGAAACAAAAACCGGACAGAGGATTACAAAGTCCAAAAACCGAAAAAACAGTTCAAATTGCGCAATGGGAAAGCCATTCAACATGGGGAACGGGGGCCTCTAATGGAGTACTGGGAATAAACGGGGAGAAACTAAAACTAACTCAAAACTGACCTTTCCACGAAAAGACAGAGGCATGCAACACACTGGATGTGGCCCCAAGAGCGATTCCAAGAAAACAAAAACGCCACACAGAAAACATATATTTCTAAAATGGAATCTTTTTCGCTGCCTGCCGCGGCGATCTGTTTATAAAACAAAAAATACGGAAAACCGAGAGTCAGCAGCAGCACATGTGGCATTCCACATTCGATTCGACATAAACATAAACAATTCTGGAAGCGAGAATATTTTTGTGAACAATAAACAGAAAATTTGTAGGTTTATAGTTCCAAAAGAGGGGCAAATGGGTTGGGGGTAGGGAGAAGTCCATTAAGAGAATTTCGTAATCGAAATCCCGCATCGAGCTAATCAAGCCCGAAACACACACAAAAACAACAAAAATGCTGATGCGGGTGCAAAACGCTTATCAACGAGAACCCCAACAACAATCAGAATAATACTCCCCCTGCCACAACAATAAGTTTTAATAAAATTTTATTTTATGATTGCTCTTTTCGTACTTGAACTTTATGAAAAGCGTTTGGCTTTGAGTCTAGTAAAATTATCTCTAAGCAGATTATATTTTTGGGCAAATATTTGGCCATGAATGAGCATTATGAATGCCCCACCCAGACGTCAGTCTCAGATAAAGAGTTTTTTTTTTCGCTGGGTTTATCTGTTGTATTTGAAAATCATAAAAAGAACGAGCGAGCGAAACTATAAGCAAACTTTTAATTCTTTTTCCACAAAATGTCTAAAGTTTTGAATGAGTTTTGTAAATATCATAAAATGTTATGCTTTCATTCTCATTGAAACAAATTGTGGGTGATTTATTCTGCGTGTGTTTTTTGTTTGTTATGGGGCTAATGGAGCACATCAAAATTGCTAGTTTATGGAGGCCATATAATGGGATTCTCAATGATTTAACAGTGTACAGAGGGCACTACAATGAGTTTGAGAAAATTCTTGGAGCACCGACTCAGAAGATGTTCTTCTACGTACATTTTCTTTAATTTCAACCAGATAATGGATGGAGATTTCATCTTCCTAAAACATTTGAAAAGTACAAGTTTTGGATATATGGATAGATGCCCATGGCCTTCAAATTTCTTTCAAAATGCGCACATTTTTGGTTTAGCTAGAAACATACATCGGGAATATTGAAATTGTTTAGGAAATACAGCCATTATATCTTTCAGACATTCAGACATATAACAGAGAGATTATAATTTTTAATGTTGTTCTTTTGTGAATATTCCTAAAGTTTTATTTAAAAACATTCTAGATCCTAGATCGTATATTACTGTATATAAATATAATCTAACAACAATTTCATCACCAATCGAAAAGAAATCTTTGAGTAAGATTCTTTAAATAGCCAAATGATTTTATTCTTAAATATTTCAGGCACGAAATCTTTAAGAAATTTGGAGAATATTGCATGCACGTCAAATTTTGCAAATCATTAAATTTTAATGGGTTTTTCTGCAATTTATGGAAGGGTTACACTATTTGTTGTTGCCTTTCGATCTTTGGGATTAAGGAAGAGATCGCAGTAGGTGGGATTCTGGTGTTTTTTCACAGATCTAAAGATATCAATCTTTGCTGGTCTCAGATTTATGACTAATCAAATCCACTCAATTTCATCAGAAAACACAAAGAATATTTTTGTGTAAGAAACTCATAAAAGGTTGCATGACATCATTCATTAAGAAAGCAATCATAAATCAGTTGCCAAAAATATTTAATTTCACTCTTAAAGTGTTCCGTCGCTAATCAGATCTTTATAAAGATTAAATTCTTAAAGAATTCCATCAAAAATCACTGCTCTATAGATCTAGTTTTATTCTTTATTCAGTCATAAAACTTAAGCAATTTAATGAAGAACTCAACCATGAATAGAAACTGAATTTATGGCTTAATTGGAGGCTCGTTAAATTTGAATGCCTTGGCTGTCGTTTATCGAATGGTTGGGGAGCCTCATAAAAATGATTAGTTAATATTCATTCGACATAATGCAAGAGCCATTCCGCCTCCCCGAAACCCCCATTTGAAATATTTCACACAAGAAATGGCTTAAACCATAATGCGTGTAAATGAGCATTACAACAAAACGCGGCGGCCTTGACGAGCCGAAAACAACCAACAAACATCAAATTAGCCAATCAAACAAAAAAAAAAACGTGAAACAGTCGACGAGGTATAACCAGAAACACACACATTTCACGCGCTCGCAGACAATAATCATTTGAAAAAGGTAAAATACAGCATTTATATAACTCGAAGAAATTGCAGCACTTAACAAATAAAAACACAGACACAGAGATTGCAACCGACACAAAAAAACAATTAAATGAGCCACAAAAGAAACAAAAACAATACCTGTCGTCTTCCACTCTCTTTTCGGCGGTTATCTGAGATGAGTGGGCAAAAATAAACCCCATTGCGGATTGATTTGATATCGCGGTTTAAGAAACAGAAATCAATCAGTGCCGGAAACGGAACGGAACGGCAGCCAGCACAGGAATCGAAGAAAGGGGAAATAATCAGCATACAAGATTTATGGATAAGTGATAAAAGTTGCCAAATAAACCCATTTTAACCAAATTCTAGTACACATTTAACAGCAGTCGAACTTCTGTAAATCGCAATAAATTCAATACTACTCAAATTGTTCTATATAAATTGCACAAAAAAATATTAGACATACCAATACGTTTCCACTTTACCGCATTCTTTTGTACATAGTTTTTCCATAAGCAAATCCAAAAATAGCTACAAATTTTAAACACCTGTCAATTCTTTTCTTTAATTTCAATAAAATACCAAACAAAATGTATTTATATTTAGTAGTTTTTCTTAGCAACACAACTTCCCAAATTCCTTTCCTCTTTCAACTGTGTCACGTTAAAATCTCTAGAGATTGTGAAGTGCTTTACTTTTAAAATGCTATAAATTTAGAAAGGAAACATTTTTGTTTTTATTTAGAGAGTTTTTAGATTATCAAAATTTATAGATTGCATTTGTTCTATAATTGAAGGTTCCCTCAATATCAAAGTCTTACTTTTTTCCATCTCGCAATGAAATCTCTTACGCGCTGACGTCACACCTTAAATTGCTAGAGAAACACTCTCTCACTCACTCGCTCTCTCTGTGGCAATCGCATGCAACAAGTTCCTTCACGTTGAAATATCCAAAATGTTCACAGGAAATCATCAAAAAGTGCAGCACGAAGTCGAAATCGAAAAAACAGTATTAGTCGCAACTGCTCTGCTCTGCTCTGCTCTCTCTTTTCAGCTCTCTCCCACACAAACAGAGTTGGGGTGTCGCGTGCGTGTGTGTTTGTGTATTGCTGCTCGCCCTCTGCTCTTCATATTGCCTGCTCTCCTGCTCTCCTGATTGGAAACAAGGCATATGCTCATTTAGGGTGAAGCATTAACAGCAGGTGCTCTTAAACAGAGAACACACAGATAGTGAGAGTGTGATGGCACAGAGGGAGTGAAAAAGTGTCTAGTACAATATTTAATGTGACTCAAGGAGTGGCGAATATCTCACCTTTTATTAACACACCTTGCTTTGAGTGGCGCTGCCCTCTGCTCTTGACTCTCTGCTGCTGGCGCTCGCTGCCCTCTGCTCTTGACTCTCTGCTGCTTTGTGAGCCTCGCGTCATTGCACTCGTTCGCTTTTGTGGGGTGGGACAAGAGAGACAGCAACAGCCTTCGGCTCGACACACACACACACACCATCGCACTCATTGCTTATTTACTTGGATGCCATGCCCCCCAACCATCCGCCCAAATTGGGGTGTTGTTGCAAATGCGTGCGGGGTGGCAAACGGCATTAGGGGGTGGGGGAGGGGAAAAACGAAAGCGCCGCCAGTCACCACAAAATATTGGTGGTGGCTTTTGGGGTCTCTCCTTTGCACAGTGTGGAGCAGCAGCCTGATAATCTAATGACCACTTTTAATGCAATTAACACCCACTGTACAAGTGGCGAGTGCAGTGCGAGGCATAACGGTTGCAGTAAACTGTGAATTTTGGGAGGAATACTGCTACGTTTTAAAGGCAGCGGAAAATCACACTGATGCATGGGTGTTCCAGAAATTTCTTTCAGTTTATTTCTATTATCAAATAATACCGATGTAACATATATTCTTATTTTATTACTATTTATTTAATTATATTAGAGTTTAACCTCCATAACTGGAACGTCTGTAACCTGAAAAGACGGGTGGCAACAGCGTTTACGGAGCACATTAGGTCTGTAAGTAGAAGTCTCCACGATTTCCAACGATTTCTTCGGTTCGACTTATGGAAGCTCAACTCTATTATTTTATTACAAAAATCAGCAAAGTGTAACTTTGATCAGCCTTGAATGAATCAGACAATCACTCATTTCCATTCCACACTACTTCACGGTGTAACCAATTTCCATAGTCAATGCCTTCGACACACTGTGACTGTGACTGTGACTCTGACTGTGACTGACGACGACGACCGCAGGAAAAACAAAGGCGAACGAAGTCGAGGGAGAAGAAGTAGTAGAAGACAATTCGACTGTTGACGCCGCCTCGGTTGAAAAGTCAAAGTCAAATGCAAGACATAATAAAAAAAACAGCAAAAAAAAAAAGTACAACTGCGAAAACAACGAGAAACAATAATACTCTCGTAGCTGGAAAGGAAAACAAGTTTTCACTTTTATATTTTGTGAGTTACTCGGGTTGCGCGCCTCCTCCGATGGGGCTGGGGCTGGAGCTGGGGTTGGCGCTGGTGCTGCTGTTGCTGTTGCTGGTGGCATTCATTTCCAAACGCGATTCAATTGCATTTCGCTGTTGTTTCATAGTGGGTCTGTCGCTTGGGCGAAAACTGTGGCCATAATGATGAATTGCATAAGCCGGAATCGTAATTACAATCACTGACTACGAGTACAGGCGACTAATGTATGTACGTGTATCTTCCTCTCCCATGCCACACAGTTGCTCATCCGCTTTTGGGCAAAATAATGCAAGCGCCAGTAGATCAGGCTTTCCAGTGCACTCACTCCACTCACTCTAGCTCTTACGCGGCGGTCTCTCTACACTTTTCTTCTTCAGGCGTATTTTATTTGAGTTTAAATTTTAATAGGAAAATGCATTCAATATTCATTCAATACTCTTTCTATTATTTGGTTACGTTTATCAATCATTGTCTTGAACATTGATGCATTTTATGCCTCCCCTCCCTATCTCAAATTGCCACTCACTCCATCATTCCCTTACTCTCCACAAACACACCTTACCAGGAGCCGAAATGCCGGGGCTCTCTCACTCTCTTCATTCAGGAGCCGCTCAAGCCTTGGGCTTATCAACCTACCGAACCACTCCACGGCACAAACTCTACACAAAACATGACCATATATGGAGACAAACACTGCCACACACAACAAATGGCTATTTGTGGTCTCACAACAAAAATGCGATGATTACGTATCAAGCACATGGCCGACAACGGCTGCCCCTCCTTATTCGCACTCTCCACGATACAATTATTTCACCCCCTCCCCCGCCTCTCAAGGCAACAGTCAAAAAAAAAGAAGAAAAAACTTTTCATTCATTCACTCGACGCCTGTTTTGACGGCGGCCTTTACATGCTCCCATTTTACTCTAGGGAAGAGAAAGGGTATTGTCAACTGTGGCATTGAGTTGGGTGTCTGGAAATCGGATTTTGATGGGATTATAATAGATAAAGAGATCTAGAAAGTGGTTTTATGACAGAGTTTTATCTCAGAGTATTCCTTATCTTTCTTAGAGTGTTCTCTATGTCTCTTCCCAATTCTAACCCATTCCAGAACTTTTTATCCATATTTAACAAAGATATGCTTTGTCTTGGAAGACTTTTTAAAGACCTTAATCCAAGTAATTCATAGAAGATTGTTTGGAGAACACTTGCACTGAACTTTTAATCTCAATCAACACGATAAGGTTTGGTAGGCTAGAATGTGGGTTAAGTTTGATTGGGTTATCTTCCAGAGTGCTCTATAGTGCTTCACACGTATTCCCGTAAATGTTAGGGTACATCTATTTCGACTTCTACCCATTTGGATTTACTTTTTGTTCTTGTTTCCATTGATTGCTCAGTTTTTTGTGTGGCCTTGCTATAGTTTTTTTTTTGCAAATCTAATCCAGAAATGGGAAACAGAAGCACCAGAAATGGGAATGAATGAATGTTTGTGTGTTTCAATGGCATTTACATATGTACATGTGCTATTTTATGCTATGTAGTTGACCTAATCGTAATTTAAACAAACAAAGCACTTAAGCAAATGGAAATGCATATGTGCGCCTATTCGTATAAATAACAATTGCGATAAATTAAAATGTTTTACAATTCACATAGGGGAAATTTGAATCAGTTTCATTGTCTAGTTCAAGTTATTATAGAAACATCTGTTGAATTGCTTCATGTTTTGTGGGATTTACAAATGAAGCCCCTATTTCAGTTTTTTGATTAAAATTGTATTATGCGATAAATTGGAGACGAATGAATAAGTGTTCAAGTATAAGTTCAAGTTAACTTCAAAAAACAACTGTGAATCTTCATTTGAATTCTTTTACAATAAAAACATCTGTTCAATGTTGACTTTTAAGCCTTTAACATTTAAACGATTGTAGCTTTTTCTAGTTTTATTTTTGGAAAAAAACATCTGGTAACTTTTGGGTTTTGTCGAATTGCACGTTACCCAAAAATTTGAACTGTTTTTTAGGTAAAATCATCTATTAGGTTTACTTACAAGCTGTACTTATAATTAATAATAAATGGTATATTTTGAATCAAAGTTTATCATAAAACATCTGTTGAATGCCTAACTTTCTAAGATCGCAAAATGATGCTACAATATCAACTAATTCTTTTAATTTATTGCAAAAATATTGCACTATTTTTTTTTGTGAAATAAAATTACATCAAAAATGTTGACTTCCGAGTTCCTTTTATGCATTAAATTTCCCCTCAATTTTTTGACGAATTCAAAGCATGCAAAAATTTAATCTGTACTTAAAAATTCATGTGCCAGAAGCTTGGCTGGTCCATCAATCAAGCGGAGATTAATAGCCGGCAATCAGGTCTACCATTTTGGGGGACAGACTCCCCCACATTCGGTAACCATCCGGACACTTTATCAATCATTAACCAAGCCAACCCAAATGGCCAACAACCATGTGATATGCAGAGGACGGACTGGCGGTTAATAATCCGAAAAAAAAACACCAATTGTACAGTAATTAGAAATTCATTGATAAAAATGTACATAAGAATGGGAGAGATATGAGCCGATTTGGATACGAGTGGAGCAAAAGCCGAGTGAGTTAATCGAAAGGGCTCGGTGATGCCTGGATGCCAGGCCAGGCCAGGCCAGGCCAGACCAGGGCTCTTTCACTCGAACCAATACACTTGCATGGGGGCGAGTGAGAAAAACGAGCGAATGAGCATGCTAATCACGAACACGACGAAACAAGCACAGCAAAACGAAAAGAACGGTACACGTACATATACCGTACACTCGAATACAAACACACACAGAGAAGAAACTCGATTGGGGAACAACTGGACTGCGGTGCTCTCCTCTCTCTGCTGCTGCTGCTGCCTGCCAGCCTGCCTGTTTTGCTTGCTGCCCTTTGCTTGGCGCCTGTTCAAATAAGTTTCAAATTTTGACAAATAAAACCATGGTTTTGTAATTTACGAGCGTTATTTTCATAATGATTGAGTGGCATGGCCAGGCCGCCCAGTCAGGGTCGAGAGAGTTGAGTGGAGTTCACCGAAAAAAGGGAAAGAGAGATGAGAAACAGACCAAAGGACTACTACAAGACTACTGTGGTACTTTTATACCCTTGCAGAGGAGGCTACTATTCTTTCTGACTAGATGTTTCGATGTTTCAGGCAGAAGTAAGTTTCGAAGGATAATCCAAGGAAAGGTTGTCAATTCCAGTTTCATATCGATCCTTCGAGCAGTTCTCCCAAAAAACAAAAATTTATACGAAATGCATTTGAATGGGTATCAAATTCATCAAACCCCAAACCTTTCTTTCTTATTTATCCTTTGCTTCTTTTTCTCACTCAGCCGCAATAAAAACGGGATTATGTACGAGTATGTTGTATTTGTTTTCCGAGTATACAGAGAGATATGTGAAAGAGAGAGAGAGCAAAGTCGGGAGTAGGGAGCCCTTTTTGCTGCTGGTGTTGTTTGTTGTTGTTGGTAGGGGGTTGCTTTGGTTGCAGGCAGTAGAATGGAGAGAGGGGAAAAGTATGCGGCAGCCCGAGATGCGAAAGGGCAGCTTGAAGAGAGGCGAAAAAAGGATGCAGGCTTCAGAATGAAGAGAATGAAGGGTGCAGCAGCAGCCTGTCGAATAGCGAGGCGTGTCGACGGCTGCACATTGAACGGAGAAGGGGTAACGGGGAACGTCTCCTAAAGAAGCTGCAACAACGACGGGACACTGTCTAGACGTTTGATTACCGGGGCGCAGCAGAGAGTCGAAAGCAGCAGACGTTGCCCCGCACAGTGTGCCCCAAGCTGCCATTAAATCTGTGCAATGGGGATGGGGTCGCGCCTCTAATCATAATTGCCCGATTTCTTATACCATTTTATTGTTTTTTTTTCGGGCTGGGCTTGGACTTGCGGACGTCTCATAAAGTGTTCTCTTATCAGCTTTTACTTTCACATGCAGTACTCACGATGACGACATGGCGTGGTATATGGCAGATAATGGGATAAGTGTCAACACAGGCAGGCCAGACAATTAGGGAGGAAAATGGTTGAGTACTTAATGTTGCGACTACAGGGAATTCCTTGTTTAACCCGTTTTGGAACCTTTAAGGAATGGGAAACTCTTCAGAAATCTGGTTTGAAACAGGAAATCTCTTCTCACTCCGGTTAAGGATTGTTAGGATAATCTTTTTTCAGTTTAGGGTTCAGTATTTTCATAAAATTTTGAACTATTAGATCAATCCGGTTTAAAGAAGAACAGCCTCTTAAGAAGTTGAATATTAAGAAGTAGAATATTGAATATTCGTAAACGTTTTAAAGCAGTTGGCATCCTTTAATAATTACATATTTCACAAAAAAGAATTAGTTTTATTAAGATTATTATGAAATAAACGAAAATCCCGATTATTCAGCATTATGCTTCTTGGTTTCATCTGTTGAAGATTATCAACAAACTGTGATCTCTCGATTCATCAGGTTTTTGCAACTCCTAAGAAATAAAGATGCCTGGTTCAAGCCGGTTTCTTAAACAAAGTTCTGCCCAAAATCGCATTCCATTTCGCCACACACGATCAATTCTCAAGGTAATTCGATCAAGATCCCCGCCAGTCGCATAAACAGGAAAAAAGGCACGTAATCTCGTTCGGGGTTGCTGGAAATCTCGGCTGTTTTCTACCTGACTTCATTCGACATTTTGCGGGCATTATTATATACGATGCAGACAGAAATTTCTTCCAATTTCGTCACAGTGCATTAATCAGCATTGTGTTACCCCATTGTTTCGCTATTTTTTCCAAACACAATCCAATCCCATAAGTAATGCCTGCTATTTCCTCATGGAAGTGCAGCTGATTATATGGGCCTTGGGAATTGCTCAATTTTTGTGTGCAACACCAACCACTGTGCAGCATATTCAGGAGCGCTGTCGCCAGTCAAGGACTCGGGATGTCGTCTGTGCACACTCAATTTTATATTTTTTTTACACTCTTTCTGCTTTGCCAAAGGTCAAAACGGCGCAAATCAAAAACCCTGAATAGGAGCCTTGACTTTTGCACTTTGCCAAATGTTTTTGCCCGGAGGCCATTGAATAAACGAACGGAACAGGGGGGGGAATATGGAAGAAGCTTCAAATGTATGGACTTTCGGATAGAAGGATGGGGCGCACGGATAAATTGAAGTTCCGATAGATGGAAAGGACGTACGGTTGAAGGGATAGAGGGACGTATGGGTGGAGAGACTTATAGCTGGTGGATAGGATAGGGTCCATAATTGAAAACCATTGGAAAAACTCACCACAGAGCCCAAATGCTTCAAGTGTTTGGCTCCTCTCCGCCTCCCTTTTGTGCTCTGGTGGATAAAATAAATTGCGATGGGTGGAAGGGAGAGATACTGGAATGGAATTCCTGCGCTCTCTCTTGCTGATGTTTTGATTTGTTATCCCGTTTTTGTTGTGGCTGTTTGTCCTCTCAGCTGCTTTTGTTGCTGTCCTGCTCTAACTTCCCGCTGTTTGTAGCTGTTTTTTTTCGCAGCTTCTGTTTCCAGATTCTGCTTTTTCTTTAACCTCGCTGCTCCAGGGCTCTGCTCAGCTTCTGCTTTTTTCTTCTTTTCAGGTTCTCCTTCTGCACAGCTTCTCTTCTTCTTTATTGCCTGTTGTTGGTTTTTGCTTTTCCCTATTGGTCTTCTCTGTGTTTTTGTTGTTTTTGTGTAATACTTCTTTCGCTTTTGGCGCGCAATATTTTCGTGTCTCCCTCTCACACGCTGTTCTGCTTGTTGTTGTTGCAAATTCAATATTTTTCCAGCACACGCGAAACCGTTTTGTTTTCGTTGTTGTTGCAGTGATTGTTGTTTGTTGCTATTGCAATAATTTGCATTTCACGTTTCGCAGCATCGACGCCGACACGCACACACACAGAGAGAGACACAAAACAACAATCGGAGGAAGCTGTTGTTGTTGTTGGCGGGCGTCTTTTGCTTCCCCAAGATGCTGATGGTGGAGCTTGCGAATATTTTTTTGTTTATTTTTGTTGACGAAATCACAATTAAATGCCGCAATATTTGAAACAATAAGAGAAATGTGTTTTTTTGGCCACAACGATTTGCCCGCGTGTTTTCAAAATTGTCGTCCACCTGTCTTGTCTAAACGTAAACAAACGACTGTTTACGCGTTTTAACGAGATTCGATTTGATTTGGTAATAGCAATATAATTTGGATATTTTTGTGGCGTATCAACGGAATTTTCTGAAGTCAGAAACAAATTCGAGGCGGTAGCAGAGCTTGAGAATTACAATATTTACATTGCTCACTTTATTACATCGCGACTGCACGACTGCACGCTAACGGTAACTGTTCACAAATGGGGGCTGCTGGGACCGCGGATGAAAAGGTGAAAAGTGGGGGCTGCCAGCATATATTGTTACCCGACCTTCAGAAATATACCAAAATATACCGTCTCATTTTAAAAATATACCGTAAATATACTGACGAATTCAAGTTCTATTATACATATTCGTTGTTTTTGATATTCCGTCGAATATTACTAGCTAGATAGAACATTTAGCCATGCCCATATAATTTTATACGATTTATGAATCAATTTTTTACTTAACTGGCCTATTTTAAATACTTGCTTTTATTGGATTTTGTCTAATTAGAGAAAAATGTAGCGAAACACGTAAGTGAGTAATCGTTCCAATTGCTCAATTTTGATATTCCGTTGAATAATGCTGGCTAACTAAAACTCTTAGCTCTGCCCACATAATTTTAAGAAATTGATGAATAAATTTTCTACAAGATTAGCTACTTTAAAGTACTCCCATTTGTTTAATTTTGACTAAAATACGGTTAAAACAAAAAAGTTCAACAAAAAAACAGTCGCAGTGTTGTCACGACAATGTTGCTGGTATTTGAAGACATGTTGCGTGTAAGCCGTAGTATAGGCCTTTGTATACTCTAATTTGTTAATATTATATCAAGATACTGTTTTCCAAACTGTTTTAAAGTGTAATTAATAAAGACCATGTCTTGGATTGAATTGTTTTTGACCTATTCATGCATTACGATTAGTTTCTTGTATATATCTTGATCCCCATACCTATTCTTGGTCTCTTTAAGAAGACCACTAATATCAAAATATCGTTGAAATAAAAACAGAGACTGACTAGTTTCTGCATTAATTAGAGCCTGGGATGACAAACATTTCCTCAGTTCTATAATATTCTTTTCCCTAGGGTATGAAAATTAGTGTTGCCGCAACTTTTGTACATGGAATGGGGCTCATTGTTGTCAACCGGTTAAAAGAGGGCCTTACCCGATTAAGAGAGAGCGAAAAAGAGAGTCTTAGCCGATTAAGAGAGAGCGAGGGACCTAACAGCTCTCAATTGGGCCGTTAATTAGGCGCGCCAAATAGCAATTGTTTGAAAGTGAATGAGCAAAAAGGATTTAAATGCAATCCATAAATGATACACGGAAGCACGATAGCGAAAATTCAAAAAACGTGCGTATGGATGTTTCTATACCCTTTGTTCATAAATATACCTTTGAAAATTGAATTTAATAGATGAAATTGATAAAAATATACTATTATATACCGATATACCGTAAATATACCGATGAAAAAACTCCTATTGGCGAAAAAGAGAACGGTATTACTCGTTTTTGCGTATGTTGCTGAGTAGTTTGTATCGATAGTCTCGATAGTATTACGAGTATTGAAATATAAAAGAAAAAAACGCAAAAATTTAAATTTTTTAATGTTGATATCCGCGATATGGTCGGAAATCATATTCCTCGGTTTTGGTATCGCGCTATAAAGTTAATCTCATTCACGAGCTGCTGCTCGGACAAGGTGCGGACGAAGGGCAACAAATATTGATGCGTCAGTTGTGCTCTCCTCTCCTAACTGTTTTTTCCAACCAATTTCTTTACTTCCTCATCCTTGTTTGTGGTTTTAAGCCGAAAAGCTTTTCTTGAAAGTTAACAGATGCGAAAAGCAATTCTGCAAAACTCAATGGCTTTGTCGTTCGACCGATTGCAGTCAGAAATTACGGCAAGCACTCGGTCGAGACCGCCCGGAATCCTATCCCTGACTTCCCTCAGGACAGTTCTAAAACTCCTGTATATCGTGTCCGTGCCCATGGGTTCCAGAGCTGTTGTTACCTGTGAAGTACAATACACTATATAAAATTATGAATACTAGGGATGTGTAATATATTAAAGACTTACCAACTTCATGTAAATTGTTTTGTATATACTAGCGTCGATGTTTTGGGCAGCGAACACTATTACTTTCCATTGCGTGTATACACATTGCTGTTATTAAAAATAATTAGAAAATATAAGGAACATATCATATATGTCAATATATGTAGTAGTATGTACTTACAGTACAATTGAATTCTGGCAGGTGCCACTCGTCCATCAGTAAAATGAGTGGACCATCGAACGCATCACGCGTTTCGAGATCCATTAAGAAGTGGTCTTCTCCTTTCATACTCTCACGATCATCGTGATCGAAAACATATACGTTCCAAATATTTGCACTAGACCTTTAATTGTTGCTGAAATTAAATAGAACGATGTAAAAAAGAATTAGTTGGATCGGAAAAAAAAAGCCAAAGAGCCTGATAGGAGATGAACCCATGCGCTCAAGCTGCTGAAAAGCACCATGCAGTTTGGGGGGCGACGGAGGAGCTATCGAATGCAGTACAATTACTGTCTGCACATGGCTCTGGCATTGGCGACGCCACCTCTGTCGTCGCCGCCGCCGCCACGCCCACGTCTCTCCAGGACACGCCTAGCATCACGACTCTGGCGAGCGCCAGTTCCGCCCCAATTGTTGTAGGGGCGGTTGTTGTCGTTGTTGTTCTCGTTGGGGTTGGGTTCCGCTCAAAATCATATCATCTCTACGGTACCAAAGCGTATGATCGACAAGTGCGGATGCCGATAGTGGAGTATGTACGTCTCCGACAATTGGCGGATACGCTCATGCGACGCGGGAGCCCCCAGGAATACGTGACTGAGATGATTGAGGGTGGAACATTTGGAACAGACTGGGAGCTAACTGCCGCTGGCTTCATATATTATATCCCGTCTGTTTTGAGGTCTACACAGATGGAAATAATGTATGGTCGCGTTTGCATGCAAACTGCCAACTACACGAATTTTTTTCAAGCAAACATTCCAAAAAAGACTTCAAATTTGCACGATATTATTATTTTTTTGAATTATTTATTAAAATTTCTTTTAATTGTGTTAAGAAAAAAAGAAAAAGCCGAAAAGCTTTTCTTGAAAGTTAACAGATGCGAAAAGCAATTCTGCAAAGTTAACAGAGCCTAAAAGCAATTCTGCAAAGTTAACAGAGCCTAAAAGCTTACAGTCGAGCTTTTTTTAACAGCAGCCAAAAAGCTATCTGCAAATGCTGCATGTTAATGTTAAAATGTCTACAATCATTTTTCATTTGGGCGCTCGCTCTCTCGCCCAGCTGTCGGGTCGTAGTAACTTGGCTTTCAGATTTCAGAGTGGTTTCTTGAAGCAGATTGAAAGACAAACAATTTTCGACTTGTTGTTAGCGGATGCGTGGCGCCCAAACAATAACATCCAGTGATTATAAATGGAATAAGTTGTGTGCTGAAAAATATCTGCCGGAATGCCCCTGAAGAAGAACCTGTAATACACAATCGAATTCGAGTTCCTTAACCTTCGAATTGATTCATTTGTGGCCATTATTTTGGACTCGACTCTCCCCCCTTTCTCTCTGCCACTTCGTCTCTCTTCGTTTGTGGCTCCAGAATGGTGCGCTGGAGTGCTCGGTCCCGTCGGGCGGCGCGTCAGGACAAGGTTGAACTTCTGGCCAGCAACAACAGGGTCAGTACCGGCGAGGATGATACATCCGATAACGGTAGGTTTAACGGTACATTAAGCTGTCGAAACGATTGTCATTTACGATTGGTTTACGATTACGATTCTTAGCCGCGTTTCGGCACTCCACGGACCTCTCTGACCACGATGAGATCTTTCTGAAGGGCCTGCTGCTCAGCAATCCCAACACACCCCACAAGGAGCTGATGGTAAGTGGACCAGAACACGAATCACATTTATTTCTGACCCAGTTACACCCGTTTTCCAGTGAGCATCTGTTCAATAAGAAAATTGCGCATACGTTTCTTCTTTTTCCACACACACATTTTTCCATACAATTTCCACACCCATACACAGGCCCCGTACAGGGGCAATCTTTGTTTACTTTATCGATGGCAATGCAAGCTGATTTTTGGTCTAGATATTATGTATGTTCTCTGTGTGTATGCGTGTGGTGTGCTGTGCTTTCTTTATTACATCATTTTCCTTAGGGGGTATATCCATGGCTGATTGCTTTACCAAATCATTTATACCCAACGCAGAACACTCTTTATAACCTGCTAAAGGGTGAATGATATACCCCGTCGAAGCAACTCTGAGCTCGTCTCTTTTATCCGCATATTCTTAGAGTATTTTTATGGCCCCACATTAACACCATCTTTGCTTTTCTTTTCGCACTTCTTTTCGCACTAAACTTGACCCCGTTGAGGCAGAAGATGAGTTTGAGCTACACAGAATGGGGTCTTTATTAGATCTTTATTGTAATATAATGGACTTGCCAGAGCCCAACAAATGTCTTCCAGTTTCGTAGTAAAATCTGCATAAAAATGGTAACTTAATCAAATAGTAAATATTTTTGGATTGTTTATGCGGCAAACACGCAAATTGCCTGGGAAAAACAATAAAAAGAAATGTTTTTCTAAGGCTGAAACCGAAATGGGAATGCCCTATTAAGGCGATAGAGATATAAAAGTTTTCCTATAGTCCCAGGATTATTGCGTGTCGAAGAATATTTCTGAGTATTGATAGATGGATAAGTAGATATTCCCTTGAAGGATATTAAAAGATGTCTGCCCAAGGTGTTCTCCCAAGAAATCTGTTTTCCCTGTATTGCTATTGGGAATCCAATTCTTAAACTTTGCATTATTGATTATTTATTTCCATAATCCTTCGCCCTAAGATTACCTAATGATTTAATGAGGTTTTTAATGGTATTTCTCATCTCTTTTAACCAAACCTATACTCGAATTCACCATAACCTTAAACCAGCTTTAGGGAAACCCCAAACCACAAAAATAATGAAAAGCGACATCGCGTGACGCGGATAATTAGAATCCCACATTTTCCTAGGTGGAATAGTTTGTTGCTGTTGCTTTTGCTTTTGCGGTCTGTGGCTGTTGAGAAAGGCCAGTGAAAGTAATTAAAACCACAAGTCACGAGATAAGAAAATATGAAATGTCACTTACCCGAAAACCCACACCCAATACTCCCCCTACCATCGCTGCTCTCCCAACGCTCCTCGAGCACTCCCCTATTTTATGCAGATTACATAAAATACGGCACAAGTCGCGGAGTCAACTCTTTAATATCCAACGTCCCAAAGAAGCTTTGTCTCTGTATTTGTTTGAAGGGAAAACCGGTTTGAAAACATATTTCAACGTAAATAACACATACCTGTGGTGGCTTTATGTTACCTGCTTCTTCCATACGGGGTACAACGATGCACAAAAAGCCCAAACTTGTTGGCCTACTAATGCAGCTCGCTTGCTGAGAGAGATACATAGATGGAGAGAGAGAGAGAGAGAGCGTAAAAGCTTAACAGAGTGTGAGAATCTGTGAGATCTTCAGATAACTACGAAAGAGCAGAGCAGTACAGAGCAGAAGAGCTTTAAAGCCATTGAAAGATACCCAGAAAGTTATATTTGCGATTGAATCATTTTAAAAACCACGAATGCAGAAAGTTTACAGATATATTCTGATCGTATCGCTCCGCAGGTCTCTTGGGGGTATATTGATTTAATGAACATTTATAGCATAAGATATTTTCGTATTAAGCGCACATTGGAGTACTTATTATAATTATAGCAATCAATGAAAGGGATTTTCGCTAAGGTGAAGGAGAAGGTGTATCATCTCATTAAGAAGTTCGTTTGCATAGCCCCTGCCTGTTGCACCTCTGATTATAATTCTTATTAGTGAATATCTTAAAGTCGACCACATCGTTCGTTCTTACTCGTAAGTCACTGTTAAAGCTAACATTATAACATACTTAAAACTGCTCTCAGAAAGATAGAAAGAGAGAGAGCTAGAGAGAAAGAGCGCTGCTCAAAGTCTCTGTTAAACTACAGCGTTAGTCTCTGCTAAGCGTACAGTTGTAACGTAAGCTAAGATAACGTGAGCTTTACGCACACCATCAAACCGAAGCACACGACAAGAGCGAGCTCTCGTTCCCGTTCTCTTGGATACTTGGATACTAGCGAGCGCTAGCCCTAGCTCTGTGCCGTACAAATGAAACTCATGTGAGTCAGATACTTTTAAGCAGTACTAAGGTGAGGTTGGATCCACAAAACACGCGCGCGCTACGGTCCGTTGGGGTTCCGGTTCGGGCTGGTTCGATTCAGTGAGCATTTGCTGCGCTAGTGTGTGTGTGTGTGTGTGTGAGCGTGGCTTAAACGGGGCGGCATATGCAACAGTTAGTTCGCTCTCTCTCTCTCTGTGAACGCGTCTTGACTTCATTTCATTTAAAATTTGTGCGTTTTAACCAAGAAAAAGGTGTAAATTCATTCAAGTTCCATCAACAGATCAATAATAAACAGTCGTTTAGTCGACTAAAATAGAAAAGTAGAGCAAATCGGATTGCTTTTGTTGTGTCCAAATTACTGCCTTGGAAACGAGAGCTTTTCTGTTAGCCAAGTTTACTTGTATATTGATGACGTAGTCGCGCTGTGTATACCCCCCGCGACAAGAATTGTGTAACCTGGCCAACAAACAGCAGTCTTAACTGTGTTTTGGCATTTCCAAAAAAAATAATATCCAACTCTCACACAGATACTCACACCTGAACACACACCAAAACACACACACAGTGCTCTCTCTCTCTCTCTCCGCGCTTTTGTGCTCTTCTTGGCTTTAAGCGCTCCCGCTCGCGCGTTTTGGGAGTGGCTCTACCTCTACCCGAAAAATAACCAAGAAAAAGTCAAGAAAAAAAGTGTAATTGAAAAACGAAAGGCGCTTCCAATCAACCATTAAACTTATGGAATAAATGTGTTTCAATTAAAAATTTGATCCCGGGGGAAATTTCAATAAAAAAATACCCATCTGTAGATCGAATTTCCCAAGCATTAGCCTTGTCCAAAAGAGGCACACAGAGAGAGAGAGACGTTGTTGTTTACGTGTGTTGTGTTTGGTGTGTGTTTAATTAACAATTTGCTTAATTAGTAAGCACCTGTTGAAACGGTTAAGATGTGTATTTTTTTGTTTAAAGCAATTTGCGCTGTTGTCGTTGTCATGACAAACCCCATTTGGTGAGGTGAAAGCCCTTTACTGGCTAACAGGAACAACAACAACAACAACAAAAGGCACCACAGACAGCCACAAGCACAAAAGCAACAAGCAAAACAGGGTATTCGAAGCTTTAGATACTCTTTCAGATATATGGCTGATTTATTTCTATTAGAGCTGCATTTTAAACTAATATCTGGAAAGTTTTGTACTTCAGAAAGCACACAGTTTTTATCATACAGATTCGTTTTTTCAATATTATTTCCTATGGAATCTATGTATAACTGAATTTTTATAAGCTGTGTAGATTGATAAAATACTACAAATTATCACGTTTCAGTGGTTAATCGTTAAAAAGAAATTTCAGATAGGATTTTCTTATGATATATATATCTTATATTTATGGTATAGTTTTTTGATTCCAAACACATGTAACTGAATAGTTTAAGAAACGATTCAATTACAATAGACTCGTATAACGTATGGCTATGGATTATCTTCACAAGCAAAGAAGTTTTTAACGATTTTTCTAGAACGATCTATCTAATCAGGTCTAGATGAGGTATGTAGAATGATATAATATATGATATTGATATCCGATCTTGTGTTTACCAACAACAAATACATATGAATGTAGATCCAAAACTAAGAGACTGCAGCCTTCAAATGCCTTAAATGATGATCAGGAATAGATATATATAGTATGTACTCTTTATAATCGGTAACATCTACTCAAAATCATAGTACTCTTTTTTAAAAGGGAACCACAGACTGAAAGAGGAACGGAACAGCAAATGCAGAAAAGTATCAATGACAATTGTCGCCTGTGCGTGTGTTTGTGTGTGTGTGGGTGTTCACGAGGATGGGGATTATCTGTCGCGTGTCTTTGTGTGTGGTGGGGCTTCTTCAGTCTTTTCACACGGAAGAAGGGCTAAAGAGCTGAAATACTGAAGGCTGGGGCACCGAAACATGATCTTCGTCAGACAAAAATGTCTAAATAAATAAACAGCAGTCGACGGTGGGCACCAAGCCGATTCCAATATCCCAGGGAGGAAATGAGGAAGTGAATAAGAAGAGGAAGGGTTAGATTACTAAACCTTATCGGTAGAGTGTGATATGACATTCGGTTTGAAGCTAAGGAGAAGGTGATTAGACGAGGAGAGGAACGGTTTCAGTTGATGGATAATAAAGTACCATTCAATGGAAGACTGAAGGAACATTCTTGGATACCCAAAGAAACATCATTCAAAATGTTTTTGTATATAATATATTAATATCTGGTGAAATATTTTCAAGCAGTCTTTTTCTGGACTGGGCAATGCAAGTATTCTTTCAATACAAAATCAATAAAAGTTCATGGAAAGAATGTACTTTCAGCAAGTGCAATTGACCAAGCTTTCACCACATAATCAACTGCTCTATAGACGTCCTCCCCCGACACTCCTAGTATTTTCCATCATCTAGTGGAAAAAGAGAAACAGCGAAAGAGAAAAGATATATATATATATGGACACAGACGTATACGTATTCGTATAAATATTGCATGAGGTTGACTCAGAGCCGTCTCGTCATGTCTTCCCCACTCGTGGGCGGAAACTGCAAAAGGGGGAAAATTAATATATACACGACAAGAAGGAGGCGCCGCCGACGACGAAAGCAAATTCCAAAACAAAAAATCAAAAAAAGGGGGGACAAAAGAATGGCAAAGCCGGAAGATAGAAATTATGTGCAATTAAAGCAGAAAATTCACTTTTTATTCTTAGACCTCAGACGACCCAAATTTAAGGCAACCCAAAGAGCGACCCAATTTTTGACCTAAGACTCGAAATATTTCGTTGTCTTTTGCGAAACACACACAAAAGGTCACTGGGGTTAAATGGGGGTAGGGTGGAAACAGTGCCAGAG
The DNA here is from genome assembly GCA_008121275.1 of Drosophila lowei. Taxonomy (NCBI): domain Eukaryota; kingdom Metazoa; phylum Arthropoda; class Insecta; order Diptera; family Drosophilidae; genus Drosophila; species Drosophila lowei. The sequence goes on from CM017779.1 coordinate 25,589,065, forward strand.
AGCCTCTCCAAAAAAGAACTTTACCAATTAACGCACTCACTCAATTAACCCAAAGTGAATGGGATGGAGTGGCTGGATGGATGGATGGATGGATTCAAGACAAGACGATATGACTCGACTTGACCTAGGGCAGGCACGCCCCAGCCCCAGCCCCAGCCTCAGTCAGAATTTAATTAGATGTACATGACAAATGTTTGATGCTTATTCTGTTTATGATTCTGGTTCTTACAGCTAAATCCCACAGAGCCACAGCCAGTGCCAGTCTTTCTGCCCGCTCATCTCAACAACAAACCGATCTGTGACGATATCATACGTAAATTTTCACCCTCAAGGCGATTGGAGTCGCGAGAACTCGCTAAACTTTTGGCCCAACCTCATTTTCGTGTAAGTAAAATAAAGGGGGTTTTTAGCCTGTATGACATTTACTGTAAGAGTTCTGGATAAAATCATCTGGATATTACAGTAATAGTGTTTTAAAATGATCAAAGAATGTGCTTTCAAGCTTTCATAGCTTCTGTATATCCTTCAAGAGGGGTAAAGGAGGTAGACTGTAAGAGCTGTATCCATCCATTCCAACAGTTCCTTGTTGGGAAACCTTAAGAAATGATTCCTTCAATCCAGTTATGAATTCCATCAAGATTGAGAAACTATACCGATCTTTAAGAGTATCAAAAGCATTTGCCCCCAAAGCTAAGCTTTCTTTCTTATTTTTTTCCACTCAATTTACCTCTAACTCACATTCTCTTTCTCATTTTCCTCTCTTCTTTCTTAGGCTCTCTTGCGCGCACACGATGAGATAGGGTATTTGTTCGAGCAACGTTTGAAAGCTGTCGGCGGCTCAACCACCCAACTAGAACTAGCCAGTCAACGCCCATCTGGGAACTATCTCTACACGGAGGATATACTAAAGAGCAAGATGCCAGTGGAGACCATCAAGATGGTGGGTCTGCGTCGGGATCCCAGCAAACCCCTGGGCCTCACCGTCGAAATGGACGAGTACAAGCAGCTGGTTATCGCTCGGATACTGGCTGGTGGTGTCATCGATAAACAGAGCATGCTGCATGTCGGGGATGTTATACTGGAGGTGAATGGTACACCAGTGCATTCACCTGACGAACTCCAGGTGGAGGTCTCTCGGGCCAAGGAGAATCTTACCCTGAAGATTGGTCCCAATGTGGATGAGGAGATCAAGAGTGGTCGCTATACCGTGAGTGGGGGTCAGGTAAAACAGAATGGCATCGCGGGTCTTGAGACGGGCAAGAAGTTAACGGTAAGTTTTGGATGTTTTTTAAATGTTTACCGTTTTGTTGGAGAGTTGCTCCAAAGACAAAATAAATAGTAGCCTATACATTTTAATGGTATTCCACTTTTGGAGCCAGGATCGAGTCTGTTTTTAGATTTGTACGCTCTCAAAAACATGGCTGCATATAACCATTAAAATGTAAGGGCCTCATCATACTATGTATTTATATTGTCTTTGAGTTCTCCAAGAATTTTCTGCTTTTTGCATGGATTTTTGATTAGCTTTGAAGAAGTTTTTTGCTTTAGATGTTGCCTCCAATTTTTGCTATAATTTCCTATACCCCCAAACATTTTTGAATACATTTTGAGAATGAAACATAAATTCTATAGATTTTTGCAATATCAATAAATATCCTATTCACATATAGGAAGGATACAGCATTCCGTATATACTTCCACTCATACACTCCTAAATTATAATTAAATAAATAATAGCCAATCTTAGAACAAAGTCCCACTTCAAAATTCTCGAATCACTTGCAACTAAGTAAGTAAATCTTGGCTTAAGCTAGACATATAAACTAGACAAACCTATAATAATATCTGATGTATCTGTTTATCCACAGTGCTATATGCGTGCCTTGTTTGCATATAATCCCTCAGAGGATTCTTTACTGCCATGCAGGGATATTGGACTGCCCTTCAAATCGGGTGACATTTTGCAGATCATCAATGTCAAGGATCCCAATTGGTGGCAGGCCAAGAATATAACCGCAGAATCGGATAAGATTGGTCTAATTCCGTCACAAGAGTTGGAGGAGAGGCGTAAAGCCTTTGTGGCACCCGAGGCGGACTATGTGCACAAAATTGGAATCTGTGGCACGAGGGTGAGTCCTTCATTAAAGCCCAAATGTAATCCCTATCTAGTTAAACATTTTTCCCGTGGCAGATCTCCAAGCGAAAGCGAAAGACCATGTACCGTTCCGTGGCCAATTGCGAGTTCGATAAGGCGGAACTTCTCCTCTATGAGGAGGTCACACGTATGCCGCCGTTCCGCAGGAAAACCCTGGTACTGATTGGCGTCTCCGGTGTGGGCAGACGCACGCTCAAAAATCGTCTGATCAACAGCGATGTGGATAAGTTTGGAGCAGTTATTCCTCGTAAGTCATACAGCCCCTTTAATGAGCACAGAAAATGCTTTATATCTCATCCTATTTGACAGATACAAGTCGGCCGAAACGCGCTTTAGAGGAGAATGGTACAAGCTATTGGTTCATGGATCGTGAGGAAATGGAGGAGGCCGTCAAACAGAACGAGTTCCTCGAGTATGGCGAACATAATGGCAATCTGTATGGCACCCATTTGCAGTCCATCCGGGATGTGATCAATAGCGGTCGCATGTGCATCCTGGACTGTGCACCAAACGCACTCAAGATCCTTCACAATAGCCAGGAACTGATGCCATTTGTTATATTTGTTGCGGCGCCAGGCATGGATCAGCTCAAGACAATCTATGCCGATCGTCGGGCCACCGGTTCCAATAGAAATCTATCCGTATGTCCTTAGTTTAGTGCCCAACCCATAGACTCCTTTAATTTGGTTACGTTACCCTATTCCATTTCCACAGTTTGATCGTCAAAGTTCCATACGCTTCAGCTCCAGGCGGGCACGTACGCTCGAGTCGTTAGCATCGCTTTATGAGGTAAAGTCCCCCACCCTAGATATATGCACTCTACAAAATGGATTAATGTTGTATTACACACACACACACGATCATCCGCTTTTGTGCACACTCGACCCCTAGGCCACACTAGTAGCCCTGTTAGATATCTGCCTGAATACCCAGACATTGCTTAACACATACGATTTGTATCGGTTCTCTCCGCAGGATGACGATCTGGTTGCCACCGTCGAGGAGAGCAGCTTTGTTCAGCGAAAGTATGAGAAATACTTCGATATGGTCATTGTCAACGAGGACTTTGATGAGACGTTCCGGCAGGTGGTGGAGACCCTCGATCAGATGAGCCACGAAGATCAGTGGGTGCCCGTGAATTGGATCTACTAAAATCGGAAATCAGCCTAAGCCACAGCATTGTCTTCTTGCATATACATATAACGAAACGAAAACAAATTACAACATAAATCTCTGACAAATATTCCAGTAATTGAACAAAGTATCTATTTTATAGCCGAAAACCGAGTATTTAAACTATCTATATTGATTTGATCAGTTATTGTTGTTTCCAAATTTGATTATCTTTATGTATATATGCAATTTTTTGTATCGTTTTTGAAATGCTTCGAGCTTCCCTAAGTGAAATGCCCTCCGTTTATTCTTCGGTTTGTCCTAAATGTAAGCCTAATTTTACGAAACGAATTCGTCTATTTTACAATCTATATTTTTGTTTAATTTATACAAAAATCTTTAATTGTACTTTCTCTAATGTTTTTATATCCAATTTATAATTTTAACGAATCTCCTGAGTACAAGAAACAATCCTTTCTGCCAATATTTCAGTTAGCGTTTAGTTTTGTTTGAATAAAGTGTATAAGTTTAAAGAAACTAGCTAAATATTGACCTTACAGCGATGAAGAAATAAAGAAATACATGAATTTGGCTCAAGACTTAAGGGAATCGCACATTCTTTCATCTGTTAGCCCGGTGACCACTTGTTTAATTTATTTTCTGAATTATATCGTTTTGAATGTTTGCTAGACGCTAAGCGTTTTAAGAGTACGTGGATTTAGTAGATGCCGAGAGATTTTTCCACCACGGCGTGTGGCTGACGCATGTGCTCGTTGTATTCCGGCAGACCCAAAAAGTCCTCAAAGCTGATGCTTTCATTGCGTCCAGTCAGCACATCATCCATGAAGTTGCTAAAAGAAGCAGCGAATTACAACAAGACACATATTTTCCTATGGCAACCACTCACCTGGAGGGCAAGAAGGGCAGACGTCCCACCTGGCGAGCGGAGTGACGTTCCATGCCCATCTTCAAGGGAATACCCAGACCCTCGCGATTGCGCAGCATCTGCATATTGAGGGAATACTGATGCTCATTGTAGTTGGCCTCCGAGTCGCGAAGACGATGCACATGGGATAGTTGATTGAAGCAGTTCTCCTCCGTGGGCATCCCCACTTTGCCGGAGGCATGGAGCACCGTCAACTCGCTAGGCTGCACTTTCAACGATTGCTGATTCTACGCGGGGCGCACTCGCACTTTGTTAATAAACCTCCAATATAGTCGCACTACATTACTCACCATTTTGCTTATAATTTGTATTCAATTTGAACAGGTTTTATATTAATTTAGCGAAATTTACAAAATTTTTGTTGAATGACAATCAAAAACAGCAGGGATCAGTGTGACCAACAGTGGATTTATCGATAATAAATAAGATAAGAAATATACCGAAACATACCGCCTCATTTTAAAAATATACCGTAAATATACTGACGAATTCAAGTTCTATTTTACATATTCCGGTTTTGATATTCCGTGGAATATTACTAGCTAGATATATAGAACATTTAGCCATGCCCAGATAATTTTGCGAAAATGGTCAACGAAAATGGTCAACCAAAAAAAACGAAAAAGGAATTTATTGAATTTTGATATTTTTTAGCTAGATAGAACAACTGGTTTATTCTAAATACTTGTTTTTTCAATTGGATCATGTCGAAAAAAAAGGTTTTATTGGAAATAGGTCAAACAAAACAAGGTTTTAGCGAAATAGGTCAAAAAAAAAAACAAAAAAGGATAGTCGTTCATATTGCTCAATTTAGAGATTTCCGTTGAATAATTCTGGCTAACTAAAATTCTTAGTTCTGCCCACATAATTTTACGCTGTTGATGAATAAATTGTCTTTAAGATTGGGTAGTCTTTAGTCCTTGCTTTTATTGTATTTTGACTAAAACAAGGCATAAACAAAATAGTTCCTCAAAAAACAGTCGCTATGTTGCGTGTAAGCCCTTAGTATAGGCCTTTGTATACCCTATTTTGTTAATTTTATATGAAAGTATAAATATGATATGAAAATAAAACGTAACTAATAAAGACCTTTTCTCAAGTTAACATTTTTTAGACAAATTCATGTTTATTATAGGTATCTTATATACATATATCTCGATCCCGATACCTATTCTTGGTCTCTGCAAGAAAAAAATAAGCTTCAAATATCGTTGAAATAGGTTTAAAACAGAGACTTAATTGTTTTTGCCTTCTTTGGAGCCTGGGATGACAAAATTTTCTCAATTCTATAACATCCTTTTCCCCAGGTGCATGGAATTAGCAACATGTTTGTGTATGGAATGGGTCTCATTGTCGTCAACCGGTTATTACCAATAAATACTCGTTTTGATCTTCCGTCGAATATTTCAAGCAATATAGATATCTCAGCCTTTGCCCAGATAATTTTATATGATTGACGAATCAATTTTGTTCAAGATTACCAATTTTAAGTACTTGCATGTTTTATTTTGACAAAACACGGTTTACAAATTAATGTTAACAAAAAAACAGTCGCAGTGTTGTGACGTCAGTGTTATGGATTTGCGCAACATTGTCAACCAGTAGTGTGGGATTTGAGTCTCATTTGTAAATATTCCAACCGGGCTGTTTTCCAACCGATTCGTAATTAAAAATACGTCTTAGATTGCATTTTTAAGGCCTATTCATGCATTTTTAGGTTCTTCCGTCGATTAATCTCTGTGGACCACTAATTGCAAAATATCGTTTAGAACATTAAGCCATGCCCACATAATTTTATAGGCCTGGGATGAATCAATTTCCTCTTGATTCTTAATTTAAATAATTGCAATTATTGGATTTTTTAAATAACGTTTTCGTATGGAAAATGAAATTTACCGATTCAAAATTGATGAAATTGTCGATTAATACTGGCTATATAGAAAATGCCCCATAATATCCGATATACCGATTTTAAACAACTTTTATTGCATTTTAAATATACCGTCGGTTGAATGACAATCAAAAAAAAAGTAGGGATCAGTGTGACCAACTATCGAAAATATACGGTCTGACCGTTGGAAATATACCATCTCATTTTTAAAATATACCGAAAATATACTGACGGAAAAATGAACTTAACCCACTTAGCCCCCTTACTTTAAACAGGTGAAGAAATTAATATCAACAGTGGAAAATAATACTGTGTGTACATTTTTCATTTCCTTCACGTCCTTCCTCCTTACTAAGAAACAAAATTACCACTAAATCTTTACCCCTGAACTGCGCGAAAATATTTAGTCAAGAAAAAAACTATGCATATTTATTGATATTTGCAAGTGCTGTAGCAGTTAGCTTTTGATGAAGAGTACAATTAATGTTCGCGCCACATGTTGATTTTGAATTTAAAGCGAAAGAGAGTAGATTACAGAATATTAATTGTCATTAATAAGCCAATATGCGTTTTTTTATGAGAACAAACATTATTGTCCTTGAATGTTTTTCGATGGAGATGTTTTGTCTATTTAATTTCATTTAATTTCACTGCAACTGTGCGTTGTAGCAACCAGCTTGTGGTAGCTTCCAGTAGGCGCCATTTTTTGAATTTAAGCTGCGAAAGAACTCACAAAAACTGAAATTATGTTATTTGATTTTATGAGAAGTAATATATTCTAAAATGTATGTGTAATAACTCGCTTTGACTCGGACAATTCAGTTTCGATTTAGATCAACTTTAGTGCGTTTTTCTATGTAAATTCCTTTTATTAGCGTAGTTAGCACTTTTTGTCAAATGACGAACTTGAGTGTTGTGATTAATTACACCCTCGCCAACCACAGCCACAGCCAAAAAATATCAAAAGCACACACTGGCACGCACAGACATGCACACATGACGACTCTGGGGCACGGCTCTAATCAATTCAATCAACAAATCGAATCAAAGCCCCAAAACAAACGCCAAATTGTTGTTTTCTTTTTTCACGCCCACACCTTTTAGCGGCATTTATGATCTTCTGCTCCACAGAGCAGCGATTCATTTGCAGTGACAATCTGACAAACTGACAAACAGATAGTCCGAGCTGAACCACAGTCGACAAATCACACGACAGAGTTTAATTAGTGCATGGTCACTAATAAACATTTCGTTGCTGGGACAATGAATTTGGTGTTAATCAAACTCCCGCATACAATGGACACAAACTGTCTCCGGGGCGGTTTTAAGCCACTCTCCAGTCTCTAGTCGTCTGATCGATCTGAACTTGAAACTGACAAAACCAGAAACACCGAAACAATAACCGGATAAGGTTGGGAATTATTTTGAAATCGAAAAATATGAAGGCATATGCAAATTTTTCTTTTTTGTGCATTGTTTTAATGCATACATACTTTACAATGATTTAACATAATTTATTTAACGTTATATGTCTGACTTTTACTGACTCCATAATACATTTTTAAATAATAAAGACATAAATAAATAAATAATTAAGAATTAAGACAATAAATCTTCAATTAAAGCGTTGTTTTTATGTAGATAATAATTGAGGTTAACAATTATTTAATTCCCTTATTTTTTTATGGGATAGAATGTTTTTTTATTTGCAGTGTATTTGTGAAAAGAAAATAATTTGCATAGCATTTAAATATGTAAGAAATATCAGAAACTGTTACGTAGTCAATTAAGTTTATTGAGAAGAAAGGATGTGCTTCTTAATCTAATTCTCCTGCTTATACTTACCGGATTTCGAGATTTTCCTATATTTTCTTTTAGGAAATATATTTAACAAACGTAAAGTGAGTTTCAACCACAAAAATATACAGATTTTTCTAAATTTGAGTAAGTTTGTGTTTTAGAAAGAAGATGAAAAAGTGAGGGACGACTTTGTAAGCTGATATCGGGAGCCAGGGAAATGCGATGGTAGGTGGTGCACAATGCCTTGGTGAACTGGGACAGACTCCCACCATCCTTTATCTGCATTGGTGATGCTTCTAAGGCAAATAGAAACTTGGAACGATTCTCTGTATCCGTATAAAAGCCCTCTGCAGAGGCGACTTCGCTACCGGTTCCCCAAACACACAAATTAAGGGAGACGACTATAGATTGGCGACGCTCGACTAGAATCAACTAGTGCTGCTGTCGCATCCGCAAGACATTTCGTTTAGTTCAGATGCAGCCATAAATATCGATGTATGTACATATGTCTATGTATGTCTATAACAAACATAAAGATCCTCTCTTTATTATATATTTTTCAGAACTTATAAATGAGTCAGAAAATGGCATGCCAGACTTCCCCAGATAAGCGAGGTAAATCGATTAAAGAAAGCACACCCCAATATGAACATAAATTCATCTTAGAATTATACTCGTATAACACGAAATGGAGCTGGCTATAATTATTTATGGCTGCTAATGAGTAATACTAAACATTCTTTAGAATCAAATCAGTTTCAGTTCTGATTAGATTTAAAAGTTTGGAATAAAACATTGAATATTTTAAAGAAATTTCTATCAAAATGGTTCTTCCCAAATTGACTTTCCAAACGGTCTGAACAGTCTTTCCACATCGAATCTGTTTCAACGATTGATTTATGGTGCTTACTTTCCGTTTTATGCGGCCAACGTCCAATTAATACATAGTAGAGTAGAGTAGAGTAGAGGAGTACGAAACGAATCGAATCGACCAGATATACATCTTCTTGGATGTAACATACACCAGACGACGTCGCACAATCGAAAGAGTCAACTATGTACGAGGCGGGTAAATGGAGAGATCTCTCAGGGTGAGAAGATCAAAATGTAAAAAGTCAAATAAAAGTATAACGTCCAAGAATTAACATTTTTTTCACAGCAATAAATACATAAAAGTCAAAGATGTGTACACAAAAGAGGGAACAGAGGCGTAACCAGAGAGGGGTATGGATAGTTTCAGCTTGATTGGATTGAACATATGTGTAGATATCTATATATGGAGAGGCCTGACTTATATGGCACTCAATTTATAATCTTTTGCAGCAGCCACATCCACTCCGCTGGATGCTGCACATCGTCCTCCATTGTCCAGCGCTAATAGAGACATACAACGCCAACTGGGAATTGATCGGCAGGCAGCATATCCCAGTGAGGAGACGCAACCGGGGGCTTCTTCGTTAACAGCAAAAAGTTTGAATGTTCGAACGTTTCGTTAGTTTTCGTCGGGTGTCATAAACTTTTATGATCCAAAGACGAGGACAATGGGACGGCCAGCAGCAGCAAGCAGCTGTAAGCAGAAGTCAAGATGATTGGGCATAATGCTGCAGAGACCCAAAACCCAGTCCCAGTCCCAGGCCGGGACTCTGGGTCTCTTTCTTTTTAATGTCCATAGGGGTCGTCGCTGCTGCTTTGCACGATCCTCCGTCTCCTCCTTGTCTTTCTCCTCCTCCTCCCGCTCTTCCCCCCATGGGTGCCAATTAAGATACGAAGAAGCGGTGCCGGGAGGGGGGGACGGATGCGAGACTCTGCTCTGGACCCTATTAGCAGCCATATTGGTGCACGCACTGAGAAAAATCATATAGAAAATATCATGAAAATATTATACATATAAAGATCATCAAATGTGACAAAACCAGAAACACCAAAACAATAACCGGATAAGGTTGGGAATTATTTTGAAATCGAAAAATATGAAGGCATATGCAAATTTTTTTTTTTGTGCATTGTTTTAATGCATACATACTTTACAATGATTTAACATAATTTATTTAACGTTATATGTCTGACTTTTACTGACTCCATAATACATTTTTAAATAATAAAGACATAAATAAATAAATAATTAAGAATTAAGACAATAAATCTTCAATTAAAGCGTTGTTTTTATGTAGATAATAATTGAGGTTAACAATTATTTAATTCCCTTTATTTTTTATGGGATAGAATGTTTTTTATTTGCAGTGTATTTGTGAAAAGAAAATAATTTGCATAGCATTTAAATATGTAAGAAATATCAGAAACTGTTACGTAGTCAATTAAGTTTATTGAGAAGAAAGGATGTGCTTCTTAATCTAATTCTCCTGCTTATACTTACCGGATTTCGAGATTTTCCTATATTTTCTTTTAGGAAATATATTTAACAAACGTAAAGTGAGTTTCAGCCACAAAAATATACACATTCTTCTAAATTTGAGTAAGTTTGTGTTTTAGAAAGAAGATGAAACAGTGAGGGACGACTTTGTAAGCTGATATCGGGAGCCAGGGAAATGCGATGGTAGGTGGTGCACAATGCCTTGGTGAACTGGGACAGACTCCCACCATCCTTTATCTGCATTGGTGATGCTTCTAAGGCAAATAGAAACTTGGAACGATTCTCTGTATCCGTATAAAAGCCCTCTGCAGAGGCGACTTCGCTACCGGTTCCCCAAACACACAAATTAAGGAGACGACTATAGATTGGCGACGCTCGACTAGAATCAACTAGTGCTGCTGTCGCATCCGCAAGACATTTCGTTTAGTTCAGATGCAGCCATAAATATCGATGTATGTACATATGTCTATGTATGTCTATAACAAACATAAAGATCCTCTCTTTATTATATATTTTTCAGAACTTATAAATGAGTCAGAAAATGGCATGCCAGACTTCCCCAGATAAGCGAGGTAAATCGATTAAAGAAAGCACACCCCAATATGAACATAAATTCATCTTAGAATTATACTCGTATAACACGAAATGGAGCTAGCTATAATTATTTATGGCTGCTAATGAGTAATACTAAACATTCTTTAGAATCAAATCAGTTTCAGTTCTGATTAGATTTAAAAGTTTGGAATAAAACATTGAATATTTTTAAAGAAATTTCTATCAAAATGGTTCTTCCCAAATTGACTTTCCAAACGGTCTGAACAGTCTTTCCACATCGAATCTGTTTCAACGATTGATTTATGGTGCTTACTTTCCGTTTTATGCGGCCAACGTCCAATTAATACATAGTAGAGTAGAGTAGAGTAGAGGAGTACGAAACGAATCGAATCGACCAGATATACATCTTCTTGGATGTAACATACACCAGACGACGTCGCACAATCGAAAGAGTCAACTATGTACGAGGCGGGTAAATGGAGAGATCTCTCAGGGTGAGAAGATCAAAATGTAAAAGTCAAATAAAAGTATAACGTCCAAGAATTAACATTTTTTCACAGCAATAAATACATAAAAGTCAAAGATGTGTACACAAAAGAGGGAACAGAGGCGTAACCAGAGAGGGGGTATGGATAGTTTCAGCTTGATTGGATTGAACATATGTGTAGATATCTATATATGGAGAGGCCTGACTTATATGGCACTCAATTTATAATCTTTTGCAGCAGCCACATCCACTCCGCTGGATGCTGCACATCGTCCTCCATTGTCCAGCGCTAATAGAGACATACAACGCCAACTGGGAATTGATCGGCAGGCAGCATATCCCAGTGAGGAGACGCAACCGGGGGCTTCTTCGTTAACAGCAAAAAGTTTGAATGTTCGAACGTTTCGTTAGTTTTCGTCGGGTGTCATAAACTTTTATGATCCAAAGACGAGGACAATGGGACGGCCAGCAGCAGCAAGCAGCTGTAAGCAGAAGTCAAGATGATTGGGCATAATGCTGCAGAGACCCAAAACCCAGTCCCAGTCCCAGGCCGGGACTCTGGGTCTCTTTCTTTTTAATGTCCATAGGGGTCGTCGCTGCTGCTTTGCACGATCCTCCGTCTCCTCCTTGTCTTTCTCCTCCTCCTCCTGCTCTTCCCCCCATGGGTGCCAATTAAGATACGAAGAAGCGGTGCCGGGAGGGGGGGACGGATGCGAGACTCTGCTCTGGACCCTATTAGCAGCCATATTGGTGCACGCACTGAGAAAAATCATAGAGAGAATATCATAAAAATATTATGGAAAGATCTTTAAATGTTTGTTTAAAAAATTATCCATTTTCTCAAAATATTTAACATGTGATCGAAACTGAAAATAATTTTATAAACCAAACGATTCGGAAAGCAGCATTCATATTTAAAGAATTTAAGAAAACAACTAAGATTATACAATTTCCTATTAAAAACAATTGAATCTTATACAAACTGTACAAATTTTAACTCTAAAAAAATACTTTTCGTATTTTCTTTTAGTGTAATCCCTGCCATAAAAGTTATTCCCCGTTCGTGAGTGATCTGAGTAAGATCACTCCGTACATTTTATAGCCCCCACATACGGTCTCTGTTACCCCCGCTCCTGCATTTGATCTTGCTCTTGCTCTTGGTCCGTCCAATGGCCAACTGCTTTCACATGAAACCAGATACAGCCGACCATAAATCACTTGAGAGTGAGTGAGAGGATGAGGATGCTGCTTTTTATCCATTTTTGAGAATGTCATGGCAGTTGCAAAATGGCGGACAGGACACTGAAGAACATAAGCTGTGAATTCACCGTAATTTTGCCACAGCCCTGCTGGGTAATGCAGTAGCTGGAAACAAGGGGATGGCAGGAGTGCAAGGAGTGCAAGGAGTGCAGGAGTGGGACATCAAACAGTCTGTGGGCGTCGGCAAAAGTCAAACATTTCGTTCCAGCAGACTGACCAAAGGCCAGCGACCAAGAACCAGCAGTAGCAGCAACTGCACCGGGAACGGGTTGAATTCCTCAAAAATTCTGCCCAAGCATCGGGGAACAGATATACAGATATACACCCGAATCGGCATGTGCATTTGGCGTAACAAACAAATGCAAACACACACTCCGGGCTCCGTCGACTGCAGTCCCAATTTCGGTTCCCAATTTTTGTATTTTTTTAGCATGTAGGTGCGAAAAACGTTGCCGTCCTCCACTTCCTTTATCTGCATCTGTATCGGTGGGTTTTTTCTGTGTCCATTTCTGGTTACTTGTCCCTGGGTTTTTGCATCGCATCGCTCTTACATAAAGTCAAAATATTGTCGGTACCATGTGTACAAACAGAGTAACCCCCAAAGCGAAAATAAAAATCCATTCCCTCATTCCATTACGTCGGTTTGTTGCTGACAGAGTTTTTAATCTTAAAACGTTTTTGGCCCAAGCCCAGGCCAGTGCACGTATTGAATTTTGTTGCACGGGTATCAAAATCTGGACAGGTTGTATATTTAACATTCGGCTTTGACATTTCCGATTTTGCTAATCGTGTGCCCTATAAATCAACCGCTTGAGAGCCTCCGGCTGCCCATAACCAATGGAATACTACACCCATCCTATCCTATCGATGGTGTCGTTGTCGTCTGGCACTTCAGATCGTCGTCTTGTTTGTTGTGACGGGGGTCGATGGGGCGCCAATTGAATGGGTTTGAAAAATATTTGCTTTATATACTACATATGTACATATACATACGTTCATCGAAATTTGCTTCATTTAAGTGCAATAAATGTTTAATTTATTGATATTTTATTCTTCACTTAAGTTTCACAGAGAACCTCAAAGATCATCGCTTTTTCTTTTGCACTCAAAAGGTTAAACAGTACAATTGATCAATGTTGATCAAAATATCAATTTGAAACTTTGTTAAAGGAATCACATACATATATCCATGTTGAAATGAAACTTCTCCTTTGTAGAAGTAGATTTTAAAAAGCAACAAAAAACGAACATTCCTTTTCCTGGCCTAAAATTGTGCGAAAATAAGTCGAATGTATGTATAAGAAACAAAAAAATTAACAAATAAAATCCGACCACTTTTTTAAGCGCTATAGCTAAATCTGCGAATTTTACTGACCTTTTCCAGCAAACACAGCAAAGGCGCAGAACATAAGCCACATATGCATATGTACATGCATATGTACATATGTATGTCATATGCAGTAGCTTTTAGATGCACCAGCATATTTTGCATCCAAAAATAAACTTATTTCCATCTTTTTCCACAAGCAAACACTTGCACAGTTTCTCTCCATATATTAGCTGCAATCCACGTGTGTTTAATTGACTTTTTATGAACTTTAATTGCAAACAAAATAAAGAGACACGAAGTCAATGGCCACAAAGCTGAATGACAGCTCGCTCGCCCTGCGGTTATGCGTTATGCCTGAGTGCAAGTGAGCAAGCAATAGTGGCGTGGCTGCAGAGAGCCAAGCAATGGCTGAGAGCGTCAACGAAGAGTAGGGGGAGGGAGAATAATTGACAAGTTGCTCAATTGACGTGACGTTTCTGTAGTCGTTGTTGTTGTTGTTGCTGGCAGTAGGTGGAGCGTCGCGTTGCGACCATTGTGAATGATTAACCCACAAATTAACCCTTAATAAAAAGATGAAGTTCTTGTGTTGGTATTTTTGTGTTCATATTTTATTTAAATAGCTAAGCACATATACACACATACATACATCAGATATAAATTAATTGCCGCCATAATTGAACTAATTAAATTATATGAACATGGTATTACATACATATGCATATGTATATGTATTTGTTTGTGGGCAAAAACGTTACATTTATTTAGTTTGTTTATTTTATTGTATTTTATTTTAATTTTGCTTTTGTGCTCAAATAATGCATTAAATGTAGTACTCGTAGGTATATTTTAGATTACACTATAAGCTAATTGTTATTACGATATAAAAGTAATAAACGTTAAAACACTTTTTCTATGTAGATATTTACACGGGGTGAAGAATCAAGTTTTCTTTATAGTTAATTGCACCAAAGTTTGAAGGTTTATCTCTTGTGCGATCTTGTACTAAATTATGTTAAGTATTTCTCTTCTTGCCCTTGCTGCATTAACTCTCTTTTTAAAACGGGGGGACGGCTAAAGTGAATTTGTTTTTCCTGGGCTTAAGAACTTAAGAACTAGATTCATAGATATATTAAACTTAGACGATAAAAATTTACTTTAAATTACTTTTGAACAAAAAACAAACATAATACATACAAGAAGTGCGTATTGTGGGGGGGAAAGGTATGTTTATCAAATTTACATTAAACTGGAGAGCTATGGAGGGGTTTTTGTGTTCGTGTGTGCGTGGGGCAGCGTTATAACACCAGGAATATACAATCACAAAAATTAACAACGTGCAATATTCCAAGGCATCGCTGCGCCACACTACCTTCTCCCATTCACATTCGCCCATTATCTTGGGGTCACAAACAGTCTAACTGTGCAACCATAAGGGTTAAGCCAAATCCACTGCAAGAGCAGCAGCACTGTAGGCACCTCCTCCATCTCCTCCCCGGCCGCTCACACCACCACCACCCACCCCCATTAGCGGATGCTGCTCGTGATGATGATCCATATAACCGTTGTTGTGGATAATATTGTTGCTATAGCACATTGCTGTCGACGCCGACGTCGCTGCTCTTGGATGATTTCCATCGGCAGCAGAGGCAGCAGCCGCCGCAGCAGTGGCCCCCTCATAATCATGTCACATCGACAGCGCCCCGACGCCGGCCACCGCCGCAGCGGACATCTGGGCACTGTGCTGCAGCTGATGGGAATGCGCCGCTGCCGCTGCGAGCGAATGACTGTGCGCCGCCAGGTGCGGATGCAGGCGCATCGCGGGTATATTCATGGCCATGGGATTCATCGAGTGCAGGGTGTGCGGCAAGTGCAGGCCCGGCTCCAGTTTCGCCTTGGCGTCCATCAGCTGGCTGTAGTCCGTGTGCTGAACCCCGCCCATCACATTGGGGTCGCTGCCCTTTTTGTTCTGTTTCCGCTCCTTGGCGCGACGGTTCTGGAACCAGATCTTCACCTGACGCTCGGACAGGGATAGGGTTTGGGCCAGTTCGCTCTTGCGGCGGATGGTGATGTAACGGGAAGTGCAGTACTCCTTCTCCAACTCCAGGCGCTGGAAATCGGTGTAGACCACGCGATATTTGTCCTTGGTGCGGGTTTTGCCTGCAAAGAAGATGGAGAAATATGGTTAGAAAAGATTGAAACATTTCGAAATTTAATATAATAATCATGCGGGAGTTATAGGTTCCTCTAAAACATTCCTTAAAGATCCAAAATAAAGTGCAAACCATGCTAAATATGAAAGATCATGTGCGCGGGAGACTGTCGTCAGTTGTTACCTGACTTCTGGCACATCCAACAGCCAACCCATCCGGGGGCTATGTCAACCGAGACTCAACCTGGGATGGATGGATGGCTGACTGGGGAGAGTGACTGACTGGCGTCAGGTGGACAAACATGTTTCCTTCTCATCGGGGGGCTCATCTTGTTATACTAGATGACAATATTTAAATTATGATAGCCATAGAAAGCTGTCACATGCCATGGCCCCCAGAAACAACCATGCAAGCCCCCCATTCCCCCAGTCGAAGCGGTAAACATGAAAAATATTTCACAAAGAGCCGACAATCATCAGAGTCAGTTCTGGGTAATGGAAAAGGGGATTGTATAGGATAGGTTTACCTGGCGCTGAGCTGAGCGCAATTAGTCAATCAAAATTCAAATAAATGACAGAACAAGAATTAACCACAAAAGTACACAAATAATAAAACAGAAAAAGATGTGAAGCTTCAGAGGCCGAAACTTCTGATACCCTTGAGGATCATATGATGATAAATTTAGTCATTTAATTTCGATATATTTAATTTTTGGAAATTCATATTTATAAAACTGAAACTTTTGACTTTTAGCAAACATTTGCTCAAATTCATAATACCCTCTGCAAGGGTATCGGAAGATAGAGAGAGAGAAGAACAAGACTAGGAGATGAGAAATAGGCATGAAAAAGGCCACGGGATCATGCCATAGACTGCCTACGTGATAAGCACACCACCAACACCAGCAAACCGGCATATTCTTGGGCAAACAACATTTTTGGAATGGGGATTTTGCTCTAATTTTGTATGTACGATACGTACGGTACGGTACCTTCTCTTCTTACAATTAAAATCGAGCAAACAGACAAACAAACAAATATTTTCACAGATGATAAAGTTCAACCAGCAACAAAACCAGAAAAAGGCATCGTCACAGTGGTACTAGAACGAACATTAGTTGGAGACAAGGTGAAAGATTGCAGAGAATTATATACATAGGTGTTAGAGACCGTAGGGATGCTCTAAAATTTGATTTTAAATCATCCAGCTTATAAGGACCTGTATTTCATGAGACGAGCTGGCAAAACCAGACAGAAGCTTCTTTGGCTGCATTTTGATGTGGAATATTTGTATTTTCTCTAAACGGAGGCTTCCTTTTACTCCAAGTTATGGCTGGACTGGCTCTACACTAAGCTTTGTAGACAAAGCTGCTGTAACGTTTAACCCAGTGCTTTAAAGCTCTGAGCTTCAAGTGTTTTTTTTTAAGCGCTCTTTCCATACCGTTTTCCTCTGATGCTATCTCTGTCTGTCCGCCACAGCAGGCACTGAAAACAGTTTGTTCTTGTGGCTGCTCCTCTCTTATCTGCTCGCTCTCGCTCTTTTATTTGTTCTTTACACTTTGCTTAGACGTGAATTTATTACAGTCTCTCTCTCTCTCTCTCTCGGCGCTCGTTTATTTGGTCTAATGTGGCAATATCTCGTACTAGTACGAGTACTACTATAAAAGAACGAAACCCTCAAAAACGACGAATAATGTTAAGCCTTTTAGTTCCTGTTATGTCCACATTCATAATCTAGTATCTAATAAATTTAGAATTTTCAGTCGGCTTTGCAATTTTTCTTCTTGCGCGTGTTCTTGTACTCCAAATCTAATGATAAAGTGGGCACGGCTCTCAGAGTGGGCGCAGGGCATCGCTCTGGGGCTGATAACACCAGCCCCACCATACCCCGAAAAAAAGAACGGAACGTATTTAGACACAGACTTGACGGATCTGAAGAGTGTGCACAAATAAAAGGAAAAACCAGCACATCAACAATATTATCAACTTGGTGAGGATTTACTGGGTAAATTCTAGAAAGTAAAACATATTTTTGGATGATTTCGCAATCTGAGGGTAAACTAATATGAGTTAAGGTGGAAATAGAATTGTGTGGGCTATTACGTAAGGGGTAAAAGATCTAGAAATCAAAGTGAATGATAAGGCAAGAAACTGAATATAGTATAAAGAAAAGTAAAGGAAGTGCTTGACTTGAGGATTTATCACTTGGATTTTAACATTTCTAGAGAGTTGAAGGAACTTTACACAATAATTTTTTTGTTATTTAAAATTTGTAAGTAGTTGGAAAAATATTAAAACTTAATTTTTCTATTCTGTCGAAGGGATCATCTTATGATATTTCTCAACAAAAACTTGCCAAGAACCTAAAGAAATTATCTAGAAATTAAATCTGGTTTTAAGAATCCTCTTTTTAAAAAGTCGCATTGCATATCCCCTTATTTGCTTAAAACCGAAGCAAACTCATCTAAAATGTATTCTAAATTCCTTCTTCAATTCTTCAGATCATAGAAGTTCTTCGTTCCTGAATAGTCAATCAAATTTCACCCTAGTTTTCACCACAATACGACCGCATTACTATGGATTTGTCGTAGCAACCTCTTTGAGGCGCTGTACCTGTACCACAACGGGGTTATCTCTATCTTTGCCACAAGTACACAAGAGCTTTATCTAGTTACCACTTTGAGGTCCCAATTTCTCACACCTGAAACGGAGCCAGAGCCACGCATTGCAAACAATGGAATCCGCACAGAATTAGAAGGAGACAACCTGGAGCACACGCTCTCGAAGGGGTATGGAGTGGGTGGCACCACTGACCTTCACAGTCATAATCTAATAAATTTGTATATGTATACGTATACGTATACGTATATTGTATATAAAACTATAAAGTCACTAGGGATATAGAGTGGCCCACAATACTGAGTGTTTTATTAGGGTCCATAAACAAAGCCAAACAAACACCATGCATGAATGTAGATCAAGTAGAGCTAATGCTAATGTCTGCCCCTACCATACTTAGTCTAAAGCTAACTGTCTGAGTCGCCACTAAGATCTTCCTAACTCCTACACACTCTTACGCTCTGTGGCTTTATCAGATAAGATTATGAATGAATGGCAAAAAAAGCACAAGAAGAGCAGGGAAAAACATCATGAAAACCTTGTCATTTATACAAATAAATTTCGTTTCAAAATCTTTCTGATATATATCCAGGGGATATACTTAACAACATATATATTTATAACGAGTATGTTGCTTGGCTTTAGCCATACAAATATATTTATTTGTAATTAAATAAAAAATTGTGCGTCAAGGTGTGACATTTTTTATGGCTTTGTCACTGGGGGCCTCGTCATGTCTGCCTGCCTGCGTGGTGTACGAAGGTTCGTAATTTATATCAAATGGAGCTCTGTATTCGATATACCCATACGAGGCTCTGCCTAATTGAAAGTTTGATTTTCTTCAACTGCTAATACTATTGACTGGAGTTTGTTTGCTTTACATATATCTCCCCCTCTCTCTATATATAATGATAGATTAGTTTGGCTGGGCTTTGCCCGTCGGCATAGTTCAAAAACCAATTGGATCCCATTCTAGGGTGCAGACGACACACGCACTATCCTAATCCCAGTTGAGGTCTATATCAATATCAATGGAGTTACAAACTGTAGAGTTTCAATCGGGTATAGGGAATCGGAGGGAGTGAAACTTTGTCCAGATAAGCCTTAATGGTTGTTCTCCACTCATCGAGTGCGTACAATATGATATAGGGGTTGGGGTTCGGATAGTTGATTGGGTTCTCTATTGATTGCTAGTGCAGAATGAGGCACTGTGCGAAAATTAGGGATAAATATCTGAAGAAAGTAGTTCTAGATCGAAAAGAATAGTTGTCTTTGCAGTTCCGATTGGGGCTCTTTAGGAAAACCACATGGAGGAAGGATTCTTTTGGATATATGATAGTTTGAACCATTACAGAATTTTGTACTCTGTAGTTTTCGTTTTGGGACTCTATATTTCTGATATGTTCTCTTCTATATGTTCTGATACATGTATTCTGATATATCTCTTCCTATTCATACATTCACCTCTAATAAAATCCTTTCCTCCTTTCAGTTGTAGAATATCTCTTGAATATCCCTTAAATGATCTCTCAGTGTAATCAATAATTCCTGCCTGGGCCATCTTTAAACATTAACAATCCTAACAATCAAGTCCAATTGCTTATGGATCGATCCCCATAACTTCCAATAACTTCAAATGCCGACAAAGGCGAATTGTTTAAACAGCACAGAACTCGACTTAAGAGCCATGCCAATGGCAAATACAGAAATAGTAGTACAGCAAATGTAAAGATCATTTGGGCCATAAATTATATCAGGTTGGTGCCGTGCCTACCTCTGTTCCTGTCTATTGGAACAGCTGTTGATTGCTGGGCAATTATGTGGTCTGCTCCCCGGGGAGAAATCACGGGCCAAGGACAAGGACAGTTGCAGTTACAGTTACAGTTACGCTACGGCGGATGTAACAGTTACTGTTGCGGTTAGTTACGGCTAACCGTTAAGGGTCTTTGGTGGTCTGTGGTGGTGGTTTGTCCCGCCCCATCCCCCGCTGAGCGTTAATTTGTCACTTGCAATGGATAAGCACTGGTGTTGAGTAGCCCCTGTGACATCTTTGTCCCCTTTGCCATGCCAGACAGATCTGTGAAAATTCTTTTGGGAGACATTTGTTACCTGACTAGCACCAGTATTCGTATTCGTATTCGTATTCCGAAGCTGGTCTGGTCTGTTCGGATTTAAACGTTTTGCGGGTGGGTGGATGGAAACGTTAAAGCTTTTGCAGGCAGAAACTTTTGTTTCGAACCGAAAGAGCAATTTCGTCTATGGCACCCCGGAGGATTGACAGAACAACACAGCAACACTTGACTTTTCTGACACTCTGCCTGCCTTCTGCCTCCCTGGTGGGGAGGGTATACGCCCCCTTCCGCCACACTCTTCAGATCTCTCTCTCTGACTCGAACTTAAAGTCTGGCAAATAATTTTGCACTCTTTTCTTTGCTATTTCCTCTCTCTCTCTCTCTCTCTCTCTCTCTCTCTAGAGTGCAGCATCATAAATGTGGGTGGGAGAGGAACAGAGAGAGAGTGCGATGTGGTATATGTTTGTCTCGGCAGCAACACCACCCAAGCGACAATATAACAATAACATTTATTTGGCATTTTGCTGCTGTTTTAGCTGCTCTTATATCGTAAATATTAGCTCAAATTACATCATAAAATCATTTGATTCGATTTGACGTTTATTTTTTTCCTTTTCCTCCTTTTTCCTTGCTTTTCTCTTGGCTTTTGTTCGTTTCCTTCCTGGGTTTCGAGAGAGCCTACCATAACCGTATATTACCCTTTGGGGTTGGGGTTTTTGGGCAAGGGTTTAGATGGCAAAGGATTTTGCTGCTGTTTTCTGGGGGGTTTGTAAATAAGGCTGACATTTGCTATATGGTCGTTCCTTGTAATGGGAATTGTTTTGGAGAAATTTATTGTTGTAATTGTGGTAGAGGAAATAATGAAATAGTAGAACTGAAGTAATGGGGACGTGAAGCATATAATAAAGAACAGCTTTGAGGATAAAAATAACATATATTATATCATATTATAAGAAATATCTAAATGGTTTGGGTCGTATCAAGGGTCTATCCTTTTTATGTGTGTGTTCATAGGGATTTTGTTGAGATATGTTGAATTTAAAAAACCATTTGAAAATTAAACACACAGAATATTTATCGTTATTTAAGAAAGTTACTAGAAAATATGTATATGGACAAAAAATCTTTAAAATGTAAGATTAGTAAAAGTTTAAAATACGAGTAAAACGTTTAAGAATTTTTTGATAAATAATCTGTTGAAGATATTTACTTTACATGTAGAACCTCTTCGTCGATTCAAACCGAAATAATCCTTATTAAAGTGTCAGAAAAATGGCGAAAAAAGATTGGAATATAGTATCCTTTGAATTCAATAATAGCATTTCTTAGCTAGACTGTGGTTCCTATAAGACTGTGGTTTTATAAATATCTGGAGACTTTATGGAAGGATGGTAATTATTATATTTGATCATATATCTATCATTAACTAGATATAATTAGTGTTACCTCCATTAAATATATATGACACAATATGAACATAAAATTCGACTTCGAATAATTAAGTTTAAATATTTACATTCAGCTCTTGGTAATCAACCAAATGGCATCAAATTACAGTCAAAAAAAAAGTGTAACCTGAATTATAGAACGGATCATAAATAACCAGCACACACACACACAGAGGAGTATAAAACAAAGAAATTCAAAATGGCTTCCATCAAGATGAAACATGCGACATGCAAACACTTTATATGGCATGCATATATGATATATGTATGTATGTGTAACCCACACATACATATGCAAATTTAGGACCCCCCCTCTCTAAGACCACTCCCAGCACTGCTCCATCCCTGGCCGGATGCAGACCGCGCCCTGGCACGCAGCATTATAAATTCCAGCCAGAAAAAACGAAAAAGGAAAAAGAAATAATAATATTATCAGATCGCGTGCAACAAACGAATGCCGCTCGCGTACGTGCCCCGGCCAAATGTGGCACGCAACCAAGAGAGCAGCAGCAGCTGTACAAAGGGAAGGAAGGGGTTGCCGATGGAGTTGGGGAATGATTTGATGAGGCACGCCAATGGCAGCGATGGCTCCGACTCCGACTCCAAGTCCAAGTCTGAGTCTCTGAGTCAGCTCTAGAGCTCGTTTTATTTATGGCTTAAAGCGGGAAAGAGAGAGGGGTAGCCAGAGCGAAAGAGACAGCCATACGTGAGAGGGAGACCAAAAAATAAAATGGCAGCCATCGGTGTACCAGAAAAATGTTGGCCTGCTGCTTATGGCCTGAATGAGTCGCCATTAAAGTCGTAAATACCCAAAAGCCAGTAATAGAAAGAGAGAAAAGGATGGGGGACAAACAGTGGGATAGAAGGAGGAGAAGTAGAGCCTAGAGGGCTACAGGGCGGACCGTTTCTTTGGGCCACAACAAAATTATTTTCAAATGTACGTTAATTATTTGCCACAAAAAAAAAAAAAAAAAAAGAAAAACTGCCACGACGACGACGATGCATGCCATAAAATTTATGGATATATGATATAGAGGAATACTGTCAGGGAGGAGGGGAGGGCTGGGCTACATGGTATAGAGGGGTGTAGAGGGGAGGGTCCATTATTTATGATATCCCCCAACCACAAAAATGCAAGAAAAATCGCATGCAGCAAAACGCAAAACACAAAAATCGCATTAGACCGCAACAACAAAAAACCATTCAAAAAGGAAAGTTAACTTTTTAGTAATTAAAGGGAAATGTTTTTGGGGATCCATTTGTTATGGATCCGCCGCCTCCTACCGCTTGCGTCCAGCAATTCGCTCAGATCCTCTAAATTGGGAGTGCTGCACAGGTCTGCCAAATGTTGGAAGGGGTTTTCCAAAAGGAATACATATAGAATAATTAGAATAAGATTATTTCATCAAAAGAGTACACTAAATGTTTGTAGATATTAAAGGAAATACATGTTTTATGTATATTTTCTCAAAAACTCTGCCTATAAAAAATTGCATCGGAATTCTGTTAAAATTTGATTTCGTTTTTGTAGACTCCTTTTTCCAGCATTAATTTCAACTCTCAAAGATTTTTTACTCCCAAAAGTTAATCCTAGACATTTGTTTTCTGGATCACCTAAAGGGAAAGAAAATAAAATTCCGATTGCAATGAGCTTCATTGTCTATGATTCGGTGTTTTTGAATTTCTTGTATCTTTAAAATTGTGGAGGCCACAGAATGTCGCGATAAATCCTGATATAATAGGAGTCTGTACACAAAATTCGGTTGCTCTAGCTCTTACATTCTTTTAGAACTTGAAGAGAAACCAAATGTTCTCCCACACGCAGTTTAAACATATCAAATTCTTCTTTTAAAAATCGGAAAATCATTTTCCACAAATTAGCTTTTAGATTCGAACGATTCTCTCGTGATGGTTCCATCAAAAATCTACCGATATATGATTTTTGCTCTCCCATAAATACAATAAACAAATTAATATGCAATAAATTCTCTCAGTTCTGGAAGTAAACTATAAATGTTCTAAGGCCAGTAGAAGTGTCTTTGCTACTCTCCAGCATCCCAGAGCAGAGCAGAGTGTTATCTCAGTGGGTTAAAAAACAAGACAAACGACTTGGCTCGGCTCGGCTCGGGTCAGCGTGCAACAATATTTGTTTAAACTCTGGGGTGAAACTGAGCAAATGTTGCACATAGCAAACACACACACACAGAATAGTGTGTGGGTGGGGGACACGTTGTAGAACAATTACCCGGAAAGTGTGACAGAAAGAGAGAGAGAACCGAGGGGGAAGCCTAGGCATAAGTAATCCCCTCATCAAGCGTATAATCATCCTAATCAAAGTTGGAAATAAAAATCACAAATATGGCAATCATATATATTCTCATTTCATTCATGGTTATGGGTCATTTCATTTATATGGGGAGGTAGCATTTATTTTAGTTTTTTATAATTATTGCTACTTTATTGTATTGTTAAGCGATTAACGGGGGCCCCCTCCCTCATCACCCCCCCACACACACAATATAGTAGTACTACACGGAGTATACGCGTCTGAATATGGCAAATCTTTCTTTCCGCTTTTTTGCTACCGTATCGTAAACCCCTATATAATATCATAAAAAGAATCGCCAAATGAAATCAGAATTTGTTTGGGTTTCGTTTTCAGTCAGTCGTCAGTCAGTCAGTCGGTCAGTCAATCATTCAATCAGCTCTGACTTATGCCCTGAGATATAAACAGGTGTCATCCAGGCAGTCATCATCATCCTCGTCGTCGCTGTTCGAATGAAGCTCTCGACGAATTTTTGATTGACAATCGGATTTCGATGTCGCGTTTTGGTGGAGAAGGCTTTTGGCCGGCCAGTCTCGCTTCTTCATTATGATATTATGGTTTATGGCTGAACAGGAAATGTGGCTTCTAATTTATAGTTTCTATTTTCTGTTTGCTTGCTCGTGTTTACTGTTCCATTGATAAACCCACCCACCCCACACAACTTGAGGCAGGACTGGTAAGATCTATTTAGGGGGCAGCATGGAATGCGAAATGGGTTAAGGAATCATTGTGATAGGAGAAAGGGAAAGAAAGATGGATAGAAAGAGGTAATAGAGGCAAAAAAGAACATAAAGAACATATAGAAAGATATTTCTATATAACAAGAGAAGGCTAAAGAAGAGTACTCTATAAAAATAGCAAAATTTAAAGCAAGAAAACAAAAAATAGTTGATTAAAAGATTAAATAGGAAAGTTCTATTACTGCACTTCTCTGAGCAAGTTCCTCAAGAAAAGTATAGATGGATGAACTAATGAAACAATTTCTAAGAGATTTCACTTCTCTTCTGCTCAAAGCAAAGAAAAAAGAATCATAATATCAAAAATGTTATGATTTATGGGCATAAAGAAAGCTAAGAAACCAAATCAATCCCCCGTACAAAACCAATCAAATATAATTTCTGCCAATTGTTACCTCAAATATTTCCATACATCATTTTCAACAGTCCACCAATATTATTTACCACCTCTTTTCAGTAAACCCTTTCTAAACCAAAAATAAGCTCTACAAAATCCCGGGCGCCTCCAATATAAACTCGATACACTTGAATGGTATATCAAAATAAATTGAACATCATATATATTCGTGTATACTATATACAGATACAGATACATATACAGATAGATATGTACAAATGTCTGTGTGTGTGTCCCGAGGGCTTTGTCAGACAACACAACAGAATTTCTGGTTATTACTAATATCAGAGAGCAGAGCCAATACAAATACCAAACGAAAAACTATTTTTTTTTGTGTGCTGTATTTGAAGAACTAAGCCCAAAGTAAATGACACAATGGTAACAAGTCCGTGACAAACAGAGAGAGATATAGAAAAAGAGAAATAGAGTACGTACGAGAACGTATACGAGTGAGGAGTTCTATGCTAATCCCGCCATGTCAATCACATACATAAAGTATTATGCCCGAGGAAACACCAGACCTAGATGAGCCTCAAACTGAAATTTGACTTCAGTTTTTGACACACACGGGTGGCAGGGGGTGGACTGGAAGGGTAAATGTCATCAGCAAACATTGATAGTTGATAGTGCCTGATAACGATCCGAAACCGAACCCAAATCGAACCAATTTCCAACTGCAGCTAGTGGCCATTTTTAATGGCTTATCAGGGACGAGTGTGCGCTCCACAGCTGAGACCATCCCGCCCTAAAAAATACTCGTAGGTATCCTCTATCCATATCTCTGGGTGCTGTAATAATTTCAGATGTGTCATAGTAGATCGTGGTACCGCTATATAAATCTATTCTCTGTAATATAGTCTCTTCTTTTCGGGGGGCTCTCTCTTTTTCACCTTTTCTGTGTCTCGTCTCTGTTCCGATTATTTATGTGGCGCGATATAAATTTTCTGTGCATATTGACACATTAAATCTCAATGTGTCATGTGGCATTAGGCTGTTTTATATGCCCCAAACATGGACAATGACGATGAAATGAAGAGACAATTCTAGTAGGAACTCCACTCCTTGGTTTTGATGAGTGAGATAAACTGATTTTGTCAATGAACTTCTAATGAAAAAGAGATAGAGCACAGGAGATATTTTAAAGAATTTCTATGCTTTATTTAGAAGTATATTCTAAGGAAACTAATTCTGTAAATAGCTGAATATATGAATGAACTTATATATGATAATTTTCTGAAGGAAAACGATTATATATGTACATATAATCTTTAGAATTAAAGGAACAAATTACATAATGAAGGATTATGGAAGGAAATATCAGTAAATGATGTTAATTGTGTTATGATAGCTGTACCAGCTTTATAAATTCTTTAGAAGAACAAATGGGTTCAGATTTCTTATAAATGCAATGTACGTATTTTGGTACCCATTTCTTTGTCTGGCAAATATACAAATTCTTTCAAATTTCGAAAGAAAGATATCAAAGCTCTATTATCATGAAGTGTCTGGAACATATGTACGTCTGGAGAAAGTCATAAAGATATCATATCATATCAGAGGATATTAATAACCCATTATAGTCATATATGATTTGCAATTGTTAAATGATTCATTTACTTGAACGCTTTGAATGATAATAAATCGAAAACTTGAAAAATGATTGATGAACTTTTCATAAAAGTAGAAAGTAAATTTGGATTTCCAGTAGAACTTTAGGTACATTTAAGAGGAATTTCAACAAATATATATAACAAATTGTACCTCTAACAAAAATCAAAATTTTCAAAGAACTCTACGAAATTCTCCGAATTAAATTCCAGAAATGTTTCGAAATAAAATGCTGATGAAAAAACTGCCATTTCTTGCCGTTGAATAATGATTGCATAGATTTGATCGTAAATGTCGCTATTTAGTTTTTATTGGAAGTAATACTAATTTTTATTGGTTTATGGCCCTATATTGTTTTAATCAATATGCCCGCCGCAAAACCCAACGGAATCGCGCTTATCTACCAATGCTTTTTGACGTTCCCCCCAGATAACACCAGGGGACAAAAAAGAACGCTCGCTCGTAGCGCTGTAGCCACGTTTCCATATCACTCGAAATATTATTGAAGCAACAGAAAATAGAACTCGTTACCATCGCAGAGAGGAGAACCCAGGACTTATTGACAGGGCGGGCGTTTATTTGATTTCCCCCTCACTAATCTAATCGCGAAAAACCTGCCAGAACCGAACCACCACCAGCTCCAGCCAGACAGCCAGCCAGCCAGCCAGCCATTGAAACAAAAGTACAAGGCATCAGGCCAGGCAGCACCAGCACCAGCCACCCGACCAAGGGGCAGAGCCAGAGGAATTGTTTTATTGCCACACCCCAAAATCAAGTGGGCCGCGCTGTGACGTACCCCGGCACATGCCCCGACAAAATAAATAGGCCTGTTCTCTACAGAACTACAGTTGTAGTTCTCTAACTAGGAACAGCATCTAACATATGTAAAATAAATGCAGCTAATGGAGATTTTAAATTAGAGATATAGTAGATCTAAGAAGCTAATGAAACGGAACTGTTAGAGAACTGTATACATACGAAATTTATGTATTAGTATCAAGTAAAAGAGATTTAAAGCTCATGGGTTTGTAATATAGGTACATATGTAGAAGGAATCCTCTTGTATTTTTCTATCTTCTATTATTCTCAGTTTTGTTTTTCGCTTCGCACTCTTTGGGTTTTCATCTTGCAACTTTTGGCTTTAACCTCCAGGATTAAGCTCTGCAATTGTGTAATTTTTATTATCCGAAACTCGACTGTATTCTTTAATTGATTTCCATAACAGTAATCAGAAAATATTACTCAGTCCAAAAGAGAGTGGGGTCCCAGACAATAATACCCAGCCAACTCTTTGAATAATAAATAAAGTAAACTTAAGTTGCCTTGTCGGCTTGACCAGGTGGATTAACCGACAACAAAAAAACGGCAACGGGCAAAGGCCATAAACGTTAATTGCATACCAACAGATTTTATGGGCTTAATGGATATCGTCGATATTGTCGATATCGTCGTCGATGTCGTTCGTCTTGACATGCGCTCTCGGGTCATAAATCGTAAGCGTGTTCCCGTGTGTGAGTGTGTCTCTCCATTTGTGTGTATTTAGTCTTTCTCACTCTTTCGTGTGTGTGCATTGACATTTGCATTGCTCTCTCTTGTTGTTTCTGTGGCTTCGCGGCTTGCGGCGAAGTTTCGTAAAGAGGGGGGAGGACAAGGAGACAAACAAAACATGAAAAGATAACAGCAAAAACTGCATATGCACAAAATTTGCATCACCAGGCGGCAGCAGGGGGACAGAGCCAGAGCTTTCCTAGAGTTAAGCTTTCAATATAAATTTAGGGGTTCTAGCGGGTAAAGGAGGACAGAGGCCTAGAGGGGACCATAAGCCATACTAAAATCGAATGGCAAAGCTCTGCTTAAGCTTTACCTTTCCTTAAGTCAAGCTTTCAATGTAAATTGGAAGCGAAATTAAGCTAAAGAAAGAGAAATGACTAATTGAGTGTATCCTAATCGAATAAAAGGGGAACCGAACGTTCCTTGATCGCTCGATTGTTGGTCTGCAAAAGTTCTCCTTGTATGTGAGGAAAGAGATTTTTAGAAGAAGAACTTCCTCGAAATATGTATTCTTTTCACTCAAATATTTGCATTATTATGAGATATTCGTTGTTTTCTTTTTCCAAGGCATAACTAAACCAGCAAACAGACCCCACAACATCTCTCCACACTTCAAAAACTCCAATTAGAGAGCTCCCGCAATGCTAATTGCTGTGAGATTATTCTGCTCTCTTCCTCTCGTACTCCACCTTCACTATCATTCACTTCTCCTTTTCCAACTTTTGTTTATATTTTTCATTAAATACTGAAAGTTTTTAAGAAGATGATCAATCCATTTGGTATGGTATGTATGTTTTATAGTTAAATTGATTTACGATACGAAATTAGTCAATAGAATCCACAGACAAACAAACAAACAAACAGCAAGCTGCTGGCAGCACACATTTCGTGAGTGCCAGGAACATAAATCAAGGCGTCTCTTGGGATCAATCTCTCGCCCTCGACTTTTGGGGCAACCCGAATGGAATATCATAAAAATGAAGCTTGAACAAAATTTTGATTTTTATGAGCTAATTGGCCATTGGACGTGGATCTATGGCAGGTAAACGATTTCTTATAAAATTATACATCTTTCAGTGTGAGACGGAGATACGTATACATGGAGATGGAGAAAAGCGCGAACCGCACGAGCTGAAGGTGGAGTTTGACATAAAGACAATGCACAGCTCTGTGCTTCGGAATATGTCGAGGAGGATCCGGGAGATTTGGGAGAAACCCCAAGAAGCAGCGAAGGTCATCCGAATTTCAGAGGGCAAAACACAGAAATTGATTAATGTATGACTAAGAACTTGGGATAAGCAATGGAGGTGTCTTATAGCCTGGTTTTTACACAAGATTCCACGAAAATATAGAGAATTTGAGATCAAACTGGTGCACAAAAGGATAATAGGTAATAGGTAAACACATTTATTTAATAAGTATTTTTGCCCACTTGCTTGAAGAACAAAATTATTTGGTAAGAATAGTTTCCATTCTTTGAATAGTAATAATGAAGTATTAGAAGAGTACTTGTTAAATGAAGTATCAGAATGTATTGCAAAGACAGGTTGTCTTTGTTCATTTCTCCAGATCTCCTATACGACTATAGCAAGATTATCAAAATACAACTTTCATTTTATTGTATTTACATGTTTTTGATCAACCAAAAGACCGTATTTCCATTAACACTTTTACAGAAGAAAAGTTTTCTATTAAAATTCCCCCTTTTTTGGGACAAGCAACGAATCAATATCCGACGGAAAATTCTGGATTATTTTTGTAAGATCCAATCAAAATTATACCTAACAAAAATGAACTTTTGATGAACACTTACCGGGTTGGGGTTGCGCTGGATATGCGGGCTTCTTCATCCATTCGTAGTACTGCGGTTTCTGTGGCGATGTCCGATTGTTGTTGTTGTTATTTACAGTGACACTGTTGTTGTTGTTGTGGGTGGATGGACTGTTGTTGTTGTTGCCAGAAGGACCACTCAGATGGTGGCCAAGATGGTGATGCGGCGACGAGGCCGATGTGGGTGCACCCGGACTGGAGATCTCACTGCCCGAAACGGTAATCGGTGGCGATGGCAGTCCTTCGGCTATGTGCTGCTGCTGCTGCTGCTGCTGGGAGTGATTGGGCGGTGCCTCGGCGCCCAGACTGCTGTTCGTCTCGTTCAGCTGTGTGCCACCCACAGTGGGTCCTGGTCCACCGGCGGAACTGCTGCCCGAGCTGGCGGAACTGCTGGATCCGGCACTGGCCAGACCATGGACATGATGCTGCTGCATCAGTTGGTGTGCCGATGCGGGTACATTCTGGACGAAATTGTCGGCCGCCGCCGAGCTGGAGGCGGGTGAATGCCAATCCCCGGCCGCTGCCGCCGAGTGGAACATGTGATGGGAGTTGTAGTACATCTGATGGGCAGCGGCGGCATGATGGGCCGCATGCGAGGAGTCCACATCGCCCAGGAACTGATGATTCGGCGGCGTGTGATAGTTGGGCGTCCAGTTCCAGGGCTGGCCGGCGGCGGAGGCATAGGCCAGATTGGCAGCACTATGCTTTTGCGTGTAGGGCAGTGTATTGTAGTAGTGTGAAACCATTTTGGGGACTGGACCTCTCTCAATTTGAGGTTAAACGCGATTGTTGTTCTTGCTCTGGGCCGGCTATGATGTCACGAGTCCTCCAGCTGTATGGTTGACTTAATCCTTAAAGGTTTTCTAAATGCTTTTTGTTCTTTGTTTTACAAGTAATTGCACATTTTCTCAAGTTTATTTGAGCATCCGTATTCCGTTAGCTTCCACTTTGAGTCTCACTTTTTCGCTGATCTTCCTTTGCACTCTCTTTCGCTCTCTCACACAAACACACGCACACTGCTCCCGCACTCAAGCTTGCAATTTATAGAACTTATCGATTATGGTTCGAAGTATTTTTTCCGCGTAAATGTTGGTATTTTTGCACTCACTTTCGCGCTGGCTGGTATCTCAGGCTCTGTGGTTATTTGATTTTTCCGTTGCGTGCTGCCGTGTTGCGACGTTAAGAGCAACTGAAAGCAAAGCAAACGCAACTGATAAAAAACCCCATGGAAAGGCAGTCGTCCCACCACTTCGGCCCACAGACACTAGTTGTCTCGCTCACACACAGGCACTCTGCCATAAGGTGTTATTTTTTTAACCCTCATTTCCGTTGTGGATTCGAAATTCAAGATGGCTTATGTTTGGTTGCCCGCTTGGTCTCTTTCTCTTCGGCCCAGCTGCTGTCTCGCTCTGGCCCTGCGATGGCTGGCAGGTAGGCCACGCCTCTCGTTGTTGAAGGCAGGTAAAACGTCTAAGCCATGCCTGTGGATGGGTTCAAGAAAAAGGGGTTTTCTTCACCTTTTACTTTACAAGCCGCATTCGATTTGTACTTTAATTGCAATTGCCGTTGGCCAATTAAGTAATTGCATGCTGTGTATTATGCAATTAGTGGCTATAAAATCATATTTCTACGACCATAACCGGGGGGATTTCATTTCATTTATGTTGTATGTAGTTTTATTTGACTTGAACAAACATCTTGGATGAAAGGGATTTCCTATTCTTTTTTTTTACCACTCCCCCAAGTGCCAATCAATGCTTTACTATTCAGATTTGAGAGTTTTATAGGCATATACTCGTACTATCCATAGTACTATTGTATTATCGTATTTGATATGGCGTAGTGTTTGCTCCATTGTCCAGATATTTGTTATTTGTCAAGCAATTGTCGTTTATATGGGCGCCTCTACGAGTATATGACTGGGGCTCTAATTGCCCTATAATTGTTATAGTCAGAGAACTGCCTATGGATCGGCTAGGATACTGACAAGGTGGCACGTTTGTACTTGTCTGGGGGTTAAGGTGGCAACTGAAGGGCTTCGATAAGAAGCTATTCGTAATCGTCTAAATATACGATAGCTATTGTACTTTTACACTGAGGATCGAACAGATTGTATTCTAACTCAGTAGATTGAAGGTTCTTCAAAGCTTCTGAAGGTTTGAGGTGTGCTTTCTTAAACACAGATGTCGGCATAAGAGCCGTATAGCACGTCCCAAATTATATAAAATTTTTAGAAGAGATATATTCGGATATGGGCATTTCCGCGAAAAGGTCAACCAAGAGTCAAAAAAAAGTACCGAAGATCTTGCTGTTTTTGATTATATATTATTTAGAAGTATTGAAATTTTATATTTTTGGGTTAAAATAGTGAATAAAAGTTCATATGTAAAAAATAATTGTAAGCGAAGTTGAGTTTGTATGTATCTTGCAATGGGTACGTTTTATAGGCTTATTTCGTTAAAATATTTACTACATTTAGAGTTCTCTTACCGTAGAGCTTCTCTTCTTTAATTGTACTTAGATAAGTGAAGTTACGGTAAAATTACAAAGAGAGACAACAGAGCACGAATTAACCGTATTTGAGCTAATCTCTAATCTGATCTTCTTTTGTCGCGTGAGTGACCGAAAAACAGCATAAGTTGTCAAAACTTTTGCATTTATTGATAAGAGTGGACGCAAATTTGTAGTTTACGTGAGATTGGTTCAACAGTCAGTGAAATAAAATAAAATAACATTTTTTTCCAATAGTGGTTTTTTTATTCATTGCGAAAGTTTGTCGTGTGAGTGACCGTAAGTGCAATCCCTTCAAAAAAAAATTATTTTTGCCTAGTTATTGTTAGCTTCGTTCAATTAAAATTTAGATGGACCAACAAAATATTAGTAAACATATATATATGTTAAGAAAAACCGAATTTAAAAATAAATTAATTTCTTTTCTTCTGTAACATCGAGTATTTTTCAGTCGTTTGCAGCTCATGGATATCGCTTTTTTATTTTTTCTTCCTCTTCTTAGCTTAAATATTAATGAAATGACTATTATTATATATATAATTGCACACAAAACTGCATTGGAAAAAATGTCGCGTGAGTGACGTCGCGTGAGTGACCCAGAAGAATCCTTAGCAAAAAAAGGACAGACCAAATTTTGAAAAATCATAAGTCTACTAATAAAGCTTTTCTTATTTATGTCAAAAATATTTCAAGTTCAAAATTTGCACACAATTCGCAGAGTTTGCCGATTATTAGCATTGATGTCTAAAGCCATGTCTATTTGAAGTCGCGTGAGTGACTCTTTTTGTGGCTTTTATCTCAAAAGATAAAAGCCGGAGGCTCTCAATTCTTTTAACCATGGATAGTACTCTCAAAATACTACAAAAAATTATTAGTGGTGAAGTGTAAAAGATTTAATTTTGTTTGATTTATTTAACATTTAAAGTTTTATTTTGCTTCCGAAAGTCGTGTGAGTGACCGCGGAAATGCCCATATGCTTGTTTCTTAAGTAGATTAAGAAACAAGTTGCCGATCATTACGTATTTCTTATGTATTGATGACCAAAAGAACATATGTTATTTTGAAGAGATCTTTAATCTAAGTGCAACAGACCTTTATATATTTTTAAACAATTCAGTTAGATTCCGTTATAAAAATAATATTACAATTTTAATTTCACTGATTTCTTTCTTTTATTACAAGACATTATATTTGAAGAATTAAACATTCAATTCTTGAATATCTAAAGTCAAACTTCCTTAACTCAAGTTTCAATATTCCACGAAATGTTCGCCTTGACGTTCCACTGGTGAAAGATTTAAATTAAGAAACTAGAATGCATTTAGATAACGTCAAAAGTAGATTTTCTTTAAATCTATACCATCGTTTAAAGACATTAAGATGCCATCTGAAGGCCTTGTTGTTCTGGCTATAACTATAATACATATATTATAAATGAAAAATAACAAAATATTATGATATTTCTGAGGATACTTTAGGCTAGTTTCATACCGATCATCCTCCATTCGTCCTGTAACAGGTTTAAAGAAATTATATATAGAACAATCAAACTTTACACAGACTTTTAGAGAACTGCTAAGATAAGGAAATCTAGATCTAAAGGAAATCTAGATCTAGAAAACCGTTACAAAAACAACCCGAATCTACCAGTTTATCCCTAATCTTTATATCGTTTTCCTCAGAAAAGTCAACTCCCTCGCTAATCCCAAAAACAAAAAGATCTTAGCTCGCGCCGATTGAGTAATCCCAAGCAATTCCAGAAATTCGAGAAGCATCCCTATAAAAAATACATTCATTGATCATTCAAGATCCCCGATCGTAAAACTGCAAATGTCGCGTCAAATAATTAGAAATGAATACAGCTGTGACAATGGAACCAAGGATGGTCTATGGTCAGGAGCAGCAAAACCAGGAGCAACAGTATCGACAGCCGTTGGCCTCGCGAGCTATGGGATGTACTTAAAATTCACTTATTAACGCTGGCGAAGGAGAGTGATATGATCTACTAGAAACTGGTTCGGTTCGAGGATCATCGTGTCCAAACAAAAAACCCCTTAATGCCCGTAAAGACAAAACATTGTAAAACAATTGAAAGGGCCGGTAACAAAGCACAAAGTTTTATGGTTGCGCGAACGCGACCTAGAGCAGGAGGACACGATCGTAACGGTTTCGGGGACACCAAACAAGGCTCATACAGATACAGATAGATGGGCTGTGTTTGGGTTGGGTTGGGATCGCATCTGATCGGCCTGAGATCATAAAGTTCACACAACAATTAGGCACAGCCACAGCCCAGATTTTTGCTTCGCTTTTTTTTTCGCAAATATCGTCAACAATTCGAAGGAATTTACTACGTGGGCAGGGCCAGGCAACCGGTAGGGCAGGGGCCTGGTTCTGTGAGGTGAGGTGAGGTTCAAAACGGTTTCGCTTGGGTTGTGTCAGGCACGGGCAAGTCATGTAACAAGGTAGAAGGTTACCTGGAAGTCATTAGGGGCTTACAAAGGCTAATCCGAAAGGGAGGTATGTATGTGCATAAACATATGCCCAGTTCATTCTAGTCGAGTTCTAGATGAATCAAACGTTTCAAAAGATCATCTTCATCATACATATTTATTAATGTATTCATTTTGTATAGATTAGGGTCAGAGTCTACAATTTGCTTACACTTTCCGTATGATCTCTAAAGAATATCTGTCTAAATATAAACCTTCTCCATTTAAATGAAGTTTGTATTATTAAACAAATATTTTTTATTTTTCTGGCTTATTTTAATCCATCTTTTTAATCAACATAAGCGCCTGATTTAGTTTCTCTTTTTCTAAATCAGAGTCTTATCAAGATCTCAAGGAAGGTATAGGTGGTCGTCAGCTTTGTAGCTTTCGGCATATTTGAACAAACAACAACATATTAATCCGATTTTCCGTATGATTCTTGAGACGTTTTTTTGTTTAGTTCTCTCCTCCTAATAACTTCCTGCATCTACCCTAAGATACGTTAGCCAACAAGGTTATAATTTCATCATAGATCAATCAAAAGATTCACCATGAATCATTTCTATGAAATAAAAATCCTTTTAATGCAGGTCTATCAATCTATTGATCTATCCTAAGTGATGACCGATCGTCAGGGAAGTATGCCATATTCAACCCTTCCCAGTTTTAATAAAAACTTATCTACGATCTCTAAAACACTCTAATGCATCTCTATCCAATCATCATAAATTAGAATCTGTCCCCTGTGGGACATAAACAGATTGTAAAGAACTCCAAAAATATTTATATATTTTTCTTCAATTATCTTAATAAATCCATAAAGAAAGCAAAGCAAGCGCCATTTCCAAGCATGTCCCATAAAGCAGACTCCCAAAAATTAAACTCGAGGGGCAATCAGGTCCCAGATATGACCAGGGCCCAACTGTCGAACCAGAACCCAACCAGATATTATAACGAATATACATACATATGTAGAACGTATAACGAATAACGTATTTACCGTCGCCAGACTATGGACGATGACAGATGGAATGGAATGGCTTTGTCGAGCGGCATTTGCTGTTTGTCGGTTCGTTTAACGTTTTGGAGAGTTTTATGGCCATTGGCCACGACCAACCCCACACTCCGCACACTCCTTCCATCTCTCATACGAGCACCGTACCCCCTCCAACCACAGGGCAAGTGCATTTTGTGCGTTGTAGAAGGTAATCGTACTACCGCCAGCACCTCCACAGAGCTTTATGGGTGCCGCGACATTAGCGATAAAATATCTTTGTTAATAAAACAAATTAAAACGAATAAGAACGAAACGCGACGAAATACAATTGTGAGAAGAACCCAAAAGGTATTTTTGGATTTCGAAATGATAGCCAATGGAATAGGGGTTTCCTAGATAGCAGTTGCAGACTTTAAACAATCATTATATTTGATTTTGGTAAAATATATTTTTTATTTTTCAAAATGTATTTCTACGATTATCATTGTCACAAAAAATAGGCATAAATTAACAAATTGTTAAGTGTAGCGCGAAAGGTAAAAATAAACACGATTTAAAAAGTTTTACTTAAAAACAAATTAAATACAAAAGGAATTTCATTTCATTTAGATATCATCTCTTCAAATATCATCACACATCGAGTGCCTCGAAAACGAAGTGCACAGCAAAATGATGGGGAAACATGCAACAGCAGAACGACAGGAAGAACCACAAAATAAAGATCGTTAGTTGATAGTTTTCCCCCGACTGGTTTCTCAGTTTCTAGCATAAGAACAGGCAACATATACCGATTTATCAGTTTCAGTAGTAAAAGCGTATAAAAATATATAATTTTTTTGTCGTTTTGGGGGTAGCCTTGCCCAAAGTTTTTTTGATTTTGATTTGAGGCATTTGCTGATTTGTGAACTAGAATGGGTATAACATTTCTTGAGAAAGTTGAGTACAATTTTAGGATGTAGTCTTATACAAGGTTATTATTTGTGATTGATTCGATTGATTGAAGAACTTAATTTTTATTTTTAGTTGGATTCAGACTTTGGGACTAATATGGCAACCCATTTAATTTAAATAAATTTATAATTCATTTTTAAATCAGGTCTCAAAAGTGTTTTACAACAAATTTAAATGAATTTTGATTATAATTCGCAAAAATTATATTTATAAAGGTTTTAAAGAATGATGCCAATACGGAAATAGATTTAAGTAGTTTTAATTTCATTTTAATTTAAATAAACATAGATTTAAGTTCTTTCATTCAATAATATTTGCATTCCATAATAAAGACTGAATAAAGTAGACAAAAAATACTTTTTAGATACAGATTAAAACGTAACTTTAGATTTCTTGATTTAAAAGTAGTGAAAAGAGTCTTAAAAAGGTTTTAGATTGGTTTTAGAAATTATATAGAAACAAAAATGAACTATTTTCATTATAGTTCTTCGTCTTCTTACTCCTTATGGATCACATATCAAACACAAATTTAAGATTATTCTTTGCAATAGTAAAACACACGAATTTCTCTTTTCGTTAAAAATCCTCAAAATAAATATGATTTATGGAGATACCTTATCAAGTGTATAGCCCTTGTATAAGACCTTAGTTTAATGTAGAAAAATGTTTCCATTTTGTGACTTGAAAAACGTTCAGCAATGCTTCACATCATTTGAATCGATTCTCCAACGAGAGCTACCGCCCAGAGCTTATTTAGTACTTTGCGGCTTTGTTAAAATAGATATCTTTGCTTTAGCTAACTCCACCCGTACACATGCCAATCGAATTGATATGTACACAAGGCTACACAGATACGGATGCGGATACACAGATATACAGATACAGATGTACATGGCTAATGTCTTAGGCCCTTAGATCGCTACAGATGTCTATTTATATATGTACAGAGAAGGAGGAAGTAGGGGGAATTGCTTGTGTATGTGTGTGGGTGGGTGTCTGTGTCCAAACTACGCCGAGCCGAGCACCTCGTTCAATATCATCTCGCGGGTCATTAGCTGGCCATTATTTACTCGCGTCCGGGATCGACTGCGACTGAGTTGTGCCCGTCTCTCGGCCCCCGCGGGTCGTTGTCTGCGCGCCTGTCGATTACGCTGGCCAAATGCCGATCCCGTTTGCAGCGCCTCCAGCAGGCTGTCCATGACGCCCTCCTGCGCCTGGGCCGCATCCATGTCGACCAGGGCACGCTTCTGCTGTTGTCGGGCCAATTGTTCTCGCGCCGACTGTTCGCGTGCCTCCTGCATGCGCTGCTTCTTCTCCAGCTCCTCGCGAGCGCGCACATTATCGTTGTGGGCCGACTTGAAGGCATCCTTGAATGTCTTGATGTCGGCAAAGAACTCCTCCATGGTGTACTTGTTGGGATCGAAGGAATAGTACTCGCTCAGGTCCTTGTATAGCTTCTCCATTTGCAGTTGCATTTTGCCTGAAATTTGAACGAAATTGTATTATTTATGCTCAAGTTATTGGATGGGACCACAAGACATACCCAATACATCGACTTGCTGTCTGCATTCCTCGGCAAATTTACCCATCACCTCACTGAACTTGTCATCATCGCATTGCGGGACCTTGTTGTTCTGCAAATCCGTTTCCAGATTCTTTACAGCCGAATTCATTTGCCTCATTGCCTTCTGTATGGCATCCATATTCACACGCGACGCCCTGTCCACATGCGACAGATCGCTGTAAAAGTTGAGAGCATCGGGGAATCTCTTTTCCACGAGATCGGCCAGATAGTGGAGCAGCGTCGACTTGTTATCCGCATCCTTGGTGTTGGTCAATTTGGTCAGGTAGCTGATCTCAAAGCCAAAGGCAGCTTCGTTCTTGGAGCCCGAGTTCATGTAGTTGCCCAGCAGGAGTATCAGTTCCAGGATCTTGGAGAACTTTTTGCTGTTGCGCACCTCCTCGCAGGCTGCTGTACCGGCCACAATGTCGGGTTTGATATCCGTCACCATGTCCGCGTAAGTCAGCTTGAAGTTCAGGTTGTGAAGGCGCGGCGACAGGCGTTTGATTTCACCTAAAAAAACGGAATGATTCTTAGATGGTTGTGTTCTTTTATAGCAGATATACCCCACTTACCTATGGTTGCTGCAAACTGTTCAATGGCCGGCAGTGGTTCTCCCTTTGTTTTGATCTCCTGCAAACGCTTGAGCTGCTCTGGCGGCGGCAGATACTGGATCAACTGCTGCAGAATATTGGAAGACATTATGGCCGTATCGCAGCGCAGCAGACAGATCTTGATCTGCTCGTATGACAAATGCTTGAGGGAGCCACCCAACAGTATGGCCAGATTCTGGGCAGACTTGGAGTCGAGTACACGCAGATCGATCGTCTTTTTGGTCAGCGTTGTCGGCTTGTCCACCGCATCCTTTTGCTCTTTCTTCACGGGCTTTGAGGAGAATTTCATGGCCAGTTCCGCGAGGAAATCATCTTGGGCTAGCCTATCCTCCTGGCACTTGACCCAGAACGCCTTCGCGGACATTTTGGCCGGCACAATCGCCTTCCAGTTGGCCCGCTTCATGGGATCCTTCACGTCCCATTTTTTCTTGGGCTTCAGGCCGTGCGGCAGGACGGGCACCATGGGCCCCATCATCATGGGTGGCGGTGGCGGACCTCCAGGTCGCATCATGCCAGGCATCATGGGCGGTGGCGGTGGACCACCACCCATTCCGGGCATAGGCGGCGGGGGTGGTGGTCTGGGTCCTCCCATGCCAGGCATTGGCGGTGGTGGCGGCGGGCCTCCCGCTTGTCCCGGCATAGGAGGCGGCGGCGGTGGTGGTGCTCCTCCACCACCAGGTGGTGGCGGCGCCATTGGTATATTAACTTTCGGTAGCTTATTGGGCGATGGAGCGGCCACACCATTGGCCTCCATCAGCTTGACTTTCTCCTCGAGATGTGCGGCCTTGGCCTCCGCCTCCTGCTTGGCGCTCTCCAGCTCCTCGATCTTCTTCTCGTATTCCTCCGAGCGCTTCGACTCCTTGGCCTTGGCCTTCTCTACAATATCGTCCAGCAGGAGAGAGGTGTCAATGTTAAAGTCGCGATTGGCAAAGTTCGGATCACAGTAGCCCTTGTGGAAGACGATCTGCGAGATGCACTCTTCGATCAGTTGATAGTAGGCGGGTCGGAAGTAAAAGTCGTCGCGGATGTACAGCAGATGCTGCAGAATGGACAGGAAGTACGGCTCCGAGTTGGTGTCCGTGATGAGGTTCTTCAGCACATCGAAACAGTCCTGGGCATCGTCCATGTTGAAAGTCACATTATCGAACCGCTGCACGAACTCCTCAAAGTCATCCTCCCGAATCTCGTTAAAGATCTTAAAGTGCTGCTGCAGGGCCTCATTGTTGCTGGTCTCCACGATCTTCTTGAACTCATCAAGACGATCGTACAGCCCCATTCGCATGATCTCGCACCTCAGATGCAGGCGAAAATTCAGATCCGTGGGTGTGTTCGTCAGCGTATTGATGAAGATCAGACTGTGGCAGGCCAGCTCTCGCTTGGGATCCTGCTTGTCCGACGCAAACAGTGCATCCACAATCGGTCGGAAGCGTTCGCTGGACTTGTACGATGTGGCTGCTATCGTGGTGATGGCTCGCAGCACCTTCTCGTAGCCATTCCGCTCGTAAACGATGCAAAAGGAGGCCAACAGCTTGAGGGCCTCGCACATGGTCTGCGGCTTGCGGGGATCCAGAGATTGGGCCAGCAGCAGGACCACGCTGTGCTGATCGGGCACGAGCACCACATTGAGGCCCCACGTGTTGTTCATGATCGCTTTGAGGCATCGTATCGCCTCGAATTCGATGCGATCGTAGGTGCGATCCTTCTTAGCTCTCGATAGAAGCTGTTCGATCTGTCCGATGCCCGCCTCTCCAAACTCCTTGATCCACGAGATGGGATTGCTGGTGAGGGCCACGCGCAGCGATTCCACGCACTGGTACACCTTATGCTCGCTGTGCTCCCCATTCTGCAGATACTCCACATAGTCGATGGGCTTCTCGAAGCGGGAGTGCGTGTTGCGCTCCAGTGAGTTTTTGCCTGGTTGAATAAAGATACAGATGCAGATACAGAGATATTGGATTAGTATGGCTTTAGAAAATATCGAGTGGGTTGCATATCTTATCAGAAAATGCTCGTAATTAAATCCCATTAACACGGAATGGATGATTAATCGAATGACCTCATACTTTCACACAGTTTTTGCCGAATCATAACTGATTTGATAAGAATACGAGTATATCTATATTTGGACGTTGTCATGCAATGACTGCATCTTACAAGAGGCGATGCAATTACTGCACCGTCAAGTGGCCCGTGTGACACCAGCAGAAGGCTGTTACGCGCGGATCCCAGGCAAAACGCAGCCCTCCTCCCGCCCAACCGACCGAGGGGCCGACCTATATCTAGGTAGAGAATCTATATCTGTGTTGCAAATCACGTTTCAAATTGAATATCAGCTTGGAATAAGCTTTATATCTGTACAGAAGAAACCTCTGGTGCTTCTTAGAGTTCCATTCCACTGCGTTCCCACAGTACATACTCGTATATTGTGATAATCAGAGGGTGACTCATTCCTCTTTATCTATTGGCCCCCTCTAGTGCATACGACGTACTTTTTTAACACACTTCTGTACTAGTACGACTAAAAGTACAAGTAAAGTGGAAACTTGATAATAAGAACTTCTAATTATCTATTCCATATACGCTTTTTGAATTTAGGAATACACACGACATGTATTTTGTTTTTAGATACTCGGATCCGAGCCTCGACCGCGACACTACGTATTTTTTTTTATAGCATTCTCGGGCATCACAGCATGGCATGTATTTTGTTTTTACATTTTCCGACACTCTCTTTTGCACTCATCGCTTGTGCGTCCTATGCGACAGAGGTATAGGAGCTGTTGGCAGCAAAGGGCGCGCTATATATACTCGTTATAAGAACTATCATATTTACTTTACTAGTACCTTCTTCCGTTTGTTTTATATATACATTCCTAGACCATAACTTGATCTACGAATTTTTTATGGCTCGTAAAATAATCTCAAAATTCCAACTGAAAGTCATCATTTATATACAATGTAATTACGCGACATCATTAAAGTGTACGCGAAATGCAATCTTTTATTGATTCTTACAATAAATAGAAAGCATTTTATTGTTCAGAATCCACCTTGGGGGAATTTTTGTATAGTATTTCATAACGTAAACACATTTAAGCTGTTGGAATTGAACATTTGTCATATCCGCTGCTTTATACCCATAAAATACTAATCGTGATGGGTATAAGATAGTCTTCTTAACATTTTATCCAGCTATAACTCTGTATAAATCTCTCCATGAAAGATTATGCTACTGGATCTATAAAACTTCCCTAGAATATAATGCATATTAGCAGTACTTCCATCTGTGGAAGCTCCACTGTGTAACGTTATCGCAAAAAACTTGTTAGGCAAAGTAAACCTCGAATACAACCCACAAAATCAGCCTTGAAGAGAGGGGACCTTCTCCCAAACACCACACCCACCGCAATCATTCCACTAAATATGCCATATCCGAAAAAAAACAGTCAAATTGGCCCTCCCCCATAGCAAAAGCAGCAGCACACACACTTGATATGGATACAAGTGGCCCCAGTAGAGCCCCCAAAGTACTCGTACACTAACTGTTTTATTAATTAACTCCGAGAGCCAACCGAAGCGTGTTAATGAACGGAT
This sequence comes from Drosophila lowei, assembly GCA_008121275.1. Lineage (NCBI taxonomy): Eukaryota > Metazoa > Arthropoda > Insecta > Diptera > Drosophilidae > Drosophila > Drosophila lowei. Next base: position 25,632,430 of record CM017779.1, read on the forward strand.
TTCAGCTGTTTGTTGGCCATCATCATCACCATCATCATCATCCAGTCAATCCGTTTTTTTTAGCTTTCAGTTCATTTCGCAAACAAGTGGCAGAGGTAGAAGCGGTAGGTGGCAGTACGGGGCGGGGGGTATGGTTCTGCCACGATAAACACGACCCATAAAGAAAAAGTTTACTTTATATTCGGTTATTTATTGTTTACTTGAATATTCCTTCCCCCCCTTACGACCTGTAGATCCCCACATCCACACTTCATGTAGATCTGCAGCTCAACCTCAAGTCTGGTGATTATTGGCATCATCATCATTATTTATTTTCAGCCGATTTTGTCATAAATTTACTTATCGTTTTCATATACTCTTACGAATATGCATAGCATTTTTATGGTGGAAAAATTCTAGAAAAATACTCACTTTTTCAGAACGTTACGGTTGCATTTCTCGAATATAAGATACCCTACTACATACTCTACTCTTCATTTAGGAGAAGTCAAACCAAAAAAAACCCCCCTCATTGCCCAGACTCATGACAAGGCTTCGTCATGCACACGACAATATTTTGTTTTTCGATACTCTGCCATTCTGCTTTGAATTGAAAAAAGGCGATAACAATACAAAAAAACAAAAATATGTTTTTGTTTTCTTCAATGAACATATTTGTTATTCTTTTCTTATGTACAATCCGATCGGTCTTCTGAAACACAGTACATATATCTTAAAAACTGTGGATACCGCACAGCTTTTTTTAAATTATTTTCGAAAGCGGATGTGGTGGTGAGACACATAGAAAACAGTCTCTGGTATATTCCTCCGATATTACGGAAATATTTCCTTAAAAGATTATACGTAAAAATTTTCTTCTGCCACTAACATGAACTTAAACGAATGCAATATACCCTTTCACTGTCCAAATACCAGGTATAAGCGGAGAGAAAATTCAGAGAGAAGATAGAAGAGAGACAGAAGACAGAAGACAGCACAATGCCAAATCGTTCTGTCATATGCGAGGTTTACCTTGTTCTGGTCTGGTCTCTCTCTCTCAGTCTACCTCTATTTTGGATGCACTTGCTCATTCGATTACGAGCACCCATGGAGAGCACGGAGCAGCAGCAGCGGCAGCAAGTGTATATGCCACATTCACGCGCCTGACACTTTACGTAATTAAAATTGTATAATATGCATGGGTACATTTTTAATTTTCAATGTCTTCGTCGTACGCTCAAAATATGTATATTTTCCATACGACTTTATGTCACGCATTCGCTCGTATGCTTATACGAGAACCAAAGTACGACTATATTTGGTATATATAATATTTGATAAACAAAAAAGAGAGAGCGGAAAAACGAATGAGAAGAAGTACAGTACTGTCAAGGTTAGCGCACAAGTAACCGTTACAAACGATAAGAGAGCAACTTTGATTGCGTCGAGAGTATTTACTTTGAGACTCTAACCTGATAATGGACCATGGGCCATGGGCACCACATGGGCAATTAACTGGAGCGAGACGCGACGAGACGAGAAGAGAAGAGTTTTCAGTTGATGTTGGCATTGAGAACATATCTTCAAGATACGAAATGAGTGCGTTACAATGGTAATTGCTCGTGGTTCATACATAATTGTGCTGTCTTCGAGGAAGAATGGGAAAACTGATGAAGGAAACACAGCAGATCAACATTGATTCAAAGTGGAAATGAAGAATAAAATAGATTACAAATTAAAGGAAACACTTATATATGGAATGGAACCTTTAGATATTCTTTCAGGGCTATTTTTACTATAGATTTTTGGACATTTGTGATCACATTTTAATGAAATTTATTAAAATTTTAAATTTTTCTTGCTTTTGTAAAAATCTAATCAACGCCTTTAAAATTCCATGGCATACAATATCCATGCTCGTTCCCATCTTGTTTCGTTTTCTATCGCTTCTCTGCCTACTGATACTCTTTAAAAAAGTCCTTGAAAAGTGCAAAAGAAAATGACCAATAATCCAAAAAAAAATACATGCCGTGTGTATGATTGATGCTATATATGATGCACCTATATGATACATTGTTCTGATTCTATTTTATATACTACCTTCTTCCAAGCACCAAATCTGTGCCAACTTTTAACGAGATATATTTAAAACTGTGAGATTATTTTGTATAGACAAAAAATTGCACCATTTCCAATAGCAGATCGTTGACATCATATTCATCACAAAAGCCGCTAAGTAGCGATATCTCGTAAAAAAACATTAAACTGGAGACAAGTACGAAGCGAATTGGCAAATAAAACAAAGGAGAAACAAACAGAGAACAGCAGACAGCAGAGAAATTTCACGAGAATCGGACAGACTGCATACAAACACGCACTCCGATAACCACACGTACAAATACCCGTAGAGACCCCCCTAGATACCGTTACCACTAGGTCTTTTCGCTAATCTTATCAGAATGGAATGCAATAAACTTGGAAACACACACAACACAAGGGAGAAAGGTAGAAAGGAAGGGTAAAAAGAAAAGTCGATTCGTTTACCTTTTAGGTGCCAGAGTATCATCTTTTGACGCTCCTCCTTGGACTTGGCCAGCAGCGGTTCCCGTTTGTCCTTGGGTATATTCATATCCTCGATGATTTCCAAGAACTTGGCATCCACCTGAGCCTCGCTAAGCTCCTGAATGTAATGCTCCACATCCTCGACGCCCAACACGCCCTCATTGTCCAGAGAGGTGGGCCGTCCGCCGTGAGTCAGAGTGCCGCTGTTGAAGCTATTGCCCTTCGATTTGGACGGTCGTCCGAACAGGCTCTCCAGTATGCCACCACCTGTGGACTTTGTCTTCTCATGACGAGACATTCTGGAATTATTAAAATAGTCACCAATTAATATTTAATTTCTGGTAAGGAAAAACGTATGTAACCAGACCCAAGCTTCTTGAGACGCATTTTGCCGACAAATGGATTTATTGCGTTTTGCTTTTGTTTTTGTTTTTGTTTTTTGGGACATGCGCAGCTCCCCACAGCTGTTCTTTGTTTACAGTTAGTTACAGAGAGACAGAGGGAAGAGAACTGAATTTGTCGAGCTGCAGAAACCGATTGATGATGGGTTTTCTCCGACGAATGCAATCGATGATGGGAGATGGTGCACGGACGGTCGATGGTCGAGTACGATTATGTGGGGGGGGGAATGGAGTGGAATCATTATCAGTTTGTGGTTTATTTACAATTATCTGGGGAGGCACAGTCCCCCCACTACGTCCTCGATCTCTGAACATCTCGCATCTCAGTGTGGAATTTTCAATTAGCATGTAAATAATGAGAGGGAGGATGGGACCAGAGAGCACATGCTCAGGCTTTCGGTGGCTCATTCGAAGCGTGAAAACTGCTGATTCAAATCATAAACAAAACAAAAACTCGAAAATAAACCAAAGCAATTAGATAAATACAGACATTAATAATCGCGCAAACTAATTTTACAAAATGATGTGATGATGATTAGAATCGTGTCGAACCAAAATAGGAAATTTCAACAGGAGAGACTATCTTTAGCCTGATTATTCGGCTATGGCTTACCCTATGATTACATTATTTATTAATAATAGATGACCATAATGTGATTAAATAGATGTGAGAAAGGTATGTCAAGACTCTTGAGACTCTTAAGAAATATGCCTGGACATCGTTATTTAAATAAATCTTAATCTAGAGATAAATCTATTCCAAAAGGCTACCTTCTACACAAAACCAATGTACCCTTTTTTTCTAAGAACCCAGGGTACAGAGAAATTATGATAGAGAGAGAGAGAGAGGGCAATCCGTGTGTTAGCTCGAGAGAGCGGTAAATATGAATGTTAATGGCTGATATTTGTGCGTGGCTGATTATTGTGTGAATCATGCGGTTAGGCCAAAATGCAATCCGTTAAGATTTGAAGTCGCTGGCCTCCATTCCCGAGGATCGCCTGGGAACGAACGCTTAGACAACGCATCCATCTAATGAATCATTAATGGAATCGAATCACATCATCGGACCGGAGTTCGACGCAGAAATAGAAGTATGTCGATGTAGCAGAAAAAGGTAGAGACGAGCAACAGGTTTGGCGGATTCCGCTTTTTATACCCTTGAATCGCGATGTATTATGATTTTTATTAGAAGTTTGCAACGCACAACTGCAAGGGTATCTATAGCTATAGCTATAGCTCTTCCATTCCTCTTTTATGGGCGTGCAAAACGTACGCAAATCATTCACAATTGTCAAGCTTAAATCACATTTAATGCCAATGTGAATGATGTGCTTGACAAAGTGTGCCTGTGTGTTTGTGTGTGCGTGAGAGAGTGTGGGAAGGCAACAAGCCAGCGCTCGAGCGTCCACGTCGAGTGGCAGAGTGGAGCGACAAGTTCATGCCAGGGCAAAGCAAAGCACAATTTCTTTTCATGTCTAAGCATGTGCGGAGGAAATGCTTTCAACAAGTTTCTTTTGCTTAAGAATTTTACCGAGCCGGTTGCTGTTGCAATTGCCTCATGCCCAGCAGAGGGGGGGGGTAGCGTTGCGTCTGTGGAATCTCTTTCTCTATTTTGTTTACACGGTTGCACTTTCTGTATTGGTGTGTGTGTATGTTTGTGTGAATAGTTCAGAGGCCGCTGCAGCAGACACAAAACCAAAGCACAATAAAAAGAAACGTCTTTTGGTACCCTTGCGGAACCAAAATTTCTATAACTACATGTATGATTCAGTGAACAGACAGACAGACAGACGGGCATCGACCCCAACTTTTGATCAAACATCAAAATCATCATCAAAATGGTAATACCCTGTTCTACCCTAACATTAGACGAAATGTAAACAAGCCCTAGCACGAGAAAGGGAGCCTCTTTTCCATTCCAAAATTGGAACGGGCCTGGCAATGCCTGGAGTTCCAAGAAAGAGTTCCAGTTCAAATAAGCGTTTACAAACCAAGAATTCAAATATGCGCTCACCTTCGTTATATATTTATATATATATTTGTGTCGCCTGCTGCTCACTTTTGATTTTTTTTCGGTGGTTTACGTCATAAGACAGAAAAATAATGGCTTGGCGCACACATACACATGAACACACCAACACACACACATGCAGAAACAATCAAACGGCTTTGCCTGCTTTCTGTTTGTACGCGGCGACGCCGACGTTGACGCTAACGTTAAGCTGCGCAAACCGCTTCAAACACAAAAAACACTTTTGCGTGGTAATTACTAACCAACTTTTGTACACTACACCCAAAATATTTGGTGTATGCCAAGTGGTGTTTTCCTTTTGCTTTGCTTACTTTTTATTGCTGGCTTTTACTTTGATCGCTGGGCCACCACTTGTTGCTGTCCCGCCTTGGCTGACACATGAAATATACAACCAACTGTTGGCTCCGCTGTGCCGTATAATCAAACACACACTTGGCGAATCGTTATAAACAACTTAACACGTAATTTGTTGGCCTTTACTCTCAACAACACGCAAAAATTTATAAAATGCAAGCGCCAGACCGCGGATCAGTGTGACTGACTTATCGGATTTATCGACCCTCAGAAATATACCAAAATATACCGTCTTTTTTTTAAAAATATACCGTAAATATACTGACGATTTCAAGTTCTCTTATACATATTCCTCGATTTTGATATTCCGTCAAACATTATTAGCTAGCAGGGACCCTCAGCGCCAAACTCATAATTTTATCCGATTAATGAATCAATTTCCTACAAGATATGCCTAATTTGAGGATTCTTTGTTATTGGATTGTGTCTAAAACAAGGTTTAAACAAAATAGTTCCACAAAAAAACAGTCCCAATGTCCCGTCAATGTTGCCGGCATTTGAAGACTTGTTGCGTATCAACCGGAGTATGGTCATTTTTATACCCTGTTTCATTAAATTAATATGAAGATACTAGTGTCTTGTATATACATATATCTCGATCCCGTTACCTATTCTTGGTCTCTGTAAGAAGACAATACACTGCAAAATATCGTTGAAATAGTTTTAAAACAGAGACTGACTAGTTTCTGCATATATTGGAAGTACGATTTGGGAGAGCGAAAATTCAAAAACCTGCGTCAAATATTCGACGTCAAAATATGCCGAAAAGTATATAATATACCGTAAACTGTCACTGGTGAACTGACTCAGAACCGCTGATTCATTATAATCAAGCTACTTATTAGCTAGTTTTGGCTATTTATAATTTCGATTGCTAGAAAAATGTATTCGCCAGAGATCTGGCTAATTCGAATATATATGTTTTGCTGCCTATTAAGCGAACCATTTTAAAAAATATGCCAACATTTTTTTTGCTCTTCGAGCATCACTGATATTTTAGCGTTGCCACAGTCCCACTTTTTCAACAGGCTGGCAGCCTTCTTGTATTTGAGTGTCATGTTGTTGGATGTTAGGATTTGTTGTTTAATTTGATAAATTAAATTTAAATTTAAACTGTTGAATGGATCGCGATCGCGATTCCGACTCCCATGCCCGCAAGGGCAATCGTCCTCCCGGGCTGAAGGGCAAAGCAATTGGCATGTACTACCGCGACCTCGGTCGCCAGCGCGCGAAGGAGCGCGAGAAAATGAAAAAGGATGGGGGGCCGGACATGATTGAGCAGCCCAAAATCCGGCTGGGCTGCAGTGTCACTGTGCCTGGAGGCGCGCTGGAGCGCGTCAAGGAATTCATGCAGGACTTCAACAAGACGCCCAAGAAATCCGACCCGCTCTCAGATGTGGATGCGCAATTCGAGCTGCAGTTCCGTCACTTGCTGAGCGTCAATTTCCACCAGTTCATTGCCGAGAAAAAGCAGGAGAACAACACTTTAAACTACATCAACCAGAATTTGGATACGAAATTAATGGAGGAGCATCGAGAGCGCCTCCAGTCACCAAATATGCGCGAGCGCCTGCACGCTCGTCAGCAGCTGCCGGCCATGAAGCATGCCGAGGAAATTATACGCACCGTCCAGCAGAATCAAGTCATTCTCATTGTCGGCAGCACCGGCTGTGGCAAGACCACACAGGTCCCTCAACTGCTTCTCGATCACAGCATTGTCCAGGGCTGTGCCTCAGATTGCCGCATTGTTTGCACTCAGCCGCGTCGTATTTCGGCCATCACGATTGCCGAGCGAGTGAGCTACGAGCGTGGCGAGAACCTGGGCCTCTCGGTGGGCTATCAGATACGCCTGGAGAGCCGCCGGCCAAGGGATCGGGCCTCCATTACCTATTGCACAACGGGTGTGCTGTTGCAGCAGCTCCAGTCGGATCCCCTCATGCACAGCCTCAGTGTGCTCATTCTGGACGAGATACACGAGCGCAGCGTGGAGACGGACCTTCTAATGGGCCTGCTGAAGGTCATCCTGCCGCACAGGCCCAACCTGAAGGTGATTCTGATGAGTGCCACCGTTCGAGAGCAGGATTTCTGTGACTACTTTGAGAACTGTCCCATGTTCCGCATTGAGGGGGTGATGTTTCCCGTTCGGATGCTCTACCTGGAGGATGTTCTCTCCCTCACCAACTATCAGTTCGAAAACTCGCGCACAACGAAAAGGAAACCGAATCAGGACCGTAAGGAGTCCGTGATGGCGCACGAGGCCATGATCCTGCCGTATGTGCGTCGCGTCCGTCACATGTACGATCGAAGGGTTCTCGACCAATTGCGCTTGCCCGAGTCAGAGGGGTGCGAGGACATTGATTTCATCGCGGATCTGGTCTACTATATCTGCGAGAACGAGCCAGAGGGTGCCATTCTGGTCTTCCTGCCCGGCTTCGACAAGATCTCCAAACTGAACAAAGCCCTGGAGAACCCCCAGGGTTCGTTCAAGGGCCAACGCTGGCGCCAAAGTCTGGTGCTTTATCCCCTGCACTCCCTGATGCCCTCCGTCGAGCAGCAGGCGGTGTTCCGTCGTCCTCCGGACGGCAAGCGTAAGGTCATCATGTCCACCATTATAGCCGAGACATCGGTGACCATTGACGATGTGGTGTATGTCATTAATTCCGGCCGCACCAAGGCCAGCAACTATGACATTGCCAGCAATATCCAGAGCCTGGACGAAGTTTGGGTGAGCAAGGCGAATACCCAGCAGCGCAAGGGTCGTGCGGGACGTGTAAGGCCTGGCATCTGCTACAATCTGTTCAGTCGGGCCAGAGAGGATCAGATGGCCGACATACCCACACCGGATATACTGCGCTCCAAGCTGGAGTCCATCATTTTGAGCCTGAAACTGCTGCACATTGATAATCCCTATGAATTTCTGGGCACCCTCATCAGTGCCCCCGAACAGGAGGCCATTAAAAACGGTGTTCTTCTCCTGATGCGGTAAGTCTGAATGAATTTCTATGCAAATGATCATCAAATTTAAATGATTTTTTTCAGCATTGGTGCCCTGGACAAAGAGGGCATTCTCACACCGCTGGGCGTGCATTTGGCGAAGCTTCCTGTCGATCCGCAAATGGGCAAAATGATGCTCATGTCGGCCCTATTTTGTTGCCTGGATCCCATCACCTCGGCGGCAGCGGCACTCTCCTACAAGTCGCCGTTCTACACGCCCTTGGGGCTGGAGAGCCGTGTGGATCAGGTGAAACGGCAGATGGCCCACAATATGCGCAGCGATCATCTGATGGTGCACAACACCATTTGTGCGTATCGCAAGAGTCGTGGTGATCGCAATTTCTGCTATACGAATTATTTGAGCTACATGACGCTGCAGCAGCTGGAGCGCATGAAGAATCAGTTTGCAGAGCTGCTGTGCAACTACAAGTAGGTCAAAAGGTTTAATCCTTAAGCATAGCATCCCTCTACCAATCCTCTCTCTTTGTAGATTTCTTAGTTCACCCGGCTTGCTGGACAAGTCATCCAATATTAATTCGGACAAGATTCCTCTGCTGAGGGCTATTATTGGAGCGGGTCTCTATCCAAATATGGCATACATGCGGTAAGATCAAGAGATCAACTCTGTCTCTGTAGATAAATATGTCGGATCGTAAGGGTATTCCTTGAAAATGTTAAATCGGCTTTCGGCAGTGAAAGTTTCATTTATGATAGTCACAAAATAGTGCTAGCGAGCCTTTGTTGCTCACTTGCAATTTTTAACAGATAGAAAAATGTATTACTCATCGTTTTGCTCACATGCGAGACTCTCGCAGAAGGGGCGTGCGTTGATTCTTGATTATTTGGCCTGTTATTTCGCCTGTGTTTGTTCTTCTCTTATGCACCACTATGTGGCTGTCCATTTTCCTATTTTATTGCTGTAATCTTTGTGGGTAAGAGAGTTCTCGTGAGTGAGAGATGAGGAGATCCAATGTCGTCGTTGGCTTCTTCTGTTCGTTAATGCCTTGTCAGCTGGGTCGGTCCCAAGAACCCAAAAACAATATACGTTGCTTGGGCATGAGACTGGGACCGAAAACCGAGACGCAATACTTACAGGATATTTGGACGTAGTATCTTTTGAAAGTCGAAAAGTGTAGGAATGATTACTAAACGACAATTACTATTCAAAATCCAATAAAAGTACTATAACTTACCATATTTATCCAACAGCAAAACCCGTCGCATACGGAATTCTGTGCGTGCTGTTCATAACATGTCCACGGACGATGGCAAGCGAGTGAATTTTCATCCCTCGTCCGTGAACAGCGGCGAATCCAGCTTCGATTCGGACTATTTCGTGTATTACCAGCGACAGAAGTCCTCATCGCTATATCTGCTCGATTCCACAATGGTCTTTCCCATGGCTCTCATTATATTCGGCGATGGCGTGGAGGCGGGTGTCACCGACAGAGTGCCCTACCTATCCGTGGCCAATACATACTTGTGAGTGGGGATATCTTTACTGATAAATGGTTAGTTTTAATGTTGATTTCTTTTCAGTTTTAAATGCAATCCAGAGACTGCCAAAGTGGTGCTTGAGTTGCGCAGCTGCTTGGGTAGATTGCTGCTGAAGAAGGCTCTCTGTCCGGCCCCCATCGAAGAAAATGGCGAAGAGAAGCAATTGATCAAGTATGGCATTAACTAAGGGCAAAGGCTATACAATTATCAAGGTGTTGCAAGAGGCATCAAAAAGCTATGCCCCGTTGACAGAGGGCTTTAAATTTTCTCTTCGTCTATGCCTCGTCGCTGATCGCGGTCCCACTGTCAGTCGGTCCCCAGAATCCAATAACAAAATACGCAGTCTCTGGGCAGTACCAGATCCCGTGCCCGTTTCATGCAATATCTTGGTGTTTTATAATCTTTGCCAAAGAACAGTTGTGTAGAAATTTTCTCATTCGGATTTCACTTTCTTTTGCAGAGCAATCGAGTTGCTGCTTTCATTGGACGAGAAATTGGATGACGATTCGTTTTCGTCCGACGAAATCGATGATATCTGAATGCGGAAGAGGCTCAGAGCATAATTTAATTCCATTTTATTGTGGTTTATTAGTCGAATGGTATATTACCAAAAAATATATGTATGATCAAAAATAAATTGTGTGTGTGTATTCTAAGGATTATTATTCGTCTTCGAGCAGGGCAAATACATTGCGCGAACGTGGTGCCTCATCCTCTTCGATGGCGCACGAGTCCTCATCGGCATTGGTCTCATCGTTGGAGCTGTCCTCGTCTTCGTCCTCGCTATCAGCAGCTAGAAAAGAGAGGAAATTTAGAAAAGGGTTTCATATAAGAGACTTTTCGTGGGCTCTCACTATCCGAGCAAACGGAGGAGGTGTCGCCATTGGTCTCGCTCTCTGGCTCATCTTGCAGCTCCACTTGCTGGTACTTCTTGACCTCTGACACATCGGGATGCTGCAGCCAGTGCTCGCGACGTGCCTCATACCCTGGCGGATAGAACTGCAGCACCAGCTGCTGCTGTCCGGCCAGGCACATGCGCAGAATGTGATTTGCGGCTCGATAACGATCCGGCCTGGCCGCCTTAGCCGTGAGGAAGCCTCGCTTGTAGGCCCAGGCATCGGAAATGGCCACAGCCGACCACTCGTCATAGTCTTCGGGCAATTGGAGACGCAACAGTTGCGGCAGATTCACATGCTCGCCGAGAAACTTCAGAGAGCGATAGGGCACAGACAACTGGGAGATGGGAAAGCTGCCCAACAGCACTTGCAGGCACTTTGGCGTGGTCGAGGGAAAGACTAGACCGGGACAGTCGCAGAGCCGTACGAGTGGCGTCAGGAATATGGTCTGAAAGTGTTTGGTATGTCCGGGAGTACGACTAACGCTGACCACCTTGCGCCCCTTGAGGGCATTGATTAGCGACGACTTGCCGACGTTCGGAAAGCCAATGCAGCCGATGGTAAGGACGCCACTGTGATATTTGACATGCTCATGGGGCGTGGTGTCGATGCTGCTGCTGATCTTCAGCTCACCCTCCACGGCGGCTGCCACATCTTCCAGAATGTCAAGCTGATCGCTCCGCATATCCTCGCGTATCTTCTGCTCCCAGGCTGACAAATCCACCTCCGACTGGACATAGCGCTGGCACTCGCGATAGATGTTGTAGACACCCTCCATGCTGCGCTTGTGGGCCTGTGGACCACGCTGGCAGCCCTTGCGAGATCGTGGCAAGAACGAGGCAAACATAACGATCGGCAGCTGGGGATAGCGCTCCTGGAAGTATGCACGCCAGGCCACAACCACCTGCGGTTCGACGAGATCAACTTTGTTGAAGACCACAATAGCATGCTTTTTCAGTGTCTTGATGATGTAGTCGTACAGGGAGGGTGGGAACATCAGGGTGGCATACCGCACATCCACAATGATGAGCAGTATGTCCGAGAATTCTAGAACACGCCAGAGCTGACGCCACGTTTCAAGATTCAGTTCGAACAGCGAGAGTTCCTTGGTGTCACCACTGCGTTGCTTCTTTTGCAGCCCCTCCACATATTCCTAGAATTAATGCTTAATTAACTGCCGCAAATATCCCATTAAACATGAACCATGAACCATGACCTACCTTAAAGTAACGATTCTCACCGCGGTCCAGCTGTTCTTTGGTGCTCGACAAACTCCAGGCCGGACGCAGGGGGAAATCACAGCCGGCAAAGTAGCGCTCATCGATTTCGCGCTCCGTGGGACTAAGTGCCTGCAGGGGCTTGAAACCCTCCAGCTTCAGCTGCTCTAGTTCTTTCTTGCCCTCCTGGTAGAATTGTAAATTGTAACGATTTACATTCTTGTTGCGATTTCCACCCCGAGCGAACGGCTGCTCCATGAGCTTGCGCGTCGTTTCGGGCACATCGCTGTCCTCGTAAGACTCCTGGGCACTGCGCAAATACTTGGGCGGACCTGGCCGGCAATCAATGTCATCGTTAGTGTGGTGTGGCTCGTGAGATTTGATTTCTTTTCTCCCCCAAATGTCGAGGGGGGAAATTGTTGACGTACCTTTTGTGTTGCGTTTTTGCAACATCTGATCCTTCTTCTTCTTGCCGCTAAAGGCTACCTTGCGTCTCTGCTGTGGCATTGCGGAATGTTAATTTCGTTTGATTTCCTATGCTTCTGTAGCTCTCTAAATTTCATTAATTTAATTCTGATTAAATGTTATTGCGGCTTCTCTTTTACGCCGACATTCCATTGATGGGTCTGGCCAGGGCTGCCAGGCTGTTCGAAAGCTCCGAAGAAGTGGGCACTACCAAATCAGTGCTGACCACCTTAAAAAAGTTGTTTTTACTACGAAATTTAAACAAAAACACACACACAAATTAAGGAACACGAATATAAAATATTTAATAATGCTGATCTATGTACATACAGTGGCACATAAGACAGTAACATTTAATTTTAATTTTTAAATCTAACAGTTCCACATGCAATTATTAGATTTAAAAAGGCCAAGTTGGCAGCACTATTGTAATGGCGTCCAAAGTGCAATTAACTTGGTTGCTTGAATTAAGACTTGTAGCCTTTAAAAAATGCCGCTGAAAGGCATAAAAGTCTTGGAATTCGTTGGCCTAGCCCCTGGTCCACTCTGTGGCAAAATCCTGACCGATTTTGGGGCCACCGTCACCCGCATTGACAAGGTAAACACTCCAATTCGATCATTGATCTTTCTACATCTTACATCTTGTACATCTTAAAATGTTTAAAGATCCTCGACAATCAGTTGGATGTACTGCAACATGGCAAGCGCACAATGTGCGTTAATATAAAAGATCCTGAGGGGCAGCAGCTGGTGCGCCGCCTGGCCAAGAAAAGCGATGTACTCATCGAACCCTTTCGACCTGGCGTCATGGAGAAGCTCCATTTGGGTCCCACCGAGTTGTGTGGAGAGAATCCGCGATTGATCTATGCCCGACTGACGGGATTTGGCCAGCAGGGACGTCTGGCGGCACGCGCTGGTCACGATCTCAACTATGCAGCCATTTCGGGCGTCCTTTCCATGCTGGGCCGCAGACACGAGAAGCCCACCGCACCGATTAATCTTTTGGCCGACTTCGCGGGTGGCAGTGTGATGTGTGCCCTGGGCATTTGCCTGGCCCTGCTGGAGCGCCATAACTCTGGTCGTGGCCAGGTCGTGGATGCGGCCATGGTCGAAGGAGCTGCCTATGTGGCCAGCTGGTTGTTCCTGTCGCGGGATCTTCATATTTGGGGAAAGCAGCGTGGCGATAACATCCTCGATGGCGGGGCATATTTCTACGACAACTACGAAACAAAAGACGGTCTCTACATGTCTGTGGGCGCGCTGGAGCCGCAGTTCTTTGAGCTTCTCAGGCAGCGATTGGAACTGCCCGAGGATCTGTCGCAGTTCGGAGACGAGCATCAAGAGCGGGGCAGGCGGCTGCTAACAGAAGCATTTCTAACAAAAACCCAGGCGCAATGGTCGAAGATCTTTGAAGACATGGATGCTTGCGTTTATCCCGTGCTGGACTATACAAAAGTCCACCAACATGCCCACAATAAGGAGCGGGAGTCCTTCGAGCTGCTCGGTGATGCAGTGGCACCGCGTCCAGCGCCACGACTGAGTCGTACTCCTGGAAAACTGCCCAAGGCAAAGAACACAAAGCAGGAAGAACTGATCGAGGATCTGGAGTTGAAACCCGAAGAACTGAAAAGATTGTTGGAGTCGGGAGTGCTGACGTTGCCAGATCGGGCAAAACTCTAGCCTGCCGTTTATTGTTAACACCCGTATTGTTGTTTTAAATAAAAGACTTTATTGTTTTGTTGCTCTTGCATTCAAAATTCTTTTATTCTCGCTCTTGCACACAAAACACAGTTTAAATTTACTAAATTTTTCGCGTACAAACTATCAGTCATACAATTTGTTCATGAACAGGTTTGGGCCGAACTATTGGGGATTGGGGGGGGAGGAGTGATAATACAGTATAATTTAATAGAAACTATCTTATCGTTTAAATTCCGATTTAAAAGCTCACACAGACTTTCGTTTCTCGCTTTCGTACACGCTCTCTCTCTCGTTGTTTCTACTTATTTGTTATACTAGCATACAGAATTAGCACAGAAATATTCTCTAAAAAGCACCGCGCGTCAGCGTTACCAGTAGTTCGATTTTTCTTAGTTTCGTTTAAATATATATCGTCATATATATATTTAATACAATTCATTTATTATAATGCTCATATGTATGTAATGTATATGTAATGCATAAGTAGTTATGTATGTATGTTTCATGTAAATTTCACTAGTTTGTTTTGGTTTTGGGCTGCATAATTTCATCGTTATTTGTAGTATGTAGTAGTACGTTCTGTATATGTCGCATAGTCCCGTGTAAAGTAATTCATTGCAAGTCCTTAAGTAAGTGTTTCGTTTCGTATTTGTATAAATAGTAAGTCTCAGTTCTCAGTATAAAATCAGTACCATATGTTACGTTTTCAATTTGTTTTTTTGTTTTCGTTTCGTTTACAATTACCGTTGTGTACAGTTTATAAGTATTAGTTTATGTTTTTACATTAAAAATATCATAATTTCTTTACATTTCTCTTTGCTCTGCTGCGCGTGGTGCTTTTTTTATTTACTTCAATACTTGCACACAATACCATACCCGTACACGCACACGCACATGCACACACACATTCTTAACATACACAGTTTATCAAATCACAGGCAATGTTTACAGTTATAGTTGTAGCACAATTGGCATTTTTTTGTAGAACAGACGACGCGACCTACACCCTATACACACATTTAATAAAACGGCTAAAATGTCCATTCCCCAAACAAAAAAATTGGAGCAGCCTGGCATCTTAACCCTCATTTAACCCTTATTCCTAGCTTTTATGTTTTAAGCCTAATGAGGGCAAATCAAAATTTTTCAAGCTTCTTGAAATTCTGAATAGGTTTCGGTTTTTGGGTTTTTTTGTTGTTTTTTGTTTTTGGAATGATAACATACAGAAAAACTCAGTCACAGTTACGGGCACACACGTTCTTACATTATAATAGATCTATGTATATGCATACGCATGTAGATTTAATATGTAATGTATAAAAGTTAGAAATTTGTGCTAGATGAGTGCTTCTCTAGTACTGGGTGTACTGTACCATCCATTCACTCGAAACTCTTTCTCTTTCCCAACACTAATTTTGCATAACAACCATTTGTCAATCATCACATAATTCTCATCATCATTTCTTCATCATACAACGCACGCACAAGCATCATTTATCATCTCAAGTACTCATCAAGTCATACTTAATCAACACACCTGTGAAGAATATGTGCAAAGAAAAAAGAAATATATGATTATTAGCAAAATATTTTGTATGTGTGGAACGCTTGTGCGCAGGTTTTTATCGGTTGTTTGTTTTTGTAACTAACTTATTTTGATAAATTGAATTTAAAAATTCTATGCATCACTTACATTTTGTTTACCACAGCCATAAAGTGCAAGATCCTCTCGGCGGCGGCCTTTTGCTCAGGCTCAGGCTCAGGCTCATCTTCAATAGATTCAGAATCATCCAAGAGTCATTCAAGAGGCAGACATAGACATACACCACCATTCTTCATCATACTTTATCTTGATCATAATTCATAATCTAGCATTCATAACTAATTTTAGTACATATTAAATTAGTTCATTTTGGCAATTCAAATTGTCTCGTTATTGTATGAGTTTTTTTGATATTGTTGTTATTCTAAAAGTTGTCATTTCAAAAACTCAATATTTCATTATGAATTTCTTTTGATATGTTGAAAGGTATTTTTTTAATTTTCAAATATTTTTGCTCTCTTTTGGACGGCTGTGCGATATTTCAATTGCAAAACGGAAATTTACCAATTGTTTTTTTTTAGATATTGTTTTTGAAATGACAACTTGTTTGGGAGTGTTCATTGAAAAAAGCTCAAGTTGAATTCCAGTTGAGCTTTGTTTAATGAATTCCACATTATAATTACAAATCAGATAATATTTAATGCTTATCTACGGTATATAACCACACAGTAGTTTGCTTTACATTCAGTTTTCGACACACTTTTATACTTAGTTTTAATTGTAAGTGTAATGAAATGTTTGGAAAAGATTTTAAACGGTTAGTTTTTCATTTGATTTCTATAGGATTTCTTTTTTCCTTCGTTATTTTTCTCCTCCTCGTTCACAGTCGCGTCTTTTTCGTAAGGTAGTTTCTGGTTATGTTTGTATGTATGGAAGTGTAAATGAACTTACGGTAAATGGTCCTAAGTATGTGAGTGTCGTTGTTTTTGTATAGAAACGGAATCAGGTCCGGGCTTTTAAAGGCACGATTGCCAAAGCGGATATTCTAATACATTTTGTATAAATTATTTATCAAATTAAATATTTAATATTAGTATTTAGGATAGTTTTAAATTGCATGGGCCTTCGAACTGAAGTAACAAATATGTTAAATAATTACAATTTATATACAATTGAATTTTTAAAATAAGTTTAAAATTGAATTTGTTAAATAAATTGCATTAAAATTGTTTAGTTTTGAAGTCGTTAAGTTATTAATGAAAGATATATTAAGTGTTTTATGTACGTAAAACTCTGGAGTTTTCTATAAAAAAATATTTTTATGTGTAACTAAAAGTGGTAGAAAATTAAAGACAATAGTATTTTTTTTTAGAAAATTTGGAGTATCAAAAAATTGATAAAAGCTAAAAACAGTGAATAGAACTAAATTTATGATTGTAGTACAACTTCTAACTACTGAACCTATTTATCAAATTAAGCTATAATTTTGAAATTTATTTTCTTAGTCTGTTTTTTACGTATGGGGGAAAAAACACGGCCTTGGTTCCGTCTCTAGTTTTCGTCCTATCAGTCGATTGTGTATGTAAAATGTAATGTATATTTGTCTTTCAGCGCGTTTTCTACATGTAAAGTAAACTGTAAAGTACGGGTTTTTCGTTTTCGTTTAGTTTTTTGTTTTTGCTTTTGTTGTTGTATACCCTGGTCCGTTGCTCGTTGAGTTTTAGTATCTTTCGTTTATCTAATTTATATATATATATATATATGTTTGTGTGTGCTGCAGGTAGTTGCTTGGTTGTTATTGCTTTTTTTACACAATTAAAATATAAAAAATATAATTAAAGTCGTTCCGGCAAATTAAGCGTCATTCGTTGAAATTAATCCGAGCAAAAAATATTAAACAATTGCATTAAGTTAAGGTATATTTTTCTGGAGCGTAGCGAAATAAGGTTAACTGTACTTTAATCAAAAATTAAGTTTAAATTAGGTTTATTTTGAGATGTTTTTCGTTCTATTTTGTTTTTGTTGTATTTCAGGATATCTAAACCGCCACGCCCCATGCTTTGTACGTCCCTAAGTCATTTTTGTATTTCGTTTTTCCATTATTGTTACTAAGTTATTTTTCACGTTACTTTTTTGTTTTCAGTCGTCTTTGAGTCTTACAATTGTTTTTCGTTTTCGTTTTCATTTTTGTTTTTTTTTGTGTGTAAATTTTAAATTCAAATCCGTTTAAAATCTTTTTTGTTTGTTTTTTTGCTTAAGACTAAAATCATTCACTAGAAAAACTCTTGCGCTTACTTTTTTAATATCACACAACACACGCCAACACACGCGCGCCAAAGAAAATGTGGGGGTGGGGGGGCGGAGAGGTTTTTCATCCATTTTCCCAATCACAAATACCATTTGCAGAAGCATCCATCACAGATTCACACTTGAATATGACAATTGGGGGTTTATTTTCGGGCTTCCATGGGGATCTAGGAAGGTTATAAGGCAGTTTGTCAGATTCGCACACTGGCCAGGCACTCAGACTTGTAAGTAGACAAATACATACGCTCTCTCTCTCGATTACAGGCATATATCATATATCATCCGTCATTCACTTAATCATAATCGTACATCAGATTCAGTTTCTTCAATATCTCACAAAATCTCTCTCTCACAGGCATTCATAAGTTTTTTTTTTTTTTTTGCTGTAATTTTAAGTTTTTCTAAGGTGTTTTTTTGGGTTACATATAATTATAGGTGTCTTATAAATTAGGGTGTGTTTTTGTTTTTGCTTTGTTTTGATAGCCGCTAACAACAAGTTAATGTTTCCAAGGAATTTGTAATGCATTTAATGTGTTTTGTGTTCTTGTTTTTACCGATTTTCACACTTAAATTAGGCTTGACATAATTTCGTTTAACAACTTCTGATAAGTTCTTTTGGTAATGCTTAAAATCGGGGGCCATTCCAAACAGAATGCCCAAAAGATCATAATTTGTCATAATTTGCTTCCGGCCACAATAATAGATAATAATAATAGGTCAATGGGCAATCTGTTTGGTAGGTTAACATAATTGTAATCACTATTTATAAGAGTGTTAGGTTGGGAGGGCGGAGGGGACCGGGCCATTCTTTTAACTTAAAATTAATTTAGTTTTATAAACAATGTGTCTTAGCATTTACACGTTGCACAGCAACAATATATATATTGTAGATCGGACAAACAAAACTTAGCAGTTAAGAAGAGATTTATTCGGACTGGACTGCAAATTAAATCCAAATTAAAAAAATGTCGAATAATTTTTCGGTGTTTGTGTGTGTGTCGTCCATCGGAGTGTGGATGATGTGTGAATGATGGGAATTCGAATCAGAATCTACTTACCAGTTCACTCTTGTATTGGGGGGATTGGTGGAAACATTAACCTCTAGTTAGACGTTCACTGTGTGATGACTTGGCTATTGATCTTCTTAATCTCCTTGAGGGCCCACGAGCACAACATTTTCGTGCGCTGACCCTTGGAGCGCTTGCCCTCGGACAGGAATTGTGTGATCACGACATCGTCCAACAGCGTGTGAAGACGGGGTCCAAAGGAAGTGCACAGATCGCCAATGAAACCAGCAGCACTGGCCATCATCGAGTCGGATACTTCGCCATCCTGGGCAATGCGCTTGATGAAGCCAATAATGTGCATCAGATGGGGCTCCATGTGCATCACATCGGGATGGGCTGTCTGATCGAGACCCTTGAGGCCCTGAATGATGCCCGTATATGCCTCGAGGACACTCTCGCGCAGCTCGGCAATGTACTCGTTCATGTCAAAGTTGCTGGCATCCGTCTTTAAATATATATCTGTTTACATCTACTCTCAACTAAGTCTCGCGATGAATTCTCACCTGAAGATTGGAAGCAGCACGCAGCATTTCCAACACCACGCTCAGATACTTCAGGAAATGGCTTCCAATACTAAGAGCCATATCGCCAAAGGCAGAGAGTATCTGCGGCTTGACAGTGCGATGCAGCGTGGGCTCCGCCAGATTGGTCATCATCACGGACATAATCTCATCGCAATAGGGAACCATCTGCTCCTTGAGGGCGCGGCAAATATCGCCTGTCAGGCCGACAGTGGCACAGCATACCTGATACTCCTGATGGTTCTTGAGGCCCATGATTAGGACATCCTTGAAGGCCGGCATATACTTGGCAAACTGTACGCCCAAAAGCTCCACCAGTGTGGACACGGCCAGGAAGGCATCCTCCTGCACACCTCCCGATTTGCCAGCACTCGACTGGAACATCGTGAGCAGGGCACTCATGATGGCATCGGATATCTGTGGGGCATCCTGTTCGTGCACCTTTCGCAGCACACTCTGCAGCGTGGCGCAGAGCAGCGACTGCAGATCGTTAAACTGATGGCGATCGCTGTGATTGCTGATGTGCGACTCCATCTGCATGACTTGGTTCAAACGCTCCAGGATCACAATGGTAGTGCGCTGCACCACCAGATAGCAATCGAGGGGCGAATTCTTGATCATATCCATGAGAGCCTCATAGGCAGCTCCACGCAGATTGGCCTGGGCCCCATCCGAACGATCGGTGGTCTCCAGCAGTTGTGTGATAATAAACTCAAAGTACGGCGACAGCGCGTACGTCTCTGGTGTCTCGCGCTCGCGCTCTCCGGTGGAGGCCGCATCGTAGGCGGCATCGGAGAGGCCAATGAATGCCCAGCAAACATTGGCGGCCACACGAGGCTCCGACTTCAAGCTCTTCACAAAGCACTCGAGCAGCGGCTGCAGATAGGTCTTGTCGATGGCAGCCTCTGGAATGATCTACAGAAGAGAAAGTCAAAGATTTAGTTGAAAAACAGAAGTGGAGGAGGGGGGGGCCAAGAACTTACATCGCAAATGCGTCCAAAAGTCCAGGCTGTGGTATCACGCACAATGACACTCGAATCATACATCAAATGTATCAGCGTGGGCATGGCCTGCTCCACCAAAGGCTTCAGCGTATTGGTCTCCAGCCCATTGAGCACAGAGCCAAAGGTCATGACGGCGGCATCTCTGAAGCGCCAGTTTTGCGACTCAATGTTCTCCTGGATGAACGGCAAGACATGGGGCACTATTTCGTCCTCGCAACAGGTGGCCAGCACCATGAGGCACACCGACGAAGCCTTGGCCGGACTCCAGGTATCCTCATCATCGCACTCATCCTGTTTGGTTAGCTTGTCGACCAGTACGGGCGTAAGGAACTGCAGAGCACCGCGTGCATAATGCTTGGACACACGCGCTGGGGCACGACCCTGATCGGTGGCCTCCTGGCTCTCGATGGCCAGATCGATCTCCTCATCGCAGACGTTCGACCAGAACTCAATGCCCTGAAGGGCAACGGCATCGTTCTCCGACTTCATGGCCTCCAGCGTGATGGGAAAGAGGGCCTGGGCCATATAGGGCTCCATGAACTGATAGTACAGAGTCATAATCTTCACCAGACACTGAAGGGCGGCCACACAGATCTGAGTGTCCGTGGACTGGGTGGCCTCGCAGACCACCTCCATGATGAAGTTGCGCTCCATATCCTTCTCAAAATTGGCCTTGGTGAACTCGAGCGAGTTGTGCAGAGCCGTGGTGGCGGCCAGACGGACATGGTTGCTTGGCTCGACCTTGCGCATGCCATGAATGATGGCCGTGAGCACCTGATTCGATTGATTCTCCATCACGCCAAAGCGTATGTCCTGGCAAATGTAGCCAATGGCCTCCAGGGCAGACTCGCGATGCATTTCGCTCGATCCTTCGCTGACCACCTTGTTGACCAGGGTCTGGATGACCATGCCCCAGCGATTGATGGGTAGCTCTATGACAGCCACATAGGCCACGCACTGCGCGGCACAAGAGGGACGCGTATTCTCAGTACCCAAGGCATTAAGAATCTGTAGATAAACAATTTTTAAAATTTGTTGATTGGGGATCATTTCCTCTACTCACATTATTCTTGATCAGTTCCCGGATCTCGGTGGGGAACTGATGCCAACGCTCCTGATGCTGTTGCCGTACATTCTCATCCTTGCTGGTCAAGTGATTTTTGAGCTGAAGGCCAGCGGCCATGCGTGCCACGGCGCTATTTGTCGTATTGACCAGAATCTCCGACAGTGCCTTAAGGAACTCCGGCAGATTGCTGGCGGCTGCCTGTTCCAAGAAGTTCTTTGCCGACAAGAGCTCATTTTTGTCTGCATAAATGAGGGAAATGCATATATTTAGAGGTTAGTTCTGGGTCTTACAATGGGCACTGGGGCTTCCCGCAAAGCATTTTGTTTTTATCACCAACCGGAAGAACTGGTTGTGGGACTTATCGGGGTAGTAGAGTAGGCAAAAAATTGTTCCCCCACCCAGTACCCACATGCATGAGTGTATGTATGTATGAGATATACCCAGCGAAACCTTTTCTTGGTGGCTTGGGCAGGGGACCGACTCTTTATCGGATCTGCATTCCCTATCCCTGTTTGAGGTTAGGTTCGTGGCAGTTTATAAATCCTTAATCATTGTACACACACATATCCAAATACATACATTCATAAATGCCTGTGTGTGTGGGTATGCGTGTGCACCTAGCAACGAAACATATGCTATCGAGACCCGCGTTGCAACCCTGCGCAACATACAACGCGCGGCGCGCGTCCCTCCCGCCAAACGACAGACAACCCAAAAAAAATGGCCATGGAAAATGTATGCCCAAAGAAGGGATTGTGATTGGAAGGGGGTGGCACTCACCTGGCGACACTGTCTTCTCCAAAATAGCAATTAATTGCAGCGTTATATCGGAAGTCATTTTGCGTTTTTTTTTGTTTCTTTATTACTTTCTATTTCGTGCAGACGTCTAGGAGATGCCAGGTGATCGGTCGGGTCGGGCGGGGGATGTCAGTATGGGTGTATGTGTGGGAATTTTGCGTAATTTTTGACAATTGTCCGAGAGCAACTATAAAACGGATAAAATAACGAATTAATAAAACTATACGAGTAGCTGGAACACCAGACGGGGGAAGGTTGCACAAACACCTTGAACGTCAGAGAATTGATTTTTTCGCTTTCAGCTCTACACGAAACACACGCACACACGCAGTAAAAACTCACTTTTTTCTGTTGCTTTGCGCGATTCACCTTTGTCTCTTCTGCTACCTTCCCCACCTGTCAGAAAACGCGCGGATGCAAGCCAATGATTATATTCCACTTACTTAGGATTGTATTTAAATGAACGGTCAAGTTGGGGATTAATATGGTTAGATGCCTATTTTTGTGGCTGCCTTAAAACGAATTGAAAGCGAAACAGGCCGGTTCTGAGTAATCGCCACACACATGGAAGCCACGCAATGGATGGCAACTCTAAACTCTATTCACACGCTGGCAGTTGTATTTGAATTTTGACCAACGAAGAATAAAAACTCAATACAACACAAATGCTAGGCAAAATATCTATAAGTAAAGTAATTTCGACACACTGATGTTTTTTTATGATGTTCAATCAACTTTGACTTGGAATATCAAAAACGAGTCGTCAGTATTTTGAAAATAAGGCGGTATATTTTGGCATATGACAGGTGTCGCCTGTGTTAATTACATGAAAATTTAGTTAATATGTAGCAAATGTGTAGTTACCATGTAAGGAAATTCATTTTGTGGAAATTGTTGTTGACCGGTTTTGCTTAAACCTTATTTTACAAGCAATGCAATAAAGATGAAAGCTTAAATTTAACCAGTCTTGTAGGAGACTGATTTAATAATCGGATAAAGTTATGAGTTGAGCTGAGGGTCCTTGCTATCTAGTAATATTCGACGGAATATCAAAAACGAGGAATATGATGGAACTTGAATAATTCGTCAGTATATTTACGGTATATTTTTAAAATGAGACGGTATGTTTTGGTATATTTCTGAGGGTCACTCTTGCAAAGTTGAATCCGGGCGCACATTTTTGCAAATGACGACCTACCGATTACTATATAAAGGCGAGCGCAGTCAGAACTAGTCGTCATTATTTTTTTTTTTTTAATACTAACATCTAATTTATTGAATATTATTATACCCGCCACTCGAAATCAGTACACCTAATTCTCTTGTTACACGTTAGATAGGTTCCTGAAAAAACAGTGTTAAAAAAAGACATTGCTCGTATGCAAAACCTCCTTCTTTCCACAAAAAGGGAATTCCCCTAAATTTTTGCTATCTACAATTGCTCTGACCAGTAATTTTGCTTGTATGTACATATGTATTATGTATACGCAAAAAAACGAAAGAGAAACAAATATGTACATATTCTCTTTATGTTCTTTCTTGTTTTGGTTTCTAGCTGTTTGTGTTGTGTTATTTTGAACCGTGCTAAATGGAATAAAATCGTATAAAAAGATTTAAAACTTTTGATTTTCAAACCGTGTTATTTCAAAACAGAATTAGGGGTATTAGCTGTATTGCCTACATTATTTATGTGCGGCCATATTCCTGATTTATCTCAAAAACAAAACCACGAAGCTTCGCTGCCGCCATCCTCCCATGGGCTTATGTCCCGTGACCCGTAGGTTCCTGCTGCTCCGTGCGGGACAGGTCGCGGCCGCTCCGCCTTGTATGGTTTGCGGCGCAAACCCCCACCTTACAGGTCTTCGGACCAGGAATGGTGATCGAAAAAGAAGTTAAGAAGCATTTACGGCATCTTTTCCATGGCTATTTAGTCTGACACTATCTTGCCCTGATCCAAATTTTTTAACCGTACCAAAATTGACACCGCTCCATTTTGTTGTTGTTGTTGACCGGTTTTGATTAAACCCTATTTTATAAGCAATGCAATAAAGATGAAAACTTAAATTTAATCAGTCTTGTGGGAAATCGATGTAATAATCGGATAAAATTATGAGTCTGAAACTGCCTTTCGTTTGGATGGCACCTCTTTTTCCATGGAAGACCCCTTCGTCTTTGCGTAATTTTTGTTTGAAACAGACTCCACTTTATCTTTGGTTTTCTCTACAGAAGTGCCAGCCAAGTCTTCGCGAGAGCCTGACACGGTTTTTCGTCGATGGGAGATTCTAGACTTCTTGGTATTTTTACTGGAAGCTGCAGGCTCAACTGCAGCTTTCTCCACTTCATTTGGTTTTGATGGCACCTCTATCTCCACAGAAGACTCTTTTTCCTTTGTGTAGTTGTTGTTGGAAACTTCAGGTTCCGCTTTATCTTTGGTTTCAGACGTTTGAGCCAAGTCTTTGCGAGAGACTGCTATTGTTGATCGTCTTTGGGAGATTCTGGACATCTTGGTATCTTTGTTGGCAACTGCAGGCTCCACAGCGGCTTTCTTTACTGACGGACTTTCCTTTCGCTCCTCCCCAGAAGTGTCTGCTTTCTCCCTTGATACGTTTGAGTTAGCCATCAGCTCAACCTCCAAATCTATTTCTTCTCTGCCCTGGATAATGTTGGACTTCTTGGTTAAGTCAGGAACTACTTTATCGCTGGATTTCTCCACTGAGATACCGTTTTCTTCATTGGAGGACTCGTCGTTCAAGGCTCCAAAGACCACGCTATCAAAATCCCAATCATCCAGCTTAAAATCATAATCATTCTTCTCTGGAGATGGAGGGAAGTCTGGCCCCTGAAAGATGATTTTTGAACCTAATTGTCGTTTCCTTATTTACTAGGTTTTGTTGTTTAATGTTGGCTGTAATCTCCTCCTCGGCTCTATTTATTGTATCAAATTTGTTTATTATTTTCTCTTTGTCGCTTGCGTCCATGTTCCCTGTAACTACTTTAACAATGCTGCCTAGTCCATTGATCAATCCACTCTTTTCTCTTCTTCTCTCTAGCTTCGCAAATGGAGTACCGGGAGTGGGTTGGGTTATGGTGAGGGGTTGTGCTGCTATCCAGCAGACATGAAATCTGTAAAATGAATCGTTTTATTTTTAATTTGTGTTAGTCCGAGTGTTGGTCCGAGGTCTTCTAGTACGATGTGTTTGGTGAGTCTAGGTGTTAGTTTGGTTGCGGAGTGGATCGCGTTGTTGTAAGTGACCGCCGGAAGGCTTATGGTGCTTTAGTAGCTTCCATGGATCTTCAGCAGAACTCACCTTACTTTAGGACTGTCTCAGAGTGCAGAGCCTTTGATGTACTGGCTAATAATCTTTGGCCCATGAAAGCCAAGGCCTTGAGACAATATCAGCGAGAGCATCAAAAGTTACCATCACGTATACTCTTCTATCGTGACGGCGTTAGCTCAGGATCTTTAAAGCAGTTGTTCGAATACGAAGTACAAGATATTGTGGAAAAGTTTGATATTAAATATAAGCGAGCCAATAGTGCTCCACCGATACATTGTGGTCACAACACTCGTTTTTTTTTTTTTTTTTTTTTTTTTTTTTTTGAAGGGTAGTAGATAACATTGTTACTCTGCCCGAAAGATACAACTTCTACTTGGTGTCACCGACTGTTCGCCAAGGAACAGTGTCGCCAACTAGCTATAATGTGCTCTATACCAACATACGTCTTAGCCCTGACCAAATCCAAAAGTTCACATATAAGATGTGTCATCTGTACTAGGCATAACTTTTGTTCGTCTTCTGAGTAGTTAGCTACTTCCATCAGACACTGTCCATTTTTTGCTTTATACAGGCCTCCCTGTATGAACATTTCGTCATTTATTTGTACGTTCTCGCATAAAAATATGCCGTACTGAACGCTGACTGGGATGTTAATAAGTGTTCTTGATTCATTTTTGAATAACATGGACTTCTGTGGCTGAATAAATCTGCTGTTCGATTTTAGCATCGAAGTTAGTTGTCCTAAATATGAGTTATGGGGTATCGATAATGGCGGTAAACTTGCTTTAAAATGTCTATTCCAATAAGACCATAGAAGTAGTTGTGAATTGTCACTATTGCATTGAATTGTTTGAAGATTTTAGTTCCGTTCTTCTTTTAATATGGTGTACGTTTAGTACTGTCTTTTTACGGATTGGTGTTTGAATCTCTATCTGATCGTGGTCCCGTACTAGGATAGGGTCTATAAATGAAATTAGCGCCCCTGTGTCTGTTAGGAATTTTGAGGGGTTGTTATCTTGAAAAGGGGTTATTAGTATGTAAGGTAATATCGGACCATGATTGTTTTTTGTTTATGTACCCTGTTTGTGCGTTGGGGCATCTTGTCGAAAATCTGCGCACTCGTCTGTATTATGTAGTTGGGGTGCATTCTGTTGCCCTTGTTCTCCTGCTACTTCTACATTGTTAACGTTATATTTAAACCTGTTAGTTTGTTGGTTTTGTGAAGTTGATGGGCCCGGGGGTGGCATAATTGCTGGTACATTGTTACCAGGCTGGCCCCTGGGGTCTGTATAATAGTCTTGATGTCCCTGACGATAGTTCCAATTCCTATTATAATAGTAAGAATATCCTCTTTGATTGGCCTGCGAATTTCTGTTTTGCTTGTATCTATTGTTGTTATATTGTGCGAAATTATATCTCGATCTAAAATTGTTCATTCGTTGATTAGGGTTGTCATTAGTGTTACTGTAAGTATTAGGCTTGGTGTTAACCTCTTTGGTAAGAGGTTGCCGAAGGCATTGTTCAAGAACCACGTTGCCCTTACCACGGACTTCATGGACGTGGTCGGTCGGTTAGTTAGTCAGCTCAGCTTTTCTTATTCTCTCCCCTTCAAAATATCGCTGAAATACCTTTTAAGCAGGTGAAAAGCATTTCTAACGGCGAAAATATTTTATAATATCCGCGCGTTCAGCATCGTTAAGTGCACTAGTTCTGTTGGGCACTTAACTCATGTTTATCTTCGTTGTGTTATATCAGCTGAGGGCGAAGCGCCATCCTTGTAGTATAAAAACCCATTCATGTAAAATTTTAGTCGATTAAAGGCGCGTTGAATTTGGTTTTGTTCGATGTTTTTAGCACACAAAGCTAACTCAAAGAGAATTGGAAGAGGTTGAGTATTAATGAACATAATTCTTTGAATTCTTATTTTTGTTTCAGATAAACAGCAGGATCGGATCGCAATGAACGAATGGACCGGTAATTCTCGCCAGAGGCGTAATAGCGCGCGCCTTCGGGACTGGCAGCGTCGCGGCCGAGGGGCTGCTTCTGGCCAGTTACAACGAACGGCAGTGAAAGTTGACATTCTTCACATGGAGACGCGGGGCTTTCTGCAAGTTAATAAAATTATGGAGAAGGCCCTTGATGCGCAGGCCAACCTGTTGCATCGTCACCGTCCCCAGAGATGGCCGCGGCAGCAGCAGCAACAACAACAACAGCAGCAGCAGTACCCCCAGAGCATTGGGGATGACCAACAACAGCAGCAGCAGTACCCCCAGTACTGGGAGCAGCAGCAGGGGGAGGTGGTAGAGGAGGTGAGTCGCCTCACTTTAGATTAGGTTTTTTTTTGTATTTAATAGGTTTAGTGACAAACAGTGCAAGATTTTGAATTTTTATTTTTATTAGGTTAAGTTTGCTCAGTTAAGTTGCTCAGTGTGTTCACAAGTGAAGAAAAGTGAATAAGTGATTATATATGTATCTCGTTTGAAAATGTATGCAATACGGTATTTTTTTGCACTTCATCCAAACTTTTTGGATAGGCAATTCGGAGACGTGCAACAAACATGTCGGGAAAGGATGAAGGATGCCATGATCGGAGTTGATTCTAGGGAGTCTGCGGCTTTGTATAATGCCGACTTAATTTCTGTCACTTGCTTATATAGTTCGTCAACTGGCCACTTTTTTGTTACTAGGCTGTGAAGCTCGATCAACAACGTGTGTTGGTCTCGTTTGTCGGCGAAGTTAATGGTCAAGGTATCTTTAATTTCGTCCCAGTTTAGTCCGCTGTTTATGAGCTGTGTGTGTTTTTATATATTTGTTTTGTGTTGTTTTGTTAAATGGAATAAAACCGTGTAATTTTTTTTTTTTTGAATTTTTAAACTGTTATTTAAAAACCGTGTACTTCAATAAATTACTTTGGTTGTTTTTTGCCAAAATGTTTTGTTTTTTAAATTGGCAATCGATCAAATCTTGGATCATCTCACGCAGCTCGACATCTAATGCGAAAAGAAATCAAAAAGAAAGAGATTGAAGTTAAAATTCCCGCGACTTTGTTAGCCGACTAGTTATTAATACGAGGAATCAATCCAAAAAATGAATATATGCCCAGCGTTGACCAAGCCGTTGGTTACGTAGACCGGGGAGATGGTATTTCCGATAAGGAAAAATACTCCTCCCAAGCAACTGGAATGTTGACATTCCTGGTGCGAGGGCTGATTTGTGGGTATAGTTATTTTGTTAACTCCATTTTTGTTAACAAAAATGTAACACCATATTACGCCCGAGCCATTGATCAGGCAGCAATAAACACAAAGGCTCAAATCAATGTTTTTAACAAGTATGAACGATGGTTTCGATGCATTGAACAATACATATTTCCGTGCCAAAAAACCTTCACCAATCGCTTGGATGAATTCGTATGTTATTTGGGAAAGTTTAAATTCGGCCCCCATAAAATAACCGAAACAGATTCCCAAGCCAACTGGCTTGGCCTGGAAAGGCTGATCCAAACTTGTAAAAGAATTAATCATATTTCAAAAAATCTTTTGGAGATAAAAGATATCAAACAAATAAATACCAGGGGTTTCCCCCAAGATTCCCTAGAAGAATATTTTGATAGTTTAAAGCGCAAAATTGGGTGGCAATATGGTAGACCAACAGCAGCTCAGTTGGTTCAGTACCTGCCTCTAGAAATACCTGAAAAGGTAAATTTTAGAGGAGAACGGTGACAACCAAAATTCCACTAAACAGCACGGACTTATTATATATCAAACGGAAAGTTTGAATCGCCCAATTAGTAAAATTGCGGAATTCGCTGCTGTAAGAAACACATTAGGAATTGTTCTGTGCAAACTGAACATTGAATGTACTATCTGTCAAAGAATAGTTGTTCCTGATGGAGAGTCTCAGTGGAATTAAAAATCCAACACAAGCTCTTTTTGAACATTCATTAAAGCATATTCAAATATTTACAGAATGTTTCAAAACCGCTCCATGCGATAAAGATATTGCAAGAAATATTATTGAAAAATGCGTTATGCGCTTCTCATAGACGCGAAATCGTAGAGCACTTGATAAAAGAGTTTGTGTCTACGAACTATAAGTGGTTCAATGATAAATTGAATACCAATAAATATAAAATAGCAGACAAAAAGCGTTTATAAATAAACGAGAAAAAAAACGAAATGGATGCATGAAGGTCAGTTTGCCAATGGCCGCAGAAATGTAGGCTGTCCGATTTACCATCTACTTCATTATTGAAATAGAAAAGATCGCTGATGAGGAAGCGTAGTGTCTTCCGAAACAGTCTAAATACATATGTATTATATGATTTTAAAACTTTTTTTAAACTAAAAATACTGGTGTGATTTTCATTTTGAACTAACAACCACACAGCGCGAGCAACGCTCTCACAAAATCGTCTCAATTTCAAAATAAAGTTTGGTACCGCTCTGCTACCGGTAATTTTCTAGTACTTTTTGTTGACCTTTTTCGTTCAAACCTTGTTTTAGACACAATCCAAAAAAAGGGAGTATTTCAAATTATGCGTAATCCTAAACTTCATATAAAAATCGAGGAATATGAGGAGAGAGAGAGATTAACCCATTGTCGACCAGTGGGGTATCAAAATACTCCACGAAAATGATGAAACTTTAAGAATTTTAGGACAGTTTAGGTGAAAGATATCGTAGGGTTTTTTGTACGTAAAGAGGGAGGATAGGATGGATATACAAGAAAAGTTAATAAACAGTATTATTTTTCGCAGTTTAACTTAAATTGTTACCTGTTTATATAGAGGGTTGTTAAGTGGGCTAAGTTCGGTTTTTCATCAAACGAGACGCTATATTGTTGTTGAGGAGCAAAAACAGCAATCGCCGTGCAGGAAAACAAGTCAAGTATTTAAAACAAGGCAGTCAATGAGAAAATTGATTCATTAATCGGATAAAATTATGTTGACAGTGCTGAGAGTTCTATCTAGCTATTAATATCAAATCGAATATCAAAATCGAGGAATATTGGATAATTCGTCAGTATATTTGCGGTATATTTTTAAAATTGGACGGTATATTTCGGTATATTTGTGAGGTCGTCTTATCGATGAATCCGATGTCAGTGCTGACGTTCGGACCTAAAGAGGAAACGTAGTGGAAAAGTTAGAAAACAGAAATATTTCGACAAAAACACACAGCAATAAACGCAGAACAGTTGCTGCACTTGCCCCATCTGTGTGTGTGCAACGTGTTTTAACCAGCCACAGCACTGCATAAATTGGCAAAGCAAATCTCTCGAAACATTCGCCGCACACCAAAGATGATCCTGCATTCTGGTCCGCCACGGGGCCTGGCTCTGTCGCCGCTTCTGTTGTTCCTCCTGCTGCACACGTTGACCCTTGGAGGCGCCTTCTATTTGCCCGGCCTGGCACCGGTTAACTTTTGTAAGAAAACCGATGTGTCCACGACATGCAAGGTATGTACACATATACATACTCATACCCCTCTCTGTGTCCGTGTCCCCGTTGTGTGTTGGGTGGGTTGTGTCTTTTTGTGTTTCTGTTTCTGTTTCATGCCTTAACAATTAGCGAAAGGGCAGTGCAATGCTGATAAATATACAACTAATGGTAGTAGTAGTGGAAACGGCGGAAGCACTCTGATAAGGTCCCAACATTGCGGGCGTCCGCTGGCTACTGCTGACGTCGACTCTTACGATTGACGTTGCTTTTGCTCTAATATCAAACCCGTCTTGTTGGCTCAGTTGCTCAAAGATATCATTATGATGATCTAGACCTTATTTTTACTGCCTTATGTTCTTGATAATCGTATGCCACACATTTGTAAGCTTTCAAACAATATTCTGCAGATAAAAGTAGAGCCCAGATAGCATTCAATAGAAACTCTCGTAAATTCATCAATTGCCGCATGGACACATTCTTGATTGATGCATTATTTATATATTTAATAACACTCTCTTTCCAGTCGGATGTTATCTTATATGTTAATCGCCTAAATACTGAGGAATCGGTCATACCCTATGAATATCATCATTTTGATTTCTGTCTGGGCAAAGAGGAGAACTCCCCCGTGGAGAATCTGGGACAGGTGGTCTTTGGCGAGCGCATACGCCCGGGTCCCTATAAAATCCAGTTCCTGGAGAATCAGCAATGCGCTGTGGTAAGTCGACAGGATACGTAAATCTCGAAGGCAAAGATAACTCTAGTATTTCTGTGTTAACTGTAGGCCTGCACCAAGGAGTACAAGGGTGGAGATCCCATCAGCAATCGTCGCATGATGGTCCTGAAGAAGGGCATCAGCCTGAACTATCAACATCATTGGATTGTGGACAATATGCCGGTGACCTGGTGCTATCCGTTGGAGAATGGCAAACAATACTGCGGCACTGGCTTCCCCATGGGCTGCCTCGTGCGCACCGATGGCGAGGGCTGTCCCATCAACTCCATTTACAATCAGCCTATGCACTACTATCCCTTCAATCATGTGGATCTGGAGATCACCTATCACAGTGGACAACTCGAGGACTGGGGCATTGGTTTTGGCAACAGTGGGCGTATCATTTCCGTAAAGGTTACCCCCAAATCGATCAAACACACCGATCCGAAGGCTCCGAACTGCCTGAGCACCGATCCGCTGGCCATAAGCGAAACCTCACTGAAAACCGGCGAGCAGCTGAACATTGTCTACACGTACAGCGTCAAGTTTGTGAAGAATGATGCCATTAAGTGGTCGTCACGCTGGGATTACATTCTGGAGTCCATGCCCCATACGAATATCCAGTGGTTCTCCATCCTCAATTCCCTGGTGATTGTGCTCTTCTTGAGCGGTATGGTGGCAATGATAATGCTGCGCACTCTGCACAAGGACATAGCCAGATACAATCAGATGGACAGCGGCGAGGATGCCCAGGAGGAGTTTGGCTGGAAGTTGGTCCATGGCGATGTCTTTAGGCCGCCACGCAAGGGCATGCTTCTGTCTGTATTCCTGGGCTCTGGCATTCAGGTGCTCGTTATGTCTATGATCACATTGGCCTTTGCCTGTCTGGGCTTCTTGTCGCCGGCCAATCGTGGTGCTTTGATGACCTGCTCGATGGTTTTGTTTGTTTCGCTGGGCACACCCGCTGGTTATGTCTCGGCGCGCATTTACAAGAGTTTTGGCGGTCTCAAGTGGAAGAGTAATGTGATTCTAACCTCGATTGTGTGTCCCGGGTGAGTAGTGGCTGATATTTTGTAATGCCTTTGCTTATTTATCTGCTATATTCCATACAGTGTTGTCTTCTCTCTGTTCTTTGTGATGAATCTGGTGCTATGGTTTGAGAATAGCTCGGGTGCTGTGCCATTTAGCACATTGGTTGCCCTGCTAGCCCTCTGGTTTGGCGTCTCAGTGCCTCTGACATTTGTTGGTGCCTATTTCGGTTTCCGCAAACGCGTAAGTATCTCATTAGACACCGTAAACTTGGATTCTTAATTTCTGAATGTATTTTGTAGGCTTTGGAACATCCGGTGCGCACCAATCAGATACCACGACAGATACCCGATCAATCGATTTACACACAACCGATACCTGGCATCGTTATGGGCGGCGTGCTGCCTTTTGGCTGCATTTTCATACAGCTCTTCTTCATACTGAGCTCGCTGTGGTCCAGTCAGATGTACTATATGTTTGGTTTCCTCTTCCTGGTCTTTCTTATACTGGTCATCACGTGCTCGGAGACAACCATTTTGCTGTGCTATTTCCATCTATGTGCCGAGGACTATCATTGGTGGTGGCGCTCCTTTCTCACATCGGGTTTCACGGCTGTCTATCTGTTCATCTACTGCTGTCACTACTTTATCACAAAGCTCTCGATCAAGGATAGTGCCTCGACGTTCCTCTACTTTGGCTATACGGCCATCATGGTATTCCTGTTCTTTTTGCTTACGGGCACAATTGGTTTCTTTGCGTGCTTCTGGTTCATACGGAAGATCTACAGCGTGGTCAAGGTGGATTAAATTAAATGCATGTGGATGACAACGAGGATGATGATGAGAATTGTGTGCAAATGTATTTTTGTATTGAGTAGCCACAAATTTACACTTAAGCCTAATGTGTGTGCGTGTGTGTGTGATTTCTGCGCTGTGCGCCCTTGCTGCACGCGACAGTTTTCTGTTTATTATATTTATGATTGATCCATATACACATGTACTTGTGTATCAGGCTAAAAAACCAATCCCGTAGAGTGGAACGAAGCGCGCAATAATCTTTAAGTAAAAAACCGATGATGATGGAATCCCCACATTTGTTGTATAGTTTTCACACCTTCTCTTAATCTTTAGGCCTAAAGTTTAGCCATGTCCAACATCCCCACAAACGATCGATTCCAAAAACCGTATTCAATTCAGATATTTCGTACTTTTAAAGGAGAAAGTACTACTGTAAGAAAGTACTTGAATCCACCTTTCTCTACCGATTTCTATTCTGTAATATCAAAGCCTAACAACTGTAATTAGTGGCTCGTCTTATCTATAATTCGAGCAAAGATTGAATTCAAGTGTGTGTAATATTTAAAAATACTTTAGTTTAAACTATTTAAATTTAAAACTTGCGACTAAAGAATAAACAAAATATATAACTTATAAAATGGAACCCTCGCTCGCGCACTCTCTTTTTGTTTTGCTATTTGTTCAACCCTTGAGAAGTGTCAGAACAGAACCGTACCCCGTTCTATGGCTTCTGCAAGCTCTCGAGCGCCCACTCAGTGTGCGAATAGCCATTTCCAGCTCAGAGTTTGGCCATGTCAGAGACTGTGGACAGCGATGTGGATGAATACGATGAGTTATCGGAGCTGCGACAACGCCAGAAGCCCCAAACCCAACCCTCAGTGGATGTCCGTATCATATATTCCTAAACTCCAATTTTAAACGCGACTTATTCTGTTTTTTTTTGGTACTTCCAGGAGGCCTTTGATTTGGATGATTTGCTGCCGACCATTGGGGAATTTGGCAAGTATCAAAAGCTTCTGGTCTTTGGCATTTGCCTGCCCGCCTGCATTCCTTGCGGCTTTTGTGCCTTCAATCAGCTGTTTATGGCTGATACTCCGGATGACTATTGGTGTCGCATACCCGAACTGCTGGACATGCAGCTGGAGCAGCGTAAATATCTGGCCATACCCAAGGAACTGGTGAGTGAGTGGAGCAGCCATATGAATGCTAAAGGTCTGGCTATCAAGCCCAGAGCGGAGCTCTCATTGATTATGCGTTCGTCGGGTGACAAAATGTCAATACGAGGGTGGTTCGATGAGTAATCAAGGTTATAATAGATATGATGAAATAGGGCAAACGTGAAGAGAGGTCTTTTTGTCTATTGGTCTATTGGTCATTCGGTTCAAGTTCCGATAAAAGAAGACAAACATTAATTATACCCGATACTCGAAGAGTTAAGGGATGTAATAGTTTTGTGCAAATGTGTTTAACAGCCAGAAGAATGCGTTTCCGAAATTTATATACATTGATCATCGGGTATAAAAGTAGAGCCGCGGTCCTTGATGAGGGTCGCAACGTTCCCGCTCCTGTTTAACTGATTTTTCTTGTTCTTTTAAGGAAAACGATGAACTGGTCTACAGCAAATGCCATACGTACGGAGTCAATTGGACGCAACTGCTCGAATCATTGGAAGATGAGAATGACCTGACCACACTGGAGCCAAACAGCACTTGGCCGGTGGTTAAGTGCAGTCAGGGCTGGGAATATAATACCACAAATGTGTGGTCCTCCATTGTGATTGATGTGCGAGCACAGATCCAGACTCAACCCACATTAAAATTCATTTAGGAATAAGCTTGAAAACATTTCCCAAGCACGATACCACACATAAACCATCAGATAACCCATGCTAACCGACAGTTTACCGACAGTTTGATTTAGTGTGCGATCAGGATATATATCCAACCATTGGCTTGGCGGCACTCAATACTGGTGGACCCGTGGGGGTGTATCTCTTTGGATTGCTTAATGATCGTGCAGGAAGGAGACTTTCGTACTTCACCTGCCTGGCCACTCTGCTGGCGGGTAGTTTGATGACTTCGCTGAGCAAGGACTTCTGGACTTGGGCTGGCAGTCGTGTCATTGTGGGTCTGACCATACCGGCTGTCTATCAGATACCCTTCATCATATGTAAGTGCAGAAATACGCAGCTTTATTTCAGCTAACAGTTGACTTATCTTTCAGCTCTGGAGTTGGTGGGCGAGAACTATCGGTCCTTTGTAACTGTTATGACCTGCACCTTTTACACCTCGG
The DNA here is from genome assembly GCA_008121275.1 of Drosophila lowei. Taxonomy (NCBI): domain Eukaryota; kingdom Metazoa; phylum Arthropoda; class Insecta; order Diptera; family Drosophilidae; genus Drosophila; species Drosophila lowei. Next base: position 25,668,389 of record CM017779.1, read on the forward strand.
GTATTATGCTGCTCTCCGTTGTCACCTATCTGGAGCGGGATTGGGTGCGCCTCTCTTACATCACCTCGCTGCCTTTCTATGCCTATTTCCTCTATATGTTTGTGATGCCGGAATCACCGCGTTGGCTTCTGATGCGTGGCCGCCTGGAAGAGGCTCTCACGATACTGGAGCGCATGGCCAGAGTGAATGGACGGCAGTTTCCGGAGGCAGTGCACAGTAAACTGGAGGCTCAAATCCGTCGCGATAAGCTCAAGAAGGAGAAGAAAAAGGTGGCCAATGTGGGTCTGAGAGATCTCTGTCGTACGCCTAATATGCGGCTGAAAACAATACTGATTACGTTGAGTTGGTTTGCCAATGAGACGGTCTATCTGGGCCTCAGCTACTACGGTCCCTCGCTGGGCACCAATCAGTATGTGAGCTTCTTTCTGTCGGCTGTGGTGGAGCTGCCTAGCTATCTCTGCTGTTGGTACTTTATGGACACCTGGGGCAGACGTTGGCCACTCAGTTTGTCCATGATATTGGGGTAAGACTGGATGTGATGTGACCTCTATAATTGTACCTACTAATATTGGTTCCATTTCCAGGGGAGTGGCATGCGTGATAACGGTGATGTTGCCCGATGAGGCTGTCGATGAGACTCTATATCTGTATTTGGTATCCAAGGCCTTGCTCTCGGCCTCCTTTCTAATCATCTATCCATTTGCTGGCGAACTGTATCCGACACAAGTGCGTGGCATAGGCATTGGAGCTTCCAGTTATATCGGAGGATTGGGTCTCATTGTCATACCCTTTGTGACATATCTGGGCAAGGAGAACCTCAAGTTGCCGTTGGTTATCATGGGTTTTGTTTCCATGCTGGGCGGAATGACGGGTCTTCGATTGCCGGAGACCCTGCATCATCGTCTGCCGCAGACCATTGAGGAGGGCGAAGAGTTCGGCAAGGACTGGCAGCTCAAGGATTGCTGCAGATGCGCCCAAAAGCAGTGAGTCTCAGATAGAAAGAGTCTAAACTAATATTGAAACTAACCTTATTTGAATAACCTATTAAGGATTGTGCTCTCCCAACCCACATCGTATGAGAATCTGGATGTTTTGGGTGGTTCATCCAACACTGCCTCCGAGGCGGAGGTGGAGCTGGAGTTGCGCGACAATCGTCGCGTCCGTCAGCAGGCGCCCATGAGCTCTATTGATGAGCTCACGCCATTGGAGGGCATGGCCAGTGGAAGTGGTCGACCCGTTCATCGGCCGTCTATGAAGCGCTTGGTACGTCAGATGAGCATCATGGATACACAGCGAACTAATGATGGCACCATGCAACTAACACATTGGATTTAGGGAACTCTTCTAGATAAATTTAGCAGGAGCTGTAAAGAAAAAGGCAGTACGAAACAGGTGTAGTTTTACTTTAAATAATACTTAAATATTGGTATAAAATGCGTCCTTGAGTTGTAGGAGGACAGTTGGCAGCTGTATCGCCAGGAGTTTGGATTTGTATCTCTAGTTTGGTATAACAGTTCCATAAGATTTAAAGCCCTATACATATGTCATATAGAATATATTACAATTCAGAAATATTCTTAAAACGACGTGTGTAGTTTAAACAGTTTATATATGTATGTGAACCCAGGAAGACATGGGTATATATGTTCATAATTATATAAAATATGTCTATGACACGATAAGATATACAAAAATATAGAAGAACGCATCAACCTGTAACAGTATAGAAGCAAATCGTATAAACTCCATTATTATCGAAGAACCAACAATTATGCACAATACCTGCTAGTTGCAATTGTAGGTTTTTTTTTAATAAACCAACAAATAATATATGAATACATTAAAATAGTGTAACAGAACTAAAAGAACATTATAGAAACAATGGATTCCTGATTCCATTTCCTTAAGTTGAATTTCACTCGACCTTAAATTAAAAACAAAGAAACATTGCCTTGATTTGAATTCGATGAAAGTACAGTACAGCAGTGTAAGAGGATAATTGCCATATTTACGGATACCTACGGGTCCCATAACCATTTCCCAGATGGAATATCAATATTAGCTTTAATTGTAGAGCATTGCTATTAGCTGTAAGTCGCGTTTAATTCAACTTTAAACAAAGCATTAAAGCCAACAACAAACATTACCGATAGAGGAAAGTAACAAACCGAAAAAATTAATTCCTCAAACATATCCGGTAAAATAAATAAATATATATGAGGAGGCGTACTGCAACATTACATATCTCTAACTCTGTCTCTATGATATATAAATACATATTATATTCTGTGTGTGACACACAACAATAGCGACTTCTCAATCATTGCAATTGATTTATGCATTTATTCACGCAATTATGCAATTAATTGTTGTCAAACAAAAAGAAAAACTTGTTTATGGAGGAATGCGAAAAATTGCCACACAGCTGGACGGACACTGGACGGTCGGTCGCACACTGCTAGCGGTCACTGTCAGCCATAGGAAGTGCAAGGCCAATCAAGGGAAACACTACACTACTGTGCCCGATAATTGAGAGTGTTTTGGGCTGATTTTTAGGCTCCACTCCTCTGTCTTTTATACTCTACATTTAGAGAAAAGTGGCATAGTACGAAGAACGAAACATAACCATATTTTAACAAATAGAATTCACTTTGATTTAAATATAAATGTATTGAAAAGTATACGGACCATATTAAATATAAATATAAAACACTTATTTATAGGAAATATACTTAATCTAAAATATAAAATACAATAAATATAAAACATACATATATATTCTTCTTAAATATGAAATATATGAAAAAAAACACCCCTGAGATATCAGAGCACCCCTGAGATACTATAAAAAATTGTATATGTCAAAAATGTACCAAGAATCAAAATTGAAGTTATAAAGCCATTTGGCAAAATGGGTGATGTTGAATTACACTTCGGCCTCGCACCCCTTCGGTCTGTGTACCGATGCTCGACCCACATATTGGACTTAAACCAGGACATTATGTTGCGGTTGTACGATTATCTGACCGATCTGACGGATAGGGTGCATCTGGCCTGTACGGCGCCCAAGCTCGGCGAGGCCTTCCAAATGTGGGCCCGCAAACAGAGGCAAACACTCGATGTGGAGGACTTGGAGACGATGAAGCTGCCAGAGATGATCAATTTCTTTATGTGGGCGGGGCCGTTCATCAAAGTGCTGCATGTAAACTGTGACTGGTACGAGAAGGAGTCTCTGGTGGTGGAATTCATAGCAGAGTATTGCTTCAATCTCGAGGAGATCTACTATACAAATGTCACCGACGACTTCCACTTTCGGTCAATCATGTCACGGATGAAGCACCTGAAGCGGATCACCATCAACTGTTTGGATGCGGAGGATGTGCTTAGCTTCGATTTTGAGTCCAATCAGGGTCTGGAGTACTTTGAGCTGATCAATGGCTGCTATACAGGTGGGGGGATTTCTTTTTTAAGAATGTGTTGTTTGTCAACTAAAGTTTTGCCACCAGGCGAACATCTCTGCGGTTTCCCCAAGCTCCATACGCTGATACTGCGCAACTGTTTGCTCTGGAACTATTGGGCATTTGGCATACCGTTAAGGACATTGCGTGTCCTGAACCTGGATGACTGCAGCTTTGAGGTGATGAACGATAGCCTGTACGGTAAGATAGCCGAGTGTTGTGTGAACCTCGAGGAGCTCCATTTCTCCGGCTGTGACACCCAGTTCGAGGTGATTGCCCAACTGCCAAAGCTAAAGCGTTGCACGCTCAAGACTTGGGGGAGCTCCAATGAGTTAAACATCGGATTCCTGACCACGCTGGCCGAGAAAAAAATGGGCAGCAATCTCACCCATCTGCATTTGTTCGGCCAGTTTGAGATCAGCAATGAGCATGCCCGTGCCCTGGGACAACTGCATTCGCTGCAGGAGCTGCGCTGGAGCAGCAACGACGTCCTGGAGGATGATCATTTCAAGTTCTTCAACGATCTTGGTGTGCTCGAGTCCTTTGGCATGTCCTTTTGCGGTCGCGTCACCGACGTGGGTATGATGCGTCTGCTGAGAAAGTGCGGACAACTGAAGCTAATCGAGCTGAAGGATTGCAACCAGATCACCAATGATTTTGTACTCAATGCCATCGGTTGTCTGGCCAAGCCCTCACCACGTCGCCATCTGGTGATCAATGTGCTGGGCACTAAGATCAAGGAGAGTCTGCTCACGGTGGGTAGTGTGATCATCCGCGATTTTTCATAAATATTGTCATCTTTTTTCCGCTTTCAGTCCATCGAGTATCTGGCGCCCTTGAACAATGTAAAGCTTAACTTTGTCCATGAATAGAAACAATCGGTTTGCAAGAGACAATGGGATCCCTCTGCTCTTAGTCATGATCCAGTCGATCCACAAGGAAGTGCTGTGCTCAATATTTATGATCATACACACAATACTCCATTAGCGATGGGATAATTGCTGGGACAAGCGTGTGCTGCGGCACTTGGGCATTTAATAATAATAAATAGAAATCCAAAATCGTATTAAAACAATACCCCAACGATATTTGGTCTGGTTGTGGAATCCGCGATTCAATTCGATTCGATTCGATTCAGAGATCGCTGGCAATAAATTTCGCATTCAATTGTTGAACTTTTGCTGTGATGATGTCTGTGTTAGCAGCAGGAAGCATAGACCAGTTGGCTAGATCATGCTACCAATACTCACCTGTGGCCAGTCCAGTCCAGTCCAGTTCAGTCCGTTGGTTAGTCATCGATCCAATCTCTCTCCTCTCGGTGCTGGTACTGGCTTGCGTGCTTCCACATTGTTGGTGGCCGTCTCTGGCTCTGGCTCTGACCTCGACTTGCTCCTTAAATGGTTGTCGGCAGCAATCGCTTTGACTCTCTGATCTTGGTGGTTGGGGGGATGGAGCACCAATGCCTTGACATGTTCAGGTGTCTGCCATGTTCAACAGCGAGTACGAGTAGCTGACTAATTAGTGTACTTTAACTGGTCCAAATCGTTGACATTTGGGGCCATCGACCATCTTCTCCAGTTTGCATGAGAAGAGCAAATTAAGCGGCGAATGTTTTCTATCCCCTCTTCATAGGGAGGGTTTTTTTCTGTCCGCTCCTAGATAGATAGATTGTATACTCGAAGCGTGTCCAATCACGCCTGTGAATTATTTAAAAATCTCTGCTGCTATTTCATAAGAGACAAGCCTTAAAATTGTTACCCCTCCGATGCCCATAGAAATTCGTGTTGCCGTTCGTTCGTGTTGTTGTTTGGGGGCCTTGCGATTATGGGAAATGGCTTTTGCTATCGCTTAGCACACACCTCTCAAATGGATGAACTTTTAGTGTCGCTTAACGCTCGAGAAGAACCTCCAAAAGGGGCGGGAATCTCGCTTGGTATGATGGTTTTTTTTCGCGATGAGTAGAAAGGCAGTAAAAGGCCTCCAGGAAAAGTGCACTAAAAGCATGTAGGGAGAGGTATAAATGGTTTTGGTCATACATCTTTAACCTAATCGGTTTTGGTTTTATAATTTGGCCATTATTAATCAGCCTAAGGGAGATTCCTGCCTCATTCTCTACAAATAAAAAGGGAATACTTTCCATTTTTGGCATTTTTTGATTGACCTTATTATTTATTAAAACCTGCCTTGGGTGTCCCTTAAGAATATTAAGGAATATTATAATCCAAGGATGTTGCATTTCTATGCAATTTATTTAAAAGGTGTGTTTGGATGGCATATTTGTATCTCTCTATTATATTTGAATTTCGTGGTGGTCCCATATATGACTTATATCGGTGCAAGCGAGTGAGCCGGGGCTGGATACACGGGTGAAGCTTGTGCCCAGGGTGCTTGTATAGTAATATTTTCTTTTATTTAATAGTATCTGTGAACATTACTGCTCGATATTTTTAAGGAACAACCTAAGTAAATTTAAATTTTTGCACATTTCTGGGAACTTTCCTAATTCCTTTCTTAGTACACGTCTATTTACTAAAAAGGAAACCTACTACGTTCAGTTTCAGTAAAATTTAGCTTGTTAAACATTCTACTATTTGTCCACAGACAGATCTCCTAACAGGTTACATAAAAATCTCTTAATTTCTTTAATTTTCGGTTAACATTTATTGCCCTGCTCAAAAATCAAGAAAGAAATAAATGTTTATGAGACACCCACAGCCCATGCAGTGAACGACCCACTTTGTTTTGTATTCGCCAAATTATTTTGTGGCACGCCACATGCTGCAACAACGGCGGCAGGCAGGCAACACAGCAGCAGAAGCAGCAGCAGCAACAGCAACAGCAACACTAACAACTGCCACTAAGAGTTGCCAACATTAATTTAATATTAAAATTACAATATTTTCGTTTCTTTTTGTTGCCTGTTGATGCTCTGATGCTGTTTGGGGCAGATCCAAATGCATTTGTATGATTCTTCGGAGATGTTTTCATGCACGACTTTGGGGACTTGTCGATGATGTTGCAGTGCTGCTGTTGCACCGCTGCTGCACTGCTGCTGCACTGCTGCTTCTGATCATGATGATGATGATGATGATGATGCTGGTGATGCAAAAGTTAATTTGCAAAGATGCACACTCCCTAGTTCTTCGGATGAACTTTTTGGTGCAATCGTTGGGGGAGAAGCGAATGATTGGCACATTAGCAACAAATTGTTAGTACATCTTATTTAAGCCGTTTAATTAATTCCGCGCATTCTGAATAGCCAAAAAAATTCAATGAAAAAAATACAATAAAAGAATAGGAAAGAAGTTATTTATTGTATAACAAATATCGACTATGGGGATACCCGGGTTTTCTCTGTAAAGAAGGCCTATAAAGAGAGGAAAAGGGTGTAAGGAAGGACTATAATTGTTAATGGGCATTTTTTCTCCCTTTGATTGTCAGATCATAAGATCATAGAAAGACCTGTACCAATCATACATTTTTCTCATGTTCTAAGAGTTCTGGTAGTTCGTACAAATATTTTTTATTTATTTGGTCTTTTATACCAGTGCTAAAGGATTTGCTTGTATTTAGGACACTAGTCATACAATAATTTTAATTTTATGCATTTTTATTGATTTTGAACTATAAAAATTTGGTTAATTGTGATTCATTTTGTTTATATTCATTTTTAATGTGGATATTTTTGATTTTATTCTATTTATTTTTATTTGTAGAGAGATAGATGGGCATATCTAGAATACAGATTTGGAAAAAGAAATATTTGGACTTATTAGATCGAAAGTACGAGTACCCTTCACTAGATATATGATAGATTCTTCAATCTGTTACATACACCCACACAAAAAGCATATACCTTTGAGCTGCGCAAGTACCAGAGGTCTAAGTAGAATCCAAGAAGTAGAAACCGAAAGCCGAGAAAAAACAATCAGCCAAGCCACACGAAGTGAGCTTCCAGCCAGCATCTTTGAGCCAACATCTCGGGCCAATTGCCAGTCGAAGACGTGCTTAGGCTTGTCAAGGTGCCCCCGACCTGGTCGGATCGGTTCGGTTCGGTTCGGGGTCTGCCTTTGCCAGGTCTGGCCCAGGTCCAAGGGGATTGCGGATCTCCATGTTACCTATGTAAGTACTCGTATACACGTATACATGTGGCTATATATGTATATATTTGTATGTTATGTGGAAGCTACCTTCAATTTGACAAAAGCCGCTGGCAGACAACGCGATTGCATGTTGTGCCTTTCAATTGCTGACCAAGTTCTCCTACTCCTCGTAGTCCGCCGGGTTCTGTCGGGTCTCGGGTCTCCGATCTCCGGTCTCCGGTCTCAGGTCTCAGGTCTTATGTCTCTGGTTTCTGTTCTGCGCTATCAATTGATACAAATCTATGCAATTTTCGAATATAGAGACATAAAAACATGCCACAACTATTGCCACACTGAATGTCAATAAATAATACAGTGGAACCTCTCGCGCACACAGACACACATACAGTACATACAGTACAGTACGTTCTCGTACATACAGTTAGAACATATCACATTGCCTTTGCCTGAGACAGGTCGAGGTCGCCTTTGGTCGGCCGTCCAAGCGCCGCAGGTGAGAAAATGGCCAATAGAAGTCGACATGGACCAAAAGATGCCACTTAGTTGCATCCAAACATGCAACCAGTTGCATCTGGTGGAGACTGCAACAATGTTCATACACTGACAGCAATTTTAAAGGCGAGAATGCAAAGAAGTTATAGAAGTTTATAGAAGAAGTCTGAGAAATTGGAAGAGGATGGAAGATCGAAGAGGAAATTGAACAATTGCTAGGAAATTAGCATAATTTGCTAAGTTTACTGTGTGTTGAAAAATGACCGAAACGTAAGTGTTGGTAAAAGTTCGAAAACTTAGTTAGAACTTATAAAACTAGTAGGCTGTGTCCCGGGTGTCTTCTTTAAACAGAAACCTAGTATAACCTAGGAACACACAACTCATAGAAAATTCGTAAAGATCATTGCAACAAAACAAAATTCAGTATCGTTTCGGGCTCCAAAAGGCAACATCTAAAAAAAAAAAAAAAAAAAAAAAATTTCGAAAATTCAAAAGAAAACTAAATTGTACGAGTAAAAGTTACAAACATTTCAACAATTCCAAAGCAAACAAAATTTTCTCGAGTAACAATGGACTTGGACTTGCTCTTTACAGTCTTCGTCGTGGATGAGGATCCGGCCGAAAAATCTAACGCCATTTCTGGTTTTTTCGGTTCTGTAATCTGAATAGCAACCAATAGCAACACCAAAGTCCAAAGTCAGATTACAGAACCGAAGAAACCAGAAATGGCGCTAGATTTTTTGGCCGGATCCTCCGTGGATGAGGACCTGGCCGAAAAATCTAGCGCCATTTCTGGTTTCTTCGGTTCTGTAATCTGAATCTGTAGTCTGCCCAAGCCAATCAATACGACTAAATATCAAAATTTGTACGTGATCCATAATTGGTGAGTATGTATTTCGAACTTAAATCGAAATTTACTAATAAATCCACAAGCCTCTTCCATTCGCAATTTCCGCTACTGCCGTCGCCGTCGCCATTGCAGTCGCCATTGCCGCTCATTAGTTGTCGTATATCGAAGTCGTGGTCGAAGTGAAATCATCCTCTAAGACATCTTTAGAGTTGACAAGTGCTATTCTGGCGTAGCTAGTTACGAGCGTCTAGTTCTTGTCTGGATGCAATTGCAGGAGGAATCTTTTATGAACGATCTTCATCTGTTGGCAGTTTGAAGGTACTTTAAAAATTCCATAGCAGCACAACATACCCTTACACATTCGTTCTGTATATTCTTTTCAGGTGGACTTGAGGTAACTCTGCAAAATCATCCAAATGAGAACCCGATCTTCGTAGCTAGGGATGCCAACAATGCACATGGTAATGCTTTTGATTCCAGTCTTGATGGATGAACTCTGAAATGGAGTTGAGGTCAATTCTTCAGTTCGATTTGTTTTATTAAATTATAATTAAAAAAAAATTGTAATCTATTATGCGTTGTCCTGGCCAAAGTATTTTTGTTGGGAGCGCTCATTGAGAACCTTTTGTTCAACCAACATTGGGGTATTTCTCTCAGTGTAGTCACTTCATTTTCTATCTTAGGAGCTAGCAATTAGACCTGTCTACAATTGGAATTAGATATGCACTGAGAGAAACTGTTCCCTAATTACCCAGAAGTTTTTAGTAGGAGGAGAATTGACCGAAAATAAATTTTAAGAGGATAATTTTACTAGGTATTTCATAAGAAAAGGTCCTTGCAAGAACTCCTAGTATTAGAGATAATTGTATTTGCTTTGGGTAACTTTTTTTTAGCATAGAAGCTCGAAATATGAAAATTTGGTCAATATTTGTAACAGAGAAAAGAGTATCCTTTCATTTAAAGTTCCATAAGTTATCCTCAGCTGCACAATCTCTCAACTATAAGTTTGATGGTACAAAGTTCAACGATATTTCTTTCAGTGCAACGGCATCTTCTTCCATGTTAGGGGGCCAGCAATTGGAGCTGCCTGGGGCTCTGTCTAGAACATCGTGTGCTCTTTATCACTGACAGATTGTGCTGGCCATTTAATTTATGGCAATTCTCACATGCCCCAGCCCCCCACTCGCCTCCCGCTTCTACCACCAGACTCGAGTCGCGAGCATCTCTCAGAACATTGTTAGATCTCGGGTCTCGGGGATTGGGTGTGGGAATGTGGATGTAGATGGGTATGGCGGTATCGAATGGCCGCGGGTTGACGGGCTGACGGTAACTCGAGTTATTCAAACCATTTGCCTGGGCAACCTTTAGAACAACGGCCATCTGCATAAATCAAATGCTGATTGTGATTTACAAACAAGACGGTGCTCCAATGAGGCGGATATCATCTGCATCTGTAGAGATCGAAACGATTTCCCTAATATTAATGTATTCTACTCGTACCAATGTAACGTTCTATATATATTCCATTATATACAGATTAAATATTTCAAATATGTATTTATTTATATTTGTTAATTGATTTAATCGTAATATAACCCTACCTGTATTCAGAATTGTGTGTATAATAGTGGAGTATCCTTATAAATACCAACGTTCTATACATTCCGTAATAAATATATCAATCTACGAGTCTCTTCCATGACTATAATATCATATACAGATTTATAATTATAAATACCTATCCAATGCCTGAAGTTTTTTAATAGATTTAATCATAATAATATCCGTTATACCCTACCAGTGTTCAGAATTATGTATACCAAAGTTAATTATCCATATACCCTTAAATAAACTGAAATATTAATCGGAAACACGCCATTAATCTCTTACAATCCAATATGCGATCTAAAAACATTCCGTTTTCGTTACTCCTTTCAACTAAATATATATTTTTCCATAACTTAACTGGCAGTTTACCCGATTTAAAACTCTATTTATAAAGTTTCCTTTCGGTTTTTCCGACATCACCACTTGACTTTCTTGTGCAATTTATGTCACGCTGCAGTTTTATGGCCAAGTGCCTGTTTTGGTTCTGGTTCTGGCTTTTGCCCAACTATTTTTACTCCACGCAATGAAAAATGGAGAGAAAAGTTGTCGGAAAAGTCGTGTAGAGGAATGTCAGGCAGGCCTCATGCACGTGTCGTTATCCTTTGGCTATTTCCGTGTATTTCCGGTGCAATGGAGTGCTGCACACACACGCACACACACACAGGCGGGCAATAACGATACCGTGACGTCACCTGAGGGAGGCCTCAAAATAGAAACGCGACTGCTCGCCCCTTCAGTACAGTTGTGAAGTGAAGTGACGTCAGACGAGAGCGAGACGGCTAGCTGGCACTCGGCTTTTATCAAGGACGTCATCAAGGCCACACATTCCGAAAGAGAGATGGCTAGATAGAAAATTAGAGAGAGAGAGAGAGAGAGAGATAAAATATACGCTGCGCCGCCGGCCGGTGTTTTTACCTCTGCCACGGCTCTGCCACTGCCACTGTCACTGCCACTGCCACTGCTGCTGCTGTTGCTCTGTTTACTGCCTACTCACCTGTTTCATGCCCCACTGCCCCACCTGGTGTGCTACCCTGCCACTCACACACACCCACACCCACACATTCGTTCATTCATTCATTCATGGCTTTGGGTGTCTGGCCGTCTGGCTCTGCTCCACTGCGCATGTCCGCGTCATGGCCACGCGCCACCCACTTCGATGACGTCTTTGTTTCGCATCGATTTCTGTGCTCGCTTTCCACAGTGACGTCATTGGCTGCGTGCTGCCCCAAAGCAGCCTGTGGCCGACCGCCGTGCGGCCAGCTATAAATAATTCCTGCCAATTATCGCTGGAAATTGATAATCGGGAAAGTTAATTGGGAAACCTGAGAAGGAGACGTAGACAGAGCCCGAGATGGAGACGGAGCCGGAGCTAATGAGATTCATATTCTGTGCTGGAGCTTGTTTATTCATGAATCTTGGGTGTTGGATGAAATGAGATGGACTCAAGTGGGTTGGGAAGTAATTGAAAAGCGTTTAAACAAAATCGATTCAAAGACATTATGTATTTAAGGGCAATATATTTAAGTAATTGACTAAATGATTGATTTAACTTTAAGGCAATCATTTGTAAATACAGGGAGAACATTCATTTGAGTTCTATTGCTTTTGGGACTGTCATACTTCTACTCCTCAAATAACCATTTTTTTTTTTAACCGCGTTCCATCTAGGGTTATTTTTTTAACGATTTTAGGAGCATAACTATAAACACCGATGCAGTTTCCTTAATTTTATTAAAAATAATTTTTTTTTTTTTTTTTTTTTTTTTCATGTGGAAAATTTGTATTTTATTGTAAACAAGTTTACTGCTACCTTTCGTGGCAACTTAATCTAGTTTTACATTTAAGGGGAAAACAATTGATCACAGGAGATACATACATAAAATTAATGTTACATATATGGATAAGGTACATACATTATTTACAATATTTACAAAAAAAGTTAATGCAATCTTATAGGAGGGATCTAGTAGGAGATCCAGTGGATGACACCTTTTGAGTCTTCTTTTCCTTGGCGGGTTAATTAGACGTCTGGCTAGTGCATTAGGGTGACCACCAAGTCGTTGCAAGTACCTCACTGCATGTAGTTGTATAACGTCACCTACTTTGGGAACCTTTAGGTCCCTCTCGATGTCGCTGTTTCGAATGTACCATGGAGCATTGCATATTCGCCGTAGAATTTTTGACTGAGCAACTCTAATTTTATTTAAGTTGGTTTTTGCCGCGATGCCGAAAACTTGAAGTGCGTATTTCCATATGGGGCTGAGGATGGACTTGTATATCGTGACTTTGCTGAACAGTGACAGCTTATTTCTTGGTGCAAGTAGCCACGCCATCTTTCCCGCTTTCGCCATCACCGACTGTCGAACCATGGTAGTATGGGTTTTGAAATTCAGTGTCCTGTCGAGTACAACACCTAGGTATTTGTACGAGCTCTTGTGCGTAAGTGTGGAGCCCAGCATATTAATATTAAAAATAATACATTTTTTTTTATTTTTTCCTTTAATGAAATATTAAGATTATACCTTTTAGCATACTTTTCAGAGTTTATTCAAGTATTTTTGCCTCTTAAATGTTCTTTGCTTAATAGTTGAAATAGTTTGGTAAGTGGTTCTTTATGAAAAGTTTTCTATTGCTTATGTCACATATGACACAACACAAACTTTTTTCAACTTTTACGAGTTTCCTCAAGTGAATACACTTTGAGTAAGTACCTGCCAAAGCAACAGCAACGACGACCCAACAAAATCACAGTCTTCATCTATAATTCAGTTTAGAAATGGTTTAGGTAAAGTAATTACAGCTAGGCACACAATCCACAGGCCACAGGCCACAGACCAGTTATTAACCAAGTTCCATCCTTCTTTTGGGCCGTCACAGACCTACATGGATATATGTATACCCTACATTCCCACCCATTCCTGTAGTGGTATTGATTTTTCACGCATTATCTGCTACTACTAATACTCGTAGTATACATGCCAGTATCGTATCTTTTTTTTGGGCTTGTCCCGTTGAGGTCAAAGACACACAATGCCAAACGCCGGTTAGGTCTCCCTCTCTGTGGGCTTGAATCTGGTATCTGACTAATATTTTGGTCGACGTCATGTAGCGGATACAGATACATTTTTATATACGTATGCGAATGGCTTGAATCGGAACAGGAGGTGCGTCAGTTAATTCAATTCCATTGATAGCCGGCAACCGCACAGAGATACCGGCGGAACCCATTTAATGGGCGACTAAACAAAATACGCACGGAGGAAGCGAGCGCGCGAGAGAGAGACGGATAGCACACACACAAACAAAACAAAAACAAACAAACAAAGAGAGAACAAAGTGTTGCCTACTTAGGGGCGTGTGTGACGAACATGGCGGAAAGGCAGTGAGGACAAAGGGAGGCTTGTTAGAGGACGTGACGCGGTCAGGACGCAACGGAAGCAGGCCATAAAATCAATGCCGCGCTTCCGGCCACAACCACCATACGAGAATCGCTCCCCCGTTTGGGGGTTGCGTGTGTCGATTGCGTGTCCATTGCGTGTCGATTGTTGCGTAGGGTATTACACATTCCATTACAGCAGAGTCAGCTGGATGGTGGATGGTGGCTGGTTGCGGCACATCTCAAGGTCGCATTGCGGCTGACAGGAATAATGGGAATGCGTTCGATATGTCTTTTGGTTTAGACAGGAATGGCGGCGGTAGAGAAAATCGGCACAAGACAGTGGATGGGGATGTAAAGATATTTTTTTCATTTGTGTGCGCCATTTGACATTTTTTTGATTAAATAATTCCTTTGAAGTATAGAAGCGAAATTAATAGGCTTTTTTTTTACCATATATAGGTAGTAGTAGGATATTTTCCTCAGATTTGTTAATAATAAGGTTTAGATTTGTAAGAAGTAATAGTTTTTTTTATGCATTTGTGCCAAAGGTTGTTCAATATCAAATCGAATATTATTTTTCTTTATTATACATATTTTTCGTTCAACTTTTTCTCTTTCTTATACTAAAAACTACCCATCAAATCTGTTTTTTTGATTACCAAATTTTATGCACACTTTCGTTTGAGTCTCTTTCTTATTATCCCCAAGATTTTATGAATTTGTGAGCATAAATTTTTAACATTTATCCGACCCAAATCGCTTACAAGATAAAGTCATATTTCATCGAAAAATAATTTCCTATTTATCCAAACTTTGATCGCTTTTCACTTCATCCCCAGAAACCCTTCTCATAGACTTCCCCCGAATAGTAAATAGGTAACCCAATAATTTACTTGTGATCCCGTAAATCATCTCCCTAACCATCGAACATACCCCACTTAAGACCGCAAATGTTGTGCATTGCCTCATCGTCGGAGCGCCTTTCGTTCGCGAGGAAAAGAGCTCCATGCCGAACGGGGCGTATACTTGATGATATTATGACATGTTTAAGCCCCACCGAAAAAATGTTATTTAGGCACAAAATAGCACAAAATTGGCAAAGCCAAAAATCTACATATATATTTATGTAAAGTTACAAATATTAATAGCAAAACGAAGTCAGAAACTAAGCCGAAAAAAGGCCAACAAAAATAATGACAATAATTCGCCACAAAATGCACCTGCAGGCTAAGCAGTCAATGGAGTTTTTGGGCTTTATAGAGGAAGTCCCCATCCACCGAAACCATTTCTGGGCAAGGCTGGGGCCAGGAGGCGCATCGAAAGTAATGTTTTTTGTTTTTTTTTTTTTTTTTTTGGGTAAAAAAGGGTTGGCGAATCCGCAAAAGCAATTTATGCAAATGAGCCAAGAGGCGCCGTTGCAAATGCGGCAGCAACAGAAAATACAACAATGCCAAAGTGCCGCATGCTAATTGAAATTTACAGGTGGGGAGGGGGGATTCAGGTGGAGAGGCAGAGAGAGAGAGGGATTTCCAAGCAGAAATCAAAGCCTAAATAGCAATCAAAAAGAGCAAAAATTCCTTAAATTAAACTCACGAAGTCGCGGCGCAACGATGCGAAAATGATACATGCATTAAGGCCCAGCCAAACCAAAGTAGACTTGGCCAAAACGAAGCAAATTTGGCTCGGCACATTTAGAATATCATCATAGTGCCCCAAAAAGCAACAAAAATTACAACAACAACAGCAGCAACAACAATAAATAATAGACAAAAGGCAGAGAGACAAAAGCAAGGAGTGCCAAAAGTTGCCTTCGACTCTTGGCTTCAACTCTTGGCTTTGGCTTGGCTTGGCTTTGGCATCTCATGCTTAATACAGCCAATAAAACCCACAGCAACAACAATACTACAGCTCAACAGTAACAACAACAAAAACAACAACAGTACTACAACAACAGGCACTCTTCGGAGGAAACTCAACAACGATAGTAAATACAACAAGAAAGAAAGGATAGGCTCTGTAGCCGAAACAGTTGATACCCTGACAGATTGATTCATCGTTTTTAAGGCACTTTATATTTAATTTAAACTATAAAACTTATAAAGTTTCTTATGATTCTTTAAATTAACTTCAGATACAGAAAGTAGTACTCACTGCAAGAAAACCTTCTGTGAGTCTTATTCTTGATCAAATATTAGGGAGTATATTTTATAGCCATGGTTACAAGGACTCGTCTTATTATTATATATTTTATTCTCTATGAAGAAGATTAAGAAACATTTGATCAAAATAAAAATACCCCCTGCATAGGGTATAACAACAACAAGACCAGCAGAAACTCCAACGCGAAGCTGTTTGCATGCACTTTTTGGGGCCACGAGCGGGTCAGCAAACAGCAGCAGGCACAGTGGCACACAGTAAATGTTTTCTGCTATTAAATATTTAATATTTGATTATTAGTAACTTGGACAATTGACACTCAATATAGATAGTCCTATCCAGTTCACAGAGTTTTGAATCCCAACCTCAAACCTCAAATTTTTCTGGTATAAATAAACAAACAAAGAAACCAAATGGAGTTCTATTTTATTTTATTATATTAAACAATTTTTCGAGACAATATTTCTCTTAAAGCAGTCTAAATTTAATCTATACTTACTTTCGTACCTTAACTTAATCTTTTTTTATATTACTACATAATTTATAAACTTCTTTCTGGATATCCTAGCAACATTTAAAAGTTACTTCCCTTTTTCCCACATTCCCAGCACATTCAGAACCACTGTGCGGAGTGGCAGTACTATCGTACATGCATGGTGCCTGCCACAGACCAGTTCCACTTGCGTCGCTCCCAAAATCCACCTAATATATATGTACACGAGAAGCCACACCACACCACACCGCAGCACAGTCCCCATCCCGATCCCCCGCACTCAGATCCCCAGGCCCAAGACCGATCCGAACGAAGCTCAGGCCCCAAATGCATTATGGGAAAAAAATCTAGCTAAAACGAAAGGAAGAGCCCACTGCGCCCAAAACTTCAGTCGGTGTCTCTGTCGCAGTCGCTGCCACAGTCTCAGTCGCTGCCCCGGCCCGGCCGACTGCGATCTCACGTTTTGTCGGGGAGGCTGATGCTGAGCCCAAGCTTGAAGCTCGATCCCCCGTACGCTAACAACAGTTAGAAAACGTGGCTTTGGAACCTGTCTAAAA
The DNA here is from genome assembly GCA_008121275.1 of Drosophila lowei. NCBI lineage: Eukaryota > Metazoa > Arthropoda > Insecta > Diptera > Drosophilidae > Drosophila > Drosophila lowei. Next base: position 25,685,486 of record CM017779.1, read on the forward strand.
ATAGCCACAGCGAATGCAACCAAACACACGAACCCGAGCACGAACATGGACGACACCTACAACAACAGCACATAGTAGCGAGAGAGAGGACAGACCCGAATGAAAACGAAAATTTAGCAGCCGCCGGGCCTCACCTACTAAGACGCCGCCGCCTCAAAGACGAGTCTGACTCGCGCTTTAACTCTCACTCTCACAGGCAGTGGAGGTGGGCAGCGCAGCCGGCGTTGAAGCTGAAGCCGAGCTTTGGAGAGAAGAGAAGCTTTGTGCGCTGGTGTGAGTGCATTTGTGCCGCTGCTTCTGCTGTTTACGAGCTGAAAACGCCGGTGTCAATGGTAAAGTGCATTAATAATTCCCTCTCTTCTTTTCTGTACGGAATTAGCGAGCGAAGAGGAAGATCAGATTGGTGCTTTAGAGAAGAGGCAGAGATCGGTGGAAGTCCGGAGATGAGTAAAAGATTAGAGGATCGTTAGCAGCGTAGAAAATAGCGTGATCTGGGGAAGGGCGTAGACCAGGGATATATAGGGAAGTCGACAATATTCGGGCACAGATCATGGCGATCTCGGGCAGAGGATGATCCCAATGGCATCTGTGGAAGGGGAAGATGTCAGGCTGATCTGGGAAAAAAACCAAAAAAAAAAAAAAAAATTAGGGGCATCGGGGGAGAGACAGTGATCCGAGGGCGAATGGGGGGAAAATTCGATCATGTTTATTGGCATTTTGCCCAAAAATGATTTGTGGTGCAACCTCTTTTGCTTTTTTCAGAAGAAAGAAAGGGGGATAGTTGATGGGAAAGGGAAGGGCAATGGTTATCACGTTGGAGAGTGATCATGTTTATGGGGTGCTCTGCCTAATGGAGCAAATTTGTTATAAATTGGTAAAAGGGTTAACGAATCTTGAATTGGTTTAGATTTGGTGTGAAATGCAATTGACTTCGAGTTGAACTAAATAAATGGTTTGAACAGAGAACGGAGAGAAGGAGAGGATGATAGACCGAAAGAGAGCCACTAAAATGTATTTGGATGATACAGTATTTACTAATTCGTCTCGTTCCTGCTCGAATTGTAATAATCCTCATTAGGAACGTTCATTTATAATAATTTAATATTAGAAAACTTTCATAGATTCAAAAACACTTTTAAAAGTTTCCTGGCAGCCACCTTCAATAGTTTCATAGCAGCCATCTATAATAGCTTCATGGCACCAAACTTGCATTCACATTAAATTCCCATTAAATCCTTGCTCTTTAAAGCTTAAAGCTTCCCGTGAAGCGTTTGAATACAAATTAAATCTTTCATGGTTAAGTATCCACACTTAAATATTTTCCTTACAAACTATCACTCAGACGTTAAGCCCTTTTTCTTTGGCATCCTTGATTTAAAGGATTTACCTTTTCCTTTCTAATTTATTTTCTTTGAAATTGTGTTGCTCTCCAAAAAGTTGTACAAATAATTATCTCCTGGTAGCAATAGCACCCACATCTTCTGCGAAATACATATTTTAACGTATTTATTCCATGAAAGCATAGGAAAGCATCCTATGGCAATGCTGCCATGATTCACCCACACAGGCAAGGCGGAAGTCCTGGGCCAGGGCTACCCCCTCGGCGGAATGTGAAATGAGATGCAGAGAGCCATCCATCTGTATGCCCACTCATAGAATAAGAACAGTTACAAACTGCTGCCAGGAGGCTGCCAGGTGGGCGTGAGAACAGTACAGAGACACAGATAGAGAGGGAAAGGGCCGAAGCCAGAAGAGAAAGCAGAACAGAACAGGTAAAAGGCAGAACAGCAGATGAGGAAGAACAGCTGGGTGTATGCGAAAAGAGATGGCCAGTGTCGGGTTTATGACGCACATAATTTCCGTTTTTCCTTTTTGCTTGTGGAAAAACTGTCCCAGTGCACTGCATTCGGTGCGAGAGGGAAGGAGAGAAGTGAACCAGCAGGGGGGCCGGCGCAGGCGCCTTAACAACGACGTCATCGATTTTCCTCGCACGAGCTAAGCTTTTGTTGTTGTATTTTTGGTTGGTAATGCCTGGCAATGACGTAATAACCTGGCCGACAGACTTCGGGCCAACGAAACGGCCACAAAAGGTAGGTCGTGTCCCCTCGCGCTGTCTCACTCTCACTCTCTCACTCTCACTCTTTCCCTTACACTCTCTCAAAAACACACACGAAAAAGCGCAGCACCGAGAGCGAGCACAACGGCGTGTACAGACGCCAGCTGAGGCAGAGCGACGCTGCCGTCGCCGTCACCGTCGCCGCCGCCGCCGCCGCCGCTTTGAATATAGTCGCGTGTAACCGTAAAGATAAGTTCAGTCGCGTCACAGACGCCGCATTGTTAACAACTGTACTCTCAGAGTGGCAGCACACAACAGAAACAGCAGCAGCAGCAGCAAGCGGCAGCTCGAAACAAATAATATTAACTAAAAATTCTAACTAACGGTACTTAAAGCCTCTCTCTCCAACTGTCTCTCTCCCTGTCAACGCGATCAGTATTAACATTTAACGGTAACAAAACAAAGCCGCAAGAAAGTGCTGGTTCGCGATTGCAACAAGTTGTTGTTGGTGTTTTCGTTCGTTTCACATTTGCTCGAATATTGAATTTCAAATTCGATTTTCTATTCAATTTCTATGCGTTCTATGCGGAAACGGAAGCCGGTCGACCACTCGGCGTATGTGTAATAATTTCCTCGATGGGAAAACAGTTTAATAGTTTCGGAATACGTTTGGGAAAGACATTCTTTGGTGACATTTTCGGAAAAAGGTTTTGAATAATTTCGCAGCACGTGCTGCAGAACAATAAGCTCTCTATCCGTGTGTGTTTGAAACGTCCTTGTGCCTCCTACTACTATACATATACATATACTACGCCTTACAAATACACACACAAACACACACACACGAAACGTGCGTAAGTCATTACGTCGTTAGTTTGCTTTGGGCTTTGCGCAAACGCCAAAAAAATCCAACAAAAAAACAACGTCCAGAAATAAAGGAAAAAGCTAAAAGCAATTTAGCAGAGAGAACTGTTCAGCAAGTTCAAGTCTAAGGACACACACACACACACACCATAAGAACAGCTGTGGCAAGGACGAAGCCAACAAAAAATGACGACTACAGTCAGGCCTGATTATAGCGACAACAAGAACAAGAACAACCAGGAGCTGTGCCAAAACGGAAACGGAAAACAGCCGAACCACCACCCGCATCATTGAAAGTGAAACTTTGGAACGTTCTTTCGGCAAATTTGGTGGTCGCCCAAAAACCGCATTGGCCGACGTGCTGGATCACAAGCGCCGCCTAGGGCGCCAGACAGGTGCCTACCCATACCTACATATATCCAATATATATGCCATTATATGTGATATATATACGTGTTGTCCATGTGATCTGTGTGTTTTTGTGTATGTCTCAATCTTTTTGTGTTGTGGATATCTCTCATCCCCACATCATTATTGCACGCACCTTATGCTCATCTGAGAACGCTTCATCTTTTGAGTTTTTTGTGACTTTCGGGGGTCTATAATGCGCGATCGTCTTGCCTCGCTGATTGTGGTGAAGCAAGAGGGCGGCAATAACGATACCAATAATAACAACAACAACAGCCACCAGGATCTGCCAGCATCGATGCTGCTGCAGCCGCCCATTAAATGTGAAGCCTCGCTGTACGCCCTGTCCCCCTACGAGAGCAGTCTCTACCATGAGATCAACAATAACTCCTGCTATAGACAGAATCTGAACAATCAGCAGCAGCAGCAGCCGCAGCAGCACCACCACCAGCAACACCACTCTCAGGCACACCAACACCAACACCAACTGTTGCCACCACCCTTGCCGCCTTTGATATATCCCTGCCGCAATCTCTTTCCCGACGGCTGTGATATCACTCATTTGGCCTGCTGCAGTTCCTCCTCCACATCCACATCCACATCCACCTCCGTATCCAGCTCCTCGTCCTCCTGCAGTCCCACCAACAACAGCAACAGCAACAGCAGTGGCAGTGGCAGTGGCACCACCAGCTTTTATGCCAATGGAAACACGTGTATGTATTGGTTTTTTCTTTTTTTCTTTTTTATTTTCCTTTATTTTTCGGTGCTGGGTTTTTGCTAATCGCATACGCCGCGTATACGCAATATCACGTATACGCATTGCCCCATACGAGTAGAAGCAGAAGAAGCAGCCGTTCGGTAAACGGTTTGCTCAATCCGAATGGCTTGAGGGCATGTCCCACAGGCTGGGCTGAGGAATGGGGGGCGTGGCACGACGCACGACAATGACGACATAAATTTTCATCAACAGTGCTCAAAATGCATCATAAAAAAGTGGTGAAAATATTCAACAAATAATACCAATGTGAGTGTAGTGTTTGCCTTTGTGTGGGTTGTCTCTCTGTCTCTCTGCTTTGGCGCGTTGCCGTTTTTTGTTGTTGTTGCACAAAGAGCTGTTGTTTTTGTTGGTGTAACTGTTGTAGTTGGCTTTTGTTGCCGCTGTAATACACATGTTTACCAGCGTCAGCAAAGCGTCCCAGTGGCAGCAGACGGCAGCGGACAGAAGAGCAAACGGCGGACAGCCTGACGCAAAATGATTTATAAGCTGACCAATAAACAGAGAAAATCCTATCACATACACACACAGAGTGAGCGAAAGATATCGAGGGATATGCATTGCCAATGCATTTTTATTAATATCCAAGAACCGTATAAAACAGAAATACATACATATCACAGGAAGGAAATTCAAGCATTTGTGGGTTTGAACCAGTTGATACCCTTGCAGGTCGTATTTTTCTAGGGTACTACCACAGAGATGCTTCCTTTTCAGCGTTTGCAAAAGGGTATACAAAATCATACACAGAAAGAGGTAGATGGAAGACGGCTTTCTGTGGCACACAGGAGGTAGAGCAGGGGTTGGGATGATTTTTTGGCCGTTTTATTGAGCCCGCTTTATCGCTGTTGGCGTGTGGCTAAAATGGCTTGAGAAGCATTACCAATGCATTTGTTGTGGCCAAAATCGGTTAGACAGTTGTTAGCTGCTTCTAAAGCACTCTGTATTTCTGCTCGCTTCCGTCTTGGATTATTCAATGTGTGTTATAATAGTCGGGATATAATCTGCAATATTTGGGTCTGAAGAAACTTTCTTTAGGAAAATCTTAGTATAGTTCAATGAACTCTAGTACTTGTAGCATCTAACAATATTTAAACAATCTACAAAAGAAAGTCTTTAACAAGTCGTTGCCAAAAACTAGCGTATTAATTGCCATTTTAACCATAGAAACCCCCCATAGAAACATACATATGTATGTATTTGCCACTGGCAAACCCTTCAGCGTCTCCTTATAGACGTCTATTAGCAGTAGCAAAACAAAAACCACATAAATGAGCGCTCTATTTATACATTTTTGTATATATTGTATGTACACTCGTAAGGCGGCAATGGGCGCCAAAAAATTGCCCGACAGCGGATGACAAACCAAAGCGAAACGAATTGCCGTTGAAGAGCCCCACAGAACATATGACCAGGTGAGGTCTAGGCCCTCCGATTGGGGGTAAGGGGATAAGGGCTGGGGCGCGCTACGAAGCTCATGACGCCAGCGACGCCATGAAATCGAATGCAATACGTTACAGCCAGTTTAACGGATTACACGGGACACAATTTACACAATATTTTCCCCTGCGAACCGTAGGAAAACGCGATGCACGCTGCACGCTGCACGCTGCACGCGGCACGAGTGCAGCAACGTCATCATCTGCCACGAAATTTTGCACAAAAATATATGACGAAATAGTTTTAACAGCCAGCCAGCAACTGCGTCAGCGACAGATGCATCTCTATATATATCATAATTAGATCAGAATTAGTTTTATTTTGCATATTATATGGGTTTTCGGGGGGGCCAGGCCACGTGCTGATGACGTCGTTCGGAGAAGATGGTTCGGGGCATGGATGATGGGCTTTCCGTAGGATGAGGTGGCCAAAATGCTTTTAAAATAATCACGAGTCATCAGCCTCATCTGCAGGTTTTTGTTTTGTATTTTTTGTGGGTTTGTTGTTGTTTACCCCCATATCCATCTCTCTTCTTTGTATCTATCTCTCCATCCACTCTATGGGGCGTGTGAAAATATTATTTCTGATTGTATTTATTCATTCGAAACATCTCTGGCCACATCTCTTTTTGGGCGTAACCAATTGCATTTCAACATGAGGCGCCTCGTACAATCCATCTAATGCAGATTTTTCGGATGGGATCATTATGGATCGTCCTCGTCTGATTGACCCCCAGCAAAATGAGACTTGATAAATGATGCAAAAATGCTCGTATCGTATCTATGACACCCCAAAAGAAAAAAAAACAAAAGATCTCTACTTACAGCTACCGACGACTCCGAAGTCCGCGTCCGATACGATACGCAGTCCATTGTATAGGCAGTATTCACGATCCGTCGTGCGTTTTGAGTTATCTTTGTGGCAGCTGTCGGGATGGCCATTGTTGATTGTTGGCTGCTGGTTTGCCGGGGTCTCTCCTCAATGTGGATGAGGCCATCGCACACACACACACACACTCTCTTAGAGCTCTCCCCGAACACCGGTTTGCATAGAGCCCAGACTATCAGACTACCACCAAGACCAGTAGTCGATGATCGGCCATCCCAGAGCTGCGTTTGTTGTCGCTGGAGTGTTTGTTACTTCTATCTTGAAAGACCCCGACGCAGCGGTAACAGGTGTATCGGTGTTTAGGTGTTAGACCCACTAACATGATTAACATGCTAACAAATCTGTGTGTATGCCCCACAGTTCTTGCGAGTATGCGATGCTTAGTTTTATGGGATTTTCGGATCCTCTAATTGGTCATTTGGTTTGGACTGGGACTGGGACTGGGACAGAGATAGAGGATAAATAACAATTAAATGCTGTTGTTGTTGGTTGTTTCATCATTGAGGTTTATGCGAAGCTTGGCTCAAAACGTTTGGCCTAAAAGGGTCATTGCTATGTGGCTTTTGTTTTGTGTTAGAATTACAGAAGGAGATTGGGTAACCTTTGATAGCTGTTTGCGGAACAAATACGAGATTAATAGAACAGATGAATAGTTTTCGGAATTAAGGAGTTGGTCTAGGAGAAGACATGCTAAGGTGTTAGATATGTAACCTGCAATCAAAGGAATAGAGAGTAAAAAGTATCCAAGGAAGGCCTATAAAAGGTATACAAGAATAGGTTACATAGTACTAGGAGTACAAAAGACACCATACAATCCAATATTAATTGTATATATTCAAAAGAATATAAGAAGAAAAAGAACCCATAAGGAACCAACTCCTTGAGTAGTAAAGTTGTTACGTTTTAACCGATATTTTACAGAGATTTGTGTATAACTTCTAGAGGTTTTTATTTGGAAAAGAGTTATGGTGCTGAACTCTGAGCCAAGACTAACTATTTCCAGTATTTATAAAGTTCTTCCTTCGATTTTAGTTTTACCAAAGCTATAACCTATAGAATGATTGTGTACTAGATATCTTATAGAAAGTAGACATCATATTATCTTAAAAGTTACTACGAATATGCTACAGAAATGACCATAAATCTCTCTTAATGGCTTAGAAGTAAATTAAATTTAGAATCGATTGTCTAAAGAAGAACTCTGCCTACCCAGAACTGTAAGCGATTTATTAATCAATCTCTTATTTTATTTACAGTCCATAACATTTCATATGTCCGATCTTTATCGATTATAAACTCCATTAGGCTGTGATAAATAGGAATTCCATTTTACTGATCTCTGGTGCTGATCGCTTCCTAGTTCCTTCCCCGCGTCTGGGCTCTAATGTATCTCGAACCTATCTCAACTTGCATTTAATTCACATTCGTCTGGCACTTTTGCTCTTCATTTTCGCACTATGCCAATGAGTAGAAACCACAATGAAAAAAGCGAATTTGTTAATTTGATTTTTTTGTTGTGGTGGGGGCCTTTGGTTTTGCTTTGTGTTTGACGGGGATGATGGCCGGAGCCCGCGTCTTGGGCCGTCTGATGGGACAGAAACTCTCAAAAACTCTCGATATTAGCGTCTCATGGAGATTGCCCAGCGACTGCTTAATTATTTGTGTTGATTTATGCGAATTTTATAACAAAATGCAGACAGATACTATGCGCGAAAAGATGCAGATGCAGAGGCAGGGGCAGAGACAGGTATGGGTAGAGGCATGTAGGGGAGTTGCCATTATTGTCTTCATCGCTGATCGATGGCCAAGACATTGGACATGGGGACGTCGAGAGGCAGTTCCCCCCATAGACCAGCATTAGTTCCAGTTCCAGTCCCCCCGCCACTTTCGTCTGCTTATCAAGACAATCGATAGCCGCAGAAAAAACACAAATCTGGCCGAAAAATACGACGATAATAAAAGAGCTGCAAATGGGGGGTGGGGGGAACCAACCTCAATTACGTAATAATTATAGTTTGCCTGGATTAATTGTATTTATTATATTGATTGTGTGCTTGTTTCGTTATTAATTGCCGTCCGATTCAATCCGTTGGATCGTTGGATCCGAGGCGATGGGCTGCTGTGCTGCTCTTCAATTGGTTCACACGATGCCACGATCTGTTGATGAACGAAAATAAATACGGAAAGCGTAAATTCCTGTCGGGCAGTGCTTTCTTCTGCATTGCTAAAATAATTTCTAAATTCGTTTGTTTTATTTTAAATTTAAACAATTGCCGCGTAATTAGCCAGCGCGACTCCCCATCCGATCTCCACTTCATCCGATATCCAAAAGTGTAGAGAGAGGGAAAGGTATTCCTATCTGATACAGGAATAGATCTCGGTTCGGGTCGATGAAATAATTTCAAGTGGTTTTCAATTCCGCATAGTTTTGCCTGTGACTTGGGGGCATGTAATGCAATGGGTTGATAATATCGTAAATCGCGTATATGTACATATAAGGCTATATATTCCAAGTGTAAAATTGAAAGGAAGACTGGAGGGTTTACTGGAATCTGTAGATTCTCGTCTAGGGAAATAATTCTTTGAATATCGTTGTGGTTTCTTTTTACTATGTTATTCTCTTGCAGGATAGCGGATGAAGATTCTGTGGATTCCTAGATAAATAGGACATCATTTCAATGAAATTTCAACTCAATTATCTTCAGAACTAGAAAGAATATAAGTTATAGATGCTTCCTTCTACTCCTCTATGCTTCAGTTCATTCAATCCTAACTTTTCCCTAGACATGTCTTTCCATAGCCCAATCAAAGGGTACCTCCCAGTCGTTATCTATTCCCCATTACATTCCCCACTTACATTTGTTTTGATTTCGATTTCAATTGCGTTTCCTTTCCTCGATTCGCACCAAGTATATTCCTTCCGCACACCTCAATGCGAGTGCAATGTCCACAAATCACATGGCGATTGGGCGATGTCACACTGTGGCATGCAACAAGAACGTGCTGTCCGTCTGAGGCTAGAGCCAAGACGGGACCGCCGCCACCACCACCACCACCGCCATCATCATTATCATCATCTGCTGATCAGCATCATGGGGCATCATGGGAATGCATTGGCAAAGGCGTCGCCAGAGTTCAGACAACCGACATCCGACATCACAGACAGCAGGTTTTTTCCTTTAGACGGTTTCTCTCTTCACCCCGTGCACCTCTTCTCACTCTTTCACTCGGAGTATCTGCATCTCTGTTTGGCTTCTTGAATTTTTGGTTACTTTGTTGGCTGTTGGTCAATTTTGACTGCCTGTCCGACTGTCCGAGTGTTCGACTGTCCGCCTGGGTTGCTGGGGGGCACTCGCATACGAATATGTAAACCTTAATTTGAAACTGATTGGATTGCCTGGCCGTTGGCCTCTTGTTGGTGCCTTGTTTTTCTTTTTTTGATTTGTTGTTTTTCTTACTTTTTATTGTAAGTTTTTGGTTATTTCTTAATTTTGCCATGCACTTGATGAGCTTGATGGCTTTGTCTTGATTTCTGAGGTTTTTGTATGTGCAGCAGCCCCAGTTGAGGGGCGTTGGGCGTTTAGATTTATTGAGTTGCCTTGGCTCAGTCATTGCCAGGTCTTTGTAAGAATTTAATCAGAAAAATATGGGAAAGAATAGATGTATATACCAGATATCTTTTGCTGGGTAATATCCGAAAAGATGGCACTACTTTTGCCCAGAGCTTCCTTTTACTTTGCCATCAATTACACCACCATCTGCCAGTCTCCTCTGATGCTCCATTCCCAGCACCCATTCAAATTATCAGCCTGTAATTAAACTCTATAAAAAAATAGTAAAAACTATTACACAACATTTAACAAATTTTCAGCAGAGAACAGGCCGGGCAATAAATTCCAATCAGTCAAGAAAATTCCCAAAAACAAGTTAAGAATTATAACCAAAAGGAAAAACCTCTACGGAAAATTGCATAGAAGCAACAAAAAATAGGCATTATAAAAAAACAGAAACAAAAAACGAAACACACATTTATGCGTCGAATCGAGCAAGAAAATTTATTGTCCATAATATTTGCTTGTTTAATTTTATTTTATTATTTTAATTATTGTGTGATCGCCGCATTGGATTTCCTCTGCGGTGGCACCTTGACGAATGTGTTCACCAAATGGAGGAAAAAAAGAAGCCAACAAGTTTTCCCTCCCCCTCCCCCTGCCCCTACCCTCTCTGGGTGCGTGTGTATCTTTGGTTTTGTAATCAGACAGAAATTGTTTGCTAATAGTTGTTGCTTTTTGCTGCTGCCTGCTACCTGTCTGGCCAAGAAGATTCATCTGCCGTCTGTAGTCTGTCGTCTGCCTTTTGCAAGTTCTTGTCTAAAAGGAAAATTCGCATAAAAAATAGGGGGGAAAAATAACAACAAGTCGTTGTACAAATTGTTGTTGCTGCGTCTGGCTAAGTGAGGCTCAAATTTGAAAGATTTTTAACGTGTGGGATATCTATTACAGGAGGGGTATATGGGGATTGGGATGAAGTTTGGGAGTAACACTTATCTTTTCACTACCACGACAAGTAATTTCTATAAATCTTTGGATCACCAATGAACTCTTTTCTGTCAACAATCTACCAATCTCTCTCAAGCAGGGTCTCTAAGAACCCCATCTCCTACCCCTTTATAGAGTATCCACATTTCGTTGCCTCAGTTCTTCCTTAACCCAGGTTCCCCAAGTTTTTCGGTTACATTGTCAATTGGCTTGTTTATTTCATGTTTTGGCGCGTAACTTGTTTGTTTGCTCGTTGGTTTTCTTGGGCGCACTTGAAGCCCCAGCCACAGCCGCTGTTGGAGTCTGAGGCTGCGACTCAGATTTGCAATTGCAATGCTCGAAGCGGCTCCCCCCCGATGGAGGGGCACCAGCAGCATCTGCTTTGATTGGCAGACAGACAGCCCACAGAAAGACACAGACACAGACCCGACCCGGCCAGACCGAGGCGAAGCGAAGCCAAGTGGGAGCCAAGGTGTTGGGGCAGACTCCAGCCAAAAAATCAAAGCAAACAGAAAAACTTTTTCATTGCAAATGAAAATTGCAAAAGTAGCCAAAAATAAAAAACAAACTGAAATTGCCCGAGATGGAAAAACGAGGCCCTTTAGCTCTAACTATTTTTAAACCGTCCTCCCCTTTTAGCCACACAAAAATACAAAAACAAAAACAAAAGCTCCTCCTTTTTGCCACAAAAAAAAAGAAAAACAGAGTGGAAGCGGAGGCAGAGCTCACGTGCAAAAATAAAACGTAGCAGGGAAAAAAATCGAAGTCCACCCGAGCCCCTCTTTCCAGAGAGAAAAACTTTGATGGCGTAATCATCACAAAGACACACACAAAGATACAGATACATACTCAACAAAACACACACACACATACACACACAAATACAGACAGAGCTAAAGATACAGATATAGATACCACCCTCTGTAGTAAGCCATGTTTGCCGCGTTGTGACGTCATTGAGAGGGTACTGCTGTAGGTCGGGGCCTTTCCTCTGTATAACAGCTGCGAGGAAAGCGAGTGGAAAACAACCCCCAGCCCATGGGCCAACCACCCCACGGAGTCCGCCCGGAGAGTGCCTCACGACTCTCACGTGGCATAAGTTGCTTTCAAGGTCGTTTGTTGGGTTGCGCGCTCTCTCTCTCTCTTCCTTCCTGTCTCTCTCTTTGGTGCTGTTTGGCCCCATGATGATTTCACACTTGTAGACACCCCCCCAACAAGAACGGGACAGACCCACACTCTACGGTTATACTGCAGTTTGTAGATATAGCACGCCCTCTTTTAGCACAAAACTTTGAGTTTGTTTCATTTTTATGGTTGGCACTTTGGCACAAAGGACCTTGAGAGCAGTGTTTGAATTTAAACTGGAATTGCAATTGGATATAAATGGAGAAATTACCAGTAAAACTGGAGAACCGCACTAAATCGGGATAGTAAAAATGCATAGGTGATTTAATGGGATACTTAAATGCGGGGAAATTACAGAGAAAAGGGATATAAATAGAGATTTAAGGAATGAAGGAAGTTTATGATGAAATATAACTATTCCACTTTCTGGGATCAGAATCTGGAGCGGTTACAGCATTGTTCTCTTGAGAAAGATAGACGTAGAAGTTACTTCATTGATTCATCTGACCAAGAGAGTTAAAGCCAGTAAACAGATTGGTTCAAGAAAATGGACGGATTCAGGGAGAAGTTTATCTAAAGGAGGTGTTCTCTCCAACACTCTCTTCACTCTATATAGACATTTGACACGTACTTCCTTTATTTAAGCATTGCTTTACTCATGAAATACAAATCATGCCATTCCTGTATTCTTCAATTAATATTATGCAATAGATACAAAAGATACTATTAGATAGAATATTCCCTGCCATTTGAGCATGTTTAGTGTCTCATGATGTTGTATCCCTTGTTACCACACACATTACCAATCAATATGTGAACAGAAACTAGCAGATACACCATAGACCTCTAGCTCTGTTCAATAATTCATGGATTAATCAATCCCCAAATGTGTCTTAAGTAGAGGGAAGTGCGTCAAAGAACTGCCTCTTTCTCTGCCACGGCACCGACATGCAGCATAAACCATACAACACATGCAATTAAAGATCTCCAACCCCCAGCAGACGTCTGTTTGCGGGGGGGCGGCGGCTCGAGCCAGAGTCATATAATTAAAGACCCCAAGCACTTTGGAAGTTAACACAAATCAAAGTCAGGCCGAGAAAACATGTATAGCTATATATACTGTACATGGATATGGTATGTGGTGTGTTGTGGCGTGGTTTATATATGTATGTTTGTGTGTATATATGTAGAGCACGCACTTGAAACTGATGACGTCCTTGGCTTTGGACTGCGGCTGCACTCGACGGTGGGTTCACATTCGATCGATAAAGCCACGCAGGACTGTTTCGAGGCGGGTTTGAGGATTTTCACGGCTGTTGCCAAGAGTCCCAAATAGAACTGATGACGTCAAAGCGGAAGCGAGACGGTAATACAAACTATCTGTTTTCTGTTTCCTCCGATTCTCTCTCTTTCTCTGTCTTTTTGCGTATGCGTAATATTGAGTATACCACGTGTGGCACACACCAGCCAAAGGAGAACCATCATCAACAACAACAACAACAACATTTTGTCAGGCAATTAAATGGCCAATTAAATGGTCCGTGAACATTTATCAGATGGCAGATTCCAGTAGCCAGCAACATATCTGGCAATTAGAAGACACCACAAACAAACCAACAAACAAAAAATTAGACAACAAAAGACACACTCATATGTGCTTGCAAATTGCATAAAAATCACAGTGAAGATGCCATCGCACACAATCATCAACGGCATCAAGATTGGCTTAATTGAAGTAGCGACAACGAGCGTGTCTCATTACCAAGTCAAACACAAACTGAGAATCGGAGACGGGAGACGGAGACTGAGAGACACGGAGTTTGAGAGAGTTTGTGACAAGATTGTCAAATACTTGGGCAGGCAGGCAGGCAGCCAGCAGTGACATCAAGCATTCAATGCAAAACGCGTTCCTCAATCATTTGTAGCGAAATCGTGTATATATATGTATCTACCTGGCCATATAAGATGTATAAAATACTTCTTTAAATTTCCATAATTTTTGTGTGTGTTTTTAGCCGGTTTTTTCGTGTTTGTTCGAGCGTGCCATAAATTTGCGGCTCAAAATTTAGAACATTGCAATTAAAATAGCGGATCCGAAATGGAGAGAGAGAAGTATCTTTTACCCTCTCTCCATGTCTCTCTCTCTCTCCACATAAGACGTTTCATAATTTGCTTATAATAATCATAAAGTCTTTTGTGAGCTCTGAGAAAACTTGTATCTGTGCGTTTGAATTCATAAATTTTCAGCGCGCATTTCCTGACCAGCAACAAAAAAATAAAGCTAAGAGCTACAAAAATGTATCTTTTATTATGAATAGTGACTCAAACTTTGCGATGACCTTGAGCAATTATTAGCTGCTCTGCTCGAAACGAAATTAGAATACGAAGAAAAGAATTTTGGTTTTATTTTTATGATCAAAGCTTTCGCTTTATGGGGCCAGGGCGATGGCGATGCTTTTGTGATTAAAATGAGTTCTGGGATCATGACATCCGATCTGCCCCAAGATATGTTCCAATACCCGATACCCGTCTGCAGTCTGGGCGGAGAGCAGAGCAAACCTGCACTTTGGAAACCCAGTTCTAATAAAAGAAGAACAGGTTTTGTTAAATTGTTATATATGATCATAGGTGTCTGTTATGCTTCTTATTTGTGTCTGGTTTTCGGGTGGGGGTTTGGCAGGCATAACGAATGGAGAGATGCTGATAAATGCAATAATAAATGAATCGATTAGGAACGCACATGTCTGTAGGAAGCAGTCTTGAAAGATTGCTATCGATAAGGAGATATGGAAGATATTCTATATGGTGGAATGTGGCAGGAAACTGGCTTGATGCATGGGATCGAGCCATACTCTGATGTTTGGAATGAAAGATTGTGCTCGTTAAGATATATAGACAGGATAAAGACTAAATACTCTTCCATATATAAAAAGATACCTACTTTATGAGTATTACTTTCACTCTCTTCATACACCATTAAGAACAGGATCTAAATACAGTGGTGGGGCGCCGCCGGGCGTCATCTGCAGGCCCCATTAAGCGTTTAATTTATGCGAACACATTAAGTCAACCGAAATGTATCTGTATCTGTATCTGTGGCTGTATCTTTCAGCAGTATCTGGGCAGCTCGATCTGCACTTGTATCTTCATTTTTATGGTCCTCGGCTACGCGCTCGGTGCCCCGTCTAACTGTTTGGTGCATCATAAAAATGTTTAATGAATTTTTTGTTATATCCATCATAATATGGTTGGCTAATGAGTTGCTTTTAGCAAAAAATTAACACTCGGTGGTGGAGAATGAGAGCCACACTTGACCAAGCAAAAAATTAAATAAAACTTATGGCCAGGCCATTTGTGGGGTGCACAAAAAGTTTATTTTAAATTAAATGCAGTTTTTTACAGAGGTGCCACATAAAAGGGGATACTGGGATTACAGCAAAATGATTCAGAATTTCGTTACAAAAACAGCACCAGAGTCCACTCCACTTTTCCCACCATTAATTGTTGTCACTGCCCCCCTTTGACCTAAGCTACTGGTCCTTGGACTTCTGTCCGAGTGCCCGCATTGTGTTCTAGATACTTGATGAGGCGCCCACCACATCTCCAGCTCCCAGCTCCAGCTCCCACTTCCATTCGTGAGCAGTCGCCGAGCATCGTTGCAAAACTATAGTAAGCCAGCGGACACTGGCCTTGAAAATCGAATATTCTCATTCTCATATACTCAATTAAAGCGGCTGTAAGCGAAGAGCAAAAAAGCAGCTAACACGGCGCTTAGTTACATTTTGCAGATGCTAAAAGCCGTCAACGAACTCGATTGCGATGTGCCAGACAGCAAATAAAAATTTAAGCATACCCATATGTACATCGTGTATCTCTGCATCTGTATCTGTGTATATGACTTGAAAGTTCTCAGACTTCACGAACAGACTGACCAAATGGCAAACAGCTTCGAAGCTATTCCCCTGCAGATGTGCTTCGAAGCCGAAGATTCAGCTGCAGTTTTGGCCATCGCGCATCGGAAGCCTTCACTTTTGTGACCATCGGTGTACTTTGGTGGCGGCTACTGGGTCGTACTGGGTATTCCCTTAGGCATTGTTCTAGCGCTTCTCTTCTCTGATCTTCAGTGGGGAAGACACACATTTTGTGTCAATTAACACATTCATTTTGCAATCGATTTAATTAACTCTCTTCAGACATCCCCCCAACCCCAACACAATGTTCATTTGAAAGTTAAATAATTGTCGGGGGGCTACAGGTTTTGGCCTAAGTTATGGCGCTATTAATTTCTGACTAGTGACAAATCAGTGCATTCGGTATGGAGAGCAAGTCCCATTAATCGATTAACTATATGACAGTTATGTATTCCACAGTTGATAAGAATTTACCAATAAAATTTTAATGGGCAAGCGATAACTGTGTGGCTTTTGGATTAGCAAACATTAAAATGTATTCAATTCTATGAATATGCTAAATAAATAGTTAGTGAAGAGTTATGCTTTCACAGTTATCGATTATTAATCGTAGGTTTATTTTCAATTATTTTTATAATAGTTTAACAGATTTGTCGATTGATTTTTATACTTATTTTGGGGATTCATTCATTCATTCACATATTCATATAATATTATAGAGTTTCGTATTTATCGATAATTTATTGATGTTCGATTAATAATCAAACATTTATCGATTCCTTATTGATAAATTTTTAGCCATATCCTTTAACTGTTCACTTCAAATGTATTTAACAAACTTTTATTCGATTCTTTATCGATTAATTAACTAAAAACCATACATTCTGCTGAAAGGGTGTGATTATGAGTACCTCGATGATAGCTGACACTCCCCTCAACACCACCATAACATCTTCCACATCCTTAGAGCCCCTGTGTTTGGAGCCGAGTGAGCCTTGAACCACATAAAATAACACAATAAATAGCGAGTCCAACTAACCATCGACCCGACCCGAACCCAAAAGCAAGGCAAACAAAACATGGCCAAAGACAAATAGCAGATCCGAAACGCGCCCAGTTTCGGTTCGAGCTCTTTGGATATTCAATTTGTTTAGACCTTTTTGGCTCTCGGTGCTGGCTGGCAGGCTGACTGGCTGACTGGCTGGCTGACTTGCCCCGTTAACTGTTAACGGTCTAAACGGTCTTTGCTCGATCGCAATTGGATAATGAATGATGCTTTGAACTGTGGCAAATTCTTTTGTCTCCGCGCGAGCACAGAGGCCCCCACCGCTTAACATTGAACTTTTCGCCATCTCCAGAGACAACACACTGCCATAGATACTCGGATGTGGTAGATACTCGCGTAGCGCACTCGATTCCCACAGCATTGAATGATTTATGGGCTGGAGAGCAGCGAAGAAAAATAGACCCCAACGTGTGTATAGAGGGAAAAAGTCATTCCGTTTTCGATTGCGGATCTAACGGATGAAACAAGAACCTTGTTATGCATTTAACACGCCACAGAAAGAAGGAAAAATATACACAATACTCGTATAAAATCTGTGGGACTGCGGCTCTAAGTACAATAAAAATAAAATGCGATGAATTATGGGGCAAGTTTTTATATTTGCCAGTCTGTGTGAGTGTGCCAATCAGCATAATCGGTGATCGGTGGATCGCAGGGATTGTCGGATTGCTGGATTGTTGGATTGGCTGTTAGATCGATCGGTGATCGTCAGATCGTCACAGCAGCCATCACTTGCCGCCAATTGTGCATCGATCACAGCTTCCCCCAAAGAGCGGTAGAGAGACACCGACACCGAAGTCGATGCCGATGCCGATGCCGACCTTGTGCATCAATCCGATCGAAGCGAAAGAAATGCGTGCAAAAAAATGGTTTCGGTCTTTATTTTTTCGAATTTATTTGGTTTTTCTTTTTGGGTTACATCGATCCACGGATCCACCGATCCACCGATCCATCCGCACCATCGAAGGTCTAACAAATTGTGACTTCCAATTAAGTAGAGTCCGAGCAACAATTATAGCGATTTCGGAATCCGATTTTGGCCACATCTTCTCGCGTGCTGTCGCCCAATTGACGTTGGCCAGGTTGGAACAATTAGCATAAATTAAAATTGGTTTACGGCCCAACATTAGCTCGATGACACACTGCACACTCGCACAGAGAGGCACTCAGAGAGAGACAGAGAGAGAGAGGTGCCAGTGGATCGAACCCATGGATGCGATGCGACTGAATCCGCCTAACGATGAGAGTAAAAGTGATCCAACCGGTTAGCTGTTAGCGGACGCAGTGCGGGGCCGCTTCTATAGTTAGTCTCTGAATTTATGACCCACCCACCCTCACACCCCCTCACCCCCTCCGAGCCGAACCGAACCGAACCGACTTAGAATCAAACGCAGAATTTTAATCGCGCCATATAAAGCGCAGACGGCAGTCGAGAGCAGAGCAACGGCAGAGTAAAAGCAAAAAAAAGTAAAAACAAAGAATGTTTCTGCGCATGCGCCGCATCATTTTCTGTTGCTTCTGATGCTGCTTGTTCTTTGGTGCCGATACCCTGTACTTGGGGAGTGATGTGGTTATGTTGTAAGGTATGTGACTGTTAATAGACTTCTGGGCATATCTGTATGGGATATCGAACCATTAGAGCTATAGATCATAATATTAGTAGAGTTGAAAGCGTTTTGTTTTGAATGGTAAACACTGTGGTATCTAGGGTTTCAACGATATGGTATTGTTATGGAATGAAGTTATGCATACAGTCAGTATCTACATATTCACCAAAAATCCTCATGGTCGGATAGTTATAACAGGGAGAAATGGGATAACATCTCTGGATACTTCCAGAAATTATAGCATAATTCTTTTACTCAGAATTACCTATATCTATTTTACTTTTAAAGCTGGTTCTTCCTTTTCTCTTTAGTAAATCAAATGCTAGGTACTCCATAGTCAAAACTACTATATGACCTTCTCACTTGTATTCTTGTGGTTTTTTTGCTGGTGCTGCTTCATAACTGTGACTCTTGTGTTTTCGCAGTGATTTATATACGTTTTCGTTCTGCTCGTGCTTTGTTGCGGGTCTGCTTTTGCTTTGCTTTTGCTTTCATTTGAAGCTCGATCCGACTTTGACTCCGAGACGCTGGCCAGTCAGTCGTCGCTGCTAAGTGCGCTAAACAAATAGAAGATTTAGAGACATTCTTCTACAAAAGCGTTGATTTGACTAAATTAAGCCTCAGACGGCGCAGTCGCAGCCGCAGCCGCAGCAGTCGCATCGGCATTAAATTGTAATCAATTTTAATGGCTTCTTGCTTCCCATGGATGGATCCCAGCATCAGATCATCGTCAACTGGTTTTGACCAACAGCGAAACAGAGTAAAAACATTGTGCTACGTTCTTACAGCTTTATTTTTGCGTGTCCGTCGTGTACCCCGTGCTCAGTGAGCTGTCATCGCATAGATTATCATTATTTCTTCTAGAGCCAGAGCAGAGCCAGAGCTCTTTTGTAGAGCAATGTTTTTTGGTTCTTTTTTGGTGTCAGGTTACCTTTCAACTATTTAGATTGAAGCTAATCAAAATGAAGAATTAACAGATCTAAAAATGTTTGTGGAATGGAATTTGCTTTACTTATTTGTATGTCTTTCGGAAATGGCGCTAATTATGTTTTAATTTGTGAAGTTTTTATAGAGAATTTTAGCATAATTAAAAAATTAACATTTTATCAGGATAATCTTTGAAATTAAAATAAGACCAAGATCAAGTTTAATTCTATAACATTTTCCAAAACCCTAAAGAATAATTTCAACATAAAAATTATTTTTTAAAAGAAAAAAATAAAGTAATATTTAATACTTCCTATATTCTTATTATTTTGAATTTTCAACCTTTAAGCATTGTGTAATCATATGTCCTCCATCTCCAAAATGTTACGTACTGCCCTTTCGGGCATCTTTACCATCTTTAAACCCATAAAAACCCATAAAATTACAAATACGATCCATGAAACGACCTTCGGGGTGCTTCCTTATTATGCCTTAATAAGCATTACATCGAAATCTACATAGATATTTGCTTTTGGTATTACCCACAAAACTCTTTCACTTTCATTTGGCTTCACATGCCCAACCGAAACCCTCCTATACCATCCCAAGCCATCCTATACCATCCCATACCCATCTTGATTTGATGCCGCCCACAAGAAAACTTAACTTTGCTTTGCTTTTGGAGGTGTATGTGTGTCGCGATATAAAGCATAAACATGATGATCAAACGTCATCATCACACCATCTTTAACCATCCATATACCAGCCCAAGCATATCCCATTCCGAACTTCAGCACATACATGCCCCCAGCCCCCACCTCATCTGAGCTTCATTCATATCGAACCCCACCCCATCTTAATATCCACATCCACATCCATATCCTATCCACATCCCATACCATACCATACCATCCTTATCCCCTTGCCATCCACATTGACATGACTCTGTCTTTTTTGGCTTGGTTTAAATTTTAGCTCATTTTTTTCTATGGGTGTCTTTGGATATTTTTGGCGTGGTGTGGAATGCATGGCATCATCATCATCAGCATCATCATGAGGCTCGTCAGGCAGGCCCGGCAACAACTTGACTCTGAGCTGAAGTGCAACTTGCTGCACACGCTCTCGCTCTTCTCTCTCTCTCTGTCTCTGTCTCTGCCTCTGCCTCTGACTGCAGTTTAAACGTGTCTTCAGGTCTGTTATTAAATCAATAATGAAGCACACGAAGCGCCCCGAAGCAGCAGCACCATCATCATCATCATCATCATCATCATGATGACGATGATCGGGCTACATCATTAGCACCAGTTGTGACTGCGGCCGACCGATGTTGCCTGGTGTTTTGCCTGGTTGTCGGCGTCTGTGGCACGCCGGCTGACACACAAAAAACATCGTGGAGTTCACGGAACGCACCCAAAAGCCAAACTCCGTTTTCGTTTCGATATTTCGCTTTTCGTTTGCCGTTTGTCGTTTTTTTGGCATTAGACAAGCTTTGTTTTCCAGCCAGAGGAAAAACTCCAAGTTTGGCTCCAAGTTCTTCGGGGGTACCCATCTCCTGCTTGAAGGCCCCGTCCCCTCCCCAGAAAGAAATCGAATTCGAACTATTAACTTATTGCAGTCAGTGTAAGTCAAAGTCGAGACGTTTGCAATATTTCTCTGTGGCACTCGGGGATCTGTCTGGCGCACATTCCACTCGGCCACGTTTGTCTCCAGCTCCAGCTCCAGCCCCACGTCTTCGTCTTCGTCTACGTCTTCGATGTTTGGTGTTCGGTGTTTCAGGCACGGCAAGGTGTTGAGGTTAACTAAGGTGTGATAAATTTTTTGCCATCGATAGGTCGCTCTACTCTCCGCCTCGAGTGGAGTCTTGTGGGGCTTTTGGTTCGTCGTCTCTTTTCTGCTTTTCTGCTTTTTCTGTTGTTTTGTTTTTTGTCATAATTGTTTTATTATGGTCGTGTGGGTCGGGTTCGGTTGTGGGGGGCGCCAAAGTCAGTTTTCATTGTTGTGTGTTTCGCTTTTAGGGCAGGGATTACGAGTGGAGACACCACCAAGCGAACTGCAGCCCAAAAAAAAAACTTAAGGGGGACAGCATCGTGACAACGCTCCCCCGAACGCAAAAGCTCAGTGCTATAAAACAATCGGAGAAATCTATTTTTTTTCTTATACTTTACTTTTTTTTCGTGTGAGATAAGTTCTCACAGTCCTGAGGAAATCTTCTGCACAAAAAATAAAACCATTTCCATTTATTTCTTACACTTTTTATTGCTAAATTTCTACCTTTTTTAAGACAATTTTTGCAGGCTTTTTTGGCGGTAATTAATAGACAGAGACACGGACAGTAACGCCTTGGCTATGGTCCCCACTTGTGCATAAAAATTTGTCCATCCAATGGGCTGTTGTTGTAACGATTGTTGCCACTGACTGGCAACACGCAAGCCCCGCCAAATGAAAGAAGCGATGCCAAACTCTGTTTGTCTATTACTTAATTGCCAGTCCAAACTCTGGGCTGGGAAGAGAGGATACCTGAGAAGTAAGCGTAGGAGTACAGTACCACCAGGAGGTGGAGGTGGAGGAGGAGGTGGAGTCGAGGGTATGGAGTAGTCGTCTGCCTATAATAACAATTAGCGTGGCATTTTAATATGCATTATTGCTGTGAAAAGATCGCAAACTGATTTCACCAGCAACCAACAGAAAACACACAAAAAAAAGGCAGCAAAGGCTGTTTTGCAGAAGAGTCACGACTTTAGCAGGACGATGAGGAAGCCAGAGCCAAAGCCCCAGCCAGAGCCAGAGCCATCTTCAACTCCAACTCCAACTCCATATGCGTTGGGTTTTCTTCGTATTTGGTTGGAGGGGAATCTTAATTACACAATTAATTTGTTGAGGCATGCAAAATAAAAAGTCTTGCGGTTCGTTGGCTGGGTTTCGGTTTCAGTTTCCGTTTGTTTTGGGGTTCAGGTGATCAGGTGCTCGTTTGGAGAGTCCTCATATGGTCTTCGCATGGTACTTAGATGATCCCAACATTTCCCCAACATTGAACGCTTTAATTGCGCTCAATTAAAGTCACATATTTAAATTGAATTTATGGTGATGCGGATCAGTTTAATGGATTGATGATCACATTTTGAAATGCTGTTTTGGCAAGGGGTTTCCTCTCTTAAAATTGCATAAAACATACATTTTTAACTCCTAATGGATTGTGGTAGTAGAAATTGTTGCTTAAAAATTTGAAGACAAATTTAGACACTTTTAGAGATGGATTTTAACACCAGTATATTTTTCACATATTTCTTAAGTTTATTCCTTTGATTCTTCCGCTTCTTCATCCATAACTTCAGATGAATTTCCCATTCATCGAAAACCCATCTTCAAAATCCACTTTGTAATAATTTCCGTTGGTAGACCTTCCCCAAAAAACATTTTCCCAAGAATCTCTTTATTAACCATTAACCGCCTTGTGCCTGTGCCTGTGCCTGAGTCTGTGCCTCAGCCAAAGGTAAGCAAATTCCCAAAAAGATAAATCTATTGTATCTGGCAGATACAAAACTCAAATTTAGATATGCAAACGAACAATTTTCCCGTACCCAAAGTCGAGTGGAGTCGCGTCTAGCCGAGCCGAGCCGAGGCGCTCACACTAAATCAAATCTTCATGAGGCCCCCAACGACAAATATATGGGTTAGGCTCAATTTGCAGCTTGATAGAGCAGCGGGGAGAGTGGAGAGGAGTGGAGTGGAGCGGAGAAGTGGGTCTAAGGCTGGGATTGGTGGTACATCTCACAGATACAGATACGAAGGCAAGACAAAAGGTAATATTGGCGTTTTAATGCATGTTGCCTTTGGTGTTTGTGGCTGCTGCTGCTTCGGCTGCTGCTGCTGCAACCTGCTGGGAAAACACAGAGAGCTCTGTCTTGGATCGCAGGGGCAGGGTAATCGATTTGGGAACCAATGATCCCCCTGCCCCTGCCCCTGCCCTGCCCATACCCTGCTGCACGGCCCTCCTCCAACTGTTTGTTTTTCCAATGAAAGCGAAAACCCCAAAAAAACTCCGAAACGTGCAACAATGGACAAAGGGTAGGAGTAGAAGGCAGCTCGAAATTAACACTAATACGATTCCAAAGAGAGGGAGTAGCAGTTCCAGTCTGGGACATGGAAGGTAGTACCAATCTCAGGAGGAAGAGGGAATCTCGGCGGAGGCAGGGCTGGCACCAATCCCAGTCAAAGTTTCGGCTGAAAGGGGGCTTCCACTGCCAGTCGGATGCGGTGTATCTATATATCCATTAGATACTTGGCCAACGTCAACGTCGCGTGTTTTGATAGCTCGCTGATATTTCAGTCAGTAGGAGCGAAAAAAACAATGCAACAAGCGAAGATGCTGGCAAGCCGAAAAAAAAGAAATTGTGCCAAAAATGTGCATACCCTTGCAGAGAGGGTATTGTGATTGCTACCATATGTTGGCCATGCAAAGAAGGAGGGATCTTTAATCTAAAAAATAAAAAAACGTAGAATAGATTGATTGATGAATCGTTGCAGCCCATCCCCAAATGCAGGCTAATCCCTGGAATTTTATCTCAAAATTTATCTCAGAACGTATTTAACTCGATAAGGACAGGAATATATCACTGTTTTATAAATCTATTATAGGAACAATAAGTGGAAAATCCTATCTTTGTAAGAAAATTTCCATTTTTGTAAAAATAGTTCAAATCTCAGATAAATTTGATTAGAATCGGATGAAAATATATCGGATGCTTCTCAAAGGGTATCCCCAAGCTTCGGCTTTCCCAGTTAGCCTTACCTACTGGTTTTTATTTATTTCTTTAGGAGCTGGTGGCCGGCCAAGAGGTGGCTTCCCACCTCTCGCATCAGCTGCACCTTCTTTGCCGGCTTCGATTCCATGTCGGATGCTCGCCTGGCAACGGAGCCAAGAAATCTTTGATTTTTTTTTTGCTTAGACAGAAACCTTTTTTGTCTAACCGAAAGCCGAGGAAGCAAAAAAAAAGTTCCATTCCATGCCCGTAATTATGTAAGCGGCGTTCCAAAACTGGCAGCTTATTTATCTTTGTCTCAGTCATGTCAATCAGTCGGTGGCAGCGGCTCAGGCTCAGGCAGTGACTCCGACTCCGACAACCGACTCCGTGGCCGTCGCCAGCAACACTGATGCACTGCAGCATCATGTGCACCTTTGACCCGCCAGCAGCTTCAGTCGAGCTTCAGCCCAAGTTTGGTGGGGCGCCGCTCAAGATGCAAATTAGGCGGCTTCAATCTGTATAATAAATGTGGGGGAAAAGAGTCTAACGCTCGGCAATTGGGGATTGAGGATTGGGTTTGCGGATTGAGCATTGGGATTGGTTGTGGGTGAGGGTGAGGGAGTGGTGTATCGATGGAGGGTGAGACTTCTAAATGGGCAGAGCAGAGCAAGGCATTGTAGTCATGATTGAACTATACTATATTTGGGGAGAAAAATCAATGGGATTGGAAATTGGAAATAGGGATTAAGTGCATTGAAAGATTGTATAATTCGAGGATTATTGAAAACGGAAAGTATCCTAAATAGATGAGGAAATTATTATCAAAATGTTAGATGAAATCTTTTCCTCTCACATATTCTATATGTATCTTTTTTACATGCTATATTTATCTTCAATAAGATCCGGTCTTATCCGTTCTCATGCAAATAGACCATTAAAATATCTAGTTGTTTCAACAACGAAAGATATAGATACAGATCTATCATACCAGATTGGTATTCATATCTTCCCATAATCTTACAGAAAATTTAACAGATTCTATTTCAATCTTCTCCAATTTACATTCATATATCTGCGATCCACATTGTTCCGATTGTTTCCAGTCCAACTGCCATCTAAATGTATCTTTTTCCCAAACGCATACTTTCACTCGAACGAGCAATATATCTTTATTACCCAGATACTATTTTTAGAGACATTTGCTGACTTGATTCATTTTAGAAGACACTCTCTCCGAAGTATCTTTTAGTATTGAAAGCAGGCAGCAATACATCGATTGAGATGATGATGCTGATGCAGATGCTTCGCTGATGATATAACAATTCAATTAAACCAGTTTACAGAATGAGTAGAGGCAGATCCGAGTCAGACCGCGACATCTGCAACTGGGCCCCGCGGCTAACACCTTAACGGCAAATTCTTTTATTAGAATTTCATGCAAATAAATATCTTTGGCGACAGATCTCACTGTAGCTGAGTAGCCTGTAGCCGCAACTTGCAGGGGATTTAGTTACTCCCTGCCTTTGGCGTTGGCTTTTGCTTTTATGAATCCGCTTTTGCATAATGGATGATCAAGTGGACATTGGGTTGGGTCTGAGTGGAGCTCTCTGACCCGTTGCCGGCTTTTGGGCAAGTTCCTGAGGCTGGCTGCAGTTGGCGACAAGTGCCACCAGAGCCAGAGCCAGAGCCAACGCAAGAGTTCGAGTTCGAGTATTGGCCAATACACAGGTGACTGCCCATACAGACACAGCTACAGATACAGATACATTCAGACAGATCCATGATTGGGGGGCAACTGGTTGAGATGCGCTCAAAAAATGACTTCAATCCGTTTGGATGGTCGTCTCTGGTTTTTGGTCTCTCTCGAGGGGATCTGGAGGGGGCTCGGTGGGGATCTGTGGGGTGCCATGAAATGTCCAAGATGGCCTTCGATGATTTTTGCAGCGATTAAAAACCGATGACGATGTCTCGTGGTTTACTTAGCATTCAAAGTGGCGCAAAGAGATTTATACGAATGGTTGCGACAATTTCAACTTTTTTACTCGATTTTGTTGTTGTTATTGTGGCTTTGAGTCATTCATTCAATTGAAATTCTTGAACACAATCTTGTTATTGTCTTTTAATGATGTTGTGGCTGTTGTTGTTGTTGTTGCTGTTGGTGTTGTTGTTGCTGTTCATCTTGATAGTTGAGGAGCCAAACACTTTCGATGTTTAACTCTGACTGACCTTTTGCCATGGATAGTTCTATATACACTATGTATCTGTATCTCCATCGCCATCTCCATCTCCATCTGTATCTGCAACTTGTACGAGCATTGAGACACTGCTGACACAGTTTCGCTTACGTTTAATTGTACGGATTTATAGGATTTTAATAGTTACACCGTGTGTGAGCGAAGCCGACGTCTGCCGATGGCCAAGAATTGCCCGAAGATTCCATATAACTTGATTTATACGACCAACACTTAACTGGCTATTGGCCCGACCAAAGACCAGAGAGTGGGGGCTGGGGGCTGGTGGCTGGCTGGCTGGTTTAGTGGGTGCCATAATTGATTCGCCAAGAGTCTCGTCTCTCGCAGCCTCCGATGATCGTGTTTGGGAGGTTTCATTATCGTGTGGCTATATATATATTTGTGGGTGGGGATCTACTAATTAGACATGCCTTCAGGGCGTTAGGGGAATCTGTATAGCTGTTAGGTGTTTGATGGAGTGTTAGGCTTGAAGACACATTCCATATTCCCTTCATCGATAGATAATCAGCTGATTCCCAGAAATGGCCAACTAATGATTTGATTTTCATTTTCACTTGATGTCAAAAGCCAAGTTCCTTAGGCAAATGATTCAAGACTTTTTGCTGTTGCTCCCACATTCACAATGTTTTTGGTACACACCCTTTTTGTGTGCCACAAGAAGCCAGAAACAATGCCACCGAAGACAGACAGACAGACAGATCGACAGACAGACAGACAGACAGAGGCTAGGGCTGTTCCCAGATCAATATGAAATATCATTCGCCCCAATATGGCCTTGGGTCATTTAGAAAGCAATTCATCGAAGATGAAGCTCGGCATCGAATCGCAAACAAAGAAAATAAAAATAGAAATAAAAAAACAGATTCCCGAATAAAACTACCGTCGGCTACTGCCAAAAAAGCTACCGGGAAGAGTGCGCGATAAACATTGAAGATTGCCCATTTGAAACCATTGTGTTTGATGGCCCCAAAGCAAAATTTACAACCGCAGAAAAAACGATACGAGTATCTGTAAAAAATTGCAAATTCGGGTTGGGTTTTGGGGTTTTTTCTTCTTCTGCGGGATGCATTTTTCGTACATCTTCTTTCCTGAAAAATTGCAGTTTTCTAATTGTTTTATTTGGTTTTTCCTTTGGAGCGAGGGGGATTTTCATCTCTCGGCCTCCTTCTGCGAGACGAGGCATCGTTAACAAATTTATTATAATGGGGGAGAGAGAGAGAGAGAAATCCCCCAAAAAAAGATACACCATTCCTCCCCAGAGTCTCTCTGGGGCTCTGCCTCTTCTCGTGTCTTCTTGGCCCATTGCATAAGTTTGCTAATTTTTTTTTTGTTTTTCCAACAGAGTCTGTTTTTTTATATAATATCGTTAATACATATTATTTTGCAAGGCTTTGTTCATGCTCCGGGTAGAGTCTTGTACTTTGAACTGCGAACTCCATTGGCCAGAGTTGGCAGAGGCAGAGTCTTGGCTGGGGCTTGCTTTTGGCCAATGGCCTGATCAATGGATGGACTTGGACATGTAGGCATCTGCCGAAATTGACAGACTGAATGCTAGGAGGGTACTGGGGGTAGGCTGTAGGGTACACTCGTCTTGTGCAGTGACCCAAAGAAATGGTAATGCGAGTCTGGATCGTCTTCTTCGTTCGGTTGGGTCAGAGGGAACCCATACCCATACCCATACCCATACCCATACCCATGCCGATGGCCCGGCCTGGCCACTCAGTCATTGAGTCAGTGGGTGCAACACAAGCCGCAGCCACAGCCAGACTTCGTGTGAAGATCTGTGAGAAGTATACAAATGGGTTTCAGGTTCGGTTCACTACAGTTTTTTTTTTTTTCTTTGGACTGTGGGCACCAAAGGAGTTTACTTCTCATTTTGTTGCAGGTTTTCGTTCGCGACTGCGCGGCGGCGGCAGCGGCGGCTTCGATGGTATCGCCTTTGAAATCCACGACAGCGACAAAAGTCGCAGTGGAAGACGACGACGACGACGACGACGACGACGTTTGGCCTAATAGACATAGAGGAGTCCCCAGTCTCCCCCTGCTTGATTTTTGGGTATAGTCTCTTCCTGCAGTACCTTTGACGATGATGATGTTGTTGTTGTTGGGGAGGCGGCGGCGGATGATGATGATGATGATGAGGAGGAGGCCGTTCGTCTGGAGACTAGACTTTCACTATTAATTGTCGATTTTCATCAATTGTTGTTGTTCATTGTAGTTGCACTCGGATACTGCGGATGGGCTGATGCGGCAATGCTTAATGGCCAATGGGTAATGGGTAATGGGGTTGGTATTTAAAGTTGAGCAGAAAAAAGCAGACTTTGAAAACTGTAGAAGGAGAAGAAAAACCCAATTTCTGTAACCGTCCTCGAATCGAAAATTTTCATATCGAAATTGGATCTATTACTCAATGGAACCCTGCCACAGAGAGTGAGAGACAATTTGATTGATTTATGCAATCTCAGACCTTTCCTCCGTCTATTGTCTAGCAGGTCTAGCCTATAGTTAATTGCTCATCCAGCAGAAGATCCGCTCCGCTCCACTCCACTCCATTCTTCTGCGAGTCTGTTATATCATCGGCTGGAGGATGGAGGATGGAGGATAGAGGACGGGGGAGACACATTTGCATTCAATCCAACATTTGACATAGTTTTGAGATGGCATTCTACAAAGCGATTGAGACGCCGACAATGTCTGAATATTTGTCACTGCCAAAGTGCCAAAGTGCCGACCTGCCTCTGCCATCTCTCATATAGCCATACCCAAAAATGGGGGGAACGGGCCCGGGCACCCCACAACAGAACCCCAATAGAACAACATTTATGATTAGTTTTTTCCATATGGAAGTTGGCTTGAGGTTTTTTGTGCTTCGTTTGGCCAAATGCAGCGCTTAATCATCTATAAGGCAAGTTATGCCTTTTCGATTTGTCGCTGGTGGAAACTTGAAATTCTGGTGGAGTCGGTGAACGTTTTCTAGAGTGTGTGGAAGATGTACACATTATTTACTGGCTCTTTTTTCGCTTGTGGGTCAAATCTAAGGGGGCTAGGTAATTTAAGAATTTGATAAATTTAATGCGATAACGAGTGAACATGAAAGATCTGGAGATAAGGTAAAATTTAGGAACAAATTATGGATTTTTTACTATGGTGTATAAAGTTTAGTTAGAGGCAAGTTTTTAACCACTTTAGATATTTTTGTACTATATACTTTTTTTTAATGAAATATTATTCAACATTATGGGTGTCTTTGATTCAATTGAGAAGCCGTTTTATGTGTAAATAAATTTTGATGTTTATCCCTTGATCGAGGATCGTTATCCTATTAGCTTAAGGCAAAGTTTAAGTACTTGTTTAATTATATTTTACACAGATTTTTTACAAGCTGATTATTTTGAAAAACGTTCAAACAATTATTGTATTACATGTAATCGTTTTATGGTCCAATAATTGGTTTGCTTTGTAGAAGAAAAATTGTTTAATTCGTTGGAAGATGATTAATGCTTTGTCCAACATCATGTAGAGCTATAATATCTTATTTTGTGGCAGAGTTTAATGGGAAGTTGTTATATTTTGAGCTAAATTTGTTCATAGTTGTTCAGGTTTTAAATCATTATGTCTCGAACTTGTGGAAGCCATTCAAATAGAGGCATTTAGTGGATTTATTGGTAGTTTTTATAGGAAGAGAAAAGCAGATTCTCAAAAATATCCTAAAATTTCAATAATTTTATATGTATGTATTTTTCTTTCCCATCAAGGGGGACAAATCTCTCAAGCATAAATTTGTGCAATATTTCAATACTCTGAAATGCACCTATCATGAATATTTATAAATTGTATATATTTATACACACATTTATCTATCGTTTTTTTCATATTTTTTTTTTATGACTGCCCTCCATGAACTGCGTCCACGTTTTTCTCGGTTTTTGTGTTGTTTGTTGCTGGCTTTTCGGTGTTTGTTGGGTCTACGACAACTGACACGACAGCCAAACAGCAACCAAAATCATTTATTAATTTGTCAAATTCAAGCCAAGAGACACACGTTAGGAAATCCACAATCCACAATCTGGTGGTGGGCCATGATTATTATTTTTCAGTTTTTTAGTTGTTTTTTTTTACGTCTTTTTGTCGGGTTATAACTAATTCTTGCAGATAAAAAGTGTCAAAAGAGTCAGACGGCCAAGAAGTCAACTAAAGTCGGGGGTAAAAAATCACTGAAAAATAACTAAATACACAGCAAAAGTTGATTAGTGAGAAATATTGTAGGTACCTATACGTATACGTACGAGCCATGTGTGAAAAATAGTTTTGTTGAAGTTTGGCTATAATTATGGGTTGGCTTAATTAATGGTTTTGATGACAGTTTATTACTTGGTGGGGATTTATGCGGAGTTGCAAACCATACATAAATATGGGGATAAAAGCAATAGACAATTATACAGGAATATCTGATAGAATGGGTAATTTTTCGGTTGAAACTTTAAGCCCTTTTGCTCCAATTTCAACCCCCCTACAATATCTCTAATGGAGACCCCTCTTCTATTATCGATACAAGAGAATACTCTTCAACTTCTTCTTCAATTTTTCAATAATTTCGTTTCACAAAATTATGCAAATTATGAAAAATGATTTCACAAAGCCCCAAAACGAACCGCGCTGCCGCAGAGATTCGATGGGGATTTTGCAATGCGAATAAGCCAAAATATTTATTATAATCAAAAACAACAACAACAAAAAGCAGCGAACACCCGCAACGTGGCAGGGAACAACGCGATGCCCCGGCCGAGCCAATGGGGCAGCCAACCCAGAGCCAGGGAACGTGCAACAACGGACAACACAATTTATTACATTTTATGTGCCGCATTAACCGAGAGATGGAGATGTGATCCTCGTTTCGTTTAGGTTGGTTTTTACTGGGGGGGTTGGGGGAAGTTTTTTTGTTTTTTTGGCAACATCTTCGTTTCTTGGTTGCAACGTGAGCTTGCCTCATGCTAACCCCGCGCGACACAATGAGGAGGTGTCGTGGCAGGCATCGCTGCCCCTCTCCCTGTACATCTATATATTTATATATGTGGACAGTCGGTGGAGTTTTGAGCATTTCTAATTAAGACATTCGATACGGAGGAGGCTTGCGTGTGGAACGCAAGACAATTGGGCAACGAACGGCAGCAGCAGCAGAAACAGCGGCAGCAGTGGCAACAGCAGCTTATGAATCTTCTCATATCTGAGACAGTAGTCATGGCAGATATATTTCTGTGGCATTTCACCAACCATTTAGCATTAAGCGCACCCCAGAGACACCCGCCGCAGTGGCATTCACGCCTGCTTGACTTCGAAAGTATTCTAAATTGCTAAAGACCTTTTCCTTTTGTATCCTTGTTGCAGGTGCAGCAGCAGCAGCAGCAACAACAGCAGCAGCAGTAACCGCAGGAGGAGCCACATCAGCAGCCAGTCAGCCCCGCAAGTCGAAACTCCTCGTCGAGCGGAAAACCGGGAAAACTGACAGCAACACTGACAGCGCAACAGAAACTACAGAAGCTCCGGCTACGACAGCAACATCTGCAACATCAACAGCAGGCGCAACAACAACAACAACAACAGCAACAACAGGAGGAACAACAGCGAGTGCAACTGCAACAACAGCAGCAGCAATCCATACAACAAAAATCAGCCAAGTGAGGCTTAATAACCCAGCGACAACAAGCATGTTACTTTTGCAACCCAATGTAAGATCATCATATATAAAATATAAGTACATATATATCCAGGGATATCATGGGAAAAAGTCATAACTATTCATTAATGGGAGGATCATCTGAAAGAGAAAATAAAATAGCCAAAGATATTTCTCCATCAAGCTAGAAAGAGGAAGCCTCACTTTAAATATTTAAATTTATTTACACTCCCAGAAACTCCATAAATATTGCCGATTTCCAATCCCCATATCCCGCTGAGATATCTATTTGAAAGAAAAGAAAACATCCTGAGCGTAAAGTGTGCAAAAATGGTATGCAAATTGCCCATGTCCATATCCATAACCAAATCCCAATCCAAAGATGAATGGAAACGCTAATTGCCAGCTGCGAAGAGTTAAGTGGAGTCAAGTTGTCTTTACCCACAACACACCCCATAGGCAGCCCATAGGCAGGCCATAGGCAGCCACAACACCAAGCAAACAATTAGATATCTATTGTTAGGAGAAATATGTGTTTGGAAAACATTTTGGCCAGACCATAACCAATTAGGAAAACATTCTAAAGAGTTTTTCGGTGCTAACCTAAGGGTGGCTCAGGGCATAGAGCCAATGGCAGTGGCTCAAGGAATTGCGCATGTCCTGAGGGAAAGTTAGACTCCACCAATCCATCCATAGCCTATTCTGCTAGCTATCTGGCTGCGATTCATTCAGTTACTAATTTAGTCGGCTGTGGACTGTCTTTCGTTGCAGAGCTCCTTTAGTTCACTGTCGCCCTTTGATAATTTCTCCTCGCAATCCGCGACGACGACCACAACGTCGTCGGTAACCGCAGCAGCAGCTGGACACCATCATCTTCAGCAGCAGCAGCAGCAGCAACATCATCATCTCCAGCAGCAACATCTGCAGCATCAGCAGCAGCAGCAGCAGCAACAGCAACAACATCATCAGCAGATCCTCAATTCCCAACAACACCTGCTGAAGACCGAGTCGCTGCTCTCCCATGAGGAGGATCAGTTGATCAGCAACCTGAACGACGTGGCCGGATCGCACAGTGAGCTCTTCTCGGATCTCTTCTTCCCCTCGGACTCGAACAACTCGCTGCTCTCGCCGACGACCAGCGGCTATCCGGATAATCCATCTGGCGAGGATCTCACCAGCTCCATCGAGAACCTCACCAAGCTCACGTGTCTGCGGGACAAGCGGCTCTCCTCCATTCCCGAGCAGCAGCTCAGCTCCGAGCAGGAGCAGCAGCTCTGCCTGCTCAGCCTTCGCTCCAGCAGTGATCCAGC
Source organism: Drosophila lowei (assembly GCA_008121275.1). Classification (NCBI taxonomy): domain Eukaryota; kingdom Metazoa; phylum Arthropoda; class Insecta; order Diptera; family Drosophilidae; genus Drosophila; species Drosophila lowei. Next base: position 25,719,069 of record CM017779.1, read on the forward strand.
CATAGCCCTCCACGCCCAACAGCAGCAGCAGCAACAGCCCCAGCAGCAGCAACAGGAGCAACAGCAGCAATCCGGTTCCGGCCAAATCCAGCTGATCTCGCCCATCGGTGGCCCTCTGTCCTGCGGCAGCAGCCTGCCCAGCTTCCAGGAGACCTACTCCCTCAAGTACAACAGCAGCAGCGGCAGCAGTCCCCAGCAGGCCTCCTCCTCCTCGACGGCGGCTGCCACGCCAACCGATCAGGTTCTGACCCTCAAAATGGACGAGGACTGCTTCCCCCTGACCAGTGCCGCCGAGGTTATGTCCGGGTGGAATGCCAGCCCGGCTCCAGCTCCCGCCCAGCTCCAGCAGCTCCACACGCTCCAGACACAGTCCCAGTCCCAGATGTCGCACTCACATCCGCATCCCAACAGCAGCAGCAGTGGCAGCAACAACAACAACAACGGCGGCAGCAGTGGCTACAACTACCATGGACACTTCAACGCCGTCAATGCCAGCGCCAATCTCTCGCCCAGCTCCTCGGCCAGCTCCCTCTACGAGTACAATGGTGTCTCCGCTTCCGATAATTTCTACGGACAGCAGCAGCAACAGCAGCCAAACTATCATGTAAGTAAACCATATAAGAAGACAGAAAAAAAGCCTTCAAGTCCATGATATGATTGATCCTAAATTGACCTAAACTCATCAGAAAGAAAGTTTTCCGATCGTCCCAAAATCTATGGATCTTCAATACAATTCCTAGACACTTATCTCTCTTATCATATCTCTCCTTCTTTCACATCTAATCCATCTTTTATCCCCAATCTTTACCCCTCAGAACTACAATTCCCATAATGGAGAACGCTACTCGTTGCCCACCTTTCCCACCATCTCGGAGCTGGCGGCGGCCACAGCTGCTGTGGAGGCGGCGGCAGCTGCCTCCATTTCCGCTTCGCTGGGGCCGACGCCCGTGCGTCGATCCTCGTTGCCCGTGCAGCGGACAGTCTCACCCGCCGGTACCTCCGCCCAGAGCCCAAAGCTGGCCAAGATCACGCTGGGTCAGCGGCATCACGCCCATGCCCATGCCCACGCCCATCCTCTGCAGTTGAGTTCGGCGCCCAATTCGTCGGCCAGTTCTCCGGCGAGTGCCGCTGGGGCAGATCTCCAGGCGGGACGGCTGCTGCAAGCGGCCTCCCAGCTGTGCGCCGTCTGCGGGGACACTGCCGCCTGCCAGCACTATGGGGTGCGGACCTGCGAGGGCTGCAAGGGATTCTTCAAGCGGACGGTGCAGAAGGGCTCCAAGTATGTCTGCCTGGCGGACAAGATGTGCCCGGTGGACAAGCGGCGACGCAATCGGTGTCAGTTCTGTCGCTTCCAGAAGTGTCTGGTCGTTGGCATGGTCAAGGAAGTGGTTCGCACGGACTCCCTCAAAGGACGACGGGGTCGTCTGCCCTCAAAGCCGAAGTCGCCACAGGAGTCGCCGCCATCCCCACCCATTTCCCTGATAACGGCTCTGGTGAGGAGCCATGTGGACACCACGCCCGATCCCTCGTGCCTGGACTACACCCACTACGAGGAGCCGTCGATGAGCGAGGCGGACAAGGTGCAGCAGTTCTATCATCTGCTGACCAGTTCGGTGGATGTGATCAAACAGTTTGCGGAGAAGATACCCGGCTACTTGGATCTCATGCCGGAGGATCAGGAGCTGCTCTTTCAGTCCGCCTCCCTGGAGCTGTTCGTCCTGCGTCTGTCCTATCGCGCCCGCAGCGACGATACCAAGATGATCTTCTGCAATGGCACTGTTCTCCATCGCAGTCAGTGCCAGCGATCCTTCGGCGAGTGGCTGAACGACATCATGGACTTTAGTCGAAGTCTGCACAGCCTGGAGATTGACATATCAGCGTTTGCCTGTCTCTGTGCCCTCACCCTGATCACAGGTAGGCATCCACTCATCCACTCAATCCCAAAGAGAATCGTCCTTTACTGAAATATATCCTCCTTTAATCTCCTTTAGAGCGGCATGGCCTGCGTGAGCCGAAGAAGGTGGAGCAGCTGCAGATGAAGATCATTGGTAGTCTGCGCGATCATGTCACCTACAATGCCGAGGCCCAGAAGAAGCAGCACTACTTCAGCCGCCTTCTGGGGAAACTTCCGGAGCTGCGATCCCTCAGCGTTCAGGGATTGCAGCGCATCTTCTATCTGAAGCTGGAGGATCTGGTGCCAGCGCCAGCCCTCATCGAGAACATGTTCGTCACCACATTGCCCTTCTAGGCAGTCCAAATCCACACCACAACATTGCTTCCTTCAACCTAGACCTAAGTTAGACCCACTAAGAACTAGGTAATCCCTAACTAGCTTTAGTAGAAACCCCAATAAATAAATCTCAGAAAAAAAAAAAAAAAAAAAAAAGAAAACAAAAAACATAAAACCCAGTGAGTGCAAGTATGCAGCAGACCCAGGCCATATCTATAGTTCGAGGATAGATGGTTAGACAGCCATCATCCCCTTCGGATAATTACGGACATGAATATTTGAAAGAGTTTCGTACGGAGCGGAGTGCATTGCTGGCTCCTTCGTGACTTGTCAGCGCCCAAAGGAAATTACAACTTGTTGACGTTAATTGTTCAAATTGTTTAATTTCAACTGTCAAAATCAATAGGCAGGCACGCACAAGACCCACGGACTTACCTTCAATGGCAAACACTTTCACAGCACAACCCTTCCGACTCAGCTCTGAGCTTGCACAACATTCATTGTTAACCGATAGACAAATCGACAAACGGACACACGGACACACGGACACACGGACTGGACAGTACGCTCTCTTGCCTTTGTTTTTGCTAACTTCTAGTCAATTGTTTTAAGCGTTACAAAACCACAATTAGAGCTATGCGATTATTATTTGTAGCATATATAGATGAGCCCTTAGAAAGGTCCCTTCAGAATAAGTGAAAATAATACTATATAATAGTTGAATGGCCATAAATTGGAGACATTGAACAATTCTCACAAAATTCAATAACCAATAACCATGTTTTGCATTCTAAATGTTTTCCTCTTTAGAGTAGAACATCCAGTTTGTGGAAATCAACTATCAGATCATATCATAGCAATGCCATGCTTGCCCTCTAGCTAAGATAAGTCCCATCCCTTAACCCAACCAAGTATTTCTGTAAAATCTACAATAAGTATAGCCCAAATTTAGGGTTACCGTTTAGATATATAGGATAGCATTAGTTATACTTTGGTTCAAGTTATCAACAATGCACTCAACCAGTGCACAATGAGAGTTTAAGTACCTTTTTGTGATGATTGTGTCTGACACAGAGAGTTGTTGCACACAAACACACACAAATCTAGCCGATAAGAATGGATATATCTGTTAATCTCTAGAATATAAAATAACCTAAGTATTTCGGTAGCGTAGCCCAAAACCCATATGTGTATAGTGTGTACGTTCCAAACGAGAAGCGAGAAACGAGAAACGAGAAAAAACATAAAACAACCTTATTTAATCTTAGCCACTCCAACTGAGTTCTCAAAGAAAAGGCAGATGGATCGATCGATCCGTTTGCCACTCTCTCCATATGTGTGTTATTTCGATAGGAAACCCCCTCTATGTGATTTTGTGATAGATTGGCATTGAACTCAACTCTGAATATATAGTATGTCTATGTCTATAATACATATACAATACATGCATAAATATATATATTTTTATGTCTAACTTTTGTATGGTTTATTTTATACGTACAACTTTTCTTTGATAACAACAAAAACAAAACAAAAAAAATAAAGATCGTTAGCTAGCAAAAAATATTTAATAGTATATTTCGAGGAAATTTCAAAGTACAGCCTTTAGCAACTTTCCAATTAATGTTTGTATTAAAGGAAATCATTTTCTATGTGTAAAATTCAAGACTTTTATAGAACTAAAATGTTAACTGAAAAGATAAAAAACAAAATGTTTGAATATGAGCAACATATCTCTTCAAGCTTTCGAGTGCACAGAACAGAACCGTTAAGTGTTATTAAATCTATATAATTTATGCGAAACGAAACCGATTGGCATGCCTATATTAAATATACAATTTAGATAGATCATTAATAAATTATTACAGTACATGTAGCACAAGAGACAGACGTTCGATTCAGACAAGTAGATTTTGTACCATCTTTAAGAAGAACTTAGGCCAAGATAAACTAAGAATAAAAACAATGATCTGCATGCGGCTAAGCTGAAGCTATAAACTTACATATACATATACATATATATATTATATACATTTACATCACTGATCAAGTTGACAAATTTAGAAATTTAGAGCAATAATTCATAAGCAGACGGCACTTTGAATAAACTATAACTCAAGCTAAAACTACAAACTGAACTTGTAACGGTTAGGAGCGGGAATAAAACAGGACAAAAAACACAGGAACAAGTTGACAGGTGACCAATACAGTTTGAAAGAGCAGCTCTGCAAGCGATGTAAGTTAGGTTCGGGTTCGAAACCCTCAAAACGATGCCATTTTATAGCCGTTACAACAATGATTATCAATCATGCACCACAGACACACTTACATATAATAACATACATATATATGATATATAATAGTTATAAGGAACCTACTTTGTACCTACACAAAACATACAATACATGAAACCTTCATACATACTATATACTATATACAGATACATATATTTTGAATAGAAAGAAAAACAACAACTTTTACAAGTTACTTCTGGCACAAATGCTACATATATACATACTATATAGCCATAACCGGAACATACAAATACATATTTTTTGGGTTCATTGTTCTTTTTGTAATTTTATATATGTATATGTACATACGCATACATATAGTACCACTATATGTGAATGTCAAGTGTGGATTCATATTTTTGAGATAAAGTTACAAAAGATAAAACAAAACAAACAAAAAATGGCAACCAACCGTATAACGTGAAATTTTTCGATGAACCGATTTTAAAAGAAAACTTTTTAAAAATTGCTATGAAAACGATATACATATATACACCTACACACGATATATTTTGAAATATATATACATATATATTTTACTATATAAGAGTTCAGATTTAGACTAGAAGCAGCGCATAAAGCTTTATATAAAAAACAAATTGGCACAAATTAAATTTAAAGCATTAATTAGATGTTTTTCGAAAGATAATATTATACATAATGCGTCTATTGGCGCAGATCAGATCAGATATTCACAAAACACACCCTCAGATAGAGATACACCACACACCACACAACAGAAATAGTAACTTAAGCTATATTCAACCTATTTGTGCGCCTACTACTAGCAAAGAGCGGTACCAGAAGAAATACCTAAAGATGCTATAAGTATAACAGATATATTATGCTATATAGATGAGTACAGAGAAGCGTTATGGTTATATAGCCCGTTGTGTAATTTTATTCTAATTTGTACGTTTCATTTAACTCTTAAGTATCCAAAACAATATGCATATGAATGTTATGATATAGATACATATATAGTATATAATATATATTTATATATAGGTATATATGTATGTATTTATGTATCGGCCAATTCAATTAACTCTGCAATTCAATACAAAGCAAAGCAAATCATTTCATTTCGAATTAAATTTATATTTAAATAAAGATGTAAGCCTAAACATAAAAACAAGAAACGTTTTTTCTATATCTGTCTTTTAAACAAATTAGTTATACAAACCAAAACGTATTTACATAAATGTATACAAAAACAAATCGTATATTTTAATTGGTTTAAAATAAAAACTAAATCAATTTAACTTTTTCCTGGAACGTGTTGCAAACAGTTCTCGTGTTGTATCTTCTGGGATTCGAATGGTCTTTTGTTGTATTCTAGCTGTGCGTAAAATTACAATTATTGCAGACAGTTCTCCTGAGTCTTTTAGGATTTTTGTATTGTCTTTCGTTATATATCTTTGGATATATCCTAACTTATGCTAGTTTCATTGGAGCTTGACATTTGAATTAGCAGTCTTATGTACAGGTGTGGTTCTTCTAACTAGTTTATAAAATATGTAAAACTCTTTAAACATACACGCGCAGATAGGCATTAATGGACTCTCGGCAGATGGGACAACTAGCCCTTAAGTCCGTGTACCTTCGCATCTGCACCGAGCACTCTGCGCACAGGCATAGATGACGGCAGGGCAGGATCACAATGTTGGTGCGACGCTCCATGCACACCACACAGCCCCCGCTACTTGGTCGGACTCCATCGTTGGCCTTGTTGGAACCACCCCGTCTCATTCGGTTTAGCTGGTGTCCTGTCCACAGATAAGCGCTCTGCGTTTTCTCTGAGATCTCTGTGCGGGCCCGCTGCAGCAGGTAGATGAGCAGCAAGTACACGTAGCGCCGGAACATGTAGAGAACCAGCAGCAGGACGACGCCAATCGACAGCCGGAACAGACTGTTGATTAAACTCAGGCCGCGGGCCAGAATCGAGTGCACCACAAAGGCCAGTATATAGTCCAATATGGTGAGAATTACCCGCGGTAGCAGCAGAATCAGCCAAAGTACAACTTTTCCCAGGTCATCGAGCAGGCCCAAAAAGAACAAGGCACTCGATAGGAGAAAATCTCTGGTATTTAGAAGTCCATCACGTGTGCCGCCATGGAAATAGTCCGCCAGATCCAGGACGTTGTTGTACAGCCTGTTGTAACAGCGTTGGAGCTCGCAGCCGGTGTATTTCATCAGATGCCAGGCCCGATTACTGCCCTCCACCAGACAGTACCCGACGAAGTAGCTGCCCCACAGAAAATAGTACACGCCGGTTACGAAGGCATTTATAACATAAGCTAGTGGCCGGAGCAGGGCTTGATCCAGGCAGTTAAGAGCTTTGACCAGAAGGTATAGCATAATTTAATTTCATGAGAAACAAATTATATTTAAACAAATTCAAAACAAAATGAAACCAAAACAATGACGCCGATTGAAACAATAGAACGATTGTCAAACTATTGTGAGTAATGCCTGCTCTTATCGATAGTGTTCAAGGTGACGGCGTGTGAGGTGGGATGCAATGACGTCACAAATTTTTATTTATTTTGTTTTATTTTGATGTTTGAATAGTTGTGAAATCATAGTGCTCGGTGTCAGGGTAAGTATTTAAATGAAGTGCTATATTCGGGTTTTTCAAGATAGTATGCTATTAATTGTATTCTAAATGTCGTTTATATATTATTCAAATATAAATACAAAAATCGAAAGGAATTATTGAACTCTGTGGATTGTTAGCGATATATAAGTCGATATAGATGTGGAAACGATAGTAGGGCGGGCATTCAAAACAGTATTCTTAAGTTCTGAATCATTTTTCAAAAGGATGCCTGAATGTGAAATGTTCCGTCCATAAAATTTGAATAAAAATTAATGATGTAAATACTAAAGCACTCAGGAAAGGTGTATATTATTCTCTAATTCACTGGGACTGCAAACAAATCTAGAAATCAAAAAAAGGAACATAGTAGTATTCCATGAATATACAATCACATGTACTTCAGTACATCCATCAGATTGTCAGAATTGCTCAATAATCTCCTATAGCCGAGTAGTAAAACACTTTTGCAACGAAACACAAAATATACAAGTTACAAAACGGTGCTGAAACGGTTAAGCGAATAACACAAAAACACAACAAACCAGTAAAAATATCAAAAAAACTTCCGCTTTATCCCTTTTCAACATCTCGAACATCGTGTGTGCTCGCTCTGTTTAACTGAAACGCAAGACAGACAGTGCTGTGAGTGAGGGAGAGCACTAGTGAAGGACTTTTTGCACGAAAGAGTACGAAAGGAAATTCAAAATGTTTGCAAATTTGTTGCGGGGGTGCCGCCAGCGTGTGGGATGGCGCCCAATGGCACGGCGTTATTTCTGCTTAAACCTGGTCTACAAGGTGAGTGTTTTCACCAGCGATATTCCCAGTTCCAATACGTTCATCCTCCTGTGCAGGATGATTACGTTGAGAAGTTGCGAAAGAGCTTCTACGCGGAGGAGCGCGGCAGCAAAATGCTGTTGCCGACGTACAAGAAGGCCATGCTCTATCCGGACGATCTGGCCATTAGAGATAATGTGGGCGAGTACACCTACTTCCAGCTGTATATGGCTGCCAAGCGACTGTCCATACAGATCTCTAATATATGCGGTAGATATTGAACCCCTCGCACCTATAGAGTGGGTCACTCACTCCTCAAAGTTTGTTCTTTCAGGCAGCGGGGCTTCGTTGCCTGTTGGATTTTTCTGTGAAAACGATGCCATGTGGATTGTGATGCTGTGGAGCTGCTGGATGTCCGGCCAGGTGGCAGTGCCCCTGCGTACGAGCCCAAGCCTGGAGCTGTTGCGTCTCCAGGCGATCGACTGTAAGGCAAACCTGTTCCTTGGCACTCCTGAAAACGCGAGCATTATCGACGAACTGGCCCAGACCCTGAAAGCGGCCACCATTGTACTGGACCATGACTTTGTGCCGCCAGTGAAGGAAATCTCCTCCACATCGGTATACGCCCAGCAGCTGGTGGTCAGCGGAGAGTCGGGCGTTCTGATGCCCGAGGCCATGTTGCCCAATGACTTCTACGAGAACAGCATAGCCATGCTGCTGTACACGTCCAACGAGAGCCATAGCCCCAAGCCGGTGCTGCTCACCCACCGCAATGTCGACGCCCAGATCCGATGCCTGATCAACACCTGGCGCCTGGGGCCCAGCGACACCCTGCTGCCCCTCCTGCCGATGGTGCACATGCACATCGCCATTGGGGCAGTGCTAGATGTTGGCGGCAATGTCGTACTCGAGCCGGGCTGCAACGCCAGCAGCATCTGGAATTCGCTGCTGGGCGTCAACCTGTCGAGCAAGAAGCGCTGCACCTGCTTCCTGGCCAAGCCCATCGTGTACAAGCAACTGATTGCCGAATACCAAAAGATGTTCCTCAAGGACGAGCGCATGGTCGAGTACATTAAGAAGCACTGCAGCGAGAAGATGCGTTTAATGGCCACTGGCTTTGCACTGTTGCCGGATTCGGTGTTCAATTACTGGCGCGATATCACCGGCCATCACATCTTGGAGTACTACGGCACGCTGGAGACGGGCTTCGTCCTGGGCCATACCATCGAGGAAAGTCCGAAGGAGCTGCCCAAATTCCCCCAAGTTCCCCAAAAAGGTGTCCCCAAACCAACTGCCAGATTCGTTTCATCCAACTACAAGCCGCGCACGCTGGGCTCCCCTCTCCAGGGGGTCACTGCCCGCCTGATGGGTCCAACGGGAGAAGAGATCTTCAAGTGCCAGAACCATGTCGCTGGCCCCGTGAAGACAGGGCCTTTGAGTGAGGCCTCCAGTATTCCAGTGCGTAATTTTGATCCCGCCAAAGCTGCTGTTATCGGAGCGCTGGAGATTGCCTGCAGGTCTCTTTCTGTTGAGGAGCTCCCGGCCGGAGTGGAAGTGGAGGAGATCTTCATACCCACCGGCGACATATGCGCCTACTACAACGACAACTTTTACTTCATTAGCAAGGCGTGCGATGTGATAACCGTCGGCGGTCTCCAGATCAACGCCTCCGAAGTGAAGAAGGTGCTCCTCTCGCATCCAAAGATCAACGACGTGGCCATACTGGCCATCCCGGATACTGTGTGGGGCAATCGACTCTGTGTCATTTGCATTGTCTCGCCCGACGTCGAGATTGAGCTGGAGACCATCGAGACATATTGCCAGGAACACTTGCCGCCCTACAAGTGTCCCCATGTCGTAAAGGTGCTCGTCGTCAACTAGTGGGCCACTTCTAACGCTGTTAGTCTTCATTCGATATCAGTAGACGTTTCGATTCAAAGTGTAGATGTGTTTAGGGGTTACAGCACGGAGCAATAGTTTTGGGAAACAATTATTTTGAAAACGTGACATAAAAATTCAAGAAAACTCGAAACAATAAATTAAATAACAGGAATTGCCATGCAATGATTTTTTGTTTAAACTTTGATCTGATAATGAGATTGTCCTTAAGTCAAGTCATTTCAAACCTCTGTTAGAACACATATCGGGCTTTATTGCTAGCAGCGGGTTGTTTCTTGGATAAGGGAAATATTTCAGTTGCTTGTTCGGAATAAACTGCCGATCCTGAAGTGATATTAATTCAACGCAGTTTCGTGGAACTTGAGATGGGATCCTTGGAGTACATTTTACAGAGTACATTTCACAATTATCTATTTTTATACAATCGCATACGTTTGTGTGATATTTGGGCAGAATTTATCCACATAAATCGTGATTATAAGCCTGGCTAGATAAATAACCAACGGCCCTTTGGTGTATCTAATATATCCCTCCTCTTTTTCTATATGGAGTACAACCTTATAAAAACTCAGTCAGTATATAGGTATGTATGTAATGTAATCTTATAATTTATGTATTTTGTTTTTGATAAATACTTAGAGCTAACTTGTTTCCAGGCTGCCATTTGCGATACCCAATTTGTTCAGAAATGTGATTAATTCGCTGTTTTTCTCATGACAGCCATCACCTCTTGCTGATGCTGCTGCATCTCTCGTAGCGTGTTCCGCTCCTTCATCTTGAGCAGCTGTATATTGTTGTGCATGGTATTTGTGTCCCCATCCAGATTCTGCTCCGTCTTGATGTGATACAGCTCATCGCGTATGCCATTTAGCTTCCGTTCGCAATCCCTTACATCCTTCTCGAGGATCTGTGTCTTCAGGTACACCGTCTGCGCCAGTTTATACCAATCTGCCAGGCACTCGGCTATCTGGGCCACCGCAGGATTCACATTATCCAAGAGCAGCGCCTTCAGCCGCTTGCCATTGTGATCCACTTTGATCTTCTCCAGCGCATGGAACTGCTCATCGTTGTACGTGAGCGTACGGGTGGCACGATCACGGAGTAAGTGCTGCCAGGAGTCGCGCAGCCGCTCCACAAGATATTTAGCCTGGGCGCTGGCCCTCGTCCGGCAGGGACACTTCTTGCCATGCATCGACGAGGTCCATTGATCGCTATTTTAAGAGAAATATCCCAAGTTTTACTCTCAATCTGCAAAATCAATGCTACTTCCAACTCACTTGAGCTCGTCGTCTTGGACAAAATGCTTGTGCATTTGTGAGATGACATCAGCGGCTCCATCAAAATCGTTCTTTACATTTTTCAATGTCTTCAGCAGGGTCTTCAGCTCCTGATCTCCCTTTGTCTGCGGGAAGGATTTAATATTTTTATAAATGTATTTACAGACAGACAAACCAATCACTTCACCTTGGCTGTGCTCTGGACCACATCGGCATAATCAATCACAGTGGATAGGAGGTTGTCAAAGCTCTCGGTTTTTCTGCATTTAGATAAAAATAATTGTTAGTGGAGTACTCCCAGAAGATCAATGTTCCCAAGACTTACTTCCGTAGCAAGGTAATTGTGGTAATGAGCATCTCTACGAAATGCTCCACGCCCTTCTTGATGAGTATATCCATTGAGGTGAAGATGTCCACCCGTCGCTTGCACTCGTGGCCCACACTACAGGCTGCCTTGGCCAGGCTGGCATCGTTCTCCACGGATACATTTGGGGGAAACACTGGGAACTTGGGCAAATCCAATTGCTGTGGCAGCTGGACATTGTTATCATCGTTGCTGTAGAGGAATATGGGCTGCTCTGTGGTTGTGACGGGGAATGCTTTAGCTGAAAATGAAATATTTTATTGCAGATGGCTCCCCCTCCCAAAAACGTTTTGTGCTTACCAATTGTGCGGGGCGTGACCTTCTTCTCCAAATGCTCGTTGTTGAACAGCAGGATCTGCTTCTCCAGGGGCACCTCTGTTTGCAGGAAGATGCGTTCCCGGAAGTTGTCAATCTGCTCTTCAGGTTCCAGGAATACCTCCACGGAACTCGTTCGATTCGTATAGAAAACATGAATGACCCGCTTCCGCAGGATGAGTGTAACCTCTTGAAAGAATCTGTCAAAGGACCAGGTCTTTTCGCGATTCTCCTCCAGCAGACCCGCCAGAAGGGGCGTCACCAGGGTTTTGAGACCCTGTGATAGATGGGCATGCGGCGGCAGGGTTGTGGACCACTCAATGGGTCCGTTCTCCGAGAGCTGTGTGCCCGAGATGACACCCGATGCCTTCTTGGTGGTGATTTGATGCATTGTCTCGCGATTCTTGCGACCACCAAAGGGACGGAAGGGCAGATTCCCAGTGGCCACATGGTAGAGGGTTACACCAATCGACCACAGATCCACGTTGGCGGTGAACGAGCGCTGGATGGACTTGCGCAGGACAGCACGCTCATAGAGATCAGGATGCAGGTACTCCTCGGTGCCGTAGAGCGAGGCAAAGGGTTGATTATCCTCCAGTTCGCGGGCAGCACCAAAGTCCGTCAGTTTGTAGATGGTTTGGCCATCTTCCGAAATAAATTTCATAATGTTGCCGGGCTTGAGATCCCGATGAACCAATTTGTTGTCACGCAGATGCTTCATGCCCGCACAGAGATGCTCCAGGACCAGCAGGAACTCGTGCTCGGGTAACCCGTAGCAGTTCTCCGGGTCGTCCAATATGTTGAACAGACTGCCACCGGTGCAGAGCTCCATGACAATCACCTTGCCACGTCCCTCCTGATCCTCTTCGATGGCCAGGAGCTTGACAATGTTCTCGTGGTTGACCTTCTTGAGGGCCTCGAATTCTCGCATTTGGACATCCGCCGGCCGCATATGGCTGTACGGATTGAAGGTCTTCACGGCCACCGACTCGCCCGTAATTTTGTTAACTCCCTGCGTGAGATGGCGGAAAAAGAGGGTCAACAATAGGAAAGTCATTGGAACAGTGACAGTTTCTTACCTGGAAAACGGAGCCGGTGGCGCCTTTGCCCAGCACGCTGGTGGTGCACCACACATAGCTAACCGAGCCACGCAGAAACGACATGCTTTGAAATTGTTTTTTTTTACAATCTTTCTTTGTTTTTTTGCATCGGAATCTAGGAATTTTCTGTTATAGGGATGTTAAATAATTGATACATCAATATATCGATACATATGATTGCTTGGTATCGGTACTTTTGTGCGATAGGCAGAACTTATCGGCGTTTTGTTCTGAAAATTAGAGTTTATAGTCGGGTGTGTATAGAAGTTTCTATACGCTATCCACCTACTGGCATATGGGCTGATTCTTTTGCTGACTCTATTGGCTTATGTTATTCCTATCAACATATTTGGGAGTTTTATGAAAATAAAATTGTTGTTGGGAACAGGCTGCAGGGTATTTTGTTAAAAAGGTATGCACATCGAAGCAAACCATCGATAGTCGGTTGTGGTTGAGTGCGATAGACTAATCGATAGTTCCATAATTAACATATTGCACACCGCTAGTTTTTTTGTTGTTTTACGTGCGCGTTAAAATTTTTGCAGCTTATTTATTATTATTTTTAGGGTACGGCAAAACGAGGCAAATTAATGCTTTTAAGTGATATTAAAAGAACGTCAATAAACGCGGCCTTCGTAGACGGCAGATACTTAGGTAATACAGAAATTTCGCTTGGGGCCGTGAAAATCGTCTGTGCGAAAACTGTTAAAAAATATCGAGAAAATTAGTTACGTTTAAGATTAGTAAAAGCCAGCTTATAAAATGCACATACGACTGCATTTAGTGCGCTTCATGTACATAAATTTAATACTAAGGTAAGGAAGCGGCAGACCAAGGAAAAATCAAAGATCTTCCTCTAATTCGAGTTCCTGTTTCCGATTGCAGCTGCTGTTTCTGGCTATACGACAATGTGGCTGCAGCAGATGCAGACACAAAGAGCGGTGGTGGTGGTGGGGTAGCAGATGCAGATGCAGCCACAGCTGCGGCAGCGGCACAAGCCAGCGCCCAGCACCGACATCAGCCCGAGGCGCCACCAAAGCCAGCCACAGTGACGCCGGAGCCCCCACCCGACAGAACAGTGAAAAAGGTGGCTGCCACAACCGCCGACACACATCCAGCGGCGGCAGATAGGGAGCCCCTAGTGGAGTCCGATTATGGCAATCGGCCAAGAACTAGTGAAAAACCGAAAAAAGCAAAGGGGGTGGCCACCTCTGGCAGAGACACGTCAGTGCATGGTGTCAAAGTCTTGGAGGCGGCATCAACGCCGCCGCATAGTGTAAATAGCCATAGTGAATATATTAGTGCGGTTCCCGCTAGTGAATTGAATTTAGCTGCTAATGAAAGGCACGAGCTACCTAGTGAAGCGGCAGCCCAAGTGCCAAATAATCAATTAAATAATAATAATTATAATAATAATAATAATGCTGGTAAACCGCATAGTGTTAGTGAATCTGAACAGTTAGAGCCACCAAAGGAAAAGCAGCAACAGCAACAGCGGCAGAAGCAGAAGCAGACAGAGAAACAGCAGGGGAGAGAGAGGTAAGTGTCTATTGATTTATGCATATTTAAGTGCAATCGACATTTGGTGTGCAAATGTGTGTGTGCGTTTGCAATTGATAAGTTCTGACCCACTGACGTGTGCTCGTTCTGTGTGGGAAGGTATTGCACCACCTTCACCCCCTGTGGCGTAATCATACTAGTTATCAATTTAAAAGTAATTTCCCAATTGACGTGACATATTTGCTTGAACTTGAACGTGAGAAATGCCCAAAGAGAGCGCGTGACGCGTCAGAGAGTGAGAGTTTGCGAGTGTGTTAAGCGGAAGGCTAGAAAAAGGATAGGCTGAAAAGCAAGAGAGAGAGCAGCTTGAACTTGAACGGATGGAAGTGCAAGGAGGAGGAGACAAAGAGAGAGAGACTACAAATACTGTCTAAACGAGGCAGCTGCTGTTTTGCATCAAATTGTAACAAGCGAAATTTGAGAGTTTTCAAGATTGTGTAATTGATATCTGATTTGGTGGTGCTACAAGTTTGATGCAATCACAATCAAGAGCATATATTTGGCTAGAAAATACAGAATGTAAAAAAAAATAGATCCAAACCATAAACCGAATATTTTACCTAAAAATAAATACCGATACATAGAACATTCCAGAACCGGCATCGTACTTAATTTTGAGACATCCCTGACACGTGTACTGCAAAGCAGCTGCTGCCCGGTTTAGCCAGTACTCAAGAGAACAAGCAAACAAGATTAACTGCATTTCCGAGTTGTCTGTTTGGTATCGCCCTCACTCTCCCGTGCATGCACTGCTGCCGTTCCTTTAACCCCATGACGAAGCCAGCCCCCTCCCCCATGAACGACTGGCGATTAAATCGCCATTCATTTCCGATGTAAGCGGGTTAAGCGAGTGTACTACAAAACGTACCATTGGCCTTCATCTACGAGTAGTAGTAAGTACTACCATGCCAGCGCTTATCAGTTCTGAAAGCTACTTCGTTGCCATAGGGGCATATTTTTCTCCCGGCTCCGCCACTGGCGCTTATCGGCCTTTTTTGTTATTGTTGTCACGTCTTGGAGCTACGCGCACGATCATGCCCACATCCGAGTTCGTTCACATGCTGCAACTCGTCAAAAGTGGAAGATCAATTGGTTTGTGCCTTTCACTCACTCGCAAGGTCAATATTGGCATTGTTTTTGGCTTTGTTTTCTAAAAATATACACTGTCCAATATTATAATTATCGACACCTATGATTGTTGTTGTTTAGAGCTCATCGAGTTTCATTTTCGTTTCGAAAATACGACTATTTGTATCTATTCACTGAGACAGGCCTTTCGCCTTTCACAAAGTTCTACTTTTACGAGTATTTACCCATTTGCACGCGACGCACTCCAACCTCACGGGGAAATGCTCGGGAAACTGTTGCTAATTGCGATCTGTTGTTGTTGTTGTTGATCTGTGCATAACCGCACAGCGTGTGTATTACCCTATAGATTATAGAGTATATTTTTGTATAGTATAACATCCGCATGCGTCTTTTGTTGTAAACATTTTCATTGATAGAGTTCCCCCCTGCCTGCCAGCCTGCCTGCCTAAGCTCTTGATATTGATTGATTCAAGTGGATTGTTTGCTATTATTATGGGGTTTATTTATAGACTGGATGACAGGTGGGGCGCCATCTAAGTGAGTTCTCGAATTTCTAGTGGGAATAGTACAGCATTTTAGGCCTGATCTTGACATTGAAAGGTGTTAAATGATCGCTGAAAAGTCTTGAGAGACATATGTTCTAAATGGATACATTTTAGCTCAGAATCCACAGTCCGATACTTTTTAGCAGGGAGATCTCGGCATCTCAACAAATGCCTAATGCATGCTTCGTAGAATAAAGAAAAACCCTCTTAATTTCACTAATTCTTAGCAGCCTGTATCCTCTAGTCTAGTCTACTGGAAACGCTGAGTTATCTTATCTCTAGATGAGGTTCTTGTTTCCCATAATGAGAACAGTTTTCAGTTAATTTTTCTGTCTAATGTGCAGCCTCATCATTTGCTTTGTAAACATGATCTTGACATTGGAAATGGGCGTGTGGGGATGGTAACTCAACATTGACTGTGTTTTTGGAGCCAGAAATTACTCTACACCCCCGAACGAGTACGAGTGTATGCATGATATTTTATGGGTAGCCCTAAGCAAACGAGGATTTAGCATTTAAAAGCCGACGTGTGGTAAAATATCCTAAATAATAATTCATGTGTGTCGTAACTGCGGGGCATACATACATGTATGACTTATATACCCTGTCTCTGGACATGATCTGACTGCTGCTGCAACGGCATCCAACAGCAATTCCATTCCGTTGCATTCGCAGCTTAGTAGCTGCAGCGGTGGCGGTGGGACACCCACGCGATGTCTTGTCACAATGCCTTTTGCCGGTAATTTGCTTTACAGTTTTTCAATTTATTTTCCCCCTTCCTTCGATCGCTTTTTTCTCTCTTTCTCTCCCTGTCTCTTGCTCTGTGTGGCTCCTCTCTGGGCTCCCTCTCTTTGTGTGGAACGGCAAATGCGCGTACTTTCTAAATGCCTCCTCCTCCGTCCGATCGTCCGTCCGGTCCGTCCGTCATTCAGTCAGTTAGCCGGCAAACTGTCTGCCTGGGCCTATCTATTGGTGGCCGGCCATTTCATTCATCCCAAAAACCGACCAACAAAAAAAAGGCATTAATGAAAGCTAACTTCAACGCGCCGATGATGGCTATACACTTGCACCAAGGGGTATTATGGGTAGGATACTTTCCAACATGTGAGTCGGTCCCCAAAACCCAATAATAAAATACACAGTTTTCTATAGTCTTTGACAGAAGACTGTTAGGACATTCAATGACGTGCAAGTGCCCCAAGGGACACCAAGCCGAAGTTTGCTATGCAAACCGACCGAGGGGCGCAGCGGCATGACGCGAAATAGAGGCGTACAAGCAGGAAACGCTTGTAATCTTGGTTAAGAAGAGTTAAAGCATTCAAAGTAGCTTTTCTTCGATCTACAGAACCCCCTGGAAAGGGTATCCATCAGAAATGAAATAAACCAAGTTTTAACGATTCAAAGGCGCTGTGGGTGCCCCCCCATCGAATGGCAACGCTAGAAAAAACGCTAAACGCCAACGCCAGCAATCGTTTGGGGGTAGATCCTTTAAAGGCTTTCGAGAGCATCGCTCGATATCGGTTTTCGGTTGAGTTCGATTCGGTTTTTGGTTTGGTTTCGATGTTTACTTATCGCACGGGAGTAAAAGTGTTAAATGGCAGCGAATCAGAGTTTTTGGATTCGATTCGATGTCATGTTTGTGTCTCCCGTCTGTCTGGGCTCCCCCTCCGAAAATGGCTTTATCAGTATGAAATTTACTTTCATTTTTTTGCATTTTCCTTTTCCCCTGAAACGATTTTCCCAGCCAGAAAAAAAGCAGCCCCTCTCTTGACAGACTAGACATAAATAAATTTTCTTAACGCAGTAGACAGAATCAAAATCCATTTCGCGCGAGAGAGGAGCCTTCCAGACATATCCACACACACACACGTACTATTAATATACCCCCTTACCATATGTGTGTGTGTGTTGTGGGTCTTGGCAGGTGATTGGGGACTAGCGAATCTTTCTTTTCGTACGGTTCACTCGTACTTTCACTTTCGATGTAAAGGACTCTCTAAAAAGATTTTACAGTTTAGGCTTTCAAATGCATCATGATCTTGTTTAGGTGTAAGTGTAATCAAACTTGGCAAAAAGCCATTATCATGTATGCCGATCCTCAATGGACATGCCCATAAAACGGCCACAGATCTCGCGGTGATCCAACCAATTGACGCTTATGCAAATCTCCTCCACAATCGCCAAGAAAAATGCTTGTTCGCCTGTCAATGATCGCTCAACGAGATCTGATGGAGTCAGTCTCCAGTCTCTCCTTCCATAATGATCTTATCCCCTCCCCGAAACAACGGATCGGTGGAGCGCAGAAGCGAAGAAGCGGTGGAGCGGAGCCTCACCTCAAATGTCCAGATACTTAATTGATTGTGAGCGTGCGCCCATTGACTTTCGTCAATCAATTTTGATCGCTGATTGTTGATCGCGTTGATCGTTGATTGTCTATCGTTGATCGGTCGATTACTGGATCTCGCGAATCTCGTCTAACTGCATTGATTAACCCCACACTGTTCGTACGCCTTCACTTCTGTCTTCTGTCTTTTGTTTTGTTTTTAATTTTGTTGCAAGGCATTCGCATTCCTCTTGCATTTTTCTCATTTTTTTCCCTGATTCATTTAGCAGCAGACACGAGTCGTAGGCGCCTCTCTAATGAAAATGAAAATAAAAATAAAACTCTCTGGAATTGAGAGAGACAAAAAACAACAAAAAAAGAAGCCGGTTATATTTTGTTGCTCTTTTTTTTGCATCGCTTTTTGCCGTTGCATTTGCCGGCATATTTTCCTCTCATGTTTTGTTGTTTGTGTTGTTGTCTCTTTTTGTCTCCTTTGCATTTGTTATTTGTTAATGATTATCTGGCGAAAATGCCAGGGAGATATAGAAAATGAGAAAGAGAGACGTAGACGTAGACAGAGACAGAGACATGGACGTGTAGACGTTTTGGCATCGTGCGGAGTGAAAAATGTTTTACCTCCGCGTAGGTGTCAGGAGGGAAGGGAGGGAGGGGGAAGGCAGCTGCTGCCGCTGCCTGCTGCTGCTGCCTGCAGACTGTTTGAGTTATTATACATTTCTGTTTGTTTGTTTGTTGTTGTTTTTTTTGTGTTTTTTCTGCTGTTAAACAAATTAATATGAAACTTTTCAGTGGAAAACTTTACTTCACTTGGGGGGTTTTTATTGCCTTTGGCTGGGCAGGTAATGGAATGGGTTTTGGGGTGAAATTGGGGGAAAATATAATTGAAATGCAGTGGGTACTTAAGTTAGCAGTTACTATTGATAGCGGATAATAATTGTGTAATTAAATAAAATACATTAATTATGAATTCTAAGTTTTCTATAAATCCTAAGACTAACATAAATCCAAAATTTATAATCAATAGTTACAAGAAGACCTTATAGGCTGTTTCAATGTAGAAATCTGTATTGAATGCATTCCAAATTTGTATTCCAATAGAAGTGCCATTGAAAGCCCTAGCTCCCAACTGCTCCTACGATTTATTCTTGGGACGCCCAAAAGAACAACAAAATACATGCAATGTGTGGATGAGTGTGGGATAGCTCCTCTTTTTTTGTTGTTTTTGTTGTTGTAAGAGTCAAGAATTAATTGAATTGCAATAATGGCACAAAACAAAACCAAAACACATATGCGTATGTGCATGTGTATGTGTATGTGGGTGCTCGAAACAAGCGGTATTCTTACGGCACTCTCATTCACTCATTCTTCATTCTCTCTCACACTCGAGCTCTCATTTCTGGAATCTTCTTTTACATATGTTTACATGTCTACACGTTTACATGTCTGGGACGTCTAGCAGGGCTGCCCTTCTTCTTCTTCCTGCATTTTTAGGTGCGTTGAGCAGCGCAGTGAGTCGCGGTTGTGTTGTGTCCCCAAAATCCAACTGAACTCTATCTCTCTCTTTTTTATCTTCTGCAATATTTACTGTCTTATTGCATCATCCTATTGCTTTCTCTCTCTCTCTCAGCAATTCCTTTCTGATCTTCCTTCTATTTCATTATCACAGACACCAACACTACCGCCCCACACTCGGCTGAGGTGACTCTCGTTCGCTCTCTGGCCACGCTCTCAGCAAATACGAATTGAAAGAATAACGGATTACTCTACTGCGCAGTTTTCGTCTTTGCCTATTGATCCTCTTTGATGATTTTCTACTACAACGACTACCGATACGCTTTATTTTTATAAATCTCCGACATATGTATCGAAATGTTGCCTTCGTGAGTCTTCAACTCACACGAGCATAGTACACGAATTCATTCGAATTCGATTCCCTTTCCATATTCAACGTTTCGAATGCAGTTCTGCAGAATACATGGATTGGTGACACATTAAAAATGCTGTCCCATTCTTTGTTAATCAATAAATGAGAGATTGCCAGGAGTTTTGGATGAGTTGTGGGTATGAATTATGAAATAGCGATTAAAGTATCAAGCATGAAAGATCATAGATCATATGGATATTAATGTCCGTGGTTTCATTGCTTAAATACCACTCAAAATGTGGCACATGGTAACAGGCAAGAATTGGAAGAATATGATGAATCCGTGCAAAATGAGACGCTGTACATTAGAAATCCCTATTGGGGGACACTATTTATAATTCGTATGCAGAAGATCGTTTAAACATCTTCAAAATCCTGTTTTAAATCGAACATTTTGAGTATTCCAGGCACAAGTGTGGTTGGCTTAAAACATATTTTTTTGGGATAATCAGCCGACGATCAGAGGGGAGTCAGATATCATTATAACCTATTAAGATACTGTGAAGATACCACCATCAGATAAAGACTTGTATCTTAATTATCTTTCGGTAGATAGCAGCCAAAGATACGTATCTTAATTATATATCTAGCGGTTATCTTTAACACCTGCCTTAACACAAAGTTCAATTGCTTTACTTTGACCTAAACTCTGAACTGGAATCCGCCCAGCAATCTCCCAGAGAGATGTGCGATGTGCAACTGAAACTTTCTTCCCAAACGATACTCTCGAACGGAGCCCCTCTTTGTCCCGTGTAACAGCATCTCCACAGCCTCCACACTCCACCCACTGGGAAGGCTTTGGCAATGCCTCCGTCAACCACTTAACAACTCGTGTGTGTGCTCAATGGTGCTGCCTGCTGCTGTTGCTGCCTGTTGCTGCCTGCTGCCTGATCCACACGAGTATTACTACGAGCCATGGCTCTCATTGTGTAAGCGCTTCGACTGGCTGCTTTGGGGCTTCGAAAACACTTTCGCATTACAAGTGTTTATCTTTCAATGGCGTTTGCTGTCTCGGGCAATAGCGCAGAGGCAACAAGTGCAACTGCAACAGAGCCACAGGTACAGCTACAGCGGCAACATCCATGCAGCGGAGGTGGAGAGGCGAAGGCGGAGGCTGTAGCTGTGGCTGTGGCTGTGGCAGCCATCGATGGCAGTTGGCATCGTTCAATTCAATTGACACTTTTGGCCCGTTGTAACCTTTTTGCTGTTGCTGTTGCTGTTGCACGTTGCACACAAAAAGGAGTCGAAACAAATTGCCACAACATCATCAAAAGACAAATGGCGGCTCTGTTGCATGTGCCTCTCTATCTCCCTTTCCCAAAGCCTCTTTCTCTCACTCTCTTCAGATTAGGAGGCAAATCCGATTTTTATGGACCCTATTTGCCCCACGAGCGGTGTTGCAATCTGTCTCCCATGCTGCAACAACCCACATGTTGTCGCTGGTGCCGCTGCTGCGGTTGCTGCTGCTGCGATTTTACGATTAACAATTTCACTTTCCGTTGCACTTGCAATTATCCTCCCGTCGAAATATTTGCCTAAGTTTATGGACTTAATTTTCCCTGTTTTCATTTGCCAGCCATCGATCGGTATCTGCTAAACCATAAACTATATTATACAGTCCTGGACTGTACCCGCCATAAACATTTTATTTATATAAAGATATTTCCTATTTCTTTTTGGCGAAAAAGATGATACCCTTTTCAAAGTGGCATTACATTTAATATTTATTTATTAAGAGAAGGTAGATTGTTCCGTAGATAGATCTATGAATGAAGATATGATAGATATGAGAAGCGCTTTTCTATAGCTCTACGAGAGATGGATTATTACAGGTTCCATCATGGAAAAACTGTTTGCTTTCTGTCGATGATCGAACCAGAACTCCAGAAGTTATAGTTTCATTCGTCGATACGTTTGTTGGCTGTACAAATGTCCCATAAGCGAAAAGATGCATTTGTTATACATGAAAAGAGTAGAGAAAGCACAAAAGAAGGATAAAAGAGTGGTAAAGGAGAGGAAAGCAGAGGTCACATATTAAAGACGAAGGAGAAAAGTTGTTTCCTTCTAAAAATATCCGATAAGTGAAAGGATACATTTGTTACAAATGAGAGGAACAGAGGAAGCAAAAAGGGAAGGACAAAATGAGTGCAGAAGGTAGAAAGGATAGCAGAGATCACAAATTAGAGACGAAGGAAAGGGATGGTTTCCTTTTAAAAATGTCCCATAAGCGAAAGGATACATTCGTTACGAATGAGAGGAACAAGCGATTCGGTATTTTTGTATCTCACGAAATCTGTATCTGCATTTCCAAGAGTATCAATAGCTACGACTCCAGAATCCACCGATTCCTTTATTGTATTTTTTTCTGGGCCTGGCCCACGCCTTATGCTAATGGTCTGGGTCCTGGCTGAAGGCTGGCTAACAGATTTAGACATAAACCTGTCACAAGGCAAAAGTCCAGGCCAAACCCAGAGACAGACAGACAGACGGACGGACTGACGGACGGACAGGCTTCCTGTGGCTGTTGCATTCATTGTGGGGGCTAAAGCCGTTTCCGACACCTTTTGCCACCCAAAATGCAGCTGTGCCCTCAAGCAAGGAACACTCACAAAAAACACATTCAACCCACAAAAAGCACAAGACACACACACACACACACACACACAGTCAAAACAGATATAAGAAAAAGATGCAAAAACCATAAGGAAAACGAGAGAAAAAAGAGGCTTTTCTTTCTGTACCGTTGTGGGTGGGAAATATGGTGGACTTGCATTTTCCCAATAAAAATATAAAATATATACATTAGTTTTTGCTTCTTTCTTTGGCTTTGAATCTTTGGCTGGAAGTTTGTTTGAATGAAAACTGTAGGAATTTACCAGACAATTTTATAGGGGTTCGGTAAACCGGGCAGCCATATATCATCTGTTATGGCTTAATATATGACACATCAAATGTGAGGTAATATAAACTGCAGACAATATCAAATGTGCGGGAATATACATACGAGTAGTATTCATATGTCGAGAAACTGAAAGGAACTGGTCTTACCGGCGACTGGAAAGAGGTTTTTCCATATTATTCGGGGGATATTAAAATTTTTAAAATTAACTGTGGGGCAGAAAAGGACTATGGGAAGAGATTGCCCAAGAGGAGACTTGAAATTTCTTGAAAATAATTAACCTTAGGATAGAGGAAGGAAATACAAAGATCTTACAAAATTTATCCAAAAAAGATATCCGTTCCACAATGTAGACATCTTTATAGCTATTCATTGAAATTTTTCACCATTTTTTTGGCTAATTTTTCGAAAAATAGAATCAATTAAAACTTAATTTCTTTTGAATTAAAATCATCTGCTAATTTTCTTTGACTATCTATAGAAATTCTACTCCAGATTGTATCCATCATCATATAAAATGAGGTATATCCATGCCAAGGATCAATTTTCTAGGCAGAAAGCTCCCCTGGAGGCATATTTTTCTTACAAATATAAACTGTTACGGTCCCAAATATCCGAAAAATCTTTTTCAGAAGTTCCAGACCCCTGCATGAGGAAAAATCAATGACTGTACAACAAATAATTGACATTTTTAGTTGGGAAAAGTTTTTAAAATCTTTTTGAGCACCTAAACGGATTACCAATTTATTCTCATAATAAAAATTAATCCACTAGTTAAATGATTTAAGACTTTCGAGCACCTCTTGACAATGTGATTTTTTTTTGTAATGTATTATTCCATTTCTAATAAATAGTCACTGAATTTGCATAAAAAAATTAGCTTGTTTTAGCTGGAAATACTGTCAAATATTTCAAAAGTCTCAACCAACCACGAACTTAGTCCCCAACATCTGTCAAGCATTAGAAATGAATAACTTCCTTACCAATTAATTGATTGATCATCAGCACACTGAAAACTCAAAGAGACTTGAATTTCACTGCAGAAATCTGTTCCCCCCCTGAGAGGGTAGGAAATTCTTTGATGGACGCTCCACTTGGGGCACTTTTGGGAGCAGCATTTGCATGGCTAAGGCGCTTCCAGAGCTGTTGGCTTTCCTTTCTGGTCATCAATTTGGGTTTATTTTGCAGACAGCAGCAGCAGCGGCAGCAGCAGAGCCATGGCGTTAGTTTTTCACACATGCACAAAAACACGATCCAAGCGGCAGAGAGGCAGAGAGACATGCCACAGAGAGCGGTGCAAGAGATGCAAGCGGTGCGACAAGTTTGCCGGTAAAATGCAGTCGGACGTTGCGGTCGGTTCGGCAAGTGCATGCCGATGCCGATGACGATGTCGATGTCTCTCGATTGTTGAGGTAATGCGCTCTCTCTCTCTCTCTCGCTCTGTCTCTCTTTGTCCACAGAGCTGGTTTTGCTCTCTTTTGTATCTGTATCTACGTCTCAGATGGCAAATATATCTGCACACACACTCGTGGGAGCCGCAATTACCTAGAGTTCGAGTCTGTAATACGTTCGTTTCAGTTCTCATTTCGATTTCCAGTGGTGCGATCGTGCGCTTCGCCTCGCTCCCTGGTTGGTGGTGGCCTCCTCCTAACGGCGTGTGTGTGTGACCAAGGAGCCGCCTCCTTATCGATAGACCCAATAGCAAAAAGGAACAACCGTATCCTTGTGGAATCAAATCAATAAACGCGAGTGTTTTTGAGTGTTTCTCATGTCTGTGTGTGTCCTTGTGCCTGCAGTGCACTAAAACTTTGTTTTTGCCAAATTGTAATGTAAGGTCCTTGAATGGAAAACCAAACGACTATGCCACAACAACGACAGCTGTGACCTCTAAAGGATATGTACTTTGTCGAGGCTTAAAGCCAACCAACTATATTTCCTCGAGTTGATTGAATAAATACGAATAATAGCTCTTAATTGCAATTATTTCCCCGTCCATGGAATGGAATGGATGTTTATCATTAGCAAATATTGATTGTGGTTTTAGCGAAGTTCAGTTTATATTTGAGAGAACTGGCCAACCGGATGCCACCTCCACTTCCAGCCACAGCAAAATGTGTATCTTTACATCCCATAGTTTGTCCATCAATTAAAAGCAAAAAGCAGCCGAATTGCTCACAATTGTCACTCCACTTTAATCACTATTTGTATCCACTTAAAGTTGTGCAAATTTTTCCCCGAAAGAAAAGTCAACAAATTGAAAGTAAATACGAGATTGGTTTTTATTTTTTGTGATTTAATAGGGGATCATTGGGAGGTGTTTGCCTTAGAGCTGATGGTGTTTCTGTGATTGAATGATGGAAATCTTTGGGAATTTTCATCTCTTGCATTCTTTGCAATTCTAAAGACCTCATAGAATCTTTATGTATAAAATTATGATTTTGTGGTGATATTTTATGTGCGTTAGACATTTCAATGTTAAAACGAGAATAACATAACAACAAAAAGACATTAAAAAATCATTCTGCTTTAAATACTTGGCTGCAATCCAGATGAAGCATCTATCTATAAAGTAAAGACACAGAGAACTGCATTCAGAATTCAGAATACTTAATGTTTTATACTTTTTGGGAACTATTTTTACTTTTGTTGAACTTCAATTTATTTTTGTAATTTTTGACAGAGAGATACGACTAATTTGACATAATTTACCTAAATTTATTACGATGCCTAAATGCTCTAATAAATATATTTCCTTATTTCTGAAGCTTAGACCAATTAAAGTTAATAAATATTTAATTTAATTCCGTCAACAAAAGTTTCAGTTCATATATATTCAACAGATCTTTTCTATGAGATAAATTAATTTTGATTAATTATTTGAAGTACCAGAAATTACTAGGACAAAAAATACCAAGAAATCTAGATAATATTAAAGATCCTGGGAGACTACTAGAAAAGTACCAGAAAATTCTATAGTTTTTTTCAAACATATATTAGAAATGCTGACCTATTTTTGGAAACAAAAGATTTTGAATACATTTTTGTTCCTTATTCTTTAAATCTTTCTATCTTAAATTTAATATTCTTTATACAGTTATACATTGAATATTTGTATTTAAAAAATATATATAAATATATATATGTATATGATAATTTATCAAATATATTGCATGTAAATTGCCGTGAAAATTGATTATTTTAATAAAAGTATAGCCAGTTTCCGACCTTTTCCCAGAACCATTTAGCTGCGCTTTATATTATTTCAAATCAAATTTCGAAGAAATTGCAGTCAGCATGACGACTAATATATGCTTCAATTATATACATATTTATAAATCTTTTTCCCGTTTAACTTATCTGTATTTCTTGTTTAGCTTTATTTTTGTTCCATTTTTATTTGAAACTTGTCCAAAATAGAGACAGATTTCTTTGGAAAAATATTTCTGGGAATCTTGTAGATACTTAATTTGAGTATAGGCTTTCAGATTTAAATGGTGCTTACGTCTAGTATGATTTCCTCAAACGATGCTACATATGTGAAGCGGTTTGCCACCGTAAAATATTTTCACTTTTTACACACACACACACACACACACCGAAACACACACACTGTGCGACGACATAAAATAAAAATATGTAAACCAATTTTCACATCGTTGTTGAAATATTTTGCATTTATTAATTTATTCAAAATGCAAGCAAAAGAAAAGCCAGAAATTCCTGACAAACTTGTAGGCAAAATTCAAGTGCCGGAACGGAACGGCCTGAGCTTCAGCTCCAGGTTAACCCAATATGCCTTACATGGTAGTTAGATACATTGAAACATGGTACACGGCTGCTGCTGCTGCTGCTTACTGCCTTACTGCCCAGGCAGACAGTTTGCATTTCAATACCCTGATCAAGGGGGGGTACTATACATTTCATGCGATGCTTGTTAGGCGGAAAAGAGAGACTCTCCGATTATGAAACAAACTTCTTTAGGAAACTTCATTCCTAGAGAAGGTAGTACACATATGAAACTTCTCACATAGAGAATCTGCTAGTAAATGAACTTCTTCATCAGGTGATACGACGATACTGTGCCCAGACTTATTCGTTTTTCTGCCCATCGTTTTTGTGGAATGTATTTTCTTAGATCTTGATTATACTCTTAAGATCTACATACTCATATCTAGATGAAAGTTCCGATATGGTCTGCTATTTTTTGGAGAAAGATAACGTATATTCCAAGGAAAACGAGGTGCTCGTACTACTCATCTGTCGTGTAGCAATAATAGGCTTCTCTGTCGAATATTAAATTCTTATCAGAAATTTTTATCTTTGTCTAGCATTTTCATGGTATTTTTCAAGTCTTTTTACTTGCAGTTTCCTAACATTTTTGTAGTTCCATTTTTCTAGAATTTTTGTTGTGTATTGCTAGTTTTTTTCGTATTTTTTGTATTATTTTTTTTCTTATTAATTCTACCTCTTATATGTTATTTGTTGTAGCTCTGTTATTTTAAAGATAGCTGATTGGTTTTTGATATGATATCATAGTTTGATAGTATTCTTGTGGATTTTTCTAGTACTTTTCTGGTTTGTTCTAGTATTTTTTTTGCTTTTTCTGGTATATAAAATATTTTAATATTCCCCCCCGAGTGGGAAGAGTATCTAAACTTTGCCTTAATGATTAATTTGAAGCTATCTTTCATTCATTTTTGTTGGTTTGAGGCTTGAGGTTGGCAGACAAGTCATAAATACATGCATAGACTACAGATACATACATATACAGACATATACATATATAGATACAATATAGAGTCTCAGCTGCTGTGTAGTTTTCCTTCTTCTGGTGCAGTGCAATGCTGCGGATGGGGATGTGGATGTGGATGTGGATGGATGGGGGATTTTGTCTGTGGTGTGGTGTGGGCGTTCGGTGACATGAATTGCGATGCAGGCCAATAATTATTATAGAATACTTTTGTATAACAGCCAAATTTACATATGTCTGTACGTTTGGGCTGCCTCCATTGGAGGAGACTTCTTGTGAATGGGCAGTGTCTCTGGCTCTAGCTCAGGCTCTGACACTGGAGTCTAGAGTCTAGGGTCTAGAGAGCTTTCAACGGATTGGACACATTTAACATGTTTGGCTGCAGTCACAGTGCTAGGTGCTGCCTAACACCCATTTGATACACTTTTCACTCCACTCCACTCCACAGAGAATGGAGAAAGAGGAACTAAACACCCAACCAAGACACCGTCGCGCTCTTACAATTTGCAGATGTAAATTTTCGTTTAATTAGCTCTCTAGAGACCCTTTTTCACGGAAAACACAAAGAAGAAAAACTTAAAAAAAAAAACTGGAGCTGAAACTGAAGCAGAGCCGAGTAAAAGCTACTTGTGCTGCTCCTTGGTTTATTATGCAATAAAACTGAATACAAATATGCGCTAATTGTTGCATGTCGTCCCTCGAAACCCATTTTTCTTGTCTCCACACAATTTCCATTCCCTCCCCTCCGTTTGCCCACATTTTGAAGCCACTTTTGAACCACTTTGCCTGGCCGGCGGTGGTGACGTTATGAGAGATTTGTGAGGTGCAAGTGGAGGTCCAAGACCACTCAAAAGTTGAATCAGTTTTTTGTATTTGTTGTCGTCTCAAGTTGCATGCCGCAGAAAAGGTGTTGCTGGGGCCATAGTTGCTGCTGCTGGGCCATATATGCTGGAGTGGAATGCACATCTCTTCCACGCATAACTCACAAAATATAGAGCAGGTTTTGTGCGATTTGATAGTTGAGCATTGATTTGGAGTGCAAAAAACATAGGACATTACATTTTTATCGGAAAATTCAAGGGTAACTAAAGCCATCTACTTAAATTAACTATAAAAACATGAACAATCAGCGAACTTTTTGGTATTATGGGGGCTTTACTAGGACTAATACTCAAATAAAACATTTTCCACATTCTTTTAGAGTCTGAAAAACTTGGGAAAATGTAATTATAATACCGCTGGATATAATACCAGTCCTTAAAGAGACGTATCCAAATAGAGACTCGACTCGAGTATCAAAGCGCCGCATCAGGCACACGCCTGTGTGTGCATTCGCTTGTGAATGTATGAGTCGAGCACTGTGCTAAGCCGCATTGGGAGAGGGCGAGAGAGAGAGAGAGCCCACGTGAGGCGCAAAACCAAGGCTGACATTAGATTGAATATGTAATATTTAAAACTTAATATTTATCAACTTTATTGACCCTTTATTGACCTCTGAATAGTATGCACTCTTCGTATATCTCATCCCTCAACTGTTTTTTTATTTTTCATAATTTATTTGTATTTTAATAAAATATTATTCATTTTCTTTTATATTGTTTTTTTGTATGATTTTTCCATTTTGAAAGCGTACTGCAGTGAAATTTATTTTCTGCTTAATGCATTTTTTATTTTTTATTAGGTACTAGTTTTGTTGTTGTTGCCTAGCGGCAATTGTAGATTTGTTTGCCCAGCAATTTTTATTATGGCTCGAGTTGCGTGTGTTTTATCAGCTCGTTAAATTGTCGTTAATTGATAGATCTCTTAATATTACTTAATTGTTTTGCGATAAACGAAACGATTCATGAATTGTTCAACAGTTGAATGGGCAATATACTTGGCAATTTATTCATATTTTTGTGGGTAAAGTAGTCATGTCTCAGAGTTTACAAATTTCAAATGTACGTATACGTAATGTCCACAAACCACTTGACTGATTCCCAGCCAAAGTCAAAAGGCTTGAAGGGGGTTGGGTTCACTCTTGAAATGAAAGTAGCTTTGAGAAGTCGTTGAGATGATTTTTTACAAAACTATTCTAAAAAACTTGAAATTTCAATGCATCTGTGGCATCCACAATTTTAAAGATATGAGAAAACAGTATGATAGAAATTAACCATGTCTATCAGATTGCTGAATCTGGCTTAGATCGGATCATTATTATAGCCAGAAGGAATGAGTAGCACAGCCACGCTAGCACTTACTCATTCTCCATCTCTCTCTCACACACTCTACCTAGTATTTGTAGTAACGCAAATACTGACTGAATATCGGGTATAAATGTAGAGCCACTGCCCTGGACGCTCGTTAGACCTAGAGCATTTTCGACCCAAAAAAGTGTATATATTTGTGACCCTTATCAAATAAAGAGTCGACAAAGCCATTCCCATGAATCTTTCAATGGATTTCTCTCTCTCTCTCTTTCTCTGATTTGGCACAGTTTCGTCTAGTTACTGGAAGTATAAGAAGTATAATCCCACTGTTCCTTTAGATGTTTTTCTGCTCTGATCTAAAACCCCAAACATTAGCGTAAATTTATACATTTTGTAAGACGATATTTGTTCGACATGATCTATATCTGTTCGGGATTTCCTTGTAAAAAGCACCAAATCGTGTAACCGTGGCGAATGGTATTTGTTGGCGCGTTCGTTTATGGGAAATTTGTACAGCGAATCAACATCATTGACATTGAAAGCGCGCTGGGAAACAATCGTTAGAAAAACAACCTGGAATATTTACAATTATAAGATAAATTTAAACACAATCGGATCACAATATGATGGTTGAATCTGAAAGGGTAGCAGAACCTCTTGTTCTTTTGTTCTTTGTTTCTGTTTGCAGAATCTGAACTAGATTTAAACAAACTGTGCAAATACTCGTAGTATGTATCTGAGGCATTCAAAAACAATTGCAGAAATCCAATTTTAACACTTGTGACGGAAACGGGAAATTCCCCAGAGAGTGCAGAAGCTATATAAGAGAGAGAAAGAGAGAGAGAGAGAGATCTCTGCGACTTTGTGTCTCTCCGTTCATGCAGAAGCAGGAAGTCCAAATGTTCAGGCATTTTTATAGGCAACAATAAAGCGCAGCCATGACATAATATATGCCAGTATTTGTGCCTATAATGGATGCTGTGGATACGTATAGGAATATGCATCTACAAGATACCTTCTTTGTGTCCCCATGAAGTCGCATTTAATTGTAGGAGAATGCTCTCTGGTAGAAAGGCGGTCACTGACCAGATTCAGGTTTAACACAAAAAAAATGCATTAAAAATTAATTACAATCTTGACACAATTTTATTTCATCAGCAAATCAGCAAATGTTTTATTTATAATCGCGTAACGCCCCCAATTAGTACGCACTTTTTCATTGCACTTGACACAGATCAGATCAGTAGATGCATCAGAGATCTATAATATATATCCTTATATGCACATATTTCTGTCTGCTTAATTAGTTTGATGGCTTTCACATTTCGGCCTGTCAAATCTACCGACTGTCACATGAAATTTTGCAACCAAAATACTTTTACAAAGTTGAGAAATATAATTTTCTATATTATAGATGTTTTTTTGTTTTGAAATATGGGCGGGAATTCCGTTTCTGTAATCAGATGTGAGAGCACTTTGAACTGTGTGTGTTTTACCCCACAGATTTCCCTTCAAGAACATAAACTCATGAATACATTTATTCATTACGAATGTGTGTTTCTCGGTGAATATAGAACAGCGAGTGCTCGCTCTCTGCCGCTCAGAGTTCTGTGGAACGTCACTCACAGCTGTTTCAGCTGCTGAACCGAAGCCCCTCTGGCATTTTTGTTGTAGTTTTAATGGAAAATACTTGGTACTGGGAGTTCCGACTATGGGATGCCTTCTACTCTGCTCTCACTATCAATCAATTTATGCAACCCGACTCGTTAATTTAATCGGCAATGTATTTGCCCAAGACTGGGTATTTTGTTGTTGGATTTCAGGGACCGACTCCGCTGTCCAAAGCATTGACGAACAGACGAAGCCGAGTAGGCAGCGGAGCCGAGGCACAGGCGAAAAATAGCCCAAAAGAGCATTGAAGGACTTAGTACCCTAGTACTTAGTACTCTAGCAAATCGAAACACTACTTCAAATAACACCGAACTATAACACAAAAGAAAACTGAAAGTTCTTCGTATTACCACAAAAAAAAGACTGACCTATAGATCCACGTGAAACCACAAGAATAAACTGAAAAGGAATCATTTCTGGTCATACGAAAGATTTGCCTCTAAATCTGCATCAGAAACAGAGCATCCCATAGACCTTTTGTTCTGCCCAAGTACTGGGTAATCCATTGTCATTTAGAGGTTTTTTGTTTCCATGCCTCGATATTTACACACTTCAGAGACACCTCAGAGACTGGCTCCAGAGTGCGCCAGTAAAGTTTTAGCCGGGGGGTAAGTTACTGCCGCAACAATCAACCCAAAAGGTTCCAACGTGGCGACGTATGTATATACGGATATATGGAGTATATCTTTCTTATGGTCACAGCTGTTGTTGCTCTCGATATACTCGACATAATGATCTATAATAATCTCTATATAAATATTGTATAATACGAAGCCCCCACACATCCCAAAACAAACAAATCGAATGTAACAAAATGCTGCTACAATTCGCTGTGAGGTTCATTTGTTGTGAGTTGAAAAAGCTGAAAACGAATTTAACCATGTTTTTAATATTCTTCTGGATTATATGGTTCTCGCAAATAATAGCCATATCAACGGTGTTCATGAGGTGGGATATATCCTTACATACTGTATATTTATTATATCTACTATATTCCATTAATAACTAATTGGTTTATCGTTTTTTTTTATAGCTTTCCAGAGAT
Source organism: Drosophila lowei (assembly GCA_008121275.1). Classification (NCBI taxonomy): domain Eukaryota; kingdom Metazoa; phylum Arthropoda; class Insecta; order Diptera; family Drosophilidae; genus Drosophila; species Drosophila lowei. The sequence goes on from CM017779.1 coordinate 25,751,937, forward strand.
CATAACAGAGCTGCCAACTGTCACAGTTACGGAGCTGCCTCTGGATCGTATCAAGAATCGTCTGGAATCTGTTATTCTCGAGGAGATACAGTCTCCGACGAGCAACAAGAGCGAGGAGCAACAGCAGCAGCCGCAGCAACAGGAGCAGGAGGAGCAACCGTTGCTGCCACTGTTTGAAGCTGCCAAGGAAGTGCCTCAGAAAGGTAAGGCCATAGATCTTAGTAATGTACACGTATGTACATACATATATGCAGTGCGTTTCAGAGGTTTATTTAGTAGTGAAAATGAAGCTCAAAAGAGCGGAAGATCACACAAATCTGTTCGTTACTTCTTTAAAGAGCGGAGATCTTCGACTTTCATCCTCGATTTTTCGATATCTATCGATATATGTTTACCTACTGTGTACAGTGCGTTTCAAGAGTGTATGGCTGAACAAAATTAAGCTCCAAAGAGAGAGAGATGCCACAGAAATATCGTACCTAAAGAGATCTTTGATAGCATCTTTACTCCATCCTCGATTTTTATCGATTTTAGCGATATTTATCTGGATCGAAGGTTCTGGATCGATTACTGTTTAATTTCTCGATATTTATCGATATTACAGATATTTATTTATCTGTTAAAACCTCCCAAGATTATGTTCGGATCTTTCTGTATCTGAAATTTCTTTGCTTTTGATTTTCCTTAACTTCAATAGAAGTTTGTAGATCTCTGCATCGATTTCGCTGTGTTTTTCTAGTTTTCTGTGCGATTTAAACAATCTTTCCTGTAAATGTAATCTTTAATGATGATTTTTTGATAGCTATATGATAGATATATGTAATTACATATGTCAGATGTTTAGCTGGCCGTTCCTCTTGTCGTTTGCCTCGTGAGAGAGACTTTTGGAGAGAATCATAAGAGTGAGTGCAAGATGAAGCAAGAAGCCCTCGTCTCTAACGATCTACCAAATGTCCAGGGAAAAAGTGATAAATAAACAATTAAAAACCTGAAAATTAGTAACCCAAAACCCCACAGATACAGAAAGATATAGTACTCTTTGACTAAGTAAAATAAACTTTATTCAAACGCTCTGAAGTTCATTGTTTTTTTTTAAGAATTCTCAATTCTCAATGAATGTCCATAGAACTAATAGATTTTTGTTTCCCTTTAGATGAACAAATGCCGAAAATCAATGATCCAGGGGGAGGCGTCGACCTGGATGGATTGCTTGCTTCAGCAGAGGCTGTAGGCACCCCAGGAGACGATGGCACTGGGAATGTGACCAGCGATGAGCAGCAGACTGGAGGCGCAGGAGCAGGAGCAGGAGAGGGAACAGCTAACGACACCGAGGCCAAGGCAAACCTCACAAAAACCAATGAAGAGGTGCCCATGCCGGTGTTCTCCGAGTGGGCGCAGAAACAGATGGAGGCCGAGGCCAGTCGCGAGCAGGCCATGGAGCTGGAACAGCAGGTGGCCAATAATTCGGCCCAGCGGAGGAACAACACCGGATCTGCGAGTGGGAAGCCATCGACACTGAAGCTGCGCTCCAAGAACTATGCCTCGCCCGACTGTGGGGCCAAGATCATTGCCTCGAACGGAGACGCCACCAACACGGGGGCCGTGCTGACCCACTCGAGCGACGAGTACATGCTGAGCACGTGCGGCAGTCGCATCTGGTTCGTGGTGGAGCTGTGCGAGGCCATCCAGGCCCAAAAGGTGGAACTGGCCAACTTCGAGCTGTTCAGCTCGTCGCCCAAGAACTTTACGGTGGCCGTTTCGAAGCGATTTCCCACCCGCGACTGGAGCAATGTAGGTCGCTTTGCGGCCGAGGACAAGCGCACGGTGCAGACGTTCGAGCTGCATCCGCATTTGTTTGGGAAATTCGTGCGCGTGGACATCCATTCGCACTACTCCAAGGAGCATTTCTGCCCGGTTTCCCTGTTCCGGGTGTTCGGCACCTCCGAGTTTGAGGCCTTCGAGACAGAGATACGGCCCAGCGACGAGCTGGACGACTTTGACGATGACTTTGGTGGCGGCGGCCAGGAGCAGGGCAGCAGCCACAAGGCCACAGCCGGCGGTGGTGGTGGTGGCATCTTTCAAAGCGCCTCCGATGCGGTCATCCAGATGGTCAAGAAAGCCGGCGAAGTGCTGCTAAAACCTACAAAGGCCTTGAAATGGTCACCAGAGTCGTTTCTCTGCAGGACACCCACGTTTGGGGCATTCAGCTGCTCCAGCTGCAACAGTACGCTGGTCGAGAGGATCAACAGCCTGCTTTCGTGCCAGTTCCAGCAGCTGCAGGGCCTCCTCAATCACAGCCAGCTGAGGTCCGATCTTCTGCAGAGTCGCGTGTGCCTGGAGGAGTACGGCATCAGTCTGAGGAGCAACCCATCTGCCAGCGGGCTGGCCAAGCGTCAGAGCTACTTTCTGAGTATGCTGCCAGCAGAGCATGTGGGTGCCATGTGCAAGCTGCTCCAAGCAGAGCAGAACATCACAGTGGAGCAGCAGCAGATGGAGGCCCCGCAACTGAAGCCGCCCCCAGAACAAGAGCAGGAGAATGCCACAGCGGCAGGAGAGGCCAGCAGCCAGCAGGAGGTGATTCGAGAAGAACCCCAAGAATCCCCGCCAAGCGTGGAAATTGTGACACCCGAGGCTGTGGCCAGCCAAGAGATGCCTTCAATCCGTGAGAAACCAGATCCTTCAACGACCACAACAGCCTCCACAACGAATTCCACTCCCGCAGATGTGAATATCTTCAATGTGCCCGACGAATTGGAGGATCTGGAAGTGCCTGTGGGGGCCCCACAGCCAACTGTCGCAGCTCCTGTCGTACCCACTTTGGTGGAGCCGCCCAGCGATTGGGAGACCTCTACCTTGGCACCCAGTTCCAGTGAAATGCCCCTGGCCAATGCAGAACTGGCCATCGAGGACGGCAGTCCCGCCAACTGGGAAAGTTTGGACAATCTGCTGACCACCACAGTGGCCTCCATAACCGCAGGAGGTAGTGCAGCCGTCGCCACTGCAGCAGCCATTGCGGGGAGTGCAAATGGCAACCATTTGGGCGTAGGCGGAGCTGGTGCTGGAGTTGGAGCTGGAGCTGGAGCAGGAGGGATCGGATCAAATGTGAATCTGCAACAGAAGCTAACAAATGGCGCGCAGTCGGAGAGCGTCTTCATACGCCTCTCCAATCGCATCAAGGTGAGTGCAAAGAACTCCACAGCGAACTCCATTCTGTAGCCAGGCCTTGTGGCATGTGCGTCACCAGTTGGCGTGGCACCTGCAAACAAACGACAAAACAAACAACCCACCCACCCACGCAGACAGGCCATGGAAGACCATGGAAGGCCCTTGATTTAGAAGGGAAACAAAAAGCGAAATGATACCCTTTAAAGGGGTACGACCTTTATTATAAAATTCGGTATAAGCGATAAAAAAGCATAGGAATAAGATAACTCTGGGAGAAGGCCTTGGGGAAGGTTGTTTTCAAGAACTACATTCAAAGGGTCGGGCCATTATATAGTCATGTCTTTGCCTACAGAAACGTAAGCCGGAAAGGTGTGGGTATGTATAGAGGAAACGGCAAAATCCATCTGACCATTTGATTCGATTGCAATAATCGCACTTCGTTCCTTGAACTAGTCACAGTCGCTCTCTCTCTATCGATGGCTGCTCTCTGGGATCTCGTCTCGAGATTGAGACCGAGTCACATTCCTGTTAAACTGCACAAGCGGAAGGCTTTAAAGGATAATGGCCCAGCAACCAAAAGCAAAATACATGTCATGTGCATGACGAATCCAGACTGGGAACTCGAGTCTCTAGCCAACTCAAAGGGTTCTTTTGTTGAATCGCAAATTCAAAAAGTTTCCACACCGCTGCATTAGAGAAAAATAAAACCCACCTTCCGGAAGCTTTTCCCTCCGGTAAAAAGAGTAAAAGAGTATCCCTTATTCCGTTTCCTGTTGACCCAATCAGTTTCTGACTTGTTTATGGGCCCACTTGCGTGTTGGCTGCTCATTACAAGTGGCAGCAGAGTCACTTCCCGTTCAGGGGCTCCGCCCCAGGGCTAACACAACATTTTAGCAGAAAGTTGAGGCCACCGCTACCTTGCCGACGGACGTCATCCAAATCCAAAGCCACGATAAAAACCTTTCATTCTTTTGTTCTGTCTTCCATAGGCGCTCGAAAGGAACATGTCGCTGTCCGGGCAGTATCTGGAGGAGCTGTCGCGCCGCTACAAGAAGCAGGTGGAGGAGCTGCAGCAGACGCTTACGCAACAGACGCTGACGGTGCGCTCGCTGGAGGACCAGAGCAGGCGGTACATCGAACAGGAGCAGCTCTACCAGCAGCAGAGCGCCGAGCTGGCCGGCGAGGTGCGTGCCCTGAGCTATCAGGTGCAGGCCTGCATTCTGGTCATCATCATTGTGGGCACGTGCATCTTCCTGATGCTCTTCCTGGGAACGGTCTACTACCGCAAGCTGCGCCGCCAGACGCAGCAGCTCAAGGAGGAGCAGCCGTCCAGCCATACGAAGGTGCCCAAGCCGAAGCTGGATCGCCGCAAATCCTACGAACAGATGCTCAGCCAGTCCACGCCCAAGCAGCGGAGACCCAGCGAGGAGGCGATGCTCATACTAAAGGACTGCGGCGATAGTCAGCTGGTGGGGGGCTGCCAGGATCTGTCCAGCAGGCAGCGAAAGATATCCGTGTGCTATGGCAGCAACAACAACATTGCGGCCAATATGATCACTGGGAATCCCAATCTACGATCCTCGCTGCACCGCCGAAAGGGAGCGAAACATTCGTGGCATAACAGCCTGGACACGGCGGAGACGACATCCTGTGCCGCCGAGCAGCTGGACACGTTCTTCGATGCGGGTAAGCTCAAAGAATCTTACCCCCATCCAAGGCAGAATAATCCTAATCGATAGCACCTCTTGCAGATACCCTGAAGAGCCTAAAGCAGCAGCCATCGTCGTCGGCGGGAAGCAAGGCCGGCAGAAAGAAGTCCCTGCAGCAGCAGTTGGCCCTCAAGCGGCAGGAGTCAGCGCCGGCCAGCATGACGCAGAATGAGCTGGCCGAGGAGGAGCCGGCATCGCAGAGCGATTTCGATGAGAGTCTGATGCTGGACGATGATGATTTGGCCAACTTTATACCCACCAGCGATCTTGCCTACAACGAGTTTATGCCAGAGGGTCCCTCCGGATATCTCGTACTGGATGCGGTTGATGGAGCACAGAAGCCGCCGGAGCAGCTCCAGAAGCAGCCGACAAAGAAGTCGTCGCGACGCCTCTCCTCGCCGGGCTTCTTCAAGTCGCCGTTCAGCAAAAGCAAGAACAAGGGTGGGAACTACAATGGCTTTGGCGGGATCAAGAACAGTCATTCGGTGCACGAGTCCACCTCCTGGGAATGGTATCGTCTGAAGCGCAACGAGAAGCAGCAGCAGCCGCATCACCATTCAAAGCAGACCAAGAGCCTGCCCAATTCCAGCCTGGACAGCTCCTCCCTTTCGGAGGTGAATTTCCCACTCAATTCGAACTCCAACTCGACACAAAACTCATTTCGCATACTCGGCGAGGCCATACGCTCCTCAGGGGAGAGCAGCATTACCCCCAATGGCAATGGCAATGGCAGCAGCTGCAGTGCCAGCGGCAGTGGCAGCAACAGCGGCGGCAGCACCACCTCCTCCACCACGAAGAAGAAACAGCGCGCCTTTAATAATATCTTTCGCAAAGTCTTTTGATTTATTTCTTATTTTATTATTTTTGTAAGTCCCAGTGCGTTTTTGATTGCCCCTAGACCCCCCCATTTCAATTGTGTTCACCAAGAAGTTCCCACGAAGAGAGCCAGAAAAATGTTTAATTGTTTGTAAAAAAAGTATATTTTTATGGCCCTTATTTTCATTTAAGAAGAGTTCCTTTTTTTGTGTTGCAGATTAAAATGCAAATGACTGTAATGAAACAACAACAAATTTAAGTATAGTACTTATTATATTTTGTAATCCTTTCTAGCCTCCAACGATGTGCGGGTGCGTGTGCCTTTGCTGCTAGAAACCGAAAACTAACGAAAATTGATACGAAAGAAATCGTTTAACTGAATTAATTTAATTACCAACTTAAGATTACAATGTATGATATATGATGATATATTCCACGCCTCGTTATTCTTGCTATCCAAAATCCAACGATTTAGCGTACTTTAAGTTGAAAGCGAAAACATTTTGCGATACTTTTTTGCCACACTTAGCTCTTGTTATTATTAGCAATTCTACAATACAATTAGTTAATAGTTTAGTTTTTTATTTATAACTAAAATACAATTAACATTTATTTAAAAACCGAATGCACTCCCATTCATTTTCTATAGCTTCAGTTCACTGAGAAATTCCGCCACTTCGAGGGGGTCCTCGCTGGCCAGCTTGTGCTCCTTGATGGTCGTGTTTAGGCCACGGCCCGCAGTGCCCATGGCCTTCTGCCAGTGCTCCACAGTTTTGTACTTTTCATCGTTGGCACAGTAAACCACCTCATTGATGTCCTCCTCGAGTTTGTAGCTGCAGACGGCCGGGAAAACTTTTTGCAAATTGGCAATGGCCTCCGTTTTGAGGGTCTCATCACGACACACCAGATTGAGCATGAACAGACCCTTGGGTCCAATGATCTCCTTGATGTGCAGGAGTACATCGTGGGCTAGAAAGCCCTGTGGGGACAACTCATGCCCAAACTGAGATCTTTGCTGTCCACATCGAACAGGACGGCATCAAAGTGTATATCTGGAAAGAGATTCATCCTATTAGAGAGGCGTTTTTGCAAGGGAAATCAGAGGTACCTTCATTACGACACCGTTCTACAAAGGCCAGACCATCGTCAATGACCACATGGAAGCGTTTGTCCTGTTTCAGTTCGAAATATTGCTCAGCCACCTCCAGCATTATGGGGTCTATCTCCACAGCCGTAATCCGCGATTGACTGGAAACAGATTAAATAAATAAAATGTGTCGAATGTGGATTGTGTAAACCTACGGTAGAGCGGCATGAAGGAAGCTGCACAGGCCGCCGCCTCCCAGGCCAATGACTAGAACATCCTTTTGCACATCCTTCTTGGGATTCTGCAGCGTTGTGGCCAGTTGGACGCCCACGGACATGTACAAATGATGCTGGCAGGCCAAATAACCAAAGTCTATCTTCTTGCGCTCCTTTTTGCCTTTGATTTTAACTGAAATTAAACATTTAGAACATTAGAAATCTCTCAAACAGGTTTATTTCTCTGTTTTACTTGTTTTCACCAAAGGCCTCCGACTGCACAACAAACTGATTGCTGAGGAATATCAGGCGGCGCAATGTTTTGCCACTGGCCTCCACTTCCTCGATGCGAAATTCGCCGGATATCTTGGAGAAGCCACTGATCAGGGTCTCCCGCTTGCCCACATCGCTGCCCAGCGACAGATAGGGGATCTGTTCGTTCAGTCCGTATGGAGCCAGACTGGTCACGGTATCGCCCAGCTCTGCCTTGACCTCCTCGAGCGTGTTGTAGACTTGGTCGCGATGCAGCGTAACCACCGCGAGACGTTGAAACTTGGCCGATGCCTGCAGCTTCTTGCGTCCCGAGGGGGTGCCAAAGAGCCACTCAATCTCCCTGCCCTGCGGCACAATAAATGCCGCATATTTGTTCAGGCCTCTGGCTGCCGCCTGATCCAAAATGTATATGCTATAGCGAGGGGTGTTCTCCGAGGGCCGATACAGGTCCAGGGTCACCTCATCGTGACCGGCAATACTGGAGCGGGCCAACCCATTGCACACCAAGGCGGCCTTTTGCACAGAACACACGGCATTGCTTAGCTCCGAAGATTCGGTAAATCTTTGCATTTTATCGTTGCCTAAACCGAATTCCAAAATCTATACAAAACGGAGAGGGTTAGAGAATGTTCTATGGAATCTATTGAGATCTACTAACGGGCATGGGAAGACTCTTGAATTTGGTGGCAATGACCACGAAAACTGGCAGCTTCATGGCATCATCGGCATTCTTCTCCTTGTTGGCCTGTTCAACGCCCAAACAGTGGACAATCCGCAGCATGCAGTTGTGACGGGGCAGAAACTCTAGCAGAAAGTTGAGAATGTGCTCCTGCAGCAAGGATATGCCCAAATAGCGACCGCCATTCCTAAAATGGAATAAACGATGGTTAATCCGAATTGCTATAAAGACTGGGCATACGAACCGCATGGTGCGTAGAATCTCCTTGAAATAGTTCTCCACCACAGCTCTAGTTTCTGGGGCATCGTCCACAAACAGGGCATCCAATGTGCCTTTGTCCAATGCCACGGAGAAGCTCTCATCGGGAAACGTCATGGCTGTGGCATCCATTTGCAGGAACTTCATATCCGGACGCGTGCGTGCGTTTTGCTCCAACATCTTCTTCACAGCCACCGGGGAGATATCAATATTCGTTATATCCCTGCGGAAGAGAATCAGCTTTGGGTTATAATTTTAGAGAGAGGCACTGGCTCTATCGTACCTGAATCCCGTGTCATACATATCCATGCTCAGCTTGGAGTTGCCGCATCCTAGCATCAGAATCTTATCTACCGGCTTGATGTATTTGTGTATCTGATCGCACAGGTCCAGATATTCTCCATACCTATAAAAAAAAACACATGTTGCTTTTTGTTGCCTCGAAAAACACCATTTTTGCATACCATTCAAAGGCCTTTTCGCCACGCTTTTTGAAGAACTCGTTCCAGTAGTCGGTTTGCGCGAACTCTTCGCGTGTTTTTGGCAGTAAATTCATTGTTAAATTATAATTAAATTATGCAAATAATAAACAATAAGGCGGCTTAAATATATCCATGTATCGATACATATATTTTTATCGAAGCACAGTGTAGTTTTTAAAACAGTATCGGTATTTTTGTGCAATTTTTAGATTTTTTTTGTTTAGAAGTGTGACCAGACCGACAGAAATCTCTGCAATTTGCCATTCACCCGGACTAGGCGACAATGCACTGATTGGACAATTTCTTTCTAAAATTATAACTTTGACAGTGTTTTCACCACTTTACTTCAGTTTGACAATAATTGAAGCCTGATTCTTGGGTCGAGCACCAGCAAAATCCATGCGGAGATTGAATCCCAAGCAGAAAACGCGCTAGAAAGGCAATTCTCGAGGTGAAAGCAGCAGAAACATCATCCAACAGAAAACCACCTCAAAAGGGGGAGGCGCCTTTCTGCTGCTTCTGCTTCTGCTGCTGCTGCTCCACTTGGCTCCACATATCAATGCAAAACAATGGAAATCAATTGAGGAGAGGCACATTAATCACAGGCAGCAGAGCGGTGTGGAGGGGTGTGCAAGCGAATCGTATACAGGAGAACAAATGTGAAATTCCAGACCCCGGCCAACTGGCGAAGTGTATTGCGAGCGAGCTAGCGAGCGCAGTGTGTGTGTAAATGCGTGCTACGGTCGGTCTTATGCTGTCTCATGGTAGCGTGGAGCCAGTTATGTCACGACCCGACTACGAACAGAATGCCCTGCACCACAGCTCCCTCCTGGTGCTGCTCCGAGGTGTGGGGCCCTCACGGGCACGCATCCTCCAGCGGGCCTTTGAGAAAGTGCGACGTGTCAACAGCATCAAAGTGAATGGTAAGTACTTGAGGGCTCCTCCCCTTAGAAATGTATCTAAATGTATCTCTCTTAAAGATTCCAGTGGCAATACACGCACAATTTGGGTGCGCTTCATCCATGATCATCCCGTGGAGCATAATGATTGGGGCGACTTTCAGACACATCGCCGCCTGCTGGGTCTCGTCACCATTGGCAAGTTTGACAACCAAACAGAGCTGAATGAGCTCTGCCGCCAGCACGAGTCCCTGAAGGTGCGCTATGGCAGCACTCTCTACGAATCCCGTGCCATTTTCTTTGGACCCGACGATCCCAATGGCCTGGAGACCATTGGCGAAGACAAGACCACGGCTCCACGTCGCCTGCAGGATGATTATACGACGCCCTCGAACTTCAAATCGCAGGCGTTCTTCTATCGCGAGCAGGATTCATGTGCGGATCTGGAGTCGCGCATTGGGGACTTTGTAAGCGCTCTGTTTTGGGTGTTGGAGTCGCGGAGGCTGGAGCGTTCACGGGAGAAGGCGGACAAGGTGAGCCTGCTGCTGGCCCCCTTCGAGAAGCGCGACTTTGTGGGCCTGGACATGGAGTCGCGGAACAATCGGAAACGTTGCGTTGGGCGCGTGATGAAGAATCTGGCTGACTTGTCGCTGCAAGCTGGCCTCGTCGATGATGCACTGAGTCTCTATCATAATGCCAACGAGACGTTAAGATCAGTAGGCGATTCCCTGTGGGTGGGGGCCACCGAGGAGGGTCTGTGTGCGGCATCGGCCATGCTGTTGTATCCGCAAATGCGAGAGATTGAGACGCTGCATAGGAACTCGTCGCTGCAGGAGGCGGGTAAGTGAGAGATCAACCACTAAATGACAGAAATCTAATCCTATTCTCGGGGATTGCAGGCACCTCTCCGCTGAGGCACACGCCAGAGAAATGGCGAGCCAGCGATGCCACCAAAAAGGTGACTGCACCCGACTCCACGACGACCGCTGCCGCCAATGCTAATGGGGAAGTAGCAGTTCAGCAGCAACAGAAGCTCACCTCGAACTCATCTTCCTGCTCATCGGTATCTTCCTTGGTGACGACGGCCAACAATTCCTCGGCCTCGGACACGCCAACCACCTCATCCACGACCACCTCTTCCACATCCACAATATCGGCGGCGCCGCAGGGCAACCAGCGCAACGGGGAGCTGCCCGGCAACATACTCAAGGCGGAGGAGATCACCAACTACTATCGCAAGGCCATCATCAACTACAGCAAATACCGGCATGCGGCAACCATTGAAACGGAGGCGGCTCTCAAGGCCTCGCGCATCTGCATCGAACAGAATCGTCCGCTGGACGTGGCCATGTTCCTGCAGAACATTCTGTACATCAATCTGAGCATGAGTGAGCCGGAGCGCGTCAAGCGATTCGAGATCATTACGGATCTGTATCAGCAGATTGGATACCAGCGGAAGGCAGCCTTCTTTCAGCGTCTGGCGGCATTGAAGCATGTCCAGCAGGGCAGCCAGGCGCCGGACTGGAATCAAAGCTATCGCTTGATGTTGGGCAGCTTTACGGGATATCGGCTGTGTCTGGATCCGCTGGAAGTGTTGGAGAATGCTGCCGGCTGGCCGGCACTGCAGATTGATTTGGTTCAGAGTCTCATCACGGCTGCCCGGCGACTGGGACACTCGGCCCTGGCCACGCGGCATATGACGTTCCTACTGCAGACCCAATGGGACAACATGTCACCCACAGAACAAAGCGAAATGGCTGTACAACTGCAGGTTGGTCCAAGACATATACCTATTACTTAAAGGAAATCTAATGAAATTCCGTTTTAGAATCTGAGCGCCCAGTGCGAGGGCTCGCCTGTGCCGCTGGTGCTGGAGAATGGCACTGTGATACCGCCCGCCAATCTCACAGATCTGCCCTACTGCCTGGACTTCCAAGTCAAGGATTTGCCGCCCCATTTACGGCCGCAGCGAATCAAGGTGGCCAAGGCAGACAGCGGACCGTTTCTGTTCACGCCCATACACTTTAATTCCGTGGATAGAAGGGACAAGAAGAAGGATAAGAATAAAATAGGTGAGCCGGAGCAGGTCCTATCGATCAGAATCGATCTCTTACAGTTCTCTTCTTTGGTTCCAGCTTTCTTGTGGGTTCAAAACGACCTGAGCGAGGTCTGTGTCCGCTTGCGGAATCCCCTGCCATTCGAGCTGACCGTCACCGATATGCGACTGCTGACGAATGGCGTGGTGTTCGAGTCCCTGCCCCAGACCATTGTCCTGCAGCCGCATGTGCCCACCTATGTGCCGTTGCATGGCACGCCCATCGAGACGGGGCAACTGGATCTCCAGGGTTACAGTACGCACACGCTGGGCGTCAAGTCCAACTGTCGACTGAAGCATATGCGTGGCCGTAGCTTTCCGCCCAACTATCTGGTGGAGGTGATACCAGCCCTACCGCGGATATCAGTCAAGACCTCGTTACCACAAACGGCCACATTTAGCAATATGAATAGTGCGGATATTGTCGTCACCTCGGCCAGCCTCACGCTGTACAACGGAGAGTCCTCCAGCTGGACCATAACCATTACCAATGAGAGCGCAACCCTGCCGCTGGAACATCTGGAGGTGAACATTAATTCCAATGTAGAGCAAGAGCTGCAAAAGAAGATCTTTCGGATAGATGAAGAGGCATTGCTGGTGAGTTTCAAGTGGGAAAAGAAGGGGTCCCTGATAATAGATTTTTATTGCCATTTTTCCTTTCAGGCCAAGCTGCCCGTTCCACCGCAGGGTTCCATTGAATTTGTGGTAGAAGTGTATGCCGAGGCGGATTTCGTTTGCCCCCAGCCACCCCCGTCTTCGGTGCATTCGAGTGCTCCTGCGGCTGGTGATTATGGCTCCTCCATGATGTCCGTCTCAGGGCATGCCAGTCTGCCCCCGAGAGTTGGCTCACCGCAGCATCGTCGCCACGAGCCGCAAACATCCAGCTTCCGTTCGACCATGTCCGGGGGGCAGCCTTCACTGGCGGCATTGAGCCTGCAGCCAGGACCCTCCAGCCTTGGCTCGCAGTATTCGCAGCACATTGAGGCGCAGATCCGCTTGAAATACTCAGGGGGGGAGGCTCTGACGGCGGGATACTGCCGCCAGTGTGCAGTGTCCTTTAATTTAGAGCTGCTGCCCAGTGCACAGATCACCAGCTGGGATGTCCTGCCAGCCGAAATGTAAGTGGAAGGAATGATTCATTCATGTACTTTTAATCATTGTCTGTTGCCTTTTTAGAGCTTCACAGTTCTACCTGGTGTTGGATATATCCAATCTAACCGCTCAAGAGATGTCGCTCAATTACACAGACAACAAGAATATACTCATCGAGGCCAAAGAGAGCTGCCGTGTGCCCATACCAGTGGATCGTTGCTCCCTGGAGCAAGTGTGTGCGGCACGGGCAGCCGAAGTTGCGGAAAATCTAGAGAGAGGTTTGATATATTGTGCTATATCCCTTATGTGGAACTAAAACCAATTCAATCCCCTTGCAGAACTCTGTTTTCGAACGCAGCTGCTGTCGTTTAATGATGCCCTGAGCAAACTCTGCTCGGAGCATATAGCCGAGCGGGTGAAAATCAATTGGCTGCTGACTGGCACCGATATCGCGGGCATTGCCTCCTTGCGAGGCATAGTCTTGTCGCAGTCCATGGTGGATCTCACTGCCGTTTCGCCCTTGCAGTGGTGTAAGTTATACTGGATTCTACATTTCTCTTTGAAATCTCTGAACTTTGTTATTTTCTTTTAGCTATAAGCTTTCAGGACACGCCTGTGCAGCCGCACAGTGAGCTTGTGTGTACGGTGGGGCAGCGGGCGCTGCTTAGCATACAGTTGACCAATGATTCGCTGCAGCCGCTCAAGAACCTGGTGTTGAGCATCAAGTTCTATCAGGACTATTTAAATGGAATGGAGAATTACAATTTGGAGACACGCGTGGCCTTCTCAGGGCCGAATAGGTGTGTACCAAAACAGAAATATATGTCAATATGTAATTGATTGAGTTCCCTTTTTAGGATTGCAATCCCCATTCTGGAGAAGCAGGAGCAGACGCAGCACACTTGCTCTGTGATATTCTTTACGCCTGGGCGCTTCAAGGCCGGCATAGAGTGCTCCACCAATCCGCAACAACAGCAACAGCCGTCAGCACGTTCCTGTCCGAGCACCACAAATATTGTCGGAGGTCAATTAGATATGTTCTCGTCCAGCTACGATGAGCAGCAGGCGCATGTTTGGAAGTTTATACCGCCCATAGAGGTGACCGTTGTTGAGCAGTGAGGCGGCGAAAGAGTTGGAAAGGAAACAACACTTGTTAATGTCTCTAGTTTAATTTCGTTACTACATATATGTATTTATGTGCGTGAGTCTCTTGTGTGTGTATATGTAATGGCTGCCCCCACATATAGTTTGACCCCCGCTCTGTTATACCCCTAGGCTTGTGGTAATATCAAAAGCAATTGTTCGTAAAGAGAAACAAAACTATAAACCGAGTAATAAATACGCATAAATTGTATATAATTAAGCTCAAAACATAAACAAAAAACGTATATATACCATAACTAAATGCTTGATAGAGAAAAATGGCCATATTATAAATCATATAGTCCATATATATATATATCAAGAGTTATGCCGCTTTAGGCTTGCAAAGTGGTATATTTATATAGATAGCAAATGTTTCGCGCACGAAAAACCACTCAAGCATTATACATTTTGATAACAAATTCGTATTTACAAATATTTTTATACAAAAAGCAAAAGCAAATGCAAAACTACTGCAAAAATCAATTGACGCGGGGGCAATACACATGGATTTATATAGAAAGAACTAAACATTAAGGATTGTTGCTACCCTTTTCGAAGGATCTAAGATAATTATGCCAATGAAATGTGTGAATAATTGTAGTGTAAAGTAAATGCAATAAAACTGTATTTGACAAAACATAGTACAACAAAAAACAAACACAAATATGTAATCCCTTATCCCAGTCGACGAATATCGTCCATGGTGAAGCCACAACGATGCAGCAGAACGCAGGAGAGCACGTACATATAGTAGCCGCCGGGTATAATGGTCAGTGCTCCAATAATGGACAAAGCCCATACACGGTCCAGACGCTCTCGATTAATATCCGCCATCCAAGCAATGGTGGCAAAGCAAATACATATCTGAGAACAAAACAAGACAAAGAGTTATAGAGGAAGGGGGCTATGAGTCACCGGACGAGACCTCAAGGAGGCCCCTGGGCGAAAACTTAACGCACTGTGCCGCCTATGAACAGGGCGAAGATGAGGAGTATCGTTTTCCATGGCGTTGGCTCAATTAACTCCGGTTCCATCCACTGCTCGTTCACAAATCCATCCGTTTCGCACTGTCCATCGACCACCTTAATGTAGTCGCCAGACGGTGAGGCGGAGCCCCCCACGTTGAGACGTCGACGGGAGTCCGTTTTGGTGGGCAGCATATTTGGATTTTTTGAACTGGTTGATCTTGATCTCGCGTGAAATTGAATGGAATGAACGAGCACAATTTTAGCGGCGACTTTCTCACTGCCTTATCAGTGTTGTCGCCGACAGATGGCGCCAAGACTGCCAACCTGTTGGGAATGGCCAAACAGCTGTTCGTTGTAGCAAGTTGGCAGCACCCAAAATGCAGCCCGCGTTTCGATTGAGGCCAAAAAAAATGAAACTAATTTGTTGATTTGTAGGAATTATATTTGTGCATGCCCAGTGGCATCTGTAAGGGAAATTCGTAGTATCTTAATTCGAGAACATCAATCTACAGTTGGTATCGAAGCTATCAATATAGTCCTATTGATCTCTCACCTCTACGGCCTGAGAGAGTCTGTAAAAGCAAAAGTTAGTTTATAATAATACTGTAATTTCAACTGTCATTTCGAATACACAAAACAAATATTCAGAATGTAAAAACATGATAGATCAGTCATAGACATCAGATGTCCCTATCAAAGGTATCATCACAAAGAAGTGTCATAATTTATGTAGTATTCAAATATACTTACAAATCAGATGAAGTCAAACTATTTTCATGATGCTTCCAACCACGGTGCTCTATAAAAGAAATAGGTATTTGGATAAGTACAAATTGCTCATGACAGGCAAATTGAGAGACAAAAGTGGTACAATCAGTTCTACTATCAAGATAAATCAGTCATAGACATCAGATGTCCCTATCATAGTTTATCATCAGAAAGAGTTGAGTAAATTTTATATTTAGGGCAATACTTACAAAGCAGATTTAGCCGCTTAGTCTATGGATGTTTCCATGCAGAAGAGAACCTTCCTCTGTAAAGAAATGATATATTTCGATTAGATTTTTTTTCATAAAAGGGATACTGAAAGATAAAGAGTGGTACAATCAGTTCTACTATCAAGATAAATCAGTCATAGACATCAGATGTCCCTATCATAGTTTATCATCAGAAAAAAAATAGATTAAATTGTGTAAGCAAGGCAATACTTACAAGGCAGATATATCGTTCTATTCTTAGGATGTGTCCATTGAAAATCACACTTTTCACCTGTAAAAGAAATAAGTATTCGGATTAGAATTATTTATGAAAGGAATATGCCTTAAATAGATTGAGTAATCAGTTCTACTATCAAGATAAATCAGTCATAGACATCAGATGTCCCTATCAAAGCTATCATCAGAAAAAGAGTAGAGTTAATTTAATATCTATGGCAATACTTACAAGGCAGATTTAGCCGCCCAGTCTATGGATGTTTCCATGGAAAAGAAAATGATCCTCTGTAAAGAAATCAAGTATTTCGATAAGAACTGTTCATGACAGGGATTTTGAAAGATAAAGAGTGGTACAATCAGTTCTACAATCATGATAAATCAATCATAAACATCAGATGTCCCTATCAAAGGTATCATCACAAAAAGGTATCAATAACTAGTATTAACATGTACTTACTTACAAAGCATATGACTGTTCTGCGGATGTGTCCAGACACGGTTCTCTGTAAAAAAAATAAATATATGGATAAGTGAGAATTTCTTCATGACAGGGGTACATATGTAAAGAGAAATAATGGTGCAATCAGTTCTACTATCATGATAAATCAATCATGGACATCAGATGTCCCTATCAAAGGTATCATCAGGAAGAAAGAAGAGTAAATTGTGTCGATAGGGCAATACTTACAAGGCAGATATAGCACGTATATGCTTAGGATGTATCCATTGAAAATCGCACTTTCCTCTGTAAAGTAAATATTTATTTGGATTAGAATTTGTTTATAAAAAGCAATATGGATTAAAGGGATTGAGTAATCAGTTCTACTATCAAGATAAATCAGTCATAGACATCAGATGTCCCTATCATATTTTATCATCATATCAAAACGTGATGTGGTGCAGCGTCCTTAAAAATGTTCACTTACAAATGGAATCGCTGGTACTGTAGCAGTACATCCTTCAATCGTTGGATTGTAATAGTTGATACATCTGCAAAACACAATTAATGTTTGATTAGTTGTGGTTAAAGAGAATTGTCCGCATGGCAAAGTAATTTTTGTATTCTCAGCTAACAATATATGATAAGTCAGTCATGGACATCAGATGTCTCAATCAGAAGATATCTTCGCGGAATACACCTCTTTACATACAGCTTACCTTTTTCTTCTTTAACCAAGGTCTTAAACCATGCTTAAAATGAAACATTTCGTTTTTTAAATTCATATCTTTTTTCGCCGAGTGCCGACACGTGGTGTGCAGTGTGACCGCTCAGACGCTCGATAACAACACATTGAATGTACTTAACCCACTTAAGCGCCCGCTATTTAAACAGGTTACTTGGGTTCAACTACAGATAATAATGCTTCTTGTAAATTCTTCTTGTAGGTCCATCATAACCTTCATCTTTCCTTACAAAAAGAATGACCTTGATATCTTTCATCTAAACTGCGCTAAAATTCTACAAGATTCATTATTTTCGTGGAGTATATTTTAATACCCACTGGTCTACAATGGGTTAAGTGTTCGCTGTACATAATCGAAAATCATATTCCTCTATTTTGATATTCGATTTGATATCACTAACTAAGAGTAGTTAGCCCTGAACACATAATTTTATCCATAAATTTCGTACACGACCTGGACCTGGAGTTGAAACAGTATGGTTAGTGGTTATTGTTAAAATCAAATCTATGTCAATATCGATATAAAAACATCGAATCCATTGTTGGGAATCAATGTTTCATTAGCGCGCGCGAACCTAAATTTGAATTACAATTAGGAAAAACAATATTTGGAGAATCACTACGCGTAGCAATAGAATACTAGAAGAAGGTTCTTCTTCAGACCTACTCAGGTATTTTATTTTTTTTCAATTTAATTTATATATTAAATACATTTCAGAACCATGCAAATTTTTGAGGGAATGTCCCTAACATTATTTATGCATTCCTGGATGCTCCACGGAGTTCGAGAGGGTAGACAGAGCTTCTTAAAATATTGCCAATCAATTATTTCCCAGCAAGAACCAGTGGTGGGGCTTTTGAGCAATGCAATAAAACGAATAGATCTCAAAAACGAAATCAGTTCCCTGAAAATTGATCCTTTTTGCAGCCTTAGCGGTCGCTTCATGTCATAGAAGTGTGATTCGATTTACAGTTAAAAATGTTGCTTTTATTATATAAATAGATAATGCGAATTGGACACTCTGCACTTGATATACAACGTTAAAAACATTCAGTTATTGCGTCCTAATCAGCCAACAAATTACATTGCTTATTACTTATTATTACATGGCAGTCGATGAGACATTGCATGTGACTAATCAAAACCAACAGAACTAAAACGTAATTGTATTGCTTTCATTGATGATCAACAGCAGGAGGGTCCTCCGTCGTTGACTGGCTGACTTCTAAGGCCTCTTCTTCTAGTTGCTGCTGCTGCTGCTGCTCCTGTTGCTGCTGCTGGAGTTTTAGGCGTTTCTTGGCCTGTATATCGGCAAGAGTTTGTTCGATGGAGCGCATGTCCTTCTTGTTCTTACTGGGCACAAAGCCATAGCTTTGGTTTGTTTCTGTTTTGCCTGCCGCCTGCAGGCCCGCCGATTCCCCTATCAGATGGGCATACTTTGCTTTGTAATTGGTCGTGGGCTTCACCTCGCCCGCTGTATTGTCTGGGTCTGTGGAGCAGCCCGCCTCTGCTGCTGCTGCTGCTGTGGAAGCCCTTTTGTTGCTCTGCTCTTGAGCCAGGCGCTCTTTTCTTTGTTCTGCGTATTCTTTGGCTATCTCCTTGTTCCAGCCATCGCCATTGCGACGCGCCGTCACCTCATCCTCGCCGGGGGCATGCTCCTTCTTGTACACCACCGAATGGCGATCGACATCCTCCTGGCCGAAGCTCATCGCTATGAAGCCACCGTTCTCCGCAATTTCGTGAATGACCGATCGGTGCACTTTATCCAGGGGCTGGAACTCGATGCACACCCGATCGTCCTTGGCAAAACGGGCCATTCGCTCGTCCACATACTTGCGGAATCTCGACAGCTCCTCCTTCTGTTTATTTTGCATGCGCTCCATCAGCTCCCGCTGCTTCTTGATAAGCGTTTTCTGCTGCTCACTTGCCGATGGAGGGGCATCCATGGCGTTCAGTATGGAGTCGAGGAGATCCATTTTGCCCCTATTTGTGTTGTTCTTCGAGGGGGCTCGTTGATTAATTTACTGCCTGACGCCGCAAACAAAAACAGGGAAATTTGTGTTGATTGAGCATGCTCTCCTCGTGTGAATATTACTCCACTACTTACCACTCTCCGGCGACTTTTAAGAGCTTATCAAACTGTTCGATTATAGCTAGTTTAGTTGTTTTATTTGTGTAAAAATAATTATAAATTGTATTGGCAACCGGTGCTTGTGCACCAAATAATTTACGGAGCTGCCAACACGTTGGGTATTATGAAATTTGGTATTTTTATTACACAACAGCTGATTACACTGTCCAGAATATAATTATTTCAAAATGTTTTACAACCGACTTCCAATTATTTGTCTCTCATGCCTTGGTTAAATATGAATTTCTTTTATTTTTCATGACAGTTTAAATGCGTGTTACTAGATCCATGCTCTTATTAGGATTTTTTAGTGTCAATAACTAAAATTGGTTTAGGTTGGCAGCTCTCTCTCACAGCTGGCGCGTGCTGTGTGTTTGAATTTGCAGAATAAATCCAAATAAATACGCTTATAGAGCATTGGGGACGTGCTGTCATGGATGCGAAGCATGCCACACTTGTTCACTGGTTCCGCAAAGGTCTCCGCGTCCACGACAATCCCGCTTTGACGCAAATCTTTTCGACGGCCAACACTGCGCCTGAGAAATTCCATGTGCGACCCATTTTCATATTGGATCCTGGCATTCTCGATTGGATGCAGGTGGGCGCCAACCGCTGGCGTTTCCTTCAACAGACTCTGCACGACCTGGACCAGCAGCTGAGGAAGCTCAACTCACGTTTGTTTGTCGTGCGGGGCAAGCCCGTAGAGGTTTTCCCCCGTGTCTTTAAAAGCTGGCGTGTAGAACTGCTGACCTTCGAGACAGACATAGAGCCCTACGCCCTACAACGTGATGCAGCTGTCCAGAAGTTGGCCAAAGCCGAGGGCATCAGGGTGGACACACACTGTTCCCATACGATCTACAACCCAGAGCTGGTCATTGCCAAGAATATGGGCAAGGCCCCGATAACATATCAAAAGTTTTTGAGTGTGGTGGACCAGCTAAAGGTTCCCAAGGTTCTGGAGCTACCGGAGGAATTGGCAAAGAAAGCTCTGCCACCCAAGGATGAAGTGGAGCAGCAGGACGCAAAGGCATACGATTGTCCTACCTTAGAGCATTTGGTGAAGAGGCCAGAGGATCTGGGACCCAATAAATTTCCTGGCGGTAAGAAATCAATTATATTTCACGCAGAGTAACAAAGTTTTAATGACCATTATCCAGGTGAAACCGAGGGTCTGAGGCGCATGAAAGAGTCGCTTCAGGATGAGCTTTGGGTGGCTCGCTTCGAGAAGCCGAACACGGCTCCCAACTCCTTGGAGCCCAGCACCACAGTGCTTAGTCCGTATCTGAAGTTCGGGTGCCTCAGTGCGCGGCTTTTCTATCAGCAGTTGAAGGCGATTCTCAAGAGGCAGTCCAAGCACTCTCAGCCGCCGGTCTCGCTCATCGGACAGCTTCTGTGGCGTGAGTTCTACTACACGGTGGCTGCCGCCGAGCCCAACTTCGATCGAATGCTCGGGAATGTGTATTGCCTGCAGATACCCTGGCAGGAGCAGGCCGACCATCTAGAGGCCTGGACCCATGGACGCACGGGCTACCCGTTCATCGATGCCATTATGCGGCAGTTGCGACAGGAGGGCTGGATACACCACCTGGCCCGACACGCAGTGGCCTGCTTCCTGACGCGCGGCGATCTCTGGATCAGTTGGGAGGAGGGGCAGCGTGTGTTCGAGCAGCTACTGTTGGATCAGGATTGGGCCCTCAATGCCGGCAACTGGATGTGGCTCTCGGCATCGGCCTTCTTTCACCAATACTTCCGGGTCTACAGCCCCGTTGCATTTGGCAAGAAAACCGATCCCCAGGGCCACTACATACGCAAGTATGTGCCAGAGCTGGCCAAGTATCCGAATGGCTGCATCTACGAGCCCTGGAAGGCCACACTGGCCGACCAGCGGGAATACGGCTGCGTTCTGGGCGTTGACTATCCGCATCGCATCGTTAAGCACGAGCTGGTGCACAAGGAGAACATCAAGCGGATGAGTGCTGCCTACAAAGTGAATCGGGAAGTGCGCACTGGCAAGGAGGAGGACTCTCCTGAGGCCACAGGCAAGCGGAAGGTGGCAAAGACCACAGGAAATGCCGCCAAACGCAAACGATGCTGACCATCTATCAAATGTTATGCTACCTCTGATAGGGGTATATATTTTTATGTATTATTCTAAAAGGAATCTATAATGTGATTGCAGAATCTCTGTGAATGGAATTGAACTATGACTAGAAATTGTATATATTGAAGCTGCATATGAATGAATTCGTTTAATTGTTAATTGTGTTCATTTATTCAGCTAAGTTTTATTGATTTAAGTACAGGGGAGGCTTGGGAAATCAAGAAAAGCTGTGGAAAGCATCCCGAATGGTCAGCCATCACTATCTTCCAGCCCAAGGGAATGTCCGTGGGCTTCAAAGGATGCTTCTTGAGGCTCAGGTGTTGCAAGAAGTGTTCCTGTAGTGCAGTTATATATCTCCTTGGTCTATTTGCTCTTTGTTTAAGATTGTGTGTTCCCTTTTGATGGCAACTTTTTAATATTTCATTTGTATTTATGTAAAAAGTCGATTGGAAACAGTCTGTTCTGTTAAGTTATGATGTAAACGAATACTGTTTCCAAGATTGCTTTGGTTTTGTGACTTGCATTTTGCTGGTTTCAGATTTGTGTAACTTTTCAAAAACAACTTGGCCTTGAAATCGACTTTCCGCAGGATTTTGTGGGAACTCGTTTGGGTTTCAACAGAATTTCAGTCTAAACCCATTTTTCGGCAAGTCAACATCAATTCCGATTCCAATTTTTGTTTGTAAAAAACCGAGTAAATTTTTTATATAATCTTTTTTGTGTGTCGGTAAAGTTGGAAACGGTCTAAAATAATTACGCCTGAAATGATTCGTAATTTTCCCAATTTGAGGTGCAAGATGATCATTAACCGGGCCGTCATGTACCGCTTGAACTCGCGATGTGGCATGGCCACTGGCCTGCTGTGCCGCAAGAAGCACCAGGTGCTGTCCGACGGTGTCGTCGTCGCTGCCATCAAAGTGCATGATCTTGGCAAGGTTCGTCTGGATTCCCGACGCAGCTTCCTGACGTCGCAGACGTTGCTTGAGAAGGAGCGCCCTTTTGTCCCAAAAAAGCCGGAGACCAAGGGAAAGTCATCGCCAAAGGCCACTGGGGATGCCGCTGGGACACAGGCTCCTACAGCCAGCGATGCTGGTGGTCCTTCTGATTCTACCACCAAATTCAGCTCTGTGCTGGATTTGGAGGCCAATCTATTGAATTTGAGCAACAAGATACTCGTGCACCGTGCCTCCATGTCCCGCTTGGCCACTAACCTCCTGAGCCGCAAGCAATCGGACCACGCTCTCAACATTCACGATCTTGGCACGGCTAACCTGGAGTTCCGACGCAGCTTCCTGACGTCGCAGACGTTGCTTGAGAAGGAGCGCCCTTTTGTCCCAAAAAAGCCGGAGACCACTGGAAAGTCATCGCCAAAGGCCACTGGTGATGCCGCTGGGACACAGGCTCCTACAGCCAGCGATGCTGGTGGTCCTTCTGATTCTACCACCAAATTCAGCTCTGTGTTGGATTTGGAGGCCAATCTATTGAATTTGAGCAACAAGATACTCGTGCACCGTGCCTCCATGTCCCGCTTGGCCACTAACCTCCTGAGCCGCAAGCAATCGGACCACGCTCTCAACATTCACGATCTTGGCACGGCTAACCTGGAGTTCCGACGCAGCTTCCTGACGTCGCAGACGTTGCTTGAGAAGGAGCGCCCTTTTGTCCCAAAAAAGCCGGAGACCACTGGAAAGTCATCGCCAAAGGCCACTGGTGATGCCGCTGGGACACAGGCTCCTACAGCCAGCGATGCTGGTGGTCCTTCTGATTCTACCACCAAATTCAGCTCTGTTTTGGATTTGGAGGCCAATCTATTGAATTTGAGGAACAAGATACTCGTGCACCGTGCCACCATGTCCCGCTTGGCCACTAGCCTCCTGAGCCGCAAGCAGTCGAACCACGCTCTCCCAGCTGACCTGGAGTTCCGACGCAGCTTCCTGACATCGCAATCGTTGCTTGAGAAGGAGCGCCCTTTTGTCCCAAAAAAGCCGGAGACCACTGGAAAGTCATCGCCAAAGGCCACTGGTGATGCCGCTGGGACACAGGCTCCCACAGCTAGCGGTGGTGATGGTCCTTCTGATTCTACCACCAAATTCAGCTCTGTGTTGGATTTGGAGGCCAATCTATTGAATTTGAGCAACAAGATACTCGTGCACCGTGCCTCCATGTCCCGCTTGGCCACTAACCTTCTGAGCCGCAAGCAGTCGGACCACGCTCTCAACATCCACGATCTTGGCACGGCTAACCTGGAGTTCCGACGCAGCTTCCTGACATCGCAATCGTTGCTTGAGAAGGAGCGCCCTTTTGTCCCAAAAAAGCCGGAGACCACTGGAAAGTCATCGCCAAAGGCCACTGGTGATGCCGCTGGGACACAGGCTCCTACAGCTAGCGGTGGTGATGGTCCTTCTGATTCTACCACCAAATTCAGCTCTGTGTTGGATTTGGAGGCCAATCTATTGAATTTGAGGAACAAGATACTCGTGCACCGTGCCACCATGTCCCGCTTGGCCACTAGCCTCCTGAGCCGCAAGCAGTCGAACCACGCTCTCCCAGCTGACCTGGAGTTCCGACGCAGCTTCCTGACATCGCAATCGTTGCTTGAGAAGGAGCGCCCTTTTGTTCCAAAAAAGTCGGAGACCCAGGAGGACGCCAAGGGAAAGTCAGCTGGGACACAGGCTCCCACAGCCAGCGATGGGGATGGTCCTTCTGATTCAACTGTGAACAGCACCTCTGTGTTGGATTTGGACGGCAATCGGATTCTGCCCATTGAGATCGATGGCTGGAATCAGGACGGTGAGAGCGATCCCACTGTCCAGAACAGCACTCACTTCGACATTGGCGACGACGACGAGTACAATGCCGAGATGGCACTCAAGGTGCCGGAGACCCGTGAAGCCGAGTTCTCGTACAAGGGGATAACCATTAAGCTTCCAGAGTCCGCTTCCCAGGACATGGGCACCTATCGCTTCCGCCGCGATGCCGAGGACCTGGAGACCCTCGCCGATGACATGCGCATCATCAAATTTGACAAAAAGTAGGGATTCATAGATTCCCTGCTATACGAATTCTTGGATCCAACCGCTTGATCCACACCCACACTTGTTCAATATTTAGCCAACAATATTTCCCCCTTAACCAAGTCACACATCAAACAATGCAATAGCCGGCCGGCACAAGCCCCACAATAATAAAGAATCAGTTAATCAGCGTAATGTTTGGCATTTTATTATCGAATCTTCTTTAGACAAATGTAGCCCATGTTCGGGACAGCAGCTATTAAATCATCCTAATATGTTTATAAGAGTACGTCGAGTATAAGAGTATGTCGGGTTCTCATTAGAATTCGGATTTGTTTCCATTGCGAAACCGCGAGGCAACTTTGTGGGCAGACTCCAATCACTATATACATACATATGTACATATGTATGTACATATACTATAACTATACAATAACTACTACTCTTAGAGCATTGCCGAACCATTCTTCATATACAATCATTTTCTGCGACGCAATTACCATATCGCTCTTTCTCTTTCTAACCCACACACATTGCCGCCGCTCAACGCGCGCTCTCTTCAACTTGTCGCTTTTGATCCTCTCTCAACGAGTCGTCTCTCTCCCTACGCGCTCTCCCACTAACACCCACACCGCAATGGGACAGCCAGGGACGTGAATGAGCATGCACAGCAATAGGACCGGCCGTCGACAATAACAAACGGTAAATCTTAAAGAAGGCAACGGAAGATAATGCGAGCTGAGACTAAAATACACAGACTAAAATACACTGAGAATAATATTGGGATCCGACAAGTGCATGTAATAGTCTCGATTTGTAGAAGACCAATTAGCAACCAATTGGCTTCCTGGTAAAGGGCGCTCTGCACCTGCCGCTGCGGCTTCTGCTTAGATCGGCCGACGTTGCTTAAACCAGTTCTATGCCAATCTCTCGAATATAGAAGCGATTACAACGCTGACGACGCCCACCGGCTAGAATGGGTTCATAATCGTCAATATATCTGTCTATAGCCGTTGTACCCGGACGCGTGGCCGAGTCCAGGAAGAGAATTGCCAAGATATGCGATAACTTTGCCGTCAGCAGCCGGGTCATGGAGCAGCTGCTGGCCACCAAGATTTTGGATTAGTCCCAACAAGAGGTAGAAGAGGTGGAGGAGATGAGGATGACGGATATCCAACCGATACTTAAGGGCAGTCTTAGGGCATTAATTATACTGAAAACTTCAAACAGGTAATATCAATCCCAGTGGATGAATAGTTCCATTAATTAATTAATTGATAGTCCCGAACAATTCCTATTTATCCATAATGTAGGCGGATTGGGGAACATCCGATGGCGCCACGAGTACAACACCGCTTCGTGTCTGCTGAGCTTTGTAGATTTTCCTGTGGCTTACCAATTATGCAAATATATTGGCAAATATAAATGGATTATTGTTTAGGGAAAGCCACAAAGAAACTCACAAAGGAGTTCCCACAATTTGGAGTGCAAAATGTGCTCTTCCTGCCTCTCGTATGCCCATGGCAGTCACTTATTAATGAAATCGGATACGAGTCCACGTGTACAGGACCAAATGCAAAACTGTTTGTCGCTTGGCCCCGATGATTATCTGCCCAACTGTGACACGGACACGGACATGGCCACGGGCGGACTGACAGCTGGCGCCTGCCTGGGTCATGTTTAAATGAAAACCGAACCAGAGTCCAATTTCTGCACTGCCCCCGCGGCGCACTTTATACATGTATATCACAAAAGATCGTTTTGTGGTCACATTGGCAACCGGAGCCGGTGCCGGAGCCGGAGTCGGGGCCGGGGCCAAACACTTCACATAAATTGCATTAAAACGCGTAGGATGGTGCTGCACTGTCCCCACTGCGTGGGTTTGGGGCTACGGCAAACAAACTAACAATGGAAGAGCCGACATACGGACATACGGACAAACGGACATAAACATGCTGCAAAATGTTTGTCGGCTCTAAAACCAAAATTGAATTTGCGGTTGCACCCCGGGGTGTGGTGCGGATTGTGGGTCCGCGTGCAGGTGGGGCAATGCAAATAACTGTAAATGAAGCTAAAATGCGGTCAGAAAATGGCAAGGCAATAAAAATAGTGGGCAAGTGCTTACTGGAGGCTGCAGGCAACGGTGCGTATGTGCATATATTGGGGGGCACCAGAAACAAAAGTCGGTCAGATTGATAATGAACAGTGGACGGGGGAGAATTACCTACAATAACTGCCTTTTTCCAAACAGAACATTGATTGATATGATACGATTATGCATTTGATGAATATGGGAGAATATGCCCATTCCTTTGACGTGTGGCACGACGGAATATGAATTCCGGCAGGGATGTCTGAGTGGGCTGCTATGATCCCAAACAAAACATAAAATCCAAACGAAAATGAATGAAATTCAGGGGAAAATAGAATGCTTTTCAAAGTGACATTTTGTTGAGATTTAGTTGGAAATAAATATTTATTCAGTTGAGCCTGGATAGGCCTCGGGTCTAGGTTGGATCTTTCGACTAGGGGTGCTCCTGAAATATATTCATGAAGGGAAAGTCCATCCACCAACAAGCAGGCGGTGCGGGTCCATGCTTTGTACTGGGAACCTTATGGCTATTAAGTATCTTCGGGTCGCAGGTATGTAATGGTATTCAATTCGTTGGCCAGTTACAATCAAACCCATGTTCCCTTCTTCAGCAAATGTTAGCGGTCGTTGCAAAGCTCTACATTTTCCTAGATCAAGACAGATCCGAGGTATTTCTCATCCTTAATGATGAATTAATAAAGCTTTTGCCAGCATATAGGCGACAGTAAAGGCGCCGCGTGCCCACTGCCGCAGGCACTTGTTGACTCCATGTCGCATGTCTTCTAAGGAACCTAGAATCTTCGCCTCGGCGCAGCCCGAAAGTGTAGTCGATGGATCTCTCGATCTTAGAGACCACAGTTTTGCTCCCTTGCAGAACCAGAGGCTATCTAGCAGCTTGTGTCCATGGGAAGCGGTCAGGCACTGCCTGTCATCAGCGGCAACGGGCCTTTGTTCGATTTGCTGGATTCGCATTCCCCCTCGTTGAAGATCAAAGTAGCAGCCTCCAGGTCCCTCCAGGAACTCAGCGCCTCTGTTTTTTTGTATGCAGCATCCTCTTGCTGGACGGAATGGCCATTTTAAAGTTCGGCAGATCCTTTGATGCATCCTCCGGTCCTGCGAGATGGCAGTTGAGACGGCATAGATGCCAGTATTTTCATGGATTCCTTTATCACTGGAAATGTTGGCAGTAATGTCGTCTAGGCTGCCATCTTATAGAGTCGAAGGACACGAAGGAGTTGTCCGAGGACCTGGCCAACTTTAAATGATCGGAGTAAAGATTTTATTTATTGAGTTTAGCCGGACGGGGACTACCTATCGTATCGTTGCCCCAAGGCTGTGTTGCATAGTGCGTGTCGTCTAGTCATCAAAATCTACAAGATATAATTGTATCAATAAATTTGTATATTTTTTAAAGGTTGAACAAGAGAATGCGGGGTATTCCAAGTATTTCATACCTGTACGCAGGGGATTATCCGAAAAACCTACCATTCTCTAAGCCTATGAGTGCAAATACCTCCTCAGATACTTCCCAGTACCTTTCGGATACCTTTGGATGGCACTTCCTAAGATGGAAATCGAAATCCTCGCACACTCCAATAGATTGTGTCTATATCCGAGAGAATGAGCAAAGAAAGGGAGAGAAAGAGAGCCAGAACCATAGACAGACAGATACCATGAGTATACATATCAAAGTCATCAACAGCAATATCCTACGCCGCACATCTCCCATACGGACAGGACAGGACAGCGAACATGGACAGGGAGACTCGGACTCGGACTCGGACACGGACACGGACATG
Source organism: Drosophila lowei (assembly GCA_008121275.1). Lineage (NCBI taxonomy): Eukaryota > Metazoa > Arthropoda > Insecta > Diptera > Drosophilidae > Drosophila > Drosophila lowei. Next base: position 25,780,357 of record CM017779.1, read on the forward strand.
GCTCTCGGCGGCAGTTTGCGCCTGGAAATGATGTGGTTAGCTGTGGCTCCTGCGGTGTGCTGTACTGATGCTTCAGTTGTTATTACAGTTGTAGTTGTTGCTGTGTGGTGTTCCCGATGACGACTGTCTGTCCGTCTGACTGGGGGGAAAACTTTTTTCGGGCCAGGGCGAATGAACGATAACTGAAAACGCTTGAAAAGCTGCCCGCCAGGAGTAGGTCAGCCCACAGACTAAGGGCCTCTGGGCTTAAATGAAACGTAGCTGGAAAAACTCAAGGCCTTTTTCCACACAGAAATCAGAGATTAACATCACGCAGCCTATAGGATATTCGAAACAGTATTTGAAGAGGCATTTCTAAAGCAATCCAAACGGAATCATTGTGTATAAAAATACAGCTCTTAAAATAGGATTTGGTTTTGCAGGGAAGTGAAGAGTGAAAGCAAAGAGTGAAAGTTTGGCTGCCTTTGGTGTGAGGCTTTCAAGGGGACTATGAATGAAGGCCCTACCATGTTTTATGCTCAAAAAAAGATATATATATGCAAATTATATACTTATATTTGAATTGCAAACGAAAAATCGATAGGATGCAATCACAGAAATCAGCATCAAATGGCCCGCCCCGCCCCCGCTCCCACTCCCGCTTCTGTGGGAGAATGAGGCCCATCAACATCATCATTATCATTATCATCATGGGTTGGCCGGAATTTCCGTTGGACAGGAGTTGGCCAGGGGCCATTACAGTCTCTCAGTCCGGTCCGGGAAGTTGACCAACTTTTAATACCCGCAGCGGGCATGTTGCGCATGTGTAATCCCATTAAAATCCAATAAGTTAAATTATTTCCATTATTATTATGTGAACGCACTCTGTCGCTGTCCGTCCATCAGTTCATCCTGTCCGGACCGGACCGGACCGGACCGTACTGGATTGCCATCCATGTGGGCGTTTATCTCTCAACGGCTTCGACACTGCTGTGGCTTTTGTTGTCCCACCTCTGCCCACCACTTCCCCCCCTGTTCAGATCCGCCTCCATCTGCAGTTCAATGTCCGGCCCAGTATTGGCGGCACTTTTGACCAATATCTGCAACACTTGAAGCCCCGTCCGAGTGTGGTTACGCCCATCAGTTGGCCCTGTCCTCGCCTCCATTGTGGGCCATTAAATTGCATTACGTTCGTGCAATCATTATGATTGCCGTTTGCCAGTTGCCGTTTCCCCTTGTTGTTCTCTCCCATTGTTCCCTGTAATTTGGGTATATTTTTTAATTACTCGGAAGCTTCCTGTGCGTTGGATGATGGGTGTTGAAGCTGCACATGGCGGTCAAAAGAGAGAGAGAGGGGTAGTGTGGAAGATTACTCAGTATTTTCCTGTAATGAGCGACCGCGTTAAGGGAGTTAAAGAGTTTAAAGAGGGGCTTTTCTATACTACTTCGAATAGAGACTTTTAAGGAACAAACGGACCTAATCTTGTTCCTGTAGGTGTGTTTTATTATTAACTAAAGTCTACACAGAATTCAGACCTTGATAGCCACCAGTTCAACCAATGGTTGTAGTACATCCTCTATATATCCCTTCAATTCTGATTATTTTTTGTGTAATATTTATTAAAAAACATACATCTACAAACAAAAGCGATATGATATTCCAATCTATTATTTATTATACTCGTATTCAATTAAAAACCATCAAATTTCATTGCGTCAAATTCGCTTCCAATTAACTTGAAACGCATGTTGCCGAAAAATAAATTCAATTATATTGTAAAAAGATGAGCAAAAGTTCTTAAATTGTGGGAGAAAAACTACGGATACACGAGTATATCATGCATACAAAAAAATACAGAAAGAGACAAAGCTATGTGAATGGGAAAGAGAGAGAGAGAGAGCTAATGACAACGACAATGCGCCGCAATTACGGAAAAATAGTTGGAAAACTGTGCGAACGAAAACGGAAAAAACAGGAACATAACCAACCGAGAATAACGGTAAAACTATAGTAAATATTTTCCACAAAAAAGAAAGCAGAGGGAGAGCATAAAGGCACAAATCTAAATGTATGTGTGCCTGGCATCGTTAATATTTTCCCTGCCAACTGTCAGGACAACAACCAACAAAAAAAACACAGAAAACTCAACAACAACACCAACAATAGCAGAAAAAACTTCAACAACAAGATAGAAAATCAGCTGGATGATCCAAAGCTTTGGATACCCTGGCAGAAAAGATACAGCCAGGAATAGACGCATTAAAACTAAGCTACTATCGACTCGTAATACCCTCTTTATGGGTTCTACACGAAACAACCTTCAACAACACGCATACGCCGTGTATGCCAGCCACTGGGAACTGGCTCCAGAGGGTGGGGACAGGAAGTGGCCCGGGGGCAATGGGAGCAACAGCCATTTTTTGGTTCATGAACATGCGGCAAAAATTAGTAGCGAAGCGAGCAAAACACAAAACACAAAACACACGACTGACAGCGGAAATTGTGCGAATGCTGAATGGGAAAAATCGACGCCACGGAAGAAAAAAATAGACAAGAAATGGGTAATATGGTGGGAAAGAGCAGCATTCGGTGGGTTGATTGAACACCCCGTGGGAATCGACTAATAAGTATCTGTTATGGGAAAATAAAATAATAATAACAAACACTTTAAGTTGCAGTGAAATATGCCCCCCTTTGTGTGTGTACCTCTTAGGGCACATCTGTGTTTTTTCCGCCATCAGTTACAAGCGGATATACCCCTTCGACCCAGTCGATAAGGGGCACAGACAGCCAAAGCAGCCGCAGATACAACAACAAGGGCGACTGTTGTTGCAGCGATACCAGCAACAGCAAATATTGAAAAACAACAACTGCCAAAAACTTGTCTACCAAAATTGCCCAACAACAACAATGGCCAAAAGCAACAACAAGAAAGCAAAGTTAAACGGCAACGTGGGGCAGGGCTTTGGATACCCTTACAGATCCATTGGCACCCAATGGACACGATATGGATTCGTTGTGGTATGGAGAATATATGATATAGTAGCCCGATCCGGCAAGTTCCTTAGGAAGCCAAAATCCAAAGCAAAACCTGCCCAAACCCTGAAGCCAGATGGTTTAAAAGCTGAAGGAATCGTTTCCATAGAAGCTGTCTATAACGAGCATCTTTCCAGACTGATTCACAATACTTATCCCCTATAATATCGTTTATACCTTCATTTCTGCGTGACATATATCTGTGTAAAATCGTAATACCCTCTCGGGCTGTGCAACAGAATAAAGTGGAGCACAGGCGCAGTCAAAAATGGCCAAATGTTTTGTATGTTTTACAAGAAAATGACTTGGTTGTTGTTATTCCTGTTGTTCCAGTTGCTAATGTTGTTGGTGTTGCGGTTGCAGTTGCCGCTGTGGGGCCACAGGATTGCATAAACATTGGCAGGATCCACTTTTCCACACAAACAACAACAGCAAAATAGCTGCCAGACAGCATTTCAATTTCTGGCCAACTTTAATGATGTGGCAAGCAAAACTTTAAATAATTCTCCAACAGCCAGCCAGCAAATAAAGGAAAGGAAACTTCAAAGGACTGATACTTTTTATTACACTACAAAAAACATGAATCAATCTTATGAGTGCTATAGGAATTAGTTGGATCAAATTTGGATTAATAAGGAGTATGAAACTAGGATTATTATATGACTTTATTTATTTTACAACACTAGGGGTTCTTTCTTTTCAAATCTCTACCTTCTGGCCATCTTTTCTGGCGCTATTTAAACATCAAATAACTTGGAAAGAACACAACCGATTTTTAAACATGAGGTATGTCCATTTAATTTGGTCATTTTGAATTTATTCAGACTAATTTTTGAGCCCAATATCAACCAAGTGGCCGCCTTTATGGGACACAATAAAAAGTGCCCTTCTTGCGGCGTTTTCCATCACTTTTTCGATCATCTCGGGCAATATAGCAATGATATATATATGTACATAATTCTCACATATAATATCTCACATATATATATGTATATGTACTCCCAATTCCTGCCCAAATCACAGTCAGGGCATCAAGCCAGAAGGCTCAAGAAATCAATGCAAATCGTTAAGGAAAGGACTCCTTTCCTCCTGTCTTCCCTTATTTTCTTATTTGCCAGCCATTTTTGGCAGCCGCAAGAAAATGTTCGACCTTTACCGCCTGATTATGAGTCCAAGTTTTCCGTTTGGCTTATTGCTAAAGTTTCTGTCGGCCCCGTTGGCTGGGGTTTGCATTGGTTTTGGTTTTGCTTTGGCTTTGGCTTTGGTTTTTGGCCTTTTGATTTTATTATTTTTCCATTTGCAGCAGATTGGCTTAGGCCCAGTCAGAGGACCCGGGAGAGTGCTCTCCGCACTCCGCACTCCACTCCCGCACTCCCCCCTGCTTAACTGCAATCCCCGTGGGCAATTTGGTTGCCATTTGTGTTGTTGTCCCTTTTACCTTTTATTTTGCCTGCCCTTTTTTTCTGTTCTGTTCTGTTTCAGGATACCAAAAATATACGAGTATTTGATGGATACATTTTTCGCATTTTTTGTTCTGTTTCCTATTTTGATATTTAAAGTGGAATTTGGAAAACATTTAAAGAAACAAAATTAAAGGAATTTCTATAAAAAAAAATATACAAAAAATACATATATTCAGATGAATAAAATTAGTGTAGCAGAGCGCAGCGTTTTTTCTTGGTTTTTGCTCTGTTTCGATGCCTGTAATAAGAGAATATATTTTGTAAATAATCAAAGAGATATTTAATAGTTTTTCATGGAATTATGAATTGTTCTGAATAATTTACGGCCATATCAAATTTCTCACAAAATAAAACCATATATTTTTTCACACAGCGACGGAAAATTCTTTCGTGGGGGATACAAAAAACCGCATGGCAAATCCTCGAATATAATCCATTATTTTTACAGATGCTCGCCATTTTTGATGGCCAAAAACTCTGTCATGGGCTTAACAATATCACTTTCAGCATTTCCACAATTCTGTAAATATTGTATACATTTTTTTTGTTGACTATTTTCGGCAAAATCCATTTGCTTAGGGGACGCTCTGGACTTTCGGTAGATTTTTAATTACTATATGGTTCCATTTGGCCAAAATGCCAAATGCACAATTCAAACAAATTTCAATTGCAAGTTGGCCAGCGGCACACAGAAGGAAAAAGAAGAAGAGGAAGCCCCAAAAATAATATGGGGACGAACACGCAAAATGTTAAGCTGCTTGTAAGCCGCAATGCAAATGCGGCTTTAATCAATTAAAAAATTTTCCACATGCAAAAAGTTTCCATCTGTGTGTGTGTGTGCAAATCAACACACACACAACACACACACATAGTGAGTAAAAGTGAGGCCAGAGGCACACGGGGCGTATGAGCAACTTTTGTGGCCTGTCTCTGTCTCTGCCTCAGCCTAAGGCCCTTCCTTGGCTGTCATGGTAGCAAGGCTTTAGCCAAAAATTTCGACTTGTTCTGCCCTGTAATCCAAGCAAAAAAGGATATGCATATTGTAGTTATTATGACATTTAAATCGTTTCTAAAGTTAAATACAAATATTGCAAAAATTGCACATTTTTTGCTCTCCTACCAAAAGATTGATTGCCTTTGAGAATATATCTGACAGAGGGGTATCCTATATCCCATAAAGTCCCTTGAATATCGGCTATAGCTCTCTTACTCGTATTTTATTGTTTCTGTTGCCCTTTTACGAGTATAGTGCTGTTGTTGTTTCTGTTTCTCTGCTGCGGTCTGTTGGCCTGACTTGACTTTTGGTTTTTGTCTGAGCCTCGGTGAAGCCTTCTCTGGCTTTTGTTTGTCCTTGCCTAATGTTGCTCATCATCTCATTGTTGCTGTTGTTGCTCTTGTTGTTCCGGACCGTACTGAGTCTTATTTATGCGACATTGTTGCTGTTGTTGCAAAGATAATAAGATAAATGTTCTCCAAGGACCGGCCGACATCGTCGTTGCTTATGCGAGAAGGACATTTGCACAAATGTTTTGTGATAATAAATATTACTCTATGCCCCATCAGTGGGACCGCACTCTCTTTCTGGATGGGTTCTGGGCTTCAGGGCTTCTGGGCTTCTGGCTCTGTGGCGGGGGAAAAAGATATTTTAAAAATGTTGCATTTCCAGAGTATTTTTGCATCATGTCGGTGGCCTGCTGTGGTGTGTGGTTTTTTTCTTTTTTGGTAATTGAAATTTATTTGAAATTTAATTCATTATTTGCGCATTTAAATAATTGAAATTCGAGATTTTTGGAATTTTATTAAAATTTATGATGCAAAAATTTACCTGTTTCATTGAGTCGTATATTGAGCGATTTAGATCGGGGCTAATAAAGTATCCCAAGGCTCTTTGTGGGGTGGGCGTTGGTTCTTTCACAAAAATATGATTTTAGGCAGGAGCAGATGGCCTTTAAAATATATAAAATCTAGTAGGTGCCAGCGATAAAGGAAAAGCGCTCGCTGGGCTTTTTCTTAAAGCCTTTTCCATGAGCCTTTGGCCTTGAGTATCGTTGCGCCTTGGTTGGGTGGCATATGTCATGGGGAAACAGGAAATAATGTGTTATATTCTCTCTTCTTGCTTTTTACCACTTTCCATATTTCTATGGCTCTCTCTTTTACTTACATTTATATCCAAATCTACATATATCTAGAGCCTGTGTGCATCCTGTTGTCACACACACTCTCGCCTTCCGCCTAATCAAACTAAACTTTCAACTTATCATTTTGTAGTTTACCCCAACTGCAACTATCTTTTCCGCTTGTTTTTTGTGCTTTTTTTGTTGAGAAGAAAATCAAATTAGGCAAACATTTTTGTGACCAAGAGGAAAAGCTCTAGAGAGCGAGAGAGAGCTGAAGAGGAGGACTAGTTTTCTAATGAATTTATAAAAACATTTTGGGAACATTTCGTGGTGGCCATAAAAGCGAAAAACGAATTTGCATAATTGACATGTGCAGAGGCGGGGGCTGGGCTGGGCGACTGGTCAGACCGCATCCTCAGATTATTTTTTACATGAGCTACCATTTATACATATAGAATACATATATGTACTCCTATGCTGGTTATATATATTCAATTTGCGGCCAGCTAATTTTAGTGGCAAAATGAAAAACTATTCAACTATTTTGCATGCATAAAACAGTTTCGCCCGCCATCAAACTTGCGGCTTAAACATAGTACAACTTATTAAACTCTTAGTCAACTTTAAAATTATGTACAATTTCCTTTTTAGACTGGCCTAAACTGAGGTCAGTTCTGGTGGAGTAAAAGTCTAGAAAAAATGATAAAAATTAGCTTGGAACCCTTAAATTTACTTGCAGCTTTTTGTTTAACTTTTGAGGCAAGTTCCCTCATTATTTGGAATTTATTGAAGTGTAATTCAATACTCGAGGAAATGGCATAATAGCACAACTTTAGTTTCCCTCTTGTTATACAAAAAAAAAGGGCTCAGAAACTAGATAGCTACGGCACAAAAGTATCTGCTCCGAGCAGCATCATTATTTTAAAAATAATACCTACAGTGCCTTTGTCTTTTATGGAGAATAAGACTTTTACTTTAAACAAAGAGTTTGGTGTTCTGGGAGGAAAAGCCTGCCTTTTTGAGGGCAGGCGACTGTTGTTTTAGCCAGCCTCTCTCACCAACACACACACACACACAAATTGATTAACAAAATGAAGTGGAATGAAAAGGCTCGTAAAAGAAAATTTGCCAGCATAAACAGGCAAACGGGAGGCATAAAGTGTGGAGGAGGCTGGGCAGGCCATAAAACCAATTGGTCATCCCCAGGACGGGCGGGTCGTCGACTGCCAATGGAGTGCCAAATATACCCAAAAGACGGCCAATGAAAAATGTATGCCTCACGTGAATGCGTCGCCAGGCGGTCGCAAAAACAAAGAAAGAAAACACACAGAGGGAAAATAAATGGGCAAAAGGGAAAATGAAAAACCGTAATCATTTAAATGAAATGCACAACGAAAAGAACCGGAGGGGGGGGGGGGGGTCTGGTGGGGCAGCCGAAGGAAACGAACCTCTGATTATCTGCGGAGCCGCGGAAAGCCACTGATGAGGAAGTGGTCCTGTGGCTGTGGCAGCATCAGTTTCCCTCAAACAATGAAATCAAGCGAGTGAAAAATTACAATTGTCACAGCAGCAAATCGGTTTTTCATTGCTCTCCGTCGCGCGCGACTTTTCACGGAGCATTCAACTTGATATGGAAATAATTGCATGGAAATTCTCACTCCAACCAGACACCAGACAGATCTCTCTGTCCAGCTGTCCATCTGTCCATCTCCCTCCTTTTGAGAATCATTAATCTTCGGACGGTATCTCCTTCCTGCTGGCCTGGACTCTCAGTTTAATGACTTTATTTTCAATTCCATTGCAGGAACAGCATTCGGACTATCGAATGCTATATACCAGAGCCGAGAAATATAGTAAATATGCTGGAAATTTATGGAGAAAACAACAAAATAATAGCACTTATTGTAGGTTAAGTTTCTGTATATCTCTTGCTGGAATAAACCCCCATTCCCCTCCTGAGTACTTGGTATAAAAATGCAAATTGGCCCTCTCTCCCCCCCAACCATTTCATTACCCTTCTGCCACCCTCATTAGCCATTAGAGCGCCATAATGCGTTTCATGTTTAATTATGGCAAAGTTGTGCAGCCCTTGCACCCCATTCCCCCTGTGGAGCGTGTCTGGTGGTCAGAAGTTTAAGAATTCCATTAGATAACAGCTTTGATGACTGTCGAGTGGCGAGTACCGTGGCGGCCACCTCCACCTCCACAACTCCTCCGCTTGTGGTCTAGCTTGGAGTCATTGGGTATTGATTGCTGGATGTGGATGCTGATTGCAGCCATTGATCCATTAACGATGCCATTGTGAGCAGCTTTTTCGAGAGATTTTCAAGTCTCTAAATGGATTTGAATTTGATGTAATGACTGGGTTTATTTTTCGCTTGGATTGGTTTTAAGAAGACTTATCTAAAGCAGTTTAAAGAAGATCAATTGAATTTAACAAGTAATTTTCCATCAAACGGGGACTTGGGAGTCTTTGGTATTCTTAGCCCCCTGTGGCTCTTTCAGTCTGTCCAAGAGGAGCCTGGCTTAGGCGGTGGATCGGTGCCATTGGCGGGCATAGAAGGAGGCGTGTATTTGATATGTTTTCTATAATCATACATAAATAAGACACATGGGACAAGTGGCAGCGATTGGCTCTACAATGTTGGATCTGTCTAATTCCGAAATTCCACAAAATACCCTACAAAAATCGAATATCTTTCAGGAACAAAGAAGTATGTACATTCTCCTCCCAGGTATACCCTCTTCTATTCCAAGTTTATTCTCCTAGACCTTCTTTAAAGAGTTTTGTGGCATCTATCCACTTTTTGTGATTTTATTTGATTGCTCTTCATAACCGCTTCAACTGGCAGTCAATTCCAGCAGACTTCACGGTAGAAGGGGGCAAAGTTCTCTCTGTTTCTGGCTTATGGCATATTATCCTTGCAGCGTAATTGAAAACGCAGAGTTCGCCTGATAAACAGCCACCCTACCCCCTACCCCCCCTGCCAGAGAGAGAGAGAGAAAAGAATGAACGGACGTTCCAGAGATTCGTGATAAGTTTTTCTGACACGGCCAATCATTTGGCTAGGGTTCCTTTCTACGTGTCTCGCGTTGCAATTTTCAGCTGAGCTCATGTGCAAACGAGCAATTTTCCGCAGCCGCCAGAAAGAAAACTCCATTGCGGTTGGGATCGGATTGGGGTTGGGGTCGTGGCCGGTGCTGTGTTCAGCTTGCAAGCTGCTGATGATGCTGCTGCCTTTCAATCAATAATTTTGAGCTTCAATTGAATCAAATGCGATTTGTGCATGTCCCAATCTGACCCGCAACGAGTGCAAGCCATCCCCAGACCCAGACCCATTCCCAGACCCGATCTGCCAAGCTTTTGGGTATTCATTTTCCAACTAGAGGCCAGGCGGCCGGGTCTAATTGGTCTTGACTTGTTACACTCGCAGAAAAATATATAATATGAGTTCAAAAGCCTTCCGTTCTTGGAATAAAATGTACTCCCCGGAAGGAGGTTTTAATCTTCTCAAAAAGTGCCAGAAATTTGTTTTCTAATTCCTAGAAAGCCCAAAAAAGACTCAAAATATTTGTCAAGTGTAGAAGACTGCCCAATGCCCAATTTGGCCTCCAAACAGGGCCAGCTCTTTCCGCTTTAAGCCACATTTCAGGTCTAATTCGTTGCGGATTAGATGGGGGCCCCATGGCCGGATTCGCACTTCAGTGTTTCCATTTTCGCTTAGGGAAATGCATTCGGTTGTTGTGTGGCTTATCATCATCTTGTGCTGCTCCTCGGGGAGCGGATTAAAGCGGTATGGGCCGAGCACATGCCAGGAAAACACGCTGCTCAAATGCGTCCACACGAAGGACGAGAAACTATGTGAGTGCAAGCCTGTCCATCTTGAAAAGATAAAGCGCAGCTGCCCAAAGGGAATGCTCTACGACTGCAGGGAGAATCAATTGGGCACCGATTGCCGATGCTTTTTGGTTGACTCGTTTTCGTAAGTGTAGGAGTGTTTTTTGGGTTTTAAAATCATAAATAAAGTATTTGAATGTCCCTCCATGTATTCATTGATTCATTAAACCTGTTCATTGGTTTATTCGATTAGCAAATGTTTTAATTGATTTATTTTAATTATCCGTCACTTCTTCTCTTCAATCTCTCTGGGGGGGACCCTCCCCCTTGCCTTTCATAAAGCTCACATTACGCATACGCCTTGTGGGCGGGTGTTGATACAAGATGGTGGATATAATGCTGTGCTATAGCTCATATGTATGCAGATGTATCTGTGTGCGGCCCTGATGTGTATCTCTGGGCGGATGTTTCCCATGTAGTGTGCGTGTTATTGTTATTGCTTGCGATGCGGTTCATTTGGTTAATGCACCTCATCTGGGTCGGGCCTATTATTCACGGCTGCATTGTATAATGACAATTTCCATAAACGAGAGTGTGGCTGGCGATGTGCGAGCGGATGTGCGCACCCTTTGTTGGCCTGTAGGCTTTTGTGTATATTTTCTGAAGCATTCGAAAATGCAGCACAGCCCACAACCCACAAACTCCTTCAATTAGTGGCCGCTGGAGTGGTATCTACAAGAGGCAACAACTTCCATTTTCTAGCAGAAGTACGCTTGGATTTGAAGATCGAAAATTTAGCAGATTTATGGCAGATCAAAGTGGATTGCCGGGATATTTTGCTGGCTGGGAAAGTGGTGAAATATTGTACTTTCTCTCATGCATTTTCTGTCTTGATTTGTGAATGTCGACTCACCATATTAATATGCTAATTCATAGATTTACATCGGGTTTGGAATTTCATGACATTTCAGGGCTTTTGCCTGTCATTTAAATTTGTGTTTTTGCATGTCATGCAAAATCATGGACTCTAGTACGTCCATGCCATTTCAAGGGCTGATATATGTATCATGGATTCATTCATTAAATCTTTTCAATTCAAGGATGTGGTATTTTCTTTAGTTTATTGCAAAGACCGATCTTAACGAATGGCGCTGGCTCTATGGTCAGAGATTCAGGAATTCCTATGTACCACAGCATATAAAATACTGCCTAATGACATAATGACTCTTGAGGATCTCACCATCTCTGATACTGGAATACAGAATACTGGATATGCCCCCGATAAGCAAATCAAGCCCAAGCAAAATGGGTTTCTGCAATATTTTTATAGATCAAAGACTCCAAAAAGTTTGCAAAGAAGGAATTAATATTTATTTCAATCAATTTCTTCGATAACCTTCAAAGTACTCTATTTATTACATATTTTACCCTACAATAAATGGGGCTTAGATGCCTCACAAACAGAGCGCTTCTCCTGTGAGTAGGATCTGGTCCGTCTTTGCCCCAATTCGTCGCAATGCTCCATTCCATTCAGATTTTTTGGCTCCTCCAGATGAGAATCGACTATGTATACCCACATTCGCCAAGTCATTGCCTAAGATCGAGTATATATAATCGATTTTCAGAGATACTGATTGATCAGATCCCATTCTTCAATGGTTTCGAATGCCACCAAGTGGGGATCTATTCTTCGGCATCAAACCCCAACTCCTTCTGGCATACTCTTCACGGGTTTGGCCTGTGAGGCTTTACAGGAAAACATTTCCTGCGGATTTTCATCCGTTTCAAATATGTTTCCATCGGTTGGGCATTTTATGCCATTTTAGAGGTTTTTTAATGTGAAAAAGAAAGGAAAAGTGTGCTAGCAGCACCCCTGGCATGCCACAGAATGTGGATGTGGATGTGGCTTTGTTTTTCTTGCGTGGTAGAAAAGTGCACTTTCAATAAATAAAAGCGGCGCCATGGCCGAGTGCTCAAGCATAATTTCGCGTTGAAAAATTACAATAATTTTTAATTAACATCGCCAGCAGGAGTCGCAGTCGTGTAAATGCCAGAAAAGAGAGAGCAGGCAGTGCAGAGAGCGAGACAGAACTATTTATAAATAATTGCACATTATGCAAATGCAGCTCCTCAGAGAAGAAACAAGAGGGCGGAGGCAGGGGCAGGCCAAAGAATCCTGACGAGGCGGAAAATTGGAAGCCAGCTAAATAAAGGCCACGCAAAAACAACAAATGTGCAAAAATCCAATTAAACTAAATGCGCAACGCAATGTGTGTGTGTGTAACACACACTCATATATACACATGTACATATGTATGCGTAAATCTGTTCAAAGGCTATGGAAATCCTGAGTTCTCGTTCTAGTTTCCCTTTTTCCGGTTGACTTTAACAGTAAAGGATATCGACCCGCCTGCTGTTACCAAGGCGGTTGCCGTCTTTCTTAAGAAGAAGGTGCCCGATCAGATGGACATCATTAAGAAGGCCAAATACAAGGAGCTGGCCCCCTACGATCCCGACTGGTTCTATGTGCGCTGCGCCACGATCCTGCGTCATCACCCGTAAGACCTAGAGAGCCTTACTGGTAGCACTGTCAGCGGAACGGCAGAAATGCGAGGGGTGGACACCGTTGCGCTTGCGACCACCATAGATCTTGATGCAGGAGGATGCATCATCGACAGCGAAGGAATCGTAAGAAATCCACAGAAGAAATGGCAGCACCGCCAGAGGACGTCAAGCTTCTGCCAGCCACGATCTTTGAGGAGCCCAGAACCTCAGTCGATGGTCGAGCTCCATTATAGACGTCGTCGCAGAAGCGTTCTCTCTTTTCTCAAGATGCCAGTCGCCCATACAGCCACAGCGGCGAGCCTTGATTACTGGCCAGAAAGAAGGTATCAACGACGAAGTGGCAGGAGGGCCGGAGGCCAAAGAGTGCACAGATTGGGTGATTGGTCCACCAGACTGGCGGGTCTGGATGCCAAACAACAAGCTCTCAGCGAAGCTGAGGGACCGGTTAGTCCAGAAACTCCAGCAGCCACCAAAAAAGGACGTGGAATACCTAGTAGAAGCCGAGGGCACTACTTTCAGAATATGTAAGACATCATAGTCAAACGAGTATATCCAGGGCATTGTTGGTTCATTTCGTCATTATTATCTCAGGGGCACTCTTTCTACCATATAGTACTTTGGAAGTACGATAAAAAGTGTGAGGATTGCTGACACTTGTCAGACGCTTTGGACACTTGCATTTCAACTATGCAGGACCTGAATATAACAATTAAAAGAATGGATTGAATAGAATGAAATGATTATACGAGTACCCAATACACAATATCCCAAAGAGTCCAGGCCAAGACCTAAAGGGAGGAGTCCCTTGAGCTGGCCACATATGAAGCCTTTTGCTAATTTGTTGCCGCTCGAAGAACTTAAAGAAAATGAATCAAATTTGGAAAATAATCTAAAAAAGATTTTCTCATTTTGGCCATTTGGGATTTGGCTGAGACCGAGATTGCAGCGGCTTGATGATGGCTCTGGGCACCACTCGACAGAGAGACAGAGAGCTGCTCCTTTTTCCTTGCCATTCCATTCCTTTCCTTTCCATTCCAATTGTCAAGGAGCACTTGGGGCAGGAGCTGGCCTGCCACGCCCCTCACTAATTTTATCTATTTCTTGCACTTTGGACCAAAAAGCAATTGTCTTAGACAACGTTTCATCATCAAGTCAGACGAGTCGGGGAGCCGCCTTTTGCCGCCATCGCCCCCAAGTGCCAAATGTACACAGAGTGGGGGTGGGGTGGTGGCGTGGTGGCTGGGAAACAGCAGGAAAATGTATGTGGGGCTGCAGGCGGGCTGCATTTGTGTGGGCGTGGCTGGGTGAAGCGCACTTGAGCTTGAGCTTGTTGAAAATCAATTTCTTGCATCATTGTTTGCCAAGTGAAGTGCACTGGAAAATTTCTTCCTAGCCATCAAAGCGCCGGTGTCCTCTCTGCTGCTTCACTCCTGCTCCATTCCTCCCTGCTCCACCCTCTTCTCTGTACTTTTGTCTACTCCTCTCCTCCCCTTCCGCTCTCCTTAGGGTAGGTATCCTTCTCGACTGTATTAAAAATCAGCGTCATATTGATGCGTCGATGCCAAAGCCAAATGAAAGCAATTAAGCTGCTCAACTTTTCGACTGCTAATTAGGGATGTGGCCACATGCGAGCCCTAGGAAGAACTAGGAAGATCTCTCGCAGGATATAGGATCGGTTAGAAGTGTACCGATTAGATGCTAGAAGCTGTAAGGTCATCTAATTTGATTCAAAGAGTCTTTTGTCTGCGCTGAAATTATCGGAATTAATATTTTCTAAAATTTGTATATGAATTTGAAGGAAAACGTAGGTCCCTAGGGGAGGTTTTATCAATAAATCCGTTTAAATATCTGGTAAAATATATGAAAATCGATCGATTTTGTCATCCCTAAGAGTTAACGGACGTTATTCCGACACAGGACAGAAGAGCTTGCTGGCCCACTCCTGGAAAATTCATTATCGTCTGCCTGATTACTTTCGGCCAATTGTTGGTGCTGTTGTTGGTCTGAAAGCCTGCACCAAAGTCCGCTCTAACGAATCGTAATGCAGGAATTAGCTCCACAAAAAAAATCTCAGGCCAATCTCAGTCGCCCCACTCCTCCTTAAGGTGTGCCTACACGATACCATTTTGTAGGGCCTGTTTTTATTATATGTTCAATGGATCCAACAGATGAAAATAGGAGATTGAATATTACGGGTTTTATTCCATCGGAATCGCTTTGGTGACGATGCCGTCGACTTTTTTCTCCCGAACCATCATCGGCAGAAAACGCATCGTGTACCAACCAGCTTTTGACATGAACTGACACCCATGGTCACACAAATAGGGTAGGGGATAGCGGAATGTGGCACGAGTGAGACGTGCGCGCATCCGCTGCCGCCATTCATTTGGGCACTAATTTCAGGATTCCTTCTATTTTTCGGTCGGTAGACGAGGGGAAACCAGCAAACGAACTGAAATTCGCTCGCACCCTTTCGGTCCAGGACGAAAAAGTTGTAATTTTATTTTCGAAATTCGTTTAGTCCTCTGTTTGCCCAAGAATCCGTTATTTTTCTTTGTGTGTGCCCCCTCCCCATGGCTCGGTCCATCCCAAGCACGAAATGAAGTTGAAAACTTTTGCCCACTCCCACTCTCTGCCCCCCTCTTTTCTTATTTCTCTTCCACTTTTTTTTTTTAGTTGGTAGAAGCCAGGGTGTATTTGTTTAAGGTGAGGCATTTTCGCTGTACCCAATCTGTCCCTCTGTCCTTGCGACGCGTTCGTCGAGTGGTGTCCGTTTCCTTATGGAACACTTTTATAGATTCGATGAATCTGATCTGCCTTGGTGGTTACAGGCCTGGGAACTGGCCTGAGATCGCCCCACCTCATACGAATAGGCCTTGGCGGAAACCTTCGTTTAGTTGGGCCATGCGTGGATCTATGGAAGGGGGCGTAGAGCCCCCGAAGAAGCGGGAAAAGGGGCCGTCCCAACCGACGCTGTCATGTCATCTCATGTTGATGAAGCAACCGGATGATGAATGGACGTGCGCCACAGTGGAGCTTCAATTGATGCAATCAGCGTAAAGTGACAGTTTTTTTTTGTTCTTGTTGTTTACCCTTGCAAGTGGAGGCTTATGGTTTTCCAACGAAGAACAGCACACTCTCCGAACCAACAAGGCATTTTTCTTGATCGGGATTGTAAGATAGTAACATGTTCGCTTGTCCTTCCGTCTGTCTATACCTTAGTTTTAAAGCCAGCTCAATAATACCTTTGAAGTCACTCTTTTGCTGGCATATACCTAGTAAATGTGTAGGTTGGAACTTGGTATATTACTAGTTATTATGAAGTCCAAAAAGAGGTTCAGGAAAAGATAAATACGAAAAATTTATAGTTTGATTTTGAAGATAATCTACAAAATATGTGCAAAATTATGTTAATTTTAAATTTGTGTTATAAAAATAAAAAATAAAAAAAAATAAAAATAAGAATTTTAAAACAATTTATAACAAAAAATGGACTAGAAACTTATATCTTGTTCCAGGACAACTCTTGAAAATATAGTGTCATCTACACTACACCTTGCTTAGTTTTTCCGACTTTAATTTTTGTAAGCTCTTATTTGTGATCTCAGATATTAATCTACACCAATCTAATGGAAATCTGATGACTACTTACACATGTACAATGTCCAACTCCGTTTTTTCGTATCTCAGGCGTACCGATGTCTGGGTATCTAAAACGTCGGTCCTTGGTGCTTCGCTCTCCATCTCTCCTTCTTCTAACGGTTATTGTTACTGTTGTTGTGGCTGTTGCATTGACATGTCGCGCGTCCTTCGGCTGTCGGTTGTCCGCGTCGCCTAGTTGTTGCTGCTCGTGTGGCTCCTCTCTGGTTATTTGACTGGCGGTTGATGAGTTCGGTTCGATGTCTTTTTTTTTGTTCACTTGAAGATAGAGGTGTGCATGGGAAAAATTCAATGAAGTTAAAGGCTCCTTCAATGGGGAAAATCTGGTTCAACGGTTTACACTTGTCTCAGCCATCCCAGGGGTTACAGCTCCATTTATACAGAATTTATTAGGAATATCTCAAGCTCTCTTTTGCATTTAATATCTTTTTTCCATAAACTTCAAAGTTATTCCAGAAAGACCAGAGTTTTATTTGCCCCAAAAATTATATGTTTAGCATGAAATAAATTATATTTGCAGACACAAATTACTAATATGTATCTCATAAATTTATTTGAAATATTTTATGATCCATAAAATGTTTATTTTGAATATTTAAACGGATCTCTCCCCAAATTCCTATATTTTCAACGGATCTTAATTATAGATACGTCTCTGATATATGATATTTATTCGGAAAATGGTATTATTTTTTTCAGAGAAATTGATTGACCCAAAAATAAGTGGCCGCCACTTCAATCAAAGCAAATCAAATGCTTACCTATAAAATCCACTCTATTATCGACAAGCAGGATAAACTATTTTTCGTTTCTTCAGAGGGTATCCATGTCCAAGCGGAAAATATGAAAAGCTTAAAGAAAACGTATTTATATTGTTTGGCCAGGGGTTTTTTTCTCTGCTATCTGCGGCAGAGCGAACTGAACTTTTCGGTGTCCGATATGAGGAAAATAGAAATTGCTTTTTGGTCAAAGTACACAAACACACAGTCCATAGTGGACACACACGAATGGGAGTTGCCCTGGCCAAAGCGGAATCTACAAAAAAATGGAAATTAAGTTGCCACAAAGCAGATACCCACCAAGAGGCATGCCGGGCAGTCGGCCTGAATAAATGCACGAAATCAGCATAATGTAATGGAAACAATTTTTATGACAACAGACCAAAGGAACCCAAAAGCGGGATGGAATGGTATTGTATGGCATTGGGTGACAACAACAACAAATGGCCATGGCCATGAGGAGGGCATCTTCCTTTGGCAGTCCCATCTGAGACCCGGGAGTCCTATCCCACTCGGACTCCGACTCGGACTCGGACCAATGTCAGCGTAAAACTGACAAATTAGCATTTTTTCCATTTTCCGGACCCCGTTTCCTTGCCCCACCAACTAAATATTTGTCTGGCGACCGCAGCAGAAAAAAACTTATATATGTATGTATATAAAAAAAAAGAAAACCGACTGGTAAAATAGTTGAGTTGAGTTATTTTTGCAGCTGACCTAATTTTATAATGGAAAACTTGCGATAAGTCGGACAAATAAAAAAAAAAATACCAACTGGGGGGAGTTTCGATGCGGTTGGCCGAAGTTTGGAATACCCTTGGGGTTGGGGGAATAATGTATGGCTGTTTAGCAGATTAGGGCATATAATGTATGGAAAAATACTACATGCATTGGAAATAGTAGATGGATGTTTAGTAGATTGGGATACAAAACGGATGGCTACATAAAATTCAAATAACATGTATGAAGTTTTTCCATTTCCATTGGGCAAAGATATGTTTCTTGTTTTCAATGGCAAGAATTCGGAGTATGGTATGCTGGACCATTGGGTTCTCCAACGAAAATACAAGCGATCGGTGTGGCTTGTGTATCCTGAAGTCGCAATAGTTTAAGAAGATTTTACCCTGCCCAGAAGTCAGCCAGCACTCGCCCTTGAAAGAGTATGAAAAAAACTACAAAAGGCCAGCAAGAAATTGAAGGCAATAGATGAAGATGGAAAAGAAACTGCGAAGAGGAGCCCCAGAGGTGGAGCTGGAGACAGTGCTTCAGGCAGATAAATAGCCAGTTGGCCCTGGTCTTAGTGCCTTTTCATTTCATTCCATTTCATAGAGCAAAAGAGACAAATATACAGCGAGCCAGAGAGACAGAAAGAGAGAGAGTGGGATAGAAGAGCTGGAGAAAGGCGGGCAAATAAATCTCTTTTGTGTGGACCTGAATTTAATTTCCACATGCTCATGAATAATTTTCAAATTTTCAAGCGTATTTCCGGAAGTCCTTCTCGCCCCAAAAACGCCCCCTCCCCTGCCATGGAGACGGCAGCGACAGGCACGACAGGGAATGCGACAGCGACAGAGACATCGCACTCATCTGACGCTTAGTCCTTTTAGTCCTTTTTGGGCATAAAAAGTTATGTCAGCAGAAGATATATGGCCATATTAGAAGACTCCCAGCCTAAGGCCTGACTCCCACAGCCAAATCACCTGCAAAAGCAAACGCAAACGACATGAGTGCAGAGATTTCTTCAAAGTCTTTTCCGTGAGTTATTTGCCAGAGATTTTCCACTTGCAAAAAAACGAAAGGAAATCTGAATTAAAATCAACTGAAATTGTACGCTTAAATGGGAAATCTTTTCTTCTTTCTCCTCTGTGCTCAAGTCCACCTGAAAGAGAAGGAATCATTAGACTTTTTGGATAGGTAGGATAGGTTGTGGGTTGGGTTTGTGCTGCTCTGATGGACAGCCTCAAACCCATAGCCCAAGGGAATATTTTCGGGAATTAATTTACTGGAGAAGATTGTCATAATGCCCGACTTGAGCGAGAATTCGAGGGCGCAAAACTCTGCAAGATTGTAGATTTCCACGCAAAATTATAACCGTAAACAACTCTTTGCAAATATATCAAAAATCAAAAAATCAAGTGCATAAGCTTTTATAATAAATTTAAAGAAAAAAGTATAAATAGTAAAGAGAAAGAAAATTCCTTTCTTCTCTCTCCTTCATGCCTCGCCCTGGCATGAACTTCACTTGAAACGAGAGCACTCATTCCCTTTTGATTCTCTTCTTCACTGCATCCCTATACTACTCTCGAGTAATGGGAGTGGGAAAGGGACAGAACTTGACGAATTTTCAAGCACGCACACACACACATAGCTGGAACTCACGTGATCAAACGAAAAAAATGGCACAACGGAACAATAAAACATTTTAGACTTAGCACATAAACAAAAAATTATGCAAAAATAATACATATTTTGATCTACATATATATCAAACATTGCACATATATATCACCTATTGCCGCACTTTTCCTTCTTCGAGCTGCATTTTTGTTGCTGTTTTGCCTCTTTCTGCGCCCCCGCCCATGATCAAACACATTTTCTTGCACTAAAACACACTTTTTTTATATAATCACTGCATTACTACATTTAACTTCACTTCACACACCTGCACAACGTTTTTCCCGTTGGACTTTTCACCATTTTCCCGATTTTCACGGATAGAAACGCGGAGTTGACTTACGAACGCACGCTTCGAGCGGGAAAAAAATGAAAGTGAGAGCTGAGCAAATGCGTTCATTCTTTGATCTCCTCCTCCTCTTCCTATTTGCTCTCTCTCCGACTCTCTTTTTAGCTACTTTGGCGAAAACGAAACGAAAAACAGGGAGACAACGAAACCATAATGCATTTTAGATGTTTAAACTTATTCCTCTGCTACTGCAAAGAGAGATCAGTTAATTTAATTAAATTAAGTAATTTCACCATGCGCTGCACCTACACCGCGCACTGTAACTCTCTCACCAGTCTCTCCATCTCACTCCCACTCCCACACTGCTTTGATCTCTCTTTGCAGTAGCAGAGGAAAACGACAAAGAGCATGATGAAATTATACAAGGTGGTCCGCTAGCTCTTTTTCTGGTCTTATATTACGCTCCGCACTGCTGAGAGCGATTGTTTGGTGAGAGAGAGAAGCACAAAATCGCGAGAAGAGAGCGCATTGCCAAAGCGGACCACCTTGTGTAATTTCATCGCGAGCCTAAGCAGCTGAAGAGAGCGTGGGAGGAGTGATGGCAATTAGGAAGAGTAGAAGCAAGGGCGTACCCAGTGGGTGAGGGGGAACCTGGCCACCTTTCAGCATGCTTAACAGTAGAAAAAAAATTTTATTTAATTTGCCCTGCATATTTAAAAAAAGGTATTTGCTTAATTGATTTGATATGATTTTCCGAATCAATTTTCATCATCAAATCATCATATTACGCGTAACAATCACGTCCCCCCTTCGCGAAATACTGGGTACGCCCTTGGTAGCAGAATGAGAGATCGAAGAATGGACGCATTTGCACCGCTCTCACTTAAATTTTTTCACCCGGTCAAAGCGCGCGCTCGTGAGTCAGTTCCGCGTTTTAATTCGAGAAAATGCGGAAAATGGTGAAAAGTCCAACGGGAAAAACGTTGCGCAGGTGTGTGAAGTTAAGTTTAGTGTGGCGATGCAGTGATTATATAAAACAAGTGTGTTTTAGTGCAATAAAATGTGCTGAATAAAGGGCGGCGGCGCAAAAGAGGCAAAATGGCGGCATAAATGCAGATCTACGAAGGAAAAGTGCGGCAATTTGTGCTTTACATATGTATCTATATATATTTGATATATATGTAGACAAACATTTTACTTTTGCATAAATTAATTTTTTTCATATTTAAAAATCTTAAATGTGTGACTATTTCGTTGTTTCGGTTTTTTTTCGTTTCGTTCTCGCAAAAGTACACTAAGCGTGCGTGGGAGAGAGAGCAAATAGGAAGAGAAGCTGGAGATCAAAGAATGAACGCATTTGCAGCGCTCTCACTTACATTTTTTCACTCGGTCAAAGCGTGAGTTCGTGAGTCAGCTCCGCGTTTAAATTCGAGAAAATGCGGAAAATGGTGAAAAACCCAACGGGTTAAATGTCGGCAGATGTGTGAAGTGAAGTTTACTGAAGTGATGCACTGATTATATAAAAAAAGTGTGTTTTAGTGCAAGAAAATGTGTTGAATAAAGGGCGGCGGCGCAAAAGAGGCGAAATGGCGGCAAAAATGCAGATCTACGAAGGAAAACTGCAGCAATTTGTGATATATGTGTATATGTTTTATATATATGTGGACAAAAATATTTTTTTGAATACATTTTTTTTTTCATATGGAAAATCAAAAATGTTTCCTTGTCTCGCTGTCCGTTTTTTCGTTTCTTTTTTCGTTTTCGCATAAGTAGCTGGAGACAGAGCGCGAGAGAGAGCAATTAGGATGAGGAGCAGGAGATCAAAGAATGAACGCATTTGCACCGCTTTCACTTTCATTTTTTTCACCCGGTCAAAGCGCGCGTTGTTGAGTCAGTTCCGCGTTTAAATTCGAGAAAATGCGGAAAATGGTAAAAATCCATCGGGTAAAATTTCGCGCAGGTGTGTGAAGAGAAGTTTGAACACAAAAAATGTGTTTTATTGCAAGAAAATGTGTTGAATAAAGGGAGGGGGCGCAAAAGAGGCAAAATGGCGGCATAAATGCAGATCTACAAAGGAAAAGTGCAGCAATTTGTGATATATGTGATGTATATGCGTTATTGTTCCGTCGTGGTGCTTTTTTATACCCGATTTGAGTCACGGGGTTTCAGATTTGTGGTGAAAATGGATGTGTAACGTCCAGAAGGAAGCGTTTGACCCCATAAATTCGTATATATATTTTGATCAGCATCAATAGCCCGATTAATGTCTGTCTGTCCGTCCGTCCGTCCGTCCGTCCGTCCGATTGCTAGTGCTCAAAGACTATAAGAGCTAGAGCAACGACATTTTGTATCCAGACTTCTGTAATATTCACTGTTAAAAGTGTATTTCAAAAGCCCCGCCCATTCCGCCCCAATAAGGACGAAAATCTGTGGCATCCACAATTTTAAAGATACGAGAAAACCAAAACGCAGAATCGTAGAGAATGACCATATCTTTTAGACTGCAGAATCTGAATCAGATCGACATTATTATAGCCAGAATGAAGAAAACAATTTCATTTTTTCTCGCCCGTTTCTAACACACACGTATCATAGCCGGCTTTGCCTATTGCTAAATATGAGTTCCAAGATCTCAGAGACTATAAAAGCTAGAGCAATCAAATTTCGTAGTACTCCTGTAATATCGGATTGACAGATTTGTTTCAAAATTTCGGACACCCCCTTCCGCCCCCGCAAAGGACGAAAATCTGGAGCATCCACAGAATGAGACTATTAGACCTGACTGTCGAGCTCTCACTGCTACAAAACTATTTGTAATTTTTCACTGCAGAACTCAATGTTAGAAGTTATTTTTTTTGCACAGAGAGCTCACTGCTTGATTTTCAAAATTTCGCCCCACCCCTTCCGCAGCCGTAAAAACGAAAATCTGTTGCAACCACAATTTTGAAGATAGGAAATTTAAAAACGCAGAATCGTAGAGAATGACTATATCTACCAATTGCTGGATCAGATCGGATCATTATTATAACCAAAAGTAACAAATCAATTTTCAGTGGCTACGCAGCGCCCGTCGACACGTTCTGACTGATTTTCTGTCTCTCTCGCACGCACTCTTTTCGTATAGTGTAGCCATACTGACTATGTATCGGGTATAAATGTAGAGTATTGGGGTATCACAACGTTCCCCTCGTTTTCGTTTGGTCACGTGAGTTTCAAAATGGTGTGTGTGTAACTTCAAAAGTCAAGTTTTGTCCCTTTCCCACTCCCATTAATCAGGAGTAGAAGTGGGATGCAGTGAAGAAGAGAAGAGAGAATCCAAGTGAAGTTCATAAAAGGGTGAGGCATTCCCAATGTCTGATCTGTCCTTGTTTAGTGTGTCTGTCTTCCGCCCTCTTATGCCTCACCTTATATTAATAAATGACATTTTGTGCTGTTATTGGAAATCATTTTGTGCGTTTCGCTTGCGGTTTCGGTGCGGCTTTGTCGTAGCTTCGCAACTCGTAGTACGCTGACTCTCTTCATCAGAATCGTAAGAATCGGACAAGATTATGGGTAAGTGAGAAAAGAGACGAATGAAATTATGTTGCTACCCACTGTTTATACTTTACTTTTCTTACCAATGATTATAAGAACACTTGATTTTCAAACCCGATACTCAAAAAGAGTATATGGGGGTATTCGATTTGTGGGGAAGCAAGCTTTTCCGACCCCATGAATTATTTATAATCTTGATCAGTATTGGGTATCAATGTAGAGTCGCGGCAGTAGCTGCAACACATAACGTTATCTTATTTTTATACCCGATACCAAAATGAGATTGGGGTATAAAGATTTGTGGTGAAAATGGATGTTTAACGTTTTCCGACCCCATAAAGTATATATATTCTTGATCAGCATCAATAGCCGTATCGATTGAGCCATGTCTGTCCGTCCGTCCGTCCGTCCGTGTCCGTCCGTCCGTCCGTCTGTCCGTCCCATTAGCGCCTAGTGCTCAAAGACTATAAGAGCTAGAGCAACGACATTTTGTATCCAGACTTCTGTGATATGTCACTGTTACAAGTGTATTTCAAAACTTCGCCCCGCCCCCTTCCGCCCCCACAAAGGACGAAAATCTGTGGCATCCACAATTTTAAAGATACGAGAAAACCAAAAACGCAGAATCGTAGAGAATGACCATATCTTCTAGACTGCAGAATCTGAATTGATCGTATCATTATTATAGCCAGAATGAAGAAAACAATTTCATTTTTTCGCCCTGTCTCTCTCTAACACACACGTATCATAGCCGGCCTTGCCTATTGCGCCCCATGAGTTCCAAGATCTCAGAGACTATAAAAGCTAGAGCAACCAAATTTGGTATCCACACTCCTGTGATATCGGACCTTGACAGATTTGTTTCAAAATTTCGCCACCCCTTTCGCCCCGCAAAGGACGAAAATCTGGAGCATCCACAGATCTCAGAGACTATTAGACCTGACTGTCGAGCTCTCACTGCTACAAAACTATTTGTAATTTTTCACTGCAGAACTCAATGTTAGAAGTGTATTTCTTATTGCTCAGAAAGCTCACTGCTACAAGTGTGCATTCGCCCCACCCCTTCATAAACAACGTTGGCAACCACAATTTTGAAGATAGGAGAAAATTTTCAGAATCGTAGAGAATGACTATATCTACCAGATTGCTGGATCAGATCGGATCATTATTATAACCAAAAGTAACAAATCAATTTTTTGCTCGTCGACACGTTCTGACTGATGTAGCCATACTGACTATGTATCGGGTATAAATGTAGAGTTGCGGTCGCAGCAGCAACTCACAACGTTCCCCCTCGTTTTATGTTTATTTTGTGGTGTAAAACTTATATCCATAAATTACATCCACTTATTATTTCTTTAATGGCTCTGGCTCTGGCTCGCTGGAATGGCCGTCGTTCGGTTCATTTAAAATTATTTAAAATGCTCGCCATTAAATTGGGGAATATTTCATGCTGCACTTCAATTAATGCGAATGTTGCCAGTGACAAAACAAACGATAATTATCGGATATTCATTTACGTGTGAGGGGTAAAACGAGCATCAGTTTTAATGACCCATTGGTACAGTAGGATCCATAAATATGAGGATGATGGAATTGCTATTTAAATGGTGCGATAAATAGAGACATGGATTAACAGCAGATAAGTGTAGATACACTTTTGCAACGCACTGTATCATATAGGATAATTTTTGAGCATTCTCTATTAATTTGGTTAATGGATGAGCACTCTTTCTTGAAATACAGTTGATCGGATTAAACTCAGGGATACTTGAAATTCCATCAATTGATCTGTATGAGAGAGCGGAACGGATATCGGATTAAACTATAAAAATTCAACAATAAAAGATGAATCTTTCGATTCACAATTTATTATAACAAAATGTCATGTATTGCCATTTGGAAATATTAATGAAACTTTTATGGTACCACACCTTAGAAACAAAGAACTTGTGGAGTGCCTCAGGGGATGGAAAAACATTATTATTTCATGCTTTATTTAGATAATTGAATTTATGCATATGTTGCATATGTTAGATGGATGTGAATGTGCACTCTAGAGATCTTTCGTTAATGGACTTTCCACAAATCTTTCGATGATATCTCAAAGCAAAAGGCAACTGAAGAAGAAGTAATTAATATCCCACAATTGGAGTCACAGCCACAGAAACGCCGTGCAAACATCTAAAGCCAATCTCTACCGCCTCTATCTCATCTCGATATCTACAATAGCCAGGCTCTCCGTCCCGCCCCCCCGTCCCGTCCCGTTCAGGCCTTGAACAACAAACTGGAGGCTATTCTCGTAGTTGGAT
Source organism: Drosophila lowei (assembly GCA_008121275.1). Taxonomy (NCBI): domain Eukaryota; kingdom Metazoa; phylum Arthropoda; class Insecta; order Diptera; family Drosophilidae; genus Drosophila; species Drosophila lowei. Next base: position 25,806,324 of record CM017779.1, read on the forward strand.
TGTATGGATTGTGTGGATTGTGTTCCACTTTGCTTTGACAAGTGGGAATAAAATAATACTCTCGGCAAAATGAGGCAAAATATTTATGAACTGCTGACGTCGACACTCAGGATGGAATGAGAGGGAGCCGTGGGGGACGACTCACTGAGTTGAGGCCGAGTTAAGCTCACTTCAGTGCATTTATTTTGCGAATTTCATTTATCAGCCACGAGCTCCACAGACGTCAGAGCTGGGCAGGAAGGGCAGGACAGCAGTACAGCATTACAGCAGGACCGTCACTTGGATGGGAATGGACTGTCACTGTCGCTGTCGCTGTCCCTGTCCCCACCCCATCCACACTCCACTAAGGAATCAAGGACCACAGAGAAGCTTATCGTAGCAAATCCTATTGTCGTCATATTGACATAACCGCAGAACCATCAGAATCGCCACCCAACCCCAAAAATAATCCTCTCCCTTCCTTCTTTCTTCATTCTTCTTCCTTCTTCCTCGTGATGCTTTTGCTTAGGGCTTTTTCAGCGAAATAACTCTGGCTCTGGCTCTGGCTCGGGCTCCTTTGTGCCTTTCACTGCGGTCGCTTGCTCGCACTGAATTGGTCGGAGTGGAAAGCGACTGCCAGTTGTTGCTATTTGTGTGCGTCCTGCACTATAGGGTACTACATGTATTACAGATGTTGGCAAAGCAGAGAAGGAAGTCTTTCTTGATCAGCATCTGTCTGAAACTTTTCATAGAATTTTGGATCATCCATACATCTTCCCAGAGAATGATGGGCTGAAAATGTATCAAAATCAAAAAGCTTCATCATATAACTCCTATAGGAACGATGGCTCTTCAAGGGTATCACGTGCATCGGACTCTAAAGCAGTCCTTCCTCTGTTGTTGCTTTGTTGCTGTCCCATTTACTGCTGCTGCTGCTGCTGCAGTGCCTGTTGTGTGTATCCTTTCGCTTTTCAGTGGCTCAAGCAGCGTAAGGACTTGGTGGAACTTATCTTTTACAGCGACTCGTTTGTAAAATGACAAAATGAATGGTGCGGTCAGCAGCTCTTCGTCTTTGTCCTGCTCCATTGAGTTCCTGAACATTCCATCAAATTTCACATCTTCCCGCCGCATTTTCCTAAACAAATTGAGAGGCAATAAAGGACAATAAGGATACACTTTGAGGGATACAAGTGTTGTGATAAATGAATGAATAATAACTTGACTTTTTGAGTGTGAAATAGGACCATCAATAAATGCTTTAATTTCTTTCTAAGAAAAATAAATAAATAAATTTTATTTATTTATTTATTCTGTCTGTTTAAAATACCTGTGCCATGGGTGTACTTAAATATTTTTTATTAATTAATATAAAAGTGAAAAAAGTTATCTCTGATGGTCGTAAAAAATGAAAAGTCATTAGGGAAACCATTGGTGCTGTCCAACTGGAATGCGGACAGGAAGTCAGACACTTTTTAAGGTGAAACGTATGCATAATAATGTGAGTAACGGCGGCTATATTCCCCCTCGAATTAACTTTGGTTTTGCCTTTATTTTCGGAGTCCCCATTGAGGACTGCAGAAGTCCCCCCCGCAGGGCCATTGCACACTGTACTTATTTGCGGCAGGCCGCACACACTTTTTATTCGTGGTCGAAATGCAAAATGTGCGCCGTCATGTTGCCAGGCTGCGACAGCGCACGGCCACATCCTGAACCCATCTCGGTCCCATCCCCATTGCGCACTTAAACTCACCTCAGTGTCGGGAGGGAGGTCCGAGTGGGTAGGAGGAGAGCCAGAGAGCTAGAGAGGAGGCAGGCGCCTGGCCATGTCGTAATTAGCAGGGTACAGCGTTGCCGGCGATAATTAATGACGTTGGTCACGTTGGTTTCATGTCGATTTCATTTCATGACACGGCCGCAGGCAGGCAGCTCCCTCACCTCACCTCCACTCCACTCCACGCCACGCCACTCCACTCCTCCTGTGCGGTGATTTGTCAAGCGTTCTCATTGAAAAATACAGAAAGAAAATAAAGAAAAACTGCCTCGACCTCGCCTGCATGTAAATCTACATTAAATTGAATTCCGCCTGCGAGAGAGAAAGCAACTTTTGTTTTTTTCTCTGCTTTTCTGCTTTTTTTTGCTGCTTCTGCTCCATTTCGTTGGGGCCTTGATTAAGCGCCTGACCATTTTGAAATTCAATGCAATTTGAACTTTCAATTCAGCTCGATTCGATTCGATTCGTTTCATTTGGATTCGATTGCTTTCGGGTTGCGCATAATTGAATAATTTATGGCCCCGAGGCCAAAGTTGTCTTTGATCAAGTTTTCCAAGCGGCTCTCTCTTCTCCTTTTGCTCCTACTCTATCTCCCAGTCGCTTTTTGCATCGCTTTAACTTTACATTTTCAATTGGATTATGCAGTTTACATGTATACCCTTTCGGCGGGGTATCCACCAACTGAAAGCAGACCAGAAGGACCCAAGAGTGCTCTACCATACACCAAACAGTTGGACCCCTAAATATACCCTTTCTTCTCTTTTAGTTGTTAAAACATACACGACCGAATAGAATCCAATTCGATTCGTTGTTATCCCAGACTCATTTTATTAATTGTTGTTTAAAAGAGAATGAATTCTGGGTCGATATTTACATATCACTTGATTTGCCAAATTTTCTGGGCAGCTCTTGAGCGCCAGTCCACCGGCGGACTCCATTCGAGTTGATTAGAGTGAAAATTCCAACGCAGCTTGTTAACTAATTGAGTGACCATTTGCACCCATCCCCAGCCCCCCAACCAGCCTCCTCTCCGGCTATAAAATTAATTAAATTCATTTTGTTTGATATGGCAGCGCTCATAGAACTGCAACTGAAAGCAGAAGCAATGTCCAGGCTCATATCGGATACGAGCCAGGAGCCAGGAGCCAGCAGCCAGGAGTCGAATGCCTTTCAATAATGCAAAATGTTTGATTTACTTGTATTTGCCTTTGCCAGAAATTCTCACAAATATTTGCATATAATACAATGTGCAACACACACTCTCTTTCACGTATCTAAACATTAAATACTTAATTCGCTTAGCCGTAATGCATTCGACATCGAAATGAGGCATTGGGTGGCTGAATTTCATCGAATTAACTGCCAAGAGCTGCATTTTCCACCCGGTACTCGAAGAGTTCTTGAACAGCATCCATGGCAGAGTGGGGTAAGAATTCTAATTAGATCATGTGGCTGTGGCTCCTCTCTTTACCACTATGTTTATCCCATCTCTCATGGCAGGTGAAAGCTAAATTGATCCTTTAGCAATCCCACGAAAATAAATCTTCTTTTTTTACTGTCTTTACTTTTACGATTATGATTGTTGGAATTTTAGAACTCTAGAACTCAAGTTGACAAATTTAGAAATTTAGAGCAATAATTCATAAGCAGACGGCACTTTGAATAAACTATAACTCAAGCTAAAACTACAAACTGAACTTGTAACGGTTAGGAGCGGGAATAAAACAGGACAAAAAACACAGGAACAAGTTGACAGGTGACCAATACAGTTTGAAAGAGCAGCTCTGCAAGCGATGTAAGTTAGGTTCGGGTTCGAAACCCTCAAAACGATGCCATTTTATAGCCGTTACAACAATGATTATCAATCATGCACCACAGACACACTTACATATAATAACATACATATATATGATATATAATAGTTATAAGGAACCTACTTTGTACCTACACAAAACATACAATACATGAAACCTTCATACATACTATATACTATATACAGATACATATATTTTGAATAGAAAGAAAAACAACAACTTTTACAAGTTACTTCTGGCACAAATGCTACATATATACATACTATATAGCCATAACCGGAACATACAAATACATATTTTTGGGTTCATTGTTCTTTTGTAATTTTATATATGTATATGTACATACGCATACATATAGTACCACTATATGTGAATGTCAAGTGTGGATTCATATTTTTGAGATAAAGTTACAAAAGATAAAACAAAAAAACAAAAATGGCAACCAACCGTAAAACGTGAAATTTTTCGATGAACCGATTTTAAAAGAAAACTTTTTAAAAATTGCTATGAAAACGATATACATATATACACCTACACACGATATATTTTGAAATATATATACATATATATTTTACTATATAAGAGTTCAGATTTAGACTAGAAGCAGCGCATAAAGCTTTATATAAAAAACAAATTGGCACAAATTAAATTTAAAGCATTAATTAGATGTTTTTCGAAAGATAATATTATACATAATGCGTCTATTGGCGCAGATCAGATCAGATATTCACAAAACACACCCTCAGATAGAGATACACCACACACCACACACCACACAACAGAAATAGTAACTTAAGCTATATTCAACCTATTTGTGCGCCTACTACTAGCAAAGAGCGGTACCAGAAGAAATACCTAAAGATGCTATAAGTATAACAGATATATTATGCTATATAGATGAGTACAGAGAAGCGTTATGGTTATATAGCCCGTTGTGTAATTTTATTCTAATTTGTACGTTTCATTTAACTCTTAAGTATCCAAAACAATATGCATATGAATGTTATGATATAGATACATATATAGTATATAATATATATTTATATATAGGTATATATGTATGTATTTATGTATCGGGCAATTCAATTAACTCTGCAATTCAATACAAAGCAAAGCAAATCATTTCATTTCGAATTAAATTTATATTTAAATAAAGATGTAAGCCTAAACATAAAACACAAGAAACGTTTTTTCTATATCTGTCTTTTAAACAAATTAGTTATACAAACCAAAACGTATTTACATAAATGTATACAAAAACAAATCGTATATTTTAATTGGTTTAAAATAAAAACTAAATCAATTTAACTTTTTCCTGGAACGTGTTGCAAACAGTTCTCGTGTTGTATCTTCTGGGATTCGAATGGTCTTTTGTTGTATTCTAGCTGTGCGTAAAATTACAATTATTGCAGACAGTTCTCCTGAGTCTTTTAGGATTTTTGTATTGTCTTTCGTTATATATCTTTGGATATATCCTGACTTATGCTAGTTTCATTGGAACTTGACATTTGAATTAGCAGTCTTATGTACAGGTGTGGTTCTTCTAACTAGTTTATAAAATATGTAAAACTCTTTAAACATACACGCGCAGATAGGCATCAATGGACTCTCGGCAGATGGGACAACTAGCCCCTAAGTCCATGTACCTTTGCATCTGCACCGAGCACTCTGCGCACAGGCATAGATGACGGCAGGGCAGGATCACAATGTTGGTGCGACGCTCCATGCACACCACACAGCCCCCGCTATTTGGTCGGACTCCATCGTTGGCCTTGTTGGAGCCACCCCGTCTCATTCGGTTTAGCTGGTGTTCTGTCCACAGATAAGCGCTCTGCGTTTTCTCTGAGATCTCTGTGCGGGCCCGCTGCAGCAGGTAGATGAGCAGCAAGTACACGTAGCGCCGGAACATGTAGAGAACCAGCAGCAGGACGACGCCAATCGACAGCCGGAACAGACTGTTGATCAAACTCAGGCCGCGGGCCAGAATCGAGTGCACCACAAAGGCCAGTATATAGTCCAATATGGTGAGAATTACCCACGGTAGCAGCAGAATCAGCCAAAGTACAACTTTTCCCAGGTCATCGAGCAGGCCCAAAAAGAACAAGGCACTCGATAGGAGAAAATCTCTGGTATTTAGAAGTCCATCACGTGTGCCGCCATGGAAATAGTCCGCCAGATCCAGGACGTTGTTGTACAGCCTGTTGTAACAGCGTTGGAGCTCGCAGCCGGTGTATTTCATCAGATGCCAGGCCCGATTACTGCCCTCCACCAGACAGTAGCCGACGAAGTAGCTGCCCCACAGAAAATAGTACACGCCGGTTACGAAGGCATTTATAACATAAGCTAGTGGTCGGAGCAGGGCTTGATCCAGGCAGTTAAGAGCTTTGACCAGAAGGTATAGCATAATTTAATTTTATGAGAAACAAATTATATTTAAACAAATTCAAAACAAAATGAAACCAAAACAATGACGCCGATTGAAACAATAGAACGATTGTCAAACTATCGTGAGTAATGCCTGCTCTTATCGATAGTGTTCAAGGTGACGGCGTGTGAGGTGGGATGCAATGACGTCACAAATTTGTATTTATTTTGTTTTATTTTGATGTTTGAATAGTTGTGAAATCATAGTGCTCGGTGTCAGGGTAAGTATTTAAATGAAGTGCTATATTCGGGTTTTTTCAAGATAGTATGCTATTAATTGTATTCTAAATGTCGTTTATATATTATTCAAATATAAATACAAAAATCGAAAGGAATATTATTGAACTCTGTGGATTGTTAGCGATATATAAGTCGATATAGATGTGGAAACGATAGTAGGGCGGGCATTCAAAACAGTATTCTTAAGTTCTGAATCATTTTTCAAAAGGATGCCTGAATGTGAAATGTTCCGTCTATAAAATTTGAATAAAAATTAATGCTGTAAATAGTAAAGCAGTCAGGAAAGGTGAATATTATACTCTAATTCACTGGGACTGCAAAAAATAATCTAGGAATCAAAAAAAGGAACATAGTAGTATTCCATGAATATACAATCACATGTACTTCAGTACATCCATCAGATTGTCAGAATTGCTCAATAATCTTTTAGCAACGAATAAAAAAATTTGCAACGAAACACAAAAAATCGGTATAGTCTGTGCTGAAACGGTTAAGCGAATAACACAAAAACACAACAAACCAGTAAAAATATCAAAAAACTTCCGCTTTATCCCTTTTCAACATCTCGAACATCGTGTGTGCTCGCTCTGTTTAACTGAAACGCAAGACAGACAGTGCTGTGAGTGAGGGAGAGCACTAGTGAAGGACTTTTTGCACGAAAGAGTACGAAAGGAAATTCAAAATGTTTGCAAACTTGTTGCGGGGGTGCCGCCAGCGTGTGGGATGGCGCCCAATGGCACGGCGTTATTTCTGCTTAAATCTAGTCTACAAGGTGAGTGTTTCCACAAGCGATATATTCCCAGTTAGTATTCCCACACACGTCCTCCTCCTGCGCAGGATGATTACGTTGAGAAGTTGCGGAAGAGCTTCTACGCGGAGGAGCGCGGCAGCAAAATGCTGTTGCCGACGTACAAGAAGGCCATGCTCTATCCGGACGATCTGGCCATTAGAGATAATGTGGGCGAGTACACCTACTTCCAGCTGTATATGGCGGCCAAGCGACTGTCCATACAGATCTCCAATATATGCGGTAGATATTGAACCCCTGGCACCTATAGAGTGGGTCACTCACTCCTCAAAGTTTGTTCTTTCAGGCAGCGGCGCTTCGTTGCCTGTGGGATTTTTCTGTGCAAACGATGCCATGTGGATTGTGATGCTGTGGAGCTGCTGGATGTCCGGCCAGGTGGCAGTGCCCCTGCGTACGAGCCCAAGCCTGGAGCTGTTGCGTCTCCAGGCGATCGACTGTAAGGCAAACCTGTTCCTTGGCACTCCTGAAAACGCGAGCATTATCGACGAACTGGCCCAGACCCTGAAAGCGGCCACCATTGTACTGGACCATGACTTTGTGCCGCCAGTGAAGGAAATCTCCTCCACATCGGTATACGCCCAGCAGCTGGTGGTCAGCGGAGAGTCGGGCGTTCTGATGCCCGAGGCCATGCTACCCAATGACTTCTACGAGAACAGCATAGCCATGCTGCTGTACACGTCCAACGAGAGCCACAGCCCCAAGCCGGTGCTGCTCACCCACCGCAATGTCGACGCCCAGATCCGCTGCCTGATCAACACCTGGCGCCTGGGGCCCAGCGACACCCTGCTGCCCCTCCTGCCGATGGTGCACATGCACATCGCCATTGGGGCAGTGCTAGATGTTGGCGGCAATGTCGTACTCGAGCCGGGCTGCAACGCCAGCAGCATCTGGAATTCGCTGCTGGGCGTCAACCTGTCGAGCAAGAAGCGCTGCACCTGCCTCCTGGCCAAGCCCATCGTGTACAAGCAACTGATTGCCGAATACCAAAAGATGTTCCTCAAGGACGAGCGCATGGTCGAGTACATTAAGAAGCACTGCAGCGAGAAGATGCGTTTAATGGCCACTGGCTTTGCTCTGTTGCCGGATTCAGTGTTCAATTACTGGCGCGATATCACCGGCCATCACATTTTGGAGTACTACGGTACGCTGGAGACGGGCTTCGTCCTGGGCCATACCATCGAGGAGGGTCCGAAGGAGCTGCCCAAATTCCCCCAAGTTCCCCAAAAAGGTGTCCCCAAACCAACTGCCAGATTCGTTTCATCCAACTACAAGCCGCGCACGCTGGGCTCCCCTCTCCAGGGGGTCACTGCCCGCCTGATGGGTCCAACGGGAGAAGAGATCTTCAAGTGCCAGAACCATGTCGCTGGCCCCGTGAAGACAGGGCCTTTGAGTGAGGCCTCCAGTATTCCAGTGCGTAATTTTGATCCCGCCAAAGCTGTTGTTATCGGAGCGCTGGAGATTGCCTGCAGGCCTCTTTCTGTTGAGGAGCTCCCGGCCGGAGTGGAAGTGGAGGAGATCTTCATACCCACCGGCGACATATGCGCCTACTACAACGACAACTTTTACTTCATTAGCAAGGCGTGCGATGTGATGACCGTCGGCGGTCTCCAGATCAACGCCTCCGAAGTGAAGAAGGTGCTCCTCTCGCATCCAAAAATCAACGACGTGGCCATACTGGCCATCCCGGATACTGTGTGGGGCAATCGACTCTGTGTCATTTGCATTGTCTCGCCCGACGTCGAGATTGAGCTGGAGACAATCGAGACATATTGCCAGGAACACTTGCCGCCCTACAAGTGTCCCCATGTCGTAAAGGTGCTTGTCGTCAACTAGTGGGCCACTCCTTCGACATCTATAGACATTTCAATGTACATTATGGAGCTCCAAGGGTAGATGTGTTTATGGGGCACGGCAGGGACCAAACAATTATTTTAAAACATGACTTAAAAACAGGATTTCTTAATATATAAAATGTCAGGAATTGCCCTGACATGCCATGAACTTTTCTTAAACTTTGATCTGATTAAAATCAAGGCATTAGAAATTTCTATTAAAACACATTTCTGTCTTTATTGCCAGCTCATGGAAAAAATCGCTTCAACGACATTCTTTCACCTTGCATTCCATTCTTTTCACAATGCCTTTTCACAAGGACCAGAGGAGGGAAATTCTAGCTTCTTGGAAAAAGGACTCGGCAGCTTCCTATCGGAATCCCTCTTTTGCACTCGTTCGAGAGAGGATTTTTTGCATAGCAGCGAGCGGCATTGGAATGCACGGCACGGCATGGCGATGCCTGCAAATAACGGGAAATGACAATGGGGTCCATGTAAATAGGGAAGGAATTCATTCAGAAAGTTTTTAATGCTGCCCGATTTGTTGTTTTTTGTTGTTGTTGTTGTTGTTGTTCGATCCATGAATATTTTCCAAGATTAATTGCCGTCCAAAATGTTTTGCAGTTAGCGTACTAATTAATTTTTATTCAGTTGTTTTTCTTGTATAAAAAAGTATAATCATTGTTTTTTCACTTGACTATTTTTTAGCGCTTTTTGTTTTTGTTGACATCAACCACTGATACAGCTGGTTGAAGGGGACCAAATACTTGATAAAATAGATCTGACCCGATGTCAACCAGCTACATACAGCGTTGCACATAAGCACACTCGTCACATCCACAGAATTGAATTAAATTGAATATTGTTTGCATTTCATTAAGCACGTTTTGTTGCCAGCTGCCGGACAGCCGGACAGCATCGCATCAATTTGTGATCCACTATATACCGACGGCAATCGCATAAATCAATGCCATTCCCACTAATTACACGCCATTGTTGTGGGCGGGAATTATTTTTTGTATTTTTGTTAAACAATATTAATTGAATAAAATATGCATGCATTCGTAATTCGAATGCAGTAAATCACGAAACAGGAATGACAGGATACCCCCTGTCTATTAATGAATTTACCTTTTTGATATTTTCAAACCACTCTTCGGGCACTCTGGATGTTTCCTTTGTTGATTGTTTGATTGGTTTATTCTGGGCTTATTAATGTATATATATATATATATTTGCTATAAAACCAATCAGAAAATATGATTATTTCCCAGGTATTTCCCATATGGAAATTTATTCCAAATTTTGTCAACTTTAAAGGTTTTTTACTGACCAAACCCCACCCACCGCACTATCTCTGGCTTATTCCATTCATTCACGCCTTCTCCCACACAATCTCTCGCTCTCTCTCTCTTCTCTCTTTCTCTATATGGCTTTCATTCTGCTGCTGCTGCTGCTGCTGTTGTGCTGCTTGCGCCACATTAGCTTCATTTGTTCTATTGTTTTGATTATGATTTACAATGCCCAATGCGTGGCTTTTGTTGCTTGCGGTACTTTTCACGCGCGCGTGTGTGTGTGTGCGTGGGTGTGCATTTGTGTTGAACAAAGCATAATACATACAGAATTTGCATACAGCGAAAAGAGACAAAGGAGAGTGGGGGAGTGAGGGAGCGGGATGGCTGTATACCACACAATAAATTTCGTTTAAGCTGTGTGCCAAAATGGTCTTTTGTGAGAGTAGAGGGTATGCAAAGGCTATAATGATCCCGATCAGATGTTGGCCAACCAAAAAAGGAAGAATTTTCTCTTATTTTGAAGTTTTTTATAAGATCAAAGCCCAAGCCTATCCCCCGTATTTCCTTAGGAATGCCCTTTAAGGGGTATCTACATATTCGGCCTGCCCAATCCTTAATTACTTTGTTGTTTGTGTTGTTGTTGTTATTTTCTCTTAATTCCCACACACTCACAAACCCGTTATTAACGCTTATTAGGCCTTTGGTGGAGTGCGGAATACCGCAGGGTATTGAAACGTATTTCCCTACACAAATCCCAGCCCAATCGAATGTTTAATTTGCTGGCTTTAATTTTCGATAGAATAACATTAATGACTTGGAAATTTTGCAATCGACTTCTAGTAGAATTTGCTCTTCTCGAGAATTGTCTCAATCGCATGGTCGCGCTTGGCCGGCTCCTCCCTGCCAGGACGTGGATCCTTTGTGGCATTCAGTTGCTTGGTGACAACGATATTGCCTGGGGGCGTCGCAACGGTGGACAGAGCCTTGCTGGTGCTGGGCTCCTCCGCCAATTGGTCGGGGAAGAAGTGCGCCTCCAGCTGGCGCACACCCTCGGCCGTGCTCAGATCGTAGGCAAACTTCAGGTACTTGTCGAAGAAGCTCTTGGTCTTGTTGTTCTGCTCGGGATTGGGAGACTTGGACTTGGACTTGGCCAGGGCCTGCGCCTGGGGCTCTTTCCATTCTTTGGACTTTTTGGGCGAAACAATTTGGGGTTTGGGCACGGGTGTCGCGCTTCTTGGGGCCTTGACTGGAGTGGGCAGACCAGGGCTCTGATATGTGGCTACGTCTAGGTCTTGAAAATACCACTGCCCGGATCGCTTCAATCGCGTCAATCTGATCGACTGCATGGCATCCCGTTCGATCTGGCACGCGGAGTCCTGGGGCTTGGTCTTGGCCGGGGGGGTCTCCGCGGTCTGCTTGCGGAAGACCAGCTGCCGCTGAAGGGACTGGCCTTTTTCCTTCGGTGCAGTCGATTCGGCCACGGTCTTCGAGAAGTCGATGATCTTCGGAGTCTTGGGTTTGCCTGGCACCGCCGGCTTTCGTGTCGCTAGGTTCTGCGCCATGTTTTTGCAGAGAAATACTTTTTGAAGAGAACACTATTTCGAAATATTATGGAATAGAATTTTTGAACAAATTATTCTATTGAAATCTGAAAATCAACTGAGAATTTCACAATCGAAAGGCAAAAACATTTGATGAGAAATGCAAAGGAATTTCTTTTGGGAATAATTCAATTAAAATTTAGAGAAAGAGAAAAATAAAGAGAGAAAAATATGCTTTCTCGAGTTCTGCATTCCAGGATTTTCCTACGAATTTAAAAAATATAATACACAGAAGCATTTGCCAAAGGAATTTGTACCCAAACGAAAGGTTTATAATCCTCTTAGATATAAAGTCCTTTTGCTTTTCCCGTTATTTTCCGCCACGAAACGACAAAAAGTCAAAGCTTAAAAAGTGAGTAATTTAACAAAAGCGAAACGAGAAAGAGAGATCCAGAGAGAGAGATAGAGAGAGAGTTATTTTGCTGGATTACTTTTTTTTCGGACAGCTAGTAAAAAATAAATAAAAAAAAAAAGGAAAATAACAATTAATTCCGGATAAACACATTTTATAATTAAAAAATTCCTTTCGTTTCTTGACGAGTTCACAAAAACAAAGACAGCGGGGGAATGAAGCAAAAAGAAAGAAAGACCAAAAGAAATTAAGTGAAAACAGCCAGAGAGAGAGAGAGAGAGAGAGAGAAAGGACAGACAGACAGACTGAAAGGAGCAGGACACGAGGCGACTGAGTGACGACAGGCAGGACGCAGCTTAGAAGACTGACAGCCAAGACTGGCAGATTGTAGAGGGGTGGGGCAGGGGGGACATCAGGCAGAAGCGGAAAGGAGAGCCAACTAAATGCAACACATGGCGAATGCGCAATGTTGCCTGGAATTTGACGAGAAAACAAAAATTTAATCATCCTTTCAGGGCACACACAGAGGGGGGTGCGGGGTGCCTCTAAGCTGATTAGGGTTAACGAAGGGAAGGAGAAAGGAGCACGGACCTTCGCTAATTTCTTCTTTTTCTAGATTTTTCTCATATTCCATTTTAGATATTTTTGTTTTATTTTTTGTGGAGGGTATTTGCACTGCATTGAGAGGAGCGTATTTGAAGACATAAACCATAGCATATTCTAGATCAAAGGAATGTTTTTTTTTTTGGTATTTGATCGCTGAATGTAAAATTTTTTTTAAGATTTAATACGTTTTATGTCGACTGACGGACGCGAAGTGTGGATTAGAGGAATAAATCAGGGCCTTTTCCATTAATTTATATTACTAAAATTATTTTAGACCATAAAAATCGAAGGACTTTAGCTTATATTAACACCCCAAATGGGAAATGGATGCTAATTTATTTTAGATTTAACTGAATTTTACCTTTTCCCCATCGCTTATTGCCCAGCAGATAAGCCAACAAATTTTTGCATGTGTTTTGGATCCGAAAGTGTATCTAAACGTCCGCAATCCTATATATCATTTATTTCTTTTTGGCTCTTCTCCTTTTTTCCCCTTTTTTTTGCATTTCCGCGGAGCCAGTAATTTATTGTTTGTTGCGTAATTAACCTGCCTCGTGGCCGCGTTGTTGGCTTTCACACTCTTCTGCTGCTGCCTAATGACGTTAGATACATTACATTTTGCATGCCTCAAGGATGAGGCAGCAGTCACCATTTTATCGTATTTTTTCTGCATTTTTTTCCGGCGCGGAGGGCGAGAGAAATTTCATTTCATTTTTGGTGATTCGAGTCTTATCTGGGTGTAAAGTCGTCCACGTAATTAGTTTCATCCCACGGTAGACTCGCAGGGTCCCGTGTCCGCCCTGCCCCCCCTCTTTGGCGACCTGTGCCAGAGCTTTTTTTCGCCCCTTTTTCGCTTACATTTCAGAAAATTGTGCGCAGCTTGGCTAAAAGTTGGTGGATAGGGGGCCAGGGGGGTCAGGGGGTCTGCAAAGATGTAGCTAACTGAAGGGGAAAAAGGTTGTAAGCGGTGGGGCTGGGGGGAGTTGGCTGGGCCAAATGTCAGCTTAGACCCTCGCAGGGAATGCGAAATGACAGGCAAATTAAAGCTGAGTGGATGGTTTCGGATTCGGGGATTCGGGTAGGGATTGGGGACTGGGTACTGGGGATCGGGTTCTAGCAGGCGGCGGACAATCTATCAGAGATACATGTTACCTGATAAAGGTATTAAAATAGCCACGCTTCAGCGGAACAGAAGGAGAGAAATGCCTGAAAAACAAAGTACAAATCTCCACTGACATCTGCTGGATGTATATTTGAAATGGAAAAAGTTTCTGACAAACAGAACGGGCTGAAAAATCCTATATATAATTGGATTAAAAGTCAATTTTAACAGCAACTGTCTGTTTCAGTGAAGGAACAACTGATTAAAGGCAAGAACTTTATGGACATATCACAAGTTTGGACATTTTCGCTGATGGGAAACTAAAACTGTACATTCGATGGGTTTCTGGGTTTTTTAGTTCAGCGAAAATGCGACTAGACTCGGGAGAAAATTAAATTAAATTTCTCATTGATGAAATATGCCATTTTGTGCCAAACAAAAAATATAAATATAAAAAAATATAAATAAAAATATATATACAAATATATATACAAATATACATAAAAATATAAATAAAAATAAAAAAAATATAAATACCAATATAAATACCAATATAAATAAAAATATAAATAAAATATAAATAAAAATATAAATACAAATATACAAACCAATATACATAAAAATATAAATACAAATTTAAGTAAATATAAAATCCAAAATAAATATGAAGCTCCCATACATTTCAATGGTACACGATTTATTTGGGCTGGCATTTGAGCTGGCTCCAGTATCTCTCAAAATGTAGTATATTGCCTTTGTTTATATGTACATATATACTATACATGTAAGGATCTTTATTGAGTTTCCTAGTAGTTTCAAGCTACGTTTATTCCTACCATTTTACGAACATCTTCTCGCTTCCGCAGTCAAACTCTTTCCGCACAAATCAATATACCTTCTTAGCCTAACCTGGACTGCCCATATCGATAGGTAATTGGTAATAATCAGGTGGTTGAAGGGCTGCCAACCCTATATATTATACATATGTTTCACTATCTATACCAATATTACATTCTGCAGTTGGTAATTGCCGAAAGTCATTCCCTAAATATTTAATATTTTTATAAACAGCTTAACTGCTTTTCCCTCTCTTTTGTTTCATAGACCAGCTTCTCCTAGTGCCTCATTGCTTCCCATTCTGCTGCTAATGCTCCAAGTTTTCGTTTACGAGCCTGAGAACTGTTCAGCATTCAACATTCAACATTCAGGATGAAAGGAACATTTGTATTCCTCGAGGAGGGAATTGTTCTGCTTGAAGGGGATCTCTCAGGCAGCCTGTTGCCAATTGTTGAGCAAACAACTATTTACTTGACATTTGTGTTGGGATGTGTTGTTGTACCCCACTCCCTCCCCACAACCCCACAACCCCACTAACTTGACTGCTATTCTTTTCCTTTCATTCGGGTCCTGCGCCATTGTCCTTTGCCTCCTGGCCACCTTTCCCCATTTTCCTGCCTCCGAGAAGAGGCAGTTGCTCTTTCCTACTTCGTTCTGCCGTTGTGCCACTCTCCCGGGCATTAGTGTCAACAGAACAACTTGCAACAACTTCTCACCTGCCTCTTCAGCTGCTCGGGCAGCATAAATCTCTCTACTTGAGTGGCAGTCAATTGCAATTGCCGAAAATATCTGTAAATTGCAACATAAATTATACGCCTAATCGAGTGGGGAAATCTGGTCCCATGTGCTTGGCCGGAAATGGAGTACAAAATGAAGTCAACAAAAAATAAATAGCAGGGCCTCGACATTTGGATACCCAGTAGTCGGTGGAAACTATAGAAGAGAAAGGATTTGCTTGGGGAATGAGGGTAATCTCCAAATGTAAACCGCTTCGAAGCTTTTCAGACTGCGGGGCAAGCCGGGATGCCGCAGGTTGGGCCATCGGGGAGTTTGTGGGAGAGAGACAAGAATTAATGGAATTTTCTGCCAATCGACCAGCCAGGGAAAACCCATTGAATCAAAAGAAAAGAATTGGTGATGGAAAATGCTCAAAACGCTTTTATACGAATACTCAAATGCTCTTGGAAATAGTGCGGCGGCGGATCATTTCACAGGGTTTCGGTTTCGGTGAACATTATGCAAAAGAGAAGTTTATCGATGGCTTCATCGGTGCCCAGGACCAGGTTTTCCAGATCCACATCGGATACCCTTATGTTCAGTTCATCCAACACTCGAATTTTGAACATTTTCCAGCTGTTCAGGATCATCGAAACGCTGCTGCAGGCCTTGTATACGCTAAGATCCACAAGATCCTTGTGTATCTTGGCCACTAATGCGGCTACGGGTCTTGGATCCCGGAACAGGCTACGAGTGCGGCTGTCCAGTGTGATGCCCCGTTGCAGGAGCCAACTGTCGAGCGCCTTGATTTCCTCTGGGAACAAACAATTGTCGTCCATTTTTCCTCAGATTCAAATTTTGTAATGACAAAAATTTATAGATATTTCTGTAGCTGAAGCCGAGATATTGTGTGCTGAAAAGCAAGTGACAAATTGCCAAAGAGCATCTTGATGAAAGCATTTTCTGCTTTTTTGGGATTTTCCTTCTTAAAACTTTGGAGTTTTCTATTTCATTATTTTGTTATTCATTCATATTCAATATTCATTTGCAATGTTCCAAAAAAGATGCAAGATCATCCGCAATCTATAAACTCGATTCAGACCTAAATATTTGGCCGTTATTCTCGCCGATCTTCCACGTCTTTTCTCTTATCTTTTGATATTTGTCGCTGATACATTCCTCTTATTTTTCAATCGATTTTTTCATGGTTTTTTATTTATTTTTTGAATTCTTTTGCTTTCTTCTTCATTCCAATGGCCTGTATTTCTCCCTTAGATGATATCCGCCTCAATTCTCTTCATTTCCATGGTTCCTATGGAATTCTCTTTATTTCCACCAATGGAATGCATTAAACAGTTACCTATGCCATTTCCATCATTCCTTCTCACTTCTTTCGCTATCTTTTGACACTTTCTAGGGCCTACATCTAGTCTCCATTCCTGCCACTTGATTTGCTCGTTTCCTTGGGCTCCTTGGGCCTGCTCCTGCACGACCCTCGTCCACCGCCCCGATCCCCGATTTATATAATTTATAAACGTCCATCTTTAGGCCCCATATCATCTATAGGGTATAAGTGAGTACTCCACGAGTTCTGTGAACAAAAATTGAAAAATACATCTCTCGCTGTTCTCTCGCTTTGTCTTTTCCTCCCTCCTTCCCCCACTTCTCCCTCTCTCTCCCTCTCTGTTCTGTTGCCGGCGCCATTCGTTGATGTTAACATTTCCGCTTTATTTGTCTGTCTGCCCTTTGGTGCCCGACGCTTTATCTATGCCCCCCTTACACCCCACCAACCCCGCCCATTTTCAGTGCTTTTCCACCTACATTTATTTGGATTTTTGTTGCTGCAGTTGCAGTTTTATTTGTGCTGCTTTCAGCTCTTTTTATCTCTTCAGTGTCGCTGTCCCTGTCTCTGTCTCTGTCGCTGTCTCTGTCTCTGTCTCTCGCTGTCTCTGTCTCTGTCTCTGTGGACGTTGACGTTGTCTAATGTTTTAAATATAAACTCCCAAATAATGCACAAAATAAAAACATAAATCAGCTTTGGATTTCTTTTCAATCCGTACAAAAGAAGATACGGCTATGGCCAGAGGAAAGGGAGGAGCCTGGCAGGAAGGACACGGCAGAGTCCTCCGCCTTTTGTTGTTCAGACTTGTTCGGAAACCATAAATTATTTGCTAAACAAGTTTATCCAACTAATTTGATAGTCCGAGTTTGCTTTCAGTGGTTTTTGGGCTTCGGGAATAAGTTTGAGAGGATATCTGTGGAAGATATAGGAAACCTCTTTGTAGACGCACTTTATTGGGCTTTAGGGAGAGAATTAAACTAGTAAACATTGGCCTAAAGATATACTTTTAGTCGTGGAAGTAATGCCAACTAAATATCCATCGATGGAGCATCCTTTGGGTGGGTCTGCCTCTGACTTGCACAAGTCTCGGACGACTGAGCAAAAGTGACAGTTAAATTTCCCGTCTCCCTCTCTCTCTCTCTCCCTGCCTCTCGCAGACACACAGATGAGCGATCAATCAAATTTGACATGCAAAGTGTGCCACCAAGGACTCTTTGCTCAAACTGGCTCCTGCATCTTGCGAATTGAATCATGAAGTGTGCGGGCACGTAGTCCAGGCAGGGGCTGTAGCAGGCAGCCTTCCTTACCAACTTCACCTGGCCATTTAGCCACACGAAACAGTTAATTAAATGATGAAAGCATTGACGTGTCGCAAGCACTAAACGGACAAGGCAGGGAGGCAGGCAGGGAGGCAGAGAGGCAGAGAGGCAGCCAGGAGTGCTGACATGCGAAACCAAGCGAAACTGCAGGATAGACGGAATGGAATGGACTGGTATGGACTGGTCTGTAAGCCAGGGACTTGCCATCGAGGACTAGGAGCTGGCAACTTGACAGACGCACGTTCACCGAGTCCATAATGCAATGGTAGAGAGCTCCCAGCTGTGGGAGACACGAGCAATCACGAACGAGGGCACAGTGGTACGAGAAAAGAGCCCCACTTTCCATTTTTCACTATATACCAACACTTTATGGCTTCATCGTTGAATAATCAGTCTTTGATTATTGGATCTTGTGTGGAAGATAGTCCCTACTTTACACAGAATCTTCGTGGGATGCACCACTGTGCGTCGGGGTCTTGGGTCACGTACACGCTTCAGTTGCATGTCACACGCCGCTTGATTGGTTGCCTGATTCGTTGATTGCCCTGCTCGGGCGCTCACGTGACAACGCGTAGCCCTCGGGCATTGTCCAAGCAACCGACCTGCGGTTGGCTATCTGCTAGTTTTTCCCCTCCCCAATGCCCATGCAACACCTCTGTGCAACCAACCAGCCCATCTGGCTGTCAGTGCAACCAGGTGTGTGTGTGTGTGTGTGTGCATTCTAATTTTCTCTTTATTTCCACTCGAGAGGCGAGCCGCAAAATCCAAAATCCACCAGCCAATGAGCCAACGCTTGAACGTTGGGGTCGACTCAGTCGGTCATTTGCTGATTTGATTGATTGCCAGATGCCAGATGCCAGTTACCGTTGCATTGGGCCCGGGCCCGGGCCAGGGACCTCCGCCTGTTTGGCCAGCTAATGAACTTACATAAGTGAAACCGTTAACAGGTTATGTCCAACTGGCTTCGCCCCATGTGCTCAGCCCGGGGCCTCCATAGCCATGTTGTGTGTGTTCCGCCCCAACCATTTCTCATGTGGCAAATGTAAACAGATTTTAGGACGAGTTGGGAAGTGCTCGCATGTGGAGTGCTCCTCCAGTGCTGGTTAATTAGCAAAGTTGATAAATTCACGCAGATTTAACATACCAAGTGGCCCGCAAAGTTTCCTCAGTTGCAGATTAGTTTTTCCTAGGTTTTTTCTAGGTTTTTTCTAGTTTTTTGCTGTGTCCTGGGAATGTGCTGCGTTGTGGCTGCCATGATGTCCTGCAAGAAACAGAGCGGAACAAGTCCAAGTGGATTAGTATGGAAGTGCATTGCGTATACGCAGAGTGGGTTGTGTGGAATCCTTTCCAAGTGCTTAATCCCACATTTAAATAGGAAACAAAATCACAGACTTCGAGCCCCAACGAATGAGTATATCAGATTAATTCAATTAACCAAAATACTCCAGAATATATTTCACCATTCATGCATATTTATTTGGGCCATCTTCTGGGCTTCAATTCAATTAACCAACTTTTGGCTGTCGTGTCCTTCCACAATCTGTGCCGCGTGTCAAGCACTCTCTAAGAAACTTCTCCTTGTTGTCCTTGTGTGAAAGCCAAGTCCACACACTTGACAACCGAACGATAATTCTCGTAACTAAATTGTCCAGGCCAAGGCAAACAATTTGGCAAAGACAAAAGTTGTGCAAACAAATAAACTCATCGAAGACACCAGCCCATTAGGTTTGCTCAAAGTAGTTGGACAAACAAATGTGGGAATAGTTGAGGGTTGAGGGAGGGAGGGAGGCATGAGGACTCCAGGTGTCTGGTGGGCTGGAGAGCTGGAGCTGTGGTTTATGCTGAAGGACAGCCACAAGAGACTGCCACAAGGGCCAAAGAGTTGAAGAGTTTCAGAGTTTTGCTTGTTTTGGAATTTAGTTTACGATTTTTTGGGATTTTTGGGGAAGCTAAAAGAGCATAGAATTGGGATCGGTCTTCCTCTATCAATCTAGTGATAAATCCAGCTGCTAATTGATAATTAAACCCATCATAAAATACATCTTTAACAACGCATGAATTACCTTTAGAATATATTATATTTAATATTTAAAAGTGCATCCCAAAGTCGGAATATCCTTGGCTTTGGCTCTCCATTTGCCCTGACTTTCAGTTGTTGGTTCAGTGAAAGGTTAACTCCCTAACAACTACCGCAAACTGCATTGACTGACAAGTCGAGTTTTCATCTCTTTCTTGTCTGGTTTTTCTTTTTTTTTTTCACGCTTTACAAAAAGTTGCAGCAAAGATTTTGAAGCTCGAAGCAGAGACAACATAAATCATGAACAGACACAGCCAAGTCCGAGGGAGAAGCCGGAGCCGGAGCCGTTGAATTGTGTGTGTGGCAAAACCACTTTGAATGGTGGCAGCGGGTGGGCTGGCTGGCTGGCAAGAGCTCGTCGGCAAGTTTGCCACAAAACTGCGGCAGCAGCCGCAGAGCTGAGAATGGAACCCCCAGAATACCAGAACACCAGAGAGAAACCAGAAGACGACGAAGACGAAGAGGAAGCAGAAGCAGAAGAAGTGGCAGCTGGAAAACCGCAAAGCGTTTTTGGTCTTTTGCTGTTTTGGCGGTGGGGGGCACGGCTTGGGGTTGGGGTTGGGGTTGGGGCTTCCTGCCAAAGGATTTGTCTGCAATGGCTTGAAATGGCTTTAAAGGGGCCATCAAATGGTGGCTAAACTGTTGAAGCTTCTTCGGAATGTTGCAACAACCTATCCCGGGTAGGGGAAAGCTGCGCTGCAATTGCCACGGCGATGGCAACTAAATTGAAAAGTGCTGAGCAGAGCTAAACGCCCGAAAGTAGGCAATGGATTCCGGGCTGCCCCTTGACCCCCAGAGCTGGTTTCGTTTCATTTCTGTTTTGCGAGCCACCGCAAATAGGATGTTTTTCCACTCTCCCCCCCCTCTCTCCCCCTCTCTCTGGCTTTCTATGTTTTTCCTTTTTTGTGCTGCTGCTGGACATATCCGGCGCTCGTTTTCCAAAATGCCAGGATGTCTGGCCGGGAAAATGGGTGCCCATCCACTGCCCTTCCTTCGAGAGTGTAGTAGAGAAAAGTAGTCACTCTCTAGACACTATTAATTTGAGTCCTTTGCTCTACAGAGCATTTATTTAATGTTTTTTTCGTTTGGGCTTCAATTTGATTTGTGGCTTGTTTTTTGAAGAGAGACTCAATTGGTGGAGAGTAAATGCTTAAAGATGCTTCAAACAGGGATGCAAAGAGGGTGAATTGGCAGACAACGTATCCTGTAAGGATATATAAAGCATATCCTCTCTTTCAGCATTGTTTCGGGATAAAAGCTGCTAAAAACTTTTTAAATTTTGAACTTTCTTTAAATCCCACTTACTGTTTCCTTTATTTTATTTCCATTTCTCATTCCTCAATCGCTAATTTCGTGTCCTTTGTATTTATTGATGACAAATCTTTGGCTTTTGTTCTGTTGGTGTGAATTTCCACAAATTGTGGCACTGTACCACCTCCTCGATGTGGCCATTGTGTGTCGGTGTCTCTTTCTTCCTTACTGTCTGTCTTTGTGGCCTTTTGATGAGGACGTGCCCACTAACTTGATTGCCATTTCAATTGACCGCAGTTTTAGAATGCTTTTTCTCCCCCCTCCACCCTCGCCCTTCCACCCATTGCCATTGGCATTGGCATCGAGGCCACTGCCTTTTGTGCGGGGCCGGGCCTTTTGTCCACTTCCGCATCATTACGGACTCTGTCGCATGCCGCTTTTGTCAGGCTCATTTTGCCTCCATGTCCTTTCCGACTCTCCTTTTTTGTGGTTGGCGAGAAGCTAATCCGTCGCGCTCATTGAATGCTGCCCCACAGAGGAATCGGCATCGGAATCGAAAGCGGAGTCTGAGCGAAGCGAAGCGGGGCCAGTCGAGCGGAAGTAGCCACAGCTGCCGGATGCATCGATAACCATTTACGAGGGAATGTGACCATGTCTGTACGAGGCACGAGTATAAGAGTGTATGTGTATGTGTATGTACACATGTGACACAAGCTCTTTTTGTGTGCAGCTTTCTCTATTGGGGAGGAGGAATTTCAATTAGCGTTTGGCTTTGACGGGACAGATCCGCCCAGAAAAGTGTGCTACGAAAAAACTATTTGTACGAATATTTCATGCAATTCAGCGAATCGAATGTTTAAGGTCCTTGCGTTGGGCACCCGTAAACGGAAATACCATTTTATATGGAGTTTTTGTGGTAATGCCAGCCGGGCAGCCCTTAAATAGTGCAAATCTGATAAAATGCCGAGTAAAATGGGTGTAAAATTTGCACAACAATAAAACAAAATCAGAAAGGAGTGCGAAACAATGGAGATTACGGGGGAGCGAGACAGAGACCTTTGGCCTTTGTCGTAATATACACCATTCTCTCTTCCCCCTTCCCCTGTATGGCTCTTCACCTACTTTCAGAGCACTTTAAGACCCGTTATGGGCCTGGGCTTGGTCTTTTTTAGCGCCCTTTTGTTTCCGCACTCTCCAGTCGGTCTCTCTCTCTCTCTCTCTCTTTTATTGTTGGTTGCCTCGCACGTATCACTGCACAAAGGCTGCGAACGAGATGGCAGGCAGGCAGGCCATTACGTGCCTAGCCAAGTGTGTCTCTCTCGCTCTCTTTCTCCCTCTCTCTTTCTTCTTTTGCTGCAATAATGATTGGAAAGTTTCGCTTTGCAGTTGCGTTCCAAATAAACAAAAAAATCTATGGAAATGTACTGCAACCAGTAACGCCCCAGGTCGTAAATATTTGGCAGGCCATGAGGCCATTTGCATAACAAAACTGCATGCGGTGCAGCCATTAAATAATTAGAAATGTGCTTTATTCCTGGAAAGAGAGAGGCAGAGAAAGAGCGAGTGAGAAGGGGGGAAGAGTGTGTTTTTGGGGGCAGAGATGGCTGCTGGCTGGGCAAAAAACTTTTTGCAACGCCTTGGCCATTAAACCGTAATCAACTTTCGACATCATTGGCGCCAAAGGCAAAAGCCACAAAAACTGGCGAGAATTGTAAATTATTTTTTCATCAGCAGAAGCTTAAATACTCTTTTTGTGTGACAGAAAAATTTAAACAGTTTCTACACTGAAAAAAAGAGGTCCCACACTTAAATTAAATATTCGGTTTTTAAATACAAGCTATTAAAATTAAATGGAATAAATAAATATAAGATAAATATAATAAATATTTAATATAAATATAAAACACTTTCAAAAATAAATATACCTATTATATTACATTTTTAGGAAATATATTTATTTTAAATACTAAATATGTTTAATTTAAACATGAAATAAAATTATTTTTTTTGAAATATTTGATCAAATATTTTCATACTCGCGTCAAAATATTTTAAAAATTTCCACTCTTGGTTCAAATGTAATGGCATAAATATTTTAATCAATGTATATTTATTCTTTTTTCAGGGAATGTTTTAAAATCACATATTCCGTCGATAAACATGGTAAATATTTCCTGATAAACATGGCAAAGTTTATATGTACAAATATATCATATAACAAATATCATCACTCGGTGCTCAGCATTTTTTCGATCCGATTGATGAATCAAAGACCTCTCTCTATGACACCTAATGTCCCCCCAACTGAACCTTCGTTGAGATTCATTGCCTTGTTGTTTTATCTTAAAAAGCTTTCGGTTTCTGGCTACGTGGCAAGCTTTGACTCTGACTCTCTAAACAAACGCACTCCCTCTCCCTCTCTTTCTAGGTGACAGCTTCGGTTTACTTTGGTCTCTCTTCATCCAGCTCTAGCTCGGCTCACGATAAACAAAGTTCGGCTCATCTTTCAAAAATGCAAGCCCGAGCACTTCGGCTTATGGCTTTCGGGTGAGGGATGTCTTCGTGTCATGCATTCTTTTGATCAAAGCTTTTCGCAGCTCTCCCTCTCTCTCGCTGTCCCTTTCTACTTATGAAAGCTTTCTTCGGCTTTCTGCTCTCCTGGTTACGGATTTGATAACATGATTTGATTACTGTGATTTTATAAACGACACAGGAGTATGTTTTATCCACGTTAGTTATAACTTTATAACTCTCGGTAATTACGCATCTTCGTTTGAGATCGGCTTATATATATTTTGCTTGGCTTATCTCGTCTTCGTCTTGCTTCAACTCCCTTTGTGGTCTTCCAAGTAAGCTTTCTGCTGCCGCCTCGATTCTGCTCTCCTTTTATTTTCTTATCGTGAACATGCGTAAACATCAATATAATCTCTTATTTGCTCCCTCTTTACCTTCGCTTGAAGTCGTCGGCTTCGGCTTTTCTTATCTTCGACGTCGACTTCGTCGCTTACTTCGGCTCAAGACTCGGCCCTTCTCTTTCTCGCTCTTTCTCTTGTAAGCTTTCGCAGCGTTGGTTTCTTCTGCCTTCTGATTCTGCTCTCCTGATCGTTGATTTCGAATATAATGCGTACTATCCAAGACCCTACCCTATCCATAACTCTCCACGAAAGCGTACTCTAATCGTACCCTCCGATACGATCAAGACATGCCAGATTAAAGTTCCGTAGGGCTTGGCCTTCGGGTATGGGTAAGGGTACCCCTCAAACTTTGGCCGAGCTGCTGGTCGTAATGTGCCCCTCCTCCCCCTGGCTGGAGCTGGTGCCGGTGCCGGTGCCGGTGCCATTCACATTTTGAGGTTAGTTGCTGTCATAAATTTTTAGTGCCCTGACTTGCCTTTTGTTTTTGGCCAAGACCCACTCCCCCCTGCCATTCTTCAGTTTTGCAGTTCTTTTGTTCGCTTTCTCTTGCTCTAATTGGCAGCATTTGATAAATGCAATTGACTTGCATTTTTGTTCTTTTTTTGTGTGTTTTTTAATGGTTTGATTTTAATTGCTCGTTAAGTAGTTTTAATGCCTTTGGGTGTGTGGGGGGGGTGCCTGTTGGGGCCATTGTTGAGTCATGGCTAATGCAGTTAGAGAGCAAAAGCCTTAAAGCCCCGGCCATAACATTGTGGCCAAAAGTTAAGCCAATCTAAGACAGCTCCTGGCACAACTCCTGTGGGCGGATTGCAGGATTGCAGGAAAGAAAATTGTCAACGACAAGGACGACAACCGCAAGTCGAATTGACTTTGACACGTTGACATACAATGAAGGTATTTGCCTGGCCACGCCCTAGAAAGGCCCCCCACCCACTGTACGTATGTATATATGGCTTACAGCGATTGTCACAAGGAATTTTCATCAGCCAAACGACGGCGTGTCAGTCAAAGCCAGAGAGGGGGAGGAGGAGAAGGAGCAGAAGGAGCAGGAGGAGCAGAAGGGGCAGGAGGGACAGCAGCAGGTAGGAGGAGGCATGACTGGAGTGCTTCCATGTCATCATGTCTATATATTGAACTTGAAGCATTCTTTTGCTTTCCTTCTTTCCTTCTGCTTTTCCTCCAGACTTCCCCGACAAAATGAACATCGCTTTTCCTTCAGCTTTTCCCCCTGCTCTTTTGTACTGGTTTTGGTTTTTCTTTTCGGGCTTGGGCTTGGGTATTCCCACTGATTACACAAACGTGAGTAAGCTGCTTTCAGCATCGCGTTCCACATGCAAACATCAGTTCATACATTTATTCATGCACTCGCTCATACACTCACTCGCCTCACTCATTCACTCATTCATTCATTCACTCTTTCGTGTATGTAGTCATTCATTTTCATCATTTGTATGTGGTTAAGTCAGCAAAAAAGGGCGAGACGGAAAAACTTGCCTGATTTGCACTTGTATATACACTTTTTCCCCCAACCCCAACCCCAGCCCCAACCCCAACCCCAACCTCCCCCATGATGGTTTTTCTGATTTTCTTATCTGGATTTTCTCCTTCCTTTCTTGGATTTTTTTCCCCATTTTCTTCTACCGTCATGGCTGTATATTGAATGGACCAGGCCCGAACGGCAGTGGACGAGGCTTTTAGGTCAAGCCGTCTCAAAAGTTTGTTTGTTAATAATTTTAAGTGATTTGCCAAAATGATGGCAAACCGTTTTTTAATTGCAGTCGAGAGAGAGACTGACTCTGATTTTCGAGAATATTTAGCAAAAGTTTTCCACTTGATTGGCGTTGAGTGCGGGATGCTGGAGAAAACCTAAATGAAAAGCTTAAGAATTTAAGAATATTTTCCATGATTTTGGTTCAACAGTTTTCATAGAAAATACAGCTTTTCCATACAGTTTTTGTTTCTTAATTTTCCAATTCGATGAACAGAAAATTTCTAATGAAAAAAGAGAGAATTTCAAGCCAAAAAAAGATAAATAATTTCAAATAATAAAAATTAAATAAATAATGTTTAATAATAAATAAATAATAAATATGTGTATAATAATAAATAAATAATAAATAAATAATAATAAATAAATAATAAATAAATGTATAATAATAAATAAATAATAAATATATAATAATAAATAAATAATAAATATATAATAATAAATAAATAATAAATATATAATAATAAATAAATAAAAAAAAATAAATAAAAAAATAAAGGAAGAGAATTATTACTACATTTTAAAACAATTTTTTCTGTTAAAATCACAACTTTTTTTTTAATGATCTCTCCCTAAAAAATAATGAAATTATTCCAGAGCTCTTCTGGATATTTATTCTTCATTCATTCTTCTCGAATTTCAACCAATTTAAGGCATATGCCATTACCATAACAAACATTTCTAATGGCATTTCGAAACATATTCCCAGTTGAGAGAGAAACCAGGACAAAGCAAACAAAATATATAATATTTCCTGGAAAAATGTGTGCATTAATTGAAGTGCAAACAATGTGTGGTATGCCACACACAGATACACACTCACACAAGCACACAGCACTGGGGATCAATATGCTAATTCAGGAGTAAAATAGAAAATAAAGCGAGAGAAAGGGAGAGACATGAGAATGCAAATTAACGCCACGTTCAGATGGGATTCAAATGAAAAATGGAAAATGCCACCAGCAAGAAATACGATATTGATGCACGACACACAAAAAAAAGCACTACAGGAGACTACACGATAGATAACTATCTAACCAATATTCCAATATTCCAATTCATCTGAGAGCTCTTGCAGTATCCATATCCGTGCATATCTGATGGAAGGAGGTGCTCCCCCTCTCTCTCTCTCTCTCTGCTCCCCATATTGTATCTGCATTTATGAAAATCCCCATTTTGATTATGCAACAAGGGGGGGAGGGGGTTCTGCTATGGTCTGAAGGGGCAACCGAAACTATCAAAATGCATGCCATGAGGCAAACAACAAGAGCTGCCGCAACATGCCAAACATGAAACCGAAACTGTAACTAAAACTGCTGTGTCTGTGTGTGTGTGTGCGCGCCTGTGTGTGTGGGGGCTAAACCACCCACCATTTTCCAGACCCTAGGCATTCAAAATTGAAAATCCTCGAAAAAAACACGAAGGGGGGTGGTGGGGGAAGCAGAAATGGAGGAAAATTTGCATGCATATTTACAAACTTTCGAAGGGAAAGTCAGGAGAAATAATGCCAGTGGCAGGAGGAGGCGGAGGCGGAGGAGGGGGACTGCTAAACCAAGTTCCACAGCTGCCACTGCCACACTCTGTGGCACCCAAAAACCCATAGATATTCGCACCCTACCCCTCCCCTCCCCCCCCCACCCGGGGGCCACATTTGATGTTCGTTTTTGCAACTATTTGCAAATGCAAATTGCAAACATGCAACAGGGACATGTTGCGTAAATGTCAATGTTACAACAAAGAGCCAACAACCAAATACACTTGCAAATGTCTAGCTGGCTGGTTGGCAGAGGGCCACTCAGTGCGCGTCTTAGTTGGCGCCTTCATTGATAAGCAGTTGGGTCTGAGAATGGGGCGGGGACTGGGGCAGGGACTGGGGCAGGGACTGGGGCAGGGACTGGAGCAGGGACTGGAGCAGGGACTGGGGCAGGGACTGGTGCAGGGACTGGAGCAGGGACTGGGGCAGGGGCTGGACTGGGTGGTGCACCACCAGCTGAGGCTCAACAAAAGAAAGAAGGAAAACTTCCAGTACTAGAGTCCTGATTGACAGGGGAATTGGCAATTGCATGGCATATGAGTGGGTGTGGCCATGACGAGGACTAGCAAACGGCGTGGCCAAAGCTTGATACGGCAAATGATGGGCTAAGAATATGGAAAATACCACCAATCGAACAACTGATGCAAATACCTGCAAAGATACCGAACATTAGCGGATCTAAAGCTGAGTAGCAGACTGACATTTCAATGTTTTGCTTGAAGTAGAGCAAATAAGCCTTTTCTGAGTCTATCCTGGGATGTTTTATGCCCAAAGATAGGCATTTGGGAGGACAGAGGTCTACTATGGGAGTAGAAGAGTAAAAGAATATTCTTTTTCGAAGAAAAAAGGCTCAGAGAGTAGATGCATTGAGGGGTTTATCACGAGTTCTAGGCTGGACACAAATGAATGTCCCTAATATCTTAAATGCTGTCTCTCTCTCTCTCCCTCTCTCTGCATTCCTTCTACTCTTCTTCTGTAAATTAGCCCTATATCTATATATATTTGTTCAGGAAACCATAGACCAAAAACGGAAGCCAAACAGAATCGAAATCGAATCGAAACTGAAATCGAAACTGAAAATTTATATTCGCCATTTGGCGACAACTCTTGGACAGTATTTCCATTTATTTACGACTGTTTGTTCCCGCAGATGTTTTTCTTTTTCGACTGTTTTTCCTCGCTTTTCGCGTGCGAGTTTTCCGCTTTATCAGCAGTTTGTTATGCCAACTGTCCTCTCCTCCTTTCCTCATTTACCCTCTTCCTTTTCTATCATTTGCCCCACTCTCTTTACTCTTTTTTTGCCCTTTTGCTTTCATGTGTGTGTGTGTGTGTGTATGTGTGTGCTTAATTTTATGGTCGCTCAATATTTCATTTTTACTTAACGAACATAAATGTATCTACAGAATGTATGTGTAATATACATAAGTGAAATTTTTGCATAAAAATTGAAATATTTATACCAGTGTGTCCTTTTTGGGTACCCTTTGCTGACTAGTAGAGAGAGGGAGAGAGAGAGTAAAGGGGTATATGGTATTTTTTGGGATTTTTGTAACAGGCAGAAGTGAAAATCTTTGATTGAAGCAGATCAGAAATATTTTTAAAATTATTTAATAGTCATTCAGGCAGGAAGAAATGGAGAAAAGGCTGTCATATCTACAGATTCCACAATTTTGGGATTTTTAAATATATTTAATAAATTATAATTTAATAAATAATAACTAATTCCGACTACATTCTACAGATTTATTTATTTATATTTTAACTAAATTTTTTTGAATATTAATTCCAACTATTATATATTTTTTAAAGATATATTTATATTTAATCATAGCACAAATTATGCTATAAATTTTTAAAATCAAAGAAAATTAAAGACAAAAAATATCTGAAATTATTCGAATATATAGAGTACCTCCTGGTCGAAGGCTTTTACTTTTTTTTTTTAGTTCTTTTTCTTTTGGTGACTCCTGTTGTCCTCTTTTTGGCAGTGTCCTTACGTTGTCCTTGCCACATTGTCATTTGCTTCAAGTGTCAAACGCTGCTGAGTGGCCAACGATGTCGCCATTGCCGTCGCCGGCAGTTTCCGGTGGCTCCCCCCCCCCCTCAAAGTTTCCTTTCCCCTCCCCCCACCCGCCTGGCTTTCAGGCGACTCCGCCACCACCTTTTCTTTTTGAAGGACTGGAGACTGGGGACTGGGGACTGGAGACTGGAGTGGGGGTTTGTTTGCGTTGGCGGCAAAGTGTCTCGTCGCCTGGGTCTCTCTCACTCTCACTCTCTCCTCTCACCTTCCCCTTCTCCTCTGCTTTTTTTCTGTTTGTTTTGCATTTTTTCTTCCCCTGCGGTTGTCCTTTTACCCCCCTTGGGCTCTCCCACATATACATCCATATATATTCAGATATTTTACCAACATTTTCTTCTGGCTGTTTTTTTTTTTCTTTTACTTTTTTTCCCCGCATATCTTATGAAATTGTTTATTTTTCTCGCTTTGTGCGTGTGAGAGTGTATCTGTGTGCCTGTGTGTGTGTGTGTGTGTGTGTGTGAGTGGGCCCGTAAAATGTGTTTATGCTGCCCAACTGCCGTTTACCCTCTCGATAGCATCATCCACAGTACCCAGCCACCCGCCCACCCATCCACCCACCATTTATGTAGAGTGCATAATGGTTGTTTACTTTTAACCTTCTCCCTGGCTCCCACCCCACCTCTTTCCTCCTCCTGCCCCGTTCTGTATCTGCAAAAAGTTGGATTTTTCTCATCAGTTTTTTTCTTGCGATTTTCATTCACTTTGAAGTCGGGCCCCTGTCATTGGGGCTTCTGTTGAGCAAATTTCATTTGTTGTACCCCCTGCTGATGGGCGGCAGTAAGACCCTAATGGAGTGATTAAGTGTTCAGAGAGAGAGCTATGGAAATGAAGGAGGAACAAGAGCAGGATATGAAGATTGCATTTATGGGATATTCTTGAAGGCTTGAGGGAAGGCAGGATCGATAGAGATTGAATACTGTCTTCACTGGAGGTCTGTTCTGGGAAATATCTGCTCCTTGGAGTATCCCTGCCTTTACTTTCCCCTCTTTCATGGAGATCATCCATAAAATGGCTTCATATTTCTGAAAATTGCACTGCCCCTAAAGTGGTCTCCAATCAGCCACAACCTCCATTCAGCCCCCCTCCTTGGATGCAGTTTTCTTTAGAGTTTCATCAAATTTGCGTACTCCTCTTACAGTGTCTACTGTGTGTGTCTACTCCTGTTATCATTTTATCCTCTACGAACGACGAGCGACGAGCGACGAGCGACTGAGTGTCTGCTATTTTTTTTTTGCAGTGTTTTGTGAGCCGGCACTTAGGCCAAACGACGCCCAGCAAAGTGTCCTTAAAATAGTCATCAAATAACAAACAGGCTGCCACAATGGCACACAACTCCTTTGTGGAGTTCCCCAGCCTCATACTCGTACCACACTTTTGTTCCTGGTGGATTTTGTATGCATCGTTGGGCCGGGCAGGACTGCTCTTCATAGAAGGTGTTGAATTCAATGCCTGCTTTGAATTACAGACATGCCAGGGAGCCAGGGAGTACAGTACAGAGAGTACTGGGTACAGGCATGGGGTTACATATGCTTTAAGTCTTTAATTTGCCAGATCCCACAGCAGGCGGGGCCCAGGCCCAGCCACTGGACAGGCCAAACACTAATTGGCCGTGTCGTAGTCACGTAGAGAGCTGTTGTATCTGTCGGACAGTGTCCTTCTATGCCGACTCCGTCTGGAGCTTATCCTGTAACCATCTGTCCATGCATTTGCATTGTATATAATTTATTTTATTTGTCATTTATTTTTTTGTTTGCTGGCAGCAAAAGTCAAATGCTTTGTATGCAAATATTCTGGCCAGAAAAAAGGAAATCCCTGCATGTAATTCTAGATGTAAATGTATCTCGGTATCTGTATCTGCAACTGCAACTGCAACGCCATTGAGCCACTGGCCACTGGCCACTGGCTTATTAGTATTTGTTTTCGGTTGTCGGGTTTTGTGGAGAATCTTTTGGCATTTATTTCTATTGATATTCTCCATCAGATTTGAAGTTTGTTCAAGGAAATGGCCTTTTTCGAAGGGTATTTAACCTTCGATCCTACATCCTGTTATGTTTTGTTTAATCACAGATATAAATCTATATAAATATGCATATTCCCTGCCCCTGCCCCTCGTCCTTGTGTGTGTTTATTATGCAATATGCATGAGCACTTTTTCCTGAGGATTTCCACTCCTTGGCCCCACCACCACCACCACCTTGTAAAAGGATTAGCTGGGGCTTCTTTTGTGGCTGGAAAATCTTTTTTGTTTGCTATATATTTCCCCTACCCTTGGCTTGTAAAATATTGCCTTTCCATCAGAGTTTTGCTACAATTAGATGCCTACAATCTGCTCCGCTCCGCTCTGTCCTGCACTGCCCTGCTCTGATCTCTCATTTGAGTGCAAAAAACTTGCTCATGCATATTTGTGAATGTCGTTTCTGTGTGGCCAGCCACAAGGAAATCCTTGAGCAAACAGCACACGGAAATGGTAGGAAAAAGTCAAGCTGGTCAGCTCTCGAAAGAGGATAAAGAAGGGACTCTCTGATGCTGTGCAGCATATGCAGGCTTTCGGCTTTTGTTAATAAATTACTTTGCCCGAAACTTGGCAAATAAAAGTCGTATTTCTCCCCCACAGAAGGGGAATAAAAGTAAATACTTTAAGGATTCGTAGCCCGAAAAATGTGCAACGTATAACGAATTAATTGCATAATATTCCAAGGAGAAAAAGGTACCTACAAAAATGTAAACAAATTCCAGGGCCAACAAAGTTTTGCAGCGTGTGTCCTGGCCGGCAATTTGCAGGCAAATTAAATTCCTACGCGCGGACAGCGTTAACGTTAGTTACACGACCCGGCATGGGGCATGGGGCACGGGACTCGGGACACGGGGCACAGGACACGGGGCTAAAGCACTAAGTCAACAAAGATGTACGGCAAATAAAACAGCTGCAACAACAAGCGGGCAAGAAGGATGGGGCTGGGGCAACAAACTAGAAGCGGAGCATAAGGCAAACAGCCAAAGGATACAGCAACAGGACAACATTCCCCGCGTTGCAATGTTGGAGCCATAAAAAGAGCTTTAACTTCATTTTCGGTGCACTACCAGCGAGGGAGAGATGGAGAGGGGGCTGGGGGCTGGGGGCTAGAGGTGATTGAAAGTCCTGGCCGCCAAGCAGGACATGCGGTGGTTTAGCAGAACATAGCTCTCTCTCCCGGAGACACAAATGGCTCCTGAAAATGAAGTTTTGCGGGCTAAATGGGAAAAGGACTCGACAAGAGCACTCATCAAAGGGTTTAAGGAGCTGCGAAGTAGATCTGGAAAGTCTATTAAGAAGGATGAAGCCTTTGCTCACATAAATTCGATGTATACTATATATTTGGGGCTCCATTCACTACCAAAACTAAAAGACAAGCATTAAGTATTGCAAAATTGATTTGATTTTCCCTCCGATTTCCACCATTCGCCTAAACTTAATTCATTGAATGGAAATTTGGAAATTAATTTTCTGCTTGGACAAATTTGCAAGTTTGTTTATGTGAATGACACGAGGACGAGCAGGAGTACGAGGACGAGCAGGAGGAAAACTCTCCACAGAGAAGGAAAACTGCACAGAGACCAGATGCCAGACAAGGCAAATATTTGGCCTCGAAATGGGGCAGCGTGATGGCTGTTGCAAGTTACTTATAAGCTGCTTTAATTACATTTCCATTTCCATTTCCATTGACTCAAAAAATATATCAATTTTCCGAAAGAGAGAAGTGCAGCCAACTTGAAATATATTTTCCAATGAATTTTGTGTGCTGGAAAAGCGATTTTCTGCATTTGAAATTTTGTGGTTTGTTGTTCGAGAGCAAAGGCACTCCTTTGTTGCATGTTCGACGTTTGTTGCTGTTGTGTCAACTTACCCCAAAAATTGGTAAATTTCCATTTTGATTCCATTCGGAGCGGCTGTGTTTGAACGACTCTGCAAATATCGTAGAAGAAGAGCGAAAAGACTTTGATTAAAGCAGGTTTCCATTTCAGGGCCACATCCGGGAATAATGGTATCATATCAATGGGCCATAAATAAGTGCCAATAATTCGCATATTAATAAATACAAACTAAACGCTATCTTAATTCGAAATTTAATTTATTTATTTGATTTACAATTTTTAATTAATTAATTATTTTTTTTTCCTGTTCGTTAAGGCATTAATTGTGGGGTTTTGGGATGGATTAATGCTTTGATTTATATTATAGATATTTTCTTCCACGAATTGGCCATATTTTTTTACTTTTTTATAAAGAAATCTTGCTCTGGAGAAACCCTAATCTATAAGCCTCGAAAAGATGAAAAGTCCTACAAAAGGTACACTCTTTAGGAGGGTATATTTTGATATATTTTATCCAATAAATTCTATTATTTTATTATTATTATATTTGTATTATTATTGTTATATAATATTATTATTATTATATTATTATTATTATTATTATATTTATTATTGTTATTATATTTATTATTATTATTATATTATAGCATTTTTATGATTATGTTTTTATTATTATATTTTTATTTTTAATTCTATTTTTTTTATATTATTTTATTTATATATTATAATTTTTATATTATATTTTTATTATTATATTTTTATTATTATATTTTTATTATTATATTATTATTATTTTTATTACTATATTATCATTATTATAATTATTATTATTATATTAATATTAATAATATTATTATTATATCCAAAATATGTATTATTCTATTATATTATATCTTAGGATATTTTCTATTTGTTTTACCTCTACGACTAGCAGCTATTCGAATACCTTCCGAATCCCTTCTTTCGTTTTGCGTAAATCATATGCAAAATGCCGAGTGGAGTCCCGAATAAACAAGCATATGAATGCTCAGCTCTGCCTATTTATAGTTCAATTACAGTGAAAACGATGCCAGAAGTTAACAAACGCCAAACCCCAAGCCGCCGCCACCGCCACCTCCGCCTCCCTTACGGCCATTACAGATTCACAAGGCGAAACCATTTACAGAAGTACAAGTGGGGCATGGAGTGGGGCATGGGGTGGGGCATGGAGTGGGGGCCGTATCGGGATGTGTTTGTGTTGTGTGTTGAGGAAAGGAAACTTCTCTTCTCGCTTTTGTATAAATATTAATGAAGTAGGCCATAGAAGTGCGAGAGTCGAGTCGAGTTGAGGTTCTGCTCTGTTCTCCTGTGCTCTGTTGTTGCTGTATTGAATGGAGCATTTGTAACAAGAAATCCTGGCCTATTTACAACTTTTGCCAGTCATTGTTGTGCCAGTCCTCCCCCCCCCTTCTTTCAGTTCCAGTTGTTGTTTATTTGCATAGGAATCCCATCAAGGGTTCCCTACGGGGCGTGGGGGGGGCTCACGCATCAGCGCTTTGATTTCCTGAATGGAAATGGAAGTGGCTCCTGGCCACTCAAGTGCCCCGCTCTAATTAGCCATGTTTTTGGTTATTAAATGGTCCATGAAACAGTACACTGTACAACATAGAATTTAAGAGCTGAGAGAGAGAGAGCTGCAATGTCCGACTTGATTGCACACAAAGTGGCAGGCCGCAGGGAGAGAGGAGCAGGGTGCTTCCTTCTGCTCATTACGCACTACATCGCAGATACAGGGACAAAAGGCTTGATTAGAGTGACAAGAGAATCTCCTTCTCCTTCTCCTTCTCCTTCGCCGTTCGCTTGGCTGCCCTGCCCTGCCCCTGGCCGCCTCTTAACCAGTTGAGTCCATTAAAATCCACTCAAGTGCACTTAAACGCTTCCGAGTGCTCTCTTCCAGTGCCAGTTCTGCTGCGGCACTAATGACAGTTAAGATTTAAATCCTATCCAAGCATTAGTCGCTCCTTCTCCAGGTCCTTGGTGTACCCTGGGCGAGTGTGGGAGTATTTTGTGTTAGATGGAGATGGAAACAGCCAAAAGACAGGCCATGGAACAGCTCCTACTTCTTCCTCTGGCTACAGGACCCTTTCTTCAAGGGTATCCCACTCGTCGGTACCCCGTAGCTGCTCCTCTTCTTGTCATGTGAATGAGTAATCGTTCTCCCCCCACCGTTTTGGCTCCTTGCAACTTGTCTGTAATCAAGGAAACTGCAAGTTTTCGCCCTAACTGTTATCGCTAGTGATTCATTTTTGTAGCGCTTTTGAATGGTCCATAAAATGTCGTGCAACCAGTTGCATGCCCCCCCGCACATAAACGACGCCAAAGTTCACGCGAAAAGGTGTCTTGACTTGATCAAGACTTGCCGCTCGCTTCGCTTTAATTAAATTGCCAAAGTTTTTGTCTGCCGGAAAAAAAACCAGAAAAAAGAAAAAGTTTTCAATATTTTTTTTTTTTTTTTTTTTTTTTTGGGGCTAGTCCGAAGGAAGGAAAAAACTGCACATTAAATGCAAATGGCAGCTAAAACTTGAAAGCCTTGGCTTGATGGCATTTGGTTGGCCTCCTTTTTCGGGGGGGCCTCCAGGACATTCATTTTTATTGCCGTGTGTGTGTGTGTGTGAGTGTGTGGGGGCCGGTGCCTGCCTGTTTGATTGTATTGCGGCTCGTTCTAAGTCGCAACTAACGAGGCCATCAACAGGATGCGGCACGGACTGGGGCTCTGTGCCCCAAAAGCACCATGAGCACAAAAGCCGATTGCAGTCGGTATGTGATTAGAGTCTGTTCTAGGGGCTTTCGCACTCATACACTCAGCAAAAAATAAAAAAAAAAAAAAAAGAGGGGGAAATAGTTGAAAATTTTTCCTTTTTATGGCAGAAAAAAGCCATTCCTATCAAAGATATGGAACTTATCATTTCGATCTATAGAAATATCTATATTTTGCATATTCCAGGGATATATTCAAGTATTTTTTCCAAGTGTAGAGAGTGGTGGAGGGGGGGTAGTGGAAGAGCTAGCGACACGTTGCGAAAATTGCCTTAACTGTAATTGCCAGGACCTGCCTGGCCGGGCCTGGAGGCCTGGTATACCCATTCCCTTTGTGCATCCTTCTCCCAGCCCCAACCCCCTGAAATTAGGCTTAAATGCTTGAGACAGCAGGAGCCTCTCCTATCCCATCGTATCGTATCTTATCCCATCCGATTCATTCGTTTTGGGTGTGGGTGTGGCTCAGATGGTTTTTGCGGGGCTTTGGCATTCTGATTTCGATTCTGATTGGGTGCTCCATTCCACGCCAAAAATCTGTCCAAACGAGAGCTAAGCTCTACCAGAGATTACCAGGCTTTGGACTAGTTTTTCGGAGCAGGAATGGAAACCCTAGACTAAAGCCAAATGAAATGAAATGAAACGAACCAATTTACGAGTAGTTACTGCCTTTTGTGTGTGCCACATTTGATTGAGACTCCGATCACAAAGGAAGCCGCACAAAAATGTCTTTTATGTTGTTGAATAAATTCCCAAAAAATTCCTTTTGCTTGCTAAATACTGCAATTAAATTTTGGAAAATAATGCCCTGTTTGAAGCGTATAAAAAATATATATATCACAAATTTCATTAAGCGCCGGACTCGTAGTCTACGTGGCGTAGCGTTTCATTGCGTTGCCAAACAACAATAATAAATTTCCAGCTTATGCCAGGGCCATAAAAACAATTTTATGGCAGATGTGCTTTTTTTTAGCAGCGCCAAAAAAATAATGCAATTAAACAAATAAATTTCCGAATAAACCTATTTGGGTGGGGAGTTTCAGGGATTTTCCTGCCAAAAAGGAGGAAAAAGAGGGGAATAAAAATGGCGTAATTTACCTCAATTAACACACCAGCTGGGGCGTGGCAGGTGGGCGGCGGCAGTGGCAATGCAGTTCAATGCAGCGGCTTCGACCGGGATGAAATGGGATATGTATCTGTATCTCTGCGTATCTCTGTATCTGTGTGCGCTGGTGTGCTGGTGTGAGTTTAATTGCAGGCATTGGTCAGTCAGACACAACCGTAACCATGGCCGTAACCATTCCGCCAGCATCCGTTGCCGGCCACGCCTCATTCTGAATTTTATCGCCCCCTCTTAACGACACTCCAAGTGTTCGCAGTCGAGGCCATTAAAAACCGTCCGTACAAGACTTGGACTTTTTACGTGTACCCTGGCAGAGGGTAATATTGGTTTAAGGATGTGTTTGACACGTGGAAAAGGGGAGCGAGGGAGGAAAGGAAGGAGTCAGTAGATACATGTACTGAAGGATCTACAGATGGGTAGCCAAAGCTTCGTTGCCTCACAACTAGCCCTCCTTCCAGGTCCTTTTTTGTCTCCTTTTTTTTTTGGCAAGTAATGACCAATGCCATGCAGGAGAAGGAGGAGTGGGAGGAGCAAGAGGGGCAGGAGGAGGGTCTGTCTGGGTGCCCATTTAATGTCCATGTAAATGTGAGTCAAGCAACCTGTCCACCTGCTCGACTGCCATTAAAGTTCACTTTATGTAGACCGTTTTACAACGCTCATGAGTTGCACATAAACTTTCGAATGGCCAGAGGCTGGCGAGTGTCCTGCAACTGTTTCTAATTGTGTGCTGGCCCGCATAAAAATGCTAATTTTATGCCCTACTAGTGCACACACACACACACACACACAAGAAACAAGTTTTCATCTTGTAAATATTTTCATTATGGTTTTTGCCCCTGGAAGGACAGCAGCAACAGCTGTCTCCAGACCGAACATAAAATGCCTGTTTATGAACGTGCCCAGAATGCCCAGAGATGCCCAGAATGCCCAGAGATGTGCTGATGATGGCCTCAGAGCCTGTTGGCCTGTCTAAAATAATCAGCATATGTTTCTAGCCGGCCACTAAGTGGAATAATAATTTTTGCTAAATATTTATGGAGGACTTTAAATAATTACACAGGCCATAGATGTAGGAACACCTGAGACCCACCTGAGCTGTGATGGAGATCTTGTTTTAGAGGTTTTTGTGCTTTATATGGAATGGGTTTAAGGGTTTATGAGTTGCGGTGGGCAATCGCCCAATCGATGGGCAGTTGGACAAGGAATCTACTGTATAAAGGGAACATTGAGTGCCTTTGGAAGCCCAAAACAGTGTAAAACTTAGAAAAAACATTAACTACGGCAAAATATACTTAGAAACAAGGCATTAAAGGACGACATGTGTGCTTATTGTGTGAGTCTTATTGCGGGTACATATATGGGCTTCTATGTGTGTTTGTGTGTGTTTGTGTGTATTTTCTGTTGCTTGTTTCAACTTCTGTTGCCGGAGCTTCTAGCTTTTGTTTTCTGCAGCTGAAGCTTTTCAGCATTTTCCTTTGTTTTTGCCCGGTTTTGCCCCGTTCGGCGTTTCTTGTTGTGCCAGCTTCCGTTTCCGCCAAGTCTGTGTCTGTGTCTATGCCTCTGTCTGTGTGTGTGTGTGTGCGTGTTGTTTGCTACTGAGTTTTGTCTTCCTGTTAGCGCCTTTGGGGAGCATCTCCTCCGGCTGCATACCCAGCCTCCCAGCCTCTACGGTCCCGCTCCATTGCCAGTAATTTTTCGTTTACTTTATGAAATTGTAAAATATTACACAAATAAATAGAAAATTGTTGTGCCGGGCCGCGGGGCTGGGTACAGGGGGCTGGAAATGAAGCTACTTAGGATATCGCCTGGGGCTTTCAATGGGGAGCCGCCCATTGCCGTCTTTAATTTCTCCCCAACCGCACATTAAAGTCAAAAGTTGGGACAGCATTTTGAGGTTCTTTAACGGCTTTAAGATACCCCGCTTTAGTGGGGTTTTGGGGGTGGCCTATTCGCTTGGATTTGGGTAACAGAAGGAGTCAGTTTATCCCTCGATCCATCCAAGATCACAGTGGGTATCGTATCCCTCATTCGGAATAGCCACTGTACTGTTTTCATTGCACTTTTGTGCTTTTTTTTTGTTGGTGGTTTTTGCTCTTCTTTCTGTTAAGTTGGCAGCGCCAAAAAGTCGGCTAACGGTACTTGATGATGCTGCGCTGACGGGGCGCATTCGTTGCTTGTTTAAGGGGCGGGGTGTAGAGGGGGAGTGGTGCGGCATCATCGCATTTGT
This sequence comes from Drosophila lowei, assembly GCA_008121275.1. Taxonomy (NCBI): domain Eukaryota; kingdom Metazoa; phylum Arthropoda; class Insecta; order Diptera; family Drosophilidae; genus Drosophila; species Drosophila lowei. Next base: position 25,845,983 of record CM017779.1, read on the forward strand.
GCAGCTGTTTTGCCGGCAAGTTTTCCTTTTTTTGTGTGCTTTTTTTTTGGGTTTTTTTCGGTCGGTGTTCGTTTGTTGATTTTGTTGTCTGCCTGCTGACGACATTTTGTCATGTTGTTTTTGCAGCTGGCCCGTATTCCTGCCCTGCCCCGCCCCGCCCCGCGACGAGTCGAGTGGTGCCTGCAGTCTAATATCAACACTTTTGTGCTACGTAATTACTTTGAAATTAGTTTGCGTCGCAAACTTTGCACATTATGCGCATCCTTATGCCCGTCCAGCAGCCAGTGTGGCCCTCTCTTTCCCACACACACACGCACACACACACACGCACACACACACTCACACACACACACTCACACTCTCCCGTAAGCCTTGAAGCTTTAAAGTTACCATTAGCGCCGTCTCGTTTGCTTTCTCTGGGGTTTTGGTGCTCTACACTCTCTTTGGAGAAGGGTATTTGGGATGTTGGTGGCAACAACGAAGGGAGACTTATGTAGGTACAGATATACATTCCTGATTCGTAAAATATGAGGCTTTGCTTGTGGATCTGCCAAGATCGGAGCCTATCGGGGATCCGTCGAAGCGAAAGACTGGTAATAAATGTTTTTAGATTTCTAAAGTTCGTATTTCGGATGGAGAAACGGAGACAGAGAGCTAGTTGTTTAATATAATTTAGTAAGGCTTTATTTCCGAGAGAATTTAGGATCCGTTTCGAACCAACTTTGAGCTCCCTACCACAGACTATCTCCAGGCAATACGGCAGACTCTAGTAATAAATATATCTCAAGATATTCTAAATATATTCCTATCCAATTTTGGACATTACAGTTTCATAAATAATCATCAACATCGGGTCAAATTATCATAAGGCTGCTATAGAAAAAATTGCTAAAAAAATAACCCTTTACTGGGAAAAAGATCTACCAAACAAATTCCAGGAGCTGTAGTTCCACGTCTTTCTTCATGGACTCGGAAAATAGTCTAATCTGATCTTGGGATTTCTTGGGAATTTCATGGAAATTATACTTTAACGAGGGTATCTAGAAAATCGGTATAAACTATACGTTTTTTCCCTGCTGTTGTTGTTGTTGTTGTTGTTGTTGTTGCATCTTCCTTAACTTGGTTGCTCTGCTCTTTGACCCCCCTGCTGTGGAGTTTGATCTTGTTTGTTATTTCATTAAATTAAATGTTTTCTGGCGGGGGCGGGATTTTCGCCATTTCCGGCCAAAATGAAAGCCAACATTATTTAATTGCTTTCAAAATAGCGGGCAAATGTCAAGCGCGTTTCCCACGCTAATGTCCTGGAAACGAATTTCATAGAATTATGCGGAAAATTCAATGTGCCAGAGAATGGAAAATGGAAAACTCACAAAGGAGAATGTCAAACGGTATTGGAAAACATGAGAATGAAATCCCACATAAATGGCAGACATTTGTGGTGGGAATTTATGGATAGACTTTGGCGCACAGAAAACATTTATTCAAAGGTCATTCAGAGGCTTAAATGCTGGGAAATGAATAAAGAAGGGAACCTTTTATTAACAGAGGATTCAGGAAATAGATAATAAAATAATAAAAAATATAGAGATGGAGAAATAATCATCAGGAATCTCAGAAGTTTTAATCTGCATTTCATTCGAGTACAAATTTCTGCCACAAGCCCAAACCAACCCTAAAATCATCATCTTTATGCCAATAATTATGTTCCACCCAATGCGTGTTGTTGTTTAGCTTTTCCTTGTGGGGAAAATGGGGAAAATTGCACCACAAAATACGTAGATTAGAGGCGGCGTCAGCGTCAGCAGCAGCTGCATTCAGAGAACAAATAAATAAACAGCACGCGAAATGAAAATGTGGGGAAATGTGAATGATATTGGAGGCTGAGAGCATAGCTAATGGCAAAGATAATATTTAACCAGAAGAGGCAGGGTGGAGGGGGAGAGGAAGGGGCAGAGGGAGAGCTATGGATTTACAGCAGATACAGACATGTGCATGTATGTGTGCATGAGTGGGCGTGGTCATTCGTGCTCCTCTTTCAATTACAAAGGCAAACATTATGTGCAGGCAGACAGACAGATAATCGGGCGGGACAACGCTGCGTATGCGCAACATTAACTGCAGCCGCTGCGGAAAAGCATTGCAAGCGCTGCAATTAAAATCATGCAATTTTAATACGCAATGCCAACACTGGCATAAGTAAATAAGCGACAACAACAACAACAGCAGCAGCAGTCGTGGAGCTGGAGCTAAGCAAACATTTTAAAATATTTAAACATCAGTGAAGGCGTCCAGAAGCAGCAACAACACCAGCAGGGGGCACAGGGCAGTGGCAGGAACCAAGAAAACCAACTAGAAGAAAGGATTCGAACTATGGGGATACCCTGTGATTGCAGGTCAGTGGGAAACGAAGAAATTGGGAGGTTTTTTGGGGGGTTTGAAGGGATTCCAAGAATGGAAAGATACGGCTCTATCCACTCTCCTGTTGAGCAGTATCCAACATACCCTAGAACCCTACGATTACAGGGTATTTATACAAAAAAAAGGTACAAAAAGTTGACGTGTCGCGGTTGTCGTTGTCGTTGTTGTTGTTGCTGTTGTTGGTGTTGTCTGGGTTAAGTGCCCGCCCTGTATTTTTACGCTTGATTGTGTTTTATGGGCAGACGAGGCCCTCCACATAGTTCCCACCCAACTTCAGCACTTCTCGCAAGCCCCACCCCCCTCGGAGAGATGGGTGGAGGGGGGCACACACACATTACTCGTTGCCACTGTCCCTGGCAGCCACAGGACCATAAATACTGTGGCTTGTTCTCGCATGTCCATGTCGGCACGCCTTGCCACACGTAGCATGCCCCCGCCCCCGCCCCGAACCCCACCTCTCTACCCTTTTGCCCTTTGGTGTACGGAGTGGGAGCAGCTGCACTTTCAGGCGCTGCTCGTGCATTTTTTACGATGCAACCCAGGTTGCACAAATAATGCACAAGCCAATGAAGCATGCCACCAGCACGTTTGCAAATGCGCCCCGGATCCACCAGCAACACGGATCCAAGCACGCCTTCATCTGCCACACCTCCGTCTCCTCCTTCGTCCCCTCCTCCGGCCCCTCCTCCTTTCAGCAACGATTTTCAACTTTGTGCGATTTTCATTTCTTTATTATTATTTGTGTACCCTTTTCAGAGGGTGCTACGGTGGGTATTACGAGAATTACAAGACTTACAAGATGAATGCAAGGCACAAAAGTAAGCCCATGGGATCGGGAATGGTATATAAAGGCTTGAGAGGGATTAAGGGGGGGTTTTAGACGAGTTTATTGAGAGCAAGACCCTTAGAAGTCTCTATTCTTTCCTTTGCACAGATTTCAGATCTGGAATCCCTATATCATAGACTCCCCATAGCACCATTCGATCTGTTAGAGTATCTACTGCTTCGACTCTAGAGGATACCCTTCTTTTCTTGTTATTTCGCTGCTCTGCTGTTGTTTTGTTTCCCTTTTTTTCCTTGCTGGTTCGTTTGTTCACGTCACTAATGAAAAACTTCGCATCGAGCAAATGCAAACAATAATTATGGCCAAGAGAAGGCGCTGGCACAGGCAGAGCAGGGGAAGGGGCGCTGTGGTGTTGCAAGAATCATAACTTTTCTGTGGCAGATACTTGCCACGCCCCCACGCTTATCAGAGGCCAGACTTGGGCTGTATTCGTGGCGAAAATTAATTGAAAAATTCCTGGAAACAGAACGAGAGAGGGAGAGCGAGAGAGAGCGCGAGGTCCTACCAAAGGAATTCAGAATTAAATTTGCATTGCCAAATCCCCAAAGAGAAGGGATATGGCTGGGGATTCTCCATTGAGGGGGTTCTTCGGCATCTCTGGACAATATTTGGCCAGCGTAATTATAGTAAATAAAGAAAAGACGGGAAATTGTTGGCACGGCGATGAATGGAATTCTTTTTGGTGAAGTGAAGGGAGAATGTTGAGGTAAAAGTATTCTTTCAGTATGCCGATGGAGAGAAATTGGAGATTGAGGATTAATGATTCATTTGTTGATGAAGAATCCACAGCACATTCATAGGGTGGCAAAATAGAGCCCAAAAAGTGATCCAAAAGGCATGTGTGTAGATCTCCAAGACCTCATCCATTCGAAGGAGACCGTTCGTCGATTTATCAGTACATCGGGTTTGAAAAAATACAAGTATGACAACAGTTGTAGGATATTTCAGACATAATTTTATTATTTAAATTTTTGGGAAACTTTGGGGAGTTTTTGGGAATTTTTGGGAATTTTTGAGAATTTTTAGTAATGTTTTTAGAATTTTTGGGAATTTTCGGGGAGTATTGTGATTTTTTGGGGATTTTTTGGGGGGTTTTTGTGGAATTTTTGGAATTTTTGGCAATTTTTGAGAATTTTTGGTAATGTTTTGGGAACTTATGTGAATTTTTGGGGTTTTTGGGAGGTTTTGGGAGCTGCTACGATTGTAAACCTCGAAGCTGTTTCTTTTTATTCCATTTCCAGGGAAACTTCCCAAGAAATGAAGACGCTAAGCGATACCTTTCACCAGTTTATATGATTCTTAGTTAGATAATAATACAGATAGAGTACAAAAATATTGATAACTCACCAATTTTGAACCCAATGATGGGTAATGCCTCAATTATGTTTCAAATATTCAGATTGAAAAGACTTTCATGGGTTTTAATACCTAAAAATAAAGTAAAGAGAATACATTTGGATTTATATTGGGTAACATTTATTTATTTCTGTTGTTAGTTATATTAAAAATCACAAATAAAGAGTAAACTTTGGAATTCATAGAGTAATTTATTCAGCATGAAACTTAATGCCATTTAATTAATGTAAAATATGAAAATAAATACACATATGGAAATACAATATACATTAATATATTCGTTCATTCAATATGTGTATATGTATTTGTAATTTTTGGTGGAATAATTGGATGCTTAATTATGCCACGAATATATTGTATATACAATATTTTGGTAGGCCATATGTGCCCAAAAATGAATTATGGATGCCGCCGCAGAGCCAAAAAAGGCTTTGATTAATTTGAGTGAACCGAGAGGTCGGCTGGCAGTAACCAAAATCATTATTTATTATTTTAATTAAGTCAACAACTTCAGGTGGAAAATTGCAGTAATATTGTAAATGAGGCAACTGTCAGATGCCAGGCCTTGAAGGCAGGCAGGCAGGCAGGCAGGCAGGCAGGCAGGCAGGCAGGCAGGCAGGCAGGCGGTGGGTGTGGCAGTGGGTGGGTGCCACAGCGGCAACATGTTGCTGACAGTTGTTCAATTCGCATTCAGCAAAAAAAAAAAAAACGAAGTTCTTTCGGCCATCATTTTCTGCATTAATTAATAACGAGGCCAGGAGTCCATGAAGCAACCAATCAGTCGCCTTCGGGACAAACGCTGTCAGCCGCAATTTGTGCGCGTGCAAATTGATTAATTAAATTTATTTCCCTCAGAAAAGGACCAATGAACCAATGAACCCGTCGGTGCAGTATTGAGAGCGTTGCAAGGAATATATTTCCATATATTTTCTGCCCAAAAAAAAAAAAGAAAAAAGCCCTTCTTTCTTTCTTATTTAGTCACTCTTTAACTTTCGGTAATAAAGTTCCATCAAGGGGGCTCCGACGGACATCCACTTAACTTTCATGTCAAAAATTTCCCTCTTTTTTTTCTTCCTCTGACAAGATGACAAAAGAAAACTTTCGGCCCGTGTCCCAGTCCCGTGTCCTGTGTCCCGTGTCCTGTGTGCCGTGCCCCATCTTGTGGCTCTTACATTCCTTTATGCATAACAAATTTTATTCTAACAAGGTTATTTCGGGAGAGGCAGCCGTACAGTTGTACAGTCTACCTTTCGTGCATATAAATATGAGATGAAATTACGATTCTTTCCTGTTTTCTTCCCGGTTTGTTGCTGGGGCACTTAACACGCCGCGTGTTTATTATGTATGAAGCGTAGTCAACGAGTCGCCCTCACGCACATTCCAGTCAGTCAAACAGTCAGTCAGTCAGTCAGTCAGTCATTCTTTCAGCCTTCCTGCCCAAAAAAAGATGTTTTTTGGCTGGCACTGGCACTGGGACTGTGGGGGCCCTTTGCTTGTGGCCTCCCATTTAAGTTAGATTAGCCGAGAATAATATTAATCAATCACGCCTCAGGATTTTCGTCAGGCACGGCACGGCACGCCAGGACTTTGCTGCTGTGGCGGCCATTTTGTTGCTCCATTTGCCTAAGACCCGTCGGAATTTTATGCCCTTGATGAGCTTCATCATGTTGTCTGGTCTCCGACAGACAGACAGACAGACAGACAGACAGACAGACAGCTGCTGCTGGTGCTGGCCCCCGAAAGATACGAGTACGTGTCCTGGCTTAGTCGTTTTGCCTGTTGTCAACTGGGGCCGGGTCGGGGGAAACCAAAGAAAAATTGCCAAAGTTGAGACAATGCTGGGAAAATATATGTATATGATTGGGTGCCCAAGCCCAAGCCCAAGCCCATGCTGCTCCTGCTGCTGCTATCAGAGGACCCCTGTGTCCTGTCAGGGCTCTCTCTTTGTCTCTGTCTCTGTTATAACATCATTTATTTAGCTACACACCAGACGACAGCAGCTACTCTCGTTTTTTATTTGAATTTATGCTGATAATGTGCAAAAGGAAATGTGGCCAAGGACAATGGCAGTGGCATCTGCAGGTAGCCTGCAGCCTGAGCCAGGATATGATTAATCTGGCCAATGCCACGCACTTTATCATCGTGTGTGTATACGCTCGGTACATGCAAAAAGGATATTAAATATTTACAGCACCCAGACCCCCAGCACCCAGTCCCCAGTTGGGATTTCCCCGATGATGGAATATTTCATGTGGAATATTGATGCCATCCGATGGGATGCCCCTAAAAACAATTCATTTATTGATTCGGCTTTAAGCGTTCCTCTTTTGCTGTTGTTTTTGGTTAGGAGAAGTGTTAACACCTCTGGATCCTCGGTGGCTGCCCCCCCCCCTCCCCGCGCACTCCACACCCATCTATCATCATAAATTTCCTTTGACGCACCCCATCTTGCCATCTGCCAGAGACAGCTGCTCCTGTCCCTGGTACACGTTCAGGCGCCCTTCATGTTTGCTTTTCCTAACTGATTTTCCCTCTCTCTCTCTGCGGCGGAAAGGTGCGAGCCATGTGTGTGCGTGGGCGTGGCTCGTGCTTAACAGATTGGCAGCACACGCGATCCAGCTTAATGTCTACTAAAAATCGAATTGTGATCCATCAAATCAACTATGTCTGTCCTCCTCCACGTTTGGCAGAAGAACACAAGTTGCAAGGTCAACTCTGGCTTTGACTTTTAGCCGGAAAATGCACCCCCCCTATCCCCTTTTAGCCTCATTCTGCCATTCCCTGGCTGATGTCTGATGTCTGATGCCTGATGTGATTTTTGTTGCGCATTTATGTATAATTTTATATTTATGAGCTGCCTGTTAAAAATGGCCAACGGTGGATGGGTCCCTGGGACCATGGGATGTGTTTATGCTTTTAATGCCTTTTTATGGCAGTCGAAAACGGAAATGGCAACGGCAGCGGCAGCGGCAAGTAGCTCCAACGGCTCCCAGCGACAACCATATGCATAAAAATGGAACAGGAATTTGTATAAATTTCTGACTGCGAAAACATTAATCAAACTTTTATGTCAGCTTAAAGAGACTCAAAAACAGGGGAGGCGGAAGGTGGCCTGTGGCTGGTATTGCGACTAAGGGATACCCATTAAAAAAGAAGTTCCTCGGGGGAATAGGATCTAATGGGTGTTCGGTGATAAAGGGGAGATCGTAGGTGGTATAGGAGCTTAGGAATATCATAGATTGGATACCTGGAGAGCTTCCATATCTTAAATATGGTGGAAACCAATGATTTCTCAGATTTATGATAGATGTCTTTCTGCCATCCGTGGCTGTTCGAGGATTCTTAATACCTAGTCGCTAGATCCTAGAATATATCTCCATCGACTACTATTTTAGTGCCTATCTACTCAATATATCCTTTAAGACACTAAACCCTATTCCTCTACCTGTTACAACCATGTCTTCAGACCCATCAAGCCCTGCCCACTGCCTGAAACACCGACTACCAAAAACCGTTGCCTACTTTCCAGCGCACCTCATTATCAATGCACATAAACGTCCTGTGCTGCCGCTGCCGCTGTCGCTATCGCTGTAGCAAACGCTGTGTGCATACTGAGAGGCCCCTCCCCCCACTACCCCAAAAACTACCCGAAGAGGGAATCGGACCACCCAAGAGCACGCATTTTAAATAATACATTTTCCCCAAGCCAGTCTTTTCCCAGCAACCGCCCCGGGGAAATCCTTGGCACAAGGCAAAGGGAAAACCGGCAACATCTTGGGCGAAAAAGGAAAAAGAAAACGGAACTTGAACAGCACTTGACGAGCAGTTGCCGCCGGGCGGGACCGCAACAGTCCCAATAAGCCACTTAAAAAAGTTTATAATTAGCAACAGCTAACGAAAAAAGGCGAAAAAAGCGAGGAAAAAACGAGGAAAAAACGAGAAAAAAACGAGGAAAATGTTGCAGTAAATTAAAAAATTGTTGTTGATGAGGAAACAAGGAGAAAAAACTGAAGAAAGCTTAATGAAAGAGCCGGCAACTAAAACGGAAACTTTTCCACCACCACCAACACACCCACACACCCTCACACACACAGAAAACAATTGCTTTTCCTCTGCGGCCTTCATCAATAATTGTGAGGCTCATCAAAATGCGGTTCATGTATTTTCTCTCTCTGGAAAAAAGGAGCAGGAGAGCAGATGGAAGATGGAAGATGGAGGAGACTGCCGAAAGCTGAAAGCTGTTGGAATATTATTTTTAATCAATTAAGTTTTGTTAGGGGCGCGCCTCTGCCCCACCGCCCCAAAAACTAAAACCTAAATGATGCGCCTCGCACGTGACATGTCTGCCAAATGTTCCCACAGTGCCACAGTGCCACAGCTCCACAGTGCCACTCCACTCCACTAGTGGCACACACACAATGGCCTCGTTATCTCTGCCCATTTGGTCGCCTGATATTTACTTGGACTCGTATCTATGCAGTTAATAATTATGTCAGAGGCTCTTTCTGTCTCTGTGTTTGTGTGTGGTGTGTGGTGTGGACTCACGCCTCCTTGTTATGAAATGCCCCTATTATATGCTCTGGTGCTTCTAATAATGCGCCCGTTGCTGTCATCATCTGGCTGGCCTAGGACAAAGGGCGAATGGCCCCCCGCCTGCTGTCCAACGCTTCAAGATGTGCAAACAAAAGCGCAGCTACGTTTAACCATATATATAGTACATATATCAACGAGTATATATCCCTGTGTGTGTGTATGTGTGTGTGTGTGTGTGTGTGACAGCTGTTGTGCTGTTGTCGGGGCAAAGCGGATGTGCGAGCATTGTGTTGGCACATCCGGTTACATTATGAAACTAACACACACACACACACACACACACACACATACACAGAGGGAGACGGGGACATGGCAGAACTTAAATGGTTTGTCCCTTTTCTTTTTTTTGAGGCTGCAGCTGCTCCTGATGAACCACAGTGGCCCTCGAATCGAGATAAATGTAGGAAAAGGAGTTCTAAAAATGTCTAAAAATCTCTGTACCACTGTGCCACCGAGCATGACCCTATTATTTCCTACTTTGGACCCTCCCCTCCGCCACCCAAAGCCGGGCCCAAAGCAAACGCTCTTAAGTGTAACTACAGGAGCCCACAGAGGCTCACACGTTGTGGCCATAATTCATGGTACGAGTGTGTGTGTGTGCGGACAACAGGATGCTTTTATCCAATGCCAGTTATAGATAATTTCATGTGCAGGACACACAAGCTTCCAGCTTCCAGCTTCCAGCAGGGGGTTATTATAACAAGAAAACCTTTACCCAAAAAAAAAAGGAAAGCAAAGAAAAGGAAAAAAGGAAAAGCTGCTCAAGACAATGTACATTCTTTTGGTTCCTTTGGCCCGGGTTTGTCCCCAGATCCCCTGGCACTTGTGTAAGCAGATAATTACATAAAAATGAATAATAATCTGCCAGTGAAGCCTCCACCGACAACGTCTCAAGGGCCATTGACAAGAGCTTATTGGCTAAATGTGTTAATGATTCTGAAAATTGAATTCGCCGAGACGAGGGAAGAGGGAAGACAGGAAGCTGAGGACAGCCACCTGCAGCAGGATGTCAATTTAAATAGCCGGAAGCCGGGGCCGGACTCAAGTTGAACGTGTGATTTGTGTACGTGGAGCGGAAGTGGTTCCTTCTCACTGATAAGGACTCGGGACAGGACTCGGGACAGGTCTCGGGACAGGACTCAGGACAGGACAGGACAGGACAGGAAGTATATCCAAAAGGGGAGCGATAGTGATATCCTTTGGTTAACCAAGGACTGCGGTCTGCCAAGTGCAGCAGCAGTTTGTGGCAGTGGCAGCAGCCGGAAAGCATAAACCAAAGAACGGAGGCCAGAACCCACAAGGAGGGGGGGTAAATGGGTGGCTGGGTGGCTGGGTGGCTGGGGAAAAGTTATTAGTTTGGCGGGGCACTAAGACAAATAACGCTTATAAATAAGCCTGAGAGGGGGCCAGGAAGGGGGCCAGGGAGGGGGCATGGGATGACAATGGGGAAAAGCAGGGATGTGGAGAAAAGAAACCAAGGATAGAGCGCTCCCAGGACTGCCTCTAAAGTAAATAGAAATGTAATAATGCGATAAGAACAAAGGCTGGATCGCTGAAACGATGGTGATGGCGTCCAATGAAGCCGATGAAGATGGAGCAGCAGAAGCCCCTTCCCTTCCCCCAATCGCTGGCAATCCCTCCACCAATCCATCTCAAATAGCTGGAGCGTGATTATGAGCAGCCTAAACGTATTAGAGCTTGGATGATTGGACGCTCGTCCACTGTGCCATTCGTCCACTCTGCCACTCCTTCCACCCGGCGATAAAGCAAATGAAAATTGCGCTATTTGTTTGCCTTCGCCTCGAGGACAGGCCAAGGAACGTGATATATGGTCGAGACATATGGCTCGGGTCCGGGCCCGGACAGATGCTGCCATAGATTGAACACATTCTGCAGATAATCTGCAGTCTCAGCTAAATTTGCGGAACAGAATTGAGTTATCGGCGAGTCGAGAGAGTCGGGTGGCAGGAAAAATGCTGATGATTCTACAGAAATTGGAAACTTTGATAACTTGATGGCACAAACCAAGAAAAAAGGCAGAAACTAGTAAAAGATACAGTATATATCTGCCAGAACGTACATTTTCCAGGCCTTCAAAGGGAAAACTATGGACAGAGGACTACCCTTTATAAGCATTACAAATTTGTATTCTTTAATGGCTGCAAAACGGGGTTTTCCTCTCAGTTTGTCTTCATCTTGCAACAAATTGAAAACTTTGTGCAACAGATGTTCGCTCGTCGCATAAAATCCCGCTCAGCTGGAGCTTAGTTGCTGTCAGGGCCAGGCAAACATTGGATTCAAGCAGGACCCCCCGCTGACCAGCAGACCTGTGCGGATCTCTCTCTCTCCCACTCTCTCTCTCGACTGCTTCCTGCTGTCTGCAGCAGATGCGCCTCGTACCCGAACCCAAAGCCAAAGCCAGAGACAGAGCCAGAGCCGACTTGCCCCTGCCTCCTGCCTTGCCTCATTTTCAATTGATGTATCTGCCGACGTTGTATTTTTAATGCGTGGCATGGGGCAGGGACCTGGGCTCTGGTTGGTCTTTAAGCCATGTGCAATCATCGATGTGTCTGCTGCCATGGCCGCTGTCTGTTGCCATTGATGCAGTTGCCCCCTGCCCCCTTGCCCCGTGCTGCTGCCTCGATCTCTGACTCTCGGGCCCCAGCGATGGCAAAATGTGAGCCGCATTTCCGCAATGTCTGTGAAGCACAAAGTAGGAGCCAGGGAGCCTGGCGGTAGGTGGTACAGTGGAACGAAATACAGGCGAATATACTCGAATATATCTGATGGATTGGAATGGCTGGCAGAAGCCAACGAATCTCTGGCTTCACCAGGTCTGTATTTGAATTGAATAAAAGTCCCATCTCCTTTCTAAGCCCAGGGCCCACTGTGCCTCAAGCGTTTCCGTTACTAATGCGGAATTGCGAATGCAACAGACAACACACGAATGGAAGGAAAGAGAGAGATAGAGAGAGAGAGGGACAGAGGGGGGATGGAGGCAAAGGGAAGACGACTTTGTCATTATAAATTGAAAGACATTTCTAGTCGCGCATTTCCCTCCAACCGCGCCAAAGGTCCAGCCCCAAGGCTAGACGGGGGCTACAGAGGAGGGAGGGCTATCCTCCTGCCTGTCTGCTGCGTTGCCTTTACCTAACTGCATCCGGCTGACAGTGGCTGTGGATTCGCTTTGGCTTCAGGAGCAGGACTTCCTCCCACAAGCCCCCATAGAACCAGAAACCAGATCCTGCTGCCAACAGCCAACAGTCTCTGCAACATGTGTCGCTTGAAGGAAATTGAATTTTTATTAAAGGAAAACATTTTTATTGCAGATTATTTTCGTTTTGTGCCCCAGCTGATTGAAATTTCAACTTCCGGGGGGGGCACAGCAATTGAATTACAACAACTTCTTCTCGACAGAGTCCATTCCATGCAGAGTCAATGGCTCGGATCGGATGGTAATTAAATTTGAACAGAAATCAACCGAAAATAGAGGCAGGAACTAAGCTCCCAAAAAAAGAGAAGATAAGCCACTGTCAGGGAGGGCAGGAGGCAGGAGAGGGGGGCAGGAGTGGGCGGAAGAACAACGAGTTGTAAGAGCTGCAGTTTTTCGATTTTCCACTTGCTCGATTCGATTTTTCTCTTGTACGCTTTTAGCCATGTTTACAGGGCTCTTCTTCCGCCTCCACCGCCTCCTACGACTCTCCTCCGCCTCCTGCTCCTCTCCTCCGCTTCCTCCATTGCTAAATTCAAGCTCGACTTGTGCGCACTTGGCCCCCACCCCCCATTCCACCATTCTCCATTCTCTGCTGCATTCAAGGACTTTGTGGCTTTAAAATTATAGTTGCCTTGATTCGAAAGGATGCCATCCGGCAGCATAATATTGCAATTCCATATTTCGAGCAGCTTCCACAAAAGTCGCTCTGGGTTAAAAGTCGTCGTCGTCAATGGGCAAGTATTGAGTCATAAAATCTATCAAAGCAGTCGAAAAAAAAGAGTCTGAGAGAGAGTCTGAGCGAGTACTTACCATTTTATTGATTTTCCGGGTTAGGTTTTGGCTGGCTTTCGCCTCTTTCTCCGCCCTTTCTCCGCCCTTTCTCCATCTCCATCTCTATCTCTGGCTGTCCGAGGGGATTTTCGGTCTGCAACGATGCAAATAGATTTGTTGGTTGTTAAATTTGGTTATTTTTTTGCCGGTTGTTGCCATATTCAATTCTGGCACAAGTTTTGTGTAATTTAAGGGAAAGTTTGTGCCAGGATTTGGGTGTTTGTGGGGTAAAGAATGTACTGGGTATTGATTTCTTAGGCCAATTATTTGAAGTTTAATCCTTAGCAATTGTTTTTATTTTAATTGCTATGAATATTTCATAAAACAATAATTATTCAAACTTCAGCCTATTATTTTTCCATGAATTTTTCAACAGAATTTTGTTTTTCCCACCGAAAACCCCTAATTAAATTTATTAAGAATTTTCCTAGCCTCTTGGAAGTCATTTATGCAAATTTGCAATCATTAAAACCGCTGCCACACACATAAAAAAAAAAAAAAAAACAAGGCAGAAATATTAAAGGTTGGGAATATTTAAGGAATAAAATTCAAGTACAGCCCAAGTGGAAATTTGCAATTCAAAATTTCGAGGTGCCAACAACGAAAAAGGAGACCAAAGAAAACTATAAAAAAGAGGGGAGGTGGTGCTCCAAAGGGGTATGGGGTAAGGGGTACTTTTGCACTTTTGTTTGCCGTCACGTGCACTCAATAAACTTTGAACAAATTTGCATTTGCAGCTACAACAAAAACGTGGACGTGGCCAGGACAGTGACACGCCCCAGAGTCGCCTCGACACCATGCGTTTTGTCCTTTTTCGGAGAAGACAAAACAAAAAAAGAGGGCATCGCATCGCATCGCATCGCATCGCATTGAATTTCAAAAGAAGGAAAAGCGGAAACAAACTTGAGCACACAACGTCCATTTCCTGTTTTTCTGTTAGTCCTTGGTGTCCTTGTTGTCCTTGTTGTCCCTGCCCATTCGCACATCGATTCAGAAACGCTTCAGCTCCATTTGCAGCGGCTTTTTGGCACAGATTGTGCATCGTTGGGCTCTGGTTACCACGAGGCAACCCCACAGCTCCCACACTCCCGCAACAAAAGCTGGAGATACCAGCTATGGGGATTTATTTTTGGGTACAACAGGTGCAAAAAAAACACATTTAACAGGGGAAAAATCGTTGTAAATGCACCAATACCCAAGCATATCCTTGCCACATTCAACTACGGGGCATAAAAGCATTAAAACCGTAGAAACCTTAAGTATCTTCATTCTCTCTGGCTGTCTCTGGCTGTCTCTTTTGTTTTGCCTTATTTTCTTGCAATCAACTCGAAATCGAACTCGAACTGGAACTGGCTGTGGCTCTGGTAATGAAATGCAAATCGAAGCATATACGCATTACCCTGCAGCTCCCCCCAACGCTCCTCCGAACCCTTTTCCATCAGAAATGAAGAGCCAGCAATCTCTGGGCAGAAAACTATAGAAGTGCGGGGGGGTAGAGTTGAGTGGCATACAAATTGGCAGGATCCCCAGACCCAGCATCCTAGAAGCCTGCCCCATCTTATTAAGATGCGGGGTGGTGGGGGGAAAAATGAGTAAACAACGAAATGTGCAGGTGGCCAAGACAGCCGCAGAAGCCGCAGATGGAGGCTGGAGCACTGGAAGAAGGTCTCCCAGAGGCATCGACTGCTGCTGCTGCTGCTGGTATCATCAACAATGGGGGGGGGAGGGAGGGTGGTGTTTGGGGTGCACACTTTTGCAGCTGCAAACGAAAGCGAGAAAATTACTTTTCTTCTTTTCAGCAATTTTGTTGCTTCTTGCAATTTATGCAAAAGTCAAATGTTGATTTGTGGCCCAGGACCACAGGACCGCAGGACCCCAGGACCCCAGGACGACAACGACTACGACTACCTGCCTGGACGAGAACCAGAGAGACCACAAGGACCGGAACCAGAACCAGAACCAGAACCAGGAGCAGGAGCAGAGAAGCAGGAGCATAATGCAAAAGGACCACCAACCACCAGCCACCAGCCACCACGACCATATTGATTTAGTGCGGTCTCTATGCACTTGGTCCATCGCCATCTCATCAGCAGGAGCTGGGTTTCCTTTTTTCGCCAACATTTTCCATTATCCCCAGCTCCAGGGCTCCTGCTCCTGCCATTTGTGTGCTCCTATGGCTGCTCGAAAGTGGAAAAAGCATTTGGCTATTTGCATAACAATTGGCCAAGAAGAAACAGCGAGACAGAATGGCCAAAAGTGCAAACATTTTTAGTTTGATTTGGCCAGAGCCAATTGATTATTACGATTATCCAGGAATCAAAAGAGAGGGCGGGCTTTGGGCTTCTATTTGCCTTCCCAATTAGTTGGCACAAATTTATGCTCCTTGGAGCTTGAGAGGGTATCCTTTCGTCAAGGCAGTCCCTTTCCCTTTGCTTTCGCTTTAAGCCCCAGAAAACTGCCAGTAATTTGACTCCGCGCCATCGTCCTTTTTTCTCGACCGCCTGGCGTGAACCGTGAACCGTGAACCCGGATCAAGTTGATTGAAAAGTTACTTTCTTTTTCCACCTTTGAAGGGGTTTTCCATTTAATAGCCCCAGAGCCCCTCTGGAATTTTCTGCTTAGCCATTTCGATCAATATTTGATGGAATTTTTTACCATATCCAATATAAACGATGGATAGAATGTGGCTTGTACTCTCGATGAATTATGCAACTGTTTTTTTTGTGGCAGGTTGAAATTTACACTTTAAATGGCATAAAATTCTTGATTTATGCATATTTTTTGGACAGCAATTTATTCCGCACCTGGCCTATAAATTACGATAATTAATGCGATACAGGTTAATTAATATTCTTTTGTTTGATGAAATATTATGCCACCAGGTAATCGATGGGTATGGGAATGCCACAGGGTAGCTCACAGTCGAGACACCCACCACAGTAGAAAACCTAGTTTTTATTTCCTTTGTTATTGGCCTGGAAATATTTGCTAAATGCAAATAAAAACCTATTAAATTTCCACTCTATTTTTAAATGGAAATTCATGTATTTCGAAAGCCACAAAAATCAAAGTTAATATTCTCATATGTCGGACTGTCAATTAGGCAGTTGTTTGATGGGGGTTCCCCTCCTTTTTAGAGGGATGTGGGTGGGGGGGTTGTCACTCTGTAGTAGATTTCGAGAGCTCTGCCCTGACTCGAAAGCAATTGCCAAAAGCGTTTAAAGATAATATTTTCATTGGCCAGACGACAGAAGAAGTGGTGACCCCTTGTAAGAGGAGGCCATATCAGTTACACTCCATGGGGAGGTCAGAGTTTGCTTAGCAACACACACACACACAGATAGACAGAAAGAGAGCTTGAAAAGGAGGAGTCGAGGCCCTCAGGTCGGCCCAATGTTGCCAAAATCTCAGTCTGCATTGGCAATCAGTGTTAAATAAACGAGTAGAGCAGGCCAGGCCAAGTGCCAGAGACAGATGGAGTCCGAATAGACGAGAAAGCTGTCCAGGACCCCCCCCCTCCCACACTGAGAGTTGACAACATGCAAAATGCATCAGCAGTGGAAGTCCTCGTCCGAGGCCATTGATAAAACTTGCAGCAGAGGCGAGCAGAGGTTCTATCTGATTGATTTGCCGAAAACTGCAAAACCTAGAACCAAGACAGAGCCTCTAATGCGATTAGAGCTGGCTCATTAATATGCATAGCAGAAGGGAGACTCCAGACTGTAGAATGGAGAGTCCGACTAAGGCCTTAATTAGTTTTGCTAACCTTAATTAGTTTGTCTGCTCGGCCAGCTCTGAATGGTGGTGGGGGGGTCTTATCAATGCCAGGACACTCGGCAGGCCCAACCTGCTTTTTCGAGACATTTCTTCATTAATTGATGCTGCAGTCGGGACTTAATGGAGCGCCAGGCATGGCCTTAAGTTTTCAATTTTCCCCACAACATTCACTAGACGATTATGTTAATTTTCCTTTTGAAACAGAGCATCTTTCACACATTTGTATTTATGGGAAATTAAATTTGTGTCCCAACAAAAGGTGAGCACAATTTAGAGGCTACAAAGGCTAAAAGCAAATTAAATTATTTAAACACGTTGAAGGGTAATTCAGGCAGAAGATGTCTCTTATTTGTACTCCAGTGGCCTTGGAGGCAGAGTCTCTCTCTAATCAATGCAGAATAGCAACAGTTTCTAAAGAGTCTTTCATCTTTCATTTCTGGTCTTTTTATTTGAGCTTAATTAATTGCCCAAGCGAATCGCTGGGAAAAGTTTTCTTTTTTTTCTCTTTTCTTTTTCAATAATTTCCAGCGATTTAGTTGGAGGCAGTGGCAAAGTTTCTTGCCAAGTTTGGAAGCTAATCAAGTTTCTTGTACGACAAGTTTGCAACATTAGCCAAATGTTGCAGCTGCAAGAAGCACTACGCCCCACAGCCGCATCCCCAACAATGTCAGCCATCAACTTATGAACTCTATTCTGTCTACTTAAGTTGATGATATTGCACTTCAAACGAAAGGCGCTAGGGGGGAGGGGAAAAGGCAGAGAGCTCCATCAGTGACGAGGAAAAATAATGGAAATTTCTTATTCGCCATTTTTTTTCTTTTCTCCTCCTTTACGCTGTCGACACCTAGAACATAGAAAATGATGTGTCGAAAATATGTCGGCTTCAGCCTGGGACCCAAGAAATGGCTCAGAGATGGCGTGGCGATGGGATGTCTGCCTGGCAGCGACATTGACAAGATGATGCGTCTAAGGTTAACAGCAGATAGATATAGAGAGAGAGAGAGAGAAGGAAATGGGTGGGAGTAGGAGGATGAGTTGATTTATTACAAGACCCCGATGCGAATGTCGATAAGGAAAAGTGGCAGAAGGCAGCATCAGGGAGCGGGGGGCCAGAGGGGGGCCAGAGGTAGATAAGCCGCATTGGCTTCAGCTTGGTCCTGGCCGTATAACAAGCAAATGCAATTGGCAGGCATTATGGCAAGATAAAAGATATAGACGGGCACGGAAAGAGCCAGCAGCAGAGATCAGAGTGGGAGGGCGGGGAGACTTCATCAGGCTGAGTGGCTGCATTGCAGTTTTAATGAAATTTTTCCCAGCCAGCCAGCGAGAGCGAAAAAGAGACATAAATCAGGCAAAAAATATGAACTTTAAATTTACATAATAAGCAAGACCCGAAAAAGAATGAAGACTCTCCGGGTATATACTCGTATTTTGTGGGAGTACTGGGAGGCTGCCAGGACCCTGCCCTGCCGCCCTGCCGCCCTGCCGAGGGAGCGAGTCCATTAATATTGTGCGCTCAGGTGGCGGGCGGCTGCCTCTGATAACAGCCGAGGAAAATGCACTCCCAGTGGCAGCGTTGGCTTCTCCTCCGTTTAGCCCGGGCTTTTCCCCCCTCCTTGTTGCATATTTCAAGCACTTGGGCTTTTACCTTCTTCTATTTCGCCTTTTCGCCAGTTGACATTCGTTGCTGGGAATATGAGAAATGATGCCAAGGCGATTTTAGCTGATGAAAAAAGGAAATAGCAGGCCATGGGATACCATCTACACAGATTTATTCAAGTGCAAAATTATGTGATTGGAATGCAAGGAGCCAAGAACCAATAGAGGCACGGACTTAAGAGAAAACTAGAGGAAATGTTAATGCGGATAATCGAAATTTCAATGGTTTTGCTTTGCGTTTTGTGGGGGATTTGAATATCTTTTGATAGAGTGGTCGATGGAGAGAGACAGAGGGAGATCTAGGTGTCTGTACAGCCAGAGAAAAAAGCGCTAAGACCCGAATAATTTAATACTTAGGGCACTATATTTGTCGCTAGATTGAAAAATATTAAGATTGCAGATTTTTCGTTTATGTTTGGACATTAATAGGAAAATATTCGATCTAATAGTCGAGAAGTCGAGAAACTGGCCCTAAAAATATTTTATATTTTAATTAAATTTAATATATATTTCATATTTTAATTAAATTTATTTCATATTTAAATCAAATATATTTCATATTTCAATTAAATATATTTCGTATTTTAACTCAATATATTTTATATTTTAATTAAATATATTTCATTTTTCATTTTAATTCAATATATTTCATATTTTATTTAAATATATTTCCAACAAAATTAATTTAATATATGTATTTATTTTTAAGTGTTTTATACTGATAAATTCAATATGGGCCCCACTAAAAAGACTTTTTAAAGTATTAATGTTTAAATCGAAAATAGTTCTATTTAATTTTAATATTTTTTCTATGTAAAAATCGAATATTTCACTAAAATATGGGTGTTTTCCTATTACTACGCCACTTTTTTTCTCTTAAAAAGTCAAAATATCTATAGGATACTTGTGCCTTAATATGCATCCACTCCACAACAGTCAGCCCTACCTTCTGCCCAACTAAAATCTATTAAAAATGTTGCCCTTTAACTCAGAGACTCACTCGAGGTGGCAGTTATTTTCCACAAGTTGGCGGAAACTTTTCAATTTCAATAATGAAACGCCCCTCAATTCAATTTAATGGTTAATAAGCAGCAGCGGGTCGCACAACATATGAGCAACTTTGGTGTTTGTTTGGAGCAGACCTCGACCCTCGACCCTCGACCTCCCCACCACACACGCACACACACACACGCACACGCACACTCTTACACACTCTATCTAATTACAAAAGTTGAAAGCGCGCTTTTCCGGGCTGACAAACGGCCAGTTGGCTTTTCAATATGTTGCGAGCATAAACCAGAGAAGGCGGCACATCCATTGTCCTGCCTGTGACAGCATGTGGTTACTGGATGGACTGGGGGTTCCGTTCCCCTATTTTTGGTGTCCTAAAGACTGCCGGAGAGTCCTCTATGGTGCCGGCAGCTGCGCTCGATAGTTTGCCTAAAGTTTTAAATTAATGGCGTAAAGTTTGTAATTAAATTACGAAAGGAATAGTCGCAGGCAGGCGCACACACACGGACACGACACCTTTTCCACCGATGAGGCTTTTGGGTGATAAAATCGAAGGGTTCGTAATGTGAAATGAGGCATTACTGGGAGGCAAATAAAAGTGGTAAGCGCCACTAAAAAACGTATCGTGTAGCAGCTGTCGGCCAGTTTTTTAAGGGCCCTGTCTATATGATTTTTCTCAAACTCATGCGAGTCTGTGCCATGTGCCATGTGCCATGTGCCATGTGCCATGGGCACTCATGTGAGCGAGAGGTTGCATTGTGTGGAGGATGGATATTATGGCAGGGCATTGCATCGCATCGCATCGCATCTGCCGGAACAATATATTAAGCCGTTAAGTGAGGCAACGACGGAGAAGCTGGCACCGCTCTCTGGCACAGATTGCGGCACAAATTGTTGCCCCACACTGCACTGCGTATACGTAACATCGCTCTTGCAACGTGGCCGTTGCCGTTGCCGTCGCCATTGCCGTTGCAGCTGCTAGACAAACGCTGACATAATTACAATGTATTAAAGTTATGATGATGGCTGCTCTGAGAGACGACGACAACGACGACAACGACGATGATGATGTCCTGGGAATGGGCATCAGAATGGGAAATGGGAAATGGGAATGGGAACGAGAATGGGTCTGCGCAACAATTATGAATCTCGCGCTGTGTCGCGTGTGCTGAATGCTTGACTGACAGCTGAAGCGTGGCAAGGACACAGGACGCAGGACATGCAGTCAAGCAGGAAGGCAACTGACAGACAGCACACACTGCACACATATGAAGACATCAACGACATCCCCTGCACGGCATGCCCGCTGGCATTTCGTATAAAAAAAAAATAGAAAAAATAAAGTTCAACTCGTTGGGAAATATTGTGGAAATAATCCCAGGAAATATTTATGTTATGATATTTCGAAAGGAAATATATTTAAAAGAGAGCCAAAGAGGCAAAGAGGCAAAGAGGATTGCAGGAGGCAGATCCGATTGTCGGGCAGCCCTTAAAGGAGCTTAAGGAACGAAAATAATTTTCGAATTTCGCACACGTCGGCCAGAAAGGATCGGGCAAGGCTTATTCCTTGATTGGGAGCATATTTTTTACCAACGGGAGATTATTCTAGGAATTCTTTTGGGTGGAGGGCGGAGAATAGAGCACATCTTGGGTTCTATTAAATACCATAATTCCTATATAAGCCTCGTCTCATTTGTTCTTGGCTCCGCGCCACGGATTAACAAATCAAATTAAATAACCACTAAGCTGTTGAATAAATCGCAGCACGGCAGCAAATTTGATTAATGGCCACTACTTTTGCGGGGATATTAAATTTAACCACAAAAAGAGGGAGAGAGGGAGAAAGAGAGGCCGGGAGATACCGAAAAACTGAGCCAAAATCAGTGGGAAAAGCCATTTGTAAATAACATAACCGAAAAGCATTAAAAGCTAATCCCGTTTGAGCCAGAAGCAGAACACGTTTACGGCGCCGCACAGGATGTGGCTGCGGGGCAGCCAGCACCGTATCCCTGGCACAAATCCACGTCAATGTTTCCTGCTTATCCCATTTCTTTTTTACCCCAAGCCCCTCCCAAAGCCGTGTGCCCAAAGTTCCATTTCCATTCGCTGCATATTTATGTGATTTATGTTAAAATTCTGGACCCTCGACCCCGTCGAACCCTGGGACAGCCACAGCCACAGAGAGAGAGAGAGAGGGGGAGAGGGAGAGGGAGAGCGAGAGTTTTGTGGCCTAGAGCGACAACCAGGACATTTTTATTCAGGTCGGGGAAAAAATGAAGAAACAAAAGTAGCGACAGTGAAAAAGAGAAATGCGGAAAATTAGGTTTGAATTTCTCCAGCCCCTCCGTCAGGTGGCAGGCCACCTTTTGAACCTGCTGTTGCTTCTCCTTTTTCGCCTATATACCACATCCTTTATGTGCATATACATAATACATATACATATGTACAGGCCAGACCCTGGGGCGTCTGCTCGATTATTAGCCCGTGATGCCTGCGGGGGCTTGGAAATTCCAAAAGGCAGACACACATTTTTTTCGTTTTTTGGGGCTCCCGTTTTTTTTGGGTGTGTTCAAGAAAATCCTCTTTTTGGGGCCCTTGCGCGCGCCGTATTGCCTTTTAAATGTTTATGCCAATATTTACATTTCTGAGGTTTGGCCCAATGATAAAATATTCGATTTTAACACGAATATAAATGGCCAAGAACACGAACACACACACACACACACACCGACAGACAGACATCCTTTAAATAAAATGCCAACGACCCGTTTCAGCCGGGAGCGATGGCGGCAATCGTGATAAGCGCACACTTGATCGATGGCTCTAATGGGGTCTTATTTATTTCCTACCTCTCTGCCAGCACAACCCTCGGGCCATCACTCAGGCCCCAAAGAACCCCAAAAAAAAAAGGGAGAAAGCTGCTTCTTTTGAGTGTTGCAAGTTGTGTTAAACATTTTAATTGAAAATTCTTGGAGTAGTTTGCATTTAAAATGCAGTCTGTGGAAAGTTATTGCCGGAGAAGCATTGGGTAAAAAGCTTTTAATCCAAAGGCTTTTAGAGAGTTTTTTGAATGCTGCTTCGGCCTCAGAAATGTTCGATGGGAGTACAACAAAATAGGGGAATATATAGGTATATATAGGGAATATATTCCTTAAGCAAGCCATTCGTTTGAAGACGTTCTTTCATTCATTCTGTGAAAGTGAAACGAAGGTCTTACTTGGTTGTACTCTTTTTATATCTTTATTTACCCGAACGCAACTTCTTTTCTTAAGAAAAGTGCCATTTCGAATGATTCGAGCGTCCTATCTCCATCCTTTTCTCAGTGGCCGTATAATCGGTATTATTATAGTATGGCCGTAAATTTATAGATGGATAATGGATATAAGCTAGGGATGCCGTATTGGCTGATATAGGGGTATATATAGGAGATATAGGGGCTATCCTACCACAAAAATAAAGAACTATATTCATGTTCCGTAGTTTCAATGCGTTCGTTCTTTCATTCAAAGCCCTAAATCGTATCTTTTTTAAAGATAATTTTCAATCTAAATCTTTTCTTTATTTTTTCTAAATCTTTTTTTTTTTTACTTTATTTTTTAGATATTTTTTTTTTCAATCTAAACGTATTCTTAGTATTTCTTATATTATTTATAATTTCTTATATTTTCTGACTAGTTTCCGCCTTAAAATTTTATTGCCTGCCTACTCTTCCGTTTCCCCAACGATTGTCACACGTTTTCTACCCTCAACCGTACATCTTATATGCACATACATCCAAAGGTCATTTATAAATCGATATCTTAACCTTTTTATCTACATTTCTCTTCCCCAAATCTTATATTTCTCCTTCGTCGTCTCCGTCTCTCTCTCGGATGTCTCCAATTCAAGTCTTAAACTGGCTTTCAGGCTTTTCCGGCCAGCCCAACCCATTCGTATCAATTAGCATCCTAATTAACCTTAATTAACTTGTCAGCTGTCAATTAGGCTGGACCAAAAACAATTCGCTATGCAAAATGCCAGGCCACCAGAGGCCCCAGTCCGCTGCCCAAGCCCCAAGCCCCAAGCCCCAAGCCCCAAAAGGCTTAGCCCCGTTTTTGCAATGTGAAAATCGGCTTAGATGCGCTCAGGCACCTCAAGATGTTTTCCGCATTTTGCAGCGCTGTTTTTCCATTAATTAGTCTCCTCTCAGCTCTTCCCCCGCTCTGTGCTGTGCAGTGCATAAATATTTGACTTGGAGCAGCTTTTGGCATCGCCGATGCTACAGAAATGAGATTTATTTTCTTGGAAATTGGAATGAATGAATGGCTGCTGGCAAAGACAGTCGGTTGTTCGGACTATCTATCTGTCTGCATACCAACTACAATTAGAGTCGGTGGCTGTGTATCTGTGTGTATCTGTGTTTGTCTGTGTTTGTTTTTTGTGGCAAGGATTCGCCGCGCTGCCTTGCTGCCTTGCTGCCTCGCGCTGTTTGCTCTTGTGGCAGCATTGCATAAAAAATAAGCTGTCTTTGCATTAAGCAATAAGAACAACAAAGTCCGTTGAGAAAATCCCCAGCTTTGCTTTCGCCTCCGTCCCTAACTCTGGGCTCTGGTCTCCGGCGGATCCTCTCGTTGGCAGTCAAGTTTTTTGAGTAATGAAACCGCATTCTAGTCTCGCGCAAAAGTTGTGTGTTGTAAATCTGTTGGATTAATTATTACAACTCCGGAATTGTTTGCCCTGAATCTTGACTACACTTTTCCCTCTCCGTTTTAGCTGATTATGTGGGGTTTTCTCCCTCTATCTGCTTAGAGTTTTCCTGGGAAACGCCTTGTTTGCCTTGTTTGCCTTCTTTGTTTCGGTTTTTATCTAAATGACATGTCCATAAAGTTCTCTGGCCGCCCAACGAGGCGCAAAAATCAACAGCCAACTAGATGCTCTAGCCCCAAAAACAATTAGAAAGAGGAAATATATGTTTGGGGGGGTGTCTTCCGAGAGGCACAATTAAATACTTGAATAAAATGCAATGTCGGAATGACAGCGACAGCCAGTGGCCTCGAAAGGTTCTCACAAATTGTGTGATGGAAATTTTTTAATTAAAAACTAATGTGGCGAAAGTCTGAGCAAGTCGGGGGGTTCGGAGGGTTGCAAATGAGCAGGGAAGATACAACCCCAATACAGAGACCCTTGGACCCCACACACACCCAGACACACACACACACCCACACAGACAAAGTAAATTACGCCTAATTGCGAGTGTTTAATTATGCACTAGTTTAATTTTATGGTCTTGTGGTTTGGGGCTACCCCGTAACCCCAAAAGTATATAAAGACATTTACGTTGAGTGTGTGCGGGGTGTGTGAGTGTGTGGGATGTGTGTGTGTGGAGCAGAGCTTTTCCTAATCTGGTCTCTGGCTCTCCCTTTGAGGTCCTGCTTGTTTGCTGATAATTCCCAGCTTTCATTTACGCAACCCTGCCAAAAGTAGCAAATAATTGCTGGCTCTCTCTCTCTCTCTAAAACCGTTGATGGCATAAAAGGATTTCCCGTCTAGTTAGTTTTTCCTGATGGACTTATGGACGAGTGCTGGCCTGGCCCTCAACCAATTCCCATTTTTACACAGAAAATTGTTTACGCCATAATAGAAATTTATGTTGTACAAAAAGCTGCCAGCAAACAGTAGAGGAAAAGCCTCTGCCCTGTTTATAAGCACTTGGAAAATTCTCCTCCGCCTCAACACAAAAGGAAAATTGCCGAAAAGTTTACCCTGTTTTGTGTTTTTGGTGTTTTCTCCACTTTTCTTGTTGTCTGCTGTTTTGCCACCGCCTTGCCCCGAAGGGCCTGGTGGCCTGGTGGCAATTTGCGGTCCAAAAACTTATAATGTGTGCAAATTGGTCTATGAAAAAATCATGTGTGAAAATTTCAAAGAGCAGCAGCGAACGTGAGGCAGGGAAAAAAGAAAGTTGCAAATTGTATTGCCTACTTTTATGGGCCCTCGGTAAGGGCCCGCTCCTGGGCCCGTGCTGGGCCCCTTTGCGGTTTTGTCTGCAGGGCAGTCAGACTTCAATTAGCCCTGAAAATAGATACCCCACACAACAAAAGGAAGGCAGAGAGAAAGGCTTTCCCCATCGACACCTTTTGCAAATTGAACGCTCGTTATTAAGACAAAAGCAGCTGGAAATAATAAAAAGTAGAGGCAAGGGAAGAGTCAATATAGCAGAATAAAAGAAGGAATAACATGGGCAAGAGTCTATGGCAGACTGAAGATGATATCCCACAGGACGGGGGGGAGACCACAGACGGAAAGAGAAGTCCACAGTGGACTTAAGCAGCAGAAACCCTGGGAAATTAATAGTCTCTAGCAGCAACACTAAGGCCGGGGAAAGCTCCACAACTTTCAGAGCCGAAAACAATTTAAAATTAATTGGTTCCAATGTCTGTCCAGGATGTGGTCGAAGCCGACGTTTGCCGTGATGGCGATGATAGGAAAGGAAGCCCTCGGACCAGAAGGAGCCTTGAAGCGGCTACAAATTGGTCAGCTTCCCAGGGTCCCTTTCTGCCCGACTCTCTCGTCTAACGTCTAACGTCTATGTCTATGTGGCTTGTACGCAAAATGAAATCATTTGAAAGTGTTTGCCTCCCCGTTGGCCCAAGCAAACAATAAAGCAAAAAGGGTTTTTACTTTCCTTTCCGCATTTTTTTGCCAGCAAAGTTTGCCTTGCCATCAAAAGGATGAGAGGCGGGCGGGGGGTTGGAGGATGTGGTTCAGGGGTAGAGGGGCAAGGGGGAACTGAAAGCACGCCCTAATTAAATGAAAATTCATGGCGTATGCCCTGACGGAACTTTTCCATGTTATTTGCCGTCCGTCTGTCGTCCTGAAAAGTATCCCCAAAATTACACCCGACAATACTTTGAATATTTTTGCAACAAGCCGTCACACACGCACACAGATACAGATATGGATGGGTGTGTGTGAAACACATGCCGTTACAAAGTTGTTTTGTTAATAAGATACAATGTTGCTGCAAAACCAGCAGCAGGATACTCTCAAAGAGTGTCTATGCGTTGAAAAATGTGGCTTGTTTTCGGGCCTGGGGATGTGTATAATATTTCCTTAATTTCTAGATTTAAATAGCGCTGAAAATCCTTGATATTCGTAGGATACAAAGGCCGTTGGGCGAAGGGATGCCAAGAACAGAGAGAGAGAGAGAGAGATCATTCGTCGTGAGGGATCTCTTGGCATCCCCCACTTGGTAGTGCATTTTCCATTCGCTCTTTTTGTTTCAAATTTTTCCAGCCTGTTGTTTTTATGCTTTTCAAAAGGCATTCTGTTGCCTGGCAGGCAGCGCAGAGCAGAGCAGAGCTGCGTGTGTGTGTGGTTTGGCAATTATTTGAGTAGTACTACAAGATACACCCTCACACAGATGCACCCACACGGATACACCATCACACAGACATAATTACTTTGTGTACATTTGCATGGCAACCCAGAGAGGGCGAGCGAGCGAGAGGGATAGCGAGACAGAGAACAATCAGTGCGAAACATTGTAATGTTACGTATACGCAGTGTGTTCTCCATATGAAAAGACTGGATTTTAGAGCTCCTACCCATGGAGTGTGGTGGCGGTTGAGGGGCAGGGACTCGCAGTCTGTTTTCCGTGTAATATGCTGCCATGTTATGTCGTAAATGTCGCTTTTTATTATTTTACATACATTCTTGTGTGCTTGAGATACTTTCTCTGCTCCTGGCTCCATGGCTTTCCTGGCTTTCCTCCTGGCCACCGCTTTCCGACTGGTTTTTCCTTTCAGCCAGACATTTCCTCTCTCTAGCCATTTCTTAGGGCTTTCTCTCGGCTTTTGTTTTATTTACATTTCAACACGCGCTTGCAGGGCGGCCTCTCTGTCAGAACCAGACTTTCCGTCTGTCAGGCAGCACCCAGACCCAGAACCCATCTAATTCTCTTTATATAAAATGACAGACAGACTGACAGAAATAGACGAGGCGCTCAACCTACCGTGGAATGTGTCACACTCGAGAGCGCTGCTACAGCTCTCGGCAAATATTTAATGTCGTTGATTTTCCCAATTAAATGTCTGCCAAGGATCTGGCAACTGATTAAAGTCGGGTCTCATGGGGGCGTATCTCTCCATTTGTTACCCCCTTAAGCAATGCTCCCTTGGCCATGCCTCGCTGCACACATTTGTTCCACCTGGCGTATGCGTAATGCATTGTAATTTTTATTCTAGCTCGGATAGATGGGAGTTTTCCGCGCTTTTTATTGCCACATTCTTAGCTGATTTATATGCGCGTCTGTTGCCTAATGAAATCTGTTTGCTGTGCAGCGAAGGAAATGTAATTCGTTCGGTTGAGCACATTTTTGAGATTCATTTTGAAATAATTTGTTCAGGAAGATACTCCTAGAAGTACTCGGAAGAATATGTTAAGGGCTAATCATGGAAAATTTGCATAAAAAAACAATTATTTTTGCTTTAAATTAATTAAAGAAAATGCATAAAAATTAATAAAATTCATAAATTGCGTTGTAGATTGTTATATGTATGTATTTCTTAATTTAATATTAATTTAAGCTTTAACCATTTTTCTAATATTATATTTAATCCAAACCAACGGCCAACAACATTTATCCTGGACAAATCAGCCAACTAGAAGTTCGGTTTGCCACAAAATGACAGCCACAAAAAATACATATAATGTACGTATCATTAAACAAAGCTCTCACTGAAAAACTATACCCAAATCCAAACACAAAAGCTGTGAAAAAATGGGAGGAAAATTCATTGAATTTCCCGACCAAAGTGTAAACGTAATTAATTAAAATGCAATTTGCATTTTGGTGCCCAAAGGCCATAACCGCAGCCATAAAATCCATCAGTAACGTGCAATTCACAGCTAATAAAACGCCATTTTGATGGAAAACAAACATGCTGGGATGTTCCGGTGATGTTTTGGAAGTCAAATCCATGGCATTTGATAGAAGGTAGAGGTTTGAAAACGCGTGGGAGATTTTTCTAGAGAGTCTAGGAAGTCTAGGAGACTTAAATAAGTTGACTCTACGGAATAAGGCTTGTCCTTTGCAGTCTTAAGCACTGATACCGCTTTGCTTTAGTTAGATACAGTCTTTTAAGATTCTAAATCCGTAATTGGAGGACAGTTTGCCTAGGATTTGTGTACTATCTTCGAAGAGCGTTCAGCGTTGGGGCTCTACAACAGTTTGAACCGAATTGGAACTGAGATATGTCTATGAAGGATCTTGGAATCTTCTGGAATAAATTATGCTCTAATAGGAAGGTTTCTTTACAGAATATTCTTTAGTTCTAGTGCTTTGGGATTATCTATATGGGTCCCATTTCGAAGCACTAAATCATATAAATTTCATAGGAATAAAAGAGTGTAAATGAGAACAACCTATACAGATTGATTGTACTTTTTAGTGGGTATATTCATATGATAATTCAATGTAATTTATTGTAATTTAATGAGCTTACCATGGCAGTAGTTCTTTTTTGTAGTTTTTAGTTTAGTTTGGTTTTTGGTTGTTGTTTTTTCGTTTAAATATATTTAGTTTGGGTCTCTTCTGGGGTTTTTATTGTAATTAAATTGCTGTTGGTTGTTCATTATGCGTGGTGGGGTGGTGTGGCGAGGGGGGGTTATCTCTTCAAGTGTGTATGTATGAGAGGTACAGCAAATTAAACACGGTCATGCACGCGACTCACTGAGACGAGACATTTTAATTGACACACATCCACGATGGCACTTGACACCTGGCGTTGCAGTTGGAGTTGGAAATTTATGAGTGGGGATGCTCCTGGAGTTGGGATGGCGGCTGCTGATATTCAGGATGATATGGAAGCCGTAGATGACTTCCAGCATCAAAACTGAAGCTCGAGGTGATTCTGCTGTTGATCCGATTAAGGAGATGACTTTGACACTGATTTTCTGGCTGGATTTCCGGGATACCGTACTGCAGCCGGAGATGACTCTTGTGACTGACTTTCTGATGGAGTCCTCTCGAAAACTACCGTTGATGCTGATTTTGTCATTCTATCAGACTTGATTGTCCTTCAGGATCGGTTCAGTGCCCTCTGCAGGCCTCTTCCTGTCTCTTCCTGACTTCTTTATCGTCTAACGAAGGCAATTGCCGAATGGCGGCGGCGACGGCGGTGTTGGAGGTGGTGGCACTACGCGTCACATGCTAACACAACGGTAAACTGAAGAACGAAGACTGACACGCGTCGCGAGATTTTTGCTGTTGTGTGCCTGTGTGTGTGTGTGTGTGTGTGTGTGTGTGTAGGAAAGAGATGCAGTGGATCAACAGCAGAAGGAGCAGCAGCAGTGCTGGGCAGAGCAGAGCGGAGCAGAGCAGACCAGTCCACCTACAACACGCAACGACGACTGAAACGAGCGCCTGGCGAAAGGACCAACATCAGAGCCTCAAAAGCAGGACTAGCAGGCAGTGGCAGTGGCAGTGGCAGAGGAAAAGAAGCAGAGGAAGCAGCAGCAGCAGCAGCAGTGAAAGAAATACCAACAGCAGCAGGCAGAGGTCGAACACCAGGAGCAAAAGCAATGCCAGCAGCGGCATAACAGCAGCATAACAGAACCAGCAGCGGCAGTACATCAGCGGCAAAGGCAATGCCAGCAGAGCAGCAGCAGAAAAGCAGAGCAGCAGCAGAGCCGAGGGAAAAGCAGCAGCATAAACCAAAAGCAGCAACAACAACACCCCACACAACAGCCGAACTTCAAAATCTCGGCTAAACGAGAGAGAGAGCGAGAACTAACGAACCAGAGAGAGAAGGAGAGCGTGCGAATAAAAGTCGTAGTGGGAGTAAAAAAGAGAAAGAGCAGCCGGGCCACGACGCACCCGAAGCGAGACGAACATCGTTTTTGTTGTCAATGCCTGCAATTTGCGTAGCGCATCGGTATTTTTCGGCCGAAGTTTTGTTGTTTCCTCTGCCGCCACCGCTGCTGCTGCTGCGGCTGCGGCTGCTGTTGTTGCTGCTGCTGCTGCTGCCACTGCAATGGGTGTAAAATTGTTTGTAGAATGCACAAGCGGACGGCACTGTCCATGGATTCTTGTGGTGCTTTTGGAAATGTTCTTCTGAAACTGAAAATGAGAGCTGCCATTGCCATTGTTCCTGTCGGGTGCATGGGGACTGGAACTGTGGAATTGTAACAGGTACAGGAGTGCACTGTTTGTTGCTGTGCAACGGAATGTGATTTTATCTGATGGGAATTGGATGGGAAATGCATCTTAGGGAAATCTCTGGGAAATTATCGAAACAACTCAGAAAAACCCAGCTTTTATCAGATATAGTACTAATTTAATAAATCTCCAGTCAAATCGTGGTTCCCTTAATCTTAGAGGTACTATTCCCGTAAACCCCCTTTGCCTGTACGCCGCCACTGGGTTTCAGCACTGTTAAGCCTTTACAGAGTCCCCAAAGCAGCATCACTTGCCGTTAGACCAAAACATGGAATCGGAACAGTACTTTTCCTCTCTCTCTCTCTCTCTGACTGCAGTCTCGCACGTTCCGGCACTCTCTAGATGCAATCTCTCACGTACCGGCTCTCTTTCTCTTCCGGGGTTCAGGCGCCTGCGCTGCTACGAACCATTCCGAAACGAAGTCGAATTCCGATGCTGTTCGTCGGGGTATAGGACACGGGCACGGACACGGATACGGGGACCCGGAATACGGTAGAACTCGTGGAAGAACAGCGCGGCAGCTCGGACAAAGCGCAGCGTGCTCCACATATTCTTTAGCCCTACTTACACACATACACACACACAAGCAGAGATACTCCCCCACAAACGCACACTCGCACACTTACATGCCGTTAGATTACAGTGCGGCGTTGCCCATTAGCTGATGCCCATCTCGGCAGCGCTGCTCATTGTTCTGCCTGCGTCGCTGTCGAGGGCTTTTTTGTTGTTTATTCTGCTGCTGCGCTGCCTTCAGCTGTTATCACCAAACATTGACGCCGCTGCTGATAACAGCAAAGTGTGGCAGAGTGTGGCAATGGAGGCACATTAAAACCAACAACGACCCAATTTTTTGTTGCTCTTTCTTTCCCTCTCCTCTCCGGCTCCTCCCGACGATAATCCCTGAGGTGGTCATTGGCCTTACTTTGGGGATTCCCGAGGGTTTTACAGAGGTATTTCGATTGGTTTTACACTAAAGGAATGTACAGGGTAGGCTTCGGCGGGCAGTTTTATAGGGTGCACTGTTTCTTGGAGGAGTGCTTTGAACGAAGAAGAAACATGCCGGTTTGAAGTGAAAACTCTCTTAGGGAAATATCTCTCTTGGTCGGACCATAGAACAGCCAATTGTTTACAATAATTTCATGGAATTACACACCAAATATTTATTAGCTCTTACGGACGAGTATATCCTTGGATGGAAGCTGAATCTTGGTTATAAATCATAGTTGTATTTTAGAGAGGGATTTATTAGTAAGCAAAGAAACCTGTATTGGTCTTTCCGGGCCTTATCGCCTAAGCGCATCAACAGAACCAATCTCTTAAGTGTCTCCGGCGGAGTCCTCCTACTGTAAATGTATTTACGCCTGTGTCTGTGTATTTGGGAGCCTTTTAAATAACTTGCCAAACGGAAAAACGATTTAAATAAACAGCTACTACCAACAACAACAATAACAACAAACAGCGAAAAGGAAAAGAAAATGAACATTCCTGCCCATTTTAATGCTCATGTTTAACTTTGAACATTTTCCACGTACCTCCTCCTGCCCCTCCTCCTGCCCCTTCCCCACTTGAGCTTCTCCATCACCTGCCCCCCTGAACTTAATTAAATGTTGAGGGGGAGAAACGCTTTTCATTTAGGCTGCATAAATTACAAAGCAAAAGTGCCACTTGGAAAACTTCAAGGAGAAAGGCCAGGCCCCGAAATCTGTCTCTCTCTGCCCCGAGGCGTTGACTAGTGGTCTAAACGATTGGGGCGGGTCTCTGCTGAGCTGCGCTGTGCTGTGTTGGTCTTAGTTTATGCAAAAAATAAACTAAACTGTCTTTGGGCACACTGTTCCACACACAGTCTGTTATTGTTGCTGGCCATTCTGTTATTTTGCTTAAATTTGGCTAAGTGAGTGGGAAAGAACCGTCATGTTGCCTACTTTTTGGGGCAGAAAGCTGCTTAAAGTACTGTCGTAATATTTTCAGTATTCTCATTGGAATAAATACGTACATTACCTCCAAAACTGCCCTTGTTGTGTTCAGAAAACATCTAGGGGAAATGAATCGTGTAAATCCAGTACTCCTGCTCCTCACATGTGGATGCCCAACCATTTCGCAGATTGATGTTGCCCTCAGAACAATTTGCTCGCCGCAGGACACTCGGAAAATGGCGCTGGGAATGTCCTGTGGCGAGTGTTCCACAGAAAAATTACTCTTTCCCTCTTGACTTGTCATTTGTTTATTCAGTTTCTACTTATTGTAATTTATGGGCAGGCAGCGATTTATGATTACACTGTGATTTATAGCGGAGAAAGGCTTCAGCTGCCGCGTGGCAGGAGCAGGACTCCAGTAGGAGCGCTGCCCACAGAACGCGGCCACCTCTCACCTAATGTCACACGGCTGGCTGAAAAAAGTTTCCCAGCAAGTTGTCGAAAGTTCTTTAGCACTTTTTCAGCTGCTTGTTTCAGCTGCTTTTGCCCCGAAAAACTTTGCCCCTTCGATATTGTTGCAAGAAGTATTCGAACAGAGGCACAAAAAATGGCATACAATCTGTCAACGTTAAGCAGGAGCCCCCAGACCCAGCCCAAGACCGGCGATGGCGACGGCGATGGCGATGGCGATGGCGCTGGAGCCCAAGAAAATCAATTGAAAATTGGCCATCGACTTGGATGGAGTCTCAGGTGTTTATGGAAACTTTTTTATTACAAATCCAGCAAAGGATTTTCCATCCATCCCCTGTCAATCGAGAGTCCGGTTCAATAGCTGGGGGGAGTTTTCATTTTAAAGTCCCTTTTTTCGTGCCCACTTTTTGGGGGTGGGACTCCCACTCCCATTCCTCTACAATTTCCTGTATTTTCAATTCTTATGCGTTTTTGTTTCCTGCCAGCTTCAAGCTGTTTTGTGCTTAATTTTACAATTGCCAATTACATTTCCATTAGGGGAGGATGCTCATGCTCATGCTCCCTTCCATCTTCCATCTTCTTTCTTTTTTTATACATTTTTCATGTACTCGCTCACGGCATCATTTTCACCTGACCGGGAACTGACAGGCGACGCGTGTTGTTGTGTTCATGTGCCTCATGTTGCGGCTGTTTCCGCCTGAAATGTCAAACAAACAGCACAAATTAGGCGGCAGAGGGAAGGAGGGAGGGATGTATCCAGACACAGACACAGAGGTGATGCTTGTGGTAATGCGCGTGAATTGTAAAACTTTATTTTGACAGCTTTTGGCCTCCTCGGACACCTTGGGCCTCGGACATCCGTCAGACGGAGGCCTGGAGGTGGAGGCGGAGGCGGGTGTGGATGAGAATGCGGATGCGGAAACTTTTCCCAATTCCCGAAAATAAGCTTTAAACATTTCTGGTGAAATTTTTATAAAGTTTTTATCTTTCAACATTTCATGGAAGGTTGTCTTAAATTTAGTTTTTTTTTATTTTCTTAAATTATACAAAATTCTTTATTATGTATTTTTTGTTTTGTCTAACATTTAATGGACAAATTTCTAAAATTTTCTTTTATTAAAATTTTTTATACAAAAAATCATCATTTTTACTTTGCTCATTTTATGTAAATAAATCTTTATTCTTCCATTTAATATATATTTTCGCCAATTATTTTTATTTCCAAAAACATAACTTTGAATATTTTAGTTTATCCTTTTTCAATAAGAATGTTACAGGAAATTTTGTTTTAATTAAATCCTTGCAGCATACATTTTGTGTGTTTTTATTTTATTATTTTCTGGCCTGAAACTTTGTCTGTAATATTTTTATTAAATTTCTTTCTTCATAGCATGAAATATTTGCAATATATGCCCCTTTACAATTCACCTGAATCGTCTTTTGTTTTGTTGAAATTATTCTCCAATTTCTTCCTTCGATTTTGTTTTCAAATTCCTCACTCATTATTTTGCTACGA
This sequence comes from Drosophila lowei, assembly GCA_008121275.1. Classification (NCBI taxonomy): domain Eukaryota; kingdom Metazoa; phylum Arthropoda; class Insecta; order Diptera; family Drosophilidae; genus Drosophila; species Drosophila lowei. Next base: position 25,880,783 of record CM017779.1, read on the forward strand.
ACATTTCATATTTATATACATACGATATTTGTTCTTTCGATTTCGTTAGCAAATTCCTCACTCATTATTTTGCTACCAACATTTTATATATATATATATACAATTTCCTTTGTATTTTCTCTAGAAACAGTCTATGTCATATTTTCGTCAATTATTTACAAACTTCATTTATTTTTATGTCATTTTAAATTTCATGTATGCTCTCTGGTTTTTTTTTTAATAATTCTGTAAATGTTCTCATTGTTTGGTTTGCTGCCAAATATGGCCGAAAGTGTAAAGCGGATTACACACACATTAAATATTCAGCTTAAACAAAAGAACCGAAAATAAAACTGGTGGCTGGTGGATAAAGTAAATAATAATAATCCCTCAAAAAGGGAATTTGAGGTGAGAGCAGTTGAGTTTGTTTTAGTTTAGTGATGGACAAATCTGCCCGAATTTCAGATTAGTCATGGCTCCATTGTGGCAGCCAGATATTTGCTTATTTGCCACTTACCTGCGCACAAAAATCATAATTAATTTAGCTTGAAATCTGCTCGTATCAACAACAAGAACAACTTAATCTTGAGACTGATTCGGGGAGGCCCCCTCTCTCGCCGTGGCCCCAGAGAAGTGCTTGGTAATTACTTTTGGCATGGCTGCGATGAAATCGCTACAAAATCACAATTCAGCCAGAGGAAATTAACTCATTTCCACATAAATTAGTTCCGATTTCCGCTGGCCCCGTCTCTCTGCCGAAATATTATGCGTCGATTATGATTAACGATCATTGGCAGAGGGCAGAACTTTCATAAATAACTCACAGAACGCGGCAGAAGGGCAGGACTCTGGGTGGCGTGGTAGGGAGTGAGTGTGCACAAACGGTTAACGCCTCCCTTGGGGCGGGCCACATAAAAATATCAAACGACGCGACCTACAGATTTCTGCCTTATTTTTTGTTCAGTTTTTTTCTTGTATTTATACGCGGTATTTGGGAGTAACAGGGTGTATTCGTTTAGAGAACAAGGAAGTGACTGCAAGTCCTTAAAGAACATGAATGGCCTGGACTCTCTACACTTCCATCGTTCTGTAGGATCCATTGGATGTACAAAAGTCAATCAAGATTGTTCTGAAAAGTAGGCTTTCTGTCAAATTGTTTCTTTGGAAAACAGAAAACTGAGTTGCCTTTGGAATTGCCTTCGTTTTTTGTGTAAATTCCGGTAATTTGGAATTACTTTTTTAAGAAAAAAGGCAAAAATGCTCTTGGCAGATAGCAGAAGACTTTCTTCTACCCCACCTGTCCCTCCTGTCCCATCCCACAAGACCATGGAGAAATGCTATTAAAATTGGGTTGCCTTTTTATATTTTTAGAACATATATACATAAAGGTCTGACAAGAAAAGTTTTAATTGTGTGTGGATGCAATCCGCTCATCTCAAGACACGTGCAACGTGGAGACGGGTCCCATCGGAGAAGACGTACCTGTAAATGGCAAATAATTAATACCCAATACAGCTTCTTTTCCAATCAAAACTTACCATGCTTCTGAGAGACTAAGCCGGCCTAAGTTTTGTGTAAAGAATCCCGTGTTCAATGGCATGGACTGTAGTGTTAATGTGGAATGTATTCTCCAGCAATTCCTCTCACCAGTTCACCCTGAAGGAAATTTGTTTTATTAAAACGTCCTCTTGATTTGGAATTTTGACAGCTTACCCTATATTTGTTTTGCCCCATAGTTCACTTGAAAAATTTTGAGAAAAACTACAAATTTTGGTTTCTAAAACTAAAAATTGATGTTACCCAGTCGAGGTCTCGAGACACAATGAAAATATATTTTTCCGTAGCCACACCGTCTGATGATTTTGACACATGCTTTTATTCGATTCCACAGCCTGCTATCTGTTCAGATAGAGGGTATCCCCAGGGCTCAGTCATTTTTTGTGTATTTTTTTCGCCTACTGCCTAGAAAATATTTATGAGGCCTGCACGGGGGCTGGCGGGCAATTTTTAAGGACACGACAGGACGACGCTGCTGGGCGCCGGCAATTACGCGACTCGCGGCGAAATATTACCAAAGTCATTGACTCGGGGAGACGGGGGGCAGGGCCGCCTATGAATTATAGAAAAGACCAGTCGCAAAGGAGGAGGCGGGTACGGAGGAGATGGAGGATGCCCAGAGAAACCTCAGACACGACAGAATATCAATGAATATGAGTTATTTGCACGCATCCGAAAGTTTTTCACTTTACAAACTCATGAAAAATACATTAAAGAGAGCCCAAAGGCCCTCTGTCAAAGAGAGATTCCCGAGGATGGGCATGGACCAAAAATCTGCCGAGTTGTAAAAAGCCAATGCGGAGGCTGGGCCGGGACTGTCATTAAAAATGAATTTGTGCCAAAAGCGCAACTAATGAATAAGGAAATCTCAAAAAAAAAACCAAAAAAGGAAAACCCCAAACTGTTTAGGGCTCTCGGTTTCCTCAAGGACCTTTGCCAATCAATCAGCTGATCAAAAAAAAATCGTTGACCTAAGAGATTTTTTTCCAAGGTTCGATTTGTCTTGCTTTGTGCTTAGGACATTCCCAGCCTCATGTCTGTCCTGCCTGTCCCCCATTCGAATTATACATTTGACATATTAGTTCTGGCCGATAAAGAAATTGATTTCTGCCTTTCAACAGCAGCAGCAAAGCAATCTCAGTGCCTTTTCTATAGAAAATTGAGTTATTGAGTGGTTGGAAGGTTGAATGGTTGAAAGGTTGAAAGGCGGGGGGCTTTGTTGGGGGACTGTTGTTATTTTTGGCAAAGGTTTTAACTGGTCTAAAGTGGAAACGTAACTGCTTCATCACCTGCAGGGAATGGGAACAAATGGGGAAGTTTTTTCCATGGAGATGGCTGCCAGGAGAAGGCTAACCAGGAGGGAAAGTATATCTAATCAGGGAATAGAGGATTTTAATGGAAAGAAAGTGATTTTGTTGGATCAGTAGATAATATCCCACATTTTATTCGACTAAAAACTGAAAACTCTCATAGCTCTCCAAGAGCCAATCGATCCTAATATTATTCTTAGTGTATTCTGAGCTGTACACTACGAAATTGTTTGCAGTGTTGTTTTCCGTTGCCTTCTTTACGATTTACCGTTTGTTGTTGTTCACTGGCTGAGCCATTGCCATTGTTCTGTTTGTTGTCCCATTGCGGTGTAGGTTTTAGTGGGAGAGCGCGTAGGTAGAGAGACGACTCGCTCAGAGAGGATCAAAAGCGACAAGATGAAGAGAGCGCGCGTTGAGCGGCGACAATGTGTGTGGGTTAGAAAGAGAAAGAGCGACATGGTAATTGCGTCGCAGACAATGATGGGATGGTTTGGCCTGTGATGAAATTATACAAGGTGGTTCGCTCTCCCAAGGTGGGCGCTCTCTTTTCAGGTCTGATGTTACGCTCAGCACTACTGAGAGCGCGTTGACGACAAGTTTGATGAGAGAGAGTGAGAAGAACTAAGTTTGCTGTTGTTCTAAGCAAAATAGACCCGAAAAAGGAGCGCCTAGTGGAAGCGGTCATCCTTGCATAATTTCCTCATGGTTTGGGCATACTCCCGCTATACTTATGGACCGAAATTTAACTAATAACCCGACTGTGAATCTAAATCCAAATGAGAACCTGGCCATGGATCAAGCTCTAAATGAAAACCCGGCACATACACATCATGGTACATACCATAAAAAAGCCGTACAATACCGTTTCAAGGATCTCTTCCTCCTCTCAGTTACAGACATTCACCAAAAATAAAATCTATTCTTGGCTCCCGCACTCAATTGCAAATCATCGTGGATGTCAGTTCTGAAGAGACTCTCCAGCTGTCCCTCATTGTTTATATGCTCCGCCAAGAAGATGTTCAATACTTGAGCGATATTATATCGACACGCGACTGATACTGACTAATGAAAAAATCTCATGGGCGGGGGGGCGAACCAGATGCTCAACTGTCCGAAGGGATGGGCGGAGGGGGATGTCGATGTCCCCGTCTAAACAAACATTTGAGCAAGCAGGGGCCTGTCAACAGCATCGCCAGACATCCCAGGAATGAAGATGGCTGGAATGGGAAGAATGGAGGGGGGGGCTGGTCCCAGAAGTGGACCATTGGATACAGTTGACGTATTTTGTTTATGTGCGTACACCATTGATGACAGCCGGCTGCCATTCGGGCCATCTATATGGGGAAACGATGGATGCCCCAGCACGTGATGTCATTAGCAACAAAAACCGAAACTGTTTCAGGATCCCCATGGCGGGCTACTAGCGAGGGGACTGGGGACTGGTGGCTGATGGCTGATGGCTGATGGCTGGGGCCACTGTGATGCGAGCGCCTCACTGTCTAACGCATTTGTCATAAACTAACGAAAATTTCCACGAAATTTTAGGATGGAAGCCGACACGCCAGGACCGCCGCGCCGCAACCACAACGCGCGCCAAGCACACACGCCAATCAACGTCAACACCGGGAGATGGCCAACTGGCAGGACAACGACCAGTATACCAGTAGGAGCAGAAGCAGAAGCAGAACCAGTAATAGAACCCGATACCAGTAGCATTAGCATTGGATTGGGTTCGGGGTTCGGTTCGGTTTGGATGTCCTGGGGCTGTTGCCACCGTTGAGTGATCTATGTATACCCGACGCCGCCGCCGCCGCCGCCGTCGCTGCCCGTTTATTGAAATTCCTTAATGAGCATCACTCGAACAGAGCCGGGATCCAGCCGTTCATCCTCATTCCACTCCTTTTGGCCCACATTGTACTCTCTGACTGGACAAACCGTCCTCGTGTTACTCCTCCTGGCTCGTCCTCAGCCAACGCCTCCTGCCTGTCAGGCGGTTCGAGTGAAATGCAATTTCCGCAGGCCGTGGCAACCGTTGAACCATTCGAACAATGTGGAGGCAGCTTTTGGGGCAATTTGCAGGCAATTCAATTAAAACGAATATGCGGACACTTGAAAAAATTTGAGCTGCAGCCAAAATGAAACAAAAGTTGCAGCCTCATATTCCATAAGCCTACATTTTATGAAACCCAATGAGAAATTATTAAATTCTTGGCCAGAGGTGTTTAAAAAATATGATTTACAAGAATTTCAATTGCAAAAAATGGAATTTTATATAAAAAAAATTTAAGAAAATAATATTTGCACCACGAATGATTAAACATAATGGAAGGATATTAATTTAATAGGTTTGTAAAAGAGGAGGATTTGCAAAGAAAAAACTGATATTTTTTAAAGAATTTGAATCACAATTGAGGTGCTACAGGTCTATATTTTCCCCATTTTTCAGGCCATCAAAAGGCCATTCTTTGTGAATTTTTTATTCCCTATTTCCCCTAAAAAGCAGCCATTTCCCATCTCATTTTTGTCATCTTCCAAGCATTAATTTCAATTAATAATTCCTGGCATTTGAGAGAGTGACAAATAGAGTTAAGAGTGGCTGGGGGTCTTGGGGTCTGGGCCATTTTGTTGCCTGTCTGGCAAATCGTTGTTGCCAATTACCGCTAATGTCGCACAGTTGCCGCATTCCCATAAAATTAATGATAAGAGCGCAATAAAATAAGTTTTACTACAGGAAGGCAGGCGGCTAGAGTGGAGAGGCGACAACAAAGCGAGCAACAGTCGCGAGGTCGAAGCGCAACAGCTGCCAGCACTACGAGCATCCATCTATCCATCCGGCATCTTGGCAGCACCCTTCAGCCATGCCCCCCCACACTCTTATCGGGCTTGCAGTTGTGTCAGCAAAAGGTTATGCCACAATAAAATTAAATCCAACAAGCGTGAAGTAGGTGAAGTGGTTGCTCGGTTGACTGCTCTCCTCTCCGGCTCTCCTGGCTCATGGCTCTACGGATGTATCCTTCCTGTTCCTGTTTGATGTGCAGTTTTTGTGCAAATTGAAAAACCTTGGACTGCTTTTTACGATGAAACAAGTTACGACCTGGGCCAGCTAATTGCCCGTTGCCCGGCTTAGAGAACGCTTCGAGCTAATCGCCACCAGAGAAGGTCTGGCCATGGGTCTGCTATCTGCGAAAGGAGCTGAAACAGGCTGAACACATTAGCATATTTAACTTTTATCCTGTTTAGGCTGCCGTCGTGAAATGAGCTTTGAAATGTCGGAATATAAAAAGTCTTATATCAATCTTGTCTACTGCTGCGATGTCCCTGTCCCTATCCCTGTCGCTGTCGTTGTCCTTGTTCGTCTTCGTCTGCGTCTCGGACTTGGAAAAACTTTCGACACTGCAGGCGAGGGTGACGCACCTTTGGCAGACGCTCTCTCCATTTTCCATTTTCCACTCTCCATTTTCCGTTTTTCCTTCCTTTTTTTTTCATGAATAAATTGCGCAGAATTTATGTGGAAAGTTTTGTGAGGGGCCCCACCCCCCCCCGCCGTCGAGGAAAGTGGCTAGCGGAGTTTTAGATGAATCTGTTTGGCTTAGTCTGATGAGTTATCTGCGTAAATGCAGCCCGGAGGAGTACAGTACGTGGCAGGGGCAGCGGAGGGCAGGGCTAGGCAGTTGCAGAATTTATGGCTGCAATGTTAATTGAGCAACTGGGCTCTGGGTATCGGTATGTCCATGCTTTCGGCATCCCAAAGTTTTCCACGTCAAAGTTGAGTGCCAGAAGAAGCCGAGAATTGCACGGGGACCCGTACCTTTCTCTCTCTTCTCTCTTCGCCAAAGTTGAGCCAGAGAGCAGTCAGTGTGAAGCCCTGGAGGATAAGACAATTGGAATACGAAAATTCCAAGTTTCATATGCGAAAGTTGTTGATCAAATTAGGTGGAGTTTCCCCAGAAGGAAAGATCCGAAGAAGAAGCTAGGAATATCTACAATTATTCGAAATATTCCAAAGCTAATAGCTGGGGCAGTACTGTATCTATCTTTGAGTCTTTTTCGATGGCTTCCTTGGGGGAAATTATGCTCATACGTGCCTTTTCTCTCGTCTGTCATTTTTATAAATTCAAGCATAAAATTCTGTAAAACTAATTGCTGTGAAACATTTGCTTATCATCGTTTTGGGGGCTTCATTTAAAATGATGTTGTTCTCCGCGCTGTATCTGTGGCTGTTGCTGTTTCTGTTTCTGTGGCTATTATCGCGATGGCAGCGTGTTGCCAGGCGTGTAAGGATTAAGATTTACGCAGTGTTGTGCCAAAGGAAGGAAGGAAGGAAGGCATGGCCATGCCAAAAGGGGGGCGGGCGTGTGCCAACTGTGACACATGGGTGCCTCATTTCCGACAATTCCACCCAAAATGCAAAGGCACCGCACACGCACCCGCACCCACAAATTTCGTGGGGCAAAACCTAGGAACCACGAATAGAGCGATGGCAGGAACGCAGGAAGGAATTGGGTGGGGGCAAGTCATACGTTGGCATGGCACTCGACATTCTCGTCTGTCGTCTGTGACGTTGACGACGAGGAGGAGGTGGCTGCCTAGAGAGAACAACGACGACGACTACGGCGCAGACGACGACGACGCATTGTGGTCGCTATGTAATATTGCTGAAAACCGCAAGGGCGGCGGCAGCGGCAGCGGCAGCCCCGTTGCGTATACGTAATATTTCAGCATTTGCCTCACGCTTCGTTGCTGTTCCCTTTGCCATGTGTGTGTGTGTGTGTGTGTGCGGTCTACCATTATCTGTCTGGGAAGCCATTAATTTTTCAAGATTGATCCGGTATGCAAATTACTTACACAGAATGTGCACGAGCCAGGGCCAGAGCCAGTGGCAGGGCCAGCCAGTAGCGCCATCCAGCGACCGACATTGCTTCCTATACTACTTTGTGCCTTACTTTCTATTATGCCGCCTCGAGTGGGTCTCGGAGTCGTCTCCTCTCTCCCCTCTGGCACTGTGGTACATTTTATTTTGGCATTTAATTTCCAGGGCCACAATTTAAAAAATAAACTCACCAAAATGTGGTTTTTGGGCTTTATTTTTATTTATGCCACTTTTGTGGCAGCTTTATTTCTGTTCTGCTTCCTTCCAGCGGAGCTGGAACTGCCTGGAACCACGTGCTAGATAATTACGTGCTGGCATTGATTTAATGCCCATAAATTGTTTCATTTGTTGCACTTTTAATTACCCTTTCTCCAGCACCCTTAACCCGGGGCACGCTAGCCGGGCCCCGGGCTCCAAAAGTGCACTTAACACATTCATTTATAAAGGGCAGCCACAGCAGCACTTGATTTTATTATGCCCCTCTGCAAAAAGGAAGTTTTTTTTGGGGCGGAGACTGCCAGGTGGGGGATGATATGTTGTGGATCGTGGGAGGGTGCGGGAGAACGTAGTAAAGACCATTCAAGACTCCTGGAGATCCTGGAGGGAAAATATGGAATTTAATTTCTTGGGAAGTGGAAAAATATGCGCAGATTTAAATTTAAATGAAATCATGAGCCCACAAGCTCCAGCTATGGCTCCAGCGCCAGCTCCACTGGTGACCTGTCCGTTTGACAAGTCAAACAAAACTCCGCCTCCGCCAGACTGCCACCAGAAATGCCACACCCCTGGAATTCCTATTATCTTATCACTTCTCTGGGTGTGTGTGTCTCTCTCTCTCTGTGGGATAGTGGTAGAGGAACCCGGACAGAGATCACTTGAGGGCTGGCAGAATGTTAAACAAAGATGAGGATAATGGTGATGAGGGTTCTGTTTACAAGGTAACACGAGTACTAAACAGAGGACTCACACTCACACACACACACACAGATACGTAAAGCAGGGCAAACAGACAAACAAAACGCGAATCTCCAACGGGAGGCCCTGATAACAATCAAGACAGCCGCAGAGGCAGAGGGAGAGGCAGAGGGAGAGGCAGTGGCAGTGGCACAGGCAGCTCCACGGGAAACAAAAGCCAAACACACACCAAACAACAGAACAGCCTAACAACATGGTCAAACAAACAGCAGGCTCAGGACTTTAAGGCTCTACACCCCCCCCCCCCCCCCACTACTCCCCCCCCTCCCTGCACCCCAATCCCCCATCTGCCAGGCACAGGGACTCACTCCTGCGGCTGGAGCCCTGAGCCGCAACGCGTTATCTCTGGCCGAGCTTTGCATAAATCAACGCAGCCAAAAAAAAAGAGAGAAAAAATTGAGTAAAGCCAGACTGCGGCAAGCCGAAGTTTAAGTACCTTTTGAAGCCACAAAAAAAAACTATAGATACCCCATAGAAGGTATTAGTAATTTTTGCAACAAAAAACAGCCAAAGCTCCCCATAGGATCCCCTCTGCGGTACAAATATACCCCCCTTTCAAGGGTATCAAAAAAATCCAAAAGCGAAAAGCATTTTCCAAAAACGGAGCCCAAGCGTTAAATTGAACGTGTTTTCTTGGTACTGCGTATGTGTGTGTGTGTGTTTGTGTGTGTGTGTCTGTGTTTGTGCCGGACAAATTATCCAAAGACGCGCCCCATGTAAAATGCCAAACAAAATGAACTTTAGCCGCTGGTTGCATGCCGCCGAAATCAAAATTTTCGTAAAACAAACAAAACACGTCGACGGCCATTTAATTGGCTTACACGCCACACAAAAGCCCCCAGGAGATTGTCCCGCACACAATTATAATTTGTATATATATGTACTCTATATGTATATGTGGCAGATCTATATGGCTGTGTGCGTGGCATAAATTACATGGAATTTACAAATAAATTACGCGCATGCAAAAGGCGGTCACAGTTCAGGTTTTTCGCTCCACTTTCCTTTATTTCTCTGCGCTGGTTTTTATTCTCCTTCATATCGGACGTGTTCTGGCTAATTTCATAATTTACAGCTTGTTAGGGGCGTGGCATTCAACTAAAACAGTAACTAAAAGCGAAACCAGTTAAAGTAGTTAATTTTACAATTAGAGAGCTTGTCAGCAAAGCGATTACGTGCAGAAAAATCTCGGAAGTGGGCTAAAAAATCTAATGATTTTGGGGCTCTTCGACACGGAACAATCGACTTGACATGCTCTTTGATCTACTCGGGATATTCATAACTTACGAAGAGGGGAGGGGAGAACTGTTTAACAATTGAAGAAGAGTCTTTATTTATTTATTTATTTTCGGATGGGGTTCTGTTCTTCAGGACTTGACAAGTCATTGGAGGACTGCTACGAGTGAGAATCAATCAATATACAGATATACAGATACAGATACGACAGACAAATAATGCTATATGTGTTAAGATATTATTACAAATTATTTAGAATACATTTTAATCGAATTCGTTAAAGATTTTTGGCTTGAAGTCAGGCTAATGAATGCACAGGGCCATGGCCATGTAGGGAAGGCCTGAAAAATGTTGAAATAATTGAAAATTGCTCAGCAAATAATTTGTAAGTCATTTTATACTTCAAGGGAGATGCAAACCGACTGTAGATCAATGGGGGTCATATTTAGAGAACAGCTTTTAGCAGCCGAGTGCTTGCCACAGCTGGCAAGCACTGAGAAGGTTTGGATAGTGGAAGTTTTAGAAGATACAAGTCAATCGGAAGTCATGATACAAGCTCCGATAAGGCGACTCTGGGTGGCTATGATCGCTGGAATCGCTATCGTTTCATAAAGGATTTTTACAAGAATTCGAATCCTCCTTATTGGAGGGACAAGCAGGTCTAAGCGGGACAGACTGAAGAGGGTAAACACTGAAAGAGCAAAGCCCGACAGACACAGTCTATGGACACAGATCTTCAAGCTCAAGAAATTCAACAAAATTGATCTGTTCAACATATTCTCTTAATTCCTTTTTATTCATTTTGTTCTTTATTTCGTTGTTTAAAGTTAAACCTATTGAATTTTTCCATTGAATTTTCCACCAAGCAATTAGCCGACCTTTTGTGCATTCGATTCCCATCGGAATCGGGCCAAAAGGCAGCTGCCAGAACGACTTTAAATTTGTATTTAATTAATGTTTCATTTGCACATGTCTCGCGATGAGACAATTGCTCTTAATAATGTTTTGGTGGTGCTCCCCAATGGCGGTGCTCCCCAATGGCGGTGCTCCCCAATGGTGGGGCTGTGGTGCTGTGGCGGTGCTAGTTTTGTGGAGTGGGTGTGTTATGAGTGCCACGCCATCGAGGACATGGCGCGAACGATGTTGAGTTTTAATTTATGCACATTCACCCATACACACGCACACACACGCACACGCCATATAGAAAGCCATGTCCTCGATAACCGTATATGTATGCGTGTGTGTGTCGTCTATGTGTGCGTTGCGAGTTTTTCATCGACATTTAATTGAAAATAACTCAAGCGTGTCAGCAACGCGCGCGGTTAATGAGCGAGAAACTCGAATGTCTGTCGCGAGTCGCTCTCGACTCTCTCTCGCTCCCCCATACCCCCATCCCCCTCCCCACCCCCAGCTCCTTCTACATCTCTCCTGCCGTCTCTCTCTCGCGCCCACCCACCTTCTGTGGCTGGCTGTCTCTTTCATGCATGTGACATTTGCTTTTGCTGGTTTTTCTTTTTCCAAGCATGAATACCCTTACCATTGGGGCTCAGATTTTTGTAGAATGCGGAAAGGAAATAAAGAATTTCTAGGTTTTTTCAAAGAAGAGACAATCGAAGAATCTCCTATCTAGATCGGAACCCCTATATCTGATAGCTCCCATGGGAAAAGAGGTTCAGATATTTGTAAAGCCGAAAAGAGGTTTTCCAGTGTTTATTCCAAAGGAGAATCAATCGAAGAGTAGGTATAGAAAAGCCATGTCCGTATGTCCCTCTGCCAGCTAGATCAGAACTCCTATATCTTATAGTTGCCATAGGAAGAATAGTAGCTTGAAAGACTGTGCTCTGTTTCCAACGATAGTCCATCCAAGCCTTCAAAATTACAGCTTAAAATTGTTTTCCTTCGAAATATCATACATCTCCCCTACAAAATTCCAAAGCAGAAGTGTATCTTAAGTTTCGGTGCCCGCATAGATCCTTTTTCTCCTTGTTTTTTTGTTGGTTTCTTTGCACGCAGCACGTGAATGACATCAATGACAGTGAAAAGGCGTTTTTCTGCACTTAATGAGCGGCACCAAAGCGGATGGCTGTGGCAGGCAGAGACAGACAGAGAGGAGTATAGAGTCATAGAAAGAGATGGAGACACACACACACACACCCACGCACACACACACACGCATACAGTCAAAAGCTAAGCAAGTTTTTTGGCTTTTTATCTCCTGCGTGTGTGTGTGTGTGTGACAACTTTATTTATGTGTCTGCGGGGCTCAGTCCCCACCCCAAAAAAAAAAAAAATATAGAAAAAATCCAAAGGGAAGATGAAACTTAAAAGACATTTCCCGCAGATTTTTTTTGCGGGAGAATATGTAGGTGAAGTAAGGAGGAAGATATGGATATGGATATGGCCATAGGATGGAGCTGCTTTAAGAGCTCTGTCTCAAACGATGGCAGATGGAAGATGGGAGTATAAATCAAAAGTTTCTGTGGGGAGAAGTGGGGGCAAGGGAAAGTCAACTATCTGGAGGAACATAAACAATGCGGGGATCGTTTAAAGCTGTGCTATCTGTACACAATCGGTGGATCAAGAGGGGATTTACTGGTGCCAATGTAGCCAACTATTTCTCATAAATGATGGCCGTTTAACTTGGGCTAATGTGTGATCAATCTTAAGCTCTTGTATCTGTAAGTTCTGTAGGGGATAGAGGGGTTTTCCCCCATTAAGAACCAAGAAGAGCTATAGAAAATGGTGCTACGACAGAGATTTATTTACTAATTTCTACTTTTAATAATATGGAACAGAAATAAAGCTTTCCCATTTCAATTCCAAATTTCTATTAAGTTCAAATTCGAAATCCCCCACTTTAAAACATTTTGGAATCCTTTAGGGGATTTCCTATACCGACTAATTGCAATTTGAAAACACAGAGCACTGCCATTTCAATATTTCTATAACTATTTACTAATTAAAAATACAAATCAAATTCGCTGCAACGTGGCCGTGGCCTATCCGGTGTCATCCACTAAGTGCGATTTTATCGACCACTCAGATTTGTTGGGCATTCATAATTACTCAATTTCACGGGTGGGGCCGTGGGACCCGAACATTCCGGACTGTTGTAATGCAATGCTGAAATTCAAATGAAATAATAATTATTTTGACCAGGCCAAAAATTTCACCAACAATTCGGGCGGGGGCTGCCGAAAATTGGGTTTGTGGCCACCCCCTGAACCAAATTAAACTTTAGTTATTTATATTAAAAATTGTGCTTTATTGATGTGGTTTCTACATACTCGCAAATATCCTTTTTTCTCGTTGGTTTTTCCTTTTATGAGTGGCGGCGGTTTGGGTTTTTGATGCCCTACATGAGAAGGGTATGCCTCAAATGAGATCTCATTAGAGTTTGCCCCAGGAAAGAGCTGGCCAGAGATCTACCTATAAGAAATGGTTTCCCTTTGAAGCTTAGTTTAATTCGATTCAAATCCCAGGGTATCTAATGCTTCAGCCTCTCGCCTGGCCTTGGTTTGGCCCCAGCTGTTACATACAACCCACCTATTGAGAGGAGGGTCCTTCGGCCTCCCCTGCCGCCATCAGTTGAATTTCTTTGGTAGCACACTTCGCTTAACTTGACCTTTTTTTGTTTGGGTTGATGGCTAGAGCTCTAGAGCTAGTTATGTGAGCAGAGAGCAGGAGTAGGAGCAGGGGAGACCGGGCATGTGTTTGGCAATTTCCTGGCTACGAACGAGTTGACCGCAAAAAAGCCTGAGCCAAAAAGCAAATACAAAGAGCCCAACGATGGACTGGGGCGGGGCGGGGCAAATAAAAACCAAACCCAAGCAATCAACAAATACATTTCAACAGCACCTTATAAAAGTATTTGAACCTTATGCTGACCAAATTTTATCGCATTTGCACACACACACACACACACACACACACACACACACACACACACACACAATATATAGTAAATATATATATATGTATTGGGGCCTGGCATTGATTTTGGCTTTTATTAGCTGCACACAACAAGGCGGAAGGAAATGGGTGGGCGGAAAAGGTCTGTGCCAGCGTCGCACTTGACTTGCCTCGAATCGACATCATACCCACACCCATTCCGGTGTCGGGGGCCGGGGGCGGGAGAACTTCCACTGCAATTGCCGTAATCCATTGCCGGATAGAGAGAGAGAGAGAGAGACAGCTGGCTTGGCGGGGATCACGTCCAGCGGAGTATATCTTTTTAAAACATTGTTAAAGTTTTGCCTTAGTTTAACCTCCATCCTCGCGCCACGTACCCTCCCATCGTCAGACAAGTTGCTGCTGCTTTTGGCTGCTGATTGGCAACCCTTCAACCTATGCTTTATACCAGGGATATCCAATGGATGTCCAAAAGGTATATATGTTTTGCAGAGAGTTTGCCCTGGCCCTGAGAGATTAAAGAAGAACCAAATCAGACAAAGATTTGGAAATATTTGATCCAATTCTTCAAAGGATGCATCTTTCCAGATCCCATTCCAGATACTAGAACCTCCCCATATCTATATCTTTTTCCACAAAATATCCAAAAAATACATCCCTGCCCTCAAAGAGGGGGTACCACAGGCATCGTTCTTGGAAAATTGTCCACCATTTTTATTGAATTCGAGTTCAATTTGTTTTTATTGATTTGCCATTTTGCACTACCCCCCGAGATGTGACGGAAATTGTCAATGTTTTACAATAGTTGCACACACACACAGAGATCCCTCTTGCACAGTCGCCTTCGCCCCTTGCCACCCTCTCCCTTTTCCCCTCTCCCGCAGGGAGACCCTGGCTACATCATCATGGCTTTTTGAGTTTTATGTGCACTTGATACAATTTCAATAGTTGAAAGCCCCAACCCACCCCACCCCTGGCACCCCACCCCACCCCTCCGCTCTATGTCTGTTGTTTTACGCTCGCGTTGCCTTTCGGGATTGCCCCTAGTTTTATGTGATATTAAAATTGATAGCAAATCGCTGCTGCAACGCATTTCAAGTGCTCAATTTTAGCCTCCACTCTCCCCGGGACTGGGGCTTGGCACCGGGCACGGCGACGGCCACGGGGCCCGGCGCTGTGTGTGGTGCTGGATAGGGTATTCACACTTGCCCACAGATGTTGGCGACGAAGGAAAAGGAAGATAGTCGGTGTCTATTGGAGATTAAAACTCCTGAACAGTGGCTTGAAAGTATTTATCCCTGAAAAATAGTACCTTCTTTGGGAAACTCAATGAAACGATTATGATATATGAGTCGGAATCGTGTAGATTCAATAGCTTTATGTACAGAGCATATCCCATGTCCATATCCTCGTGCCAAAGGCTCTGCAAGGGTACCTCTTACTTCGGCTCTCTATAGTTCCATACCCCTTTTTTGTTTCAGTTTTGTTTTGCCTTTTTCTTTTTATGGCTCCTAGCTGTAAGCCAAGTCCTGGCAAGTCTCTTACTTTTTTGTCCATGTGAATTTCAATAAAGCCAATTCCATATTGCGCATACGCACTGTGCGACGCTGTCATCTATGGCATGCTTTATGCTCGGGTTTCCCCCCGCAAAGAAAGCATCAAAGAAATAACCTGGAGACTAGAAACTATGCAAAAACGAAACAATGAATTTTAGGCAAGGGTTTTTTGGGGTTTATTGAATACCAGAATCGTGCACGTACCTGTCGTACCTTTCAGAAAAAGATGAGAAGATTTGCCATGCCAAACATGTTTTGTTCATTTAATTGTTTCTTCTTCAGAGACTCCGAAATCCAAACAGAAATAGAAGCCGCATCCATGGGGCAACAATAACTGACAGAACAATGGGCCGCCAGATCATATAGACGCCCCCACCCCCTTCTATTTATGGGCTTAAAGAGGGAGGAGCAGAGGGTGCCTGGTGAGTGGGTGGGTGGGGTTGGGTGGAGCCTGACTAATGCAATAAAACGCAGACAATGTGTGAAGTTGAGCGTTCGAATTTCCGAATGCATTTTCCATGCATTTTCCAAAGAGCCGCCGCATTGATGCACGACTGCAGTGGCACACAGGGTGGGGGGGGTGGAGACCGAAACAAAGAAACTGCACAAAAGCCAAGCCCCCCCAGTTGCGTGGGCGTGGCTGCGTGTATAATTTGCGATTTATGTGAGCTATGTTGACAGGGTGCCACAGAGACAGGGACAGCAACAGAGGGGAAATGGCAAACAACATCGTCGTCCAACACGTGCTATGCGTCATCTAATGCCACCGACAAACACCTACACAGACAGAGAGAGAGAGTGGAGGCAGTGGCGGTGGCAGCCCCGAAGGAAGTTGCACAATGTGTCAACTGTCATATGTGTGTCGCTAATAAATTCACTCAAATGTTTCAATACGCCTGGCAGCATAATAAAAAGCCCCCTCATACCACACCATACCGATTCCATTCGATTCCAGCGAATCTATGGCAGATCCTCTTCGCCGGCTTCTGGGGGAAAGACAATGAAATATTAAATCACTTTGGGGTCCCCTTTTCCTCAAATGAATCTTAAATTACCAACATATTCCACTGTCAATTGTCTGGCTGATCGGGAACAAGCCAATCAAGGCACGCACAAGCAATTGATATCCCAGGACCCCCTTTCTCTCAAAAAAGGATTCAAAACGATTGAGGGAACCCAGAGAGCAAATTTGATAATAAAAAAAGTACAGGGAGGGGGCCCTGGGCCCCATCAATGAATTATTATTGGTCCAGAGCAGACGTAATCTTTGGAAAGCATTTCTTGTGCCTCTGCCAAGTCTCAAAAGTCACATTAAAGTGCAAATAAATTATGACCCCCCCTGCAAAATAAAAAACAAATATAATGCGGGTTAACAAATCTGAGAGAAAAGTGCAAAACTATTAAGAATATCCCTACTAGGACTAGGACTAGTATTTCAATGGGCATATGAATATTTATAGCAGTTTGCTTACAAATAAATTGCCCCGAAAAAAGCAAGGGCCCGGCCCCAGCCAAATGAACTGCAAACAGAAATGTTTCCCTTCCTTTTGGCGATCCCTGTGCCCAAGAATTTGTCATTGAACTCGAAAGGAGAATGCAGGATGCAGGATGCAGGATGCAGGGATCCCAGAAGTATCTGTCGGGACACGCCCCGTTGAAATCTATTTAATTGCAAAATCACAGCCAAAATGGCCAACGCCGGATGTCTTTGGCTGGGTGTGGGATTGTTTTTCTTTGCTGATTTTCAGTTCTTGGCTTAAACAGGGCACGGCTCCGGCTCCGGCTCCGGCTCCGTGCCAGAAACCTGAGCCGGATGAGCGCCGGCCAGCGATGCCAGCATCATCGTCAATGCAATCATCATCTGTGGACTCCTCCGGGTAGTGTCTGAGGCAGGGACTGGGGCTTGGCACCACATTGCTGCGGAACTAACGGAAAAATACCCGTACGGACGGACTACGTTTGTCCGTAACAACAAAAGTGCATAAATTTAATGCGGATTTTGGCAAACGATGCGACAACGTTGGCTTCGTGTGCCAAGTTCTTTTGGGGGTGCTCACGACCCCCGACCCCGGATCCCGGGTTCCTGCAGACCCAAAAACACGCCGACATTGGACTTCTTTCTAGGCCTCGGCTCTCGCTCCGTGAAATTCTATGCATTTCCGTGTTGGCATTTGTCGCTGGTTCATTGTGTGAACTCGGGTCGGTAGAGGGCACGACTGCACATTGCCCCGTGCCCCGTGCACAGGGCACAGTGGGAGGTGTACCATGGGTGCCATGAATATTTGAACTATAATTTATGAATATTTGGAGCCTACGCTGACGATTCTTGTACCTCCCAAGACCCTCTGGGTTTTCGATTTTCACACTTTTCCAAAAGAGACACTTACTGGTTCCACTGTTCATTTCGGTTAACGAAAACGAGGCGGCCATCCACTCAGCGTCTCTCGCACACAGCCATTTCCGGTCTCTCTCTGTCTCTCTCCCCCTCTATCTCTGCTGCTGCTCCTCCAGTGCAGTGGGCCCACGCTATATGCATTATAATTTGAGTGGCATGTTGAGAGTGGCTTTTGTTTTGCTTTTAATTAGATTTACATTGGCCACTTTTCAGTTGCGGATCCAGTTCGGCCTAGGCGCCACTCCACGCCACTCCTTCCGCCGCTCTCCGGGCCGGGTCGGGGTCGGGTCTTTCATCAACTCTGGTGACTGGCAATGCGCTTTGTTTATTTTGGCGCCTTCTGCAGTGGGCCCGGCCTGCCCGGCCCTGTCCTTTCCTTTCCTTGTTATCCCCTGTCCGCAGTTCGCTGTATTCCTGTCTCATTTCTCTGTGTTCCACTCAGTTTCTGGTTGTCTTTTTAATGCCCTGGAATTAGGGGAAACAGTGGTACATGTATTCCAAACGGGCTTTTGTAACGGGGAGTAGAATACTAGTATAGAAAGTACTATAGAAAGTACTATATATATGAGTGATCCTGCGATAATTTCCAAGTAATTTTGACGTAGGATTCTTAAAGATATATTTAATAATAAATAATTATAATTAATTGATTAATTGAATTAAATAATTAATTAAAATTCATTAAATTAATTATAATAATTATTTATTATTAAATATATCTTTAAGAATCCTACACCATCTCTCTTTACAGTAAAAAAGAACGAGAAAAGCTAGTGAGCAGGGGGTTGGCCTGCTATTAATTAAATAAATAAAAACTAAAAAATTAAAAAAATAAATAAAATAGCTATTAATATAAATAATTATTGTATTAATTATTATTATTTTATATGAATTATTTTAATTATTTTAATTATTATTTTTATTTATTTTAATTAAACCAAAAATTCTCTTTCAAATTAAAAATGGAATCCTCAAGATAATCCTTCATCGATGATCTTAATGGCCAAATCCTTGATAATTTGCTGACCTCCTCCTCTGTATGCAACGAAGGACATCCCGTAGTCGCTTTGTCGACTTGTACCCTTTTCGTACTTGTTTTTTTCGGCTCTCTCTCTGTGTTTTTGTCGAGTTATTTTCAACAGCTTCACTTTTTGCACTTCCGCTTTGTGTGCCACTAATTGCTTTTGTGTTGCAGTATTTACAATTGTTTTGATTCATTTCTTGTTCGGCCTCCCCCAGAGGCCGGCCCACCTTCCGTCCGGCCGCTCCATGCCGCCTCCATGCTGCTGCTTAATTAAATGCACTTTGAATGTCCTTGTCTCGTGTCTCCGATCTCCGCACTGGCCTCGGGCCCCCCAGGCCTTTGTGTCATGTCTCTCTCTAATCACATTCCCTAATGAAATTTAATGAAATCCCACTGCATTTATGCCGCAGAGAGAAGAGGCCAGAAGAACATGGCATCCTCATCGATACCGGAGAGAGACTGCAGGCAGTCGACAGTCGACAGTCGGACTTGGGACACTTGCAATTTAATTAGCCAAGGAGCAAACTTAAATGGGGAATACTCGTATAACTCAACGCCTTTGAATGGGGCGAATAATGAGTCCTGAATATCCTGAATATCCTGGGCCACTGATGAGGCTGCTAATTCAAAACCGGAAAAGCTTTTAACCAATTTACATAATTTGCCCCTCCCCTCCCCCTTCCCGACTGCCAAGTCAGCCACCAAGAAGCGTCCAAATCGTCTGGCCGGGCCATTTTTCTTTGGCCAACATCGTCCCATCGTCCCATCGCCCAACGACATCTTTAAAGAAATTAATTAATGAAATGTTGATTAACTTTTGCCAGCCAGCCAGCCAGCCAGCCAGCCAGCCAGCCATCCTTCCAGCCAGCCAGCCTTTCAGCCAACTTAAGTTTCTCCTTGTGGCCCTGTGGCCCTTCCTCCTGCTGCTTCCTGCGATTGCAGCTCTGTCTGAGATTTATGTCAAGGCATTTATCATGGGCGCAAAGGAGTAAACAAGTCCTGGGCGTTGCACAGCACCACCACTGGACGAAGGATGGGTCCTGCGATTGAGCACTGGGCGGCGTGAGCATAATCCACAAAATTATGCGCACTAAAGCTATTTACAATTCGTAAAATGTATTTTTAAAATGTTTACAGTGGGCGTGGCCTGGCAGTGGGGCTGGGTCTGGGGCTGGGAGTGGGAGTGGAATGGCATAGGCGTGGCCGCTTGATGGCTCGTCCTTGTCTGGGACTAATTAGCGTGACTGCGCCAAAAAAGCGGAATGACATCTGAAAGGGTCTGTGCGGGGCAGAAAGGGATCAGCGTAATGAGAGAGGGAGAAAGGGAGAGAAAGAGAGAGAGAGGGAGAGCGAGAGAAGAGCTTGGAGCACTGCAGATACTCTGAGATATTTGGGATCTAGTGAAGAAACAAAAATATTCCAAGGGAATGTAAAGGAATTATACCCATAAACGAGAGGATAGGTTTTGGATCCTTCCTGGATAATCTTGGAGCGAAATGGTACCCCTGGGACATCCCCTCTCTCTGAGAAACCACTTTATAACTATTCACTCAAACAGATATCATTATCATATTCATATATCATATTCCATAACTAAAATCATATAATATAAATAAAACTCTTGGTCTAGGAGTAGACCCTTTCCTTGCTCTTAGAGAGCTCTCTTACTGGACTAGGACCCTTCTTTCATAGTCTAGCAATGCCTAAAGTCCCCTCAGATACCTGCCACGTAAAAGGGTATTGCCTAGCGCATTGGTCATTGGGCATTGGGCATGGCATTGCGCTTCTCGTAATGCGATTAATCATTGTCCGTTGGATTGTTTTGAGGGTCGCCTTGGAACTCGTCAGGTTTGGCCGTTGTTTTGCGCCTGATTGATTTATGTTCCTAAGCCCATTGTTCGGGAATCGGAGACGTGGGAGGGCAGCAGGCCAAGAGGCTTAATTAGTTTGACCCAGGTGTTTGGGCCCGGGCAGTGCGAGTGGATGTCTGTAGAGCAAAAGGTCTCAGGCTAGAGGAGCTATTAGTCAAAGTCGTTTGATAAGTCAGACGGAAAGGCTTAAAGAGGCTCCTTTGGGAGAGGAGTGGAGCGGAGGTGGGGTGGGCAAGGGCAAGGCGTGGAATTTATCGCGTGTCTGATTATAAAATTGCATAAAAAATGGTTAGCCAATAAAACATTTCTGACGTGCGATTCATACCTTTTGTCTGCGGCTGAGGGCTGGGTCTGGGGCTGGGGCTGGGGCTGGCGGTGTGGCCCTATAAATAACATGACACAATCTATGGCAAAAACATTATTTGGCAATAAAATGGAAATCGATTTGGGGGGCTGCTGCAAGGTGGTCCAAGGCGGTACTCGAGTGGCAGAGTGGCTGTGTGGCAGAGTGGCAGAGTGGAGTGCGGAGCAAAGTTGACAAATGGGAGGCAAGGAACAAATGGAGCGCCGTAAGAAAAATAATATCGACTATCAAGGATTTCCAGTTGCCATTCGTCCTGGGCGGTGGCCTCCTGCTGGTGGCTTCTGGCTGCTCGGTGCTCGATTTTGGCTGCTGCTGTGACAATTTACATGGCCCAATTGCAACCTGCCACGCCTCCTCTGAACCCTCTTTACTCTACACTAAGAAAAAACACAGAAACCGATCTCGTGGATGGGATATGGGATCTTGGGCAAAGGAGTAACGAATCAAAGGATTTCGATACCTATAGCATAGGTATTTCTCTCAGTGTACTCTCCAATACCTTGCTGCTCTCCTGACCCCACTCAAATGGCTTTCCCATTCTCCCAATTGCCCTGCCACATCGTTTAAATTGAAATTTTTTTCGTAGATTCTCTCTTGCACGCAGATCCACACAGACACTCATGTGAGTGTGAGTGTGAGTGTACGTGTACGTGTATTGTGGGGCATCCTTTTGTGGCACTGCCAAGAGCTCCCCTTTGTACTTGTCATTTATGAAAATTTGTTTATTTTCGTAATGCTCCATTTGCAAATGTAGCCAAAGTAAATATTGCCGCTTCATATGCAGCTGGCCCTTGCTCCTCAGTTGTGGAATATGTATACCCTTCTTGGAGGAGGGTATTACGACTTTGAGCGGACACTGGATGTGCCCGGAATATTTCTGAATATTTATTTAAAGAGTTGCAGCCTCCTTTATGACTATATCATAGGCACATAGGGGACCATCGGCCTGTAAGGGTATCAAATACTTCGACCCTTGATGTCTGGGCCCACTTTCTTTATGGTGCCGACTGCAGAGCATAATTCATGGCCCCTCTTTTGCCCTTTTGGCCCTTGGGAATATCCATAAATTTATATCTATCGAATTATATGAGTCATCTGCTTTCAATCGCAATTTGAAAAATATACAAATTTGTATTGTATTTTTGTGCAATTTGATTAAATATTCATTATTGATTATAAATTTTCGTGTAGGTTTAACAACATAAATTATGGCATAAGCTTTCAGCAGCAAGGACAACGTTCAGGGCAGGGCTGGAACAGGCACAGGACTGTTAAATTAATTGCCAATTAATTATAGTTTGTGCTAAATGAGCCGCTCCATTATTGTTTGTCCCACACAACAATTAAGGCTATTTATTTTTGATCAATTATATCGGTCTCCCTCTCTCTCCCTCTCTTTTTTATTGGGGCATTGTTAGAGCGCTTGAGGAATTTAATTAAACTGAAAAATTCATAAATCTTAATGGGGAATTAATTGTACCATTTTTCCATGGCACTAAAATCGGCATAATATATCATAGACATGCCAAAATTAATCTAAGCTTCTAAGCCTCACTGCCATGAGGCAATCTTCGAGATAAATCCCATTTTTGGTAACTATTTTGTGGACTTACTGCCTCCGCCCTTGTCTGACAAACACATAAATCCGAATTGAAGCCTAAATCATTGTTCCATAAAGCAAAAGTCAATAGAAAGAAAACCAATAACACAAGAACAAAAATAACTTCCGCCAGGCATAGATTTTTAATAAATTTCCATAACCGAAGCCCGGAATATTCTCTACCATACTCTCTATCAATATTTGGCTCAAACCCCCACCCTGTAAGCCCCCACAAACCAGCAAAACCGAACTGTAAACATATTTCCCATATTACGTCACAGTTTTGGCTGTCAAAAAGGAGTCGCTACATCAAATGATGGCCAAAAGAAAACAACAAGCTGGCTGCCACTGCCACTGCCGAAGCGAAGGGGCAAATAAACAAAAATCAGCCACAAAAACAGGGGAGTACCACCAACCACTATTCGTAGAGGGATAGGGGAAGTACCGCGCCAGTGAGCCATAAAAATGGCTGAGGCCAAAGGCATTCAAACTTATGCTGGGACACAGAGCACCGCACCGCACCGCACCGCACCGAAAGGGAGCTCGTTTCGCGACTGGCGCTTATATTTTATTGCTATTATCCTGTTTACTTCATGTTTATGCACACACACTTGCACAGACACACACACACACACACACGCAGAACTATAGTCCTGCACAGCGACAGAGCACATGTTCGATGCGATGCGATGGTGTGCGAATTAGTTGTGGCATTGAAATGAAAGTGGATGCCACGATTTTTGGCATTTCATTTCCATTTTTGTGCATGCCCTTCCCAAAAGGGTACTTTCGCTGAAGAGCTGATCTGGGCCACGAACCGAAGAGAACAATAAGGTGGGAGGCTATAGCCCCCATATGACGATATCTCTCTATACTAAAATATACTATATATATACTCTTTTTACTATATGTTCTCTCTATACAAGTTTACTATACATACTCTCTACTACTTTCTCTCTACTCTCTCTATACTATACTCTTTATACTACATGTTCGCTCTATACAAGTTTTGGTCCTCATTTTCGATATTTTATTCAAATCGGCATGAACGAGTGAAGCGAGTGAGCCGGGGGTTGGCGCACAATTATCTGCACCAGTGCAGTGCACTCATACCAATGTCAGAAATGTACAGCCATAGAATATAGTCAGGCATTTGAAATCAGTGCTAAAAATACTGCATGGGAATTATGGGATCCCTACCTCATACCTCCCATAACCCCCATATCTCTCTATACCATAAAATGTATACTATATATATACAGGATATTTCTTAACCCGGTTTTCCTTCAAATTATGACACTATCCTAATCAAATATTACCCGCATCAGTGCAGTGCCATGTCTTAAATGTACAGCCATAGAATATAGTCATGAAAGGTACAATTTGCATTGGAAATCTTGCGAACATCTGAACGGAAAATCAGTGCTAAACAGACTTCTCTGCAATGAGAGTATCTTTCATTTGAGAAGGTACTTTGCATCCCCATGTTACATCTCTCTTCCACATAAAAAGGGTATTCCAATCTTCGACTTTCTGTTCTTTTCTGTCGTCCCCATTCGCTTTCGTTCAATTGAAATGAACATGGATTTGGCTGGGAGGCAGGTGGATTGGGCATTGGCTTTGGGGGCGTTGGCGGACCGCCCTATCGGTGTGGCTTAGTGACGTGTTGATATTTACGCACATATGGAAGCCGAAGTCAGATGTCGCCGTGTGGTTTTTATGACAAGTTTCCTTCGACCAGCGATTCGCTCAGCTTCAGTTTTTCCCCTGATTTGCTAGGGGAGGAAAAGTGCTAACCTTGTACCTTTTTTCGGGTTGAGTGGGTTGGACAGCAGCCACTAACTGGCCACCCCCATCCATAGACCGTGCCCCCATATCCCAGGAACGTATCTGCTTTGTGTGCTGCTCCCTTTTGTTGGACTTCCACTTGGGGTTAAAAGCATTGAATATCTAAAGAGACAACATTGTCATATTTTCAAATTGAGTGTACAAGTGCTTTCACTAAACTTTTCCCAGGCACTGTTCAGAGAGCCCCCTCTCTGCGCACTAGAGGGGGAGGAGGAGGAGGAGGACACACATTTGTTTGCTTTAATAAACATTTATATGACTTTTGCTTAAGTGCTGCATACTTTAAGGGGGGCAAACATCTACTATCCTCGAAGGACGACGCGGAGGATGGGGATGGGGGATAGCGAGAGCAAACAAATAAATTACGTCGCCAGCAACTAAGAACAACAAATCAAGTAATGCATGCATAAATTTAACAATTTCCACAAGTAGCCGCCAAAGTAGCTGAAAACTCTCTCTCTCTCTCTCCCTCTGTGGCACAATCTTTGCCTATTCCTTGGATGCTCCTGCTCCTCCTCTCCTTCTACTGCTTTTCCAATGACTCGCTTTGTAATTTATGACTTGACGCTGGAACAACCACAAAAACCAGAAGCTGCACTAGAACCCAACCCAATGACAATTTTCGGAACAATTTTCGCGCTTTTCTTTAGCCCAAACGCAAGACGAGGAGTGGAACGAAAAGTGTGTGTGGCTGAAATATAAAACTTTCCGCTGCATAACGAGCTAACGATGTGGAAACCTGAAGAAAGTTCTGTTATCAATTTCGGGAGCAGCAAATAAATTTGAATTTAACACAAAGAAGTAGGCGCCAGCGCTGGCCAGGAGTGCAGGATCGGGTAACGCAGGACTTGAATTGGGTCCAATTTAATTGGCAATCATTGAAATAATTAATATTCCCGCCTGCCAACTGTATTTTATTTATCAATATTTTGGTTCCCACAACACGACGTTGATAAGTGGTTCCCTGTCACAGGATGCTCTGTGCAGATCGGGGGTAGATTGGGCTCTTGAGAGGGTTTGTAATAGAAGAAGAGAAGTCTCCTTCTTCTTCTATATTACCCGGGATCTCCCAGGGTATCTTCATGGTCGTTCTCCTTAGCTGGGGCCTGGCTTCTCCGTTGGTTATAAAATCAATTTCCCTTGGAGCAATTCAATTTCCGAATGCAATAATTATGCCAAGTGTCAATGCTAAAAACGAAGAGCCAAGAAATCCCCAAACACAAAATAAAATCAAAGGAAAACAGCAAAAACTATCTTTCATTGGCTGGAGAGCGCAGCACACCCCTTTGCCGTCAGACCGACCACAATTAATAACTATTGTGTGTGTGTGTGTGTGTGTGTGTGTGTGTGTGTGTGTGTGTCTGGCACAAATCTTGACTGGAGCAGCAAAAGGAAAAGCCCTATAAATCCTTGAGCATTTAATTCGAACAATAAGAAAAATAATTACGAGTGCTGAGCACGTGAGTCGAGAGCACTTGAGGGCACCCCCTGCCTGACAAGGACAGGGGATGGGGCTGTGGCTGGGGCTGTGGCAAGGGGTAGCCGGATAAGCCGTGAAAAAATTACACCAACCGAAGGCCCGAACGCCCCACCTCCCGAAGCTCTGAATCTCTGACTGACGGACTGCTTCGTACAACTGACAGTCAGCCGGAAACGGCAACAAAGTGTGAGTGCGAGTGTGTGTGTGTGTGTGTGTGTGCGTGAGTGTATGGCTGTATGTGTAAGTGGGTTTACTTGTCAGGCAGTTAATCTAACCCATCAAGAGCCACCGAGTCCGCCATCCCAACAGCCATTCAGCCATCCCATCAGCCAGCCAGCTATCCAGATATTCCAGTCAGCGGAAAGAGCCGTACACCAGGTGCAATTAAGAATTTTGCACGGAAGCCGAGTCAAGTCAACAGGAGGGCGAGAAGGGGAGTGGGGGGGGGGCATTCAGTGCTATCTTCCTTCCCACCTGCTCTGCTAAACCCCGCTATGCCCCTCCACCACGGCTGGTGCTCGTTTACTATTCATTCTAGCGTGCCATTAAGATTTGTTGTTTGAATACATTTACCATTTGTTAGTGCAGCGCACACGGAGTGTATCTGTAGGTGTATCTTTAGCTGTACCTCCTCTACCCTTAGCTGTATCTCCATCTCTATCTGTGTGTGGGTGTGGGGTGTGTGTGTGCGTGTTCTCGTTCTGCACTCACAGCAATTATTTACTTGCGCTTAAAGCTAAAAGGCTTTAATTGCGCGATTATTTGTCTTCTTCATTAAGCGAAACACGCAAATCTCAAAGGCACAAGGAAAAGGCTTTCGGAATTAAATGAGTGATGGAAAGGAATGCTGAGAACGGGGTGGTGCACCACCACAGTGGGTGCCGTAAGTTGGCAGGCATTCACTCAAAGAAAAAGGGCTGACACGGAGGGAGGGGGCGGGGCAAATGAGATTTAGTTTTGCCCAGGGAAATACTTAACCAGAAGAAGGTTATAAATGGCAAGGGGATTACCTTTTGGAGAGAGCGAGTGTACTAAGAGATGTAGACAAATTTATGGAAAGAATACAACTTGGCTTTTGAAGGGGGGTCTTTTTATCGATTTAATGAAGGAAGTATCTGTATCTATTCTTCATATCCTCCTCTTTCAACGTTTCCCATCATCTTTGAAGCTCAATTCATTTGCCATAGCTCTACTTGAAAAGCGTTTGGTGGCTTACCTCGATCTCCATTCAAGTCCTTGCCCCAACCACTGTACAAGTGCGCTGCGCATGCACCCACTGGCAGACATGCCACAAAAGCAAAAGCACACATTCAGCGAAAGTTTCTAAATTATTACAAAACAAGCAGTCAAACAAGGCAACAATTTGTGCCAGGAGTATCTTGTGGGGGGCTCCCAGCAGGCGTTTGTGCTAAATATATCGACAACAACTAGAGCGACGACGACGGAGACGACGCTGACGATGAGGACAATTAAAAGCACACCTTTAGCCGTCAGGAGGGAGGGGGGGAGAGGGACTCCACCGCCAAGCTGGTTCCTCCATAATTGACGAGGCCAGCGGAGCGGATCCCGGCAACCAGGACACAGACACGGAGCCGTAGCTGTAGCCGTACAAAGTGAAAACAGCGCGCGAAAATGTTGCAACGTTTTAGTTTTAATTTCTCTGGGAGGACACTCCCTGGCACCGGGAAAGGAATTTAACCTTAGCGCCAAGTGTTTTATTATGTAGTTTCAGTTGTTGGAATGTGTTGGGGATGCCATGCCGCACGTGTGCCGCACGGCCTCCCCGTCTCTGTCTCTGTCTCTGTCTCTGTCTCTGTCTTTCTCCGTATTACTTCGTGCGCGAAATTAAGCCAAAGTTGAAGTTTTCGGAATGAGTTGCAGGATGGAGGCAGGGAAAGTGGAAGGAGGAAAGAGGAAGCCAAACGGAAGCAAACAGCCAGGGCAGCAGCGGCAAAAAGAAAAGTTGCTTCCTCTCCACAGAGGCGGCACGGCGGCAATCAAAGCGCTGAGTCAGTTAGTCAGACATATTGGATCGTGCCCCGGGTGGGGAGGTCAGATAAGCAGGGGTTGGGCAGCCCCTCCCCCTGGAGGGGGAGCCCCATGAACCTTTCGACCTCTTGCCAATTGCATGATAGCCGCCGTCGCCGCCGCCGCCGTCGCTGAGACAATGTAAGCGGACTTCTGTTAAAGACACCTTTTCGCTTTTCGGAAGAACGAACTTATGTGCGTGACTAACGGTATTTAAAGCCGCCGCGCCGGAAGCAGTTCCAATTTAAGTTGCAGCCATGGGCTAGGCCAGGTCAGGTCAGGACGGGGTCGGAGCTGGGTCTGGCTCTGACTCTGGTTTTGGAATTGGGCTGGGCCAAAGGGTTGCTTGCAATCATTAAGCTGACTCAACCAGGAGGTTGGGGAAAGTTGAAAGATGTTCGAATTCCAATGCCCATCATGAGTGCAAGCCAAAGTTCATTCATTTCGGATGAGAAAGGGAATCGGAATGGGGAATGCCATCTCTGAAGAACTCTGGCATTTATAAGGCACGCACCGGTGAGACTCTTTCTGCAATGAGAACTGCATTGAAATAATCCCAAAAATGTTCTTTACAGATAAGAATAAACAGACCCCGTCTGGGACCTACAATAAGCAGCTGTTGGCACTTCTGCAAAACTCCAAATTTGAACGTTGAACAAACTGTTCATATCTCTACCATCATAGGTCCTCCACCTTCCCTAATTTAAAAAGCTAAAAGGTACGTGTCGGGTTTCCCAGCTAAATCACAGTGGTGCAGCCAAACATAAATCCCTTTAATTGTTCGTTATTTGCAGGTCCCACTGTAGATAAGCATTGTTATTGTTACGCTCGGCAGCGGCCGTTCTTTCGTTCTTCTTTTTATCCAGCCTTCTTCGTTTCGTTTAGCATCGCATCAAGTTGTTCTCTCGCGCTCTGTCACTTTATCTTTCGTTCGTGCTCGGCTTAGCAGCAGCCCCGAGCAGCTCTGACGAAGTGCTTCTACTCTCCCACACCCACTCTCGCTCTCTTCTTCGGCCCGTCAGGTCTTGCGCGCCGATCGTCATACAAACAACAGACATACTCGTGCTTTCGCTTTCGCTTAGCATAAATGTACATATGTATGTATATATACGAATATATCGAAGCTTCTTTAGCCAAAGCTTGTGAAAAAGCTCATTAGCTTAACAGTGCTCATTTACATTTATTAATTGCTGTAAATTGTTAAATTCACGTGTGTGTAGCTAAGGTCTGAACCGAAGAGAGAGAAACGGGAGAGGGAAAATAATACGGAATGAAACCACCAGATATATACTCGTATATACAGTGCCGCTCAACTGAATAGGTTCAACAATTTTCAAAAGTCAAACCGCTATATCTTTTTAACCAACTTACCGATTTATATGAAATAATTTTTTTGCATCGATTGATTCATTGTTAATATAGCAAGAAAGTTTGTGGTTTCCAGGACACGCTTTTAAATGCTATTTATTATTTTTTCAAAAATATTCCAAAAAAACATTACAATTTGTATATAAATATACAAATAATATTTAGTAGTACATACTATATAGGAGTAGTACTCGTATATTTTGTAATAATTTTGTATACCATTCGGAGTAAAACATATATTTATTAATGATGCATGGGCTGATTCGGTTCTAATTCCAGATGAAGAAGTGAAGGATCAATGCCAGCTATAGATGCCTCCTGCCGGCAAGATGGAATACGTCGACCGCTATTGGAATAGTTGGGAAAATTGAATCAGGTAATTAAAAAATTATTACAATTCGAAGCTTAATTGATGTTTGAATCGTTTTCGAGAAATTAAGACATTTTTGGTTTAGATGTTGCCTGGTTTTTCCTTCACCCCAACAAATGTTTACAACTCCACGACTTGTTTGATTTGTGATTTAAACGTAGAAAACATTTAACCTTTTTTCAAATAAATGTTACCTTTTTTTATTCGCGGCCATATATATCGATACATTTTGCCATCCCTAAGCGTAGAATCATTCAGCCTGTGGCCCTCTCACCTAGACATTTCTTTCCTTGTTAAGGCCTCTTTCTCCCCTTTCCGTTTTTTTCCTTTTGGCTGAAACTAATTTAAGTGCAAGTCAGGAATGGAGGGGCTCGAAAGAGTGCCAGCCGCCACATCATTAAGTCGAAGACGAAGGCGTTTTATTTGTTGAAAATTTCATTGAAGATGCGCTCGCCGCGCCCCCCCTCGCCCTGCCCCGCCTTGTGGCGAAATTAAAACTGCTGGTTAAGGAGATGCAAAGATGGCAAAGCAAAATGCAACCGCTTGTGCGAAAAACTTTATCCTCCTTTTTGGGGAGCTTTTTGTGGGCACAATCATTATACGCCCAACTTTGATTGAGGCTGACTCACTGGGGGTTTATCAAGCCTCCTGGTTACCCGTCTCCCAGCCACCCTCCCTCTCTCCCTCTCTGTCTATCATCCCGTAGCCATATCACTCTATAGCCATCGCTCTCTCTCTCTCCAGCTCTCTCTATAGACAACTATTTACACAGGCTGTCGCGCAGCAAAGTTTTGTGTATGCGGGAGTCCTGGGGATCTGGCAACTGGGATCTGGGATCAGGCACACAGACAAAATTCGACATTCGGCAACTTTTAACGCACCCGCATGCATTTTCAACTTGCCTCAAATTGTTGCAAATAAAACGTAGCCCCCTCTCCCCCCCCATTTCCATTCCACGTGCCGCAACCCTTAATTCCCAAAACTCCTCTCGCACTGAATCAGCTCGTAATTTCTTTAATAGTTGTTCATCATCGGTGGGTTCCACCAGCGGGGGGGAAGCAAACGGGGAAAAATTGCGGTCTGGCCGAGGGGGGTGTGCACCCCTAAGTGGTTGTTAGCATGCATTTTGGATCCGTGGGTGTGGCATAGGTAAAAATACTTGTGTTAATTTATTTGGCCCACAGTCGTCGGAAATTTGCATTTGCCACCCCACCACCCCACCAGCCCACCATCGCTCTATCCTCCTCCACCCTCCTCCTCCTCCTCCCCCTCTCTAACTTTCTGTGTGCGTTTGTATCTGTTCGAGTGCACTGCTGGTGTTTGTGTGCGGCTTGTATCTGTGTGAGTGCTGCAGCAGATTGCGTTTGCTTGTTAAGCGCAGATTTGTCAATTAGGCTGACGTTTGAAACGACCCAAAAAAAGGTCCTGTGAACGCAAAAAATAGGGTAGTCTATGGGGCAACATGTTAATTTCGGGGTTCCCATAAAAATGATAGAGAAATGGAAAAATATGATAGTCTGGAGAGTGTCTAGATCGTTTAGGTTTATGTTCTTAAAAAAAAACGAAGTCTTCATTGGAAAACTTAAAAAAAAAGAGCTATTGGTGTGTGCCAGTGATCAGGATGGATTTTGTATAGTTTGTGGTTTTGTTTCTCTGGTTTTGAGCATCAATTTTGGTTTGAATACTCCACATGTTCGAATTCCTCGCTTGACTTTCCAGTCGATTCGATGATGGGAACCAAAGATGACGTTTGTGGTCCAAAGAACAAGTCCAAGAGCTAGAAAGAGGCTTTTGGAAAGAGGAATCATTAGAGAACTGAAAGTTTCCGTATACCTTAAACGAAAACCGTCCACCGTCCACCAAGACCTTGTGGTCCATAAGGTTATGTCCATAAAGTCATCTTCAAACGAAGACTCTCTCTTTTCGACGATTTATCATCAGTTCGATACAGCGCTGATGGAGTGATCTGATCGTGATCGGAGGGGCACACACTTTGGGATCAATAAAATCGAATATGATATACAAAATTCGGAGTAAAATTTTGGGTGAAGGGAAGGCCACACAAATACGTGATGCATGGTGCAGAGAAATGGTGATATCCTGGAACTGGAGCTGGAGAGCACCAAAATCCTTCCGTTTCGCTCTTTGCGGGCATCTAATCAACCAAATTTAGTGCCATTCGAGAGCCGGCGTGTGCGTGCGACATGTAAAGGAGCATTTTTGCAAGTATCAATGACAGACAGGCAGCAACAGCGCTGCGGGTGTCATCAATTTGCGTTTGTTCCGGCCCCCGGCCCCACTTTTTGTCACTGATTTGCGCTGATTTTGCAGCCGCTGCCAGGGCGCATGTAGGGCACGTGGAGGGCAGGAGTGAGGCAGGAGTGCTGGGAAAAAACCATCAAATCCATCAACGGGTTGAAATTGCAACATTCAACAAAGAGCCCCCTCCCCCCCGCCCCACACACAAAAATGGGAAAAACGAAGCCAAAGGACAACATGCTGATGCTTCAATGCTGATGTGGGGATGTGTGTCCTGATGGAGATGATTTGGGGAAGACGGGAGAGTTGGGGAGGGGTAAGGGGCATGCTGATGACGCTGCCACCCGTCGAGGCTGCTGCGTGTCACGAACCCCGGACCAGACCAAGGCGTGTCCAAAGTAGATGCCGCTTAAAAATTTAAATTGTATTTGCGGAAGCTTGGAATTTCAGGTTCGGATTTGGAGCTGGCTGCCACGATGAGTCGGCAGGTGGTGCACACTAAATCATAGTCGAAGTGTGCCCCTATGGGGGCGGGGTGGGACTATGGGATACCCTCGAGACATTCTCTCAGGTAATGTATTGGGTTCGCAAAGGGAATTTTGAGGATTGGGAAGGTGCAACATTTTTTAAAATAAGGTAGAAATTAAAAGAAAAGTTGGAGAAGGATTAAAAATGGGGAAACTTCAACTTTTGCTGGATATATATACAATATCTTCTGGTACAGGTATTTTATCGAAATGTATACAAAAATCAAATGAAAGGTCATACGATATTCTTTTTAAATCTATTAAAACCTGGTTTTTTAATTTTTAAAAATAGTTTTTGGGTCATATTGCAAGTTTTTAGTATGAGGATGTGATCTACTCATTCAGGCGTACAGCCTAATTTTTGTTTCATGCCAAAAACAAAGTCCCTGTTGCACAGTGTAATCTTTATTAAATTTTATTTTAATTTTAATCCTAACCTTGCCAAAGAAATCGCAGAAAGGGAATCAAATAAAGTTTTCTTGGCCATTGTATATCATATTCAACTCAAAATATACCTCCTATCCCGTGGCAAACGATGTCCAACAACTAATCCACTCTCTGGCTACCCCTCTGGTACCCAGCAAGACCGCACCCCGTGCCTCATCCCAGTCTTTAACGAGCCACAAGCGACACTCTCATTCCGCCTTTGGTTCGCATGTAAAAAATTGCACATAAAAATTGCAAAAGCCGTTCCGAGTGGAGAGGAGATGGGCTGCTGGGCTGCTGGGCTGCGAGTCAGTCGAAAATTCAATCGTAGATTCTGGTTTTCGGCTTGCCAGCGCCAGCGCCAGTGCCAGGGCCAGGGCCATCATGAGGATATGGAAGATGGAAGCGACCCGAACCGAACCCGACACGGGCACACCTGCTGATGAGTAAATCTTAAGTGCAATAAAGAAGGAGACGCAACAAAATCCAAAGTACGTGCAGCTGAACCCAATCCAAAACCCGGGAAGAGTCCGGGAGTGGGTTTGGGTTCGGGAGTGGGTTTGGAAGTGGGTCCCGGAGTGGGTATCGGCCTGAGCTGGGCGTACACTTACTTAGTGGGATTTCGGTCGTGTTCAAAGTTTGCCATTCTTTTAAGTAGTACATGGTACATCTTCACATATACTCGTGCCTTTATACGTCGTACATCGTACATACGAGTGCATATATATGAGTACATAAGGGAGTTTTTACCTCTGGGTGGGGTTGGGTTTGGGTTTGGGTTTTGTTTTGCTCCACTTTAACGTTAAATCGTAAATTTTGCAAAAATGAAAACTTTGAAGCGCCTACGTGACGCACTGAAGCAGATTTCTCTGTGCCTCTCTCTGCCTCTCTCTCTGACTCTTTGGTTCTATAGTCCCCCTTTCTCCGTTCTCTGTTCGCTCAGGTACGAAAGTAGTTCGCTGGATTCCCGGTGCAAAAGTTACGCAAAACTCAGTCGCAAGTGTTAAGTGCGTTTGGGTTTAGCCAGGCTCCTAGCCCCAACCCACAGTCCCCTGTCCCCAGTCCTAGTCCCTCCGTCCCCCCTCCAGCTAGTTAGCCCAAGAGGCGGTGCCGCAGCTGAACTTTGGGATGGCAAGAAAATTGCAAAGCTATTGCATGGAGGAAGTTGCCATAACAATGACCCGAGGAGTTGCCCCAACTGTTTAAAAGGTTTCTGGCCCAAGTTTTGCACCCCTCCCTCCCCAGGCAGCGCAAAAGGTCAAACGGCTTTCAACGCGACCCGAAAAACAGTTGTTTGATCGTGGTCCACTTATGTGAGCTCTAATATTAGCTTTTGTTTGTAAAAATATTTCATAATTCACAGGAAAATGAGTACAGGGAAAGTTCTTTTGGTGGACTTTGGGAGGGATAAAATTTTTGGAAGGTATATCCTGAATGAAAGACCATGAGCCCTGGAATATTTGTTGATATGCATAAACTCTCGTACTTCCCTTCAGCACAGTCTTCACTGTCTTCCCTCTGTACAGCCCTCGTTCCACATACGCCATGTGGTCCATTTGAGGCCGCAGATGAAGACGAGTCATAAAATGAAACAAAGTCGGTATTAAATGTTTACCTTCCCTCCGTTTCTCTCTCTCTCTCTTGTCTCTCTCTTAACTTTTATGTGGATTGTTAAATTTTGCAAATTAAATTCCGGATATTACCAAAGACAGTGCCTGACCTGCCCCCGCCCCCCATCATAATGCTCAGCGAAAGTCCAACAAAAGCATTTTTGCATATATTTACTTGAATAAAAACCATTTTAACGATTTACGGCGCAACATTTTCATGCATTTCATGTGTGTGCCAGTGTGTGTGTGTGTGCACGTGTTAGTATCTGTGTGAGCTTAAGTAAAGATGCGTGTGTGTGTGTGTGTGTGTTTGGGAGCATGAAAGGCCCTTGACCAAGTAACCATAAAGCATGAAGCATGCTGCAAATAAGTAAGGCTAGACAGTCTTACCAGCCGTTGGGGCAAGGGGGTGGAGCGGGGGGTGGGGGGGGGAGGTAGTAGATGAGATGATGGTCAGGATGGATCTGTGTGCCACATAAGCTCAAAGCCTGGCCTCGTCTACTCATGGCCTGCCGCCCGTCCTGCTTCGAGTTTCATGTTTCGTTACGTTTGCGTTTTGAGTGGGCGGCGTAGGGAGCATGGGGGCGTGGCAAGTCGAGGCAAGGCGAGGCTGTCGCTTGTAGCAGGAAACATGAAATTTTAATAATGTTTATAATGCCAAAAGGATTTGTTAGTCGACGCTGCACACTGAACTGCATATGTACACAGGCGAGGGTTGCCAGGAAAGTATCTAAGATTTTTAGGGCATGAAAACTATACCGATATATACTTATATTTATTCTTGGAATTCCAGGGCTTTAAACTGTAAATTGCTAGAAAATATGCTGCTATTACAGCCTTTCAAAGGAAGGGTACTATGCATTTGGTGTGTTTCAAAGGAAAAGGCCATGGCATACAGAGGTACATATATATATTCTCGATCAGCAGGAACAGGCCTATCAATATGGGTCTGTAAACTTCCTTCTTTCAAATTGTTTTATACAAAATTTGTTCTATTAAAAGTACGTTTGGATCCACCCTCTTAGCCGCACAAGTGTGTCGTCTGGTTGATGGTGTGTGTGTCTGTGTGTCTGTGTGCCTGTGTGTTTACTTGAACGTACATTGCCATTAAGCGTGGTCGATGCTGGTCTCTCCATCCCAGCCCCAGCCCCAGCCCCAGCCCCAGCCCCAGCCCCGACCCCGGAGCCCCGTCCAAAGAGCCAGCAATGACATATTGCGCTGCACAAATCCGCAAACAAACTTTATATGAGTGCCAAAGGATAAGAACAAACAGCACTGCACTGGCAGCGTCATTGACATATATATGCCCACATATACATACACTATATATATAGTATATGCATATGTATATGTGCCTCCGGCCAGTCCAATGATGACGATGACAAGTTGAGTCGTCACAAAGTCCAGTTCCGTTTCGTTACGTTCCGTTCGGATCCGTTCCGCTCCATTCTGGAGCCGACCTGAACCTGTGTACTGGCACCGAGGAGGAGGCTAAGCAAACATCGAAGCCACTTGTCAAACTGTCCGACCCCCAGTGTCCGCCCCCAGTGTCCGGTGCAAAAGTCAACAGCCAAAGACGACTGCCTACGACGATGAGTCCTGCAGCGCTCTCTGTTTTTCCTGAACTGCCACTGCCACTGCCACAGCCACTCCTACACCCACTCCCATTTCCACTTCCACTTTTGATATTGAAAGCGAACAGCGGCCTCTCTCTCCTCTCCCCTCTCTCCGTTCAATGAACCGCATGATTTTAATGCCGACCTGGTCCAAACCAAACATTTGACCGTGTTATTAACTCCTGAGCCTGCCTCTGTCTGTCTGGCCCCCCGAAAAATATTATTAAAGCCTCGCTGGGCAGCCAAAGAGATGCAAATCTTCCTGGTGTGTGTCTCTGCTTATTGAAATTTCGTTTTACGACATTCGATATAAAATTTAATTAGGCAATTGCCTGGAAAGCACATGGGTTATCCCACATCCACACACACACGAGACAACATCGATTAGGGGGTTAAGTGAAACATCTTCCTTTTATGCCACATCCCGGAAAGATTGGATAAAGGGATATTCTCCTAAGAAATTCCATGAAAAATATGAATCCCTTGTGTTAAACCTTTAATCACAGTTGGATAGAAATCTCCCTTACTTTCTTATAGAAGAACCTTTATAGTATATATCCTCGTACTCTCAGAACCCATTGACATCGTTTCCCTTTCAGTTAGAGCACTCGGAATTCGCCCAAGTCTGATGTCACGGCGCCTTCGTTGCATAAATTTTCCCTTTTATCTTTTTTATCGGATCAGACGAAAGCTTTAAAGTGCCTCCCACCACCTCCCATTCATATTTTTGCCAACTTTTCAGCCCAACAAACAGCAGGACGACTGTCTCAACCCCAAACCCATCCCCAACCCCATGCCCGTCCCTTTTCGCTGGGCCGGGCCAAAACAAAGCAATTTCCTATCTATCAGATTAAACTATAAATTTTATAAAGTTGACTGCATATTCACGGCAATCGAAACGTAACGAATTTAAATGGCCAAACAACGAGCCAGAGGGACAAAAAGTCAAGAGGCCAAGAGACCAAGAGACCGACCGGAATGGTTCGAATGGTGGAGGGGAGAGTGGAGCAACGGAGGAATGGCAATGGGGCAATCGAAATGAAGCCCGAAGCGATTTCAAAAACTCAATGGCTTGAATTTTATGAGTTTTGGCGCTCGTCGCCAGCTTCCAACTTCCAGCGACCCGGAGCTCCCTCCCAGAGAGTGTCCGATACGGAATCCTCCGCTTCCTCCGGTTGCGAACCCAATTTTTGGTTATTAGTTTTTCCACAGAAGGTTGCAGCTCCCTTCCGTCCCCATTTCGCCTTTTTGTACCGAGTATTCGTGGACTTTAGGGGTGTTTTGTATTTGGATTAGAGGTTTGTTGCGGAGAGAAGGTTTTAGACCGAAAAGCATCAGTTTGGGTGTCCTGAAAATCCTTGAAAAATGTGTAAATTCTGCTATCTAAAAATCTACAAAATTTGCATACTATTTGAAGTCTATATATGTAAAAAATCGTGTAAAAATATTCAGTAGTTTGATCGTCAGGTCTGAAAGTTCATATGTTCTGTCCCTCCTCCAAAATCTGATAATTTCCCATCAAAACCCCGGGTATCCCCAAGTCGTGGCATTGCTTTTGCCTTTGCTTTTATTTTTGGCCATTTTGGTCTCTGCTTTTCATCTGCCTTTGGTTTTTTGGCCTTGTGACCCTGCTCCTGTGGCCATGCCGCGACATTATCGACTTTTTGGTAGTTGATGCCGCGAGCTCTTCATTTGCCACCGATGCGTGCGAATACGAATACGAGTATGTGTGGGTTTGGGGGCTTGGGGGAAGGGTGCCACGTGCCCTGGCAATAACCATAACCGGGGGGAGACCTTCAGAGATATTAACTTCTTTCCTTTCCTATTTTTCCTATTTTTGTTGTTGTTGTTGTGGTAGACGTATGAAGTGGCAGGGGCAGGGGGGACTTTAAACAACACTGCTAATTATCACCCCAAAGAAAAACTCATTTCCTTTCAGCATTTTGTTCGCTTTTCCATTAACAAAAGTTAAACATTTATCGTTGTTGCTGTTATGATTGTTGTTTTCCTTTTTGGCAAATTATTGCTTTTCCTTTTTGGAAATTTTCCTCCACCTCCTTCTACGGTTTCCCATGTTTTGCCATTTAATAAAATCGAAGTAATGTTTTCCCTCATCGCTTTTCCTTTTTTCGGGGAAGCCGAAGCCGGAGTCCCCCTTTGATTAGCGAAATTAGCAACAGACGCGATTTTCTCGAGTGTTGATGTCGAGGGGGATGAAAGGGGGGGAAGTATGGGGGGTCTGGGGTCAGAGAGAGGGTGGCTTTACCCAAAAACTTGAGCGTTGAGTTAATTAGTAAAATTGTAGCTTCAGATAGCAACCGAATGGAAGAAGTTTTTAAAGCAATTTACAAGCGTAAATTGTAACTTCTTGACTTTTGTCTGACTGTCGGACTGTCTGTGTCTCTGTGTCTCTTTGGATTAGAGATACGAGCGTGACTGATTCGGATATGGCGTGATCGAAATTTAGTTCATTTGAATATTTCAAACGAAGATTGTGGAGGGTTACGGAAAGGTTAAAAATGAAGGATTTATCTAGAAAAATATATTTATACCAAGGGCAAGCCCCTGCCAACCCCCGGCTCACTCGCCTCGTGCCGATACGAGTAAAATATCGAACGATACCCAAAACGGTTTTAAATACTGGAGAGAAAATCACGAAATCGTCTCTAGCTTTGCTTTAGCTCCCATAAAAAGGACCTTTTTTTGAAAAAGGGACCTTTTTGATTCAAACCCATCCAAAATACGACATCGCCATCGACTTTCTTCCTCTCATCTCTAAAATTCCCATCTCCAAAAGACATTCAAAACGAGTCCCATCGCAAATCGACATCGCCATCGACTCTCTTTCTCCCATCTCTAATTGCTTGACATTCCAGGCAGCTGCTTAGGAAGGCTTTTTTGATTGAAAGACATTCAAAATTCAAACCCATCTCCAAAAGTACGACATCGCCATCGACTCTCTTCCTCCCATCTCTAATTGCTTGAAATTACCCAAAACTGTTTTAAAATCCTTCAAACCCATCTCCAAACCACCAAAAATGAGAGGGAAGCACGACATCGCCATCGACTCT
This sequence comes from Drosophila lowei, assembly GCA_008121275.1. Taxonomy (NCBI): domain Eukaryota; kingdom Metazoa; phylum Arthropoda; class Insecta; order Diptera; family Drosophilidae; genus Drosophila; species Drosophila lowei. The sequence goes on from CM017779.1 coordinate 25,920,035, forward strand.
CTTCCTCTCATCTCTAATTGCTTGACATTCCAGGCAGCTGCTTAGGAAGGCTTTTTTGATTGAAAGACATTCAAAATTCCCCTGAAATCCCCTTCAAACCCATCTCCAAAGGCACGACATCGCCATCGACTTTCTTCCTCTCATCTCTAATTGCTTGACACAGGGGAAGGCAAGGAGTCAACTGGAAAGGCAAGGAGTCTTGTAATTTGTATATGATAAGTCATTGAGCTGGCATCTAAGCGGTTGGTGCCTCGGGGCATGCAACGGATGGGGGCACAGCCAGCGTTTGCTATTAATTTGAGCTTAGTTTCGGTCGCGCTCCGAAAGCTGGCAAATTAAAGTTAAACTTTGGGAGGATGGCCACGCCCACTCAATTATGCAACGCACACACACAGACACAGACACAGACACAGGCACGCACACAAACACAAAATGCACGTTTGCATGTGTTTGCATTGTTGTTAAATATTTCGTTTCCGTTTGGCACAAGTTGGCAGGACTCCTGGCTCCTCCTGGCTCTTCCTGGCTCCTCCTGGTTGCTGGTTGCTGGTTGCTTGGTATGCAAAACGAGGCACTGCCAGTGTCAGGAGTTCTCGTCCTGCGTTCGTAATAGTTGCCACAGCAGGAGGATCCAGGAACAACTTATGCCTCCTCGACACTTGTGTGTGTGTGTGCTGCTAGGAGTGCGAGTGTGTATGAGGGTACGGGTATGTCCTCTGGTTCCGTTCCGTTCCGTTCCTCTTTCCTGGCACGCACACTTGGCAAAGTCGAAAATTCAATTTCCTGTTTTTCGTGTTTGTATGTGGAGAGGAGGCAAAGCTTCTCTGTTTTTTTATTTTTATTTGTATTTTTCTTTCTTTTTTTTGGGTTGGCGTTTTGCATTTTGCATTGTATTCGACTTGCATTTTGCATGCCCAGGCAAAAGGGAACAATACTTGGTGGGAGTGGGGAGGGGGGCAGAGAGGGGCTCGTTCCCAAGATCTTCTCGGCGGGGGCACACACGCGAACCACTTCCGGTTTGGTGTGGCGTGGCGTGTGCGTGTGCGTGTTGCCACCATCACCCGCTCTCTGCCGCCCTGCCGCCCTGTCGCCTTGTCGCCCTGTCGCTCCGTCGCCCTGTGGAAGTGTTGGCAACGTTTGCCAAAACAATTGTTAGCCCTTGACGCTAAAGCCAGAGACCAGCAGGCGTCGCAGCACTTTTCAATGCAATTTTTGTATTAGAAATTCATTTCCACAGCAAACAAGAGAGGAGCGGAGCGGACAGCAGAGACGTGGCACGGAGCCCTGTGGCAGCAGCTGCTTGGGCGGTTGGCTGCTTGGGTGCTTGGGTGGAGCTTGCCAAACGGAAGCCCTGCTATCAGCACGTCTGGCAAACGCAAAGAGTTGTCCTCCGAGTGCAAAGAGTTGTCGTGGATTTAAATTTACTCTTGTCATCCATAAAAGGCCAAAGGCAGTGCTGCAGTGCTGCTGTGGTGGCAGAGATGCCACGCCTTTGCCGCTAACTCGATTTGCAATAAATTTCCCACTGACATGGGGCACATTCTGAGAAGTTTTTCCTTTGGCATACAGTATAAAATATAAAATCAGATCAACCATCAACTAAAATGCGTGCAATTCAAATCAATTGAAGAGCACTCTTGCCACTAATTTTTAAATGGAGACCCTATACAATAATACCCATAAACCATTGAAATATTGCATATTTATTAGCCATTTAAATCAATTTATTTATTTGAATTGCTGTGTTTTCTTTTGCCATGCTCGTCATGTGCCGCAGCATAGAAATTCCCCCCTTGGAGCACATGAAATGAATGCACTCGTGCTTAAAGTTGGTGGAGCTTTATTTTCTTTTAATATCGACAGACGCCGCGGCGCAGGACAGGTAACTAAGGCAGTAAATGACAGTAAATGATTGAACTGGAACCCCTTCGCCCCCCGTCGCCCCCCGTCGCCCCCCCTTCGCCCAGGCCAGTGACAAAGTAAGACTGCTTACGTGACCCCATGGATAGACCCCAGGACCAGGTCCTGGACCGAACGAATCCCACATGATTTCGAATTCCGTGCAGGTAAAAATTTCTGGCGCTCAAGATTGCAGCCAGAGAAGGAGTCGCAGGAGCAGGAGCCCGAGCAGGACCCAAGTCAAAGCCAAAGCCATGAAAAAGTGAGAAAGCATTTCAGATTACTGCAGGAACGGACAGGAAAGCTGCAATGAATTGAGCTCGAAGAAGAGCTGGCTAAAATATGAAATATAACTGCGGCAAGGTTCGGAAGCGGCTGAAGAACAATGCAAGGGCCCGGATGGAGCACGTGACTGGCCCCGGATTTGGGAGGGACTCCCCACCGCCCCAAACAACTAGCTGGCATATTATTCATCATCATGCAGCCAACATAATGATCCTCCTCATCGACAGGACAACCATTAGCCCAGAGGATGCTGCAATCCGGATTGCAGTCCGGACTCCGCTCGAAATCGCCGCCATTGTTCGTGGATGAAGAACTATAATACAGCTGTAATACGTGATGGCGATTTGGCTGTCATTATTTTTGTGTGTGCCAAGTGCAAGGGACATTTCCCAGCGTTCCCAGTAATCAATGAAAATTTTCACATAATTGCGGGTTGGAGACGGGGGCGAGGGAGCCCGAGAGATAGTGCTTTTCCACAGCAAGTTAATTTTATGACTTTTAACAATGCCAACGAAATTGTACAGCGTGAAGTGCAGCGAATGGTCTCCGATAGGAACAGGAAGCGGACCCTAAATACAGGCATTAGCCAGGTTGCCAAATTTCATGGCGATTTGGTACAGTTTTACTGGAATTTTGAAGGAATTTTCGCCTCATTTTAGGCCAAATAAAAATCCCTAAAAGTTATATTTCTTTGTCCATCGAAAGTTCTATATCAAACACCAAATTGGTCCTCGTAAATCCCACTAAAATGACAAAAACAATATAAATAATTTGGCTGCCCCATGCCACACACACGCTCGCACTGACCCCAGGCCTGGGGCACATTAATATGTAAGCATTTTTTTGCATGCGCTGCACAAACAAAACGTATAAATTCATGAGCCCCAAAAGCGATTTAGCTAAGCCGCTAAATTGCCTAAACTCGATGAAGGAGCCCCAAAACCCAAGGAAAATGAAACGAATAAAAGGAATAGAACTGGAAAGTCAAGCCCAGTGCAAATACTTGGCCCCGGCTGTGGCTGGAGTGGGGGTTGAGAAGGGTTCCACACACTCAGGCACCCACACACCGCAAGAAATATTTTCGCCAAAACACAGATACACACAAATATAAATAAAACAAGAAAGAGCATGGTAGGAGGTAGTGTTTCGACCATAGAATACCTAGTACTCAGTGGAAATCCTAGCCAATAGAGGAGTACATGGGCTTAAAGAAAATATGTAGCTAATTTTCAATTAAAATCTTTATAATTGTTGTCCCATCAGAAAGATTATTTCAACGGTGCGACTTTCGATTTTTCTTGATTTTAGAAGGTTTGCTATGGGCAAATATATCTATAAATATTTTATGGAATCAGAAAGGACTTTCTTCTGACTGCCACATGCCCTTCTGATAGCCCAATGTGCATACCCTCAACGATTGCTGGGCATATCAAAAGGGCGCCAAGGCGAAGGCATAAACATTTCATCGATTTCCGGTTAAAGGCAAATATTGTAACCATAAATATGAGTTGACTATAAATATCCCAGGAATGATGTTAAGGGGGCTCCATACTCGTTTATGCGGGGGAAGGGGGAGGGGGTGTGCGTGCGTGAGGAGGGTTATGGGGGCTACAGGGCGTGGCACTTTCACGCCAATGTGGCGATAATGCGATTGCTTTCGGCTTTGGATTTGGTTCGCGCGATTACATTTCGATTTGATTTCGATTTGCTTTTGCATCTACAACGACACAACGACACAACGACACAACGACATCGACGATTTTCATTTTTATTTTCATTTTCTGTTGCTGTTGGCAGAGACAAAATTTAAATTGTTTTTGCCAACGGCTGAAAGCAAATTCTAAATAAACCGAAACGTGACAGCCGCATGCTCGACGCCATCCAATTGCAGCGAATCATGGATGTGCTACAAAGTGTCGCAACTTGGACTCAAAAAATGGGAAAAAGTCGTTCAAGAAAATACAGTTTTGGAGATTTTAGAAGAAAGATAGAACACTAGATGGAACACTTTTGGGATGTACTTTGGTATATGAGATTTTGATTTAAAGGGGGAATTTTTACCCATATCTTGGGGCTGAAAGATCTCTGCTTGAAATGTATATTTTAGGTGATTTGTGACTTAGGATAAACTGTAAAAAAAGGCCTAAATTGTACTTTATTTAAGTGGAAATTTTCTTGTTTAAAAACTGTTCTCCTCAAATCGCACAATCAATCGAAGCCCCTTGTTTCCTATGGCATACAGGAACCAATATATCCATTCAATTCATTTAGAGGCCACACTGTTTGGCACGCATACTCGTATTTGTTTACCACTTGGCTGTGCAACAAAAGCCCAGAGTTTTCATACCATTTTTAGACGTTTTAGGCAAATTGCAGAAGCAGAAACCAAATCAAAGCCAGCAGCCCCAAACCCAGACCAGACCCAGACCCAGACCATAACCGAAAACAGTTGGCGGCTTTGGCTGTTGGGGCAAGCAATACGACTAAGTGCCTGGGAGGCAATCACATTGCCATATTCCGATACCGATTCCAATTCCAATTCCGATTCGGTTCCGGATTTGTATTTATGCTTTGCAACGCGGGTAAACAACAATTTGCCATTTGGCCATCGAACAAAGCCTCCGCGGGGCGCCAGGCGGCATTGAAATGTCCCCAAAAAAAAATTGTATAGGTAAATATAATAAAAAGATTGGAATGCATTGTAAATGCAGCAACAAAGGACTCTCGGGCACGGCACTTTTCCATTATTTGATTTGCATTGTCAACGCGTTGCACTGGATTTTGATTTTAAAGGGAAAATGCATTAAGAAAATGTGTATTGCATTTGCCAAATAAATACGGGGAAACATGGCCAATTTGTTGCCCAAAAGGAGCTGAATGAAACATGTTTTAAAACAATTTTCAACTGGGTTTAAAACATGGAACTATTTGCCAAACTTTTTCCTACAACCCCACAAGATGCGAGTGCCAGGCTAATTGATTTCGTTGTTGTGTGTAGAGAAGCCTCTAGCTTTTCAATGTACAAACAGTCTTCGTGTAGCAATGTTTTCAGGGAGCTGTAGCCCCGAGGGGCCACGCCCCGCCCTGTTGTTTGCCGTTTAAATGGGGGAAGCCTTTAAATCAAAGCCAATCGTTTAGTCAGTTAGGGTGTAGATTCATATGTATATTTATGGGGTTTTTATTTGAAATAACCAACATTTAATGAGTTCCAGCCTTAAACACACAGTGACGAACGGACAGAAGCCACAGCCACAGGCCCAGGCACCGGCGAGGGCTTAAAACTGATTAAAATGAATGACGTTAAGCGGCGGGCATATTTTAATTATTTAATGCTAATTAATATGTTTTGTAAAACCACAAAAGCAACAACAACAGGAGCAGCAGCAGCAGGAGGGGCAGCAGCAGGAGTGGCAGCAGCAGCAGCAGGAGTGGCAGCTGCCTCGCTATTAACATTTCATAATGAGTTTTGCATTTAATTTTGTCAAAGCGTACTAAGCTCTGTTGACAGGCGTAAAGTGTATCCACCAGATACTGCATACATGTGGCAAACTATTGAGACAGACTGTAATTAATTTGTTTGTTGACTTGGCAACAGAACCCCAGGACCCAGGCGTACGGTAGAGCCCCGCTTTCCTCCAGGACACACAGGAGTAGATGTGTGAATAATTTGCGGGCTGCTCGTCAACTTCCTTTGCATATCTCACAGCTGTCAGAGACCGAAAAGTGTTGGCTTAGTTTTTGATGTTTCAAGCGACAAAAAGACAAAAGGCAGACATCGACTCAAGTGCGGGGGCGTGTTCTGGGAAAAGTTAGCCCAGAACAAAACAGAACTCTCATAGAACCATAGAGACTGAAGTGCTCTCTTGTAGATTCTGTATAGGACAATGATTACTCTGTTTAAAATTATGCTAAATATTTTGGCAAGGAAATGCTTAGTTCTGGCTAATTTGTTAGATGTTTTCATGCTCTAAAACTAGAGGAACTTTTTTTAACAAGTTCAGAAAATATTTGTAAATACTGAAGACCACAATTAAACCTGGAAATATACAAATATATGCAGTTTCAGGCGATTTTCAGTTGAATTCGTTTTCGGGAAGTGGTTTTTAAGATTCTGAAGAAGCCCATTCCAATGTTTTGGCTTCTGATTTATGCATCACATTAATATTTTAATGTCTTCATTGCCGGGCGGCCTAGGCGGCAAGAAAAAAGTAAACAAAAAGCAAACATTGCCCTCCCCAGATCCGATTCAAAGCCCACTCTATGAGACGCCTACCCAGGCAATCCATTAAACGTTATCAGCCAGTGACACAGTGCTGCCACCAAGCTCATTTCCCCACTCCACCCTCTCTTGACTGTTTACGCACATTTGTCTTGGCCCAAAGGGAAGGGAAAACTTTCTGAAGGCTAGCCAGAAACTAGAACTACACACAGATACTCAGAGAAAGGGAGGGAGAGAGCGGCAAAGGAGGTTTTTCCTGCCGCCTTTGGCCAAATTCAATTATAGCAAATCGCATGCAAATGAGTTCTGGGGAGGTGCCGCCTGTGCAAAAGTTAAACAGCAAAAAGTGTTGGAGGAGGAGGGGTGTGGGCACCCTCGAAACGTTTTCAATTTCCAAATTGCATTTTCTTTACTGGTGGTTCCCTCTCTCTCTCTCGCTCTTTGGGGCACACACATGTCGTAAATCTCTGGCATCCTTTGGATTTGTTGGGTTTTTGTAGCGATGCTTAACTGCATTAAGGATCACACCTACCCCCCACCCCCACCCCCACAACGCACCTCTAGCACCCCCTGCCTCCACCCCAACACTTTGTCAAAGTCATTATTCATTTTTCACTTTGTTTTTTCGCCTCGCTTTGCACAATTCAATTTACGTTTCTAATTTAATTTTTTTTTTTTTTTTTTTTTTTTTTTTCTTTTTGGTAAAAACACGAAAATATTTTTGCCAGCGTAGTTTTGTAATTAGTTGGATAAAACTGCTATAATTATACAGGAACATAGATATATATATATATATTTTTAATATTTCATTAGTTGCAGGTTGAGTGGCACACCACCCTGGGGGCTAGGATTCTAATTAGTTTTGTGTCTGACACGAGGGCAAGGGCAAATATTCAAAATTAAAGCATACTCAACGGAAGATACAACTAGACAGCCATGAGGGGCGATCCATTGAGGCTTTGGCGGCGTACCGCTCTCATAAATGCCCAAATATCTGATGGAAGCCCACTTTTCCCTAAATTTCTTTTTGCACAATTAAATGCAGCTTATAGCCAATACCCAGACACACACACAGACACACTAGTGCGTTGCCAGCCAACTGCACAATTTTTCAATCAACTAAAAATGTTTAGAATGGCTTATATTCATTCGGCAAACGATCGAACGTATGGGTACAGCCCCCCTTGAAAATGTGTGCCACTGATTGAGTCTACGTGTGTGCGTGTGTGTGTGGTAGTTGAAAAAATCCCCTAAAATAAAAAAGTCACGAAAATATAGAGGGAGAGAGAGAAAGACAGAAAAGCTAGGCAGCAACAGCCAAAAAAAAAAACAATGAAAATAACAGAAGCCTGGTAGCCGATTCCTTAGATACCCTATCAGAGGCTACACTTTCATGAGATAAATAGAAGATTTTATTCACATTTCAATAAGCTTATAAGAAATACTGTAAAAACAAAGAAGTCTTTCCCTCAATCGTATGAAAGATACACTTTTAAAGGCCCTTCTGCAAACATCTGTTCCAAAATTACCCCCGAAAAGGGTACCAAAATTCGCACAAGACCTCAAATTAAAGCGAGAGGCAAAAAGGAAAAACGAGTGCAAGAGAGAGAATGACAGAATGAAAGGGAGAACATGAATTGAAGTAAAAGTGGGGGCTGTAACGATGCCCCCAGCCACGTTTGGTGCCCGTTTGGGAGGCGCATGAAATTGCCATTTCCAATTAACGCCATTGCAAAAATAGTTAAATGTTCACAGAACGACGCAGCAGCAGCAGCAGCAACTTTGTAGGGCTGAAAACGACAGGAAAAGAAAGGCAAACAGCCTGGCCAGAACACAGAAGGGACAAGGGAGGAGGGGGGCTAGAGGGGGGGGACTAGCCAATGGTGACAGTGGCCACCAGTGGCTGCCATTGACTACGGTCTCCGACACCGACCGACACCAGCTCCAACTCCTGGCTCCCATTTTCGGTTCCCAGCACCTGTTCCCATTCCAGTTTGGCAATTTTCGGTCACTGCGAGTACTCGTGGCCAGCGAGTGGCTCACAGCAGCATTTTTCCCGGCCATTGCTGTTGCAGTTAGCGGTATGTGTAACTAACTCTATTAACGAAGCGGAAACGGCACACCAGCGCACTCTTGCAGGCCAGGAGAAGAGTGGCAGAGGGGGGCACATGACACATTGCGTGGCCTGGAGACACATGTTCGGTTGTCCTCTTGTGTATTCCATGGAGTTTATTTGATTATGTCTGCTATCGATAGACAATCCATGGAGAGTCTTTTCGAATTGCAGGATTTGGGATAGGACTTCTCCAAGGTATGTTTTATAGGTATATACTGAGGTCAGTGTCTGCTTAAGCTCCCTGTTTGGGCCTTTTTTTATCACAAACAAAGGGCTAGAGGACCCTTCTTGCTCTCAGACTTCAACAGCCCATAGTTTTTCCACCATTCAGCTGTTTCTCTATCAACTCTTTCTTTCTTCTGTAGTAATTATAGAAAAGAACTCCCCGTATCTGCCGTATCCATCTTTTCTCTGTACACTGTATCCCTCGACTGATTCCTGTCCTGCGGCAGTCCTGGAAAAAACCAACGGAAAAAAGGGGGAAACTTGTTCCCATCTCGCACTTTGTTCGGGCCCCAACAACGATGTCATGTTGACCGAATTTCTCGTTTATGTGTTGATAACGTTTGACCAGCATCTCCCAACCCCCAACCCCCACCCCACCCCCCCACACTGCTCATATCTTGCGGCATCCCTGTTGCCCCCCCGTCGACAATATTTGCACGTTTCTATTGTGTGGACTGTAACTGCGTTTAAAATGCGACTCGATTTTTATCGATTTAATCAAGCGGCGACTGCTGTTATCCCTGGAAGTCCTCCCCCCCGTCGCAGCCAGGGGGATTTACAGGTTGTTTTTTTTGTACAGTAGCCCCGCTCCAGACCCTGCGGGTATACGAGACCAGAACGCCAGCGATTTCCATACGTAATTGCACTGTAATTGACAATTTATTGTGTCAATCGCAATCGAGGCGCAATGCCGCATCCAGAGCCACAGACCCGGACCCGGGCGGTGTGTGTGCCACGTTTAATTAACAAGGCGACAACGATGCCAACGGTTAACAGGGGAGTCGGTTGGGGCACGGATTGGGGCACCGACTGGGGGGAAATTTAATCTGTTTTTTAAAACGAGCGCTGGATAACTTGAAGCAATCAAGTGGAAAATCAGCAATATCGCGCCCAGTACCCAGTACCCAGTACCCAGTACCTGATCCTGTACAATCTGCTGTGAAAAGGGATTAAATGGTTCTACCGACTTGACAAAATACAAATTGTCTCGATGGGTGGATGGGTGAGAGCCAAAGCCTCTGCCTGTGGGAGATTCTCCCTTTATTTGGATGACTTTTGAGGGCCGTTTGCTTATAAAGAAATGTGGTATTATACCTTAACTTTGCTCCTTTACATTACTCCTATAATGTCCTTCAATCATAGACCCTTACTTGTAGTTCTTCCCCACCTTTAAACCCAACTTTGATGATGTTTTCCAGCAGAAAGTTTTCCTGGGATACCTCACTCTTGATGGAAATGTTTTTGCCACATCATAGGTGTTGCCTGCCCCCAGATGGACTCTCAAGCTCCACCATGTGGGCCCAATCCTGGCTTACCTTTAAAACAAAGAGCCGTGCTAATTTATGGCTGGCGTCCCATATCGAAGCTAATCAAAGGCCATCAAGCTGGAGGCTTACTAAACACCACGCTAATAGTGGCTTCCGACCAGGATTTATGTTCGGGCCGTTGGGCATCAAGGCATCAGCGCAGGCTCATCAGCATCCATCTTCGAGGCGTTGCCCAGACCCATGCCCAGACCCATGCCCATGGTCTCTAATTGGCCAAAGAGACCAGAGAAGAGACCCTGCCCTGCCCTGCCTCATACTCCAGTGTTGATTAACGTGCCCACCAATTACGCGGCCCATATATATCGAGAGAGAGCGTGGAGGAAGGAGGGCAGGAGAAGGACCCTGGCAGCAGGACCCCCATATCGACATGGCCAGTGATAAAGTGTGCGTAACAAAAGCTAATAATTGCCAAGGCAACGTTGCCGGCCACGTTGAAAAGTCTCGTCTCCCCGTGGCCGGACCTCCTGTTGTTGCTCTTTGAGTGGCCAAAAACTTTGGCATCATAATTTATAGCTGCGTTAAACAAGCGAGGATAACAAATTAATTTTGTCTGCAGGACCTGAGTCGAAGCACGGAGCACGGAGGACGGAAAAAACCGCATCTCAGGACGATGGCAGGACTTATGAGCACGACGTTTACTCTCGAATTTCTTAGTTGGGCCAATTAATTTCTAAAGTCAGCGACGTGCCCAGGACGTGCTCTCTGGCCGGCTCCCTTTCGCTCTGTGTGTGTGTGTGTGTGTGTGTGTGTGGGGATGCCTCGTAAATCTTAACGAACGAAAAGCAAAATTCCTACGCACTCTCCCCCGGAAACACACTCGCGAATGCCGCTCATAAATATACGAGTTCCAATGGCCGTGCGACGGGTGCGACAATCGGAGCGTTGGAGGTATCGAAGGCGAGGGCATAAGGGGGATATTAGACTTTCATTTGGGTAGAAATATACAACAATTATGTCCTAAAAAGCCAAGCATATCGTATAAGCCAAGCCCTGAACTCCTTGGTAGAGGGCATCCACGCTGCGACTCCCTTGGCAGAGCGCCAGCCATATCCATTCGCTTGTTATTCCACCGTTTGTGGCCATAATAGCCACTGTTTGCGTGTGAACCCCACCAGTCGTTCCCGTTCCTGAAATACGTCAAAATATTTGGCATTCGATGCGAGCATGGAACCCAAATCGGAACCCTGGACCCAAAGTTCTAATATTTACGAGTGCGCCCTGCCACGAACGCCCTGCTCCTGCTGTCGTCTCTGGAATCCTTGCCCCCTTGCCACCTTACTCCTTAAGTCATAACTATTCTCTTCCATCTAATCGCAACTTTTGTTCTGTTTTGTTTTATTGTCGCACAAGCAGGCCACGGCACACGAACAGAATGGCAGCCAAGCAAAACACATAAATCTCGCCCCTGACTTGGACTTGGATGCGACGGGCGGAGGCGGGAGGAGGCGGGATGAGGCGGGATGCTGTGTGCGGGCCCCCCCCTTCAGTAAGGTGTTGATAACGTTGTTCTCCGGTCCCCCGGCTGTACATCTTAATCGTAATGCAAAAGTTGTCAAGTTGATATGTAAACGAAAAACGTGCTGCAAATATTTGCTGATGCCAAATTCCTGGCCATTTCCCCCCCACCAATTCCATTTCCACTTCCATTCTGGTCGGTTCGGTGTGTCGTGTCAACGCAATTTTTTCTAATTTATGAGCTTGGACAGGAGGTGGCATCTTCTTCTTTATAGGGGTGGAGGGATTTGTTAGAGAAAATATGTGATTCTTTTGATTCTAGAACTAAGTTTCACTCCCCAGGCACCTTTTGTGGCCTTAGAGCTTACTAGGAATAGGAATAGACAATAAAATATTTGTATTTTTTTTTTTTTTTTGGTTTGTTTTTGATTATAAAATAATAATAATTTTTTTTTTTTTTATAGTAAAAAACACTATTTAATATTTTTAATAATACAATTTGTTGTTTGCTATTACTTTTGGAGCAACTTATACAACAGTCAACAGTCAAAAAAATGCGTGCTATCAAGGTCGAAGAATTTGGAGGGGAATATTATTTGGTTCAATTATCTGTTCAGGTTTCTAGGGTAGAGGTCCTCCTAGATAAAACACAAGTACAATAGAAATTTAAATAAATTAATATATATTAATTTAACAATTTAACGATTTAACAATGGAGTTGTACACAAAATTATCTATGTCAAAGGGCAATGTTCGAGCAGGGCTTTCCAGTTTCGTGTAGATGGTATTCACATGGCATTCACATAGAGCTGCTGCCTTGAAGTAGAGTAGAGGCTGTGAGATGTTTGTGTGAATTATTTTGTCAGTCTTTTTGTCCTTTTCGATGCTAAGACCCAAGGGCCTGTCGCCATGTTCTATTTTAGCTGCCTGTGAAAAAAGGGGCTTATTTCTTGTATACAAAATTCGAAGCATTTAGTTTGTAGAGTTACCACTTTCCCTGAGGATTAAAAGAACGGCATTTGTCAAGCAGAAAATATACTGTGGGGGGGCTGTTCATAATTTGCTGTTTCGAGTTTCAATTTTGTATGTAACCCACCGTAATGGACTGCGATTGCGTCCGAAAGGGCACCAGGACCTTCCTGGGCGGTGAATATATCAATTTCGTCGCCTTCTTCCATGCCAATGGACCTTGGGGTGTCCGTCTCGGTGATGGGCATACCATAAAATCTAAATCTCAAGACATTCTCTGGCATATCCAATTCGTTGCAAAATGTCTTTATAAAGTTCTTGAAATTTTTGTTTTTTCTATTCGACACTCGAGGACACAAGAAACGGGCGAGGAGCTGTGATTCGCGTTCACTTTTATTTGAATTTTTTTGATATTCATTTTCAATTAAATTATTATTTTACTGCTTTTCCGTTCTAAGGTTTGACTTGAAATGAAATACATATACATTTATTTGGCAGGATAAAGCAAAGACTTCTTTGTTTTATATTTAACAAATATCAAATATCTTCTTTAAAATTATGTTTCCGACCAGATCTTTCTCGAAATCAATGCTCGAAAAACCAACTCGTTTCGGGGCATAGTTTTTTAATTATAGGAAAAATCAAAAGCCCAGAATGGGGCAACTCTGCAACTTTTGTGAAGGGAGACCGAGCGTTACAGATTTAGCCACAAAATCAGGCTAGAAGGCTTGTCAGTAAGCCATGCACACGCACACACACACACACACACACACACACACACACACACACACACCCATCCACACTTGGACCAAGTATTAATCCACATCCGAGTTATTATTCATGCTGATTGTATGAACATTTCAGCTTTTATGTGAACCGTAAAACTTTACTTCCTGACTTTTCATCAGGCCCGGCCCTGCTGCCACACCTGAAAGGGCTGAAAAGGGCTTATGGGGCGGGCAGGGGAAGGGAGGCAATGGAATTATCCTACAGATACATATGTACTCCAGATATCCCCCTGCATCCCTCTCCGTATTAATACCCTTTCAGAAGGTATTATCGTCTCCAAAAATCGAACCTATGAAAACTTAGTAGCTACTAAACTTAGTTATTAGCCAGACACAAGTGAGTGACTATTTTGAAGGACATGCAAAAGGGTATAAAGATCTTCGCCCCCGAAAGCAACTCTTTTTGGCCATAAAGTTGGGAACATTTTCAATTTTCAACATTCAGAAGGGCACAATATTTCTGCGTGTGTATTTTGTGTGTGTGTGTGTGTGTGTGTGTGGGCGAATAGTTTTTTAGTAATTCCAGTTACAGTTTGGCCAGCCATACCACCAGGTACTCGTATGACTTTGGTTACAAAAGGCTTATTCACACACACACACACATACACAGAGCGCAGAGAGCGCAGAGAGAGAATGGGAAGGACTCTGTGTAGTTGCTTCCGTTTCCGTTGGCAACTTTGTCCTTTCATTGCTGGAGATGGAGCGAGAGAGACAGAGAGAGAGAGAGATATGCAATGCCCGTGCCGGTCCTGCCCACTCGGCTTAAATATCATTATTATTAACCCTGCCAACTGGTTGTGTGTGTGTGTGTATGGGTGTGTGGCACTTAACAGGCCGCCAACTCGGGGTTTCGGTCTCTACTTGAGCTGAGAGCAGCCCAGACATTGGTTAGGTAAATTATACTTACTGGTAATGCCAGCGGGCCCACCTTCCCGAAGCGAGCGAAAGTTATGCCTCGTTAAGGACTCCACTCCCCCCACTCGCCCACTCACTCACGTAGTTGTTAAATGCCACGTTTCACTTGAATAATTGAGAGCGATTAGGCCAGAAACTTTTGCATTGATTAAGGCTTAAGTTGGCCAAACATTTGTCCAACTCTACCCCGAACCTCTGCCATAACCAGGGGCCTGTCATTGTTTTCCATGGGCCTCTCGTGTGTCTATTCCGATTCCCATTCCGAGTACCTGGGCCACTCTCCTTCTCCACCTTTGTGTCATTTGCTATCAGCAAATGTTTAAATATGCATTACGTGTGTTATTCCCATGTTCAGCAGCACTTGGGGATTACCCAGAGCTGTAGATGAAAGTCCTCGATAGAGGCCAGGAGTCGACTCCACTCTCACCCCCGGACCGTCTCTGCTCCTGTGAAATTTTTAACACTTTTGGGAATTTCCAGCTGAGTGCAGCCCAGAACTTGTTATGAGATCTTCAAACAATCTAAAGCCACACCAAGAAAATACTTGCCTGAAGTGCCAGGAGGAGCATCAGCATCGGCATCGGCATCGGCATAAGCCTGTAACCGTATAGATATCGACTGTTGGCATAGAGGAGCCGGCAGGCAGGAGTGTGTGAACAGTAAAGTTACACTCTCAAAAGCCAAATGCCCTGGCTCATTTTCAGTTTCAGTTGGCCCGGCAAATGGAGGGGCAAACGGAGCCTAAACCAAGAGGCATTCCTTCCTCGGGAGAGGCTGAGTCGAGCCAAACAAATATGAGCACGCTTCAGGTACTAATTACACCTGGGCCAGTCACTAATGAAGCCCAAATTGTAGTCGCAGGGCCCCCCAAAATGCCGAGCTGCATAAATTGCAGAGCGAGGACGGAGATGGGATGGGGATGGATGGATGGATGGATGAGGTTACCAGTGCCAGGCCGTCCAGGACGAGGCAAGAATGTGGCCAGGCGATATGCAAATACAAATCAAACGGCAGGCAGAGGATGAAGAATGCAGGATGCAAAAACAAGCCATGCCCATCATTATGCCAGGACCGGGACCAGCCCAACTCGCAGAAATATGCGACAGCACAGCCATAGGGAGAGATAGATAGGGAGAGGGCACGGGTACGGGTACGGGTACGGGTACGGGCCACAAAAAGAATGCCTGACAAAAACTGAGTGCAGATCTCTGGGAGACAGAGGCACACTGAGGCCACATTATCTCCCAGGGAGACAGGGCAAAGGCAAATGTCAAACGTTTTGCCAGAGCTGGAAAATTTGCATGCAAAGCCAGGCGAGCAGACCCTGGCACGCCCACAGCTACGCCTTAAATGCAGCTCTCCATCTCTCTTTCCGAACCCAACACTGCTCTCCATAGAGGCGGTCTCCTATATCCCTCAGCCTCTCCATAGTTCTCTACACTGCCTTTGTGTGCGATTTTCACAAATGCAAACACTTTGATTTTGATTTCAGAATTTTCTCCTTTTTGTACCCTTTCAGAGGGTATTAAGGGTTTGATCAGAAGGAGGAAAGTGCCTTAAAGTAAGGGAGTCTCTCTTTTACTCGACGAGGCGAGTGAGCCGGGGGTTGGCGCTTGAGCAAAGCCAGCCCCGAAGTTCTTAGAACTCAACCCCAGTTCTTAAAGCAATGATCAAGCTATCATTGTGATCTCCTTCTATGGAAAACAATCATTCAGTTTGAAAAGGTTCTAGCTGTGGCTATAAATCGGTCAAGGGTCTGTCGTAGTACAGATTTTTGTAAGAGAAAATTGTTTGATTCCAAAGATATTTCACGAAGAGGAGATTAATATAACTTGTATCATTTTCAAAGAAGTTATTTCAGATAATAATCAGAAAGAGGCATACAAGAAACCTTTATTACTTCAATGGGACTCCATCCAAACTCAAAGAATCCACAAAATCCAAACAAAATGGTAATATTTTTTGCTGAGAACTATGGATATCTTAGGGTATCTAAGTCTCCTTCCAGCAGCCCACAGCCTTCTATTCCTGGTTCTCTTTTCTTTTTACTTTTTTGTGTGTTTTGCTTGGGCTCCCTTTCGCCTGTCTCCCACGCCAGCAAAGGAAGAGGATCAACTACTGCCACTCACATTCGCATTCACACAGATACTCGCATTTAAAAGGCCAATGTCTATGGGTGTGTGTGTGTGTGTGTGTCTGTGTGTGTGTCTGTGTGTGAGTATTATTTATGTTCTACGCTAGAAATCTATTTGCACCGCACCACAAATCTCAGCTCAGCGAACCCAGAGCGAAAAAAAAAAAGTGTAATGGATGGATGGGAAAAGGGCAGCGGAATGGGGCCAGGGATTGGCGAAGGCAAATCCATTCAGAGGCTGGCATCGGACAACGCATCGCATTCGCATTAAATCGAAGTCGTTCTCATGGCTGCACCACCCCCACACACAAGCACAAAGAAGGCCACACACACACACACACACACACACACATAAACTTTGGAGCCATTTGGCAGCGGAATTGTAGGAGAAGCCGCATCTCGGAGCATTGGAGGTGCATTCGTGAAATACTTGGCTACTGGAGAGATATTTGTGAATTCCATGGGGCAAATGCCTAGGCCCGAGAAGGCGAATTTCGTATCACAAATATTTATGTCTAGATTTTTGAGGCGTACGTTTACAGGGATTGGTTTAGGTATTACATTAATTTGTGCTTAAAGGAGGTGTTGGTCTTAAAGAAATTTGGGACTAAAATCCATAAAATTATATATATTATTGTTATTGTTAGATCCATGGAAAAACAAGTGATGTTCGTTTTAGTGTTGATCGATTTCCACTTCAAACTCGGTTTTTACGAAATTTTCTTAGACCTTTCCCGAATATTTTTTTTGGGAACGGAATAAATATGTATTATATTTTTGTAGTAACAAAAATTTATTCGTTTTTAAACATTTTACCCATGGTTTTCGATAGTTTCAGGGCAAGACTCACGCGAGCATCTCGGATCGAAGCCGCAGGGTTTGGTTTGCAATTCCAAGAGATTTCGTATTTGGAACAGCTGCCCTCCTCAAGGGTTATATTCATTTAGATATGTTTCTGTAAAAGCTAACCATTAAATACTTATAGCTGAATAAAGTTTAAAGATCAGAGCACCCAGAAAATACCTTCCAGATTTGCCTAAAAATGATAGCATAAGAAACCCTTTAAGGGACTTCCTGTGGTCCTTTTCAGGGTACTCCCAAGTTCGTGTTTGTTGAAGAATTTTCTTTGATTTCTTGTAATTTTTGTTGTTCTGTCTGTTTGTTTGTTGTAGTTGCAGCAGTGCATGTTTGTGGGTTGTGGGGAACGAAGGCGCGGCCTCGGTGGCCTCTGCCCACAGACAGAGTCACACACACCGAAACCCCGACCGGGGCCAGGGCACTTGCATATCTGTGTAAATTTATGATTGCCCCATTTCCGTTTTTTACAGTCAGAAGCAGGGCCCATCCCCATCCCCATGCCCCTGCTCCTGCAACGCCCCTGCTATTGACTGTCTGTCTGCCTCTGGGTGCTGTCTCTTGTCCAACTCGGTGTCTGTCTCTGCCGCTGGGTCCTGGTTCTGGTCCTGGTCCCGGTCCTGGTCCGGTCTCTGAGTGAGAGTCTGTGTTTGGCACAGGAGCTGGTGCTCCTGGTTGCTTATCCTGTGACCGGCATTATTGTGTGACCCCCTTGGGCTGTGCTGCACTTTTCTTGCCACTGCCTCTTTCTTGGTCTGTTCTGTTCCTGTTCCTGCGCTCTGGTTTTTATTTTTTCAAATCCAATGCCGCCTGCAGCTGACTTGCGACTGGGCTGTGTCCTGGGCGAATGCTACCCACGGATTGCCACGGGTATTGACTCGTCGTGGTTCGCTGCACCAACGCTGTTCCGTCCCCTTGTCGCTCCCGTTCCATTCCGGGCAACGGTTATGGCTTTGAAGCCTCTCCCAGACCTACAGCCCCACAGCCCCACAGCCCCGCAGCCCCACAGCCGTATGGGGTTTTAATTTTGACAGCTGCAGATAAATTGTTAAATGCAGGCCGGCCCCAGTCCCAGTCCCCCGTTCCAGTCCCCCGTTCTGCTGCTCTGAGTGCTTTATGTGGGCTTACGCTTGTAGGTGTATCTCCCTCAGTGCCTCTGTGCCTCTCTGCGCCTCTCTGTGCCTCTCTGTGTCGCTGTGTATCTGTGTGTGTGGTTGAATATAAATTTATCTGCTCGTTTTTGCTCGACCATCGAAGCCGTGTACATTTTTCAGCATTTTTCTTCCAGCTCCAGCTCCAGCTCTGGCTCCAACTCCCCCGCACTTTTGTTGTTTGGCATTGACAGGCGCCCATCAAATGCATCTCTCTCTCTGGTGCGCCTCTGGGATGCCTGATTGCAGGCACTGGGAAAAAACAAAAACGAACGAGGAGAACAAAAAGTCGACTGCCACTCGAAAATGCATTGTATCTATCAGTTTGTTCGCGCTCGGTCGGGCCATGAAATATGCTGGACCGTATTTATGTCATAAATAAAAACGGCGTTAAATATTTTCTCCACTGCCCTGCCCTGTTCGGTTCTGTTCGGTTCGGTTCCGCCCCGTGAATCAATTCTTTTTGTCGTGGATCAACATTTAACGCAATTTAAAAAGTTCAGCCTCCATCCAGGGCCCATCCTCGTCCTCGTCCACGTCCTCGTCCACGTCCTCGTCCACGTCCTCGTCCTATACATATTTATATTTGCAAATTTATTCATTTGATTGAAGTGTGTCCGACGTAATGGTTGACGGAATGCTGCTGGAACTAAGTGGAGGAAATGCGACTGCAAATGTACTGAAGTTCTGAATTAATTGAGTTAATAAATTTTTTTTTTTTTTTTGCAGAGTCCCCACTGGAACCCAGATGATTGTATTTGTCTATTGGGTTTATCTAATTACGGCACGGTTGATTGCTTACAAAACCAAAAATATAAAATAGGATTAATTTATTAAAAATTCCCACCTTTGGCATTCTCAAGACAGTTTTAATGATTAGTAGCTCATGTTGTTGGAAATTAATGGCACTAACTAGTCGCTTAAAAAAGGATCATGCCATGCTAAAAAATTGTACAAAAATTTCCAATTTAAAGATACATTAACAATGGTAGAAAATTTCAACTTTGGCTCAATCTTCAGATACAGCCATTGTTTGGAGTTGAAAAAAAATCGAAAAAACCTAAAATTCTCTTGTCAACCCTTTCATTTTTGTGGATTTTAGGGCTGCAGAAGACGAAAAAAAATTAGAAAATTTAAAAAAAAAGATTTTTGGGCATATTTTACAAGTTTAAAGTATGAGGATATAATCTACTCTTCCTGGGCTACAACCTAATATTTATCTGGTGCAAAAAACATGCGAAAGTTTTCATTTCAGTCGCACAGTGTTATTAGAGAGATTATTGTAGCTATTACCAATTACCAAGTACACCGAATCCTGTTCTATAGGAAGTCCTACACTCTTCCTTGCGGAGAGCCCACTACCATCCAGAATATGTCTGTTGTCATGTCTCCTTTCATGAAGGCTTTCCCACCGCCAGAATACCCAAATAAAGGCCACCATTTTGCTCATTTCACATGCATTTCGAGGGAGTTAATCAAGTTAATGTGTTAATCTATTATCAGGCTGCTTCCTTTCTTCCCAGTTAGTTAATCAGTTGAATATTGATTCCCCTGCCCCAGCTGCCCCATTTGATCTCTTCCAGCCCCATTCGAATTTCGAATGCCAGTCGGTATTCGGTCTCTTCGCTTCATTTCTTATCTCTCGCTCCATTTAACTCAATTTGAGGCAGCCGCAGTGCACTTTTCAGTCTTCGCCAGTATTCAGCTCCCGCTGTGTGCGACAGACTTTTGTCCTGCTTCCGGCACTATCTTACACACACACACACACACACACACACACACACATACACTGCACTCAGGCGAAATGAAAACGCAAACCGAAAAGATGGAAAAGCAGGAAAAGTAAGAGGAAAGTAAGTGCAATGGGCTGCCGAAAGCCGCGTTGACATTTTCATTTAAATTATGCACATCAGTTGAACCCTACCCTACCCTACCCCAGCCCACCCTTCCCCTCGGGCCACAGACCCAAGCATCTCAAGACCCCTCCCTTCAAGCCAAATGGGAAGCGGCAGCTCTGATGAAGCCAGAGCGACAAAGACGCCGGATAAGCCAAGGTCCTGATTCTGAATCTGCCTTCTTCTGCCACCAACTTTTTGTCAACGCACATTTTACAGTTATGGCAGTGGCAGTGGCAGTGGCAGTGGCAATTCCTCCGTTTCCTGCCCCAAAGACCTTTTGTGCCCCATCACGAGGCCCGAGGCCTGAGGTCTGAGGCCTGAGGCATTGTCTGCAATGCAGATTCTTATTCTGATTCTGATTCAGATTGAAATTCCGGTGCTGCCGACTAATTAAAACGGAAATCCACAATGGCCCCAACCCGGGGCACTTCCGTTTAAGTAGAACACAAAAGTAAAAGACAATTTTTTTTCATGAACAAAAAAGTTGAAAGTTTTTTATTATAATTTCGCCTCCTCCCACCCCCCGCCTTGAAGGACAAGCCCAAGCGCTTGTAAGCTGCCGCTAAGACCATAAAAAAACAGAAGAAATAAAAACTTTGTCAGCCTCCGCTCCGAATGGTGTAAAATTAATAAAAATTACGGAGCTTGGGGAAAAAGTTTTAGCGGCTCTGAATTATTGTCAACTTGGCCTAGATCTTCACGGATTTTTAGGGGCTTAGCTCTCAACAAACAACCAGTAGATTGTAACTCTTTCGGTGATGGAAACCCTTCGCTTAAATTGCTGTTCATTATCGCACAAATGTTTTGCCAGAGCCAGCCCCAGGGACACGCAGGGATTTGCTACACTTTCTTGCTGGATGCTGGATGCTGGATATCCCTTCCGGGTGGAACTTATCGCTTACTCCTTTTGTTGTTCTACCGGCATCCGGTGCCGTGTGTGCCCTAATTAGAAACGCGTTTTAAGGTTATTGTTCTTGCTCTGGCTGGATGCCCCGCGGTTGCACATCCGACCCCAGCCACAGCCACAGCCACAGCCACAGCCATTGAAACCTGTGTGTCAGATATGACTAATGCATGAACATTATACCCCGGCCAACCTGTAGATATGACCGAGCATACATGACGTACAGACTCGTTTTTCCCCATGTAGAAAGTGCGGATAATGAGAGGAGCCTCTGGCCAGGGGGGAATTGCTTTGACCAGCTTCAGACCAGCAGCGTGTGGTCTCAAAATGGAAATGCATTGTTTTCTGTTGTCTCAGGCCGCGGGCTCGAACGAAATGCACTGAAAACGGATCTACACCTGAAGCTGAAACATGATTAGCTCCAGAACAGGTGTGCTATCTGTTATCTGTCCAAAATCAATTACAAAACTCGAAAGACAGGCCTAAATTAACACAGGACTCGATTAACTTGGCCTTCGAGCGGAAATGCCTGCAATTAAATAAAGTTCTAGGAAAATAGACACAGAAACAGATGAGCAAATGCGAATGGATGCAACAATTCTAATTAGTTTGGAGAGATGCCCCATCATGTGTAAAACTGTCTCTTCTTTGCTGCCTCAATAAAAGAGGAATTTGCCACAA
Organism: Drosophila lowei; assembly: GCA_008121275.1. Lineage (NCBI taxonomy): Eukaryota > Metazoa > Arthropoda > Insecta > Diptera > Drosophilidae > Drosophila > Drosophila lowei. Next base: position 25,941,857 of record CM017779.1, read on the forward strand.
AATGTTTAGACCATTGACGTTGCAGGGGCATTGAAATAAATTGGCAATTTACAAAAGCGGAGACGGAAAGGAATGTTTTTGCGGCAAAAGAATTTCCTGCTCTGAAAAACCGAAAATAGAGACCGGAGAACAAAGTCGCCTCCTGCACAGGTGTTCACTGCACAGCAAAGGAGAGAGAAATGTGCATTTAATGCAGTTTTCTCCATCTCCATCTATGTCGTAGAGCGGAGCAGCTGGTGCTGTGGCGCCTCCGCCTCCTCTGTTGCAGTAGCAACGACAAATTACACATACGCTGCCAGGTTGCCGGCAATCATTTATGCAGCCATGGGGGATGGGATGGGATGTTCAGCTTTGACTTTGGCCCAAAAACAAAAAGTATATGTGCCTGGCCAAAATAAATATGCTGCAACTTTGATGCAGTCGTGCAACAGGCAGCAAAAAGGCAACTGGCAACTGCTGCTGGCACTTGGCAGTCGAGCAGATTATATTGGAAAAAGTTAACTTATTGCATAATGCTGTAAAAGCGCAAACCGTCTGCCATTGGCATAATGAATGAGCAGCCACTCAGAATTTCCTGCTGCTTCTGCGTCTGCTGCTGATGCCGCTTTGAGTCCCGTATCCCTTATCCCTGTACCCATCCCATCCCCATCCCTATTGATTCATGACTCGCATCCGCCTCATCCGGCGGAGCCATTTGGAGCGCTCAAAAACGTTTACGAATGCATCCAAGGGTGGCCCCAAACTGCAAACTGAATATGCAGATCATTTTTCACTTGATATCACCGATAACATAATTTGTTTGCACATGAAATTGATGTGCACTGAAAAAAAAGAAGGAAAACTTCAAATGCTGGAGGGTTGAGGGATAACGACTAAGGAATGCCCTGTACTCACTGGGATTTAGGTGCAAGATTTACAGATACAAGCCACAGAAATCACTGGGCGAGAAAGGTCAACACAAGTTCTATAAATCCCTAAGGAATACCCAATACTCTTGGCTATTCTAGATCTCATAGTCTCAGAGAACTATTCATGAATATGCTGTCTAAAAATGTACCCCTTCCACTGCCCCTTTTCGTATAGATGGAAACCCGCAATTTTCAATTTCCCTTGGACAAACTCCAATCGAAAATTGATGTCGTCGCTGCAGAATCCGAATCTGCATTAAGTCCAAGTCGTGATTGCCTTCGTACTGGAGTCCGCAGTTCAATTTGAATTAGTTTCTAGAAGGAAGAGAGTACGAGGGGTTTTGGGGGCTTGGGGAAATGTTCTTGTTAAATCTCTTAACCACATTTGACATAGGCACGTTCTGGCGGTGGTCCGCCTGCCTGCCTGCCACGTCAACACCTATGACACTTGGCCTGCTGCTGCTGCTGCTGCTGCTGCTGCTGGTGCAATCTTCTCCAGCCACTGCTGAGGCAGCACAAAAAATACAAATTGCAAATAAAATTGAAAATTCAGCGCACTGTCTGCCAAAATCAACATCAAGTCAAAGCCTTTTTCGGGGCAGATGTCAGGCCAGGCCGGGCTTATGCCAGGCACGCAATGCCAAATGTCATGTGCTCGGGGGCACCCGGTGCTCGGTGCTCAGTTATCCTGGGTATAAAATTGCGGTTGCCTATTTAATGTCTGCCAGATGCTGTCGTTCGAAATATTGTCAAGGTGTCAGTAGTAAAGTTAATTTCTGGCCTTCTAGTCCACTCTTCTGATGCCTCCTCCCTGCCGCCTGCCGCCGCCTGCCGCCTCCTGCCAGCTTCTGCGGTTGCGGCTCGGTGGCTATCTCTGGTCTGTGTCTGTGTCTAACCGCTCAGCTGTAAAAGAGCTGGAAAGCCAGTCCGGTGTTAGCCTGGATTGTGTGGGTGCTGGGAAATTGGGCAGAGAGTGTCGTGTGTCACCGCAAAATGAGTCTCATTGGAAATGAATGTGTGCAGGTTGTTCGTTGCTGCATGGGGCATAAAAGCATTTTGGTTTCACTTCCCCTTTGATATGTGCGTGCCACACCCGCATACACATAAAAACGAGTATATCCATGTCCCAAACGATACCCAAATTTCCTCTCTGACAAATCAGTTCCCTCTTTTTTCTAGTGGCTTTTTCTGTGGTGCCACCTCCCCTCCCTCTCGATTGACAGTTTTTCAAGCTTTCAATTGGTTTTTTTCCAGAGGCAAATTCCTGCCGCATCCGCAGAGCAATCAAACTTCATTAAAAAGCCAACTCCCAGAGCCTGAACTCAATATTTATGTAAATTTTGGTCCTCTGAAAAATTTCCATAATTAAATATGGCAAAAAATAAAAGACCCTGCGAAAATTGCAGAGAAAACTGCAGTGGCGAAGGAAAATATGTGCGGCCAAGAAAAATGCTCAAGAAACAACAAAATATAATCAAAGTTAGTTGGGAGCAAAACCCCAAAACGAATATTGGATACCCTAGAAGAGGCAACAGATGTGCACATATATGTATAATAGGGTTAGGCCCAAGAACTCCTGGAATCCAAATATTCTGATCATCTTCTTATACAACTTTTGCCGCCCAAGTGTTGCCCTTGCCCCTGCAACACAACATTTGATGCCTTGCTGATGCCGACGACCAGTAGCAGGCCCTATCGAAAGCGGAACTTGGTCGGAACGCCACTCTTGCCCGGATGCTTCTGTTGTGGCTGCCAGCCCAAGACGCCAATGCAGACCTGCTTTCCCCTTTGCTTTCTTTTCCCCCGTTCCATGTTGTGCAGCAGCATAAAGGCCAAATGCATTAAGTGGGCGTGGCTGCGGCGCTGGCGTTGGCATAACTTTCAAAAACTAATTAAGCCAACTTAAGTGGCGAGCAGCTTGGCAGGCAGGCGCTCGGCGTCGGGTTGGGTTGCCGCCTGCCTACCAGGCATTTCAATCAAGCGACGCCACAAGAGACGACCTCCAGCAGAAGAAGAGACCTCCTCAAAGAAGAAGAGCCCAGCGAGTCGGGAATTTAAGGGCATCTGCCCAAAAAATTCCAACTGCGAGGCGCTAGAAATGCAGAACCTATTGGATAGAGATGGGTGCGTGAGAGGCAGTACAGTAGCCAGAAGTGTGATAAAAGAAGCAAGAATGTTACCTATCAGTACCAGTATTACCTATTAAATGTGCCAGACTTGTTATAGGTTTAATCAAAGCAATAACTTTTCCGTTTACTGCTGTTTTAAGAGCTTTTCCATCACTATTTTCAAAGGACAACCAATTTTATCCGATAAATTAATCCATTTTCTATGAGATAGGCTTTTTTTTATAAGCGTAGCCTTTTTGCATTATTTTGTAAACATTTTGAAACATTTTCCCTAATGCCTAGATCCGTTTCGGATCCGGACTAGATGCTTGAATTAATTCTTGAATAGACCCTCGAATTGTATGATGCCTAAGACGATTATTAAATACCTTTTTCTTCATATTTAGATCACAATAATCAGTCCTGAATACCTAGTTTACTCGTAAGATGTATAATTGTATGTTCCAGGAAAGATCTTGTTCTTCTGTTGCTAATTTCATCAGCTGATCAGATGATCATTCCTTAAGAAAGTTCTGCAAAGCCTGAAACTGTCTTTCTTTCATACCTACTGTTGTACAACTAATTTTTTATTATTTTTACCTATATTTATGCATCCCACAGATACATACATATTTTATTTGCAATTCTTGATACAAACTATTATATTTTGCCCATGATTCCATAGAGTATACCCTAAATATTGGAGTTAGCTCGAATAAATCTGCTCTGTTCGTATCCCCAACAAAGTAAACCTGACCCGAGGCTAAAATTATGATCCATTTGATGCCGCTGGCCCAATGGCCCAATCACGATTTGCTTCTCGACCATTTCTAATGGGGATGGGGGTGGGGATGGCCCAATCTTAATTACATTACGCGACCACCTCCAGCAGTTGACAACTTGGAGGGGTTGTCTCTGCCTGTGTGTGTGGTGTGTGTGTGTGAGGGGATGAGGATGAGGGTGTACGAACACTAGAGTTGGGGAGGAGTGCGCCTTGGTGTTGATTTAGGTTCACTTTAGCGTAAAATGAATGTCCCACTTCAAATAAAAGTCGCACGCTGTAAATCACACAGCAGCAGGAGCAGATTCAGAAGGAGCAGTGCCAGTACCAGTGCCAGGAGCAGGAGCAGGAGCAGAATCAGCATCAGAAGAAGACCGAAAATCTGGAGGAGCAAGTGCGGCAGACCGTTTCTCTATTTGTGTTTGTGACACTTTGCCGGCAACAAGGAGCGACAACAGCACTCGAATGCGCCGCATGAAACTGGCTTGCACTTGAGTGGCAAGTGGAGGATGACGTGGAATGGTGGCTGGAGCTGGAGCTGGAGCTGGAAGGAAAACGGAGCACTGGGAGCACTGGGAGCTGGGAGCTGGGAGCTCAAAAATGTCCAACGGCGACGATGTCGTTGACGATGATGATGATGACAACAAGGACAATGTCGTCCTCACTCTGCCACCGGAAGTGGCCTGCCGCAAGTGTCAGCGGTGGTCGGTGGTCGGTGGTCGGTGGTCGGTGGGCGTCCAACACACTTCATAATTTCTTGTCAGAGGCGGGTGTCACGCTCTCTCCCCCCGAAAAAAAACCCCCAAACCAGTCCTCGTCCTTCGTTCGGTGGGGGACTCTAAATGACACTTTATAATTGTGCGCCTCAGTGCAAAAGTTTAACAATAAATTGAAAAGTTTTCACAGTTTCTGCTGGAGTCAGAGACAGCCGAAAGGGACGAAAGGCGTTTCTTATTATCCTTTTCGGCTCCTGCTGTCTTCCTGTATATGTATATGTATATGTATATGTATATGTATATGTATATGTGTGTGTCCCCTGTTTGTGTGCTTTACTTTTTGTCCTGTGAGTTTTAAATGTGCATTTTACAAATGTTACTTGTGGTCTTAGCGCTCTGCCAACTTGGTCGAAAAGTTTTTGTTTTAGCTTCTAGTTCTGGCCCATGCCGCATGCCCCTGCCCCCTGCCCCCTGCCCCCTGCCAGTTGTTGATGCTGGGGATTATTAAAGCCAGCCCCAACTTTCAAGTTCTCTTTCGAACTGCCTCGAAGCTGCCTCAAAGCTAACGAGTTGGCACTGAAATGCAAAGGAAATGCAAACGAAACTCTCCTCCCCCTTTGGCCCTGGGCAGAAGTTGCACATTTACTTTTAATGATAAAGCAATTTCTGGCCAAAGAAAAGTTAAGTAGAATTAAATTTAGAAAATGGTCTTGCAATCAGGCAACTGACTAATGACAGAAATAATTTATCTGCCGAGGAGTTTGGGGCTGGAAAAAGGACGAAAATTAGAAGCATCTAATATCTAATACAAGTCCTGTTTGTCCCTCAACTAAGGGCATTTCAACTTTCAACCCCATAACTATTCAACTCTGGCCAGACATGGGTGACCCTTTTTCTGAATGCCTGTACCAAAGTTCATTAGTTTCATTTCGGGTGGGGACAGGAAATTGTAATGCCAATTACACGCATAATACGCACAATTACAGAATGAATGCCAGAGGCAGGCGGGCAGTAGTGGGAGGAGCACCAGCATTCTGGGGCTGACACTGGCTGGGGAACAGGCATTCGATGTCAGGCAAGTTAGATCGTAAAAGTTGGTGCAGAGTTCCGCCCTGGCAATGCCAAAAAGTTGCAGCTTTAAAGTTGCTGCTGAGCCAAACAGCTGCCGACAAAAGGCAGCCCAGATTATGGCTAAAATGGGGCTTCTATTGGCCAGCCCCCGGCTCTCCCCCCTCGACGGCCGACGGTTCCGGTTGCCATTTACAAGAAAACAATGGCTCAAAAAGTTTCTTTTTTTTCTTTCTTTCGTTTTCCGTGGAAAATGCATGCAATGTGCGTTCGCCCCGAAAAAGGATAAAGTTGTGCAATAAAAAAAAAAAAAAAAAATGTAAGCAACAAAAAAAAGTTTTGCCATGACACTAGCCATGTTGCATGTGGCAGGGATGGCATCTGAATTAATTTTAGTGCGGGGTATATTCATTTTTATGGCGGCTTTGCAGGGGGAATAGAGGCAGGTGTCGTTATGTTCATAATTAATATTGGCAACAAGCGAGAGACGCCAAAGGATCTAACAAGAGCTGGTCAAGGCTCTGCGCTGTTGGCTTTCTAAGACGGCTCTGCTCCAAGCTCGTTCTTGGAGATTTTTTAAGTTTTATGCGGTTTTAGAATACCTTAGAGATTACACAGGTTTGGTCTTTATGAGTGGCTCCCAATTGGCAGGGGAGGCAGTGCTAATGCTGATAAATGTAGGGTACTAATGGTCCTTTGTCCTCCTTTAAGTGTTAGATCTTCTAAGGGGAACTATGAAGTATATAGGCTATGGGTTTTAGGTATAATTGGTAACTAAAGAACACTTCAAAGGTTGAATAGCAACCCGGATATGTCCCTGAATCAATATGTATTGATTCGTATAATTATTATATTTTTTTAACATTTATATGGACTATTTTGGAAAGTCCATTATCTAAATATTATGCCAGATTTTTGGCTTATTTTTTGGAGTAATTCCAAGAGCATCCACTATGCCACATACCCGTCTTGCCCTAAGCCCCCATCATCTCTTTCTTGTTTTTGGGCAAAACTTAATTTTTGTGTGCATTTTGTGGCGCTTTTGCAGCGTCGAGTGTGCCGAGTGCCGGCGAGGTGTAAAAATAATGGCACTTGGTTTTATTTGTATTCTCAGGGCCATAAAAATGCCATAAAATGGCAAGCGAAAGAGGCGAGAGAGCCCGCACAATGCTGTGGCTTAAATTGTGGCATTTTGCTTAGACACGGCTTAAGGTTTTTGGCCAGGCCAACAAACACACTCGCACTCGCACTGCCAGCACTTCGAGCACTCGGAGCACTCGGGCAAACAAATCTGGTAGTTTAGGGCTGACCAAGCGACCACATAATTACACTTTGCACTTGCCCCAGTTCCCAGTGCCCCCCTCCGTCCCCCTCCGGTATGCCCTGCCTTGCGGTCTGGCCGATGCCAATTATAAGCCATGGAATTTAACAAATTAAGCCTCATTACACACGCATTCCCCCACCGACACATGCAGCTGACCGCAATCCAGTGCAGCAACCGCCGGGAGGCAGACCCTCCTGTTGACACATGACCCACGACCCACGGCTCACCCCTGGGCCATCCACAGCCCCTAATCAGCGTGCAAAAAGCATTTTGCTTGCTTGTGGTTGGCCAAACCTAATTGCTCATAATTCAAATTGGAGCTGCCGGAACAGCTCAAAGTCTGCCACCCACCCACTCGCCCCTCCTGACCTCTCGCACAACCTGATTTCACAGGAACCTAAAAGTTATAATTAAAAAATTGCATAGGTATTTGGCGTGTAACAAGCAGATTATTATTGCTTTTAGGTGGGGGGGCACTGACAGGCAGTTGGGGCAGACCCATAAAGGTGGGGAAAGCGATTTTCAAATCATAGAATATGGGCGAAATCTATTGGAAATTCTGCAGGGAGGTGGGATTTTGGTGGGACAGCCAAGCAGACCGCGATCTCTCTCAATATTGCAGGCACTTGTCATGAGAGAAGGGGAAAACCTGGAGAGATAGAGAGATGCCACGACTGCCAGCTACATCCTTAAGTTCTTAATACCTTTTCAGTCCTGTATTTGCATTCGTGATAATTATAATAAGAATATCTCAAAATGAAGTCCAAAGTACAAACTCGTATTTAACTTTGTGAAACAACTCTCGTCTCGAATAATGTTTCAGAATGAATCTTTACGGCGCGTGGGGCAGGCCCAAGTTAGTCGTCGGAGTGCCCTTAAAGTGCATTCAGTTTAGAAATCCCTCAACTAAATCAAAGTTAAACATTTTATTAGCTTACCCCGGCGGAGTCACAAAGCAACTTTCAATTAAATAGCTCGCCGGCATCGCCTCTCTCTCTCCCCAGCCCTGAGAACAGTACTCGACGCAGTCCAACTCCTTGCGGATTTAGAGACGTCAAACAAAAGACCCAGGCCCAGACCCATTCCAGACCTCAGACCTTAGCCCCAAGCCGAGCCCAGCCCAGCCAGGCCATGAATTCATTTTAAAAAATTGCAGCTAGAAAACAAAAGGAGCTGCCATTGTGCAATTAAAATTGTATGGCTCTGGGGAGTCCGAGTGGAAGGAGCTGGGACTGGGGACTGGGGACTGGGGCCTGGGACTGCCTGCCGATAAGAGAAATTAAAACAAACAGACGCCATGCCACGCCACGCCACGCCACGCCAGGCCAGGCCATGCCACACGCCCTGTAACTGGACAATCTGCACAATTTCCAAAGTGACACAGTGCAAAGCAAATACTACACCCGCACCGAGGGTTCAATCCATGTCCATACCCATGTCCGGGAAGTGGTTCGAGGTCCTGGCCTGGCCCTTGGAGCATCTACAGCTGGCCGTGTTTACGGGCATATCATGACAGTTTTCTTCTTGTTACTTATTTCTTTTCTTTCTTGATTTCTCCCCTCCCCTCTACTGATTTCACTGGTCTACTGCTGGGCTGCTGGCCCTCTCATGTGCTTTAAGTTGTCACAAGTTGTCGGGTCCGGTTTGGTTCTATTCTGTTCAGTTCTGTTCGGTCTCTGGTCTCTGGTCTGGCTTCTCCCCTCCGGGCAGCTGCACTTGTCGTGCGGCTTGAGTCCCCAATGATGTCGCATAAGTTTTTCAATTTTGTGCGTTATTAGAAGCGATTAGAGTAAGATGCTGGAAGGGGCAGGAAGGAGGAGGAGGACATAAACACTCCACACCAATTGACAGCTGGCTAAATTTGCTGTGAATGTTAAGTTTTTCATATTTTTCATATGGGGCTTGTGGTGGGGAAATAACATGTTTTTATATGCTGAAAATTAGGTAGAATATTTGTATTTTTCCCCTCAACATTTTGTAACATTTTAACACTTTAAGAACCAACTTCATTATTCCCTGTATCTCTGCTCAACTTTCGAATTCTTTGCCTAATATATAGGGACTCTCTTGGCTTCTTAATGACCAGCTCTTAACGTTTTGTCTAATCCCACGACAAATCTTCGTCCCACGCTTCGTATGCGTGTCATAAAGAGCCCCAGCCACAGCCACAGCCCCATGATAAAAGACCGCAAAAATTAAACAGCAGCCCGCTGAAGTCGGTTGTCGGAAGGAAGTCTAGCCCCAAAACACGGACCCGGACCCGGACCCGGACCCGGACTCGGCTATAAACACATTTATCTGACCCTGAGACATAAAAACCTGCGCCCTCGATAACATTTTATAACTCGGCCAAGTGCCATAAGCAAGTGGAGAACAAGGACGAAATCAGCCTCCTCGGACCATTGCCACTAATGAATTAAAGCCGCAGCCAGTAAAAGTTAACAACATTTCAACTTGGCCTCCGATAAGCCGCCCAATAGAACATACAGGACCCCAAAAATAAAACAGGAAAGCGGGAAAAAGCGAAAACAAAACCTTAATGAGACATAAAAAATGTTTATGCCCATGGAAAACTAAAAGCCAAAACAACAAAACAAACGTTATGCAAAAATCATTTTAGGTTTATGGCATACACAACCGTACCGCACTGTACATATATTTTAAGGCACATAAATAAAATTTGCCATGCAAAATGGAACCCAGGACCCGACCCTTCCCTTCGCAGGAATAAAGAATAAACAGGAGCAGAGGCAGAAGCAGACAAAAGATAGCGTAATTTAATTGATGGTCCTGGAGGAAATCCATATCATGAGACGAGGGAAACAAAACAGCCACATAAATATGGGGGAGGGCCAGGAATGTAAGAGTGGACCCAGGGATACCCTGGGATGGGGTTTTAGGGATAGAAATATTATTATAAATGTATACACGTATAAGAATACAGAATCCAAGTGGAATGCCAGTTCAGGCCCATAATTAAGTACTTCCTTCAATGAAAAACAAACCCAAAATATCTATTCTACCCCTTATCATGGCCCAGGCCCACCTAGAACACCCTGTACCACACATTCCTACCAACCAAAAACAAAAAAATAGTAAAAACAAGCGGGGGAAAAAAAGAACAGCTGGAAGTAGGAAAAAAAAAAGTGTTAATGAACAAAATAATGAGTTCCAGTGCCGAGTTTTGGGCCACAAAACATTTTATGACACTAACAGCAAAACACCATGGGGACAGCTCCCGGGACATGCAACCCAACCGAACCGAACTTGCGAACACACCACACAGACAGGGTCACGGGGGGAGTTAGGGGGGCGTTGGAGGAGGAGGAGTCGCCGCATGAAGCAATAAATAATCACCAAAGTTTCGTTGAATCGAATTATCACCCCCTGAGGTGTAGTTCCGTAATGAATTTGTTTGGGGGTTTGGTTTTTCTTCTTCTCTCGGCATTTAGTTTCATTATGCTTTGCTTTGGGTCCTGAGATCTGAGATTCTGCGACTGCGACTGCGACTGCGACTGCGTGACGTGACCCCTCCTCGGTTTTCAGTTTGGTTTGGCTTTCGGATTTGGTTTATTTGGTCTGCTCCCCCTCCACCCCGCTTTGTTTGTTGGTTGTTAGTTGTTTGGCTTTGGCTTTGGTGCTCTACTTTTTTGGTCTGCAAAGCTGCGGGAGCAAATGAATTTGATTTGATGTACGACTACGAGTACGTACGGACATGCCGTCACTCACTCAGTCATTTATTTGTATTGAGGTTTGCCGATTTGCTGTTGTCGCTTGATTTCGACCATGTCCCCAATTACAATTGGCAGCTGCAATGCAAAGAAAAAACACAGCACTCCCTGGAATGGAATTTCAATTTGAATTTGGCAGTTGTCGATGTGCCCATGCCCTGATGAATTTTTCTGGTTTTCTAAAACAATATTTTCACATATTTTTAAATCGTTTCTTTGTGGAATTAATGGAAAAGAATAGTAACAGAATAATAGGGCTAATAGGCCATGCTGCATGCTGGGGGTATCCCCTCCTTCTCCAAGCTGATAATTCCTATGAAAGAATTATGCTTTGTTTAAACAGGGAAGTGAATAATGTAGCTAATAGATATTTAATCTCTCTTATCTCAGAGTCTGTATATTTCAGCTGCAATCTACAGAAAGTCCACTGTACTATACTAATTTTACAAGCATTTTTTGGAATTAACGTCGAAAAATGGGGGGTGGCCCAGTGTGCAGTGGTAAGAATATTGTTTATTAATCTTTAAGTTTCAGTTCAGTTTCGTGTATATAAAATATATTGTTATTCTTATCTTAGCACTTCCTTACTGCCATACAAAAATTGCACTCAAATGACTAGATGCTTTTCTGTACGAGTACACATGTATATATCGCATATATCTTCTATCTCTCCTGGTTCATGTCAATTGTATAAAATCGAAGTGTACCAATTCGACTGGTGAAACAACAGACATATGGCACCGTCAGAATGAAACACATTTGCGTGCGCGTGCCACCCTTGATGGGGAACTCCTTGCCGGTTCTCTCGCCGTAGGCAGCTGCAACATGAAAAATGCAATTAGAAAAACCTCCGTCTGTATACCTGAACAAAACATGGGTTGTTTTTTTTTGGATACTTGCCACGTATCTGCGAGAGCGTGATTGCCCGCTGTGGAGAGTCACAGGCGGAGCTCTTGAAAATGCCACGTAGGTCGTCTTGAATGGTGGGATTTTTCCTCAGCACTCTATTGAAATGATCATCCATTGTGGCCATGACTTTGTTTGATTTTTATTTAATTTATTTTATGTATAAATAGAGTTGATGTAGCTCGACAAGTGAACGGTCCAATCAGCCGGTGCATTCTAAATTTGGAAAACCAGAAATCACCCAGCGACCCAGCAAAAACAAACATTCTGGAAAATAAAACCGGTTTCTGTTATCAAGACACGCTCTCTCTCCCTCTCTTGCTCTCTCTCTCTCTCTCTCTTTCGTTGCACCACTCTCTTAGGCGCGCCCTTTTCCACCCATTTTTGGTGGATGTTTCCCACTCATTTCCGATCTTTCGATTTTTGGTGGTGGAATAGAACAGTTCCCTTGGCTAAGCAAAGACTCAAACCAAGTGCATGTCGACTGTTATACGATGCATTGGAAAAATAAAAACTGTTATAATTAAACAAGTTTTTTGTAGAATTTAAAACAACAATTCCCGCAGCACAACTACAACACCCAAGATTCGACGGACACTCTTACATTTGTTTTTTATGCTCCTTAAAAATCTTGCAGTAGTTCGATTTCCCAGAATTGGTCCGAACGGAGTGTAGTTTTTACCTCCAATGATCAAGGAACCACTTTTTTGCAAATAATTGTATATAAATTGTGGATTAATTCATCAGTTCTTTAATCATGAAAAGCCTTTTCCTGGAACTGTTTGGATCTGAAGTGGAGTTTTCTTAGTCTCTGCAAATGTACATAACATACAGTACATCATACATATCCTGAAAAAGTAACAAGATCATTATATAGCCTGGACCTCATATTTTGACGCCGTTTGGGCTATTGGGGATGCTTCTAATTGGACACCGCTTACTGCCTGGGTCCCCTGGTCTTGGCTCTACGTCAGACCGTCCACAGGGTCAAGAGTTCCCGGCTTTCCAATTGGTGCTATTCAATAGATTCTCAATTTAATATTAAACAAAAACATTGATTGATGTGTGTACATATATTCCGATAAATTTATTTAAAAGGCCCAATACAGGAAAGGATATTAGCAGATGGCCGTGCAGATCCCTCATTCCTATCGCAACTAAATAAAATTCAGTGTTGCCTTGCCAACATCAGGTTCAAGCACTATTAACCTACGCAAGTGGTTAACAAAAACTAAGGAAACTGCCAACTATTGACCGAATATTTACTAAATTATTTTCTATAAATTTTTAATGTGCAAGAACCCCTTCCTTTCTGCCCCTGCTGTCGCACAGCACAACTTCGTGTAGCCATACAAAAAAGACCTTACTTTTTGTGACTGTCCCGAGGCAGGAAAAAGTAACACAATCAACAAACAGCAAACTGTTGGAAAATGCAGGAGAAAACAGGGAAAATGGCTTCACACGAAAAAGTTGTGGTGATTTTCACACTTGTGGCAGGCGAAGTAAGAAAATAATTACAAACTTCAGGACAGGACAGGAGAACAACAATAAAGTATTAAATTCAAATTATATACAGCACTTTATTTTCCACGGAAAAACCAAGAAACCCGAAGAACGAAATAAAGAAGTAAAAGGCAGAAGTACACGAAGGCAAAAGCTACTTTCCAAAGTCATTTTAATTTAAGTTGTGCAACATTTCAACACTTTTCCGAACACATTCAGGCAGGCCCAAGGCGTTGAAAAGAGTGCAAAGGCCTGGGAGTTGTACAGAGACAGAGAAAGTGGAAGAGAGTTGAGAGAGTAACTATGGAAATGTCCTTAATATGTGTTTGTAGCTTTGCTGAAGAATAGTTACATTCAAATTAGCAATTGGCAGCGGAAAGAATGTCCTCTGCTTAGGATTCTCCAATGAAGCAGCAACAAGTTTTGTCACTGGAAATTTCCTTATCATCTGGGGACTAGGATAGCTCCATAACTCCTCTTAAAATAAGTGCCAGCTTCATGTGATGTACATATCCAATGGAAAAAGTGGTCGGTGTTAAATGGAAAACATTCCAGGCCTAATTAAAATATCTGTCCTTCAAGATTTGGTCACATTTCTGTGCAAATATGAGGAAAAACTTCCAGGCTTAAGCTTTGAAAATAACCATACTAAAGCTTTAAAAAAGATAGGTCTTGAACTTTAAAGAACATTTAAACTTTTGCATGAATTACAAGTCCTGGCAAATGTTTATGGTTAGAAAGTGTTCCATTGGCTTAAATTTATGAAAGAAAATGTATAAAATTATTTGCTGCTTACGAGTATAAGCGCCAGCAAGCTCCACCGCATCATAATTTGAAGCTCATTAAAACATATTCACTGCCAAGAAGAGCACCAAAACTTGCTGCCACCCAGGGCGACACCCCACGCCCCTCACCCCACGCCCACGCATCTCGTGTGTCTGCATTGTGCATTTTGTGTGGATAAAAAAATGTGTGTGCAACGAAAATGAAATTTGCAACGGAAGTTATTTCACGCTTTGGAGAGCGCGCCCCGTGCCGCTGCCGCTGCCGCTACGGCTCTGTGCCACGTCAGAACTACTCGTAACTAACGAAGTAACGAGTGGGAGCGGGGGCGGGGCGGGGCGGGGGCGGCAGGAGTTGGCAGTTGCAGGAATTAAGCAGCATAACATGCTGTCAGGGTATGAGTGCCACATGTGTATCTGGGTGTCTTCGTAATTGGTTTCAAGTTGCAGCAAAAACAGGGCCAACAGCATAGACACCGCCGCACCGCCGCACCGCCACACCGCGGCAACAAGTTTAATTAACATAAAATATGAAAAAGGGCGAGATACAACTCCGTAAATTGAAAATCCTTTCCCTGAAAATAGGAATTTGTTGTTGCATGCTTTCAAGAGCCCCTTACTCTGCCCCTTCCCGGCGGTACAATGTTGTGGCCGACATTTCTATAATTGGATACTCACCTGTTTTCTATTCTATTCATGGCTAAATTATTGAGTAGATCTGAAAAGCTTTAAATTGATGTATGTTTTCTTATATAAAAATATATAGAAAAAAATATACAGCAGTGCTAGGATTGGCACAGCAACATATTTCTTTTATAAATAAGAGAAACCCAATGAAAATTCTGAAAAGAAGGTCGAAACCCATCAAAACAAGATTCAAAAACATTTTCCCTACAATTTATTGCCTTTAAAAAGTACTTGCCTCAATAGTGCTTATCCTTGAGCAAATCCAAACAGCATCATGGGAAAGTTTCAATAAAGAAAATCACAGGAAAAGCCAAACTTTCATCAGTGGCTCAGGCGACTGCTGCTGCTGCTGCTGCTGCTTTTGCTGCTGAAACGTGTAGACTCATTTATTAATTCCGTTCCATTTGTGTTCTTGATTTACGCCCTCACATAAATATCGTAATAAATGGAGCTGTTGAAGGATATTGCTTTGCCGGACCCTCAACCTGGTCCAAAGCCGAAACCAACGCACACATGTGGCCCATCCCTGACCATCGAAGCAAAGCCATTTGGCCAGCTGAGCAGAAATTTCCTATTTTGCATTAATAAATGCAATTTCTCAAGGAACATTTTTTGGGTCAAGCATTTGCTACGATTTCGATTTCGATTTATTCCGAAATTGAGTTGAGAGGCGAAATTTGCTGAAGTAAACATGGCTACAAATAAATGAAGCTGAAGTTTCTGATTGAAATTATTAGAGGAGCATATTATGAACTGTTGTGGTGGACTTTGTTGGGTAGAATTGTATAGAAATTTGTATACTCTTTGAAGGGGTGCAGAAATGCAGAAAAAGCAGCCATTTTGAGCACCATTTCTTGTAGGAGCGAGGGATCGTCAAGGGTTTTCCTACACTTCTCCAACGAGAGCCAGCCCCTCCTGTATTGCTAATTGGTGGTAGATTTTCTAACACTGCAACCAAGGATATCTTTTGTGTTTGAAGCTCCTTTGTGCGGTAGAATTTTAGATATATTTCCAGGAGCATTTCCTTTAAGTTTTCTAAGCAATTCAGGCTTTTAATATTCAGGCAAACATCTCTCTATTTGCCAAACACTTTTTCCATTTCTGTTTGGAACTTTTGAAAATGCCTGAAATGTCTAATGTCAAACGAAAAGTTTCTCGAACCAAGTTTATCAATTAACGCGACCAACGGGTGTCGAGTGCAGGATGAAAATTGTGTCTAGGCTGCAATATTTGTGCGACATCCAAGACGCTTAATTGAGTGCACACTCACGGAGATACTAATGCACTACACACAGATCCACACGCACACTGAGACAAAGGCTCAACCATTTCCACACCTGGCTGGCTCTGGAGAGGCATGTCGCATGTTTTGGGGTTAGCAAGTGTACAGCCAACCCGCAACTGTCCTCCTTTCGGGTGTGCAATCAATTTCAACTAAATACCGTCTTCATGCATAATTGCTTGCCATTGTCTGAGCATTCGAGTAGGAGTGCGTGTACGAGTACGTGTGTGCATCGGCCACACTGCGTATACTTATCGAGCGTGCTTAATATGGCAATTAAAAGATGAGTCCAATTAGGGGGAACTGTGTGCTGCGTAATCATTGCACAATATCGCCTTGTTCTGCACAAATCGCATTAGCATCAGAGTCCTTTTAATTGGCATAATAAACTAGAAATGTGGGGCTAAGGCAGCAAACGAGATCCAATCGTTTCAATGCCTCTGAAAGCCGATTGACAAACGTTTGAGAATTGAGAAAAATGATTGAGTTTTCCTTGGAATTAAATGAAGATTAAGTTAACAATTTTCCTCTCAATTTTTTCAATTGAATCAAACGCTCTATCAGCCTATACAAATATACGCTTTCAAATGAAAAGTTGAATCCTACTTTTAAGATGAAAAATATTAAAAATATAATATATATTCCATTTTACTGAAAAATTGGCTTCCTACCGACTCTCGCCTGTTCGAGCCACTGATGACTGCGAGAGAATTTCTGTGTACATCCGACATCTGCGAAAGGGCTTACCAAGACATTCAGTGATCCCCCTTTCAGTGGATGTTGTACACATATGCCTCAAATGCAATATTTTAATGTAAAAACCGTTTAAATATACCATAAATTCGGTATTCCGAAATGCCTCGACTCTGTTAATCATCGCCGATGCTACGGCCCTTCAGCCACTTGGCTAAATAATTTAATAGCTGGCCATAATCTATAATTAAATCGTGTAAACTGTCGCAGGCGTTTATGCGGCTGCATTAATATTAATTGCTAATATTTAGAGCTTTTAAATGGCTTAATTAAATTGCCACTTGAACAACGAAAGGAAATTACTGCCGCAGTGCGTGTTTGGCCATGTTTCGTCCTGTTTCTCCTGGCTAGCATTTTCTTTTTTTTTTTGTTATAAAAAATAATTAACCCACCACAAACAATTAATCAGAGAATGTTGTTCGGTTCCATTGCCCCGGCCCGGCGACAATTTGCATAAATTAAACAAACTAAAAATACCATCCACATAATTAGAAATGTGATACCAGGCCGCCGTGGATAATTTCGAATTGATTTATGCAAATTACAAAGCCACCAAATTTACAGGGGAGAAAACAGGGGAGTTGGTTTCAGATGCGAGCCTCGAAAATTAGATACCCGGCACATCCATAGAGATATATCTTAGGTGATATAGATTCTATAGGTTTTGCCTTGATATATCAGAGAGAAAACCCGATTTGCTGCGAGCTTATACCGAATTATAGCGAAGGCAAGAGGAATTCCAGTATCTTCTTATAGTTTTTTAAGATCTACAGGCTACAGATATACAGATGGGTTCAGAAATGCTTGCTGGAATGGAATTTCACGGCTTAAACTTTGAGGTAGAACCCCATAATGTTTTGTATTTTTCCAGGAGTGCAACATACCCTTGTTCTCCACAAATACCGGGTATAAAAAAGCAGTGGCTGCCCGACATTGAGTATTGAGTAAATAAATTAAAACAAATAAATATATTTGAGTACAACTTATTTGCATGTAATATTTGTCGAGCATTTTTGCCGCTGCAGCTATTTGTCCCAACTAAATATTTATTCATGTTCATGTCGAGGGTCCTGGTTCTGGTCGTCGGGTCCTGGTCGTGGTCCGGGTCCTGTCAATGTCCCTGTCTGTGTTTATATTCATATTCATATCAATGTTCGTGTGCATGGGACCATGTCCAGGGGGGGAATGGACATGTTTAGTTTCGTGGGCAAAGTGCAACCAAGTGCAAAACCAAATCAACCAAAATGTGCGTAATAAATATTAATTCTATTTTTTTTGTACCCCCGTCCGGTCCGGCACGGCACCCCTTTGCGGTATTGGCGTGCTAAATTTCATCTGCATATATCTCTTAATTTATGCATGAACATTTTTGGCATAAATGATTTCTGTAATAGAAATATTCAAATATGCAAAAGTAGCCGCCCGACCGAGACAGTTGTTGCATAAAATATATTATAAAATTCTGTGGTTATACCATTCACAGGGAGTGCGATGACACATATATGATATAGTGTTCCGATTTGGAGCAGATTTGGAATGTTGATGGAAGGGATGGTGCTTTCTTTTATAATATACAAACCTTTTTCTATCATTTATCATTGGGGTTGCAGAGGGAGGAGAGAGGGAGAGCGTGAGAGTACATGCTAGGCCACTCTGGAAGAGAGAGATATTTCTTTTGAAAATTCTTTGAAGGATATCTAAGATTATGGCAGCACCCATCAATTCAATCAACTCCACATTTATACAGACAGAAATAAATGTATTTCCAATTTAAAATTTTCCTTAAATTACATTTAAATTTATGTGTAAGACTACTCCATTTTTTCCTTAATTACTTTCTTGACCAGCAGGTGCCCTTTGCTGCAGGGAAGCCCCACTCGTTTGTGGTGTTGGAGCAGCACAAATATTAATTTCATAAATGTTGTGTGTGTTTTAATGAGAACACTCAAAATTAATAAAACAATGCGTACATTAAATGCAAATTGCAGACCAGCAGCGTTGACTCCAGCTCTGTCAACACGTTCACGACAGGACGGGACAGGACAGCTCTTGTCTGCTCCCCGAGAGGCCATCTAGGGTGCCCTGTGTGTGTGTGTGTGTGCTCAGTAATTATGAGGACATTATGGGCATTATGCTCCACAATCGTTATTGCGTGGACATGCTGGGACCCTGATGCCGTCGAGGATGCCGGGCATGTCGATAGACCGACGACCATGGACGACGGCTCCTTGCGGCGCTTTCAGCATTTGCGTTATGCATGAACTGTCGTGCACACATTTGCCACACAGTCGGAAAGAGACAGAGCTACAGTGACATACAGATGGAAAGAGAAGGCGCCAATGGCGGGGAACGGGGAAGCCAGCAGGAGACTGAGGGCCCCGTCTAAATTGCGACAACATTATTTAATTGAAACTAATTTGCCATTTTGTGGCCGCCCATCAAAATACGTAATGTCTTGGCCAGCAAGTGGGCGTGTCACTGCCCAAAATGTGGGTCAATTTGTGGTTTCACTCTCCTTTGTTTTGGGGAAATTTCGAACTCTCTCGACAGCGCCTCGCAGTCAGCCGAATTAATTCTTATATATTGTATCCTCCGAGTATCCTCCGTATACATTCCGTATTCTGTGTAAAGTGCAAATAGCAAAAGGGTCCAACTCCAACTTCGAGCCGGGGCGTCATATTTCTCACCTTTCGGGTGTGGCGCCCACGAACAGGCAACAAAAAATTAAGCGCTTTATGGCATATACTCGCACAACACCGTGGAGTACACCACATGCTCTGTTTACTTTTACGACTTGGCAGGGCAGCAACAAATATTATATGAATGCAGGAGGAGCTGCACACCCAGACACCGACACAGCAGCAGGTCCTTCTCAATCTCCAGATCTACCGCCCCGCCACCTGAAGCATCAGTGGCAGGACCAGAGCAGCGCAGCCGATGAGATGAGATGCAAGGCAAGCTCCAACAGTCAGTGATGTCCAATATTAAGTGGCTAAAAAAGATACCAAAATATTTAGGGGTGCAAATTGTGCATCGATTAGGAGTACAATAAAATAAAATGGATTTAAAGGCTTAAAAAGTATTCCTCATTATAAAAGGTCTAAAGATATACTGAATAGCTTTTAAAATCGTTTATATTTTGTCTTAATATTTTTCTAATATATTTTTTAATAATTTAAAACCCTTAAATATCAATCGAGCAACCCTGCTCTTCTGTTCATTGGAGGTTTCTACCGATTCATTAGTTCGGTGCCATCACTGACGACTGCCTGCCACGTCCACACATCTCGTATGACACTGTGGGGCGGGGCGGGTCGGGGGAGGGTCTACAGGCAGGCGTGGCACAAAGTGAGCAAAACGCACGTGACGCTCATCAATTTAGCGCACTTTGCCTTTGCCTTTGCCTTTGCCTTCCTCGCTGTGCTTTTGCTTTTAATGCGCTCTAGTGGCAGACTCTGATGAGAGGGGGCGATGGGGGCGGGGATGGACAGTGAAGAAGAAACGGTGCTGGGGGCAACGAGATGTGGATGCCACATGCTGGCTGGAGCCCGCCTCAGTGCATCGTTCTGCACATGCTGCGCACGTCGTCATCGTCATCGTCGGCGAAGGAATGGTCGTAGGTGGAGCACTGGAGTCGTACGGGCGTGGGAGTGGGGGTCGGTGTGTCACGATTTTGCATATTAATTGCATTAAGTTATAGCCACCGATGCAGCCAGCCACCGCTGGATGGCGCCACATGCTACCACGGTGCGGGGCGGGGGCCGGGCCAGGCCAGCACGGCGATAATTTCAAGTTGGTAAATCCACTTTGGCGCACATGTTCCGGGAGGGCTTACTGTGCAGCCCGGTGCTTAACTGCAATTCAAACTGGCTCTAGCTGGGGGCTAAGACCCGCCCCCACCCCCGCCCGCGCACCCGCACTCGCGGTCTATGTATTACATATAGCCGCCGTTTAACTAAACAACAACAATTTTATCCATATGTGCGTCGGACACGAACTTATTTTTAACATCATCCAAACCGATCCGATACGATCCGAACGGACCCACACACACAGTGAAATGTGATATGCAAACACACACACATAGACACATCTGTGTGTGCTCGAAAAATCCATACATATAGGAGAATATTTTTCAGAAATATTTGAAATGTTTGCTGCCGTTTGCTGCTATTTTTAACATGACTCACTGGCCACCGAACATGAGCAGCAAAGTATTTAAATTGTATTTCATATTTTGGCGTAAACCCCCTCGCAAGGGGTACCATGATTCGAACAGACGTTTGTAACGCAAAAGATACAATTTTCCCACATACTTTTCCTTCTAAAACACAGACCATCGAGTACTTAAGTTTGGGGAATGATAAGATAGGCCCATATCACATAACTTTACCTTAGGAACGATTTTCTTGTAGGGTATCTATTGCTTCGACACCACAATCGAGCGTTTTCTTCTTGTTTATATTTTCATTATTTTATTTTCGTGGTTTTTCTGGTTTTATGTTTCACAAATATTAAATAATGTGTACGCTCTGATGATAATTTGATGTCCAATGGGAGGAGACTTTTGGGCGGCATTAAGTAGGTTGAGAGTGGTATGTTTAGTGAGAGTTTTAAAGCTTAGTTTAACTATGTTTTCACTTCACTTAGACGATGTCTTGCCAGATTTCGCTCCATACTTCTTTACATTCCATATGCTTTATGTTATACTATTGAATGCAAGGAAGCATGGAACTCTCAAAGGCCTTCTGAATGCGATTTCTTCTTTGACTTCCATTAGCCCTTACTGGGGACTCACTTTACTTACCCGCTGATGTTTTGAGCAAAACCATAAAGCAATTGCCAGTAATGACAACGACTGAAGGTAATTGCAGGCCACAAAAACGGAAAGGACTTACCAACTGTAAAACCATTGGGCACACTCTTTTGTGGCTGCATTTTGGGTCTGCATTCTCTTCCGTTCTGTTACCACTTTTTGCTACCATTTCTCTGTCCCTGTGGGGTTTCTTTCCTCTTTTCCTTCCTCGGCCCTGGGACTGTTGTTACTTTGTGAGAAGCAAATCCTTCTGCTTATTTTTGTGGCATGCAAATTTTTCCTGTTTTTCGTTGAAGAGTTTTCATTTTTATTCGCCATACTTTTCATTTTTTGTGTTGTGCGGTGTGCTGGCTGCCGCTGCCGTGCGTTTTTATAGTCCAACTGCAATAAAGCAATTTTTAAGCGCACTGAAGTGTGTTTATATGTGACTGGGGCCCCAGTCTCCAGTCTCCAGTCTCCGGCCTCCAGCCGGCAGTCCCTGTCCCACACAGAGTCCACCCTCAGATACAACTCGTACTTTCCGTATCCGTGGTATCTGTTTCTCTTTTTTTTTTTAACTTTTGTTTTGCATCTTTCACACGCCTGCACAAAAAATTCATAAACTTTTTGCTGCTTTTGTTTTTTCCAGTATTATTGTGTGAGTGTGTTTTTTGTTTGTTTTTTTTTGTTGTGTTTTGTTGTTGTTTTTCGTGTGGCCGTAATAAAATTGCGCCTTTTTTGTTTGACTTTTTTTATGCGCATATTTTGCGCCACATGGCCGGCTTGGGACAGCTCCATAGCCACCACCACCACCATCATCAGCACCACCAGCACCGCCACGAAGTTCCAATGGAACCACCTCCTGCCCGGCCCGGCCTTAGCCCTCCATCCCATCCATGATGATCCCCTGCCTCAATGTTTGTGTGTTCCTTTGGCTTTGGCGCTTAAACGATTTTTTTGTTGCTTTTGGTTACTCAGTTTTTTGTTCTTGATGTTACTTTGGTTTGGTCACATTCCACACCGCACGAAAATATACCCGTGCACAACAAAATCCGCGCTGGCAAATGCAATTTCGATTCGGAGACCCGCAGAGGAGTCAAGGCTTGAAGGAAATGGAACTAAACCAGGGCGGAAAGACTCTCAAGCCACGAAACTAGAGCTCCTCTGAAGAAACACATCCCGTAAACAGTTCGATACACAATCGGGAATCACAAATCGGGGAAACTGTTTGGAACTGAGCAAAACCCGGAGAGAACTTCAGAACTACTGATTCGTATGCTGATCGAAGAAGTTGACGGCGCGAACTGATGACGGCGACTGTGTTCTTGGCGCAGTGTAAACATGCGTTTATATAGGTGCCTAAAATTAAATCGGGAGACCCACACATGAAGGCAGCGCCGTCGACCCGGGGTCAGGTCAAGCCCGGAGCTGGGGCGCACATATGTTCCAAGTACTGTTCTTGTCTCTCCCTCTCTCTCTCTTTTTACCTACTTGAAGCAGAGACCTCAACTGGAAGCAACAACTGGCAATACCCACGCGGCGCTGAACCGATGGGCAGGATGCGGCCCAGGCCCAGGCCCAGGCAGAGGCACATGGAAGCAATCTGCAGCTTGCAGGCGTTTCCCAGGCTGCCTTAAGTGTACCAGAGTCGAGTCTGTCCATATATCCATATGTCCATGTGGCTGAGAGAAACATTTGTCAAAGGTTTATCATATCTAATTCACTTTGAGGCAAAGAGAGATTCGATATTTTCTCTTTTTTTTATTTTGAAATAGTTTGTGGGACCCATTAAAGCGGAATGTGGCCAAGGGCTTGTTGTTAGTACAACAATCAAATAAAAAGGCGCATTATTTAAACGAGCATCGGCTGGAATATCTGGTGCAATTAGCATTAACAGTTCGCGGCCGGGAAACTTAATCGAATTGTAATGAAAATTGTCAGCGTGTCAGGCCGAATGGCAAACGGAGCGGACGCCCATCCGCAATCGTGAATTTTAATTAGCCATTTGCTGCATTTAATGCTCGATTTTAATGCACTGCTCGCACATTTTTGTGCACTTTCATTAAATTATAATACTTTTCTGATGGCTTCGATGGGTTCGATGGGCTCGAGGCGCATGTGCTGCTCTGCCTGTGTCGTGTAACTAATTATTTAAATGCTATTATAACCATTAATGTTACATACTTTAATTGAAATTAATTAACGAGCTGTTGGTGCGATCGTTAATGTTGATTCCCTGATAAAAGGCAGCAGGAATACCAGGGATGCCAATAAAAGTACTAACGTTCGAAGCAGAAATACTCGTAGGTCTGGGTAACACTGAATAATGTCAAGAAGCAATGACTGCCAAAAGCACTCAAGGACTTCAATGAAATAAAATATATTTTCTTAAATTTTTTCTCCTAGAATTTTTCATATTGTCCTTCAAATTGATCTCCCTATTTGTTCACTCTTCATATCTTTTTATGCACACTTCTACCAATTTTTTTTTTAAAAGGATTAATAAATTATGTTACACAAGTTTAATCATTCTTATACGATCATAATCAAAAGGTCTATGCTAAAATGTGAATTCCTAAAAACCTAATTTAATGAAAATTAATAAATCATAGTCGTACAAAAATAATAAAAATTTTTACGAAAAATAAAAATTGTACTATTTTTCTGTAGTTTTTAAATGTTTCCCGCAACTTATATAATTCAAGAAAAAACCACCTATAATATTCCTTATTATTTCCTAAATACCCAAGTTATGAAACATCTAGAAATATATGCTTCTGTGCCGATTAAATCTTAAGTTTTTGAAATTATGAAATTATGACAGAACAAAAAATAATGAAGGAAACTTTCACTCATCAGATGACTCTGCCTCCACATACATACATGCATATATAAGTACATATGTATATAGTTAATACTTATGTAAATACATACATAGAGGCATATGTATTGTAAAGATATTTCCGCCACACGAAAATAACGATGAGCAAGTGAGTATAATTCATCGCCCGCCAAGCCCACTCACACCGATACTCACTGGCACTCACACAGGCACAGACACAGACACACTCACTCACTCGATGGCCGGGGAGCGATTCAGAATCTTCTGTTCGGTGCTGCTGGGTTCTGTTCTGTTCTGTTCGGTTCGGTTCGGATCGGCTCGCATCGAATGGGTTATATTTATAGCTTTTTGTCGATGTTCTCCATAAATAGCAAAAGCCGTCAGCCTGCCCTGCAAAGTTCACACCAACTCAAAGAAACTACTAGATTTCGTTTCTTCTTTTTTTTTGTTTTTTGATAGTTAAAGGAGCTTTTTAACTCAAATATTTGGACAGGATTCACAGCACAAAATTTGTATGGAATTTTCTCAAGATTTTTTTCAAGCGATTTTTTTAGTTTTTTAGTAAAATTCCAGGAGTTTTTCCCTCTTTTTTTTGGTGGCACACCGCGTGTAAAATTTGTCAAATGATTTTCCTGACTTTCAGAGAAACAATACGGCAGGAATGGGCCGGACAAGTGCCGATCTGAACGGGTCGACAACAGAATCGGTAATGCACTAAAGGATGCAAAAAATATTCTCAAATTAATTCTTGGCGCTGCGAGCAGCCCGCCGACGCTTCGGTTTTTCTTCTGCCTCTTAATTTATTTCTTTTTATTTTTATTTCTGTATAGCCTTTTACTGTGTTTTATATTTTGTTGGCTGTACCGGAGATCGGTTCGGATCGGATCGGATTGAGAACGCGCCACACAGCCTCGCGATCGCCTCCGAGGAACTTTCATTTCGTATATGTAAGAGTATTATGTACATATTTATAGCTTTGTCTCGTCTTCTGGTCATGTACATATCTGTATGTCTGTTTATGTATACGTTCGTTTAGCTGGTGTATATGGCTGGGCATATATACATATACATAGCTAAAGATCGGCATATTTGCTGCCCAAAATACTTGCCCCGATGCTGCTCTGGCCGTTGTCTGCCTGGCCGATCTACGGCGCAGGCGCAGAACACTCGGAGATTGGCCCTGTCTATACTTAGAACTGGCTATATGGTGTGCTACGGTACGGCACGGCACACGGAAGGCCGCCCGATCGTCGAACTGTTGGCTAGATGGCTCCACCGGCTCCCGTTGCCATCGGCACAGAAATAACATCCAAACCCACACACCCAGTCCAACACACACATTCTAGCACAGAGGCATAGACAGAGGCAGCATCTTCGGCTTTCTGGCAACAGATTTTATATATTTTTGGGGCCGAAGAGGTCCCGGCTAGAAACCAGGCAAATGCCATCGGCATCGGCATCGGTTTGCCATTTCTTTGGCTGTTTTTTTTTTTTTCGCACACTCTCAAAATCGTTGACATATTTTTGGAAATGTCAAAACGAGTTAAAATTGCTTAATTACTTTTTATGTGCACACTTTTTGGCATGGCTCCATCGAGGCATCGTTCGAATGATCGTTGTTAATGGTTTCGTGGTAGAAAATACATTTGGGAATCATCTGAGATCGATTTCACCCTGAATGAAAGCAATATAAAACGGGGCGTGGACGATGGGGCATGTGTAATGCCCTCTGTAATGAGGAAAACACTATTTATTTGTGTGTCAGTCTGATGTAATCCAAAGTCTTATACTATTTATAGAGAATCGATTTACAACTTTCGATCTACACAGGAATCTCTATCCAAAACCAGCCCAACTTGAACAGACTCGATGATGACTTTCCCATGACTTTTGCTTAACTCCCAGCAGTATATTGAAATATACATATTTCAGCCTTCTTAAGCAGACCTTTTAAGGGCTTAGGGGACTTAACATTCACAAAATGCACAAAATGTAGAAAATGCAGAAAACGCTCGAACACAGTTCGCCTCTTAATGTGCAAATGTAGGGCTTAACTAACACAAGGATGCACACGCATAATAGATGCATCCAATAGATACATCCCTGGCTGCACAAGAAGCGGCCAAATGGGTGCTTCTGAAAGGGGAGACGTGGCCCCTCGTGTGGGAACACACAAATGCAATTTAATTTTTTTCCTTCTGCGATTCTTTTTTTTTTTTTTTTTTTTTTCTTGATTCTGATGTACCCTCTCCTGCAGAGGGCACTATGATTCTGGCA
This sequence comes from Drosophila lowei, assembly GCA_008121275.1. Lineage (NCBI taxonomy): Eukaryota > Metazoa > Arthropoda > Insecta > Diptera > Drosophilidae > Drosophila > Drosophila lowei. The sequence continues at coordinate 25,968,320 of CM017779.1, forward strand.
TGCGGGAGGGCAGTGTTTTCCACTGCTTTTTTAAAGCTTACAGAGGCTCCTTTTAGACACAAATATTTTAACTCCTTTATAAACCATAGAGTACCTAAGCTTTCGGCCTCTGAAGTCCGCCCTTCCTTCTCTTTTTTGCTCATCTTTGGAGCTTGGTGTGTTACGTCTACGATGCATGTCTATGAGATGTATTTTTGGGCTGCCCGACCCAGCTCCCAAGGAAAGAGAGCGAAGAGATTGTCGTTTTGCTGATGAATTTCTCTGGCTGTTGTGCCATAAAAACATAGCCACCAACTGTTGTCTACAAATAAATCTTGTTAAGAAGTACACGCACACACAAGAAGGTCTGCACTTATGCAGATACAGATACGGCTACATTTTGGCCCCAAAGAATAGACCATAAAAACGCATACAAGTCGAAACATTTTATGATCGAAAAACAACCTTAGACACACACGTACACATATGTAGACATAGGTATGCACTTGACAGTCGATGGTAATAAAATAAACGGCAATAAATCCCCATAAATAGCCAGAGAATCAAAATGTTGGCCAAACAAATTAAAAGCCACAAAAGTAGAGACTATCAAGGCTCTGAGAACACAAAGGTGACAAGGATCTATCTGTATTCATCTCTCCATTTAATTGGGGAAATCTCTTTTCATCTATATTCACTTTCATATCGCACTTCCTGCGAAAGTTTGGCCTCCCGTCTCCTTTCAAAGTTATTTCCTTTTACGATGGCAATTAAATTCCCGAATTTGATTTAATTTATTTTATGGTTAATAAAAAGCTAAAAACAAAAGCCCAAAACCAAAAAGACAGCTGGCAGAGTCTTCACCTCCTCCTTCTCTTTTTTTTGGATTGACAGTTTTTTTTGGTGAGGGGGGGGGCGTCGTACATAAAATTTGATTTTATTCGGTACGCTTGCTTCCGTATGCAAATGCCTTTTTGTCACATTGGAAAATTGAAATCCTTTTATGTGCGAAACGTGACAAACGATTTCAGGGAATTTACGATGCTAAGAGGGCTTTAAGCTTTAAGATTCCGAAATTTGAATTGGAAATCTTCGAAATAAATCTGATTATAGGAAGACAAGAAAACACACAGAGCTGGAGAGAGAGAGAGAGAGTGAGGAGCATCCCTTTCTGGACATTGTAACGACTTACATGTGTAGGACACTCCTCAAAGGGAGCACCCCTGGACAGGATCGGGTCTGTGTCTGTGTCTGCGTCTGCGTCTGGGTCCAGTCTACCTACTCCAGGACCCAGCCCCTTGCCGACCCAAGGATGAGCCACATGTGAGGCTCTCTGTCGTCTTTGGCTGGCATTTCGTAATTACGTGGAAGTCAAGCCTGGCAAGCAGACACATGTACAACATGCCTACACATGTACCCCCCACTCCACCTCCACATAAGCACAGTAGAACTGTAGAACACTATACACACACACACACACACACACACATATCTGGGATGGTATGGTATTATTGCATGTGCTGTGTCTGGCCTGGCCTGGTCTCGGGGTATGAATGAACTCGAGTGGCGGCATTTTCGATGTATTTACGAGCCATTTCACCAAAAACAAAGGAAAAAACACAACAAGAAGTGGAAAATATAACGAAACGAAAGGCAAACTTTGCAGATACAAATCGTAAATCAGGCATAAGTAAATGCAGAAACAACTACACAGGGAGGCAGCAGAACAGCAGAACAGCAGCAGCGGCAGCGGCAGCAGCAATATCAATTTTCAATCTGTTGACCCATGAACATAAATTCCTGAGACCCTCGATGCCTCGATGCCATGTGTTGAAGTCATTTGACTGTCTCTCTGACGACCCGGTCCTGCCCCTTGACTCTCGTGTGATATGCAACACCAATTATCGAATCAGACCAAATCAAACCTCTAATATGCAGCAAATTGAGTTCCACCCCACTTTGGCTTCCAAAATTATATTTATTATTATTTTATTTCATGGAAAATTGATTAAATAACCTCAATCCTTCTTTAAGCTTGAGAATCTGGTACATGCTGGTCAATCCATGCACTTCCTACACCTACAGTCGCCCCATCGACAGGCGGACAAGATATTCGCTGAAGGAACTCCTTCAACGCTCCACTTGTTCCAATTAGCTTTCAATAAAACCATTAAAACATAACTTTACAGATATGTCTTGCAACTTTTTTTCAAGATTTACAAAAGTTCAAAAAGCAAAAGCAAATCGCACGTAAAGAGCGAGAGAGGATTCTAAAACAAATCATAGCCCACACCTAGACCCCAGAACGCACCATTGCCCACACACACACACACACACACACACACACATAAAGAAGAAAACAAACGAAGGGTGAAGGACGAAGGACGAGGAGGAAGTGTTGCCTGACAGAGGAAGTTTGCGCAATGTAGCGTAAATTGTGTGTTAATTCAATTATGTGCGAGGGCCCCCACCGCCCACCGCCCACAGCCACGCCACTGATCCGCCAGGCATCCACGGGCGCCACCAGAGATGCGTAATTAAAATACCAAATGTTTATTCAGGTAAATAATTTCAAAGTGCAGGAGGAGCGAGCAACGGCAACTGCAATAACAAAATTGATACGGTTTCTGGTTGTCTTTCTAAAGGGTATTCACAGCAGTCAAGGGTATGCTGTATTTGCGGGGAATTTATGGAAAATAAGGGAAGGGATAATTCGAATTTTAAGGGAATTCTAGAGTCAAACCAGTCGGAATCTTAGGGTAGATTTAGTTTGATTGAAGATCTGAAAATGGGGGTACTTTGCGCTTAAAAGGCAGTGATTGTCCCTGAATACCAGGTTCTGGGTTTGTCTTAAGATTCGCGCAGTTTCAAAGAGCTGGAACTCTGCTTGAACATAATTTTCGTATAGCCATATTTTAACAAACTAAAAATAGACGAAATGTTCTATGTATTATTCAGCTTTATTTCAGATATCTTTTTAGAAGAGGCCTTTATGGTATGTACCCGAGTCTAGGGCATCGAAAAGTCCACCACACAACCTAAACTTGTTCTCCCTTGGCCGTTAGTAATGCCCTTTCTTTCTGGTGGAATTGGGGTTTTGGTGGTGTGCTGGTGTGGCGGTGTGGTGGTGGTGTAGTGCCACTGACTTTTGGCAATGGAGCCGCAGCGGCCAAAAAACAATCTAATGTCAGGCCCCGCTCCCTAGCCAGACTTCGCCTTCATTGAAGCGTTGAAATTTCCAGCGCGCAAAACTTTTTAACAAAACTTTTCATTAAAGTTTTGGCCAAGAAGCAAACCCCCCTCAACACCCCACCCCGTGCCACGATCCACGACCTGGAACAGCAGCAGCAGCAGCAGCAGCAAAAGATGCGAAAACTTTGCCGCTGGCAGGCGTAGTAAACGTCATTTCGGTCGGAGGCGTTTAGCGCTGGGCGTGGTCGAATGCACTAAAAGAAAAAAACTTTTTTTTTATATAAGAAATGGCTGCTGCCTGCAAAAGTATTTGTTTCTGGCTCACATGTGTGTGTGGGGGTTGTAGGGCTGTAGGGCTGTATAGCTGTGTGTGTGTGTGTATCTGTGTGGGGTGCAAGGTTTTTCTCAAGTTTTTAGTCGCCATCCGCAAAATGTTTTTCTCGCATTTCAATTCACCACAAAAACGTTTTGAGAAATTATTGCAAAAGTTTTTCATAAAATGAAAGCGCATAAATTTAGTGCAACAACAAGAGAAGCCCCAACGTAAGGCAATAGTCAGAGCCGACGCTTAAGATACCCTTGCAGATGCCAGGGAATTCATTTGCGACCAAAACCAACACGAAATAGTGGCCAGATGTCTTTAAAACTGAAGCACTAGCCCTATAACGCCTTGTAAAGAAAGGAGGTATGACCTATATCGACCTTTCTTTGGATGCTATATGTATATGCTTTCCTCTCCACATTTCAAACTTCTGCTCAAAATCATTATAGCCCATAGAAGGGTATTAAAAATGCCAGCACTGCCCTTCGGGGACTTCGGGTCTGAGCCAAATATCAAGAGCTAACAGCAGCCTTGCAAGCGTGTGATATGAGCCACACACAGATACCCACACATACACTAGCCGTCAGTGCACCTTTGTGCGACACGTTAAGTTGTAAAAACAAAAACAAAAAAGCAAAAAAAAAGAGGACCCAAATACAACAATCGCAAAGCAACAAACAGCAAACGAGTGCGAAAAAGTTGTGTGGCGGATGGGTAATGTAGCGCAGTGGAAGGGTTGACTAGGAGGAGGAGGAGGAGGAGGAGGGCTTTCTAAAATTGAGAGTACTACATGGCCATTGGAAGCCCCTACAGATATTTGTATATGCCTTCATTGTATCCATTATAATATAATACAAGAATATCTAAATACCAAAGGAAATACTCGTTGATTCAATCAAGTTTCATCATCAAACTAAATGTAAACAAACCCACCAAATCAAATCGGGATCGGGAAACCATTAACCAAGCATACCCATTAAATCTAAAATTATATTCAGGTCCATTTCGAATTTCAAATTTCAAGTGCTGACCAATTCAGCGCATCCATAATTCGTCCAACTCGGTCTCGGGGTTGGGTCGGATGAAATTTTCCGCTTTCTATAGTGTGTTTGTCTGTACCAATGTCTGCTCGTATTTTTGTCGACTTTTCAACTTGGCGATGGCGATGGCGATGGCTATACGGTGGTGCCGGTGCCAGAGCCGGTGATGGTGACGCGGCAGCGGCAGCGGCAACGGTTGGTGGCAGCGGTGCGGTGTGCATTTGAAATATGGTCGCTTGTGCCACAAATAAATAACGCTTTCAAATCGCTCGCAAGTGGATACAGCTACATTTCAGTGTGCCACTGTATCTGTATCTGCAGCTGTATCTGTGGGCCATTGTACATGTGTGTGCCTGATTGTTGTTCTGGCCAGAGGCAAAGCCGGGCGGAGGGGGGCGGCTGCTGCTAGTTAAGCACTCACCCACACATAAACAGGAATTAATATGAAACGCTCTCGCCGGCAGAAATAAGTGAGCAACAAAATGTAGATGACTAAACACAGATACACGAACAGGAAGATACACGGACAAAGAGATACAGATACAGCTATAGCTAGCTGTACATAGATTTCACTTTGTTGCGTCCCCCGAAATATTTAGCATTATTTTTAGAGAAAGTTTTCGATACTGGATAAACGCCAATTGGTTTTGGTTCTGGAAAGAAAGCTATGTGGATGAATATATTTATAAATATTTAAATATATTTTAATACGTATTTGTGGATTTTTAAACACCCAAACAGTTTAACTTTTTTTAGGGAATTTGTATAAATATTTTCAACATAAATCAAAGAATCAATTACTTGAACAAACATTTAAATATATGCAAAATATATACAAATGTAAGAAGAATTTCAGGAGTCTAGAAACATATTTTGAATAACCTTTTGTTCGAGGTATTATTGTATTACTTCTTCAAGGTATCGTAATAATATCTGACAAGATACATTAATATTTTATTTTAACATTTTTAGATCAACCCAACTCAACAAATTTATACTTAAATTCAACTTTAAAAATATTTAAAGTTTGAGAAAAAAAAAAAAAATTTAAGAATGGAAGGCAAAAAAAAAAAAAAAAAATTTTTTCAATCGTATGAATAAGTATTCCAGTTAATTTTTTTGAATCTATCTATCAATAAATCAAGCAAATAGCTCTTTATTTTAGTAGTACAATCTTATACTTTTGCAAAAAATTCTACGAATCCTATTACTTGAGGCATTTTTTTTGCTTATTAATTTTAGAATAATTCCGAATTCCATTACAATTTCAAAAAATTTACATTAACATTTTATAGAACTTCTAAGAACATTTTTTGGGCAAAGCCATTAGCATATTCAAAAGGCATTCAAGACTGTGCAAGGATAATTGTAGCTGAGAAAAGCAGAATATTTTAAAAGAGATTTAAAAGAGATTTGAAAATGTTTGTACCTATATTGATATATTCAGTATTTTTATGGAATCATCATCATAAGCTAAGAATTGGCTGAGTTGAGAGTATTTGAAAGCATTTAATAGTGGTTTTGAACGCACAGTTAAATAAAAGTTGTATTTCCATTGAAATTATTTCCGAAAATGAAACCAAGAAGCCTCTTTAAGCTCCTTTAAGGGGACTCAATCTTAGTCGTAGCCAAAGTTATGCCCTTCAGACAGATGGCAACTTTCGGTGGAGGAACTTACAAATGAAATCAGACATACTTAAGTTGGTACACACGCACACCCAGATAGACATCGAGAGACACAAAATAACAATTAAACATCAAGCTGACAAACTTTGGAACAGCAAACAAACAAAACTACATAGAAGACAGGTCGGGGCATGGAGAGAGGCACAGAGGTAGAGCCTTCGAACAGGACAAGTCAGAGGATGTAGAGACAAGTTCGAGAATGGAGTGAGCCAAGGCCCAGGGCAAATAGCAGATACAAGAGTTATATATATGTATATATATATATATATATGTAGTTATATGGCCACAAAAGATGCGCCGCAGCGATGTTTGAAACTTCGCGCCAGGATGCGACTCAAGGATAAGCCTGAGTGAGTTTTGTGGAAAGGGAAAGGTTATGGGGAGGTGGAAACTTTGTCAGCGAACGTGACATGAAAATCGCTGAGCTGATGAAAAATGCTAAATCGTGACGGGAATCTGCAAATCGCCGAATCGCTTGGAAAACTTGCAGCTCTGCGGCGGTTACAGGCGACACACATGCACGAGAACTGTGCCTACAGCGGAGTGGCAATGAAGGCAATAGAACTCTCTGGCCACAGCCACAGTCTGGGAGATCGAGATCCCCAAAAAGAAACTCGAGATCGCGTTCGCGATGGAGCTGGGGCCACTGGCACTGGCCAAATATAGCGTATAGCCAACTTCATTGGAGAGTTTATATTTAGGCCAGAAGTTCTGTTTGCTAATGGCTTCATTTGGTCTGGCGGACTATGAATCTCTGTTTCTGTTTCTGTTTCTGGTTCTGTGTGTGGCTACCCCCGGACACTTGATGCCAATGCAGAGCACATCAGAGCACATCAGTGCAGAGCATGGCAGAGCTCTTAATGCACTTGACTTCGCCTGCAGCGTTTTTATCGTTTAAAAATATCATAAAACGATCCACCCACATACGGCATACGGCATACGGACTGTCCCTCCATCTCTCTCTCTCTTGCTATGTCTAGCCTTCTCACTTGCTCTGCGCTGCTCTAAAAATACTAAGAGAACAACAAAAAACACAGATCTCAGTTGTTCGTTCCGGCAACACATTTGTGTTGCAGCTACGGTTACGTGTTGATGCCCACTCTTCGCTCTTTCTATGCCCGATCCCATCCGATGTCGCCTATCTCCGAGTTGGTCTTCCTCCTAGACAAAGGCTAATGCACTCTCTCCGCGGAGACATTCAATTACCAACGCATGGGGGATGGGTGAGGCATTTCCCTGATTTATAGAGATCGATGCACGTGTAGTCCGAGGCATACTTTCCCGCCTAATTGCTGCCTAAGTGGCAAATATGCTTAGACCCTGATGAACGGCCTGTCAACTGGCAGTCGGCAGTCGGAGAGGCTCAGCATGGGGGGATCCCACATTTATAAGCAAGGGGACTTTTATTTTGGATTGTCAATGTGGGAGGTTTCGTGCACCAACCGTGAACTGAAATAGGGACTCATGATTTAAATCTGTGGATCAATTATTATGAGCGGAACGACTGAACACATAGGAAGAACTCTTTAATGTGGGGATACTATGTGTAGGAATTATGAAAAGACTATGCTATAGGCTATTTTAATCACGAGTTGAAATATGAATAGCAAGACTTAAGTGGTATCTATATATAAGATACGAAAAGCAGATTATTTAAGTCGTAGGTATAACATCTAGAGGCCTTTGTGATGTTTAAAGGAGTGATATCTGACCTGTTTCGTTTAGAGATGTTTTTCTCTTTGGAATAAGAAAATAATAATAATAGTATTAATAATAATGCATAGGTTAATGTTAATAAAACGAGATTAATGCTTCTAACGTACATGCAGAACCTTACATACGTCATATCTGTATGTACTCATCTGAAAAAATAGGAAATATCTTAGACATTCCATTCTCTGACTGAAATTATACATTATGGCGGTCGCAGCATGAGCGGAACTGTTTGAGGGCTATAAAATGTAATTCCCAAATAAGTATGGTCTTATCCATATGATCTGATCCCTTAAATGGATTACCTAGACAATTTTTGTAGTTAGAGACCCTAGACCTGTACCATTTTTAATACAAATATAATTCCAACCCCCATTCGGTCAAGAAACTACTAAAACGAATCTGAACCCAACACAAAAACCACCAACACTTGATAAATACTTATATTAAATGTATCTTTTAGTAAATAGTATCTGTTCAGCATTATGTACCGAAACTTCAGCTTAAAGAAATCCCTAACCATATTAACGATCTACAGAAAATACCCAAACAAATCGTAGCATTTATTAAAAATGCATTTGCAGCATCCACAATTTGTTGAACTTTGTTTTGTGCCACAGCAAAAACAACAACGACACACGCACAAAGCAGCCTCGAATGAAGTTTGTTCTGCAATTTACTCGAACCCAGGCTCTCAGACTCTAGGACTCTCGGACTCGGCCACTTTATTAATTTTAAAATAAAATGGCACAACCATTAACAATGCACCAGCAAAGTCCACTAACAGCCAAGAACCGCAATAGCAGAAGGCATCTAAAAAACAGGCAAAGCCACAATAAACAATAAACAAGAACAGCAGCACGAGAACAAGGACAAGTCGAGAGCAGAGCCGTGAACAGGACCAGCAGCAGGAGCAGGAGCAGGATCCAGAGCTGGATCCTGGTCCAAGTGCCACTGAAAAGCTGCAACGAAATAAAACATGCTTACTTACACAATGTTGAGTACGTGTAGAACATATATACGAGTGTCTGCAATAGGTACGAACCTATACTGGTACATATACAACTGTGATGCACTGTAAAGAGCACAAAACTTTGTCAGCCAGTCAGCGATGCGATGCTGAACGGCAGAGAAAGAGAGTCAGAGAGAGAGAGAGAACTTTCTTCGCACGCTTTGCAGTCATTTGGAGCATATGTTTCGAACATTTTTCATAATCAAAAAGCTTTTAGCGGCGGACAGTGGCAATGATGGCCAGAACGTCGGCGAGGATGCTATGCTGCTCATGATGCCACGCCTTCCTGCCGCTGCCGCTGCCGCTGACCCTGCCTTGGTCTTGGTCTTGGTCTTGGTCGCTGCCACTACCACACCCGCTGCTGATTCTGGCCAAGTGGAGCTTATTGTCCGTTTCATTTTCGAGTGCAGCAGCGTGTAAAATCGCAATAATGCACAAGATTCCCTGCCCAGTGGCGCTTTTCCTGGGATAAAAACTAAAACAAGGACCGGGCCCTACACCAAGCCTAAGCGGGAATGCCCTATCTTAATACTTATTAGAGAAGAATCCCTGGATTGCATTCATCGCTGGCAAAATCCTATCAGGGTACACCGATCAGGGTATAAAATGGTGGTATTTGTACGATTTTCTGTAGAAACTAATTACAAGAACTTATATATTGACCATTTACCTTTGAATCTTCAGCATCCCATTGGGGATGGGATGTCTCTATATAAATCAGAATACTCCTCAACACATTGGACAATACATACGAGTATATACCTCTCAAGGAAGGGTATATCCACTTGACAAATACAAGCCAAACGGCAAGCAGAAGCGCCAACAACCACTGAAACAACAACAAGAACAGAAACAGAAACATTTGTCATGGCAATTGATTGCCAAGAAATCCAAAAACACCCAAAAACAAATTCAATTTAACTTTCAACAAATAAACGGAAAAAAAACCCATTGCGAAAACGAAATGCAATTCAATTTTCATAGGCATAAACATATATCTAACAAATAGCATTAAATTACCGGGGGTTACACAAACGAAATCATTCGATTATTATTGCAATATTTTGTGCATTTCGCCAAAAACCGAAAATACAATATTTATTTGCCGTTGACAGTGGAGTGGAGTCGAGTGGAGAGGAGTGAAGGGGAGGGCATCTGACTTTTGGTTTGCAGTGCACTGCAGTGCCTGTCCTGGGAAGAGAGCAACATTTAATATGTTGCTGGCATACATTTTATTATTACATTTCCGAATGCTTTTAATTGCCTTTCATTAATTTTTACGCAATGCCGGTCCTTCGTATGCAAATAAATTGCGCATACGCCTCGTTGATGCCACATAAAGCACAGCCGTGACCAGCACTGCAGTTGAATCTTGCAGCTGAGTATTTGGCTAGATGTCCGCCTTGGCTTGAGAGTGATTCCGTAGAAATTATGCTATAAAATATTTACTTGGCATATTTAAATGATTCTTAAAGGTACAACGAGAAAAGATATGCCTAAAAGTATGCAACACAAATTTAAATGAGATTACTCTGCCATATCCACGGTAGGTTTTCCACCGACAGTATTTTGCTGTGGTTTTGCCAATCTACAAACTAGTATCTAAACCGATAACCAATGGAAGATAACCTATATATATTCATAATTTGAGAAGCGGTCCAAGGCATTCAGTTTGACAACAGCTTTTTGTGGACAGAAAGTGATACGTCGGCTATCGATGGCTGATAATAAATAGTGGATAACTATATCTACAATTTAAATTGAAATTTTAGCCATTTTTCAAGAACTACTAATGAAATTACCAGCTATTTTTTTGACTGCCGAATAAAGCCTGTCAAAAACAAAATCATTTCCAAGAAACCCACTAATATTTCAATGCTTGAAACTTAAAACTTTAAACCCTCAAAAAAAATCCCATCTGTTAAAAAATGTAGCCAGCCAATCAGCAGCAAACCCCCAGCTTTATCCGATGCTTAGTGAGCCTTCTGTTGGGGGAATCTTTGGCTTCGTTTAAAGTTCCCGCAGAAGCCAACCCGGCTCTGAGGTCATAATTTCTGGTTAAGCCGAGCGTAATCGGCACTTTTACCTAAATGGACCATAAGGCGTTAAAATGTTGTTATCGCCCCGCACAAAACGGGGGCCAGGCCCACACAGACACACACCTAAGCAGCCGCCAGCCCTTAGCCCTCAGGCCTCAGCCCTCAGCCCCCAACCATTGTCTTGGCCAGGCCAAGACTCACCTTTGGCAAGGCAATAAAGAGGCAAAATACATTTCGATTATGCGGCAAGAAAGAACATTTCTCTTTTCTTTACTTTCCTTCCGTGAGTTTTTCTTTTTATTTTATTTTATTTTATTTTATTTCTCTAAATTTCCAAGCGGCCCTCAACGACAATCGAGAGCTGGGCCAACCCTTATGCCAGCTTAAGTTAATCGAATTTCCCGTACCATTTGCAATAAAAGAAGAATTTTTGTAAGAAAATGGCATAAAATATAATTTGCTTGAAAGCCAAAATATGCTCACTCGAAGGGAATGCCTAATGCTTAATGGAGTATCCTGGCTGGTTGGTGGTTGGCTGGGGATGTGGTTGGGCTATCATTTTTATGGGCAAAGTATTCCAATTGTTTTGCGACAGTAATAAGCCCGAAATTGATATCATTTTACCCCAGAGCATTTGCCCAACATGGAGGCCCTGCTTTATCACTCATTCTCGTAATTTCTGGTTAAAACAAATTTCGACAAATAAAAGTTTATATTTAAAATCAGAAATTATGTGTATCGGATCTGCCCTATGCTGGTAAGCCAATTTTCCTCCATTATATTTAAGAAACAAGAATATTTTTAACCCATTTTCAGCTGCCTTAAGTTGGGGACAAAGTTGTTGGTCTGCATCGCCTGTTCCGGAATCGGGATACTGATCATCGGCGGTCTGATCATATACTTTGTCTTCTTCCACAACAAGTCGGAGAAGAAAACCACGGTGGATGACGCGACGACAGTGGCAGTCAAAAGAATTGCTCAGCGAATGTATAACGAGCACTTGAAACATCATTTGTTTGGAGATGATATGGCAAAGGAGAAAGCTGTAGAGGATTTGGGGCAACTTCCTGACTGACCTAGCCAAGCCTAACCAATCCGCGACCTTCCACTCATATATTTACATATGAAATCTATTCTACATCAAACATCATTCGAACTCCTCTCAAATGTTGCCCCTTTGGAAACTGATCAAAAAATCCTACGAATGGGTATCCTTGCGGCACTATTTTTCATTATATTCGATACTTTGGTGATAATAATTTGTTGCATAATACAGTTGTTAAAAGCGAAAGATGAGGGCTTCTAGAACACAAGGTAAGCGGAAATAATGCCTATGAATTATAATATTTAGATATGTTTCCTTTATTTATTCAAGGTGCCGTTATTATATCTGGTTGGATGTGCCTAAATTCGTCGCTATATTTGGTGTAAAAATTCTTCTCTTCGAATACTGTTCAAATGATGTTCAAACTATGTAACCATTTGGAAAAATAAGCAACTGTTTTGCGTATTGACACAATACAAATTGTTTAAAGTATGGCTAAGTTTTGTAATTCTATTGAAGGATATTTCTAAGGAGACAAATGCACAAATATGTGCACATGGAGAGGAAGAAGTTTAGTAGTTAAATGATCATGTTAGCTTTGTCCTTTGCTGGGAGACATCAAATGTTAACCGAAATGCACCTCGAAAGGACAAGAGCCTTGTAGGATTTTCAAAAGAAGTATGCCCTCCCCTGATACATGCATTTTCTTCAATAGTTTAAATAAAGGCAAGGCAGGGGGACATTTGCCAAGTCACATTTTCTAAAAAAGCCTGCCACCTCGTCCAAAGCGAAATCCACCTCAATCCGGAGAGGAAACCCCTGGTCCACTTGGCTTTCGGTAATCTTCTGGGTTCTGCCCTCCTTTTATTGGCTTTCAATGGCGAACCAGGAATGGAAATCAGTGGAAAAACCGCCAAACCATCAACGGAGGGCAGCGGCTGCCGTTGTTGTTGCTGTTGTGTGAAAAACTGATGCCAGTAGTTAACTGTACTTTGTATGCAAAGTGCTAGAAAGAGAAGACAATGAAAAGGAGTGTGGCGTGAGAGTAAGGGAAAGCGGAAACGGAAGTTAAAGCGCCAGAATGCGGAACAGTCAACGCCAGACGAAGACGTCTGCCCCTGGCCACAAAACCGTTTTTTGGCTGCTATTTGATTATATAAAATGTTCCTTTTTTTTGTGCTTTTCCCCAACTGTACTTTCTCCATGGCCGTGTGCCCCCAGCTGCCTTCTCCGGGGCACTTTACTGGCTGGTTGTAAGCGTTTAGTGGCAAACAACTGACAGCTGCCGAAATGTCGGCGGGCATTTCCAAATCGCCCGAGTAAACGTTTAGTTCCTCCAGCTGCTGCACAGAATGCTCCGTGCGGGTGTTGCCACAGTATCTGCGATGTGATGTGATTAAGATGGTTAGTCATTCTATTTAAGAGCTTGCCCCGAGGCTCTGACTTTGCCATTGATGGGGAAAGGCGAAAGGACTCTCTTGGTGTTTCATTTATATCTATGTTTGTCTATGGATAGTGATTGCTTTGGGAAATTGTTATGGAAATCACAATTTCAAAGAAGAATTCAAATAATGATATGAAATGTTAAGAATTATCCATGGCCAGGAAGTGTACGAGTATTATATGCCATATATTCCAATTATTTATATACGTGTTTGATGGGAACAATCCCAAGATATTTCCAATATGTTAGTTAGTAGTTTCCTGTGTCCTTACAATCCATCATCTTGTGGACTATCTTGTTGCAACATACTCATTCGGGGGGTCTCTGGGGCATGGCACAGAAACACTCCCATGAAACTCTTGACTGTTTTTTGGTGGCAGGTAAAGAACGTGCTTGATAAGCAGCAGTATCCTGCCATTAATTCCTTTTTGTTTCTTTTCCATCCACTACCGAAAAAACGCTTCAATGAATTTGGATTCATTTGAATGGATTTTCGGTTTCCTTTATTTTTTCATTATGTGAAGAGCTTCGTCTGCATTCCTTTCCATCCAGATCCATCCAGCACCACTTCGAAGCTTTTTCCATTGCCTTTTACAACATTTGAGCGTTTGGCATTTGGTATCTAGCCATCTATGAGGTGGCAATCGAGAGGGACCGAGGGTAAGAGGGGACTCTGCCATTACTTCGATTTGTTTCTTATTTAAATTTTGTATACACTTCAATCAGAAAAAAGCAGAAAGTAAGAGAGTGAGAGAGTGAGAGAGTGAGAACGTGAGAGAGCAAGAACGTTAAGTGCCTTTGTCGGTTGGAAAAGCGAATTAATGCAGGGCGGGGGAAAAAAAGTAAAGGAAAATCGCTGCGGTTTCCTACTCTAATGCGTTTAATTTATATCCATCCCACCAGCCAGTCCACCCACAGCCAACTACAACAAAGAGAAGTGAAAGAAATGGATGGTGCGGAATGGGTATATATAAAAATATATATTTATTTTACAGCTGCTGCACTTAGATGTGCGATGGCAATAAAAAGCAGCCCCAGCAAGTGGCATTCAACACCTTTTTTTGCCCCACCGATTCTCTACTTCTGCCCCAGCCAGAAAAGCTTAATAAACAAACGACGAAAATGGTCTAGAGACGGGTGGTGCCACGCGGTGGAGTTGCGTTACTGGTGGTTGAATGGGGGGCACGGTGGGGATGCGTTATAAACATTTAAGTCCACAATTTGCACAGACTGTAAGGGCAGTACAGTGCAGAACAGAGCGGAACAGAATACCCGAATACCGAATGGCACTCTGCTCTCCACTCCACTCCACGCCACGGCACTCCGCTGCTCGTGTAACCATGCGCCCAGCAGCCAAATGCTGGCCAAATGCAATTTTCACGTGCAACCGCAACGATATTTATGCCACTCCAGCAACAAAAGCTACGCCAGAACCAATTTCTACACTCCACAAAAACTAGGAGGATCACAAGTAACTATTTCGAAATGAATAAATCACAACAGGTTCGAAAAGCGAATATATTATAGACTCTTTCCTTATTTAAAAGAGGAATAAAAATCTATTCGCACAGTACGAGGGATACATAGATCCCTAAGAAAGTTAGAGACTTTCTTGCCACGATTATTAAGGGCTTTTCTTCCATAAAGTACTGGACATTCGCTGAAGGACCTTTGTGACCTCAGGGAATCTGAGGTTTACCTCTTTTGCTTGGAAAGTTTTAATAGTTACAATTTTCTCACGTTTTCTACATTATTCCCAGGAATTTTAGAATGTGATACAGAAACATGTGCCTCTAAAGTTTTGTGTTTCGCCCAGAATTTCTCCAAGTACAGCAGCAGGTGGCACAGCTGCTGCCAGGCTCCCCACCAACTGACAATGGTTGACACCGCCCACCCGGCCCCTTTAGCCAGCTCCAGCTCCAGTGATACACCCAGAAACCCACAGAACTTGCCCCACCCAAAGTCACAGCTGCACCTTTCGCCCCTCATGACGGGCTGAATGCATGTATCTGTGTGTGCCAGGGGCTGCTGGGTTTGAGGCGAGGCGTTGCATGCGTGCCCTGCCACGATGTGGCAACATAAACATTGAACCAACAGCAACAACGACCGCAACAATACCAGCAACAGCGCCGGACTACTAATAGTAGTAGTAGCTTGCCCCATGGACAATTTGAAGGTGTAAATATTTTCAGAAAATTCCAAATTTGAACTTTGAGTAGGAGAGAATTTTTGATCAGTACCCAGGGAAATTCGTAGAACACTTTTAGAGTACACATATTTGTAAATCTTTTATTTGTATCCTTTAATCTGTATCTACATGCATAAATCTTTGTTTATGGCCCACATAAGCCTTAATCTATAATGTCCCATCATTCAGACGAGTATATCCCCAAATATCCTCTCACACCCCTTTGATTGCTTTTATGACAGCCTTTCGCACTTTGTTCGGTGGCTGGCTTATTTATGGCAGTTGAATTCGAATGAAAAACGCTTGCTGCTGCCACACTTCATTTCTGGCGCCCAAACCCAATGACCGGGCAATGCGAGGAGCTTCCGTTTACTAACGACACCAGCGACAGCCTCGACGACAGCCCCGACGACAGTCCCGACGATGGGGGCACAAGCAATCTCAAGCAGTCATAAACACGACTGGGACACCTGCAACCTGCAACTGCAACGCAACGCCGAAGCCTTCGAGCCATGGAAGGGGGGAGGGGGCCCATGATGGTGGGTTTGGGTTTCCGTTTCCGCTGCAATGTGTCGCCGCCATTATGCAAATGCCTGGTCTGACGCCCGAGTGGACAGACTGCTCATTCCGCAATCTGCATTTAAATGACCTCGACGAGGTGCGAGGACGCCCTGAGATTTCTCAGCATCATTTGGAAAAATATTAAGGGAAATTTCTATATGTGTGTGTGTGTGTGTGTGTGTGTGTGTGTGTGTGTGTCTGTATGTACGAGTGTATACGCGGCGAAATGGAATCTTTTTTACCTCTAAGGAATTATGCATGACCACGCCTTTTGCCGCAGTTATCATACGAAATGAGATTCTGGAACTGTGTAATTGAAAATCACCTTCAAAAGCGCTGCATTGGTGTGCTGTTAAGAATCTCAATTGATGGTTTGTGATTTGCATCAGCAAAGCCTCCGATAAGCGATTTATGGGAGGACCTATGATGGCGATTCTGGAACCTGCAGATCGGCAATATCTCGAGCTTAACAGGTAATCTTAAAGGACACAGAAAATACCGATAAGTGACGAGAACCTGCAAAGATAACAACGCCAGAGCATTTGAGAAATGATAGCTAATTAAATGGAATTTGTTCCATAGAGATCCTATGGGGGACTGCCACAAAAGTTCTGAAAGCTCTTTTCGATACTTATCTCAGATTTAGATTAATACTATTCTGCATATTTTAAACAACGATCTGTCCTTGTCTCCTACTAACGATACTCCTACGACTCCACGTGAAATTCCCTATAGATAAAAACCAGAGCATTTTCATTTTGTTTTTGCTACATTTAATTATATTTAAACTTCGGTATTCCAATCCTTGATACAGACTTATGCACCCACATTGTTTCTATGTGCACGGTATATGGAAATCCACGCCCTAGACTAATTTCACACACGGCTAGACCGAGGGGAGCAGCAACCGCCAAGGGGGGCCTGCGACTGTGACTGTGGCTGTGGCTGTGCCTGTGGCAGGGACAGGGTCTGTGAACAGAGCCAGTTACAGCAGGTCCCCAGACATTTTCATAACTTTGACAAGGTAACACACACAGTCGCACACTAGAGGCATACGCACCGTCACAGACTTCTGCCATTGGGGAGACGGCTAATAAAGTTACACGTAGCACACACACACAGGCACACACGGGCACACAGACACACACGCACAATCGCATACTGACTGAAAGATTGTGTGTGTAATGCGTTTTGTTATGCCCCCCTCGGCGGCCCAAGAGAGTTGTTAACGTTTTTTCATAGCCATGTTTACTCTTTTTCATCTTGGCGCCGAGACCCTAATGACACGCCCTCCCCCCCCAACCCAACCCACTCCTGCCTCTCAACAGGGCACGGACACGGCACGAGCCCGGGGTACACTCCCCTCGGAGGCAACGATAAGCGACAATAAACATAAAAAATGAATGCTCAGCTCAGCCCCCACTGGAGCAGCAGTGCCACCCCATCGCTTTTGCCGCTTTTCCCGCTTTTCCAGCAGTGCAACGCTTGGCGGAAATTTAACAACCACACGAGATTTTTCCGCCGAGCTTTATTGTTGCTGTCACGGATTTTTTGGGGATTTTCATCGCGTAAACATCTTTTTCATATTCATTTCAACAAGAAGAAGGAATGTGGTGAGTCGTTCACCGAAGAGATGAATACCCTGCCAGCCATCAAGGGTTTCTTGTGGGACAAGCAGATGATTTGATCAAAGAAGATTAAAACCAGCTTCGAGCCAATTAATCCAAATTTTCGTACTAAATTTGATCTGTACATATAGACTTCTGAATCACGATCCGTACTCAATTTGGTGCCGATATCTGGACTTTCTTTGATACCATTTGATCCCGATATCCGTACCTAATTTAGTTCCAAATTGTACTCCATTTCCCCGCAGTCCACTAACTACATATGTTGATCCCGATATCAGTTGGGCTTGCTACCCCCTTTCAGCACTTTCATCCCGTGTGTTACAACCTTCTGCACACAATTTGAAAACCCTCTGAAAGGGTACAACAACAGTTGAGTGCGTGGCAGGCCTCACTGATGAGCCTGGGATGGCGGGCATACCCATCCCATTGGGAGCTCAAATTAGTTCACAACAAAAATTTATTAATTGAATCATAATTTACGAGCACAAGCCCCAGGATGGGGACAGACAACCAATCTTTATTAATGCTAAATATGTGAAATATGGGAATAAAAAAGTGAATATTAAAACTAATAATGCAAATATTTTTGAATTTCATTTAATTGATTGCAATTTATGTACGATGAAATATGCGCGAACTGCTGTCATTAATCATCTGTCAGTGGAATGAAAAAATGATAATACAGACACAGCAGATTTTGTCTATAAATGGAAAGGTATCAGGTTTTAGTAGCAAATTCAGACTTTGGATAAACAGAAAACTATTAAACTAGCAGCCAATCGCTCAAAATTCGTTAGAAACCCCAAGGAAAAGTCACTCTCTCGTAAGAATGCAAGTAAAGCAACAAGTAAGAAATAAATATTTATCCTTTAGTATTTTATTAGTAGAGATGAAAACTTTGTCATCAACAAATGGACATCAATAAAAGAAGGATTTACTAAGACTCTCCTCTTCCTAGGACTACTAGAAAAAAACGAGGGGGAACGTTGTGAGTTGCTGCTGCGACCGCAACTCTACATTTATACCCGATACATAGTCAGTATGGGTTCATTTAACGACAATGAGTGCGTACGAGAGAGACAGAAAATCAGTCAGAACGTGTCGACGGGCGCTGCGTAGCCACTGCAAATTGATTTGTTACTTTTGGCTATAATAATAATCCGATCTGATTCGGATTCGGCAAGATTTGGCAATCTGGTAGATATGGCCATTCTCTATGATTGTGCGTTTTTAATTTTCTCCTATCTTCAAAATTTTGGTTGCCACATTTTCGTTGTTTAAGGCTGCGGAAGGGGGTGGGGTGAAATTTTGAAACACACTTGTAGCAGTGAGCTGTCAACAGTGAATTCTGCAGTGAAAAATTACAAATAGTTTTGTAGCAGTGAGAGCTCGACAGTCAGGTCTAATAGTCTCTGAGATCTGTGGATGCTCCAGATTTTCGTCCTTTGCGGGGGCGGAAGGGGGTGAGGCGAAATTTTAATAACAACTCGTCAAGATCCGATATCACAGGAGTGTGGATACCAAATTTGGTTGCTCTAGCTTTTATAGTCTCTGAGATCTAGGAACTCATATTTAGCAATACGCAAAGCCGGCTATGATACGTGTGTGTAAGAGAGAGACAGGGCGAGAAAAAATGAAATTGTTGTCTTCATTCTGGCTATAATAATGATACGATCTGATTCAGATTCTGCAGTCTAGAAGATATGGTCATTCTCTACGATTCTGCGTTTTTGGTTTTCTCGTATCTTTAAAATTGTGGATGCCACAGATTTTCGTCCTTTGTGGGGGCGGAAGTGGGCGGGGCGATGTTTTGAAATATACTTGTAACAGTGACATATCACAGAAGGCTGGATACAAAATGTCGTTGCTCTAGCTCTTATAGTCTTTGAGCACTAGGCGCTGATAGGGACGGGACGGACGGACGGACGGACGGACAGACGGACAGACGGACAGACAGACATGGCTCAATCGACTCGGCTATTGATGCTGATCAAGAATATATATACTTTATGGGGTCGGGAACGGTTCCTTCTGGACGTTACACACATCCATTTTCACCACAAATCTAATATACCCCAATACTCATTTTGAGTATCGGGTATAACAATATTTCCCTGTAGAGATTGAAGCTTCGAACCCACAAGAACAGACCCTAATCCAAAAATTCGAAGATATCAATTAAAGAAGAAAATCATTGCGATACTCATCTTCTTAGGTCTAAGAGGAAGACCCCAAGAACCAAACTAATGGATGCAATAATGATCTTTATAATTTTATTAATATGCAATTCAATAAATAAATTAAGACAGGTATGCAATCGTGCGGATGAGGAGACCAATGGGGAGAACGATGATACAGACAGCGCTTCAGAAACTGAAGCAGATTGAGCATGTACAATGTACATCATAAGTTAACCATTATGGTTTGGTTTCGGGTAAATTGATACACCTAAAAATTCCAAATTAATTGAATTTAAAATTAAAAACCTACTTTTATCCTATATTCAAAGTCATTCCTTGCCTCTGCCGCTCGATGTAAATTGTCACCCGCTGACGGCCTGATTTAATTGCGCTCATCGCTCATCTCATCTGCAAAGCTTGTGCGTAGATACAAGTGTATCTCGTACAGGACATATTAACAAATTGGTGTGCCATCCCCTCCACATCCCATCCACATCCCATCCATCCCGCCTGTCAATTTGTCGCATCAACGGATAAAGCGGCAGGCAAAAAAGGAAGGCTAAGGAACCGCACAAGAAGGAGCTCTTCCAGATGGAGGATGCCGGGAAGACTGTGCATGACTGTCAATACAATTGCCGAGGAATTGGATGTGCAAAATGTCGGGCGAGGAAATGCTGATGACTGGCTGGATTGGCTGGGTGTCTGAGTGTCTGAGTGTCAGCTCCAAATGCGATCAGAGAGACAGCTGAACCCAAAACCCCACACTCGGGCGTTGACAGGGATACGCGTACGAGTACGAGTACGAGTACTCAAACAATTTTGCAATTTCTGAAATAATTTCCAGCCGGCACTCGTGATGTTTTCGCCCTCCCCCCAAAAATGTTTGTTAACTGCCAAATCAATCTGCGCCAATCGATGCTCGACACAAAAACGCATCGTTCGCCTATTAAAAACCAATTTAATTTACTGGATGGAGTCGGGGGACTACGACTGCGGGGGAATGGGAGCTGGAGCTGGAGGTGGAGCTGAGAAGTATGGAACACATTTTCAGCAACCACGAAATTTGATCAGAGATAAATTCCAATTATTAAAATCGAATTTGCACAGAAAGTCAGAGAACACACACACACACATACACACACGCAAGCACGCACACTAGTAGACGGACTGCACGCAACATGCAATGGGCGTGGCTTGGAGGGCATTTGGAAGGCACTGCAACATTTTATCAAATTCTAATTATGCAAAATAGAAGGGAAAAAAGCAATTAAGCCGAATGTCCCAAAACTGTTGCAAATTATCAGATCTCTGTGGGGGATACATTGGGTCGGTGGAGAAGTAGGGGGGGAGCCGTTTTTAGATTCCTTTTCCAATTAGAATTGGCTGTTAGCATTGGAATATCTTTCTGTGGGTTAGAGGTACATTTGATTAACAAAATCACTATAGAAACATGTCAGTTCTATGTTTCACCAAAGGGATGTGATGGAGACTGATAAGACTACCTTTTCCTCTGTTTTTTCCCCAATTTGTTCTTCCGGACCACTGTTGTGGAACCTTCCTGTAGCATGGGGTTCATCTGATCAATAAATGTGCTGTAAAATGACTCTGTTTCTGCTCTAACAAATTGTCAAATCTACAAATCAACAATAACTAAATCTATGCTCGGGTCTGTTCTACGTGGCTGTTGGGGGAGGGGGGTTTACATATGCATATGTAATAGACTGTTAACGCATCATAAAATTGCACTTTAAACAATCGAATTCGCGAACAGAGAAAACAAAAAGACAGATAGAGAGAGAGGGAGAAAAACAAAAACAGGAAGAGTGTCCACAACAGCGATAGCATAAAGAATAAATTGTGAATAAATAAATTGTATCGCAAGGCGAATTGTCCTGTCCTTTGCTTTTGTTTTACATTTTCTGCGCCATAGTCGTGCATCCCCATTTGGTCATCGAGAGAGAAAAAGTATGGCAAATGGTGGGGAAATAAATAAAATGTGTGAATTATAAGCAAACAGTGGATGAGGCACGAATATATGTACACATTTATGCATGGTACAACAGAGCTATCATACCACATGATTATCTTTTGGGCATTTTTCAAACGACTACCAGGTACTCTGTAAGAAGACAATGACAATATACAATTAATGGCACTTCATCGCAAATGAGTTTCCCAAATTGATCCTTGATGGTACATTTGCTTAAGCTGATAAATCATCCAAGAATACCTTCAGGACGGTGTAGCTGGTGGTACTTTTAATCCAAAAACTATACTTTCATATTTCCATATTTGTTCTCTTGCCTGATGTAACCAGAAGCGCACTTAATCCGGCTTGCATTCATGCCCACACTTTTACTCCTGGAGAACGTGAAAAAATGCGTTGCATATTCAGGGGCGCCGATCGCAGCTTCGTTCGGCTGCATAAATGTCTGTATAAATAAATATTCTTTAATATTTTTTAATAAATGATGAAAGGAGTAATAACAAAGTGTATAAATATAAAACAAGTATAAATAATGCATAAATACTCGCACAATGACGAGCAGACAGCCACGACCCATTAACGTAAATGTTCTCTCTTTCACTCGGGCCCTGTGTATCACTCTCATGTGTTGTTTGTTTTTTAAGCTTTGGCACGTTGTCATGAAAAATGCATGCTTCATATTTACACGAAAGGCATTAATTTTGCAATTTCACTTCCGTTTCATTGCCATACACGAGTACACATCGCTATGTGTGTTATATTCCTGCTTCTTCTTTTATTTGTTGTGAGCTAAACGGTGTAAAATTGAAAAATGTTTCCCCATAAATATGCGGCAGATGAGATGGAGTCATATTCGCTGACATCTATAAGTGAGTGCTAACTCGGGGCATAGTTGGGGCAGATAAATTGTGGATATTTTTCTGGTTAAGGCAATTTGCAGAACAAATTGATAGAATGATTATCAAATGCTAATCCCCCATAGTGGTATGGATGAAATTGTCTATGAAGGGTTTCTGGAGAGAAAACCCGTGCAAGAGAGCCTAAACCGATTCGAATCGAATGACTGCCCACCCTTCGTGGAGAGAGTATCGCCGAATAGTTCCTCTAATACATTTAAATCGATTTCAAACATTTACTTAATGCTTAAGTAAACAAATCTATGGAAGACCTCTCCAATTATTCTGTTTGTTATGAAAAAATTGCACTAATTTCAATTTATTCAATAAAGCGAAACATAAATACATATTTATAAATGCCAAATCCCCATTGAACGCTTCAAAGGCAGAATGCCAAATATATTCATAATTAATCACATTGATTTACGCATTTTGCGTGATTTTCCTATATTTTATGGCTGTTTTTATTTTCTCACTGAGCCCATAAATCAGATGCAAAAGCTGCAACTGCAACCAGTTCCGTTCCTGTTTAGGGGGCCATCCTGCCGCTTAAGCGGCACAATGGACAATTTCAATTATTTCTGAACGCTAATTAGTCTCGAAACTAGAGCCATTATGATTATTATTTCTCCTTTGCCATTTACACGGAAAAAAATAGAATAAAATCAATTAAGCGGGCCAGCGAACAGAGTGGAAAATAATCTCGTCATGAGGACAATGGCGATAATGATGATGATGCCGATAATTGTGATGGATATTTAATATGACACTACTGACCGGCTGTGCCAGAAATGGGGCCGACCTCAGTGCAGTGGATGACATTTTTGATGCTGCTTTGTTTCCGTTTCCGTTGAGCCCGGCATGACATCTGCGAATCGGTTGTGTTTCGCTCGCCCCCAGCAGGGAGCACACATTCAATTGCTGTGCCATTTTATTTATCAATCCACACAAAAACGAAATCACTGTGTGGATTATCAATCAACGCGCGAAACAAGCATTTTCACAGAATATTCCACAAATTCTTCATACGTTTTGGCACACTAGTTTTTTGGAACATTTCTTTCCAATGCATTTAAGACGATCGCAGACTCGAAACTGATTGAAGCGCAGCGAATTTCATGCCACAGCGCCTAAAGCAGGGCCATATGACGAGCATGTATAGGCATAGGAATTCCCCTTCCATATGCCAATTATGTTGCCCCAATATTATGACTTGGACACACTTCATTGGTTACCGCAACTGCAAAACAACAACTACTGTCTGGTCTTTACTTGTAACCCGAACAAGTTCTGGGTGTGTGTTCGATACCAATTGGGATATTATGATGAATGCCACATACACCATTGCCGCTGTACCTAAATGGGTAACTTTTAAAATTTATGTCGAATACATCTTATTCCTAAATATAATAGATAAATAACCATGTGTTCACAAAGGTGTATACAAATCTGTAAGAGTTTTACAGAAATCACGGTATGGTTTTTTGCCCCATGATACGAGCACTCCCTTTTAAAGACTTTAAAAATGCAATAGAGAACCTGCCGGTTATGCCATATGAGGTGCAACGCGACCAAGCTGCGGATGAAGATGGAGCGAAAAGACTCTGGACGAGTGTGCCAGGTTACCACTACCACAATGCCGTCTACAAGGACCCCAGGTCCGAAGGCGACACCAGTTTAAGGTGCGCGCTTGTCCCCAACGATGACTATATGACTATGAATGAATGAATATAAATGACTATAGTATATAAATTAACAAGGAAAGGCGAAATTAAATTCGAAATGTTAGCTGCCAGCTGTTGTGTCCCCACCTAAGCTTCAGATTCCTGCCGTTGGAGCTCCTATCTTAGCCCCTGCTGACCAGCCAAGGGAAGCTGCTGCCAATAGGACACAACCACGTCCAATTATAAGTAGTCAAAGGATTCCCCATGAACGTGACTTGTTTGCTGCCCTTCGGCAATCACCGCCAAGCGATGATCCGCCTTCTACTTCTTCCTCGCCCAGATCCTCGCCTGCCATTGGCCACAGGGAGTAAAGCTGCTCGCTTGCCAATTGCATCAGAGGCCCCTCCGAGCTCCAGCAACAGCAGCACCGTCCATCACCCACCGCCAAGGCTATTCGACGAAGCAGTTCCCCCACAAATTCACAGGAAAACCGAGGCTAATCCTAGCCCAATTAGGCGCAAGCCTGTAAATCTCTTTATTGATGATGAATTCAACTCTTTAATGTCTGAAATCGTGGTCAAGGTGCAGACCAAGGCCGGAAACAACTCAACATCCGCTGGAACATCGCATCAACGGAACAAGTTGTCCGAAGAAAAGAAGCCAGTGGTTCAAGCACCCAAACAGCACACGCCCAAGCAGATCAATGAGATTGTATCAACTGAGCCGAAGCCCAAATCTTTTTGATGACAGTCCACCGTTGAGTCCCATTCCATATTTTCAAAGGTATATTTAAGAAGAAAGGGTATAGAAACTTCGATACGCAGGTTTTCTGAATTTTCGCTCTCTCAAATCGTACTTCCGCGCATAATTTATTCCAATGGATTGCATTTTTAAATCCTTTCGCTCATTCACTTTCAAACAATGTATATTTGGCGCTCAAGTTTGGTGGGACTTGCTCTCTTGTTTTTGGGATTTACTCACTATTTTGTGATGGGATATCCTCTCTTCGCCACAATGTCCCTCAACATGGCGCGGATAGAGCAACATTCTGCATACCCTGGGGAGATGGATATTATAGAATTGAGAAAATGTTTGCCATCTCAAGCTCCAATATATGCAGAAACTAGTCAGTCTCTGTTTTAAAGGTATTTAAACAATATTTTGCAGCTTATTGTCTTCTTACAGAGACCAAGAATAGGTATCGGGATCGAGATATATATACAAGACGCTAACCATATGCATGAACACGTCTAAAACATATCAATTTGAGAAAATTTCTTTATTAATTACGTTTTAAAAACAGTTTGGAAAACAGTATCTTAATACCAAATAAACAAAATAGGGTATACAAATACCCATACTCCGGTTGATAAGCAACAAGTCTTCAAATACCAGCAACATTGACGTGACAACATTGCGACTGTTTATTCGTTGAACTTTTTTATTTAAACCTTGTTTTAGTCAAAATACAATAAATGGGAGTACTTAAAAGTAGTTAATCTTGTAGAAAATTTATTCATTAATCGGATAAAACTATGTGGGCAGGACTGAAAGCTCTATCTATCTAGCAATATTCGACGGAATATCAAAAACGAGGAATATGTATAATTGAACTTGAATCCCTCAGTATATTTACGGTATATTTTTAAAAAGAGACGGCATATTTTGGTATATTTCTGAGGGTCAGACCGTATATCTTATCGTTAAATCCGCGGTCACACTGACGGGCGGGCGGGAAAAAAAATAATAAAAAATAAAAACAAACGGATGCAGCGGCTATAAAAGCCAACCGCCACATCCGAGAGCATCGCAAAAACAAACGCACACCCGAGTGACAACACACAACACAGCCAGCTGTGTGAGATAAAAGTTCCGTAAAAAAGAGTTAAAGTCGAGCGAATTGCCGGCATTTCTTGCATAACAAGAGCAACTGAACAGAATAGAATCAACATGCAATCCATGGCCAAACAGTCCATGCGCGCCCTGCCACAGGTCGGCAAGCAAGGTGTGTGTTTAATCCTCCGCGAGTGTTAGCCGAAAATAATCATCTCCATTTACCAAATTAGTGAGCTACCTGTCGACGAGCAGCGCCTGGCGTGCAACAGTTGGGGGCAACGATATGGTCGTTGATATCAACGAGCCCAAAACACGGACCGAGAAGCTGATGGCTTTCCAAAAAAAGCTGCGTGCCAAGACGCCACTGGGGAAATTGGACGAGTTCTCTCGCCATCCTTACCAGGAGAAGGAGCCTTTAAAGCAGTGGCCTAATCAGACGAATCCTTACACAGGCGAAGTTGGCGGTCCTGCCGGTCCTGAACCAACACGCTACGGCGATTGGGAGCGCAAGGGTCGCGTCTCCGATTTCTAGTCCCCCAAAGTTCCTTTAGCTAGCACTTAGGCTGTTATTTAAAAATTACAATTAAGAAAGAAAGCAAATCACGTATACTCGACGCTTAATATTATGGTTTAGTATATAAAATAGAAATATAAAAATTTTACAAAGAATACAACATTTGTTTGGTGTAATTTAATGGTCCTCTAGCAGTTCGGAGACCAGGTGCTCGCTGAGGTCCCACAATTGCTGCTGCAGTGCAGCACTCTTGGAGAGCTTGCTGGGCTCACAGAAGAAGCAGTTGTTAAAGTATAGTCCGGACAATCCTGTCAGCTCGTTGGCTGTGGCACAGTAGACGCTGGTGGCAGCAGCTTGTTGCTGTCAGAGAGTACTCTTATTAGTGAAAGTCAATTAAATTAAATGCGTATTTCTCTTTCTCACCAGGGACTTGGTAAAGGGTCTCACGATGGCAAACAGCCAGCGGTAGAACCAATAATTACGCGACAATTCCGTGGAGACCATATTCCCAGGATGCACGGAGAACACAGAGATTCCGCGTTGCTTCCAGCGCTGCAGGTAGGTACAAAAAATATGAGTTCAATTAGTGACCTAATTTTTGGTGCCAAATTTGGTCATGACTCACTTGGGCCAGTTCCTGGGCGAAAAGAACGTTGCACAGCTTTGCATTGTTGTAGGCCATCATGCTCCAGTATTTCTCCGCTGGCGGGGATACATGATGCACGGCCAGGTTTTCCACAGGAAGATTGGCGAACCTGAAAACAAGCGAAGGAAAAGAAAGGAGTGTTTAATTTTAAGACGCATTTGTTGGTTAGTCCAGTTCTTTCAATTTGAGTTAGTGGCGCATGGATCAGCATATATTATTCATCCAGCCGAACCCATTGGACTTTGTCCCCCGTCAACGCCAATCGCCAAACGAGTCTTGATTGGCATTGTCGTTGTTCTTGTGTATTGCCGGCGCTTAACGCTCGTTATTAATGAGATGCATCAAGACAGATTCAACAAACAGAGCAGCCACAAAGTACAGGTCATTGACAATGACTAAACCCTCTCCTAAAGTACATATATATATATATATTTATCTTGAATGCACTCAACAATGGGCTACAACAAGTGGCTAGTGAAACAAAGCCCAGACAATAAACTCTGTCCCACAAGGACAGTCGGAAGTGTCTTCTCAGAGTCTGTTCAGAGGGGCTTCATCAATGGAGATGGAGCTCGTTCTCGTGTGAAGCCCCATTCTGGTCACGTGTAGCGCATGCTCAGGGCGCATAGAGCCGCCTCCAACATGAAAGTTTGATTTGCGCACATTCTGGACTTTGGATTTGTTTTCATTTTTAAAATGCCTGACCAGCGCTCTCGGCTTGGGGCCACAGCACACACAACAGAACGGACGATGTAAAAATAACGTCGCAAAAATCTATGCAAATTTTTATTTATTTATACATACATTTGCTGCTTTCTAGATAAATGGAACTTGCTGTTGGGCTGGCTGTTGTTCGGGTTTGTGGGAGTTAGTTGTTGTTGTTGGTTTGTGTTTGTGTTGCGGTAGGTACAGGCAGAAACGAGCATACGTGTTGTTTATAGCACTTGTACTTGAACGGAGTGGATCATATTTAAACAGACGTGCAACGAGGGGCTCCAGCTTAGCATTCATTTGAGCAATTAATAACAAATAATAATTAAATTAACTAAAATGCATTAAAGATTTCTGCATAATGATGTGAAAATCTTTTTAATTGTGCAAACAGAAAATTCTGTGGATTTCACAGGGATCGTCAATCATTATGGAGTGTTGTTTGCCTTCAAAATGATTCGAAAATGTTTATCAGTTAGCACCCATTGGCTTCGCTTTTGACCCCAATAGGAACTGGGTATAATTCATCAAATCTTGGAGAACATTTTGTGGCATACATGACTATCAGCAAGTACACCGCATGGCGCACGCGACTTTTTGTTGCACGCCAGACCGGACCGGACTGGAAAGATACATACTCGAAACGAGAAGCCAAAAATGTGGTACGTGAGCAGAGCAACGCACACAGTCGGCACATCAGCAGCAGCAGAGGCAGCCAGCAGCGGCAGAAAAAAAGAAACCACCTCCAAGACTCGTAACAAATACAACAAACTCCCCCCTCGATTCAATTGCGTTTTGTGCTTCCTCCACTCGATTCACGCGAGTCTTCCATCATTTTTATGTGTGCGACACTAGGCACAGTGGATCAAGACATAATGCAAACTAGCTATGTTCCTATTAAGATGCAGTCAAATTTGTACGACTTAACTGAAACCACTCGACTATATCAACTGATCATGAAAAAGACATTTCACAGAATTGGAATCCTACAGGTTTTTTATAAACTCGACTTGGGGATGTTAACGGTTAAGAAGTTTGACTATAATTACTTATATCCGTTTGCTATATTTGCTATATTTTTCATACCGGCCAGTAGGATTATGTGGTAGATCCCTTGGGCTTTTAATGGTGGATATTAATTTCCAAATTCGCCCAACTGTTGAGATGCTCTAGAGAGTTCTATAGAGCGCAGGGCACTCACATAGTTGAAGATGCTCCGATTTTTCCTAATCCATTTCACAGCATCAATAGCAGCCTATCTCTAAAAGTGATATCTCAGAAAATAGTTCCCTGTGAGATATTCATTTAAATTTATTATTCATACGACCTTCTGCATTCAATATATGTGCATACTACATCCCACTGTGCTTACATCTGCACGTGAGGGTTGCGCCCTGCCTCTACATGTGGGGTTTCGATAATGTAATCAAAGCTGTGGCGTTGTTGTTTTGTTAGTAGAGTGGTTGATTCTGGTTTATCTGAAATTACGAGTACAAATTGTGCCCAGCACTGGATCGCCGCTGGATGGTAGATCGAAGTTCAATTGCGTTTCGCCTTGAAACGAGA
This sequence comes from Drosophila lowei, assembly GCA_008121275.1. Classification (NCBI taxonomy): domain Eukaryota; kingdom Metazoa; phylum Arthropoda; class Insecta; order Diptera; family Drosophilidae; genus Drosophila; species Drosophila lowei. Next base: position 25,998,172 of record CM017779.1, read on the forward strand.
CCAAACAGAGCTTCAATCGTAGACAAACACAAAAGAGACGAGGTAGATGGAGTGACGCCACAAGATTCAAGATTTTTTGGAAACCTACACTAGCCTACACGGCATAGCTGCGAAATGAGTATGCAGGCGAAATTATTTATTTTTGGCTCGCACTATGAATAGTTTGGCCCCAAAGCGAATAGAAACCGGTCGGGTCCAAAGTCCACATTGCGGAGGGGCATAAAAGTGCAATCAACTCGCAAATAAAATAAATAAATGAAGACAAGTAGGAGCGCCATAAGCGATGGTGACGACCATCGGATACCCCGCTCTGAGATCTCTGAGATCTATCAAAACTATGTATTCTGAAAAACTTTTCAACAGTCGTACATTTACATTTCTCTCGAGTCCTTCCGTCTTTTAGACTCCATATAGGATCTGTTCTGGGAAATATGTTTCAAAATAAACAAGAAATGCAGACAGGTCTACATATTTTAGACTGTGCGGACTACCAGCGATTAGCAGTGATTAGCTGACGCTGACCCAAAAACCAAATACAAAAAACTTTGGTCATTGATCAAATTCGCCACTTGATCGATTGTGGGTATGGGGGATCGCAAAACGCTGCCTTCAGTTCCTGTTGCAAAGACCATGATGAATGTACCTCATACTCTACGAATACCGGTTGCAAAAGTGTCAAATGCTTGCCGCACAAAATGAAAATATGGAACTTGAATGAGATTTACACTGAAGGCAGTGCAAGTGATCCCAGTTTAACATGATACTACAACGTAAAAGAAAGGGCGCGGAGTACCTATTATATGAACATAGTAATATGGTATTAACTTCGGTTTACTGTCCTAGGACTCTAGGAAAGTCGAAAGTTAAGGTAGACTTTAAAATTTGATTATTCAGATATATATTCACCTTAAAGGAAGCTTCACCATATTATTGAAGATGCAGTTTTCTGCATCGTATATCAACAGTCTCAAAATTGTTCCATTAACTAACAAAACCCCGCATCATATTTCAAATTACCTGTGCGATTCAGATGATAGAACCACAATCCTCGTCTTGTAATCAAACAACGTCTCCAGTTGCATAGTCAAGTAGAAATGGGACAGATGCGATACTTGGAATGTTGTCTCCAGACCATCTACGGTCGTCGAATAGGGTAAGGCGAAAACGCCCGCGTTTAAGATGAGGTAATCAATGTGGCTGGAAAATACATGAATTTGTATATTTTGTATACTCGAAAACCTAATTAGGCAGGCACACACCTCACACTCTCCTTGATCTCCCGCACAAACTGCTGGACAGCACGCAATGAACTCAAATCGAGGGCCACAAAACGGCAGCGAGCCCGCGCTGAAGGTCGCTCCTGGGCAATCCGGTCGATGGCTGCTTCAGCGCTGGCCCGACTACGACAGGCGAATATGATCTCACAGCCATGTTGAGTCAGAGAGCGAGCAGTCTCAAAGCCAATGCCGCAATTCGCTCCGGTTATCAGAGCAATTCGTCCATGCAGATCCTTGCCATGGAGCACCTGCAGTGCTGTGCTGCAGGAATCAAATCTCTGCCGGACTTGGGCCACATTCTGAGTGGGCTCTTCCACAGCGAAGGCTAGTCGGGGATCCACATTGCTACGCTGCTGGGTTTCTTTGTTCAGGAATATAAATTTCTTGAGCTGCTCGTCATAGTACTTTTCCCAGCCAATCGGCAGTTCCCCAGTAATGCGTTTGGATCGGCCAGTTCTTGGATGTGTCCACTGAGAGGTTTTGTTTTGCTGGCTGAAGAGATAAAAATCCATTTATCAGCTACGTTTTACGATTGAACTTGACCTTTATACTTCACATAGCAGACGGTGCCGTCGTCTGTGGCGCGCTCTTCCCAGCCGGGGGGCAGCTCATCCTCACTGTCTGTATCCGGTAAGGACATCATTTTTGCACGTACCTAAGCTGAAATTCGAAAAAAAAAACAACTCCAAAACAAAGCCGGCCGACAAACAGAGTTGCAGAACACAGAAAGCTGACAAGTCAGCTGTTTTGACTCAAATGTGCAGCGCCACCTGGCGAATTTGTGTTGCAACTAGCCCTGGTGATGGGATTTCTTCGATATAAAAATCGACTGGAAGTTTGGCGGTATAAATTCGAATTTGAAATATAATTCAAAACTCAAACTCAGAAAAAAAGAAAGAACCATCGATTTTTTGTACACTATTTCACTTAGTTTATTATCATATTAAATTGCTTCTTAAATGGCTAACTAAAAGTCAACGATCTTACATTCTAGTTCCTAGACAGTTCAAAACGAAACCTAATTAGCCGTTGGCGGTTCATTGATGATGCCATAAAACAGGATCAGCTTGGTTGGATCATGGCGCACCAAGACAATGAATGGCGTGTCGCCCCGGAAGAGTACATCGGGTCCGGATTTCTTCACATACGTGACCGTGGCCGCCGCTGCCTCCGTGCCCTGTTCGTTGACGGTGAAGTCAACCTTGTGGACAATGTCATCCACCACTAGATCGGAGCGTGCCGCTGGTGAAGCATTTCGCTGGGCCTCCAGATTCTGTAGGGCGTTGCCCCCCAGACTATTGCTCAGTCGATCTGAGGAGGCCGAGCGACCACCCGCCGCAGATTGCGCCTCGTTTGTGGCAATCAGGGAGAGATCGTTTTGGACTGTACTGAAGATGCCGCCGATGCCCATGTGCTGGAGCATGGTCTTCATGCTAACGGACTCTGTAATGTGCATCTTGGGAAAGGCCATCACGGCAGACCGGCGAACCATCCTGCTGATCAGGTCCTCGATCACGTCTGCGTTCAGTCTCTGCTGGAGCATCTTCAACTTGTCCACCGACGACTTAAAGGGCTGGATGATGTACATAGTGCTCAGGTTGCCGCGATAGGGCAGGCCAAGGATCTTGCAGCCCAGCTGATGATCCTCGTGGTAGGGAAAACTGCCACCCGTAGCCATCATCGGGACACTCAGCACCGGTTGTGTGCCCTCGCCATTCGGATAGAAACTATCCGGCTTGGTGGCGGACTCGATGAAGTCCGTCTCCCAGAAGGCCTTGAAGTACAGGGCATTGGCCAGAATCATTCGGGTACTCTGCGGTATATCGCTTGATATGATGCTGTCGATATGGTTGCGCGTGTGTTGCGCCACCCAGCTGTTGATGTTGTAACGCGCCCTAGCCGGACTTGCCTCGAAATCCTGCGTCTCCAGATCCGATCCATATATATCGCGGATCACTTGACTGCAAATGCAAATGAAATAGAGCACATGAGTAAAAAAACATCATTAGTTGGAACATCAAGTGAGGTTGGAACAGCCATCAGATTGCTTTTCCCATGCTATTAAAAGTCTATAATTAATCACGCTTTGCTGATAATTCAGTCAATTTAATCCATATGTCAGTATACGTCAAAGCTCTACAACATGCTGATAATTTCCTTATTTTTCTCATTTAATCTTTGTTTATGTTAGTGCGTAGTCTCATTTCCCATTGAACGCATTGCCCACCCTCAAGGAAATATAGAAAGTCTTTTCCCTTCTTGAAAACAACATTTTTCTCTCAAGTCAATCTGTATTGGATTCGATCTTATACATTTCTTTGCATAAAACAATCGCAATGCCACTTTACATGATTCGCCGTTGAATCATTCTTGATATTCCAGATCGCTGCTCGATCACTTCCCAACGATTCGATCCGATGGGGCCATCCCATCCGAAGCAGCTCAAGGCAGCCACTAATAGTCTGGCATTTCCCATCTCCAACCTGAACTCGGCTCAGATCCAGTTTATCGTTAATTAAACTCACCTGTAGCCGGCATTGAGCGTGTAGCCCGTCTGGGTGAACAGTCCGTTGGCCAGATGCACCTCGTGGGGTGCGGGTCGCAGATAGCGTCGGTACGTGCGCTGGCCATTACTTGTCCGCCACGGGACCAGTGGGCGCCCGGAGGACACCATCTCGCGGTTGGGTTGCCGCACATCCTGGAGCATCAGGCCGAATTGTTCGTGAAATTTGATGGTATCCGACATGCCAAACACAGACGACAGCTCCTGGTAGCTACGTCCCTTGGCGCCGAGCAGTAGCAGAGCCAGCGAAGAGACAATGCTGAGAGGCGAGAATACCTCTGTCTTGCGATATCTCACGCTCAGTTGATTCGCCAGATTCTGGGCGAAGTTCAAGACACTGCGAGCTATCTGATCCGAGCTGGCAACGTCCACGTAGGAGGAGCCGGAAGCGGAGACGGAAGAGGCACCACCGCCACCCCAAGCAGAGCTGGCAGCACTCCCAGTGGTTGACCCTATCCGATTGTTCACGTTCTTGTTGGGAAGGCCACTGACAAGGCCGGGCGATAGCAGAGGTGTTGATTCCTGTATGGGCTGGAACTGGTACTCGGGCTGTGATTGCGACTGTGGCTGCGGCTGTGACTGTGGCTGAAGCAGGGGCAGTGGCTGTTGGCTGTCTTGCTGCTGTTGCGCGTGCTCTTGCTGGAGCCGCATGATGTAGGCCTGGGTCTCGGGAGTGCGAAGATCAGGTCGCCACAGATCTGTATCTGATCGGACCGCACTAATCATCACCAGTAAAGCCAAAAGTAAGCGCCACATATTGTACGAGTAATAGTACGAGTAATTTCGAATCTTATCGGATCAGTGAATCCGTAATTGAACACACAGATATACCTATATATATTTTCTATATATAGTATAAATATTTAGTATGAGTGTGAGTACGCGAGCTTAGAATGCGAACGCGAACGAGGCAGCTGCGTCGCTAACACCAGGCGACAGACTAAACTGCCACCGCTCAGCGCGAATCATTATAAAACTTGAATCGGAAACTTGTTATCAGGTTTAATACGAGCTGTTGTACGTACACACCGAGCAGCTCCTTCAAGCCGAGCTCTCTCTCTCTTTCTGGCAATGTAATTTTCTCTCTAGCGTTTGTTTGGCTGTCGACTCATACCCATACCATCTGGTCTGGGTTATACCCCGATCCGACTCTGTTTACATTGATGCCCCTGAGAGGGGGTTGCCTGCACTTGTTATTGATTCCAATCGGCATGATCGGTACTTTCTGGGTTGTACGGATGAGACACAGCATGGCATGCCGGTGCCTCCCTCATTTTTCTGCGAAACCAGTAGCGGAAATCCATTGAAGCTCGCTCTCTCTCTCTCTCTCCCGACCTCATGTGACGTGCATACTAATGTGCTCTCTCTCTCTCTATATCTCTCCCGCCGACTACACAAAGAGGTATAGTAAATATTTTAAATATTTATAAGGTACATATATTGTATGATTTATGTTAGATGCGTATTCTCAGGCCCCGTCACTGGAAACTTTGCGCTTTTGTGGAGCTCTAACAGTGCCCTTTGTGATAAAGTTAGGTGTTTCCCCATTTTAGCAGAAGAATTATATGGAAATCCGTTCAAGCGATGATGCTGGTAAAAGCCGCTACAAACAATTACCAAGGAACGCGGAATAACATGACCATTAGGCTTTAGTAGAGAAGATCAGGAAGTAATGCGCCCTCAACACATTTCAGAAATACAGAAAACATTTTAAGATCATACAATATTCCGAATTCGGGTCCTCGAGAGCTGGTCTGAAAATACGTTCTACCTTAAATAGCCAAATGACGTATCAAATGTTCTTTATTTATTACGAAAATTGCATCTTTTTGTAAAAATATCTTTAAACTACTAAATTCAATTTTGTGCAATTGCACTGCATTTAGAAATCGGTGAATATTTTGTATTAATTTTTGTCACCATTAATCTTCAACACCATGAAATCATTCATGAAGATTGAATTGACTTTTGTCACGCGAAGGTGATTATCGCTTCGAAAACCAATTTTTAATTTTTAAAAGTAAAACAAAAAGCTAAAAAAAATTATATTTAAATTACATTTTAATGATGACTAATCAGATGAATCCAATGATTGAATGAGTCATTCGTATAATCCAAACAATCTCTTCCCAAAAGGGATATAAAAAACCCAGGAAATGCAATTTTATTTTTGTTTACGAACTAAAACATAAACAATATATCAATTAACCCAATCAAACTGCCATCGTATGCTGTTTCTATGCCTCGAAATACTGCCCGCCTGTCATCTTATCTTCTGTTTTCTAGAAGTTCCCCAAGTTCAATAACCAAACGGAAAAGAAATAGAACACCCATGGCATAACCTGACTCGGCATTTATTAATTATTATTAGATTATATTATAATTGTAAGCAATATGCCTTTTGATAATTGAGGTTTGAGATAAGAGATTTTTGATTATGGTCTTTTATTTTCCTTATCTATTGATCTATTTATTCGGCCCAATAGACTTTATCAATTGGTTGGAAACCGATTTTCTCAAACATTCCGCGGGAGGCTGAATTTTGTGGTACCACCGGAGCCACGACTGATTCGCCCAAATCATGGATCTTTTTCGACAGAGCGCGAACCATGAGGCTGCCCAGGCCCAGTCGTTTATGTGATTCCAGGACTTGGAGCAGACCCAAGGAACCAATTGGCAATCTATCGGGTGAGAAGTGGGAGTAATTTATCGATCGCACTAGGAATCAATCGAATTGTCTCACCTCAGGCACCAGGCCACCAATTTTCCAGTCTCATCATAGGCGCCAACATTCGCATTATATTGAATCAGTCGTCGGACAAATTTCACGGAATCATGAGTACGATGCGGCCAGATTTCGTTGACCGTTTCGGCATCTTTAACACTCAAACTGTCCACTCTGATGCCATTTGGGACCCTAGAAAATAGCACGATGAGATGGGGGTCAAGAAAATTGGGAAATTTTACTTACTCGATAGTGAATGTGGATACAAGTTCCTTGCTGGCAAAATACCAAACGGTGTCCACAATACCGAGTTCTTTGGTAAGACATGTCTTCCCAAAATTCCTGACCAAAGGCTCAAAGCGAGAACTAAAGCCAAAGAACAGGTACTCATCATTTGAGGGCTTCAAGCATTCAATTGCCTTCGTCACCGGGCTCAGATCATCGCTCAATGTATTAAAGTAGAGATGCTGAAGACGTGTTCCCATATCGACCTTAATTCGGACAGATTCTCTTATAAAAGTTCTCTCAATTGCATACAACAGTCGTACTCACGGCTATTAGGAATGTTCCCTCTTGTTTCCACTCCCCATTTAGCGATAATACTCTGACTGACAGTTCTGGTTCTTTCTGCACCCAATTTATATAGTTATTAATGCACATGTAACCATGTGGATCCGTATCTCGCTCGGCATATAGATCTCGCAACTTTATCCAATCGCGGCGTGGTATCTCAACCAGTGAATCCATCTCCGACGTGGTACTGACCTGAACGATAGCTGAAAACCGAATGAACAATAGAAAACTAAAATTCAATGCAAAGAGCACGAAACACCCCATAATCTAGAGCTCAGAGCAATATGTAATGAAATATAAGAGAGTAACTCGTAGATACAGATGCGAAACAGCTGATGTTTGCTGAATTTTATTTCTTATAGTAAGAGGAAACAAAGGAAATGCAGTTTGAATGCAGTAGTGAATTATGGAATTATAAATTTTGGACTAATTTTTAATATTTTATGTGAAGATGGTTGTTAAATTACCATTATGACAATCTCTTGTCAGATATGTATTTCAATCAAATGAAATATTATTCATCTGTCTGCATCTGGGATTCTGGCATTACCGACCAATACAATTCATTGATAGCTTGAAAGCCAAGTTTCTCAAACATTTTGCGTGATTTCTCATTTTCAGGAACAACCGTGGCCAGAACTTCAGATCCCGAGGCGGCTATTACTTCGGCGATGAAACGAACTATCATGGAACCCACTCCCGCACGTCTGTACTCGGGTAAGACATGCAGGTTGCTCATGCTCCCATGGGGAGATCTATGGAGGAATGACAGTATAAGAGTAAATCCCAAAACCCCTTTCTTGTCCCACCTGAGGCACCAGCCATGCAGACTTCCAGTCTCATAGAAGCCGGCACTAATATTGTTCTTGATGAACCCTGTTATCAGTTCCAGAGAATCAGCAGAGCGATAGGGCCAGTGCTTATCCACCATTCCGGCCTCGATGGGCTCAAGCCTACGGCAATAAAATGAGGGAGTATCTCTGAAATATTGGGTGATTAGCTAAGATTTCATTGATACGCCTTACAGTCTTACGTTCGTGGAAATTTCTTGATTTCGGATTTGGGCAAATGGTAGACAAGTGTGCCCTGATGTACCAGTTTACATGGATGTCCCCTTGCTGCCCAATAATGCTCAACAATGGGCTTTAACCGTTCGTCATAGCCACAGATCAAATGCCAAGTTTGTAGATTCAAAGAGCACAGCGCGGATTGCAGTTCCTCCAAAGATTCTTTCACAGTATTCAAATAGACATACGCCTTCTTGGCCACAGAATGCTGCCAGTAAAATATTCATATTAGTTTTTGGCTCATAGTTGACCAATCTCAAAAAACAACAATTAAAATATATCTGCCATGGTCCCGAAAATCAACATCGGTCGTATAAATCTTGACCGTTTCATCACTATCGATCGGTGTCCAGTTTATGAAGTATTCTATTAAGTCATAGCCGGTGAGATTTGTGCGATCGCCGGCATACAAATCTCTCAAGATTGTCCACTGATCACGAGGGATCTCTGGCAAGTTAGAATCCATCAGATATCCAGCTGAAACTGCAACAAAAAATGAACTGAAACTGAAAACATAAGTGCTTATCGCACTTACACAGCAAAAGTTGTGAGGAGAGTGAGAGCCGGCGCGCTGAAGTTTATATACCCTTTCTGGCCACACCTATTACTTAGTTTGTAAAAAACACACTCTTTCTATATCTTAGACTGATAAAATGTTTTGTTAAAGAGAGATTTTATATGGATCAACACACATAACCAGAATTCGATACACAAATGGTTGGAACACCTTAATAACAAAAACGCACGACTTTTTCCTATGGCAGCTAAATGATATAGTTTACCTGTCCGAACGGTTTCGATCTGATCAGGAATATATATTGTTAATGGGGACGGAGATAAGATGCTTCCTTCTGTGAGATATACCCTCTGCAAGGGTATTAAAATGAGAGAAAATTTAGCGTGTTTGTTCTCTTGAAGCTAATATAATAAGTTCTTTCTTAGTATTTGTGCAATAGATAGTTTTTCTCTTAAATTAAAAATTCTCTTCATGCTTCTCTTACGATCGGTTTATTTGAATTCGATAGCAGTTTTACTCATATTTGCGTTGCAACCAATCGAAAATCTATCGCCGGCGATCAGCTGCTTGTTGATTTGTTTATATCTTTAATTTGTACATGTACTAATATAAGACAAATGAAGATGGATGATAATTATCTGGAATAAACGACCGGAAACAGTCTGAACTCAAAATAGACTTGCAAACTACGGGGTGAGTGTGACAGTTCTACAATTAATCATTTTTTAAATGGTAAATTCTGTCTTGCAGATGTGTGCCTGCAGTTCAAGAAGAGCTGCCAGCTTAGTAGCTGGTTGCAATATGTTCTACAGTTTCTTTGAACGACTTGAAGAAACCATGGAAGAGCCGGTTGTCAAACTACTCAAGCGACTGCATCCGCCATAGCAGCTATTGCCTTCAAGAGATAGCTTCGATAAAGTTGTCAAGATTCTGTCCAGACAGCCACACCTCACGTCATCTTTACACCGAAGCAATTAGCTGCCCAAGAACAGCAGCAACACCATCTAGAAATCATAGTCAATCATGACACAATTACGATCCGCTCTGAGATGTTTCCATTAAGAGCCGATCAATTTACACACGCATGTCTGGTTTTTGGACACCCGAGGCCGTCCACTAGTTGACACTGGGGTCAAGCATGGCATATGTAAAAACACTTGAGCGAAGATGCCCGAACGGAACGGGGTGCCTAAACAGTCGCCGTCGAACGTTGGCGCGTTCCAGTTCAATCGAAGCTTTCGATGATGACGTGATCACAGCTGTTACAGTTTAAATTGTCTCGACTTTGCATTCCATTGCATTTTACCAAATAATAAAATGCCAGCTAATTGTGGACAGCTGAGAGTCGCACACGTCGGATGTCTCCAGTGAGGCGTTGAAGTTCAAATACAACACCGCACCTACAAGTTCATCGGAAAAATCCACACCAAAGCAAAGGCTTATCAATTGACGGGCGAACCGGTTTGCCAATATATTTATATACTCGGAGCTGGACTACGCCCTCCCTTGGTCAAAGTTTCGGAATTGTTAAGATCCTAAGTATGGGTCAGAAACTGTCGTTCTGCAAAAAGTGTAAGGATTGGTGGAAGAAGAGTGATCAGGAGGAGACCAAGCCTCGTGTACGTAATGTCAATGCCAACTACTTGGCAGGGGCTCCCGGTCGAGATAAAACGGGTGAGTGGCAATAAGGATAACGAATAAAGGAAGAAGAAATTATGTCTGACTGAGGTTTTCTTCTCTCCAAATGTGAAGCATGTCTGTAAAAATCTATCCCTCTCTTTAAGTTTTCTCCAAGCCTGAGGCTCTCTGTCCCCATTTGATTTGATCTTTGCTATTTTTGTTGACTAACTCTATTCAAATTGATTTATTTTGTTGTGCAATACTCGTACCAACAATTATGCATTCGCTTCTATTGATATCGCCTTATATGTATGCAAATTGCTGGCGTGGGTGTAGCAGAATTCGTAGCTAGCTGCCCACAATCTTGTGTCTTGTCTAGATCGAACAACAGCCAACAGCCACTCGAATTATTCATTTTATAGGTGCAATTTTCGAAAATTGAATAAAAACAAACAAAGCAAAAACACACCTGCCAGCTGACAATGATCTTGCACAGCAGTTCTATCCCCGAAAAGTTCGATGTTTATACAATTATTACTCACAAATAGCCAATGAAATGATTAATAAGATCACAGCTTAGACTGCGAATGCAAATTAATGATGAGCATTGAGAAATTCCTAAGAAAAACTAGTTTATAAGGAACGTTCCGACTTAGGAATACCATTTTTTATGAAATATGTAGAGTACGATCTAATTAAAGTGTTATACATTTTAGGAAATTATCACAAACAAAAAAAAACGTTTAGAATAACTTGTTTTTATGGCTAGCAAATTGTAAATGCCGCAGGTTTTCTATAGTATTATATCTCTACAACTCCTCAAGAGGTTTCCTACAGGCAATTCTAAATCGAATCATTTTTTATTTTGAGCAAGAATACATTTCGAAACTCTTGTTTCTGCCTGTTACATCTGTCCCCCCGAATACAGTATGCTCTCGAGTCCCACTAGTACCGTGCATAACAATCAGTTTGTTCTTTACGCTCTTTTGAGACGGTTTCCAATCAAGATGTTGACTGCCCATGAACGATGACGTAGTGCCTGAAACAGCTTCTTCGTCGGCTTACCAACGGGTCGGCTAGAAGCTGCCCTCAAGCGCTGCTTCCCGTAAATAATTATTAATGACAGACTACCAATCCGAGAGAGATCCAGAGACATGGAGAGCCCATATAGAGAGATGTCTGAGAGCGAACCACACTCATTGAAGGCGAGGCAACTATCTGGCCCAAGCGATTTACTGATGGGCAGAGCAGAGAGTGATCAGTTTAGTTTAAAGCGTTGCGGCGTACGCTTCGATATACGGGACAAACAACAGACAGACCCATTCGAAAAGAGTCTTTGAAGTGAAGCGGTTCCGTTAGGCTTGTTGTGTTATAGTTATTACGGTTACTGTTGCTTCTTGTGTAAACCCCAAGGCTTTCATTTCCGTAAGCCGAGTCGTGCTAGCCAGCAGAGAAAATGAGCTACTGGAACTATCGGAATTATACCCCCAGCTGGATCCAGCGCTGGTGGCCACAGTCCCCGCCCAGACGAGTGAATCCCTTCCGCAGCACACGTCCTGGTCCGGATATTGAAAGTAAATGTCCATCCCCCCTAAAAACAATCTAAGAAAAAACATAAATTAACGAATACCAAGCGTGTTATGTTATATGACACTTGTTGTGGGGAACTACTAGAAATATTTGCGAATTATTGGAATATTATTCAACTTTGCTTTTGTTTGATTGTTCTTTTTTTCGGTCTATGACTTCACTTTTGTGTGTTTTTGTTTCCGTTCTGAATATTTGTATGGGTTGTTTGACACGTTCGGGAGGTTTTTGCTATTTCGCGTTATTTATTAACACACATATACTCGTACATACAAATATGCATATTTCAGTACTAGAATATACGTATATATCAAATATTTGAGTTGATTACATTACTTATCAATGTCGAAATTCCAATCAAAAGTTCAACTAAAACGATTCAATTGTTTGCTCCCCTTGATTGAACAGTAAAGTAAACTGCAGAAAAAGGTGGGGTGGCAGGGCAGCCATGTGGAACAGCGAGGCATCTGTCAGCCACATATCATAACTGAAAGATAATTCTCAATAATGTGCTTAGATTTTTATGGGACAAGATTGGAGAATGGGAAAATATCTTTTGATGCTCAGGGAAAGTGAAATCGAATGGGGAGACCCATTTTCATGGTTAGATTCGTTTTGGTAACCTTTGTAAATGGATTTTAGACATAAAAGCACTTTTCCTGAATTTAAGAAGCTTTGGATTGAAATTGTTTTCGAAGAAGTTTCTCCAAAACCTGTTGGTCTTTAAACAAGATTTCTAAAAGGAATAAAACAACAGTGGTTTTGTCTACTTAAAAAAGCAATAAATAATGCAAAAATATTAAATTTTAATCCTCAAAGCCAGAGTACCAAATGAGTAGGAATCTATTAGATGCACTCTAGTTTGAAATTCAATCAATATATATTCTTTATAGCTTCATTTTATAGCTCAACGTGCCAAAATGTACAATCTCTTGGGGAACAATATTTGCTTTGGCCACCAAACCATTGATCACAGAAAAGCTTCCCATTTGGATATGAAGAAATAGGATTTAAATAGGATTTATTATTTATTTTTGTAGAAAAGTGAATTTGAACAAACAAAAAACCCGTATCTTTTATTCGGCTTCTTTCCGTTTATTTTAACATCTAAGATAATAATACACTTTTTATTCTCAAATAAGATTCCTTAGTTCAGAAATTAATTATTTATTTCAGTCTTTTGTGTTGTGTTGACAGAAATCTTGTATGCTTTAACCAATATGTTCTTCTTTCCGCTAAAAATATTTCTTTAATGAGATAGTGACCAAATGAAGGAACACTTTCGGTCTATGAATTAAGTATGATTTGAAACGTTCCTAAATTGGCTTTTAACAATAAAATAATCTGTTATAAAAGTATTCGAGCTTACTTTATTCACATAACACGTGCCAAAACATACAAAATTTATATTTCTTTGGCCCAACATATTTTGAAAAAATTGATTTTTTCTCTTGTGCTACATACTTTCTTGGAAAAGATTTCGCAGAACTATTTTCTGCTTTTTCCTCTGCTATTTTTTGTCAATTTTTGTTGCTGTTTTTTGTGTGTTTGGCGTTGGCGTCACTTTGATTGTCGTCCACTGAGAGAATTAATTGGCTTGGCATTGAACTTTTTGGCCATTGTGGCTCAAGTTTGTTATGTTTATGGCCAAAGGCGATTAGGTCAGTGAGTATGTTGCGAGGAAGGGGATCGTATCGCATGGGCAGACCAGCTGACAGACCATTTGCTTTATGAGATCATCGCCTGTACCAGACAGAAGCGATCAACTACGAGTAGAACCCCTCACTGATAGATTGTAATGAGAGCCTGACGAATGACTAATCTGATTTTGTTATTTATACAGATGCGGCTAATTCGGCGGTTCTCGGTGTGCTTCGAGTGGATCTCTGCCAGGAGGATAACCACAACGAGCACCACACGAGCCACTTCTATGCGGCGGCGGCCAAGGAAGCTCTCATCGTGCGCCGCGGAGAACCCTTCCGCCTGCGCATTCACTTCAACCGCGACTACAGCCCCAGCAAGGATGCCATCAACTTTGTCTTCAGCGTGGCCGATGACAAGAATCCCAGGCCAGGACATGGCACACTGACTGCTCTGGTGCCCCACGATGGCATCGACGATCTGGGCGACACCCTGGAATGGGGTGCTGGCATTGAGACGCACGAGGGTACGCTCCTGACGGTGCTGATCAAACCGCCTTCGACTTGCCCAGTGACAGAGTGGCGTCTGGATATAGACACCAAGCTGCTGGGTGATGGCTCCCGCAGCTATCCCGTTCCGCTGCCCATCTACGTGCTGTTCAATCCGTGGTGCCCGGAGGATCAGGTGTATCTGGAGGATCGCGAGCAGCGCAAAGAGTACGTGATGCATGACACGACCCTCATCTGGAGGGGCTCCTACAACCGGCTGCGTCCCTCGGTGTGGAAGATTGGCCAGTTCGAGCGGCATGTCCTCGAGTGCAGCCTGAAGGTTCTCGGCACCGTGGGCAGGATCCCACCCGCCTACAGGGGCGATCCTGTGCGGGTGGCCCGTGCCCTGTCTGCGCTGGTAAACTCTGTGGATGATGATGGTGTGCTGCTGGGCAATTGGTCGGAAGATTTCTCGGGCGGCGTGGCGCCCACAAAATGGACGGGCTCCCCGGAGATCCTGCAGCAGTTCCACAAGACGCAGAAGTCCGTGAAGTTCGCCCAGTGCTGGAACTTCAGTGGCGTCCTGGCCACCATTGCCCGGAGTCTGGGCATACCAGCCCGCGTCGTGACATGCTACTCGTCTGCTCATGATACCCAGGCCTCGCTCACCGTGGACGTCTTTATCGATGCCAACAACAAGAAGCTGGACGCTGAGACCACCGACTCCATCTGGAACTACCATGTGTGGAACGAGCTGTGGATGCAGCGGCCCGATCTGGGAGTGGGCCAGCATGGCGCCTACGATGGCTGGCAGGTGGTGGATGCCACACCCCAGGAGGCATCGGACAACATGTACCGTGTGGGCCCAGCCTCCGTGCTGGCGGTGAAGCATGGCGAGATCCTCAGACCCTTCGACGGTGGCTTCGTCTTTGCGGAGGTCAATGCGGACAAGCTCTACTGGCGGTACAACGGTCCCAGTCAGCCGCTGAAGCTGCTGCGAAAGGACACCCTGGCCATTGGACATCTGATCAGCACCAAGGCGGTCCTCAAGTGGGATCGGGAAGACATCACGGATAGCTACAAGCATGCGGAGCGGTCCGAGGAGGAGCGTAGCACCATGCTGAAAGCCCTGAAGCAATCACGGCATGCCTTCAGTCGGTACTACCTTAACGACAACTTCAACGAGGTGGAGTTCGATATGGAGCTAAAGGACGACATCAAGATCGGCGAAAACTTTAGCGTTGTCTTAAAGGTGACCAATAAGAGTGCGGAAAAAAGTCATCTGGCGACCGGTCAAGTCAACTGCGATGCGGTGCTCTACACGGGCGTGGGAGCCATGGAGGTGAAGTCCGTGGGCTTCGAACTGGAGCTGGAGCCAAAGGCCAGCGAATACGTCCGCATGGAGGTCATCTTCGAGGAGTACTTTGAGAAACTCTCTTCCCAGGCGGCCTTTCAGATCTCCGCCTCTGCGCGAGTGAAGGATACAGACTACGAGTATTATGCCCAGGATGATTTCCGTGTACGCAAGCCGGACATCAAGTTCCAGATGGGTGAGGGCAGCATTGTGGCCCGTAAAGAGCTTGATGTCATTGTGCGCCTGGTCAATCCACTGCCAATACCCTTGCACAAGGGCCTCTTCACCGTCGAGGGTCCTGGCATAGAGCAGCCACTGAAGTTTAAGGTGAGTGGGGATGGGGATACATGTTTCTGAGTATCATCTTCTAATACAACCTTTTTCAACAGATTACCGAGATACCTGTTGGGGGAACAGCTGCAGCCACATTTAAGTATGTCCCCCCGTATGCCGGTCGCGGCACACTTCTTGCCAAGTTTACCTCCAAGGAACTGGACGATGTGGATGGCTACAAGCACTACGAGATCGAGCCCCGTCCCGAAGATCTGCTCCAGCCCAACGGCAGCCATCGAAGTAGCAACATCATCCGACGACGCACAGATGTTATAGCATAATCCCCAGCACCCGACCTCAATTGAAATGGGATTCGTTTTGTATTCATAGTTTAAGTTTTTTGTTGTAAATAATTCTAATTCGAATAATATTATATTAATTTTTGATATTTTAAATAGAAAATGATGATCAGTTGTTCAAGATTTCGTCAATGCCCAGGGCGTAGCTCGGCTTGTTCGAAGTCTTCACAAAGAAGATGCCCCGAGCATCGCGGGGCACAGGATCACCCATGAGGATTTTGCCGCCAGTGCAGTTCTTGCCCTTGAGTTCGTCCAGACCCGAGCACGGAACGCCATAGAAACCCTTTGGGGAGTTGATGGACTCGGCATAATATTCGTACGAGCGTCCATGACTGCAACCAGCTGGAAAAATATATTGGAAATAGGGAAAATGTATGAGGAAATTGACAATTTATCCAAATATCTATACAGATCGATCGGAAATCTATTTAACTTATGCAGCATTACCTTCAGAAACATTAAAGGGACTTAAGAACTTAACAAAACTTAATGATATAGTACTGGTTCTGTAAGGAAAAGTCTTTAAATTAGAAACTAAGTAGTATCCATAGAAACAACTAGAAAATAACTAACTTATAAGGCCAACTAATTCATTCTTCTGTCTGTTACTAACTTTTGGGTAAGATTATTATATGAATCAAGCACTATACTCACTAAAAATCTGCGACAGCTCCTTGCAACCGGGTTGCGGTGGTCCACCGCCATTCGGATAAAAGTCCACCATGCCAATGGGTTTGCGGAAGCCCAGATATCCCGCACAACTGTGTATGACATCCACAAAGTTGGCATCCGTGTCATCCAGATGATTCTCCGGCCCAATACAATCCTCGAATGCAGGACGAGCAGGATCCAGGCCCGTAATACGATTCACCCTGTACTTGGTGTACGATCCCGCATAGCCCATTATGTGGGCACCCAGACTGTGGCCGATGAGGTGAATCCTCTGAGGATCAGCGTCCTTTTCCTCCACCAGGAGATCGATCAGTTTGGCCACCGCTCTGCCCACTTGGACCGTGTAGCGAGCTGGAGTCAGGTAATAGATATTGTCCGCCTGATCCTGCCAATTGATGGCGAACACATTCACCTGACCGCGCTCTATGTAGGCCCCGCGGATGGACTGAATGGAGTTGCTCATGGTGCTGGACTTCCAGCCGTGAACGAGGATTTTGGTGTCCAGTTCGGGATTGAATTTCTCGGCCATTTCCTGCCAGGTATCGCGCTTGTGCCGCTGCGAGAACTCAAAGTTGTTGTCGTCGATCCAGAAGTCCGCACTGGAGCTGAGAGAGGAATCGCTGGAAAGATCAGAAAATAGGAGATTGAATATTGAAGCATGAATCAATCGAAGGAGAAACACACCTTCCATACAGCTCAAATTTAATGAGCTGCGGCAGATTGATACGGTTCTCCGGTGGTGGTTCCACCAAATAGGCAACCTCTGCTTTCCCCTCGCCATTTGGCATATAGATCCAGGTCTTGTTGTAGTCCTCCTGACTTAAAGCCACCTCCCCGCGTATGCCAACTGCAAAAGAGAAGCGGAAAACCAATCAGAAAAAGCCCAGTCATGTCGATGAACCACTTTACAGAGCAGCAGCACGGGCCGCACCACTTGAGCCAGAGCCGCAAAGCCCGTGATGAGCCACTGGATAACCACAAACGTGTTGGACACTTCATTCCGGCAGGGATTGATCACATTGCAGATGCAGGCCAGCGCATTGGAGGACATCTTGACCAGCTAAACGTTGCCCACCGACTGATCTGTCGCGATTCGGAGAACTCCCCATGATGACCCAAGGCCCAAGCTCTCCAAGTGCCAGCCGAACCGAACTCTTTAATGAGGCCATGCTGACGCATTAGTAATCCTCGAAACCGGTTGCTGTTCCAGCAATTAATTCTTGGCCTGGAGCGCTTTAATTATTCTGAATCAAAGCGCACTCACTGCTGCCGTCTTTGTGTGTGTACGAGTAAAAACTCGGACAGACTCAACAGACTCAAACAGAGGCGAAGACTAAGTCGCGTCCAAGTTATCCATAACTCACCAACCAGCCAGCCAAGGGTCACGTATAACCAACAAAGCTTCAACATATTTGGACGTCCAACGACTTTAACTGTGGCACGGCTCAAAGAAGCTCCGCTTTTAAAGTTGCCAGCGGCTCTTAGATAAGCCAGGACAGGGCCAGGTGTCAATCAAGACTGTCTTTTGCGCTGTGGAGCTTCCCAGATGGAAGCCTTAGCTCCAAAGTTCTTATCAAGCCTCCACGGGATGTCCGACCCGCGGCACTGTTAATGGGGTTACAGCTAGAGCGGTGGTGCATGCTTAAAATGGTGCAGTGCACACAGATTGTAGTGTGGGGAAAAGTTCGAGGGAAAATATCAGCAAACAATCTTTCGAACTTATTATACCGTTGGAGAGGGTATATTAATATTAAGCAGCAGTTTGTAACGCACAGAGGGAAGTATTAAGTATGTATATTTTCCTCTTTTTTAAATAATCAGATCATTTCTCTCCATCGGCCAGATCGAACCACCATAATAGCTCGTCCATTTATCTGAGATATAGTCTTTCGAAGATTTTGATTTTGCATTTCATTAGAATACTGGTTTTTTCCGCACGCTATATCTCTGCTATACCACAGCCGATCGGAGAGTGGCATGTCTTTTCGTGATCGGGAGAGTCCTGCCAATCGACTGCCATCGGAAAAAGGGACATCCATTTTTTCACGATTTTCGCAAAAAATCATGATGGTTACATCATTAAATTTGCAAAAAATCGGCCTCATTTTCGTAGTCGAGATTTTGATGCCGTTCGACATTCTGGATCCTCACGATCCTGGGAGAGTTGGTCCTTCGCCGATCTGGCCCTATTTGTCTGAGATATAGCCTTTCGAAGATTTGGATTTTGCATTTCATTAGAATACTGGTTTTTTCTGCACGCTATATCTCTGCTATACGGCAGCCGATCGGATTGCGGCATGTCTCTTCGTGATCGGGAGAGTCCTGCCAATCGACTGCCATCGGAAAAGGGACATCCATTTTTTCACGATTTTCGCAAAAATCATGATGGTTACATCATTAAATTTGCCAAAAAATCGGCCTCATTTTCGTAGTCGAGATTTTGATGCCGTTCGACAGTCTGGATCCTCACGGTCCTGCGAGAGTTGGTCCTTCGCCGATCGGCCAATAAATAGCCGAGATATAGCCTTTCGAAGATTTGGATTTTGCATTTCATTAGAATACTGGTTTTCTGCACGCTATATCTCTGCTATACGGCAGCCGATCGGAGTGCGGCATGTCTTTTCGTGATCGGGAGAGTCCTGCCAATCGACTGCCATCGGAAAAGGGACATCCATTTTTTTCACGATTTTCGCAAAAATCATGATGGTTACATCATTAAATTTGCCAAAAATCGGCCTCATTTTCGTAGTCGAGATTTTGATGCCGTTCGACATTCTGGATCCTCACGGTCCTGGGAGAGTTGGTCCTTCGCCGATCGGCCCATAAATAGCCGAGATATAGCCTTTCGAAGATTTGGATTTGCGTATCACTAAAATACTGTTTTTTTCTGCACGCTATATCTCTGCTATACGGCAGCCGATCGGAGTGCGGCATGTCTTTTCGTGATCGGGAGAGTCCTGCCAATCGACTGCCATCGGAAAAAGGGACATCCATTTTTTCACGATTTTCGCAAAAAATCATGATGGTTACATCATTAAATTTGCCAAAAATCGGCCTCATTTTCGTAGTCGAGATTTTGATGCCGTTCGACAGTCTGGATCCCACGGATCCTGGGAGAGTTGGTCCTTCGCCGATTGGCCATATGAGCGAGATATAGCCTTTCGAAGATTTTTTCGATATCATTAAAATGCTGTCCTAATTTAACTCTTCCTTCATTTTGATGCTATACGGCAGGCCACACCCTCCGGTGGCTAGTTGGTCCTTCGCCGGAATACCTCTTGCGTGCCCGCTGAAATGCCCCTCCATTTATGATGGGGCATTAAACCCTTTTGGTCTTCCGGTTCATATGAGCGAGTGTGCGCTCGATGATCGTCCTGCTGCGGGGCCATAGCCATTTTTGGTGCTGTGTCGCTTATTCGACAAGGTGGCGTCCGGGACAAGGTGGGACGTCCGCTGAAGCAACCAAATCGACGGCGAAATTCTTTCACGCCCACGGAAATAATGTCAGCAATCAAACGTTGGGCTTGACGCGTAAGTTAATAGTATATATGTAATTGTGGATATATTTTAAAATATATCTTCCTTCACAGAGGACTTATGTACGCTTTGCCACAAAACGAGTCGTATCCGATTTCCCACCGCCAGACGGAGTTCTATCCAGGCATTACCGAGGCGTATTCGAGACAGACGGAGTCCTGTCCCAGCCAGACAGAATCGTATCCCAGCAGGACAGAAGCGCACGCATTGCAAGATCTGAACATAAGAAGCCATCGTCATCCCTCGATCTGGCCATCGACAACAAGGAGTCTGACTATGACAGCCAAAGGAAGAGCTACGCGGGCTACTAGACTTTAGATAGATCTCGTTGTTGTTATGTTTAATGTTTTATTTATACTAAGCTAAGTTATGATGAATAAAACTATTGAAAAATCATACTAAGCTAAGTTTTGCTGTATCCTATTGAAAAATTTTGGGGAAAATATAGCGGGGAATATTGGGGAAAAAAAATAGCAGAGAAAATTAAATATTTTTGATTGGGGAAAAAGTCTTTGATCCTTGAAAAGGACTCCATTAAATCAGGGACATTTTGTGTGTCCCAGGAAGCCATCGCACGCTCAAATCGGCCCACAAATAGCCGAGAAAACTAAAGTTGTATAGTTGGGGTTGTTGGAGTCCTTATCGAAGGACCAAGCAAATTTTTCTTATCACGGCGGGCCATGGCACGTCCAGATTGGGCCACAAATAAGGCAGAAAACAAGATATATATATCTGGGGAAAATATCCTTGATCCTTGGTCCTTGATAGGGACTCCATCAAATCAGGGATCACAGGAAGTCGTGGCACGCCCCTATCTGGCCACAAATAAGGGAGAAAACAAGATATATATATCTGGGGAAAATATCCTTGATCCTTGGTCCTTGATAAGTAATCCATCAAATCAGGGACTTTTCTCCGAACACAGGAAGCCGTCGCACGTTCCGATCGGGCCACAAATAACGGAGAAAACATCAAAACAGTTGTTGTTGTCAATTGTTGTACAATAAATTGTTGTTGTTGTACAATGAATTGTTGTTGTTGTACAACAACCCTCAACTAGCGACCGCTCAAATGGCCAAAAACGAGAATTTCAAAACTGGGATACCAGGCGAACAGAAATCAGCAGAAGGTCGCTGGATTTTTTCGAAAAAAATTTGTGTTGCATACTTTTGGGGTTTGAAAAACGGAGGGGAAAAAAAAAAATTTTTAAAAAAATCCAGCGACCTTCTGCTGATTTCTGTTCGCCTGGTATCCCAGTTTTGAAATTCTCGTTTTTGGCCATTTGAGCGGTCGCTAGTTGAGGGTTGTTGTACAACAACAACAACAACAACAATTTATTGTACAACAATTGACAACAACAACTTTTGTTGTTTTCTCCGTTATTTGTGGCCCGATCTAGACGTGCGACGGCTTCCTGTGCTCGGAGAAAAGTCCCTGATTTGATGGATTACTTATCAAGGACCAAGGATCAAGGATATTTTCCCCAGATATATATATCTTGTTTTCTCCCTTATTTGTGGCCAGATAGGGGCGTGCCACGACTTCCTGTGATCCCTGATTTGATGGAGTCCCTATCAAGGACCAAGGATCAAGGATATTTTCTCCAGATATATATATCTTGTTTTCTGCCTTATTTGTGGCCCAATCTGGACGTGCCATGGCCCGCCGTGATAAGAAAAATTTGCTTGGTCCTTCGATAAGGACTCCAACAACCCCAACTATACAACTTTAATTTTCTCGGCTATTTGTGGGCCGATTTGAGCGTGCGATGGCTTCCTGGGACATTGAAAAAATGTCCCTGATTTAATGGAGTCCTTTTCAAGGATCAAAGACTTTTTCCCCAATAAAAAAAAATATTTAATTTTTCTGCTATTTTTCCCCAATATTCCCCGCTATATTTTCCCCAAAACAGGATACAGCAAGGATGATTTTTCAATAGTTTTATTCATCAAAACTTAGCTTAGTATAAATAAATAAATAAGTGGAAAACATTTGTATAAATAAAATGAATTAAACATAAACAACAACGAGATCTATCTAAAGTCTAGTAGCCCGCGTAGCTCTTCCTTTGGCTGTCATAGTCAGACTCCTTGTTGTCGATGGCCAGATCGAGGGATGACGATGGCTTCTTATGTTCAGATCTTGCAATGCGTGCGCTTCTGTCCTGCTGGGATACGATTCTGTCTGGCTGGGACAGGACTCCGTCTGTCTCGAACACGCCTCGGTAATGCCTGGATAGAACTCCGTCTGGCGGTGGGAAATCGGATACGACTCGTTTTGTGGCAAAGCGTACATAAGTCCTCTGTGAAGGAAGATATATTTTAAAATATATCCACAATTACATATGTATATACTGATTCACTTACGCGTGTCAAAGCGGAAGCCCAGCGTTTGATTGCTGACATTATTTCCCGTGGGCGTGAACCAAGAATTTCGCCGTCGATCTCTGGTCGCTGCTTCAGCGGACGGGACGCCACCTTGTCGACTCAGCGACACAGCAGTGGAATCATGGCTATGGCCCGCAGCAGGACAGCAGTCATCGAGCGCACACTCGCTCATATGAACCGGAAGACCAAAAGGGTGATGCCCCTGGTACACAATGGAGGGCATATCGGTGACCGCGGGCACGCAAGAGGTAAAAGCTAAAATGAAGGAAGAGTTAAATTAAGTAACAGTATTTTAATGATATGCAAGTCTTCGGAAGGCTATATCTCAGGCAAATATGGCCAGATCGGAGAAGGACCGACTCTCCCAGGATCGGGAGGATCCAGACTGTCGAACGGCATCAAAATCTCGACTGCGAAAATGAGGCCGATTTTTGGCAAATTTAATGATGTAACCATCATGATTTTTTGCGAAAATCGTGAAAAAATGGATGTCCCTTTTTCCGATGGCAGTCGATTGGCAGGACTCTCCCGATCACGAAAAGACATGCCGCACTCCGATCGGCTGCCGTATAGCAGAGATATAGCGTGCAGAAAAACCAGTATTCTAATGAAATGCAAAATCCAAATCTTCGGAAGGATATATCTCAGACAAATAGGGCCAGATCGAAGAAGGACCGACTCTCCCAGGATCGCGAGGGTCCAGACTGTCGAACGGCATCAAAATCTCGACTACGAAAATGAGGCCGATTTTTGTCAAATTTAATGATGTAACCATCATGATTTTTGCGAAAATCGTGAAAAAATGGATGTCCCTTTTTTTGGCAGTCGATTGGCAGGACTCTCCCGATCACGAAAAGCATGCCGCACTCCGATCGGCTGCCGTATAGCAGCGTGGAGAAAATACCAGTATTCTAATGAAATGCAAAATCCAAATCTTCGAAAGACTATATCTCAGCTATTTATGGGCCGATCGGCGAAGGACCAAATCGCAGGACCGTGAGGATCCAGACTGTCGATCGGCATCAAAACCGACTACGAAAATGAGGCCGATTTTGGCAAATTTAATGATGTAACCATCATGATTTTTGCGAAAATCGTGAAAAATGGATGTCCCTTTTTCCGGTGGCAGTCGATTGGCAGGACTCTCCCGATCACGAAATTCTAATGAAATGCAAAATCCAAATCTTCGAAAGACTATATCTCAGCTATTTATGGGCCGATCGGCGAAGGACCAACTCTCGCAGGACCGTGAGGATCCAGAATGTCGAACGGCATCAAAATCTCGACTACGAAAAATGAGGCCGATTTTTGGCAAATTTAATGATGTAACCATCATGATTTTTGCGAAAATCGTGAAAAAATGGATGTCCCTATTTCCGATGGCAGTCGATTGGCAGGACTCTCCCGATCACGAAAAGACATGCCGCTCTCCGATCGGCTGCCGTATAGCAGAGATATAGCGTGCAGAAAAAACCAGTATTCTAATGAAATGCAAAATCCAAATCTTCGAAAGGCTATATCTCGGCTATTGATTGGCCGATCGGCGAAGGACCAACTCTCGCAGGACCGTGAGGATCCAGACTGTCGAACGGCATCAAAATCTCGACTACGAAAATGAGGCCGATTTTTGGCAAATTTAATGATGTAACCATCATGATTTTTTGCGAAAATCGTGAAAAAATGGATGTCCCTTTTTCCGATGGCAGTCGATTGGCAGGACTCTCCCGATCACGAAGAGACATGCCAAACCCCGATCGGCTGCCGTATAGCAGAGATATAGCGTGCAGAAAAAACCAGTATTCTAATGAAATGCAAAATCCAAATCTTCGAAAGGCTATATCTCAGATAAATAGGGCCAGATCGGTGAAGGACCAACTCTCCCAGGATCGTGAGGATCCAGACTGTCGAACGGCATCAAAATCTCGACTTCGAAAATGAGGCCGATTTTTGGCAAATTTAATGATGTAACCATCATGATTTTTTGCGAAAATCTTGAAAAAATGGATGTCCCTTTTCCGATGGCAGTCGATTGGCAGGACTCTCCCGATCACGAAAAGACATGCCGCACTCCGATCGGCTGCCGTATAGCAGAGATATAGCGTGCAGAAAAAACCAGTATTCTAATGAAATGCAAAATCCAAATCTTCGAAATGCTATATCTCAGATATTTATGGGCCGATCGGCGAAGGACCAACTCTCCCAGGATCGTGAGGATCCAGACTGTCGAACGGCATCAAAATCTCGACTACGAAAATGAGGCCGATTTTTGGCAAATTTAATGATGTAACCATCATGATTTTTTGCGAAAATCGTGAAAAAATGGATGTCCCTTTTTCCGATGGCAGTCGATTGGCAGGACTCTCCCGATCACGAAAAGACATGCCGCACTCCGATCGGCTGCCGTATAGCAGAGATATAGCGTGCAGAAAAAACCAGTATTTTAATGATATGCAAATCCAAATCTTCGAAAGGCTATATCTCGGCTATTTATGGGCCGATCGGCGAAGGACCAACTCTCGCAGGACCGTGAGGATCCAGACTGTCGATCGGCATCAAAATCTCGACTACGAAAATGAGGCCGATTTTTGGAAAATTTAATGATGTAACCATCATGATTTTTTGCGAAAATCGTGAAAAAATGGATGTCCCTTTTCCCGATGGCAGTCGATTGGCAGGACTCTCCCGATCACGAAAAGACATGCCAAACTCCGATCGGCTGCCGTATAGCAGAGATATAGCGTGCAGAAAAAACCAGTATTCTAATGAAATGCAAAATCCAAATCTTCGAAAGGCTATATCTCAGCTATTTATGGGCCGATCGGCGAAGGACCAACTCTCCCAGGACCGTGAGGATCCAGACTGTCGAACGGCATCAAAATCTCGACTACGAAAATGAGGCCGATTTTTTGAAAATTTAATGATGTAACCATCATGATTTTTTGCGAAAATCGTGAAAAAATGGATGTCCCTTTTTCCGATGGCAGTCGATTGGCAGGACTCTCCCGATCACGAAAAGACATGCCGCAATCCGATCGGCTGCCGTATAGCAGAGATATAGCGTGCAGAAAAACCAGTATTCTAATGAAATGCAAAAAAATCCAAATCTTCGAAAGGCTATATCTCGGCTATTTATGGGCCGATCGGCGAAGGACCAACTCTCGCAGGACCGTGAGGATCCAGACTGTCGAACGGCATCAAAATCTCGACTACGAAAATGAGGCCGATTTTTGGCAAATTTAATGATGTAACCATCATGATTTTTTGCGAAAATCGGGAAAAAATGGATGTCCCTTTTTCCGATGGCAGTCGATTGGCAGGACTCTCCCGATCACGAAAAGACATTCCACGCCCCGATCGGCTCATAAACGTCATTTGACTGGGGGTTGGAGCAAAAACAAACATTTTCTCATCGGTATATTTACGGTATATTTCGGTGTATTTCGAGTCACACCGCGGTTACACTGATTCTTTTGCCACCATGTCTAGCTCACACACCTTGCAATTTTAATACTTTTCATAGTGTTTTCCAGTATATTTAAAGACGCGTTGTGGATTCGCCCACTTGTCCAATGCACCAATGTAAAAATCGTGTTGAAATGCCATTTGTTGACCGTTTTTGCTTAAACCTTTTTCTATATTCAATTCAATAAAGATGAGAATTTAAAATTAGCCAGTCTTGTAGCAAATTGATGTTATAATCGGATAAAATGATCAGTTTAGACCCTCAGATCTTAGCTAGCTAGTTATATTCCACGGAATATCCAAAACGAGGAATGTGATGCAACTTGAATACAAATAATTCGCCAGTATATTTACGGTATATTTTGAAATTTCTGACGTAGTTTCGGTATATTTCTGAGAGTCGGACCGTATATTTTAACGATTAATCCGCGGTCACACTGACTGCAATATATTTACATTCATAAAAAATCAAAGAAAATCAAGTTTTTCAAAAAATGACTGAAGAGGCCACAATTCCCGAGCAAATAGCTGATGGAAAGAACAAAACCAATGTGCGCTGCCAGTTTTGCAACAGTTTAATGCTGAAGGCGCGCGAGGGGAGCTACAGCGAGCAGGAGGTAAGTGCCGGAACGCATCCATGATTAAGAAATTCTAATGCTTAAGCTATTCTGCCAGATAGATGTTCCGCTGATGGTGCAAAAGCAGGACAGGACGGCGGACAACCTAAACACTGAGCCCTTGAAGCACTTCTGGCTGGTGAAGGACATGCTGACGTTCGAGAACATAGGCTTCTCCCACACGGTGGATGGCAAGAAGTTTCTGGTGTGCGCCGACTGCGAACGCGGACCTGTGGGCTACCACGAGCTGAGCACAAAGCATTGTTACCTGGCCCTCAAGCGGGTGGTGCATACGGACTAAGTGGCGGACTTTGTAGCTAAGATCTCGAGGCTTCATTTATCATTGAACGCACATTGCTTTTAACTTTTAACTGTCTGCATAGGCCCATTAAAAAGTGTGTATTATATATCAGTGCATGTTGTAAGAAGTGCCGCAGAAGAGCTCTTGAATATATGTATTAACACTGCATTTTAAGCAATCCCTGGCCTGGGCAACACAGAAAGGCACTTAGTTTTTGTATTCATATTTATTGTTTTTCACTTTAAACATTTTACAATTTTATTGCATTATAAATATTGCATTTTTAGAGGAGATTCTTTCTTAATTAACTAAAAAATTGTCACTATAAACTGTTATTTTGCTATTTTGAACTAAAAATGATGTATTTGTTGCTTTGGTTGGTTTCTGTAACGTTTAACATACATTTATTTTATTATTTTTATTTTCTTGCATTTATCTCTACAATGGACAAAACTTTTGCACATTTGCATTCGTTCTACTACTTGGATGTGGATGTCCCATAATTTTGGTTCCTTTTTTATGTGGGATGTGGGATGTGGGGATGCCTCTAGCCGGGAGGTGGCTCCATTGTGGGTTTGGTGTCGGTGTCCTCCTATTCCTCCTCCTCCTCCTATGCGGTAGATGAATCGATTCTCAAAGTTTTCCGTTTTTGGCAGTTGGTTACAACAACGAGTGTTTTTTTTTTTTTTTCGTTTGGGTAGTGCGTTAGATGGGGGCGTGGTTTTCGCTTGGCCTCTGGCTGTGTGGTGTCCTTCAAGCGTGTTTCAACTATTCTAGGAATGGTTATGGTTTTGGGTTTAGGGGATTTTCCTTTCTTGATTCTTACTTTAGCTTCTTTTCTAATTATACTATAAAGTGTGTGTTTAATGCTTTTTCACGGCTTTTGCTGCCATTTAAATAATTTTTCGTTTGTTTAGCGGTTTAATTTTTTAGAAATTTCTTTAGATTTTCTTCCATTTTTGTTGGTTTTTGTTTTGTTAATTTTAAGTCTTATGAAAATAAAAATAGAGAAACTTAGACAAAGAGTGTTAACATTTATAGTTTATGTACTACTGTTAGTTTGGGGGCCTCCTTTGACTTTTATTTCGTTTGGTTTAACTGGATTTCTTTAAATACTTTTTAACTGCGGTAGGTTTTAGTTTTTATCGTTATATTATACTCGTATTCTCGTACATTAGTTTCAAAATTCATACTGTGTAAAATAGATTTGAACGATTATATTGGCCAAATGTAACATGATCTCTTTTTGTTTTTTATATACATTTACAACTTAAGCAATTCTCTCGTTTATTAAATGTTTCGTATAAAGCTTTTTACGGTTCTCCATTCAAAAAATGTTACAAAATCATGCTGGGACAGAGCTGCAAATGATACAGATATACCAGTGGATATTAGATATGATTGTGATTCCTGTCCTCGTGAACTTTTTTCGGTTCTTACCAAGCTCTGTGGCAGCTCTCTACGTGTGGACCATCTTGATGGGAGGGTGAGAGGGTAAAGCGGCAACGGGTTTCACAGAAGTGTCACAGAAGTTAAAGAGAGTCAGCAACAATACGAAAACAAAAAACATTTGGTTGGATGATGAATCGACGAAAAAACAAACCAAAAAAACACAACTGAGGCGGCTCCTCGCGTCTCCTACGGCCTAACGGTCCTAACGCTGCAGCCACTGGAAGGCGCCCAGCAGGAGACCCACCATGGCCACCACACCCACCGTGGAGGCACTCATCGTGGCAGCGCCATTGCAATTGTCCGTATCACAGGAGCAGACCACCTGGCGTCCGCCAAAGCCGGCACG
Organism: Drosophila lowei; assembly: GCA_008121275.1. Lineage (NCBI taxonomy): Eukaryota > Metazoa > Arthropoda > Insecta > Diptera > Drosophilidae > Drosophila > Drosophila lowei. Next base: position 26,026,990 of record CM017779.1, read on the forward strand.
CGAATAGCAATAGTTGGTCGAGGTCTGGTTCTGATATCCGCAGGTCCGTATCACGCGGCTATCTGGGGGCACTGCAACAAAACAACAACAACAACAACAAAAGACTCCCAATTAAATGTTCTTCAGTTTCGCTGTACTTTCTATACGTACGGCTGTTCACAGAGAACTCAATGATCTGTGTGATCTTGCGACAATAGGTGGGTATCCCCTTGCCACGAGATGAGTACTGCTCATCGCAGTCCTTTAGCAAGTTCTCTGGCGGTATGTCCAGTGCACAGTTGGCATCTTTATGGCTATTGCAGACAAAGCATTTGATGGCATAGCCTGGAAAAAGAGTAACGAACGGGTGGATATAGTGGTTGTAGGGGCTATAAAGGATGGGATCTGTTCCTCTCTGTTCAAAAGGTACCCTTCACTGATGTCATTCAATTAAGACACAACCTTTCTTCTACTTTCCTTTGGCACACAATTGATTTGATGTCCATAATTGCATTTATGCATCCTGTTTGGAAAATTTCCCTTTCCTATTAGCGAATGGCACCCATATACCTTTGCTAATACAATATTCCTCCTTTGCTGGGAATATTGCCTTCTGGTGGCACTCAGTGTTCCACTTAATTGACCACAAAGCAACCAAGTTAATGCCAATTAGAAATTTTCCATTCCTAGCATACGTTTAACCTTAATAGTTTGATAAAAAAAGCAGAGAAAATAATAGCAAAAAGCATATAAACAAATATCAGACGTTGTCAGGGCAAATGATACACACAGCAAAGATTCTTCTATATAAAGAGATCTTTATAGTACTTTTGATGGCTGTGTTGCTGCCTTAGCTAAATTGAATTTAAGGTCGTGCGCGACACGAGATTCGCATTATTTAATCTTCCGAATATACAGATCCAAAATGTTGGCTCTACTGCTCTCTACAGTGCCCTCTCCATCTACAATGATGCAACTTGTGATGCGCTTTTGCCTCACACTGTGTGCCAAAAATGGCACAATGGCACGGAAACGGTTGAGATGCCAGTGATGGAAGCGACGCCTCCATTAGTGCCATACTGCGAGTCTCTTCAGAGGCGATTGCTAATTGAAACCACAGCAGACATTGTTAATGGACTCCAATAACTTTGCTACTCCTCCTCCACATCCTCCTACTACTATACTTCTCACCCAATCTGGGTTACATAAGCAAAGTGGCCAGTCATAGCGGAATAATGCCTGCTTTTAGGCAGTGCAGCTGATGGGCGAACAATAGAAAAGAAAGTAGTAGAAGGAGCACACACTCTGTGGGCTATAAGGAGTCTTTTGTATTAGAAGTGCATTGATTCTAAGGGGTAGGAGGATGAGCTAAAGGGTTGTCTATTTGTTTGATTGAATGAGTGAGTCTCTGAAACATCAATGAATAAGCCCAGAACGTGTATTTCTGACTACATCTATTAGAGCTCCAAGTCTCTATCAACTTTATTCATAGCATCTATCTCTACTCTATTGTAATTAATACTTTGAGAACCTCTCGAACGAAGATAGCATCATGCAATCCATGCAATACAATTTGTATGACTTTAATGACTGAAATCCTGAATGAACCATTGGCAATCAATTCAATCAAATCAATCCATCAATTAATCAATTAAATACCCTAAAATGGAACATTTTGTATAGATTTTCAGACAGCACAGGCATTTCCCGTCCATTAAAAATTCATTTAGAAATTTTCTTGCCATAAAAGCTTTAAAAGTTTCCACTGTTTGCACTGTTAGTCATGACAAATTAAGGTTTGTTATAGTTTATAAATAGCCATAGATGCAATTGCATTGATTGCATTGCACATATAGTATACTCGAACGAATATGTATCCATATTTTTGGGTATAACCAAGAATGAGGGATCTATTGGGTTGTTTACAAAACACACAGATTTCCGCTTTCTTCGATATGACTTGAAGATTCCCTTTATGTAAGAAGACTTTGGGGATATGGGATTACTGCATTTGGCCCCTGGCCGGACTCTTGGCCAAATAGAGTGCGCATGTCCTACATTATACTTGCACACACATATACACATGTCGACACAGGAAAACGGGGGGAAAATTTGATCCACTTTTGAAAAAAGAAGGCAGGAAGAGCCAACGGAAATGTAGAGTAATTAGGCCTGTCATTTGAGTTCTTTTAATGATAGTTTGGGAGGACTTTACAACTTGTATCCAGAGATTAAGGTGTCAAATTTTGGTGGGGTGTCAGGACAACAACCCTTAAAGACAATGCCCTAGCTTCTTTTTGGAGGAAAAAGCTGTGTGCTGCGAAAGAGAGCCGCCAACAAATGAAGTAGAGAAAAAAGTTCGGTTTTTGGCCAGGGCTTTGAGAGGAAAGAGAGAGAGACGAGACTCACTGAAAGGAACCTTACACACGATACACGATATATGTATCTATTGGAATGCAAAAATGCTCTTACTACTCGGAAGGGGAGTGTGCGTGCCTGTCGTGTCGGGGTGTGTGTGATGTGATGTGATGGACAAAAAGGCGCCATGGCGGCCGGCTTAGCTACTCCTTGGTGGCGTCAAGACGGCGCCACGAGCTCTCCCCAATTCATTGCCCCCACCCAAAGGTCTCTCTTTCTCTCTCTCTCTATCTCTATCGCTCTCTGCGGCAGAGTGAATCGCTTATTATGTAATCGTAATCGCGATGTAAGGGCTTCCGCTGGCCATGGTGTTATCTGCTCTACGAACAAGGTGGAGGATGGTATGGTTTTTGTGGGAGTGTTCCATTGGTTATGGTATCCTTTTACCTTGCTGCACGGCTACGGCCAGAATCAGCGCACTAATCACATAGATGTACTGCATTTTTGTTTGATTCTTTATTTAATTGTTGTCGATTCTACGATGATGATGATGCTCTTCCAATTGATACACACAGCCAGAAGGGACGTGACGCGCTTCGACTCGGAACTCGACTATTTAGTTGTGGGCACAAAGTAATTTAGCAAAATTGATTCGTTCGTTCTTTTCTCTTTTTTTGTTCAATTGAGCTTCAGATTCGACTCAATTCACGGCTCCTGATGCTATCTCTACACACAAAACGATTGTATTAAATGATTTTCCCTGCTGAAACTTGTGCAAAACAAGCGCTCACGGCGCACACGGCAAACGCTGACAAACGGTTGACAAACGACTGGGCGAATCCGGCAGCAGGCAGCTCCACACGACAAATGTAGCACGAATGATTCGTTTCGTATGTGGAGGCAGCGGGCAGCTGGAGCTGTAGTCGTAGCTGTAGATGGAGACCGACCCCATCTAGCCCCAAAGCTTTCGCGGAGAGCTTTTTGAGTGCGCGACGCGGCGCTGCGTCCTCTTTCTTTCGGTTTTGAGTGTGTGGCTGCTGCACAGGGAAGGCAGGGAAGGAGCCGAGCCCCGAAAGAGCCGCGAGTGCAAATGGTTTTGGGGCTACACTGACCAGCATGGGTAGGGGTTATGGAATACATTTTTCAGCCCAGATAAATAACCTAAATTTCATTTATAACCGAAATTGTATGCATTATATTTTATATACTATTTGAAATCATACTTTTCTGTCTGCATACATACATATGTATATAAGTGTCTCCTCACTTGAAAAGTGATTTCCTTTAACAAAAGACTGTAAAACGTTTCAAGGAAAACTTTCCTAAGAAACTACTTAGTATTATTGGTATATTTTGTATTATTATAGAAAGGAATACTCTCTTGGAACCACAAAGATCTTCCTAGAAAAACCCAGAATTCCTTCTCATTGATGCCCCCATTCTCGTTTTCCCACTCCACCACATTTTCTTATTCATAATTTTCGTTCAAATAAGTCCTAATTAATTCTAATTTTGCAGCTTACTTTGCCGAGAGACGCTCAAGTAATTTCAGCCTGCAATTAAGCAAAGTGACTGCACTGAACCCCATGGCCTAACCCTGAGCGCCACTTCAACCAGCCGTCCAGACACTTAATCAAGAGGCACACGTGAATGGCCCAAGATCTCATATAAGTATGCACTATACGTACGTGTAAATGATCGTGTACGGTCATAAGCTAAGCATAAATCAGCCTAGTGCATTAATTAAGCGTAATCGCAGGCTTCCTCTTCGAGCTTATCAAAAAGTCTCACAAATTGTGGCCCCAAGTCGCTGGCCAATTGAATTAGGGGGGTCTCACTCGTTCTCACTTTATCAGCTTATTCTTATTTTTGCGGAGCATTTTGGCTTGGGCTCTGCCCGCCTTTGTGCCCCAATCAGCGCGAAAATTAAAGAAGCCATGGGGAGATTGATTCAGGGGTTTGCCCTTTGGGAGTACAGTAGTTCTCCTTGAGATCTCTTCTCACTTCTCACTCTTTTTTTTTGTCACTCTCCTCCAATTGATGCTGTAGCTATAAATAGATGTACATATAGTGGGAAGCAGTTTTGTCTTAGGGTTAAAGTACGTATAGCCCATTAAGGGGCTGCTCCTAGACGGCTCGTACGCGATTTTTATGAAATTTTGATATGTTGGCCTTGAAGAAAGTTGATAGAAAGACAAAAAATCCATTGGGTATTTATGATATCGCTGTTAATTCTGGAATGCTGGAATATTGCTGTTTGCAAATTTTTCTTGTAAAAATTAGCTGTTTGGATATCTTTCACCTGGTTTGTGCGAAAATTCTTAGTTTATCATTTCCATGGGTATTTAAATACCCAACGGACCCGAATTCTCAAAGTACATCAAAAGAAAGCTTTCTAAGCACATTCTAAGCTTTCTAATCTAAAGCTTTCAATCAGTGAAACCCGACTAAACTTAGAAAATACTGGGTTAAGTTTATACTGGGTTTTTGTGTTGGGAAAAAAGTTCCCCTTTTTTTGAACAGCCCAAATTTTGTTCCCTCTCATTTGAATTGGTTTATTTTGTTAAGGGGAAGCCCATTAATTTTATTTTTTTTGTACAATTAATCTGGAAATTAAGTGCGACACATGCTCGGGCAGCAATGAAGGGGGAGGGTAGGGTCGTTACCTCTCCAGACAGGCAGACAAGCAGACAAGCACTTGGCTGATTCAAATTCAAACCAAACCGGTTCCAACAAACAAGAATCTGTTTTCATAATTCGAATCCAAAGTCTGACCCACCAATAACGCAATACAATTTTGTGTGTGTTTCAGTACTTAGAGAACAGCTGATTCCATGGATCGATGCGATCTCAATGCCATTTGCCCCAAAGCCAATGACAACGCAACACTTTTTCTAGAATTTAGTTACACGTTCGATTTGCATGCGTTTGGTTCCGCTTACTGTCTACTGTCAGTTGAGGTATTCGCTATTTGAGTGTTTCAAAAGTATTTATTGTGAGTAAAAAAAATAATAAGGAATATTTGAACATTCTTCGAATAAACTAATTAATAAATGTACATCCAATGGATGACCTTGCCTTGAAAGAGCATTTTATATTTGAATGATTTACTATTAAATTTAATAATTTTCACTCTTTGATCTAGTCTTTTATGGCTAGTTTTTGGAAGGGATCATTCTTTAAATCCACCCTTTTCTTATACACTTTTCAAATTTCCTCAATTTCCTTTCACTTTCCATGATTTCAAACCAATTTTCCACTCTTTTATGGCCAAACAATCACGTCATGAGTCCAAGCGCTTTACCTGTGAACCGCTTCGAACTGGCTAAAACCGGCGACTGAGTCGGTTGACCACGGATCTCATTTCGTTGGGCACCGCAGCAGAGTGGAAAATTTCAAATTTACATAGTTGCATGGCTTGCAGAATGGGAAACCGAAATGAATGAATAAAGAACCGAAGAAAAATGAATTAAATTGAATGTTAAGAGGCACTTGCAGCGGAGACTCAAGAAAATGTTATTGTGAAACTGAAACCGCCCTGAACTAGGACAGATGATAAGCCAGCCGTGTACTCCGCACTCTCTGAATCTCAATCACTCTGGCATCTATCTCTTTAATGTTTTCCTCAATTAAGAATCAGAGTCTTGATGTCTGGCACTAGACCAAACCAACACAACTGAGTTTTTGGAGGTAAATACCAGTTTTAACTAATCCCCAAAGCTGATAAGAGGGCGGGAAAAACATATAGAGAACAGCACTGTTTTGGAGCGACCTCCGGAAGAAGCAACGTTCTCTAGAAGGTCTGTGCCTGGGATTCTCCTAATAAAACAATCAACAAGAAATGGGGACTCACCTGCTAATTATTTTGGGGTGGGAGGGAACCATTCGGAAGCAGGTATTCAAATGGGGTTAATGTCGGCTAATGAGATGTCATTTTGGTTAAGCAAAGTCTTTTGTTGTCTGGGTACCAGTGACGTCACAGCGGTTTGAACCGGTTAGAGGCGGCAGACAGCCGGCTTCGATTTGGATTCCATATTGTTTTGTTTCTCGGCTAAGAACCAAGCAGAAACCAACTGAAGCCGGACCTTATCAATGCACTTACCTTGTAACATCATCTCTCTCTCTCTCTCGCGGAGAGATCTCTTCCCCATCTTTCAATGCAAAAGGGGCTTCAAGACCCCGACCCGACCCCGAGCAGACGATCGTGTGACGGAAGTTTTTCTTATTTGCTGCCGCCTGTGGGGCGTTTCATTCTCTCCCGCAATCTCTCTCTCTCTCTCTCTCTCTGATTCTCTCATTTTCTCTCTCTGGCTGAGCTGAGTCTTTTTGAAAAATCAACCTTTTTTGAAATATTGAATACGAGTTTTCAGATTCATCTCGACGGTGACCGCGTCAAGTTCCCCATTCGCCAGTCGCTCTTTAAATTCGACATACATATAATAATCTTTACATCAATCCGATTGTGTGTGAATAATTGCGTGTTTTGTAATATTACTTATGAATATACATATATACAAACATTGTGGAAGTTTATCAAATTGATTTGTTGAAGGTGAATAAACTTATATACCTACATTTTTATGTGTGAAAAGAATTAAGGAAATGGGAAATATCAAGAATGTTATTTATGAAATAAGTGTGTGGAATTATGTAGATGATTTGCAAGAACAAAGCTAAAATATGCGTGGTTAAAGTCTCCAAGAAGTATTCCTCTGTTACAAGATTCCAAAAAATAATTTTTATTACAATTTTATACGAAGAAATGTTTCTATTAATTATGATTTAATTTTATTAAGTGTAAACGTTAAAACGATTGTGTTTTAAGAGCAATTTCTATATATATGGAGTATTCTAAAAAAAACATTGGAAACAGTTATCTCAGCTTTAAGGAAAAATTCTAAATCTGTTAAAATTTCGACTTCAACGATTTCAAGGAAATGTTTTAGTAGAAACTATTTGTTTTTTAGATGAACAAATTTCCTCCTCCACTTTTGACCTAATTTAAATAAAAGCAAAATTCTACAAATTCCACATGCACCTTCATTTACATATTTACTTTATAGAGTATATAGAAAATCTAAAACAAATAAAGCAGCTTTTGTGAAATATTAGCACTTGTCACGTTGAGGGGCCACGCTTTCATACCGGTTTACAAAAGTGTAAATAAAAACAGCATACACTAAATTATAGATTATAGAAATGCTAAAATGCTAATGAAAAGACCTCCGGAGCTGCTTTCTGCGCTAATCAAATTACAAACAGATAAATATAATAGATTTTCCGTCTGTTTCAGCCTCAAGGTTGGATAAGCCACAGATAGGATTAACCTCAGATTGGAGATCAAGTTCGCAGATCCGACACATCCCAGAAACATTTCAGGAAAAACAACCGCAGAAATGTCAACGACGCTCCTCGCCTACGCCGTGTGCATTGGATTGATCGTCAATCTCTTATCAGGTGAATATATAGTACATATTTAATCCATAGTATATGCCTTACATGTATGTTTAATCAGGTTGGGTCTAGTACAGTCTCTAGAGAGATATTGGGGGTGGCGGTGGCGGAATTTGCCAGCTGCCTTCTGTTCATTAATCACATTAAAGCCACATCCAATTTGCCCAAATACAACAAATACAAGCAAATTGAGTTGTTCTTTGCTTTGTATTAGGCAAATTGATTAGTTTTTATTTTAGCGAATTGATTGAGGGCTTTCTTTGAGTCTTAAATCAAATGAAATGAACCGCATCTCGTCAGGCAGTCGGACGCGCTGATGTGGAAACCCATGCCAAACACTTTTCACTTTGTTGTGTGGGTGTTGTCTGTGAGTCACCTAAACGGATTGCCTTTGCAATGGAAAACGGAAACCAAACTTCACAAATTTAATTGATTTACCAAAAATGGAAGAAATCCTGCTCTCCTCTTGATAAATGGACGAAAAATGTCTTTCCTTTCTCTGGCAAAATATAAGTGAAAATTGAGCTGCAGCTGCAATCAAGTGGAAGCCATAATTGAGGTAGTAGTCATCCCAAATGATGAATGGCTAACCAATATTTGATCATTGATATGGGTAGGTGTTAGATAGATAGGTGTGTAGGTGGTTATGCGGTTATGTGGGTTTTAGTAGAGGATAGATACCGTGAGACAAGTGGAAAACCTTTTTAAAATGCTCCTATTTGTTTGGGATGCGATGGAGAAGATAACGAATAAGCCATTGGACAAACGATTAGTTAGACAAGCAGGCAATAAACCTAAAAAACTATTATCTTTTTAAAAATTGTTAAATCTGTTTTTGTTAAACAAAAGAGGAAGAATGCTTTCGTCACTCAAATTCGAGCTAAAGGAGCTTAAGTGTATTCCAGTAGACTACGTTTAGTCTTCTATCCATCATATATATAAATTTCTGCATATTTCATTTAACTGTCTTTCCATCAGTACGTTTTTCGAGCCTTCTATTCATCAATCTATCTATCAATACACACATACGAGTACATCTATCTACTTGTGCAGCTATCTTTATATCTATCCAACATTCTAGGTGTATTTTGTTACCTACATGTATGTTTATGTATGTTTCATGCTATCTATATTTATAGCCATACATATTCCTATCCATCTATAATTCTATAAAGCTAAAGCTATGCATCTGTTCCCATTTTGGCACCATCTCCAGCTATAAAATTCTATTCTATTTCACCCACTCCGAGTATACGTACATGCAAATCTCTCTCGGCAAATTGATTGTCCAAGCAAAGTTCCAGCTCGCACTCACCTGCTAAGGGAATGTTTGAATGGCGTTAAATTATATTGAAACTGTTTGTACGCGAACATATATACGGCTATAATCGGTAATGCAAATATGCACGTTTATGGGCATACCAGCGGCAAGTAAATGCCACTTTCCCAGCTGGCAGTCCCTGCCCTGCCCTGCCCCCTTTCCAAGGCAAAGAGCACCGCGATTCAAGAGCGCGTTTCATTAGCGTACGATTGTCAGGCGCAAAGTTGCAACAAAGGCAACAGTTGTGCGGTGCATGGAGAGTGAAAGAGGGGGCCACAGATATCACGCTTGAGTGCTCCAACCAGCCCCTTGCCCTGATACACCCGCCCCTCTCTTTTCAGCTCAAGTTCAAGTTTGCTGAAAGCCGCATGAATATGCAGCAAAAGTAAAATGCAAATGAAAATAGTAAAATGCAAATTCCGAATCAGATTTCAAATACCAAATGTAACTCGAGACTGAAACTGCCACTGCCACTGCCACCGCAGATTTTTATGGCAGGTGACTTTTTATTACACAATGTTTGTATGTGTTTTTATTTGTCTTAATTACCAAAAAAAATAGGGGCACGTGAGTGGCTTACGAGGCGTCTAATTTCCCCCGTTTTCACTGCCCTATGCCGCCTCTATGCAAAAAGTTGCTCATACGCCTCACTAAACGCTCGACATTTGTAATCCTGACAGGTTCAGGCATACGAGTATTTCAAAATTTACAAGTACAATATCGGAGACCACTATTACTTCTGTCTGCCTTTGTTTTGCTACAAATGTCCTTGCCCTTTGGCGTGGAAGTGTTTTCTTTGGGAAAGTACTATCCGAAATACCCTTTTTAATGATGAAATATAGGTTTTCTTTATAGGGTGTTTAAGCTGAATCCGAAACTAAAGAAGGGTATAAGCGGGTTTTAGAAATCATATTGAATATGGGTAGAAAAATGGTAATCAGTAAGGTACGAAACGTCACTAAAGATTAGTCGAAAGCTGGCTCTAGAGATACGACTGCTATTTAAGCGACTAGAACATAAATTAATTTGAAGATAAAACAAAAGATATGAATGTATACGTATAATAGGATAAGGCACATTATATTTTATTAGACCAAAGACTTAACTTATAAAGATTTGAGCTTTCAAAATTTAAATTATTTTCCTTTGGGATTATCATACTGAAATGAGATTCAAAAGAGTTCATATTGGACTAGCAAAGCTACAGAAATGCGTATCATAAAGATTCGACTTAATCAAATTAGATATGATATCCGAGATATCATTTATAGTTCCCAGTAAGGGCTACCACACTTCGCTGCTGCTCTGCCATCAACCGAAGGCAAGCCAAGTTTTTTGTACGCCTCTCGACGTCTCGCGTGCCAGCAGTTGGATATGTTTCGGCATTTACGAGTATTTTTTGCTGTGCCCCCAAAGCAGTTGACATGCAATTATTCAGGTTACTGCAGCACGTTGACGGGGGGCTACGTTTGAGAGTCGGTTTGTCAGGGGCTGACATAGTGGCTGACAAGGCCTGGGACTAGGGCGGAGGCGGGGACGATGGCTAATAAAATAATTTACTGTCAAAGTGTCGGGGAGTTTGAAAAGGGCGAATCGCGGCATTTGAATGCCGCTAGACATTAGAGGTTGCAAATATCCAATTAATTTGTCTTCTTCTACGATTTCAGTGGACGCCCTGCGATGCCATCAGTGCAACTCCCATTCGAACGAGGACTGCGCCAGTTTGCTGGTTAATACACCACGCGCCCAGCGTGATGACCAGTTTCTGAAGGACTGTGCACCCCGTGGTGAGAAGGAGGCCTTCTGCCGCAAGACGGTCCTGAAGTTCGAGGTGAACGGAGAGCACCGCATCGAGCGGGGCTGCGGCTGGATCGAGGAGAAGATGCAGAATGCCTGCTTCACTGCCGACAACGAGGGATACAAGCAGACCATATGCACCTGCAGCCACGAGGGCTGCAATGGAGCCACCTCCCTCCTGGGGGCACAGTACACTCTGGCAGCCACTGCCATCAGTCTGCTCATCGTCAGCCTCATCAGAAACTAACCTTAGGCCAACCATTCATCCGAAACGTAGGCGCCTGTAACCCCAAAAGTACGAGTACCTTATGTTTTTTCAGTTATGCCATATAAGTAATGTTATGTCTACATCTTCCGAGGGGACAGGCGCACCCATCTGTCCGGCAACTGTTTCGCGCTTAGTTCTGTATTTCTATTTAATTTCTATGAAAATATAAGCCTTACATTTAACAAAAATATCCCTAGAGCCCGTTCCAACTTTCGTTTGCTTACTTTTCATTTGGAGCTTAAAATTTCAGCTGGATTCTGCAGCTTTAATCCTTGGACCAGACCACTTGCGCTGGATGTGCAGGATGGGTGGATGTTTTGATAGCCTCAACCTCGTGCTTTGAGCTGTTATTGCTTCCTGCGTTGGCCAATCCCCATCGCCATCCCCATCCCTCTGCCCTGCCCTGCCATATTTCTCCACTTGCAAATTGTTTAAGCCGTCGGAAAGAAAGTGGATAAAATAGGTTAACTTCAACGGAAATGAGATTAAAGCAGTACAAAGATTATGTTTATAATATCAGGCTACAAGAAGATTAACTATTAATGTTAAATCTAAATAAAACAGAGAAGAAACGTGGCTACTTGCAGATTTTTCCTTCTACAAGTGTACAGATAGACTCCATCTTAAATTAGTTCCTTCCATCTACAAAACACATTCAAATCCTTAAATCTGGTACATTTTCATTGCCATATTCATAAGCGTTTCATCTGCACTCAACATTGATTCTCTCACAGACCCACAACATATCGTAATCCTTTTATACTGAAGCACTCTGCCGAAAATCGTTAATTACTCTGTCCGACCAAATGGCTGTCCTCGATGTATGCCTAAAACCTATAATCGTTTCCCTGCAGCAATTCAATTATTTATGTTTAGCACTTAAATCACTTTGACATCGACTGAGAGAACTTTCATTTTGGCCGAAATCCGAAATTTATGCGTTAAAAGGGAATGCGGGGAGAAGGGGCTCTTGGCAGCCGGCTGTGCAAAATGTTGCGGCAATTATATAAAATCGAAATTTTCATATGGAAAAGGCAGTGGGAGGAACGCATGAATTGACCAAGGACTCGCCTACACTCTATTCATTTGGGTGTGTCTGTCGCCCCGTCCATCGCTTTGATAGTAGCTGCTGCCAAAATGTCTGCAGAAATTGCTTGGATGTGTGGCCAAAAGCAGAGACCAAAGTCAGTGTCTACGCAGGCCAAAAATAATAGGGCAACTTTGTTAGTTTTATTGTTGAGGCTGGGGAGGATGGGCAGCGGGAACAACCCTGACGACATGTTGGCCCATTAAGTCAAGCACAGAAACCCACTGACTGGTGGCTTTTTTTTTGCTGTGAACAGTAACTTTAATGCGCTGGCAGTTGTTGTTTGTCTTACCACAGACACAGATATACAGGATATACACTGTCACAGATATACAGGGTACTCTGTCTCACAGAAGGCTACTACACTCACAGATACATCCACAGAGCTACAGATACAGATACAAATGCTAAGACGACCTACATGCGTTACATTTTGTGTTCTGTCGTCGCCAGTTCAAATAGTTCTGCAGCTTTTGTCTATGGGTGCGTTCTGTCGCCAGTGTGGCGCCCCTGGCCACAGCAACAGCATCCGCAAAGCATGCCATGCCCCATCATCCGCCATCCGCCATCCGCTGTGGCCCCACGCCATCCCAAAACCCAACCCATGCTCGACCCTGCCCCAGCCTTGTCTCATGTCTGTGTTCAGTCGCTGGCTTCCTTTTATTTTTGTGGACAGCTTGGCGCCAACATAAAAAACATTGATTTTGAATTCACAGAGCGCCCTCGGGCCAAAAAAATATTGCTCAAATCATTTATTACTGTTGTTGAAGAGCGTATTCAGCATCTGCTTAATTATTTAAGCCAAGTTTTCTAGAGCAAGGAGTGTTTTTTTTCCAAAAACCTAATTATAGAAATCGAAAGAAAGTTTTCAGTTATAATTTGATTGGCAAGGGTGTTATAAATGTGACTTCCTATGTTTTCGACTATCATTTATCATGATAATTCCGATCACAAGAAGGTAAGGCACGGCTCAGAAACCCCCACATATAGCGGTTAGCAACACATAAACTATAGATTTGAATTGTTTTATGCCTATTGAATTTTGCTACATGGTTTCTACATACAAATGTAGAGAGACATACAAGAGATAGAGACACCGAACGTCAAAATACGTCATCATTTTTGGACAAGTTTGACAGTTGATCGCCGTAGACTGCAAGTTATTTTTATTAGTCCGTTTAAAATTATCAACATTTCGATGCACATCACGAATTTGGATTGAATATTGGAGTAGAAGATGACCATCAAATCAACAAATCCACAAATTCTACAAGCATTTTACATGCATTTTACATATTACTTATTGACATTTATGGCCCGCTACCTTCATGTTGCATACTTTCAGGCATACAACTTTTGGCGAAAACAATTATTGAGGAAAATACGCATACGCGGTGTTTACGAAACGAAAACATTTCTTCACCCTAAGTTGAAAGTTTTCTTCCTTTTTGTTTTCTCTGTGAACGTGTAAATATGAGTGCAATGCCATCATCATAATATTGTGCGAGTAGGAATTTCCATAATCAAAGTTGTTCTCAGCTTTGTTTCCAGACACTTCTGAAGAGGTAATTGTCTGTGAAATCAGATGGCTTTTTTATGTGGTGGAACAACCAAAATTTGCTTGGAATAAATTTAATATAATTTTGAAGTTATTTTTGTTTTCAAATTTTGAGAGAGCTTTCTCTAAAATTATTTAATGAAATATCCAGATTAAATTTGATTAAAAACATTCTGCAAATGCTAGCTTAATGCTTCTAAAAAACAAGAGTTATCCTACTAAGAGAAGACCTTGAGAGTTTCCCAAAGCTTACCATCTCCGGGGTATATTCAAGTTGTTGTATTGCCTATTTCTACATATTATACATGTATTTTGTTTTGTTTCCTAATACCATTAACGCGATATCCTATCCAAGAACGTCTTTCACTTTCTAATGACGTTAAAATCTCAACAAAGTTTTCGTTGTGCTCGCATACAATCTGTCTCTGGCATTCGTTAGCATTTTAGAGCGACTCGCAGATTTCTTATGTTAATCAGTTGGATGATTTATATGTGGCTTTGCGTACTGCAAAAGAACATAAATATTTTTATTGTTGCACGCTCGAAGGGAGTCACGTTCCGACCATGACGTATACGCAATCCGTAGGAGATATTTTCACATGCCGCCTAGGATATTTTGTATTTACCACGCCCTCAACCGAAAGGCTGATTGTTGGAGATGGCGATGATGATTCTGCCACTGCTGCTCCTGCATTCTAGGGCACGTGCAGAGAGAGACACCCACAAATTGCTGTCATAGTTCTCCCCGGGTGCTTCCACTTCCGCTACGTGCTCAGTCAGCTCATTGACCTGTAAATTGTAAAAGGCAAGTGGGAGAAGGAAATTCTTTTCCCTCTTTTACCAGCTTTTGTTCTCTGCTTTCCGTTAGGGTCTACCTGAAGCCGCTGCTCGAATTGCACTGAAATTGCAGTCAAGTGCAAGTGATTGCTGGAAAAAATTACATACTTTGTGCATTGTTTGCCTGTTAAATTGATTTTATGTGCTTTGCATTCTGCAGATGATCCCAAAAGGGATTATGGCAGGGCGGGGCGGGGTCTGCCTCTTCGTTACTGTGAAAGTGATTTGTGGAACTTGGTTTTCTATGCGAAAAACAACGTTTATAGATGAAGTACTTATAATATTTTCCCATATAAAATGTTTTCTCGTCATATTTTCCATTTCTCTAGGTTACTTTTATGTCTTGTACTAACTTTTCCTTTGAAAGTTATTTATGTGCCATAAAATGATCAAAGCTATCCAAACGTATATCACATAAAGCTTATTTAAATAAGTTATTCAACACAAAATGTATTTAGGTTTTAGTTTAAGGAAATTGAATCCCAAATCAGCCATTAAATATACCCATAAAATACCTCCTCTATCAGAGTATATAGTGCAGAATAGTCCCCGTGAGTAGGGGATGGGTATCCATTGTGAAAGAAATTTTTATGTCTTGACTCTCCTTGCAACCCCAGCATTTGCAAGCGCATTTGTAGCGATTGATTCGCCCTGAAGCTGCAGATATGGCCAACGATAAAGTTTTATGTTTATTGCCGGCTATAGAGGTGGCTTGTCGCTGTCCTTGGTCAATGCCAGGGCCAGAGCCAGTGGCAGTTAATTAGCTTCTGGAGAGTGCTGCCAGCAGCAGCAGCCACGCGTGTACCTCAGTGCGTATACGTAATAAAACTCAATTAAACCAGAGTCAACAGAGAGGCAGAGACTGCCGTTTACTGACGTTCTCTGCAGAATCTTTTATAGAACTGACATTTACCGACGTTCTGTTCGAGGATGTTCCATTAGCAACGTTGCTCCTTTTATTGAGCTTCGGTGGATTGTCGGAGATACTTAAACCGTAAATATTTGATAGCTGCGGCTGCACAGGAAAAAAGTTTTTCAATTAGCATGCCAGGCGAAAAATTTCAACTAATTAAAGGCCATTTTGTGGGCGGAGGCGAAACAACTTTTGACCCGCAAAATGTTGTTACACATTTTCTTCATTTTTTTGGCAAGACAAAATTTATGGGCAGGCAAGGGCATGAAAATAAAAGCACGCTTTACGATGTGCACGGTTCGATGCAAAAGATAAGCAGGTTGTAAACGAAAGTCGAGTCGGGGCTATATGTTGGATATGGAGCGCTGGAGAGAGCGTTGCAAAAATGTGTCAAGCTGTAAAAATCGGAAACATAATTTATGGCTGCCTCTAGCGGCATGCCATGCATGACCTTTGGCCAAAGAAAGCACAATAACAGGGCAGAGCTAACCACAACCCAGTCTTGGAGAAAAGAATTGCTAACCGGAAACGGAAGCGTGCGTAAACATTCTTTAATTATGTCCTGTCGCTGTTAGCAAATGGAGTTGCGGCATGCAATGCCCGGGAAAGTGGATGGGAATCGGAGGAATTATGACATCAACATGGGCGACCAGCAGGCGACGACGTCACCATCATCGCCATTGTCCAGACAGACCACGACTTAGCCAATGTGTCCTTGTCACGCAGCAGTCGAAATGAATTGGACTGGCTCTGATTTCAGTTGGTTTTTCCTTTTGGCACTCCGATTTACATTTTCCGCCATCCACCACGAGGCGGCAACAGGCTGCACTTTGGTGGCCGCTAGCCAAAGTTTCTAGAGCCAGGATTAACCCTGGAAATGGACGCCCCGAAAGGGTAATTGAAACAGATTCTGGTTATACATTTCGCTGGCAATTCACTTGCCAAATAAACTTGTTGATGGGAGATTTTACAGCGTGATTTTGCGAGCAAAACTAAACCTGCGTCAGTGATCTGTGTGTGCACACGCGCCATGACAATATGCAAATAGTAGTACACACTGGCACACAATGAACTGAATGCCATGTAGAGACATCATGGTTATTTATCATGACAAGTCAAAAGAGTTTCTCTAGCCCAGAACAGCCTCCAAATTATTTTTGGCATATGATTAGGCTAACAATATTTTGGACTGCCACAAAGCAAGTTCACTGCTGGTGGTAACCCAAGCAACTAAACCCACTTCACCCCTACTATCCACCCCCAAACAGTCACATATACTCGTAGAGAAACAAGCGACCACATTAGCCAACACTTTTGGCGGATTTGGGGCCAGGGCCGGGGTCGCGACCTACACCAATCACAGTCTGCATTGTTTATGATAAATTGAAACGCTTGCCGGCGTGCACTCTGCCCCGCGGGAGATACGGATGTTATGGGATGGTAGAGAAGTAAACCTCTTTGGATAGCGATAAATAAGCGCCCACACCCAAGATGTCAGTGTGGTCGTCGTCGTAGTCCAGAGGCGAGGTCAGAGCCAGAGCCAGAGCCAAAGTCAAGCCGCAATGCAAAAAAGCGGATGAGTTTTTCGCTCTTGGGCGCCACTAATTGCTGCGCATTGTTGCGCTATCCTGTGGTCTCCAACCCCGTTCCTGAGACAACTCCCCAGGCACTCGTATTTTCACAGAATCCCAAGGATCCATTTCCATGGCTCCACGACTCCTCCTCCGGTGTGGTGTCGCCACGCAGCTCGCTCTTCATTTTCCGCTTATTTTATGAATACATAATTTCATTTTGGCTCATCCGCGGCGAGTCCAGTTACTGATAGGTCAAATGGGTGGGATAAACCCCACTCCCTGGACTCCTCCAGGACATGGTTTATTGCTGCTGGTTTCAAGTGGCTGCTGGCCTTGCGGCCAAAAGAGTTTTTGGCTAAGAGATTGCAATATTCGAAAGAGGGAGGCTGCTGCTGCTCCTTCTTTGACGAACGCTTCCCTACCAATCTTTTGGTTTTGCATTTCGCAATTTGAATAATTTTTCTCTTTTGCAGCCATGTGGGGGTACCCAAGATGTTATTACTGTCAGAATCAGGAGCCACTCGAGCGACGACGTCGACTGCGACGCACCCACGCAATATACACCAGGAGGGAGGAAGGACGAAGGAGGCAGGACGCAGAACCCCCGAGACGACAGTAGTCGTTGCCTGTGAAGCCTTCGTTTGGTACATTCGTGCCCCAAAACGATGACGTCGCCCTCGTCGTACCCGTGGCAGTCGGTTCAGTCTAGCGTAGGTCCTCCTCTTGAAGGCAATTGCCTTTGCCTTTCTGGCTTCCAATTTCAGTTTTCATTTGGCCAGCGGCAGTGGCACAACACACCAGAAATTGTGGCAAGTGCGAACACAACTGAGTTGAGACCTCAGGGCGCGAGTGGAATAAAATATTTGAAAAGTTTCCAAAAAATAAAATATAAATCAAAAATACAGAAGCAAAAAAACGTGCAAATAATGAGCTATAAAGAGTCGGCTATTTTGTGGGTTTTGGCCCTGCATTGCTGCATATCGTATGGTGTGTGTTACCTGTGGCTATCTGAATGCTGAATTTCAAGTAAATCGAAATATCCTTCTATCCTGCAGGCGCAGCCATACAGTGCTTTGTGTGCGACTCGAGCGACAATCCCAGTTGTGCCGATCTGGGTTCCAATTCGAGCATAGTGCCGGAGGTAAGTCTGTGAACAGATTGCGAATTGCGAATTGCGAAAGGCTCATCCATCACCAGTCTGGTGGATTGATTGATGATGTGGGACCTGTTGTTGAGTTGCGAATTCGAGAGGCCTGTCTCTTCTTGGGGGCACATTTTTAGCCCGGTCATTTCACTTAACCTTTTGCCAGCCTAATCACATCTCTCGTGACCTTAATCAAAGTGCTGGCACTCACAAATTAAAACTACATGGCCCATAAATCTACCACCTTCCAGAAAAAAACAGGAAAAACAGTTAGAAATAGACCCCGCAAAAGCGGAAACGGAAACGTGCAACGTCGTCGTCCTCCGCCTCCGTTAAGTGAATTTTCTGTTACTGGCATCTCTCTCTCCCTCTCCCTCTCTCTCTATCCAAAAACTGCGAGTGGTGTCCCAGCGAGAATGCCAAGGCAAGCGGCGGAATGAAAAGAACTTAACCCGGCCACGTGCCAAACAGTTGGAATACTTTTACAAAAGTCTAACAACGTAAATTCTCAGCACTTGAGTTCCTCTTTCTCCCTCTCTTTGTGACAGTTCTGTGAGGGAATCTCGTTAGCTCTTGGCACAAAAAAATTAATTCAATTCTCTTGTAGAGCAGCAACTGCCAAAACGATTGCCATCTATGATTTGTAATCTCTGTGTAAAATTAAATTGAATTGGCAAAGAGAAAGATTTAAAACAATGGCAGCCAAAAAGGAATGGACTAACAAATTCCTGGAATTCAAAGAACAAAAATATATGTTCGAAAAGAGAAACTAGTACAGCCAGCTTATCTCTATTTAAGCTGAAATGTTGGGTAGACTATGTCCAATCCAATTGTAACTACAACTTGTACAGTTTGTTCTGTTTTACTTTATACACAAATTTAAAGAAATGTACATAGTAATTAGATTCTTCGATAATGATGAGCATTCCAGTAGGTTCAAGCATTAAGCGTAATCTTCCAAATTCCATTCTATTCTCGTACTACTATTTACTTATTCAAGCTATAAATTCCACAGCAGTTGAGTAACTCGAAATATCATCAAGTGACTAGTACAACTTTAACGGGTAATTCCCCACCTCTAATAAATTTCTGAGCTTACTTATAAATGTCATAATTATGATTAGAGTGCCTTTATTTCTCCTCATATTTGTGATATCTGTGTTAAGTGCAGTGCAGTGCAGTTTCAATAATCGTTATGTGAGTGCATTTTCCCCATAGCGAAGGTCGTCTCGTCGCATCGTAACGCATCAACACTGATACTCGTATCGCTCATTGAACACATATATAGATAAGATAAATCAGTTACCAACAATCACAATTAAGGCATTAATTACAGACTGGAGACAACATTGTAGTGAATGCAAATGCAAATGCATTCTAGTGAAAATCAATCCTTTTAGTTCATAAAAGACACAATTGCCTATCGTTCAAGATGGTTTTATCGTTTTCGTTTCAGACCTGCACTTTGGACAAAATGAAGTCACTGGACACCTGGCTGTTTGATCTGAACAAGTTCTCCTACTTCGATAATGGGGCCAACAAGAATCCGCTAATGAATTGCCAAAAAGTTGTGGCCAGAGATCGTAAGTAAAGAGGGTTTTGAATGGGAAAAAGGTTGAAGAAATGTTGTAGAAGAAGTGTTTGAAGTGAAGACATATTTTTCCAAAAGAAAGAAAGGATATTGGATTGTGCTTAACCTTTGAATTATCTGTCATATCTATTCACATCTCACTCCATGGTTCATTTATTTAACCTGAACCTCTGCTCTTTCAAATATATGTCAGCCACAAAGTAAATATCTAGTTTATGGCTGACTTTTATCAGAGAATGGTTTTGCGATAGTTCGTTGCACATTTCGTTATCATTTTTTTTATGACGAGGAACTGTTCAAATAATCACCCTCTTTATGAACAAGAATCGAAAAAACCTTGATATAAACCACCGAGATTTATTGTTCTTTGGAAAAATAAAACTGCAAATCATTTTCACCAGAATATCATAGTGAGAGCTATCCGTTCTCTGCTTTCTTCCCACAGCTGACACCAGAAAGATCGTTACGGCTCGCTTTTGCCAGCTGGACACTGGAGACTCGGATGCCTGTGAGATCCTACGAAGCAAGCTGCGTATCACCAATGCGGGCGACAGCAGTCGCGATCAGGGGCGGCGGGAGCGCGACCAACAGCAGCGGCGCAAGGGCCAGCAGGGCTATGGCTATGGCCAGGAGTCGTCCGATAATGACGAGGAATCGGAGGAGGATACCTTCTTCTGTGACATTTGCAGATCGGATCGGTGCAACGGGGCCGCGGCGGTGACGTTGACTTTGGGTTCGGTGGCGGTAATCCTTTTGGTACACCTAATGCCAGGACTAATCCACTGTTGAAGGAGGTGTTGGTGGATGTATGGGTGGCTTATTGGTAGCGTTGGTTGCATTTAGGTTGAGTTACCGTTAGCGTTACCTTTACCGTTGCCGTTACCGTTTACTTTGTAAATATTTGAGTGCAATGTCGTTGATTTGAACAAGCCCTTTCAATGGCACTCGCCCTCGTCTCCCCCATCTAGACCCTGCCCCACCTCTCTCTTTACCCCCTCCCCAACCCCTAGCCATGTAAGCACACACACACACACAATCACACACGTTCCAGTACACCGATACAATCCCACAAACACAGATACAGACACATACTCGACAACCTCAAAGAGAGAAAAGCTCATTCGCTTTTATTCCAAACAAATATGAAAACTTTCAATTACCAGGAGATGAGCTGAGATGATGATGGAAGGGAAAATGGACCTCTAAGGGATATGCTTATCCATATATGTACTACATACTGTCCCATATATCCCATATATATCAGGGATGGAGGACCTGTTCCATTAGCTCTTATTGTAGCTTTATTATACGTTGATTGTTATATTGATAATTGTTAGGGAAGATGAGTATAAGAATTCACCGATTGCCTTTAATTTTCATATTCATAGCAAGCAATATAGATGGGAATTATAAACATTAATATATGTACTCTTAGGTAACTTTAAATGTGCTTAAATCGGAGACAACAACTCCAAAGGAATTCCAATATATTTTGTGTTTCAATTACAGAATTTATGGACTCGTTTCATAATGAAATTCCTTCAATGCAAAAACCGCACGCAGAAACAATCAACAAACAAATATTATACAACCAAAAATATGCGAATTTAACAAACAAAAATATGCAATAAATGCAACTAAATGTTCAATTAGAAATCAAACAAAAAGAAGGATAAAACCCAAAAGCAATGCCATTAGAAACCGAACGAAATGCAAAGTAAAACCCAAAAGCAATGCAATATATGGTACGATATATACACATAAATGTAAAATGTAAATCTGTCAAGGGATGAGCACTGAGATATAGCTTAGATATGCCTACCAGCCACGCCCACAAAACACACTCTGATTTGTAGTCAAGCAATCAACTCTGTTTAGTTCATAAGCGAATTCTGGAGTGGAACTAAGATCGAACTAAAATACTTAGCGAGCACACGAATAAATGCTGTATGACAGTATAACGATATTGTGTAAGACCTTTCTACGACGCGACTGTGGGAGTATAACAGTTATAGATGTGGTTCTTTTTGTGATACCCTTATGGGGGGTATAATCATTCTTGCAGCGGATGGTCACAGTGGGATCTCACTCTTCGTGGAAAGATCCTGGGGGTGTAAGTATGTTGAAATATGGAAAAGTATGACTATCTACGAAAGCATTTCAATTCCTTCCTCAGAACTTTATTGAGAGCTCTTACGAAAGACTCTAATAATTGGGAAATGTTTGGTGTTTGGCAACTTTCTGCTGAGATCTTTCAGTACACACATATATTCTTCATGATCAGCAAGAGCTTAGATCATCGATGATCATGCCCTTATTTTTTAAGCGAAGAACTCTTTCAGTTTCAGATATTTATGATTGAATTTTTTCATTAACTCTTCAGGATCATTACGATAACAAATTCTTTTGAGAGTAACTTATCTATTTCCAAACTTCCTATATTATTTTTTAGCATCTTTCCAAACAATCCCCTAAAGGTTCACCAAAATTGGATCAGTATATGATAAAGCAAACGCCTTAAGGTATATCCACATTCGACTTTCATTCCTAGCTTGTTGATTTTTGACTTGTTTTCCCCAATCAAAGATAATTTTCCCATTACTCATGTAAGATGCTCGAGTGCCGCGTACCCGCTTATCAACATCCCAGACCCCCCTCGTCTTTTGATGCTGTCTCTGTCTTTCGCATTTCATTGGAAACGCCGTTGGCGATGCTATCGTTGGCGACATGTTTCACCAAAGCAGCAAATTATTTGCTCTACCCACCGCCTCGTCTCCAGCCCCCACCATTGCATGATAGCCCAGAAATCTACTTTGATAGAGGAAACAACAGCCTCCTCCACTGCTGTCGATGTCTTCGGTCTGGCAGTTCCATTTGAATTTTCGGTGGCGCTTGCTGACACGAAGAGCACCAAAAAAACCAAACAAAAAAGAGAACACCGGAACTGTGGAAGAAGCAGTACTTTTCGAGCCCACATTCTCATCCGGGGAGCGCTTCACTCATCGAAAGTTGTTGAATTTTTTGACGCGTTGACGGTTTGCAAATTGAAAGTTTTCTCCTTCGAAACACACACAAAAGAATGCAATCGTTGTTGTTCTTGTTGGCGTTGGTTTTCAGTGGATCAGGTGTTTCAGGTATGTATAGCACCAGGTGGTGTTCTGTTGGCCATAAATCACACGGCACTAAGCCATGGCACCCGTCCGTTCCTATGCTAATTGATTGACCCCAAACAAAAAGTTGCTCATACGCACCGTTGAACCCTGCCAGGGGCCCGGGCAGGGCGGATTACTCATCCGCCTGATAAGAGCTGCTGATAAGACCTGTCACGGTCGCAGTGTACACCAACCCACAACTAACCCAAGGTCGTCGTGTGTGCTTTTCCAGCTCTGCGTTGCTATACCTGTCAGGACTGCGATGAGACGGCCAAGCTGAGCGAGATGGAGGTGTGTAGTGCCTCGCCCACGTCTGCGAATGGTGATGGAATGCTCATGGCTTCCATTTCCAGCCAGAGCCCCAGTGTGAGTCCATCCAGTCCGGCTGCCAGTCCGGCTGCTAGTCCTGCTGCTAGTCCGGCTGCTAGTCCTGGTGCTATTTCAGGGACAGGTCTGTCCAAGCCTCCTGCTCCTGCTCCTGCTGCTGCTGCGAATAATTTTAGCGAGGAAGAGGATGAGGACTATGACAGCGATGAGTCAGCTCCAAATGCGGCACTGTCCCCCCTAGGCACAGGAGCAGCTGCTGCAGGAAATGGAGTTGGTGGAGGAGTACCTGGAGCAGGAGGGGGAGCAGCAGTTGGTACAGGAGTGGCTGCAGGTGGTGCTGCAACCGGAACCGGAGTTCGGCCCGGAGCTGCTGCCCCTATTGATAGCGAAGGCGACGAGGATGAAGACGAGGACGAGGACGAATACGGGGATAGCGATGATCGACGCAGGCGTAGAACCGTCAGACAGGTGTCTGACATTGCCGTGTGCTACACAGCCAGGCTCCAACGTAAGCATCCACCTTATCGTACAGGCCATTCACATTGCTGCATCGATATTGATAAGATAGTAGCGAGTATGGATGACTAAATCATCGACTGACATCCTCCGTGACAGTATCGCAGCAATGTGAATTGACTTTCACCGAGACTTTATCAGTTAGCTAACCCCCTTGGTATATCCACCAGGTAACGACACCGTGATCACTAATCGGGGCTGCACCATGGCCAGGTCGGGCAATCAGACCGCCGCCTGTGATGCGCTCTTCGAGAACTGGAGCGTGGTGGGGTGTCAGCTGTGCGAGGAGAATGGTTGCAATCAACCCATCGACATAACCATGGGATCGCTGTATGGATCTGGCTCAAGGTCGACGTCAGCCCAATGGACAATCTCAGCCCTGACGCTACTGGCGATTCTTGTGGCCTAAACTGTGGAGCGGATGGAGCGGGGATTGATAGCGAAATATATAATATATGGCCCCAAAACAGAATTCCAAGTCTGAGTTGATTTTTGGAATCGCAGTTGGGTGATTTATGACAGGTTTGATTTGATTTTCGTCTATTTATGGCACACTTACGCCAATGACTCATAAAAATGGCAAAATTCGGAAGGCAATGAGAGCACCTGGGCTATTTTGGCATAATTGTTTAATTGGCTTCGATAAGGAACATATATAACTATGGTTTCCCTTTTTTCTGGTTGGCGGGAAAGTGCCCACTCATTGGGGGCCGCTTCATGTTCATTCAACCTGGAACTTGTAGGCGGGCGAAAGCACTATCAGAACCGAATCAATTAGGTTCGGACGATAAGTCAACCATCCAGGCACGCAGGCTATGACGATGAGGGGAGGGAGCTCCCGTATGCGGTTATGCGGTTATGCGGTTAGAATTTTCAAATAGAACTCAATGACTTCATGCTGCTAATAAACTGATAAATTGATAAACTGATAAACTGCCCAGAGCCATTTAGCCTGATAAGCGACAGGTAGTCGAGTGGCAATTGCAGCCTTAAATTTCTACAAGATTTATGGCGCCATAAGAGGACTGGACTGGACTGAGATTGAGAGTTCTCAATCGGGCGATGAGCGACTCGATGATGAGGAAGCTCGATATCAGAGTGCGTTTTGTGGCGGGGATTCGCTTAAGGAAACTTGTTCTAAGCAGACAAACGGTTAAATCAACTGCCAAATTTGTGATGTTGTTCATAACTTTCACATATAATTACTATATACAATACGAGTATCAAAGTGGATGGGGGTTGGGCTCGTGTTGGGGGCATTTTTTTGCTTCCCCGTTTTATTTTCGTCAATGCTGCCTCACAACTTCCGGGCTGCAGTTTTAATGACGAACATGCCTAAAAGGCTTTCAAAATTCTCAGCTTGTCTTGGGGCTTTTTGTTGACGATTCTGAGCTGTAAAGAGCAGTCTTCTGGGGGTAGAGAGAGAGCGATATCGAGACTGGCTGTCAGAGCAAGAGAATCGTCACCTGGCGCTTTACGTGATGTCGCCGACACTTGGATTGATATTTTATTCCACTTTTTGGGGAAGTTCAGCTTTTTATCTGCCGTCTGCGGTTCTCAGACTGATGCGTCAGTCGTCTCGAGCGGCACTAAACAGATCTACTGACTATTCGGCACGAACCCGCCCAGATGAATGATATACTCGTATATATGCATATTGAACGCACGATTTATGATGGTCTCTCGACCATCAGACAACCATTTCAGGGCCAACAGTTATAGCCGCTAAAAGAGAAAGAGAACGAAATGTTTTGTTGCATTTGGGCAGTTTTTTGCGAGAAACAATTCAATAAATCTTGAATGTAATAGGGATAGGTATAGAACCGAATTCATCTCCTAAATTTGATATGTATTTGGATGAAAAATTTCATTGCAAAATAGTTGGCAATATTCTAAAAAAAAACATAATTCTTAGGCAAAAAAACAAATGACCTGTTAAATATTTCGTGTATTCTTTTCCCATGGATCTCAATAGGTTCTAAGATTTTTCTTTCATTTTTTTTCAAATTGATTTCAACAAGTTCTGGTCTTAAAAATGTATCTTCAAACTTAAATTGCGAACTTTTTCTATTTTTATGGGCACATAATTTTTGATTCAGATCAGCTTTCCATGGGAGAGCTCTTTTGTTTTTATTGATAATAAAATAAATTCAAAATTGAAATAAATTAGAAAAGAAACCAAGTTTAGTGTGACCATCTTTTCTGATTTTAAATTCAAATTTAAAAAACATTTTTCTTATAAACAAATCAGTGAAATTTATATATGTACACATGCAGCTAAGTTTACAAATATATATATTCACACCTGATAAAATCACCTTATCGGTTGACCTCTATTTGCCAGCCAGCCCGTCTTCACCCTGTTTTTGTAGGTCAGTCTGGGAATTTCATTAACTTTCGAGTGGATTCGACCTTGCTGCGCACTCGACTGGAACATTTCGTACTGGTATGAGCTCGTGCGACTCCAAAGTTCTTTCGCCCAACCCAACTCTCACTCCTCCTCCCGCGCCGACGACAAGGTGTCAATAGGATGAGCCAATAATATTGCCATCAAAATATCACTGTTAATTGTTTGGCTCTGTCTCTGTCTTTGTCCATCCTGAGTTTGTTTGCTTTGCGTGATATATGTATTTTTGATATTGAATAATAATCATGGGACATTCAAGAAACGAAGTTTGCGAAAATTGCGAGCGGGTATATAATCCATTAACTTTCCCATTAAGAGGAAGTGCACCGATTCCATTTGCTGACTAAGAGTAAGTATCGTATCGTTACTCAGTTTTGAGATGGAAAGAAACGGATCAACGACTTAAAAGTAAGGAATGGAGTCCCTTACATGGCAAATACCTAAGAACCGATCGCATGGCAGACCCAACGAGAAGTCACCCTTGAAAATCAAAGAGCAAACAAAAGAAATTTAAGAAAAAATAGGTTCAATCAAGTCTGAATGTAATGAATGGGGTAGAATTAATCCCTGAATCAATCAACTGAATCATATGAATGGGAAAAACCTGACAACCGAACGGCCGCTACCGTATCGCTATGCAAAGAACCTAAGAGAAAAGAGCCCCCGGGAACGGAAGAGAATCGGTAAGGCAAACAACTCTCTTTCGGTTTTACTTTCAGGCAATTAAATTTTGCGCGCTCGCCGCTTCTGCATTATAAATTAATTTGTTATCAATAAAGAAAAGAAAAGTAAAACTTGTTTTACGGTCTCTCCATTGGTCGCTCTCTCGCTCTCTCGGTCTCTCAGCATTGGAGCCGCTGGCGCCGTAGCCGCTGTCGCAGTATAAAACTCTATAAAAAGTCTGAAACAAATCACAAGATTTTCAGTTAAATTTCAGAATTTGCAAACTGCGGTCGTCCCAGCACACAGACCAGATATCGCGAAAACAAAAGACACAAAGTGCAAAAGTATAATACAACCAATTAGTACATATACTATATCATCTGTGGGACTCAGATTTATATAAAATATATATCCGAAATACATATTTTAAAATAAAACCAAACACACAGCACCATGCCCAGCAAAAGTCACATCATTTTGGCCAGCTCTCTGCTGTTGCTACTCGCGTTGCCAGGTAAGGACTATACTCGAAGTTGCGGAAAGGGTATGCTAGAGTATCGGGAAAAGTGTCGTGATAATATTTGATGGGTATTTATTGGAGAAGAAGTGATATATCTGATGGCATACTAAGACCCAAGGAAAGTGTCATGATAATATCGCATATCATTCGATTCTAGATATTCCAGACATCTAGATAAATTAAAATATTCATGTCGCGACATTACCGGTATCTGGACAAACCATTCAAGTGTATCCGATATCAGATAGTAGCCCCCAAGCCGTAGGCCCAGCCAAAAAATCATATGATGTCTGATAAAAAGGTCTTGGGGCTCTTGAATTGCTGCTGCCGCTATAAATAAATGAAATTTGTGTATCAGATTTTATTAGTACATAAATGTGCAGCGGCAAAACGCGCATTCGAAATGAATTTAAAATTCAAGATCATGAGCGGTTTCGCCATCGAATTTTGAATATCAAACAGCGACAGACGACATTAAAAAGAGTAAATTAACTCTGTTTTTCGTTGCTGTTATTAAACTGTCATAAATAATGCAAAGATTGTTGCCAATTTGCGGGCATTTCAGTTTTCGATTGTGATGCGGAAATGTCATCCAACTGGAATTGTTCAGAGTCAGGCCCCTACGCCCTACGCCCTCCTACTAGAAGTGCGATAGGCCCCTCTAATTTATGGCTCAGATGAAAAGTCAGTCAGCTGCAGTTCGTGCAGCTTTCAAATGGAAATGAACGAAAATAATGAGCAAATACAAAATAATATTTGACATTGAGCTGGCGCGCCAGGCTGTCCGCTAATTGAAAATGTTATAGTTACACTTAACACATTTTGCAGCAGCAGCGGCCCGAAATGGAAAAACTTGTCTGGCCCATTAGCACCGCTTAGAAAATACCTATGTTACCTCGCCCGTAGCCAAGGGGGAAAAAACCTGAAATTCTGTAGTTTTTTCACAACAATCTCTTGACGCAATTGCGAACGATTTAATCTGGGATTGTGGGGTGTAAGCCGGGTTCTGGGGGAGTTCACCAAATGTATATTACCTGACAAACACAGAATGACTATTAAAAAATATATATGTTTCAATTTAAGAAAAGAATTCTCATCACGAACTTTCCACACATTACAGATTTATATTTTAACAGGTATTCCATTATAGAGATATATACATATCTGTTATCTTTATTTTTGGGATACCATATTCTGGTTGAAGCCAGTTTGAATGTGGTAAAAGGTAGCCTCATTAATGAATTTCAAAGAGAGATATACAATTTTAGGAGAAGAAAGATTTCTTGTCTAAGTGAAACTTGAAATTCTATAATTTTTGATTTGGCCATCTTTGCAAAAATATATACATATTTTAGTAATCGTTGGGCTATGAAGAAAGCAAGTGATTAGGTAAGATATATGGTGTATACTATATTGAATATGGTTTTGTTATTAGATGCTAAGGGAAGCCTGTAAAGACGCAATAGAAATGGTTACACAAACTTCAACAGAGGCTGCACTCTGGCTCAAAGATTCAATTAAATATGGGTTGTACAAGTCGGGGAAATGCCAACAGCAAGCAAGCTTTTACGATCCAGAGAGTATATGGACTTACATAAACCGTCTAGAACTCTGGAAAGCTAAACAATTAAACAAGAATCAAGGCTTAATACTAATGAGTAAGTCAAGTGCAAAAGTCAAATGTGTGAATTCCAGAATGGAGAGGTTCGGTGGCGCTTATCACGTGCCATTAAACCCCCAACAAGCTGTGCCTCACCCCAAAAGGCAGCCATCAATCAGAATGATTTATGATAATTTCAAAAGAATAAAAACCAAAAAAAAACATTATAAATTAACACAAGGCTACAGTTGTCCATCATTTTGACAAAAACAAAAAATCTTATCTATAGGGAAACAATCAAGTTGAATAATATCTATAGGGAGAACAATCAAGTGGGGATTGTGTCTATAGGGGACTTGAGTCAACAGGTGTTTATCCGTAGGAAAACGCTTGGTCCAATCATATTAAGAAATAAAGAGATACATTTAAGGAAAAATAGTTAAGAGGGGATTTATCTATTGTGAAAGCCACAGTCCACAGGAGAATTAACATATGTATAGGAAGAACAGTGAAAAACAGGGAAAACAGGGGATGTACATATTTATAGGAAGAAAAGTTCACAGGAGAATGAATAAACAAACAGTTAGAAAATTATCTACAATAAGCGAGGGAATAATCTATAGTGGAATTAGTACCATGGGACGGAACGCAGTCAGTGTGGATTTATCTATAGCGATCGCAGGAAAATGGTGGTTTAGGCCCATTTGAATATTCTTGCGGGAGCCATTGTAAGGGTGAGTCACCTGCTATCACCGCTGATAGTTCCGCATCCGCATCCCCAGATAACACTATTGGGGCAATTATGGCCATGTACCCATCCCGTACCGATAAGTTTGTCTGTTTACCTGTTTGACGCTGGCAAATATTTGTGCAAGAGTTGCAAATGCAAATTGCTAAGAGGGGGAAGGGAAATTCAAATGAAAAATTCCCACAAAGTAGTTGCTGCTTAAGAACAAACACACTGATGCCAAAGAATGGACAAATAATACGCCAAAGTCGGTGGTTTATAATTTGTGTTGATTTATGACCCTCACGTGATCCACTCCGCGCCCTGTCATCGGTCGGTGTTTGCCCAAGCTATATATTGAGCACTTTTAACTGATAGATAGCTTTTCCTGGATAAGAACACATGTACAAAAAATATGGCCAGGGCACCCAGACAAAAACGAATAGGGAAATAAGGAAAATTTCATAAATGAATCACTTTAAGATGATGGATAGCTTTTTGTTTGGGATATGAATATATAAAAAAAGGTTAAGACCCCCAAAATATTAAGAATAAGGAAGGACAGATTGCAGATCGATCGATTTACATATGTATATGATAAATGTATTTTAGTAAACACCAACTTTTCCTGCTATTTGCAGCCATTAATGCCGATCTCATGTGCTATGTGTGCGATGATTGTGCTAATCTGCAAAAGGACACACCACTACTGGCCTGCAATGATGACTTTTTCAATCATGGCGGCAGCACTGAAGCCTCCACAGTGACCACCACCACCACGACGGAGGCGAGCTCCACAACGACAGAAGAAAGTACGACACCGATGGAGACGAGCACCCAGAGTACTACCGCAGAGACCAGTCCCGCCACCACTGAACCATCAACCACCACAGTGGAGACTACGACCACGGAACTGATCACAGAGAGCACTGCGAGCACAGAGGCGCCTGCACCGACGCCACCGACAGCTGGACCGGTCGAGACCACTACTGGATGGCCGACGCCGCCCGTCGAGGATCTGTTGGCTCTGGCGGCCAGGAACACCACACGTCTGGTGGCCGTGCAGACCGAGAGCACCACACCATCGATGGCCATCAGACAGCGACGATCGGTGGTCGATACGGAGTACACCTTCCATTGCTACTCCGTGCAGGCGAAGGGTGAGTAGACCATATCCAAACAACCTCTAAACCAAGACTAATCATTCCCATTCCTATGAACAGTCAATGGCACCCTGATCACAGATCGCGGTTGCTCCCGCGTCGGCACCTATGAGGCTGTCTGCGAGCAGGTGCAGCGCCTGAACAACGGGACGGAGCTGTCCAACTGCGACCCCTGCAGCATGAGTGCCTGCAACGGCAGCTCCACGCTCCAGGCATCGCTCCTGGGATCTCTTATGCTGGCCATCGTAGCGGCTGCACTGCATCGCAACTAGAGACCAAGTCATCATCATCACCCGGTGCTACAATTTAGTATTCCTCGTTTCTTTAAGACAACACTCCCACACACACCAACAAAAGACACACTCATAAGACAGCACTCATCGTCAAGTGATTCGAAATTTTATATAATTTTTAAGAGACAAAAAACACACGCAAAACGAATATCGAAATATATACAAATGTATATTTGTATAAACTAATTAAAGCTAACCAAATGTGAAGCATAAGGCAAAAAATTAATAAATACATAACATGTAGTTTTAAAAGGAAATCCAATTCGTTTCAAAATTTGATGAAGAACATCAAAGAAACTCCAGAACAAGTATCCAAATATATTTATAATATCAGGAAGGGTATTATCATAAACAGCTGTCTGGATTTTGAGTGCGAACAGAGATATGGAAGCCACATTTTGTGTGCACAGAAATGAATATTTGTGGATCCTAGGCCAAGCGAAGACGTTCATAAACTCTTCTGAATGTGAAGACTAGATCTGCAATACATGCTAACAGACAACAAACTTATCCAATGCTAGAACTCTCGCTAGCCCAAGCACGATTTTGTGCTGCCATGCCAACAGGATCCATCATATATGTTCCAAATGCTCAATGATAAGCCTGAGGAAGAAATCAGACAATATTCCAAAACTTGTGTGCAAAGATCAGCCTCTTAGCGGAGGCTAGTCAGTCAGGATTGTTTCTTACATATACTAACAGACAAAGATACAAATATTACTATGAATGTTAGAGGGAGTGGGCAAGCTGTCCCATTGAAGGAGCAGTGGGTAGCAGCGGGGAACAGCAGTCACAGCAGAACGAGATAAACAGACAATGAACAGCAGACAAGCAGCGAAGGCAGGAGGAGAGCACCGCAGAGAAGAGGAGGAACAGAAAAAAAGGAGAATCGCAGCAGCCGGACGTAAATTTTCAGCAACAGCAGCAGAAATCAGCCGAGATCAAGCCGTGAAGTAAAAACTAATTATTGTTCTTACACTTACCAGACTAACGCGATTTAATAATATCAATAAACTATCATCTAAAATCTTAGATTAATATTAATATTGTATAACGCTTCCATTACATAACATTGTGATTGGCCAACTATTACATCCAGAATGAAGCGAGACAAATTCGTATAAAATTCAAATTTGTAATAACTACGAGTATGTTCGTTGGATATTTTCTTTCTTATTCATATAAATATTTATCATATTTTTATATTTCTTTATCCTCGCAGCCCTGTCCTTTTTACTGGCCTTTCTAACTGAATCGCAGACATTAGCATTCCTTTAAAATTGAATCCAATAATTACAACTTTGCAATTTTGTAGCCATAACCTTATCATTTCCTGAACTACGCCCAAAGAATAAACTTGCAGATGACTATGGCGAGGATATATATCTTATCTGCAGTGCAAACAGATAATATCGTTAGCGGATTTTATATTGGCTCATTTAATACACTAGAATACAAACGAAATTAGGATACTTATTGGTGTGGCTAGATGACTACATCGACGGTAATCTTATCAGATTCTTAGATGATTAATAAATAATGCATTCTGCAAACACAAGGCTGGGGAATCACATTTGCACTTCAATGGCAATGTTACGTATACGCGCGGGGAACAACGTTGCGTATACGCGATCGTTCCGTTTTGATTCGCTGTGCAAACAGCCCCGGTGACAGAACCAGAGCCAGAACCCATGCGGAGGCATACTTTTAGGCCATTTGTGCCATACAAATTTGCCCAAGACAAACCCAAAACGTAAAGTCACACAAAACCAAACGGAAAAACAAAATATCAAACACAATGCAACAACAAAGACTTCCCATCGATAAGATAAGATTTCATTATACAAATTTTGGTACTTTTCGGTCACACTGAATGAAAATACATTGCGACCATGCGTACATCATTAGGATTGCTTTACGGCCCCGATATAAATACTACAGCGGCTGATTAATTGAACTAAAATGCTCAAGCATTTTACATGGAATTCCCATTGTTAAAGACATATCTCAAGTGTTTTGACACTTACAAGTAATTAGTAATGTTTTGTGAGTGACAAATCGATTAATGATTCGATCTGCAGTCGTCATAGATTGGCTCAGGTTAGGACTTATCAATGGAAAAGGGGTTGTTTCACATAGAGAGAGCTCTATATTGCGCAGGTCAAACATTTCGATCTTTAGTCACACAGAAATACCTATGGAAAAAGTCCCGTGCACTGGTATACATGATATGATTACCTTTCTCATCTATTAGGCAGCTGTCCAAAAATAATATGAATCATTGCAAATAAATGTACGAGTATTAATCGGTCTTCGACCAAACCGACATTGTGGTTTCCTTCGTTTATCGGAGTTTAGAATTCCATTGGCCAAAGGTTCGCAACTAAGACACTCACGTATATGTAAATGACTGCGAAATATTTAGTTTATATATTTGCCTATCACAAACGTACCATACGTCGTATACACATTTATTTGGTTAAGTATTACTCAGCAACAGCCATAGAGCCTGGCCCCGACTTAGATGCCTTAGAAACCGATTAGATTGATTAGATATCTTCAGCAATAAATTAAGTGCTAAGCGAGCAAAGATTTTCTAGGACAGTCGTCTGCATGCCGCCAAGGGGTCTCTATGGTGTATGCGAATATCTTTTTGTCTGGAAATTTCCGCCAAAGGTGAAATGCAATTAAGTGGGGAGTGCTTTATGTGTCATGGGCTGGGCCGTCTTCGAAGGATCCATAAAAATTCCAGAAGTGCAAAAACCAGCTAAGTGGTAAACAATTCGATCTATATCTTATCGGATTATGAGTTCTAGGAACCAAGGAAATCGCAAATAAAGCAACAATCGAAACAACTCGAGTTAATATCCTGAGGAAGTGAAAGGCCCAAAGAATCGGCAAATTTTACCTATCGGTCATATACATTGGCTATCTGGATTTGTATGACCGCCTTATCAACAGGAAGGGGACCCACAAATAACATAATGATGGGCAGATTCGGGGCAGTTCCGTCCGTCCACAACCTAGAACAATACAATGCCTGAATGCTGTTTCCCCTTTACTGCTCTGCCCAGCTCTGCTTTGGGGGTTTGCTGCCTCTGCTGTGCTGCTATCGCTTATCAGTGAGGGCGGCGGCTCGAACTGCGAATGATAAAAAAGCCATGTTAACATTATATTTAATTGGTAGTTCCCATTCAGGCGTCGTGCGGTACTGTTCTAGTTTCTCCACTGCTCTCTACCTCCATCCAAGGATCATTCACACACTCACAGGATCCTTCGGTTAATAGAAAAATACTCGCAAAATGCGTTCGATCACTGTTACCTTCCTACTACTGGCGTTCTGTGCCTCATCGACTCTTTGGAAAGGTGGGATTTACTTATTAACAAATTTCCAAGTCTCCAGTGTAAAGTGCAAAAATACCAGAATAATTTAGACTGGAAATTTAATGATTGATTTATCGCATGTCAATGTCAGGAATGGAAATTACTTCATATTCTATGGACTGTTTTAGTTTTGTGAAAGAGAGAACATGGGCTCGGCCTCCTTATCAGCCATGTTTGCACCGACTTCCAGTGAAGAATATGCCATGGCCAGTGCCATTATTGTAATTAGTTTTGTGCCACCAACAGCCTCTAACCTCAATGAAAAAATTGCGAAGGCATAAACAATACTGTAAAGTATATTTTATACTGACTCATCAAAAGCTCTCCTGCAGCTCGATACATTTGATCGAACGATTATTTAATCGGAATAGCAATATCAAACTTCAAAGAATATCTTTTAATTGAGTATCCAGATATATTCAGTGATATTTTATGAGCTCCCACACGAGCAACGTATATATCTTACTTTATCGATATGGAATAGCTTAATATACCAACTACAAAGGCTGCTGTCCGATAAGGGGTCATAAAATTATGTAGCCCCCAATAGAGATATCTATGCGGTTGGCAAAACCGTGTCCAATAGGTTCTCATATAGCGGAAGTGTTGGGAAGATCGATGCTATCGATCGTTTTTGATAAACCAATCAGAGTAATTCCCTGCTTTTTCACGACAGCAGTACAATCTACATATCTTTTGCATATCTACATGTATATCTTTTTGGCCCTAAAGCACTCTGTATACCCTTACTTACATTTTATTTGCCCTGCAGCAAATGCCCTGAAATGTTACGAGTGCATCGGCAGCCAGTGCGACGATCTGGACCTGGTGAAGGTGGTTAGCTGTAATGCGGATGATGCGCCAACCGATGCGACAACGGAGGCTGATGACACTTCCCCAACAGTAAGTCGACCCACCCACCATTCTGCCAGGGAAAATTTGATCTATCAAGAACAATCCAACTGTTGTTACTCTTTCTAGGATGAACCTTCAACCGGTCCAACAACGGCAGCTCCGACAGCTTCTACAACTGATGGATCGACTGGTTCTACAGCTGATGGATCGACTGGTTCTACAGCTGGTGGACCTACCGATTCTACAACGGACTCTTCCACCAATCCTGTGACTGATTCTACAACGAATGAAACTACCGATTCGTCAACTAATGAAACTACTGATTCTTCAACCAATGCTGAGACTGGATCAACCGATTCATCAACTAATACTGAGACTGAATCAACCGATTCTTCTACCAATACTGCAACTGATTCTTCAACTAACGAATCTTCCGATTCTTCAACTGATGGAACTACCGATGCTTCAACTAATGAAACTACCGATTTATCATCAAATACTCCAACTGAATCAACTGATTCTTCTACTGACTCTTCAACTGATGGATCTACCGATTCTTCAACTGATGGAACTACCGATTCTACAACTAATGAATCTACCGATTCTTCAACTAATGAATCTACCGATTCATCAACCAATACTGCAACTCAATCAACCAATTCTGAATCTACCGATTCATCATCAGATTCTCCAACCGATTCTTCAAGCGATTCCACAAGCGATTCTACAACCGATTCCTTAACCGGTTCCACAAGCGATTCCACAACCGATTCCTTAACCGGTTCCACAAGCGAATCCACAACCGATTCGTCAACCGGTTCCACAACCGATTCGTCAACCGGTTCGTCAACCGGTTCCTCAACCGATTCCTCAACCGATTCCTCAACCGATTCCTCAACTGATTCCTCAACCGATTCCTCAACCGATTCCACAACCGACTCCGCAACTCGTAGCAAATCGTTGGCTGCTATGGCCACAGATGTTTTGCTCCAGAACTATCGCACCATTTCCCGTGCTCGAAGGGACACGGATAATATTAAATTGACTGCCTGCTATAGCATTATGATGGATGGAGGTATGTAAAAACCAAAGAACCGCACGGAACATTGAACTGAACCACATATCCTTTTTTCAATCCTACAGAGAAACATCTGGGCTGTGTTCGGGTATCGAATGGTCAGAGTGGATGTGAGGCGGTACGAGAAGAAGTCGGTCTTCCAGATAATTCTACCGGCGATGACTGCGAGCTCTGCTTTGACGATCGATGCAATGGCAGCACCAGTCTACGCGCCTCTCTAGGCATGCTGCTCTTACTCCTGGTGGTGGGTGTGAAGAACTTCTTCTAGAATCAGTTCTGGAGAGGTGATGGAGTGAACTTCCATAAGTTGTATTATATATTGATTATTAAATACTATTAAATACAAAATTTAAAACCATTGACTGGAATTATTCTTAATAAAAACAGTCCCACAAAAACTCTGCAACTCTGAAAGTATTTCCTTTTAATAATACCTGTTTCCCAATAACCACTCAACAATCAATTACCTCTGAAGGGCGAACAACTCCTTCAAAGTAAATGTAACAAAGAAAGAGTTGAGCCCTAAAAGCTAGTTGCAACCAACATCAGATTTTTCGACTGTCTTTTATGTCATTAATCCAAAAAAGTATACAAGATACAAGAGTTAATTAGTTCTTTAATCGCTCTGGATTCAATACTCAATACACCTTAAAGCCAGTTCAATAATTCAATAAAATATATCGGAAAAGCGAAATTTTGTTATCTCTCCGAATGCAATATCCAACACATCGCAAAAAGAATCATCGACCAATGTTTTATTTAGGAAAGACGTTAAAAACCCCCTAATTTCGTGGAACCTTATCTAATCAAAATGATCACGTACGGATCATAAATAAAGAAAAGAGACAAGAAGATATTATTAATTCATTATCAAAATTTCTTCGTCCTTATCTATATCGTACTTACTATCAATTGTCTAAGATTGTTCTGATTCTGATTAATTGTCTGGTGCGGATGGTCATGAGGTAAAGATCACTCAACTGGGTTAACACCTAACTACAGAAAATAGATGTCGCGATAAACACACCGCGACAATCCACCCAACTCTGGATTCCTCCCAAGCCTGCCCACTACATCATACACCTCTACATAGTATATTATTATACAGATACTATTTATATTCAATTATATCAAAATGATTTTATTTGATATCACATTATATCCTCCAAATTATATTAATTTCTCAAAAGCTCATAGCATCTATAGAACTAGAGACACTAGAGAGTACACCAACCAAAAAAGCTTCTTCTACTCTAAGATTTAAGCTTTCAACAATAGGAAAAGCTCGGAGCCACCTATTGAAGGGTTAAATAGAGTTGGCACAACAACATAATTAAAATAAAAATTAGTTTCAACTATTTCGATCAACATCCAAGATGAACTACAGCTTAATTCTTTCATTGGAATCCAAAAAATACTATATTGTGATCTCAATGGCTGGCAATGGGTTAATGTCAATGGTTTTTCAATGGTCTGTGAAAGCTTCCGACTCTAACCACATCTGTGAATAAAATTCAAAGGTGGTACTTATCATATACCATTCTATATGCACACACAGATATGTATATATATTCGTAAATTATCGCAAAAGTGTATTGAAG
Source organism: Drosophila lowei (assembly GCA_008121275.1). Taxonomy (NCBI): domain Eukaryota; kingdom Metazoa; phylum Arthropoda; class Insecta; order Diptera; family Drosophilidae; genus Drosophila; species Drosophila lowei. The sequence continues at coordinate 26,065,157 of CM017779.1, forward strand.
TTATCAGTAGAAAAGAAAACAGAAATGCCTGTGAAATACATGCATAAAAAAAGAGATAAGCATGTGTGTTAAAGTGAAATTGATTAGGGGCATTTGTAATACCGAACCCTTTGGCCGACAGTTAACCAAAAGTGGTCGAGGCAAGCACAACACCCGATCGGATCGCTATACTAAAACTAAAAGAATAACCATGGCTAGTCATACACTCTTCACCGCTCTGATAGTGGCCACACTCGCTCTCAGCCAGCTGGACAGCTGTCTGGCTATACGTAAGTTGGTCCAACTAAAACGTGGGTTCGAACTTAACACAAAAATCTTTTCTTTCTAACTACTGCAGAGTGCTATAACTGCACATCAACTGACAATGGTGAAAATTGCCTCAAAACTCCAACGAGTGCGCCTACCGTGGACTGCACAAAAGATTGTTTTACTTCTGCAGGTTAGTACCGTACCTATGACTCATGACAGATTATAAGACTCGGCCACACATACTCGTTCAATGTGGCAGGAAAGTCTTTGTACGTACAATGGCGAAATAGATATATGTTACTGTTTAAACAGCTTAAGCTGATCCATTAAAATGGGGTTTTGTTGAAACAGTTATAGCCAACAAAGATCAACATGTCGTATCAGGAATGAAAGATAGCATCTTTGAATATTTTAATTCGAGATAATATTTAGCAGAACTCAAGAATTTTTGTTGAATAGGGTTAGGTAATCCTTAGACCCCTTAGATTCTCTTTTTACTCATATTCTGCCGACCTTGTAACCAATAATTTCGAAACAAAGGGAAATTTTAATCAACAGTTAGCTGTCGGCTAGTGGTATCAATGATAGCCGCCATAAACGATTGATTATCTCTTTGGGGTTGTTGAGATTATTAAACTGATATTCGCTTTTCGAGAGTTCACACCTCACTTTTTCATGGACATGTATTTCCAGAGGCTGGAAATATAACTCGCGGCTGCCTTGCCGACGGCGTCCCCTGCACTGGTTCCAATTGCAATAGTTGCAACACCGACAAGTGCAACACGAACCTCGTTTGCCAGGAATGTCTGGGCCTGGCCGAGTGCGGTTCAACGAATTTGACAGACGCCAAATACAATGTAATCTGCGGATCAACGGATCAGTTCTGTGTCAACCAGGTGAACGAAAATCAGACGGTGACGCGCCAGTGCGGCTCTGTCTGTGCCACCGATGCCAAGCCGGACACCTGTTCATCCTGCAATACGGGCCTCTGCAACGAGGGCATGTACCCAACGACACGCCTCCAGTGCTACAGCTGCACAGGCGAGACTTGTAACACACCTGCCAGCACCTCGCTGACTGCCTGTGGACTTGTCAGCGATCAGTGCTACATGACCGGAACGAGCGCCACTACCATGCAACGTGGCTGCACCTCGGATACAGGGGCCAAGTGCCAGGTGGGCGGCACGGATACCAGCTGCGTCATTTGCAACACGACGGGCTGCAACAACCTGGCCTACGAACGGGATGCTGGCACCTGCATCGAGTGCACCAATTGTGCGGCGGAACAGAATGCTACCATGGCCAAATCCTGTGGCACACTCACCTATAACCAGGAGAGTCTCGGCTGCTACACCTTAAACAATGGCACTGTGACGCGTGGTTGTGTCATCGCGGAGCAGGGAGCCTGCAGCACGGAGAACGGCTGCAAAAAATGTTCAGAGGCGAACTGCAATGTGGCTGCCGAGACCGTGGAGTTCCAGTGTGCGATGTGCAACACTCTCACCAATGACAAGTGCCAGAAGGGCGTTGATGCTCCGGTGACGGCTTGCACCTCCAACAATTGCTTCTACGGATATTGGAGTAAGTTTTATTTGTAGGTCATATATTCGTTATCTAACCTTTCGTTTGCCAGATGGAGCCGGTATACGCGGCTGCTTCGATCAGGCCAGCGAACTGATGCAGTACCAATGTGTCAACGACAAGAGCCACGAATGCACGCAGTGCACGACGAGCCTTTGCAACAAGGTGCCCTTCTCCGGAGCAAACTCCCTCAAAAAAATGAGTGTGGGTCTCCTTATGGGGCTCGTTCTGGCCCTTCGATACACCCTGTAAGCCCCAGGACAACACAGAAAACCATTGGCATTGTTTTTATATTCGTTTTCCAAATGGTATCTATAGAAACTAAGCACGGCGCTTCGCCTATGAGTAAGGCATACCCCCGAAGGAAAGCGTAAAATAATTATGATAGTTGTTAGGAATATTTGTCTTATCACAAATAAAAGTCTTGTACATAATGTATACCAAATTATATGAATTGTGTTCTGTATTAAAGTCGTACATTTAAGATTTATTGCAGAAATAGTACATCGTACATCTTATCTGTCTGTCTGTGGAAATAATAAATATTTAGATAATAAACGAGGGGGAACGTTGTGAGTTGCTGCTGCGACCGCAACTCTACATTTATACCCGATACATAGTCAGTATGGGTTCATTTAACGACAAAGTGTGCGTGCGAGAGAGACAGAAAATCAGTCAGAACGTGTCGACGGGCGCTGCGTAGCCACTGCAAATTGATTTGTTACTTTTGGCTATAATAATAATCCGATCTGATTCGGATTCGGCAAGATTCGGCAATCTGGTAGATATGGCCATTTTCTATGATTGTGCGTTGTTAATTTTCTCCTATCTTCAAAATTGTGGTTGCCACAGATTTTCCTTGTTTATGGCTGCGGAAGGGGGTGGGCCGAAATTTTGAAACACACTTGGAGCAGTGAGCTATCAACAGTGAGTTCTGCAGTGAAAAATTACAATTAGTTTTGTAGCAGTGAGAGCTCTACAGTCAGGTCTAATAGTCTCTGAGATCTGTAGATGCTCCAGATTTTCGTCCTTTGCGGGGGCGGAAGGGGGTGAGGCGAAATTTTGAAACAAACTCGTCAAGGTCCGATATTATAGGAATCTGGATAAAAAATTTGGTTGCTCTAGCTCTTATAGTCTCTGAGATCTAGGCGCTAAATGCAAAGCCGGATATGATAGTGTGTGTTAGAGAGAGACAGGGCGAGAAAAAAATGAAATTGTTTTCTCCATTCTGGCTATAATAATGACACGATCTGATTCAGATTCTGCAGTCTAAAAGATATGGTCATTCTCTACGATTCTGCGTTTTTGGTTTTCTCGTATCTTTAAAATTGTGGATGCCACAGATTTTCGTCCTTCGTGGGGGCGGAAGTGGGCGGGGCGATGTTTTGAAATATACTTGTAACAGTGACATATCACAGAAGGCTGGATACAAAATGTCGTTGCTCTAGCTCTTATAGTCTTTGAGCACTAGGCGCTGATAGGGACGGACGGACGGACAGACGGACAGACAGACAGGGCTCAATCGACTCGGCTATTGATGCTGATCAAGAATATATATACTTTATGGGGTCGGAAACGCTTCCTTCTGGACGTTACACACATCCATTTTCACCACAAATCTAATATACCCCAATACTCATTTTGAGTATCGGGTAAAAAAAGAGATAAGCATGTGTGTTAAAGTGAAATTGATTAGGGGCATTTGTAATACCGAACCCTTTGGCCGACAGTTAACCAAAAGTGGTCGAGGCAAGCACAACACCCGATCGGATCGCTATACTAAAACTAAAAGAATAACCATGGCTAGTCATACACTCTTCACCGCTCTGATAGTGGCCACACTCGCTCTCAGCCAGCTGGACAGCTGTCTGGCTATACGTAAGTTGGTCCAACTAAAACGTGGGTTCGAACTTAACACAAAAATCTTTTCTTTCTAACTACTGCAGAGTGCTATAACTGCACATCAACTGACAATGGTGAAAATTGCCTCAAAACTCCAACGAGTGCGCCTACCGTGGACTGCACAAAAGATTGTTTTACTTCTGCAGGTTAGTACCGTACCTATGACTCATGACAGATTATAAGACTCGGCCACACATACTCGTTCAATGTGGCAGGAAAGTCTTTGTACGTACAATGGCGAAATAGATATATGTTACTGTTTAAACAGCTTAAGCTGATCCATTAAAATGGGGTTTTGTTGAAACAAAGATCAACATGTCGTATCAGGAATGAAAGATAGCATCTTTGAATATTTTAATTCGAGATAATATTTAGCAGAACTCAAGAATTTTTTGTTGAATAGGGTTAGGTAATCCTTAGACCCCTTAGACTCTCTTTTTACTCATATTCTGCTGACTGTGTAAACAATAATTTCGAAACAAAGGGAAATTTTAATCAACAGTTAGCTGTCGGCTAGTGGTACCAGTGATAGCCGCCATAAACGATTGATTATCTCTTTGGGGTTGTTGAGATTATTAAACTGATATTCGCTTTTCGAGAGTTCACACCTCACTTTTTCATGGACATGTATTTCCAGAGGCTGGAAATATAACTCGCGGCTGCCTTGCCGACGGCGTCACCTGCACTGGTTCCAATTGCAATAGTTGCAACACCGACAAGTGCAACACGAACCTCGCCGAGACCGTGGAGTTCCAGTGTGCGATGTGCAACACTCTCACCAATGACAAGTGCCAGAAGGGCGTTGATGCTCCGGTGACGGCTTGCACCTCCAACAATTGCTTCTACGGATATTGGAGTAAGTTTTATTTGTAGGTCATATATTCGTTATCTAACCTTTCGTTTGCCAGATGGAGCCGGTATACGCGGCTGCTTCGATCAGGCCAGCGAACTGATGCAGTACCAATGTGTCAACGACAAGAGCCACAAATGCACGCAGTGCACGACGAGCCTTTGCAACAAGGTGCCCTTCTCCGGAGCAAACTCCCTCAAAAAAATGAGTGTGGGTCTCCTTATGGGACTCGTTCTGGCCCTTCGATACACCCTGTAAGCCCCAGGACAACACAGAAAACCATTGGCATTGTTTTTATATTCGTTTTCCAAATGGTATCTATAGAAACTAAGCACGGCGCTTGGCCTATGAGTAAGGCATACCCCCGAAGGAAAGCGTAAAATAATTATGATAGTTGTTAGGAATATTTGTCTTATCACAAATAAAAGTCTTGTACATAATGTATACCAAATTATTTGAATTGTGTTCTGTATAATAGTCGTACATTTAAGATTTCTAGCAGAAATAGTACATCGTACATCTTATCGGTCTGTCTGTGGAAATAATAAATATTTAGATAATAAAAAACATGCCTTATCAACTGATTAGCATTCTATGAACTCGAACATGCAGGCCATTAATTCTTTTTAGTTTTCAATCGAAAACTAAATGAAAAGTCAACAAATGATCATAAATTATGGCAAAGTTATGCACTAAACCGTTCCCGATTCGGAATATTTTGGAGAGCTGCACAGCCATGAGTGTAACTGCGACAAGAATATTATTTTGGATCTATTAAACGGTGAAGATCTGAAGAACTTCGTAGCGATTTTCATTGCAATATATAGTAATAGTCCAAAATATAGTGTAAATCTCTTTCTCAATTGTTCCGGAGTCAACGATAAATCAGAAGATTATCGAATGAACACCTTATCGTAGGATAGTTATTTATACATATATTGTATAATTTTCTACTTATGTATGTAGACTTAATTTGATCTACAAGAAAACTCTTTCCCTCCGATCCTTTAAGTAATGCATTTTATTAAAACGTTTAATTTCTTACTTTGATCAATAATCGCGTGTACATTTCTATATCAAGCATTTTTGATAATGATTTGTATACGTAATTATGTATTAGATTGAAGAACAATAAATACACTGATATACTATCAGGAGAATCAAAATACGATAATTGAAACTCTGTTCACAAATACACTTGTAATTTCCATGACTCAGAGTGTTCCTAGGCATTCAACAAAGAACTGATTAAACAAATGGCCAAAATGATAAGGGGCCCTCCCCAGCAATGGGGGCAGAGTTCGAATAACCAGCTGTCTTAGATGTAGGTTTTGTAGGAACGTATATGGAATTACAGTCCTCTTGGGAGCACGTTGAACAAAAGATGATTCCGTGGCAGTATTCCACGGAATTACCCACCAACTCGAATTCACAGCCTCGGATGGTAATATTTTCGGCCCCTAAGAGATGAGATCATACGATTGGATATGTTGTCCATCCTGAAAGCATCCTACTTACTCATGTGAACGATGATGCAGGAATTCCTGAGAATTCTCCCTGCCGTCTCTTGGAATGCATTTTGTTCGATTTGTGGGCTTTACGGAACAGTTTTCATCAACTTTGGGGTCACAAACGAAGCAAGTAATGGGCAATATAATGGGTATTGCTAGAGTAGTGGTTGGTTTTGTGGGGTCAGGATAAGTTTCAATATCCCTTACATCTCCCACTGAGATCCCTTCGATTGGCCTGTGCCATAGTCCGTAATCCAGATTAACAAATTATTCAGCCACATTCTGGTGATATCCTTTGTGCGGTTTGATATTGTTTTGGTTTCCTATCTGTTGATGTTTGAACCGCGACTGAAACAAAACTCATTTTAATTTTCTGGTGTTATCCCCCGATTGAAAAGCAATTATACGAGCTCCCAATTAAATCGATATGGGGTAGAACAGCTAAGGGAGCCAAGCTTATGAGTCCCTCTGGACATTGAACAATTTATAATAAAAAAAAAGTCGGAAAGAAAATTTTGTATTATGGCCACTACTATAAGATACCCTCCACTCGGGGTGATGGGTTTTAGGAACTCGTTCTTTCATTTTATAGAAGGAATTAATCTGAGATTATCCAATACTAATGCGTTTTGGTTCATCACTCGATATATATAGAACAATATCGTGCTCCTAAGGAGACTAATGTAAAACCAACTTTGAAAGATATCTGACTACATTTTTGCACAGAACTCTTAGGAACAGATCACTATGTTATGGAGCTGTAAGTTTAACGAAGGATTGATTGGAAAGAGTTTGTGAAATCATGATATTTCAATCAATCTTCAGAGCAGTGTTAATTTGATTGAATATTTATAAAATTCAAGAATCTACAAGGACTTATGAGTACAAGATTGACTGTATTTAAACTCCCCGAATCGTTTCTTTCATTCATGTTTCTCGTGTTGTTGCATTATGTACATTTATTAATAATTTGCTTTATAATTTTGCCATAAACTGTTTCTAAAAGTATACCCGGCAATGCTTGAAATGAAAACAAATACTCCACCAAGCTTTTCACGAACGAAATTGATTTAAATGTGCATGGCGTGTCTCTCCTCCCTTATCATATTTATCGATTTCAATAGAATTTTAAAACGGTCATGACTCAGATCCGAGGGGTTCCTACATCGTCACCAGACACCTGAATATACAAATGGCCCAGATAAGGGCACTGCCCAGCAGCGGAGCAGCTGCCGACAGCGTCACCTCCTTGGCATTGCAGTCGTTCTCGTAGCACATTTCACAGCCTTTCGCATTCGATTTGCAGTAGTTGTGGCCACTCTCCGCCAGTTCGGAGATGCAGCCACGCAGCACAAGCTTTTCCTCGTCTAAAGGAGTGGGAGATATTAGTGGACACGTCGATCACACTCACAGGCGGTACTTACTCTTGACGAAAGTGAGGCACCCATTACGTTTTCCCGGAGCCGATGCGCACTTTGTTCGATTCTTGGGCTTCTCCTTGCAGTTGCTGCAGCTGAAGCAACTTATTGATGGAAATAGTGGTACGGGTAGAGCTGAGGTTGGGGGCGGTTTAGTAGTCGCAGGTGTAGGTTGTGTGGTTGCTGGAGTGGGCTCTGTTGGGTCCTCGTGCGGTGCATCGTCTTGGTAATCTTCAGCAGGAGGGTCTGAAAGTGCTTCAGTTCCTGTTGGTGGCTTATCCTTATCGGTTCCTTCAGTTTCGGTTGATGTTCCTTTGTGCTCTGATTCTACGGGTTTTGGATGGTCAGGTATGTCTGATTCTCCCATTGGTGGTTCTGTTTGTTCGCCTGCAAAAGGAATATCCAATGTTCCCTTTGAAGGTTCATCCGGATCTTTTTCTTCCTCTTTAGTGGGAATATCCTCTGTATCCATTGGAGGTTTCTCAGCTGGTGGCTCTTCCTTATTCTCTCCTGATTGAGGAACCAGATCTAAATGTTCGCCTGGTGAAGGCATATCTGCAGTACCCGTGGATGATGCCGGCTGCTTATCCGCTTCTGATTGTGGACCCAGATCTAAATGTTCCCCCGGTGAAGGCATGTCTGCTGTACCCATTGAAGATTCCTTTGGCTTGTCATCTCCGCTTTCGCTTGCTGTTGAGTGTTTATCATTCTGTTCCGCCATTTCAGATGACTTCAGTTCTCCTGGTTCTGACGGCGTAGTGCCTGCCTCCATGCCTGGCGTCTGTTCATGGATATTTTCCTCCTGAGCCTGGCTCCAATGCAAGAGGACCGTCAGTGCGATCCAGACGAGAAGTTGCTTCGTCTGCATGGTGGCTAGTGATCGGTTGTAGCTTCGCGGATCGTCTGATTCTGAGGGAGAAATCCAGTTTCCACTTGACCTCACGGGAGGGAGCTTTATCTGGAAGTATCTTCAGCGATATCGTTTTATCCGCCAGCTCTCGAGAGCTCTGCAAACACTGGCAATGCAATCGGTAAAGTTAAGCCAATAAAGTGCTGCCCTAGATGAGTTCGTTGTCGTTCCTGTCCAGTTGCTGTTTTTCTGTCTACTGAGAGTGGTTTCCACTAAATTGCCTTGTCATACTGGTCATACTATACTAGAATCCCTTTGATTGTCACGCAATTATCCGAGCTCTAAACTAAATCGATATTGGGCGGGGGCGGGGGTGCCATTGCGGGTGCCCGCTTATGAGCCGCTCTCGACATCCTTGCAATGAATGCGGAACGGGACCCGTACCCCCCACCCACCGACTGAATTATTGATGATGTGAACCTTTCGATGGCCAGATGGGTTACACCGATAATGGGGTCAAGGCATATGACCACATTATGGAACATGTCATTATGCATATGGCAGACAAATGTGCTTTGTTCTGTCCCATTCTTTTGGCAGTTGGGGATTCACTAAAAAGCTCTCCACAAGTATTGCCTATGGCTTATGCTTATCACTTCAACTAATAGAACTATCATTTCGTTGTTCTACAAACTGATAAGTCGTAGAATACTCGTAGATTATAAATTTCAATATGCAAACAAAGCCCATGCATGTCCGTTTCTAGAATGGTTCGTCTGAACAAACCACCTCTCCTCCTCCTGCTGCTGCTGCTGCTGTCATGTAAGTCCGTTCCCAGGCCTTAATTCGTTTCCAATAATACGATGACATGTCGGTTCTAACAATAGGCTCGCTGCACTCTGTTCGGGCCATTGTCTGCTACCATTGCGACTCGATTGCCCTGCCCGAGTGCGCCCAGACCCTGCGTGACGTCGGGGTCTTGCCCTACGAAGAGTGCACCAACCAGCTGTCGTGTGCCATGTCCATTGGTGAATCCACCGCCTCCCAGACATTGACCTTACACTCTTCAACTGCCTCTTGCAGTCGATTCAATCACGAATAGTGGATACCCCCACCAATGGGGTCACCTACTCCAAGACAAGTACTCTTTCGGGCTCTCTCTCTCTCGCCCAAATACTCGTAATATCACCCATAATATCTCACCAATAATTGTGAATATAACACAAATATTATAACCATGGTCTTAGGAATATTACGAGTATGATCGCTCATTTTAACTCTTAGTTCTAACTACCTCTGTTTATAAGTCTTCCTCTGTTCTGGCTTCTAGAGTCTATATATTTGTTGGGACTACAATTGTATCACCAAAATGTTCGAAAGTCAGCGCACACACGTGATCTGTACTGTCTGTAGTTCTACGAAGATAAATTTGTAATTGATTTGTAAATTATGGCCAGAACAGATAGAAAGTATATAGTATACATACACGCAGGAGTTCAGCAAGGATTTTTGTAATCAATAGATTTATTAAAGAGTTTTATCAGCGTTTGCGTGTCTCAAGTGTCAAGTAAAATATTGTTATCAATGGTTAAAAATGTATATTTCTTCCATAGAAACTGATTGCGAATCTCCATCTCTTTCCTTGCTCATTCTCTTGTTTGGACCCCACTCGCTCTACGATCAATAGTTAATCAGTTCTGAAATTATAGAGAACACCATACAAATATTTGTAGGTGGAAGAAAGGTTCTCCAGCTATGTCCTAAATACTAATTCATGTCGATCTTCCTGTAGTCTTCGGGTCGCTCCGCCCCATCCTCCGACTCTGACGCGGACTCGGTTGACTCGCTGCTTTCCGCTTTGGCTGTGCACTCTTGAACCGTCCCCCATCCATGATCACGCATCAACTGTCCGAGGTAGTTTCGCTCTCGCTGGTGCCACTTCTTCTCGACCTCCATCTTGTCGTAGTTCAGTTGAAAGAACTTTGAGAGGACGAATGGGGCGGGGTAGTAGCCTGGATTCATCTTTTGAAGCTCGATGTAAACAGTGCGCCCTTTCATGGCATGGTGTATGCCTTTCAAGATCATGCCTGTGTTTACAAAGAACTCGCAGCCTCCTGATCCTGATTCGCCTATAGGAGTGGCCTGGAAGAAAACACTAGTGCTTTCCAGCACTCGTGTCCGGTAGGAAATTTTGTCATCTGCCAGTACCACCTGCAGATGGAGGGCGTCGAGGGTCTGGAAGTATTTAACATCGGGACGCGATGCGCGCCGCAAAATACGAGCAGCATTACTTGCTGTAACGCCAGCCCTGGCTGGCTCGAACTTGAATTTTTGGCTTTTTTCTTGTTTCGGCTTCTCCTCCTTGGGCTCGGCAACGGCAACGCTCAGCGCTGCCTTGTTCGTGACTGCTTCCGTTTCCTCGAGGCGGTCCAGCGCGTCGCATCTTATAAAGCAGTCAAAGAAATCGGCGATTGGCACCTCCTTAATATCCGAAGCTTCCGATTCTCCTGGCTGGTCTTGGCCAACAGGGCTCTGCTTAGGTTCCAGCTCGGCGTTGGTGGTCTTGGTTCTGGTCTGGGCTTCCTCGGAATCGGTTTTTTCCTCGGAATCTGTTTCTTCCTGGCTTCCATGGTCCACTATATCCATGGCCGGCAACTTGGAAGTGTCCTGCTTTGAGGGTGGGCTCTTGTCCATGTCCTCGCCGATGTGCTCTTTGTCCCCATTTGCGGCCACACGTATTTCTTCACATGAATTCGGTTCCTTTTCCAATTCTGGTGGATCTTGGGCAATCGGCGGTGCGTCCAGCTTGATGTGTTCCTCGAAGAATTTCAAAATCTTCTCTTTGGTCCGGTCACATCGCTTGCTCATCTTGGCCTCGATCTGTGCTCTGGGCAGGTTCAACTGGAGGTTAAAAGTCTTCAGTGTCTTAAGGTAGAGCATGGACGCCATACATGTAGCGAAGATCGTGTGCGAAGTGGAGAACGCCACTTTGGCCTGGACGAAGTGGTCCTTGGGCGCCTTGACCAGCCAGTCTTGAACCGTCTGAGCATCTCTCTCAGCCCAATGGCGCTCACCCATGGGGTTAACCATTCCCAGGAGGCGCAGGTCCATGCACAATGGCGGCGCACTAACGTACTCTTTGGGGCAGACATGGAGCGACATGCAGTTGGTCTCGAAACGGCGAGTGATATAGTCCATAGCCTGGACCACCACCATGAGGTTCGGCTGGACCAGATTCACATTCTCAATGGGCGGCACACTGAGCACCCGGACACGCTCATAGGAATAGCCAGACACTGCCTTAGACTTCCACAGACACACGGCTTGGTGTAGCGGTGGCCAGTAGCGTGGTGGTGGCTCCACCTTCTCCTCGGTGAGCCTCAAATTCATCAGGGCCGGAAAATTTCTGTCGGGGTGTAAATCGTGCCATTTACCCTCCGGGGGAATATGCTCGTAGACGATCACACAGTAGTGCCCGGGGAATACACGCGGAGCACTTGTACCTTAATGTCCCCCGAACAGGGTACCGCGGATGAACGGCGATCTGCTTCGTGCAGATAATGACGATCCCGGCACCTGGTATCCCAGCAATCACCGTGACCCAAAAGCTCTCTGCAAATCGGCTTCACGATGTTTTTCATTGCGTTCATCTCCTTGCGGATGCGAACGGCCATCGCCACCAAATTGGGGTCCAACTTCTGGCGGAGCTGCATAAGATCGACCAGATTGGGCAGCTGCCTGGCGTTCCCTTCATCCAAGAGGACAAGCGAGTCCAGGATCCTTCCATCGGTTGCGGTTGCTGCTGGGGACGGTGCCCTGGGATGTGTCAGTACATTGGGCACGTTGTCGGACAGGAACAAGTAGCGATTCTTGAACTTGCTCCATGAGCTACTCATGTTGTAGTGGATTATGGTGTGCGCATTGCGTATTCTCAGCTCGGGACAGTAGTCGGTGCAGACAAAGATCACGCCACCGCTGTCACACATCCAGCTGCATACCTTATCGAGATAGGCCAGATCCACGGTCTGGTAGTAGGCCAGACAGTCGTACTCGAAATCCGCTAAGGCTCCGACCAGAAGGGCTATCTCCTTATCGTCAGCGCAGAAGATGATGGTGCGATATTCCGCCGGCGGACGCTGACGAAGCAGTTTCTCGACCGCAGTGACCTTGTCCACCGCCGCGACCATATTGACTAACAATCGCATCCCGCCATAAAGAGCAGCTTCCAGAATATCGCCAAAGATCAGGCAGGGATGTTGATTGAACCGGCGCACCTGGGCCAACAGGGATGGAGTGTAATGTTGGGAAACCATCACTACCTGCGGACGAGGATGGTGATGGGTGTCATTGCGTATTGGCCTATTGTGTTTGGCCATGCTTGGAATGTACTGCTGGGCCAACTCCAGTTCCTCTTTCTGCATCAAGTCCACGTCATCGAAGACCACTACCTGTAGCTGATTAAGCTTTAGCAGGCCTTCTCCTTGCTTGCACGCGTTGGCAAATCGGGCGGGGGTGGCCACCAAGACGCCTATTTCGCAGATCCACGCACCCATGAAATCGGGAGTGCACTCCGTGGGAACAGTCATCACTCTCGTCACAATGGTCCCCACGTCATCGACGGTCTCTTCCTTTGGCATTAGCGCACTGCATAGGGCGGCCACCTGCGCCAGTCGGTGTAAGTCTGGCACGAGGATCAGGGCAATGGGTCCCATTCCATGCGAGATATCCAGTAAGTCAACCGCCACTTGGCCACGTGGCAAATAGGCGGCACATATCCCATCGTGCGGCCGCTGCGTGGGGCACTCACAATAAGGACACCGTGACCTGCGCCATTGAGAAGATGCGGCCAGGCATAGCTCTGTAGCCGCTGCAGACGGTTCAAGCCCAGTTTTCGCATCCTGTGCAAAATTTCCGGCATAAGTGAAACTTCTGCGAATGTGCGAAACGGCGTCACTTTCACGGTTGCGCGGGCCACTACGTAATCAGAGCAGTTCGGTCCTACAAGCGGTTGGATAAAATCCCCTAGGTTTAACAATTTTGACATTTTGATCTGATCGCTTTCAGGATGCCGCTGAATTTCTTAGATTTCTTTTGGTCCTTTTGAATAAAATTTTGCAAAAATGGCAGCCGGAAGTAATGAGCAGTTGGCTGCGCTGCAAGCGAGTCTTGCAAATCGATATGTTTATCGGTCTCTGTCAATCGATTTGACCATTATAGTTGCAAAATAAATTTTTTAATTGAATTACAGAATCCAGACTCCATGTACAGGTAATTGGTTTGTGTTTAAGAGTTTAAAACTAATCAATTAAAGAAATTGGAGAATACGCCGAGTTGGCATCGCTTATCGATTATGCCGTCGAATTATCTAATTCACGAATTTTAAAGTTTGTAGATCCCCCTCCTGAATATTAGTGCTCATCTCATATCTGTTTGCTAATTATCTGCAAGGCCGCAATCAAAACTGCGTTCAGCTGGCTGCGCAAGAGGGACTTGAAAGTATACATTTTTATCAGGGGATCAATCGACTGCACTACGGATCTGATAATAGTGGAATTATTGATAATGTGAGCCTTGCGATGTCCATCTGGGTTACACCGTCAATGGGGTCACGGAATTATGGAATATTTCAGTATGCATATGACAGAAAAATTTGCTTTGCTCTGTCCCATTCTTTTGGCAGTTGGGTATTGACTGAAAAGCTCTCTACCAGTATTGCCCATGTCTACTTCTATGGCTTATCCTTATCATTTAAAATAATGGTATAATCATTTCATTACTCTACAAATTGATAAGTCATAAAATACTCACAGATTATAATTTTCAATGTGCAAACAAAGCCAATGTATTCCTTGTCCGTTTCCAGAATGGTTCGTCTGAATAAACCACCTCTCCTCCTCCTGCTGCTGCTGTTGCTGTCATGTAAGTCGGTTCCCAGGCCTTAATTCGTTTCCAATAATACGATGACATGTCGGTTCTAACGATAGGCTCGCTGCACTCTGTTCGGGCCATTGTCTGCTACCATTGCGACTCGATTGCCCTGCCCGAGTGCGCCCAGACCCTGGGTGAGGTCGGGGTCTTGCCCTACCAGGACTGCACCAACCAGCTGTCGTGTGCCATGTCCATTGGTGAGTTCACCGCCTGCCAGACATTGACCTTCAACTGATTTGGCCGCCTCTTGCAGTCGATTCCATCACGTACCGTGGGTGTGGTGGAGATACCCCCACCACTGGGGCAACATATTCTAAGAGCTGCTCTTCGAACCTCTGCAATGCTGGGGTCTATCCTCCTGGGCGTCTCAAGTGTCATCATTGTGCGGGGGCGGATTGCGTGGTGGCACCTGGTGCCAAACCAAAGCCATGCCGCTACCATCACGAGGAGGATCAGTGCTACACCGAGGTACTGAATGCCACCGAGGCATATCGCGGCTGTGTCTCGGAGGGAAATCACACCGTCTCGAGTGCCGCAAAGCTGTGCGAGTACAACGGCTGCAATGATGAGCAGGGAGCCTGGACACAGACCTGTGCCACCTGTGATTCCAGCAGTGGACGTGGCTGCAAGATGGATCTCTTTCAGGTAAACAGCGGCAGTTGCAATGTGAGTCTGTACGAGGAGTGCCGGCAGGATGTGCTGCTGGGTGAGGAGGACGACAAGTTCTGCTTCAGTTATCGAAAGTTGAGTCGCGTAGTGAGAGGCTGCTCCACCATACTGCCAGCGGATTTGGAGCCACTCCTAGAGGAGCTGGACAAGTGCCGAACGGGTGACAAGTGCAATGCCGGGTGTATTCCCCAGCAGCGTTGCTTGACCTGCAACTCCGTGGATCAGCCTCTGTGCCGGAGCAATGTCACTGCGGTAACCAACAGCACGTGTGGCTCTGCCGAGGCCTCCTCCTGCTTCGCCTGCGAGTACTCCGACTGGAATATACGCAGGGGATGCGGTGCACCACCCACTGATGCGGGAATCCTCAATTGCTATGAATGCGACGTAGAGTCAGGCTGCAACAGTCGCGACTTTACTCGATGCTATCGCTGCAGCTCGGATCAGGCGGGAGCGGCCTGTGCCAACTGGGAGCGACCCGGTGGCATATACATAGAGGAATGTGCCCAACCGGGCGCACAGTGTCTCGTCCTAACCCATAGCAATGGAACCACCGAAAGGGGATGTCAGCGAGAGGATTTCAGCTGCACTTCTTCGAACCTCTCCGCCTGCAAGAGCTGTAATGGCAGCTTCTGCAACAAAGGAGCCTTTCCGGAGGAGCGTCTCTGGTGCCATCAGTGCACAGGCGATCAGGCGGACTGTGAGAAAATCTCGCGAGGATCCAATGCTATTCCATGTCCACTGCTGCTCAACGAACCGGCAGAACAGGCGGAAGCCTGTCTGGAATACTACGACACACACAAGCAGCTGGTGGTGCGGGGCTGTCGCACCAATCCTCAAATGTACTACGAGTGCCTGCTGCAAAGTGGCCGCCAAGACAGTTGCCGTCTGTGCCACAGTCAAGCGTGCAATTCGAGCCCCGGTGAAGACCTTCGTGCCGACTCCGAACTGGAAAGCAGAGCCCTAGATCTCGTCTTGGCCAAGAATTCGTCGTATTCTTCAACTCCAACGTCAGTGGTATGTGTAATTTGGTCATTGTTTAGCATAATTTATATTGTAACTGCACGAAACTAAACTAATAAAAGAGCTGGCAGCGTTTCCATTCCATGCTGCGGCGGCTCCTATTGGACCTTTTCGGGTGGCGTGTAGCCCGGATTCAAAGCACGTCCGCGGTGATTAAACGAGTAGAACGATGGGAAGTTGCCCAATGTATCCCAAGTCTTTTGCTGCATGTCCACAGTGGCACGAATCTCCTTGAAGTGGCCCACAACCTCAATGATGTTGTACACAACCACCACCAGACTGATGACAGTCTGCAGAATAATCTGAAAGGGATGATTATTGATTAGGTAAAGTGGAGACTGGAATGTGGAGGGTATCCCTTACATCCAATGGCAAACTATTCCATTCCTGCTCTGTAAGGCGCAAGTACGTGCGATCTGTGGATTTGTAATTTGGGTTACGTTTTGATTTCTGGTCCAAAGTTCCCCTTAATTGCGGTGAAAATACTCACGGTGTGCTGCCGAGAAGGCGGCGTGGGCTAAGCTGGCGAAGCCAGCAATCAATAAAAGCTTGTTAAAAAAGGTGCTTCCCATTTTTGATTCAATAAATTCAATTAACAATTCCAAGCAAGAATTTTCTGTAAATTTGCTGGTAATTCGGCAATGCGGGCACACTTAGGGGTGGGTAGATATGTGTAAAGCAACTGCTCCATTCATATTGGGATTTTTTTCATCTTACGGTCACATTGAAAATACCGGCAAACCTAATCTCTTAACAAACCAACAAAAGGGGGCCCTAAAATTAACCACTCTTGTAGAAAATTGATTAATCAATCGGCTAAAATTATATGTTTAGTGCTGAGAGACCTAGTTAGCTGGTAACATTAGACCGAATATCAAAATTGAGGAATCTGATTTTCATCGGGATTTTTATTTTTCGGTTTACGGTTACACTATAAATATTGATGTTTTGTGGTATTTTTCAAATTTCCGTTTACGACACTACTTTCATGTGCATTGCTTTGCTACCTTTTTCGCGTTTTGCTTTGCTGCCTCATTCGCTTTTCAAATTTCGTTTGGTTCGGACGTTCGCGCGCATTTTGACGAAATACAAAAAAGCTCCAATCAGACAACAACAGAACCTGCTATCAAAACTTGTATCCTGGCATTTGACGCGCAAAAGTGTCCTAAAATTCCAATCAAATCAATTTGTCAATTCCCGAAACTCCTTTTTCAACCACGCCCCCGCCTATCGGTGTGTGCTTTTTTGTGTGTGTATCCTGCCATCTCCTTTTGCCAGTGTGTGTTTGTCCCCAGAGGGTGTGTCCCCCGTCGCCGCCGCCAACGCCTTCCAGTGGGAAGGAAAATAAATTCCAGCACAAAACAAAACAACAGAAAAACCTGAAAAAATGTCTGTCTCTTCGAATGCTTCGTCGGCCTCGCGCAATGGCAGTGTGGATGATAGCATCACTACCACCACCACGACCACGACCAACACGGACAGCTCCGAGCTGACGCACATCCTGAACCGCCGGCAGGAGATCATGGACTCGCAGGAGGCCGGCATTGATGTGCCACGCACCTTCAAGGTGGTCAATGTCTACACCGAATTCCACGAGTTTTCGCGCAAGCAAATCAAGGACTATCAAAAGACCTTCAATACGTAAGTAAATGGACACGACACCGACACGGTCAAGGCCGTAAGCACATCATATGAAGGGGTGTTTTCTTTTTCTTTCGTTTTTTCTTTGGCTGGAATGGTGGTGTGGAGATTACTTTCAAGATGATTTGCATTGCCTTGAGATGCTTTTCAGTGGCTAATGGGATAGTTTTCAGTAGCTGCAGTGCCTCGAGTGGCTGCAGCACCTGGCGATGCAGTTTTCCCATGTCCATCAATCCAGAAGAAAACTCAAAACTCATGCGCCTAATGGGCGAATAAATTGCATTTACCAACAGACGGAGGAGAAGCTGCTCTGCTGGGCTGCTGGGTGCAATGGGGCATGACTCACACCACGACGACGACGACAACGACGACTGTCACAGTCGCTTGATTATTCCGTTTGGGTTTCAATTCGAGTCGCCTGGCGGATCCATGACTCAAGACTGATTTTTCAGCCCCCCAACACTTGCAGATTGCATTATTTGTTGTGTGGATACTATACATATATGTGGATCTCGTTACCCCGACGACAGTGTCAGGCCCCGGACACTAGCACTGGCACTGACACCAACACCTTCTCTCCAAATTGAGGGTCTTTGCTGTGGTTTTCCTAGTCTTGTGGCTGATACCCCAAGATCTGATTACAACGTTTTGCACCCGTCAGTGTCCAGTGTCCAATCAGCCGCAAAATGATTGCGCAATCTGTCTTTTTGTAATCTTTAGAATTTTTTCATTATTTAAATTTTGCTGTGGAATAGAACGGCACGTAGGCGAGAGGTCGGTTGGTCTACGATGATAAGACCAGACTATCTCAAAAGCTCATCCATTTATCTGTTTTTCAACTGAAATATGCTCAGAGCCAGAACCTGTCTCTCAGTAGCTGATTCAACATTTTTTCCACACTTCCACCTGAGGCTGAATCACCTGTACTGCTAACTGGCAATTATCATCGCTGAATTGATTTCAGACGCCTGTTTTGCACTTTCTACTTTAGATGTCTTATTTATTTAGTTTCCAGACAAATTGCCAGCTGGAAACGAACACTCCTGGTGGTACCCTTCTGTGAATCAGCGCCGCATTTGGGTCACTCCACACCCTCCAGCTCCAGCTACAGCTCCAGCTGCAGTCATGGTGTCTGCATTGGCAAATTGTCAAAGAGAAGTAAAAACAGTCCCCGTAGCAATCTCTGACTCTGTGCTGCATTATGGCACTGCCCCGTACGTGCCCCGCAATTGTAATGCCCCACAGTCGCAGCCAGAGACAGCGTACATAAACAGAAACAGACAACTCCAATCCGTCTGGTAAAGCCACTGAGAACGGGCTCCAAACAGCAACAGTTTTTTTTTGGATTTTGGTCTGGGGATTAGCTAATGTCATGTATAAGGCGAATGGAATTGGGCATGGCCAAAAACGAGCTCTAAAATTGGTTAGATAATTGCCTTTTTTGCTGTTGTTGTGTTTTGTTTTTCCTTTTTTAGTGAAAAATAAAACATATTTTGGTAGAGGAATGATAATAAGTGAATGCTGCATTCCACTTATTAATATTTGGACATATTAATGGAAGGTTCTTTAACTTTTCAGAGGATTAGCTATTGAAAAACTATCAAAAGGCGACCAAAATCCACTGAACTCGACTGAATACTTAAAGATCTATGCATAAACAAGGTTTAATGTAATAATTCATAAGAAATCAGAAAGAGCAGATGAATCCTTAAGATTATCCTTAATTTTAATAGATCAAAGAACTTGAAGTCCATATAAGTAGTACTTTGAGATCTATTACGCGCATATAGACTCTATATGACTCTATGACTCTGAAAAGAATATGTACTTTCTCAGAAAAACATTTTTTAAGTACTTCTAGAGGAGAACTTTTTTTTAGGAAGAAAATCCTTCTAGAAAGAGTCATGTGGGGCACCTGAATCCACTTTAAGTTCCTAGTAAGAGAACTTAATCTGATAAATTACATATTATAAACCCAGGAGGTTGTACCTTCCACTTTATATGTACACCTTTTAATACGCAGTACATGATCTGAACTGAAATAAACATCATTTTAATCTTAATTTACATATCAGCAAGTTAATAAAACTTCAAGTTAATTCAATCCGAAGTCGAGTTCTACTGCCACTGAGAAATGTCAACCCATTCGAACCCCCCTTCCAGCGCTCGTAAAGCTTCTTCATCTTCTGCCTTTTTTTGTTTTGTTTTTATTTAGATATCCATAAACCGGCTAACAAAGCGTCTGTTTTGTGGCCTGTGTCTGGCTTTTGGCATTTCCAGTCACGTTGGTTGGGGTCGTCGTCGTCGTCGTACCTTTTGATGCAGGGCGAGGGGGATAGGGGTATGGATGTGCTAAACTTGCAAATTTAAAGCGCAACAAAAACCTGAACAAATTTAATTAAAATATGCCATCAATTCACTGAAATGAAAGCAAAACACTAAGGACTGAGTCACGCCTTCAATTTGCTGTTGAAAACAAAATTTTGCAACTGATTCAGAAAAAGGAAAGGCAAGAATATTCCTGGAATCACCACAGAATTCGGATAAACAATCAAATGTAAATATAAACAACAAGAACGTCATAGAAGAATCTTCTCTTTAAGTTTTCGGTGGAGATTCGTGCGATAAGAAGAGTTCCGGTCTCTCAAAATGGGAACCAAACCCCAAAAATTGTGTGTGAGGGGGGGATATGGTATATGGGGTGTATATCGTTCCCGCGCTCTGGTTCCATTTTTATCATCGCATAAACCACACACGCAATGTGTAAAACATTTCCTTCTGAATTAAATGATTTCCTGATTGTTTTTCCTTTATTTATAATGCGCCATTTTCCGCCAACTTTTCTGCTGAAATTTATATGGATCTTGGGCGAGGCAGAGACTTCCGCAAGGCGATAAACAGCAGAAATATACAGAACACGAGTACGATTAAGAGTACAAGTAGAACGAGTGTTTGTATATCGATTATGCGCCTTCGTTTCCCCATTTTCCCGGGGGAGTACAGTATGGTACGCCTGTCTGTCTGAGCGTCTGAGTGTCTGGTTCTTTGCTGATAAGCACTGCCAATCCCTGACTAAACTTTGGTTGAAAACCACCACCCAACGAGGCTGATGATGATGATGATGATGATGATGTCCAGTAGTGTACATTTAATTCAATTTTTGCATACATACTATATGGAATATAATGGCTGCATGCCTCTTTGTGCCCCTCCACCCCTGCTTTTGTGGGTGTCTATGTCGTCGCTCTGGTTACAATTTCAGTTCACGGACACGCACTTTACAATACAAATGGGGGATGGCTTTTGTGGTAAAGAGAACTTTTAATTAAGTTGAATGTTGGCTTTGCTGTAGCCATTGCCATTGCCACCACCACCACTACCCTATCACCCTATTAATGCAAGTATCACTGAGGCATAGCATAACCCCTTACTTACTCACTTAGTTCCCTCCTGTGTTACGCAAATTACATACTTATATGTTGCACAGGGGGTTGTTCCATTGTTGCACATTTCAGGACAATTGCAGCAAGTAGGTTCTTGAAACTGTGTGCATATATGTACATACCTCTTAGCATTCATATGCACATACAGTGGAGGCTCTGTGAGCGGACAGATTTACAAATTCACATACATACTTCTATGTGTTCAATCTATGTACATTTCAGTAGATGCAATAGATTCATACATCAGCGTATGACATTGAATTGCTGAACAAATTTCCCATAAGCGAATGGATACATTATTTGTGAATGAAAGTACAGAAACCATATTTTGAAAAGCTTTTGGGAATTTTGTATAGGGAAATCTTTCAAAAGAGATATCCGTCTAAAGCGAATCTCATAGATTTATTCCAGATTTTTCAGATATTCCAGATTTGTATTATAGATTTACTTTCTTTGAAGAGCAAGTCTTACAGATCCCTTTAGGATAGACATTTCCCTACATAGTAGAACACTTTTCTTAGATCTAATCTTCCCCTAAACGATCCATAATCCATCCACTGCAATCGTATAAGATTCGAATCATTTACATGTGTACATGCAATCCAAAGTTGATAATTAAATATTTATAAACCGAATTGGCACTGTTAATATGCTGTAAAACCATTAATGTCCTCACGAAAAGAGCTTTCACTGTACTTCTTCGTGCATTTTGTACTTGTACGCGTACACACCCAAAAGTGAGCAGCAAATCTGCTCCTCCTCTGAGGTTCATTGACATTCCGATTTGTTGTTTGCATAAGTTTTGATGTGCAGCCACAGCACAGCCTTTGTCCGCATCGCCAGAGCCATAGAGCCAGCCACATCTGCATTATCTGGCATCTGACTCTGTCGATGCAGATATGCAGGTTTCTGGCCAATCGATAACAATGCATTATCGTTTCCACTGCTCGCTTCCGGGGGCACACAGCCACTGCCACAGCCTCCACTTGCAATTATTTCCGCACACATGTGCGCGACGCTACGCGACCTTTTTTGCATTTGGCCAAAAATTGCAGATTGTGCCACGAGTTTTGAGTGGCGCTGGAGAGTCAGGCAGGCAATGCGTTGCGGCGACCAGCAGTCTGGTTTGTTCATACAGAAAACTGCAAAGTAAATGAATTGAATATTGAATGGATTAGGAAGCATTGGGCACACCAAAGTGTGTATGCTCTTGCCGTTCGTGGAAAGAAAGCTGTTGGAAATCACAAGTTTAGCAAGATATTCAACGGAATATCCTCACTTTTCCTATAGCAGATATTGGATATCATACGAATATCATATTTCACTCAATCACTAACAGTTGAAGAACTACAAAATATGTTTGAATGGAATCTACTATCGACAAATGGTTTCTGAAGACAGCTGTTTCATGATATACTCGTAGATAATAGAGCTCGATTCTTATAAACAATATTCAGATTGATTCCTACCTTTAGAATTGTTCTATTCTACAATTGTTTCGTGCTCTTGCGTTTTTTTAGGCATTCTGTAATTACATTAATTCGTAAAGATGGCTGCTGTTTTTATAATATGTTGACCTACAGGTGGTTTTAAGGCTGTTGTACATATGATATGGTGATATGTGATGTAATACCACAATAACCACAGTTTTGATAGACGCATTATAGAGAAGTATCCTACGGAAGACTGCAATCATGGCTATCTGCTCAAGATCCAATTCCTCTAAGAGATTCCCTTTTTTAAGCAAACAGAATATAGCTCATAGAAACATATCGTTCAATCCTTCTCAAGAACACACCATACAATATATTCTCGTATAAGGTTCCAATTCTATCTCTCTTTCTGGGCTCTACAAACATCTAAACCGTATCATTATGCCCCCCGAAAGAGTACAATAAAATACACTACTTAGCAGTTGAACCAATGGACAAATGACAAGAGCTTCTCTTCCTTCCTTCCCCCACTGTCCCTCACTGCCACTGCCACAAGTCCATGTCCATGTCCACTCCATCGATGCCTCATTGTGCGCATTGTGATTACATTTTACGCGCACATTGCGGTGGATGACAGTGACATCCCAGCAGTCCAGCCGTCCAGCAGCTGCCAGAGTAGTTGTTACGAGTGTTGTCCACTCAATTGAGGAAATATCAAATTATGTGTGTGTACGGGTACATACTCGTATGCAGCATTATGCAGCACGAACGAGGAACGACAAACGACGATCATCATTCATTGTGCCCCCAACTTGTTGCAATTAGTCATTGCATTTACATTCACTCAGTCACTCATTCACTCTTTTGTTCAGTTGTTTGATTTGGCTCTCAGCTCTGATGATGCCGATAAGAACGGCTCTACGATGAGTAAATGCTGCTGCTGCTGCTGCTGCTTCTTGCTTCCTGCAGCAAAGACTCGTACTAAAAATAAGCAGGCAACCGACCCACGCAACGCCTTTTACCCCTCCCTCGTTCCCATTTGCTGCCGTTGTTTGCTCCAATTTCGAAATGTCAAAATATGCAGAGTTTATTTTCGGTCTACAGTCCAATACACACATATTGTAAGACCACTCTGTGGGGTGGGCAGTGGGAGTAATGGGAAGATTGTGGAGTGCAGGGCTAACAATTATCAAGCATCTTTGGGGGTCTGAAATGGGAATGGAACAACAAGAATTAAAGGATAGCTGTGGGTATAGAAACTATGGATAACCTCAAGAAATAAATAATATACAAGTAATAAAAGTTTATGTAATCAGATTTTTATCAAAAATAACAATCCCACAAATAATAAAGTTTTCTTGGACCATCTTTAAAAACACCAAAATATTTGTAATTCTTGCAACAGGCACATATTACCTAATTGAGTAAAAGTGATTCGATTTTACAGAAATTCAACAGAATAATGGAAAAACATATTATATATGAAATTGTCAAGTTTGGTGGGTTTATCTTTAAAAAATATACCCAAATATTGTATATTCAAATTTTAAGACCCATGGATTTTTAGTGGGATTTAGAAAATTAAGACCAAAAAATATGTCTAGTTTAGTTGGATTATCTCTAACAATAAATCCTATGGAAAAGCGGTGCACTCTATAGAAAGAGATCTCAACATTTGGGGGAACCAAAGGGGAAAATGGGACGCACCAAAGGTTAAACATACGGGGATCTTCCACATCATCCTACTGGCCAGTACAAAAAATCCATCTCTAGCTCTCAAAAACTATAAAAGAACTACCTTTGAAAGAGTATAAGTTATAAGTATAAGTATTCGAACTCATCAAAGAACTACCAAAAATAGATAGACGACCGCAATCTGCCCGCTCTAGAACCAACAGAACAATCAATGTTTTCCTATTGATTAACAATTTTACATCTCTTACAAGCATAAATATACGAGCAGTAGATACAGGTGTATAGTGTACAGGTGTATATATTGTATATTTGTGTAGGCCATGTGCACAGGTGCATGTTTGGTGGTTTCGAAATGAGGGAAAAACATTCAGTGAGACGATCCAAAAAACCTCGAGTCGAGTCGAGTCTGTTCGTGATGAGCGAAATAAACCAGAAATTGTGTATGCAAGAGACATCACATCATAGAGCTTTCATACATACCAGGTACCAGTACCAGTGCGAGTACTCCTTCTTTTTGGGGTTACAATAATACAATAGATAAAAGACAAGACCCCACCCTCCCATTTATATGATGAAACCTGTCGTGCTGTGCATTTCAAAGACTTACAAAACCGATAAACCCCCGTTACAATAAAGTTCAAGAACATGACGCGTTTTCTAACTGCAACAAAACAAAAAAAATGAAGCGAATATCGTCGTATTGTATGCGAGTATCCATCCATGTGATGTGTCTGTTTTTGTCTCTGTCTCCCCCTCTTCCTCTCTCCCTTTGGCATTAACCTGCTTCGACCATCAAAAGCTTGGGCAAAAAGCGAGACCAAACCAATTACAGTGGAACTTCTGTAACACTAACGAAAGTCCATTAGAAATTAGCATTTGAATGGTGTGAATTTTTGGGCTGGAGTTCTTAGAGAACTGTGGAAACTCTTGCAATTCAGCAATTTCATGAACTTTTTTGGATATATGGAAAAACAATCATCGATTTTTGCGTTATTTTGTGTTATTTGTATAATTAAAATATAAACCATTGAATTCGCTTACATTTTTGTTGAAATCAATCAAGATTTTAGGTAGAAAATATTATTAGTTAAATAATTTTCGAGAAGAATGAGAGGCTGAAATACAATCAAATTTGAATGACCTTTAAGGCCTAAATAACAATTGAATTTGCATAGTTTTTTCAATTAAAAAGTAATTTGAGTAATTTGAATAATTTGATGGAAAGATAGACCTTTGAAAAGCAGGGTAGATACATATCTCTGTTTGGTTTATGTATAAATTTAATCTTGAGACCCTAAAATATCATTTTAACAGACCATCTTTTGAAGTACTTGGCGGTACAGGCCTTCATTCCCCATTGATATTAATTAATATATTCAACAAAGTATTTGCAATATTTATTGAAAAAAAGTGTCTAGGTGTCTATGAAACCCAATGATCTTTAATGTATAAGAACTTCCCTTAAGAGATGTACGACTGTACCTTAAAGCAGACTCCATTCACTGGTGGACATGGACAATAGCGAGGCATTAAGTTGCTAATAGAGAAGAGCCTATGCGAGTATGCTAGATAATTGCAACTTGTGGCAGCAGCAGAGCCCCAGAAGGCGGCACATATATGTACCGCCGAGTACTCGAACACTTACGAGCACTCGCGAGTATGTAGCAAAAAAACACATGGATACATAGATAAAATTTACGATGCAAATTGCGGCAATGCATAAACAACAACGAACGAGAAACAACACTAACAATGGCCGGCTGACCCCGTTATTTGTTGAACTGTACACGAAATAGCTATAAAGATAAAGAAAAATGAAAATCGCATGCCCTGCCTGCCTGCCACAACATGCAATGAGGCATAAAGATTGTTTAGGCCCGTCAACACCCCCAGGAAAGCACACACACACTCGCAGGAGGAAGTGTGAAGTTTCGCTTCGATTCGATTCATTGGAATGAAAACAATCGATAAAAATTAGGCTAAATGGGAAAACATTCGATGGGAGGATGTGAAGATGAGTGTTACCACACATCGACCACAGCAGGTGCCAAGGCGGACGAGTGGTACAGTCCCACACACCCGCAGAGGGCATACCTGCTAGTATATTGGCTGCTAAATCACGATCTTTCGTTGAATTAATTGCATTTAAACAGCTGGAATTGACAGAAAGCGGAGAGACAGCATTGCCAGCAGCAACACACCCACAGCATTGCCAATTGTCACATTGACGCAATCCAACAAAAGCTAATAAAGAAAACATAGAGAAAGAGAGCTGGTGGCATGGGAGAGTGCTTCAATTGAAGTTAATTAAAGGCAGGGCAGGTAGGGTTATGGCTATTATTAGTTATGGCATAGAGCCCTAAGAAAAGGTCATGCTGAGCATAGATTGAACTCCAGAAATATAAGAGGAAAGGTGCTAAATCTGCTCCAGAAGTGTTTTGGGGGTCCCACAGCAGTATTTTTGCAGTATTTTGGCTGTTCAAATCATCAACAAAACAAGTCGCATATTCTCCCTATAGGGCATTATCATTTATCATTTCCCGGGGGGTTCAATGCCCACACACACACAATTTTTGGCAAAGTCAAAAGTTCAAACGTTTGCTTCCGTTTGACTTCCGACAGTATACGAGTATGTGGGCAGGAAATTGTGGATAAAAATGTAAATAAAAACCCATTTACCCATCTAATTGTGTAATATATTAAAAGAGAAAACACCAGATCGCGTGAGGAGTCGAGTCTTGCGGCAGATGAGCAGCAGGGAATATCAGTGGCCAAAGCAACAGCCAACAATGGTGGCGGAAACAAGTTGCACAGGCTTCACTCGACCTTGCCGCCAACAACTGAAGGATGTCGATGGCGATGATGATGATGATGATTGCAACAACTAGAAACGAGTCAAACTAGTTGGGAACGAAACCTGGGGCTCTCTAGCTAAAAATACTACAAGCTGAAACTAAAATGCAAGTGGCCCCACACAAGGCCAGACCAGACCAGATATCAGCCAAGGAAGCCCGCTCTACGCTCTCCACTCCCCGCTCCCCGCTGGACAACGCTCCACGAATGAGCATTACACAAATCGTTAGGCAATCGTTAGATACTGCCACTTCCACTGTCACTCAACTTTCGGTTTCAATTTCAATTAGAAGCCACGTAATGCCGGGTGCCACAGAAGAGAAATAATTGTAAGAAAAAGAAAAACTATTAATAAAGTTTCGCTTTCGTTCGGAAAGCTCATAATTGTATTATGGGGGGATCTTCATAAATAATAAATAATTGTAAGAGTACGAGTGCGAGTACGAGTATCTGTATCGACAAATTGCGTGATTGTGCAAGGCATTAAGGAGGGGACTGAAATGAAAGATAGTGAAAGTAATTAAAAGAGATGGTTGGATGGTTGGATGGATGGGGGGGAATCATCTCTCAAGCGTGATGATGGAAAGGTGTCACTCGTGTATTTTAACCGCAGTCAAAGATGGCCAATTAATTTGTGGCTGTCTGTCGCGGTGTTACACTGTCTCTTCGCTGTCTTTAATTAACTTCAATTGCACTCTCCCATGGCATCGCCATCTATCTCTCTTTCGCTTGAGCTTGCCTTAATGATATCTGTTGGATTGCGTCAATGTGACAATTGCTGGAGTTTTTGCATTTTCTGTTGGCACTGCTGTTTGGTCGTGAGGTGTTTTGTTATTTTGCTTTCATTTGAATTACGTCTCCCCGCTTTCCAGCTGTTTAAATTCAATTAATTTAGCATAAGTCTGTGTTTATTGAATTATATTTGATTAATTTTGCAGCCAATATAGAGGAGAGTGCGTCTGTATCTCTCTCTGTACGTCTGTACGTCTACTCTATCTTGGCATGTGGCATCTGTGGTTCTATTCCCTGATTTTAATATTTAGCAGAGCCCTGAATTGTTTTCTTGTTTCCCTTCAATACCTTCGTCTATAATTAGCAGACAATTGTGTACTAAATAAATATGAATCATACTACGGGACTAAGGGACTATCCCTTATTCAAGATGTTACATTCCATACAACAGCCTTGCTCTTTTTCCAACAGAACAGCTTTTGTAGGCGTCATGAGAGCACTTGTTAATTTTATACTCTTTGCTTCTTATGTAGGGCTTAAATTGTTGGGAAATTTAGCTTGAAATTGGGTTGTCTGCCCACCCATAACCACCTCTGACCTCTGACTCTTGACGCCTGTGCCTGCTGCACCCACGTTTGCATTATCGATTGGTTATGCCCCCACACACACCCATAGCATTAAGGGGTCTCGTGGCTCGTGTCTCGTGTCTAGGGTCTGTGGGTCAATGACATCTCTCTGCTAACGTTCTATCTTGATTCTTTATCGACTAATTGATTTGCGTTTCTGTTCTGCTCTTTCATTTGCAGCTACGATACGGCTCGCGATGGTTTCTTGGACCTAAATGAGCTCAAGTTCATGATGGAGAAACTGGGTGCACCACAAACCCATTTGGGCCTCAAGAAAATGATTGCCGAGGTGGATGAGGACAACGACGGGAAGATCTCGTTCCGTGAGTTCCTGCTGATCTATCGCAAGGCCCAGGCCGGGGAGCTGGACAGCGAATCGGGTCTGAATCAGTTGGCCCGTCTCACCGAAATCGATGTGGACCAGGTGGGCGTCAGTGGTGCCAAGAACTTCTTCGAGGCAAAGATCGAACAGCAGCTAAGGACGAACAAGTTCCATGATGAGATACGGCAGGAGCAGGAGGATCGTCGCCGCGAGGAGGAGGAGCGTTTACAGCGCCGGCAGCAGTTCCAGCAGCGGGCGGCGATCTTCCAATAAAGACCCTCTCCCCTTTTGTAGTCTAGCGCGTAATGCTTTTTTGGGCGTAGGTTAAACAAAATGTGGAACTAATCTTAGGAGGAGCAGGCAGGCTGGCAGGCAGGCAGGCAGAAGCAGGCATTTTTCAAGCATCAAGCACATCACATACGAGTACTACTGTAATCCAATATCCCATATCCATATTAATCGTCCATATATATACATACATACATACATACGACATAAAGCATACCTACTACATAGATAAACGATCCATACCAAATGCCTAAGTTATACACTATAATTAGTTACTCGATTTAAGTGGGGAATATGTTTTAGTTTTTTTCGTTTCTTTCTGTTTTTATGTTCTTTGAATTTTTCTTCTTTTTTTCTTTATGTTTTTCTTTTCACAAAATTTGTTTCTTTTTATTGCAATTTGTAATTGTAGTGCCATTTTTTATTTCTGTTTTCTTTTTTTTAGTTTTGTTTTTAATAAAAATGAGAAAAATCTAATAGATTTATGTTGATAAGCAAAAACCATAAACCATCTTATCGGCAACCTTCTTTGTATATATAGAAAACCTTTGTTGAATATTGAATTTGGTTTCAAATCGGAATATATGCAATTTAAGTTTGAATTTCAGTATTTTCATATTTTTAATTAAGCCATTAAAAGCAATACTAACGCATTAAATATGAATATTGAATACAAAATACATACTTTTAGTGAGCGCAAAACTTATAACGCAAACTGAATAAATTGATAAATAAATGTATATAATACAAATAATATGTTTTAACCTTTGATTTCTCTTATAATTATTCATATTCTATTGAGATTCAGTCGCCTATTTGAAGGATTTGCAGCATACTCCATAATCCAGTATTTTACATCGTAAATCTTTATAGCCATAGGCCATAAGAGCCCCCCGTAACGCCAAGAGCTGCATGCCAATGGGAACTCTTCATAGCCTTTGAGGGTGAGGCCACTAAGCAGGCACCCCATGGAGCTCCATGGGGCTCAGTGCTGACATATAGAAGCAATGCATTAGGCTCCCAAAAGAGCACAACGTTTCAACTTTATTCTGTGGAAAGATTTCCCTTTCGCTTCGTGGTTCACTCTCCTGCCCCGCCACGGTGCTGGGAGTGTCTGCATCTCAGCATATCGCACTTGAGGGCATAGCAATGCCTACACACTGGACACTCGTGTGGCTTGAGCTGTAGGTGGTAGCCCTTGATGTGCTGCGAGAGGCCGTTCCGTCGCTTAAAGACACGCTGACAGATGCCACACTTGTGCTGTCGCTCCGTCGTGTGGGTGATGTGATGCTGTCTTAGACCACTGAGCGATCCGAATGACTTCTTGCAGACGCTGCAGGCGTAGGTGGTGGTCACAGTTGGTGTTTGCGTTTGCGTTTGCGATTGCGATTGCGATTGACGACAACAACTCTCCGCGGCTTTGTCTGAACCTTTGCCTTGGACGGGGAATGGCGTGGTCGGCACTTGAGCTCGTGCCGGCGATAGAGTCGCCAATGAGTGAAGGTAATGGCCTGACAGTGACGGCACTTGAAACTCTGCAGACGCCGCGTACTCCTCAGCGACAGGGACTGACAAATGTAGCGCATATGCTGGCGTAGACCCAGACGCGAGCTGAACAGCTTCAGGCAGCCGCAGCATCTGGCGGTAAAAGGACGATTTAGCTTGGCAAAGTGCGTCTTTAGTTGCCGATGCCGTAACAGTCGTTTTAGGCTGGCAAATCCTCTTCCGCACTGTTCACAGCGATGCCGGTTCGGATTCTGTTTCGTAGTATGCTTCAGTATCCTACACTTCCGCTGCAGACGACGATATTGGAAGGCCAGCTTGGCCAGATTGGCCGTGACCACCGCCAGTTGGGGGTCTGCGGCATGATTCAGTGCCACTGGCGCCGCTGCTGCCGCCGCCGTCAGTTGTGCTGCCGTCGGTAGGATATCGTTGTGATGCAGAAAGCTGCGCTGCATGTCCAGTATGTCGATCTTTTTCTTGGCCGGCAGCTGAGTGGGCAGCGGACTGGCGGCGGCGGCGACTGCAGCGGGGGTGTTTTGCCAGTCCGGTTGCCAGTACTCATTCGGTTGTGTGGCTGTCAGGCCCACAGAGCAGCCGCTAGCCTCCAGTTTGAGCTGGTTCGTTGGAATACTGGGCAGGCTGATGTTCAAGGGTGGCACACTCACCATCGGTGTGGGTGTACTGTGGGCGTGGGTGTAATGCTGGCTTAGACCATCCACCGTAATGAACTTGGCCGTGCAGAGGCTGCAGTTGTGCAGACGAAAGGCGGCCGAGGACTGCACCACGCTGTCGTTGAGCACCACAATGTTGGGCTTGGGCGGAACAGCTGGGGGCGGCAGCAGTTCGCACAGCATTTGATTTGGTATCTGGCTGACATTGGTCACAATGGGCTTGCAGGAGCGGGGCTCTGGAGCAGAAGTGGGCGGCGGGGGCAGCAGCAGCGGTGGCGGTTCGGCAGATTCAACGCCTTCCACTTTCTCCGTTTTGTACTGATGCGGCGGCAGCACCCAATCCTCCTTGGCATAATTGTGCTCTTCGTTGAGCAGCTCCGATTGGAGCATCTCATTAGCCGAGGGCAGATCCCCTGAAGTGCGGGGCTGCTTCGCCTGGCACTGCCCGACATCCGCATCGTCTGGTATGTTGATAAACGGATCATCTAGATTAATAATCTCCATGATATCACAGTTATTTATTATGTCCTGGGCATTTAGCATGGGAAAATCGCAGAATTGGAACTTCTGTTCAGTTTCATCGTTGGTGCCGGGCTCGTGGTCGCAGCCATCATCCAAGGCCATGTCCAGTTCGTCGGGGAATAGATTGTCCAGGCTCTCGCAGGCCTCCTGCTTCACCCGCACCAGTGGTTCCTGTTTAATCTTCAACTGACGTCGGTATTTCCGCTGCAGTTCGCTTTGAGTCTGCAGAACCACATCGATGAATTGCGAGAAGCGTTCCAGCTTCTTGTAGCACTCCGAGCAAATATCCTTGGGCAGCGTATCATCCTGCAGGATTTGTAGAGTTGGAAAACACTTCTGAATCATACCAAAGAGCTCAAAACTATTGTCAAACGAAACGCAGTCCATAGCAGAAGAACCACAGAAGCGACAGGTGCCCTTTGTACCACTGACTGGAGCTTCGGCGGCACTGGACAGCGTCTGTTTACTAGCACACTCTTGCCATCGGCTGTTGGTCACCTGTTCCACAACCACATTCAATGATTCCGAGTCCGCCAAACGCACTGAGGGCACTGCATTCTTTTTAAGAGTTTTCCGGTTATGGCTGCAACTGAAATCTGTATCCACGAAATGGCGACTGCAGACAGCACTCCACCGGGATGGCATCCATTGGGCACTACGTTGCGTAAATTCCTTCCACTTCTGGAACAAATCCGTTCGCTTGAAGGGGAATCTGTAAGAGAAATCATCACAAGTTGTTTTACAATTTTGAATGCGAGCCACCCACTTGTGGAATGATATACTGGTAGCGTGCGCATATTTATCGTTGCAATTGAGCACCGCGCAATATGCGGGCATGTCTTGAAAAGCAATCTATAAGCTCCAATTGGCAATAGTTTTACAATTTGTTTTGTTTATTGAAATGAATGCCAAAAATTCCGTGCATCAGCTGTTTCAATTTTGCCATTCGCAGGGAAATGCAGAACGGGTAGTGTTGTAAAGCGACCATTATCCATGCCAATTCGAGTTTATCCATGACCGAAACTTTAATTCCCTTTCAGATCGATCGTTGCTATGGTATCTATATAATATTCATCTTATCTTAATGTAATATGGCTCAGATTGAAATCAAGGCATGGAATTACAACATAAAACTATTTTTTTAACTAAAAGTCGTACCTACTTATATAACATTATATGGAAACAAAAATTGCTTTAAAAACTGGAAAATTGTTTAAATTTTGGCGCCTCCACCTCAATGGTTTGTCGACCCCAGTGCTACACGTTTCCGAAGATCCGTTCTTTGCATTGCTAACATTTCCTCAAAATCACTATACTCTCTGCAAGGGTACAAACAGCTGATAGTAGCAGATGTTATCCCCGCCACCCAACCCACCCATTCCCTCTTCCAAGAACACTTATCAATTAACGCTTTTATGACGATTCCCCGTGTATATCGTCTGGGCTGCGGCCCGAAACTTTCAGACGACCATACCATACGAATTCTCGCCCCACGGAATTCTTTCACTGCTCTGCGCTTTAGTCTCTCTGTTCGTGCGGTGGCGGTTAGTACATACACTTTTGGGCAAGGTCAGACAAGGTCTTTGACATAGAAAAACGTACATTTTACGCCGGATTCGATTGCGAGGAGAAAGTGAACACGAACAATGGCACAAGTGCGACAACTGTTACAAGTGGGCGGCCCACTTTTAGGACGTGGTCTGGCCAATGCCGGTGGAGCATCGACAGCCACCGCAGCGAAGAAGAACCACAAACGGTGGCAGAGCTCCTCGATTAGTGCTGGGTAAGAAAATCATAGATAAGTTCTATTTTGATGGCGCGTGTGTGGTAATAATACTGCCCTCTCCAACCCCACCCAATAGAGATTACGATCTGGTTGTGGTCGGCGGCGGTATTGTGGGAGCGGCTTCTGCCAGAGAGATTCTCCTGCGGCATCCCTCGCTGAAGGTGGCCATTCTAGAGAAGGAGCCTAAACTGGCGTTCCATCAGAGTGGACACAACTCGGGAGTCATCCATGCCGGCATCTACTATAAGCCAGGCACACTGAAGGCCCGCCTCTGCGTGGAGGGACTGCATTTGGCTTACAAATATTTGGATGAGCACAAGATTCCATACAAAAAAACCGGCAAACTGATAGTGGCCACTGATGAGAAGGAGGTCAAGCTTCTGGAGGATCTTCAGCAGCGTGGCATTGCCAACAAGGTGCCCGATCTCAAGATGATCGAGGGGGATGCCATCCGGGAGATTGAGCCATTCTGCAAGGGCATCAAGGCTCTCCACAGTCCACACACTGGTATCGTGGACTGGGCTTTGGTCACGGAGTACTATGGCGAGGACTTTAAGCATGCAGGGGGTCGCATTTATTTGGACTACAATGTGACAAAGTTCAGCGAAACGAAAGAAGGCAGCGCCGACTATCCAGTGACCATCCATGGCTCGAGGCCGGGTCAGATAGTACGCACCAAGAATGTCCTCACCTGCGGTGGCCTTCAGTCCGATTTGCTGGCCGAGAAGACTGGCTGCCCCAAGGATCCTCGCATTGTGCCCTTCCGCGGAGAATACCTGCTGCTGTCCAAGGAGAAACAGCACATGGTAAAGGGTAACATCTACCCGGTGCCAGATCCACGATTCCCCTTCTTGGGCGTGCACTTTACCCCGCGAATGGATGGCTCCATTTGGCTGGGACCCAACGCTGTGTTGGCTCTGAAGCGGGAGGGTTACACGTAAGTGGAAGTCCGCTCCGAACATTATTATACTGATTCTGATTCCTTCTTGCTTGTAGCTGGGGCGACATCAATCTCTTTGAGCTGTTCGATGCCCTGCGCTATCCCGGTTTTTGAAGATGGCCAGCAAATACATTGGCTTTGGCCTCAGCGAGATGTCCAAGTCGGCGTTCATCAATCTGCAGATCAAGGCCTTGCAAAAGTACATCCCCGACATCACCGAATACGACATCCAACGTGGTCCGGCGGGTGTGCGTGCCCAGGCCATGGATCTGCAGGGTAATCTGGTCGATGATTTTGTCTTTGATCGTGGCGTGGGATCGGGTGCTTTGGCCAAGCGGGTCTTGCATTGCCGTAATGCTCCATCGCCGGGTGCCACCAGCAGTTTAGCTATTGCCAAAATGATTGCCGATAAGATTGAGGGAGAATTTTCCATTGGCAAGTGAGATGATGATATGAAATATGTTTGTTAATTTGATTTTAAGCATTGATCTTGCATTTAAAAGTTATTTTATTTTATAAAACCTTTAATTCAGTTCCAAAATGTGAGGTTTTCTCTTTGTTGGAGGCTTATCCTTGATGCCCATCACCTTTATTTCTTTGTGCAGGGATTGCGCTTCTAGACAGGTCTGGATTAGCTGCCGGCACTTGTCATTCAAGACCTTTAGACCATTGGCCGCATGCAGACGCATGGCTGGATCACACGATTCCTCCGATTCAATGGCTCTCAGGAGACGATAAATGGGTAGCAGCATTTCCTGGTAGTCAATAAGATTATCCATGCCATTCAGGAGTTCAGTTAAAACAAAAACAGCCGCCCGCTTGGCAGGCAGATATCCTCCTGTGGTACTCAGTTCGCTGTTGATGAGATCCAGCAGCTCCTGGAAAAAGTTCTGCACCTGATAGGCCAGTAGGCGACAAAGCTGGGCGAGATTTGCAAAGGCGGACATGCGAAACTCGTGGAGAGGCGAGCGCGAGCCATGCATGAAGCAATTGAGGAGCACAGCCTTGTACCGATAGCATAGGGGACCTGTAAAATCCAATCTTTAAGAAATTTTCCCATCAAAAGCGACATCCATCACTTACCCAGCTCCTGTGAGGCCTTCAGGATAGCCTCTCCCACCACCAGACGATAGTCCAGATCGGCTGTCTCAGACAGATACTCGTCACTCAATTTGTCCAGCACTTCGGATTCCATCACATGGACCAGGGCCACAAAGAGTCGCACACAATTCAGGAATGTATAGGACTCCTTGTCCTTGAGTGTGCTGAGGGCCAGGGCTATGATTAGATGACCCTGGGCCATCGTAGCGGGGTCCTTCCGATTTAGGAGGTCCAACAACATTTGTATGCCATAGACCTGCAGATGGGATTCCTTCTCCTCGATGAGGGATCGCGCTTTCTGGAATGGCTGCAATTTGAGGGCTTCACTTGGCCGCCACTCGCCATGCAATATATTGAGCAGGGATTCTACGGATTGCTTGATCAAGCGATTGACTGACAGAGCTCCTAGCATGCGGAGTTGCTCCTGCAACTCTCTTGTGCTCTCTGTCAGCTGCAAATCCTCACTGCGTTCTAACAGCTCCTGCAGAAGGTTGAGAATGAGAAGTAGAGTCTGATCAGTGGCCTCCTCTTCTGCGGCCAATCGCTGCTGCAGTAAATCCTTGAGCAGCCGCAGGAATTCTTTGGTTTGCATCGCCAACTGTGCTCGCAACGGCTGATGGGACACCAATTGATTGAGAGCTATCAGCAGATCTAGCTTTAATTGGTATTTTTGCTTTAGGAAGGCCACGAGTTCCGTTTCCGTGGACAGGAAATCCACTCCTGATGTGGATTTCTCCTTCAATTGGCAGCTCATGAAACCCAAAAGCGCCAGGAATACGTTGCAGGTGAGAGCATGATGCGAACTGGACATCAATAGACTGGGCAGCATCCGGCCCATGTCATGGTCTATCTGGTGATCCGCAGGGGCTACTTTTACCTGAATTCGATCCGATTCTTTTGAGGGCAGGATTAATATGCGATGGTGAAGGCATTGCCAGATAGGTTCCTCTTCGAGTTCCCACTTGAACAGACGTTGGACTATTGCAGGCAGCTCCTTATCTCTCTCCCGATTGTCCAAGCAGCGGGATATGATAACAGCCAGCTGCTCCCTGGCAGGCACCTCCCTGGGAAGGCCATCGTACAGCTGGAGCAGAAGAGGTAGATAGCGTGTGAGCAAATTACTCGGCAGACATGCCACGCTGGAGCTGCAGAATAGATGCTGCCAGAGCTGGATACGATTGTACAGCTCCTCATGGTCCATCAGGATCAGACCACTTATCAGATCTTCTGGATCGCTGAGCACCTGCCAATGGGAGGACAGGTACTCCTCAATCTTCTGCTGGTTTTGTGCACCCAACTCGTAGAGTCTTCGCAGGGACAGGACACCCACACACATTCTATTGGCATCCATCAGAGACAATCTACAATACTCCAGAACCTGAAGGATCATTGCATGCTGTGCCGCCGGCGAAAAGCCCTTCCTAGCCACGATACCCGCAACGATCTCTGCATTTCTCGTGGCACTCACATTCGGTGTCTGCTGCAGAGCATCTACGAAGCTGGCATAACCCTGCGGTGCGTGTAGCTTTCCCAGCAGCTGCTGGTGCAGAGCCTTGGCCAAAGGGGACACAGTGGAGTGGCCTTCAGTAAGAGCACATGCCGAAAAAAATCCGATTTGGATTCATGTTGCCAGAGATAGGCGAGGGCTGCCTCCAGCTGCGGATGATCCATTTGAATGCGTAGACTCATGATGGCGGCCAGAAGATCCCGCTGCACTAGCTCCATGGAATTGGCTATGTGAAATTGACGTATGGGCAGCAGTCGGACGAAGAACTGAACGCTGAGGAGTAGCATCGAGGGATTGCATTTGACTTTGCCCTGTGCCTCTTTGAAAATGGGTGATTTAAGGAAATCCTCATGCAACTGGCAGCGGAGTGCGTAGTAAGACAGCTCCTGGGTGGCTTGGATGCACAGCTTAAGGTGTGCCACCGATATAAGGTCCTCCTTGGCATCGCTATCAAAGTTAATGTTCGAAAAGAGCATCTGGAGCGCATGCTGCAGACTGATAATGTAGCATATGGCGGGATCTGAACAATCTATGGTCGCCTCCTCTTCGGGGGTCAGCTGGAATAATGTGCATAGCTCATGCAGCTGTTCCACTGCGTTTTGTTTGGCATATTTCCCCAAAATGTTCAAATTCTGAACAATCGAGGAATCGGAACCCGGCTGAATTCCATTTATCGTATTTGCTGTGATAAAACACGAATTAATTAAAGTAATTACATCTTAACACAACAATTTATACCTAGAACTCGTTCGAACTTTAAACTCTCCAGCAGGGCAAAGTATTTTGCCGTATTAATCATTCTAAAATCTGAATTTTAATTCAATTGCCATCCATGTTATTGTTATCGACAAGAGATGTGATAAGAGCATCGACGTCCACTATCGATACCACAGTGCAACTCTGCAATGAAATCATAATCACTTTCACGAATCCTTATATTGCTTCGCAACTGAAGAATCAAAAGCCGCGGGTATACGTAGCTTAAAACGTAAAAGCAACAGCAAACTAAGAAAATTAGTTACGTCAACGACCTGCAATATCACCTGCATTATTTATATATCGATATATTTGATCAATATATGTGTAACATCCCTAAAACAACTTTCTTTTTCCTCTCTGCTGTGTGTGTGAATGCAAAAATATAGAGTGCGCAAAATAGATTAATTAGAAACACCAGTACGACTCAAACGTTAATTAATTGGCTTGCGGCTGTGACGCGGCGCGCTTCTACACGCCTCCCAATAATTGCCAAAAAAAGAAAAGAAACGGGAGCTCCTACGCGAACGCAGTTAAAAGTGTGATTTTGTGTGAGTGTGAATGCGAGTGTGTGTGTAAGCTGCTGCAGTCGACGTCGCTGCCTCTGTGCAGTAAACAAATCGCCAAAAAAAGAGGAGAAAATGAAGAAAATCCTATCGAAATTCGAGCGCAATGAAAACTCGAGACTGGAAAATTCGCACAACACCAGCTCCTCATCATCGAAGGAGACGAATAGCTTTGTGGGCAAGGTTTTCACAGTGGGACGTGTCACGGTCACAGTCGAGGATGTCCTGGCCGAAGGTGAGTCGCAGTCTCCTCCCCTGCCCCCCGCTAAGGAGTATGTGAGGTCTTATCTAAATCCAAGTAGTGTGGGGCTATCTAAACGTAGCAGTGTGATTATGGTTATCACAAGTTTGAGTTACAGGTAGGAGAAGGGTCAGGTGGATCCCTTAGTATCTCTGTTCATGCTCCAGATTAGATAAAATACATACAAATGTACACATTCGTATCTCGACTGTCTCCAAAATGTGGGGCGTACACATAGTACAGAAAACAGCTGCGTATCGTATCCCCCCCTAATTAGCTACGCGGCGCCACTTGTCGGCGTGCATTTCCAATTTCCCCACGAGACAAAAGAGTTAGTTGCTCGGCCTCTCGGTTCAGGTTAGGTTTTCCATGGAATAGAACTACATACAGGCACACAGCATGGCCACAAATCAATTGAATCAATTATGTTAATTTAGCCAATGAAGCGGCAAGACCAACACTTAACTTCCTCTGCCCACTGTTCCTGCTGCTATGTCACCTTTTCAAGCAGCAGCGGCAGTGAAATGTCAAAGTTCGCTCAAGGAAAATCGCCTGGGAACGCCGACTATCCATCCACTTTGCCCTTGTCCTTGAATTCTGAAGTGATTAATATCCTGCACTGCAAGTGGCTCGTCGGTCTGTAAATGGCTTGGCAAATACTACTCCCCACAATTGATCATCCCGAGCGTTGGTCATAGAAAACTTTTCCTGCCTTTTACTTGCGCGCATTCGATTTTTTGTGAGATTTTGGCAAGCGATTGGTAAAGTTGTTATTGCGTTGCGCTGGCGCCGCTGTCAGAGGAGTCAGCTGTTTGGATACCCTGCATTTACTAAATGCAGGGAGGTTGATCAGTTATAAAACGGCATGTTTGAGGATGATAAGTTTGGGGTATATTCTCTATGCTTTGTCCCAATATAAATTACATTTTTATAGAAATACGGAACATCTTCTGATGTATGTATGGGTATCTTATAGTCTGTAGCATTCCGTTTTTCCATTCTTACCTGCCATCTTCTCCTCTACTCTGGCAACACCAACAAATGCAAATGACTAAGCGACAGACGGTTAGGTTAGCGTTCCCTCTACCTCAGAGACCCCGACCTCCACTTTTGCCTTTCCTACATACTGTGCAATGCTTTCGGCGAAGTGGTCGGGTCGCTAGCTCTCTCCCTAGGGCGTCTCGAATTGCCTGCCTTCTCAAGTATTTTTTTTAGCTTTGTTACAATTGTGCATTATTATTGCTGCTTTTATTACTATTATTATTTCTGTTGATTTGTTGCTGTCGCGCGGGGCTGCCAACCTTCAGCATTGATTAACATTTGACGCCACAGAATTTCACAAATACCAACTAAAAAGTCGGTGCAAAAAAATCGAGCAAACGGTTACATACGGTGTGTGCCCCGTTATTCTCTCTCTATCTCTCTCTCTCTGAGTGTCTGTCCATCTGTCACTGTCGCCCCCTGTGGGGTGCTTCTCTGCTGATATTGTTATTGTGTTGCATGTTACTATTGTTGTTATTTTTGTACGTGACCTTCAATAGTTTATAGTTTTTATTGCGTTGCTTTTTTTTTATCGTGCTCTACTAGACAGTTGAAGTGCTGTGCTGCAGGGGACATTTTCGGGGGTGCAGAAGCGAACGAGGGGAACCTACTTGAATTCTATTTGCAATAAAATGAAATAAAATTCATGCAAATCGCTTGTTAGGCAAAACATGTGTAAATCGTTCCATGGCCAAACATAGTTGGTGGGAGAGAGACAGCGACAGTAACTTGCACTATGATACTCTGTAAGAGAGTGATATGGAGAAGAGTTGGTTTTCTTTCCGAGTACCGTTCGAAATGAGAAAAAATTAATCGAATTTTAATACGAAAAATATTTTGTACTCCATTTGAAATTATAAATTGTGCAAATTATATGATGAATAGGTAAATAATAAACAGCTAAAAAACGATAACAGTATTGAGAATACCATAATCGTCAAAATAACAAACTACAACTGATCTACTAGGCGTATAGGGTATTCAACAAGTCGACTCTGCTTCCCCGTATACCATTCTCTCTTATTTGTTGTTTACCGTTTACAGTTGACAGCTGCTCTAGTCGTCTAGTCTGTCATTGTACCCAACTCTTCCCCCCCACTAATGCTCTCCTCCTCTTTCAATCCATCCTACTCACGCAGGTGGCTTTGCCATGGTCTTTCTGGCACGCGGCAATGGCGGCGGCGGCTCCTCCTCTGGAAAGTACGCCCTGAAGCGAATGTACGTGAACAATGAGCACGATCTGAATGTGGCGAAGCGGGAGATACAGATTGCTGTAAGTAAATAACGAAAAGTAAATCAATTTCATTGTTTGCCCCGTAAGTGCTTTATTGATTCCTGCTACCTGCATCCTTGACAGAGCAATCTCAGTGGACACAAGAACATTATTGGCTATGTCGACTCGAGCATTACGCCCACAGGGAACGGGGTGTGCGAGGTGCTGCTCCTGATGCCATACTGTAAGCATCACATGCTGGCCATGATGAATGCAAGGTAACACACTGCATTAAAGTTTTCTCTTTCAAGTCTTTCAAAATATTTCGTACTTTACAGATTACACGTTGGCTTCACCGAGCCCGAGGTGCTAAACATCTTCTGTGATATTGCCGAGGCGGTTTCCCGTTTGCACTACTGCCAGACGCCCATTATACATCGCGACCTTAAGGTGGAGAACATTCTCCAAACGGATGCGGGCAATTTTGTGCTCTGTGACTTCGGCTCGGCCACAGCCAAGACGCTGAATCCCCAGCAGCACGGCGTCACTGTGGTCGAGGAGGAGATCCAAAAGTACACCACACTCTCCTATCGGGCGCCCGAAATGATCGATCTGTACAGCGGCAAGAGCATCACCACCAAGGCAGACATTTGGGCATTGGGCTGTATGCTATACAAGCTTTGTTTCTTCTCCCTGCCCTTTGGGGAGAGCACGCTGGCCATACAGAATGGACAGTTTGCCATCCCGGACAGCTCCAAATACTCGAAGGGCATGCATCAGTTGATCAAATATATGCTGGACACGGATCTGGAGCATCGCCCGAACATTTGGCAGGTGTGCGAGGTGGCCTTTAGACTCGCTGGCAAGGATAATCCCGTACAGAATTTGCATGTAAGATTTCCCCAGTTTTCTCAGCCTTTCAAACTATAAATTCCCTTTCGAATCTTTATTTCAGAAAACACCCATTCCAAATTTTGACCAGCTTCTGGTGCCGCCATTCGAATCGGAGGCAAAGCGGATCAGTGCTGCCGCATCGAAAGCAGCCAAGTCGCAGAATGTGTCGATTATAGAGGCGGGAACAAGCGTAGCTCCACGCTCCAGGCCCAAGGGCTCCAGTTCAGTCATTGGGGGGAATGCCTTGGGTCTCGGTTTACCGCCCAGTCCCTCGCCTCGTCTGAATATCACATCACCGCAGCCCCAGAACCAGCCTGTTGTGGAGCAGTTTCAGGCAAATTTCCCAGCTATGCCGTGCCCAGCAGTTCCTCCGCCTCCTGCAGCTGTGACTCAGGCTGACACAGTTGTGGCAGCAGCTGTTACCAACAATATATTCGAGTCGACTGGCTATCCGGATCCGTTTAATGAACCAGCGCAGGCCACAGCAGGAGCACCTGCAGCAGCGGCAGTAGCAGCAGCCCCTGTTCCAGCCCCCGAGGAGCTCTCCAAACAGGAGGAGGTCCAGGTGGCGGCTGTTCAAGAGTCTCTGGTTGTCTCTGGCGGCACACCCACGAAGCATATGCTAACGCCTCCGAAGCCCAGCGGCGTAGGGGGACATCGGCGCAATGTCAGCGATACATCAGCATTCAATAAGTAAGTAGGGACGCGATTCCCCCGATCTCGCGCACGATCTCTATGTGTTCTGTGTTCTGCTCTTCTCTTGCTCTCACTTTCTGCTTGTCTCTTTCTGTGTGTTGTGTGTGTCCATTTCTTAAGAGCTACAAATGACCGGGACGATGCCGATGATCCGCAAAGTCAATAGATATTTTGTAGCCTTAAGATTTTGTCTTTCTTTATGTTCACATTTGCAATGCTTTTGCTTTTGGTTTCTCCTATTTGTGTCATAACCATGTCAACCGCTTATCATTCGAATCATTCACTCATTCATTTATTTTCGTTGCGCTGCAGAACGTTTGCCAATGAGACAAGTCAGTTTTTGGCCCCATTCAACAACAATCTGGCCAGCATGGGCGATGGACCACAGACCACATTGGCCAGTGCCATCTCCAATCCTGGTATATTTGCCTCCTCTGCCTCGATATCGATCAGCGAACTGTCCCGACAGACAATGGATAAGCGTGTGGAGGCCTGGAATCCGTTTGAGGAAGAGCAGCCGTTTAGCCAAATGACCGAAGATCATATATTCGAGGCAGAGTTTGACAAGATACGTCAGCGTGGCAGTCAAGGCAGTAAGTAGATGAAAAGCTCTATACATACATATAGATTCCATTTATGAGCTAATTATTTCGCAGGTATAACAGCCAAGTCGGCTTCCACAACGTCCACACTGACGCCCACTGAGCAGAGTGCAACGGTTGTGGCACCAGCAACGGTTCCTGCTACAGTCACGGCTGCCGTTTCTGTTTCTGTTTCGCCACATCCACCACAGATGGCTGAGGATCCGTTTGGGTCGGCGCCATTCAGCTTGCCACCCGGACTGCGCGAGAAGGCCACCAGTTCGTTGCGCAAAACCGGAGGTAAAGCATGAAATTCCTCCACCTTTAATCGTTTTTTGCAAAATGCCAGAAATACGTTTAGTTTTCCGATTGTTGCTTTTGTTCGCTCTCAATCTCGATGCAGAAAGTGGTGATGAAGAAGAAGAAAGTGGTGAAGATTTGAACGTAGACGTAGACGTAGTCTAAATACCTTCCTAGTAAGCGATCGAACTACACAGCAGAATGGAGCAGCCCCCCAAAGGCTTCTCCTACTCCTCTACCCAACAAAACGACAGCTTCCGCACAGCAGTAGAGAGAGCCTCCAGCTATAGATTATCTTGTGTGTGTACCGATTCACGACTGCTCTGCTCGACGATCGAACGACAGAGAGAGATTTAGTGTGCCATAGATGGATAGAACCATGACCCCAGACCCGAGACGTACAGCCGCAGTACACTCTGCTGTCCTTAGACTTAAACATAAGTGCAAACAAACAAACAATTTGTAAATATCCCAATGCACCCACTAACCAAACAAACCAAACAATAACCTGACAAAACTCTATGTAAACTTTGGCTTATCTTTAAAGCACGATTTCCATATGTTTCGTGATGGAAGCGATGGAATCAAGGCTAAAAAAGCTTCTTAACTTTCTTCTCCAATCGTAAGCGCTTCTAACAAAGTAATATTTGGTGCTGGTACAACATATATATATGCTAGAATGAAACCAATCAATCTATATACACATATTATACCTAGTCTCTATTTAAATTTAGTCATTAACAGTAAACAGTTAGCGGTTGTGGAACTAACCAAAAAATCAACAAAGAGCAGTAAAAATTTCAATTATTGTAAATGTATTTTCATTATTATTACTATTTCTATTCCTGTGTGTAATTTTTGTGTAAATTTTTAGAGAATTAAGAAATCAAATACTATTTATTCATGTTGTTGTTGAAGAAAAAAAAAGCAATCGAATATCGTATATTTTTGGCCATATCAAAATTGAATAATTATTGTTCAACGTGCAATTCTAAAGATCTAAACCAATATACGCTATACTCTAGTTCAATATGCAATTCGAGAGATTATTAGGAAATCTATAACCATCTTTTGCTCAAATTTTCAATTTAGAAACTATTTTTGATTATATCTTTATTCTATTTTGATTTCGATTTCGTTGAAAGTTCGCGTCAAGCTGCGTTCCCTGTGGATGTGGCGGCAATCAAATAAATAAGAGTAAACAAAGCCTTCTTTTAATTGTTAACAATCATCCGAAGACAATATAGATAGATTCATCCCCGCTACCCATTACACAGCCAGCCACACACGAGAAATTGAAAATGTTCAACAATATTAGATGTAATAACTCCTCCTGTTAATACTTACCTGTACATAAAGTTAATCCAAAGAAAGAGTAAAATCCTAGGAAGTATATAGAGAAGCCTTCAACAAACAGTCAGGTAACCAAGACACATACAAGCAAACGATCAGATGGCAAAACAAATACAGAACATATATATATTATATACAGAAGAG
The DNA here is from genome assembly GCA_008121275.1 of Drosophila lowei. NCBI lineage: Eukaryota > Metazoa > Arthropoda > Insecta > Diptera > Drosophilidae > Drosophila > Drosophila lowei. The sequence goes on from CM017779.1 coordinate 26,109,983, forward strand.
ATACATACATACATAAAGCACTATATATTTATATACCAAAAGATGAGGCAGGGCGTTTAGAGCTTAAGTTTTTGGCAAACAGCTGCAAATTGTACTCGTATGAGAATTAAACCAAAAAAAATGAAGCAAAAAGTGCAATAAATCCTATATTATGTTTTGAACAAACAAACCTCCAATTTACAAAAGAATGTAACTTAGGGACGATTTCTCAATGTTTGAACACACATAAATCTGTCATGCTAACCCCTAGAGCAGTGGTGGGCATGTCCTTGCTCGTCTCGAGATGCATAATGCTGCAAAAGAGAATCCCCGAGAAGCGTACGCGTAACATTGCTGTACGACTCGAGATGCAAAAGCGACTGCCCGAGATTTTTGCTGATCAGGGGTTCTTTTGCCGTCTCGGGACTGCTCCTGCTCATCGCTGCTCTGGAAGAATGACATGCTGCGCATGCATGGGAATGGCACAATGCAAAAACCATCTTTCGAATTGAGAAATAGTACCTTAAACTAATTTAATCAATGGGTCAATTAAATATTAAGCAATTATATGCAGAGCCATGCATAGGTCCCACTGTAATGTACATGTACATTAATGATCATCAATCATTCCCTGATTTCTCAGTGGAATCTGAGATCTAAGGGTGTCTACACCTCTTTGTTCCACATTCCCAAGCATTAAACTCCACTTTAACCTGGGATCTACATCGAGTCTTCAGCGTTTTCTTTCCACAAATGTTGCCTATTCTTCATGTAGTATATATAGATCATCATTTATACCATCACCTACCAACACAATAACTAATAATCTCTTGGGGATCATACGCACATATGCTCATGCACATACGATCATACAACTGTTAACTGTCCATATACTAATTAGTCGTAGAGCAGAACAATCGTAAACCCCAACACACAGAAAACCAGAAATCCTTAATCTCATTACCTTACTGCATAAAAGTCCTTCACTCTCATCCACAGCGAAATTCATCAGCTGCTCCTCGGGCGGCGGTGGAGGTGGAGTCTCGTCCAGCAGTCTGACTGGAGGTGCCAATGCCTCGTCTAAGTGGCTGCTGTCGCCCACCCTGGAGATGTCCAGCGAGGAGAAGACATCGCTGATCAGCAAACTGAAGACAGACTCGGAATGCGGACTACTCGCGGGCGGTGGTGATGGCTCCACCAGCTTTGTTAAGCTGCCGCTGGAGGATCGCAACAAGTACGAGAAGCTGAGGAGCAATGATCAGCCCACTTCCGATGATTCCGACTCCGGAACGGAGTTCTTTCAGCAGGACAGCGACGAGGGCGGCGGAGGCGGAGGCAGCGCCAAAAAGGCGGCTCTCTTCAAGCAGATGCAGCTGGTGACCAGCAACATACCAGAGACCATCCACAAGATCCAGCAGGTGGCCTACCACAAGGTGGACAAGACCTCCAATCTGCCCATCGTGAAGAAGCTGCGCCAGACGACCAAGAAGCCAACGACTGCTGCCCACCAGGCGGCCCAGCAGCTCAACATTATGGCCGCTGCAGTGGCTGCCCAGGCCCAGGAGGCCAAGGCAGCCGAGGCGAAAGCAGACTCTGATGGCGATTCAATTGGTTCCGCCAGCGATCTGCGAGCCGAGGATGATGACCTGTTCGACGAGAATCCACGACAGACACAGACCAAGTTGCGTCGCCCCCTGCCCATGGAAATGGATGGCATCAGCGAGAGTGTCAAGACATGCAGCAGCTCTGCCTATCATGCCGAGTGCGAGAGCGTGACCACTCACGAGGACGATCGGAGTCGTGTGGTGGTAAAGGTGCGGTTGAGGAAGAAGGATCGCACGGTGGCGGCTAGTGGCGATCTCGCTGCTGCTGGCCTGGTCTCCGAGGAGCTCAGTCCCACGTCCAGCGATCTGTTGCACAAGTTCGGCGATCGTCCGCTGCTCCTCGACGACGAACTGGACTATGGCTCAGGCGAGAGCAAGAGCAGCAGTGAATCTCTGAAACAGCAGCAGCAGCATGTGGCATGCGGCGATGACCAAGACTTGGATGTGTTTGCCATGGCTCCGTTCAAGCTGCCCGTGGGCGTGCCCCTTAAGCGGAAGGCCAAGCCGAAACCGAAACCCAAGCCAAGTGAGCCGGAAATGTGGACTTCAACGCCGGTCAAGGGTCAGGGCGGTGGAGGAGATGGCAACCAGGCCAATTTTGCCAGCTTTCCAGCCCAACTAACGCCGACGCCGCCTCAACGGGAGACCCAACTGGACGAGTTCAATGAGCCTGTCTTCAATCCCTTCCAGGAGTCGAATGCTGTGCTGGTGCAGCAGCAGGAGGAGGAAAGTAATCAATGTGATCTCTTTGGCTTGGAACCATTCCCACAGGTAATTCGTAAATGTGTTGATGTACCACCACCCATCGAACAGAACCCGATACCGCTACCGCTATCGATCCCGCTACCGGTCCAGATCCAGCACCAAAACCAGCACCAGATCCAGCTCCAGCTCCATCACTTTCCCAGCCACAACAACAACACCAACAATAATAATAATAATATCATCAAAGTGCCCGCTACGGCGTCCACTTCTGCCACGATTTCGGCACCAGCTACAGCTTCAGCTTCCGCGTGTGGAGCACCCCAACTGGTGACCATAAATCACTCAATCATTATCAATAAAACCCCAGAGCCACAGCCGTTGATTAACCACAACAATAATCATACGAACAAATTGAGCGGACCAAGCAGTGTCTATGTGAATGTGCCGTCCTTCAGCACCAATACCCAACCCCAGTCCATCTCTGTGCTGTCCATAGCACCTCCAATCGCAGCAATAGCAGTACCGATAGCACCTGTTGTGCCAGCTCCAGTCTCGGTTTCGGTACCCGTGCCGCATCTAAGACCTTTGCTGCCCATCGCTGATAATGCCTATGTGCAAATCTCCCAAGATCGCTGCTCCGACTTTACGCCCGACGACGAGGAGGAGCCCGTGGTGTTGCGTGGTGCCGCCGATATGGTTGCAGACATCGCCGACATCGCTGCTCCCATCGCTGCAGCCAAGCCGAAGAAGGAGAAGTCCCATTTGGCTGTGAGGGTGCTACCGGGAAAGCTCACGCAGAAGGTCAAGGGTCACTCGTACAAGAAGGTCAGCGCCGCTGCACTGGGATCCACCAGCTCCCTGAGCTCGGGCAGCAAGCAGAAACATCAACGCCTCCAGTATCAATCCCACGACGACGATGACGATGAGGATCAGGACGAGAATCGAGCCGCAGGCAGCCGCAATTTCCAATCGAACACCATTCAGAGCTCGGCCAAGACTGGTTTCAGCAACATGAGCTTCGAGGACTTCCCCTCCGACCAGGAGATGGATCGTCTCTCCAAGACCATACCCTTCGAGGTGGTGCGCAATGAGAAAATGCTGCTGGAGGCTGAGAAGAAGTTCGGGTCGCTCAAGCGACGCAACAATCTATTTTCCTAGGCAAACAAAACTGAGGAGGGACGGGACGGGACCCGACCTATCCCGAATCTATCCTTATCGATGGCGGAGAAGTTATCAGCGAGTGGAAATTTTTCGAGCGAAGAGACCTTAGACTGAGTGTTTCCAAAATATTTGGCATTTTGTTTTTGCTTTTCTATGTTCGGTTTTTGCGCTGGTTTTTTTTTCGATTAAGTACATTCGATTTTTCACCGTTTGTTTTCGTGTCTGTTTAATGAAATAACTCTAGTTTTGGAGCCTAGTATTTGCGATGGTATTTTATGAGATCTAGAGACACAAATGTTGAGAATGGATCCAGACAATTACAATACAATACAACATAATATCTACATATAATTGTTATTTAGTGGAAAATGTAAACTAGAATTAGCCCGACTATAATATCCGGATTATAAGGCAACTAAGAAACTGGAAATGTTTTAGAATTTATACAATGCGTAAGTTGTACCAAAGTTACATTTATTTTGTTTTTGCGTGTGGCATTTTCAGCATTTTGAAATTCCCCTGCCCTCCCCATTATTTATTTATACAAGAAAAGTATGTGATTATAATCCCAATAACCAAACACAAAAACAACAACTACAACTAATTAATTATCTATTAAACAAGCAACATTCATTTAACCCCAAGGTATTTAAGGTTAATATTATGTATGTATATTCGACCCAATATTGAACAACAAAAACATACTTGAATATGTCAGTACTCGATTTGTTTTGCATATGTATTATCTCCGACTATATAAAATATGCGTACTATATTTATATTTTAAATCGAGTGTTTTATTTGTTCATGCGCTACACTGTACGCCCCTTAGTAGTACTATATTTTTGATAAATGACTAGTGGGAGGGTAATATTTGATAGTCCACGAGAATGTTTATTACTCTTAATTAGGACTCTGCATCAGATTTACTCTATTTATTTAACTAGAGCCAGCATCATCTTTGAAAGACTAAAGCCATTTTCACTAATAACCCCTCTGCACTTGTTGCGTCTTTTATTGCTCTTTAGTTGTTTCTGAAACTCTTCCTAAAAGTACTGAATATTCCACGAAATTCCTTGGCTCTTATCAAGGAGGAGCCAAGAGTTTAGGGAGAGTTTGACTGTCAAGAGGGAAAGCAAACCTTTACTATTAAGCGGCAATAAAGTGTAGAGTGCAGATACTGTTAGATATGAGGTGATGTGGGTAAAATTTAAGTTATAAGCCTTGACTGTTGGCGGGGAAGCGAATCTCAAGTGTAGGGTACACACTATTTCAGTCTTCACTGTTCAGCTAGAGCGAGCCTCAAAGGGTGTATGTATTCCTTTCCCCAAAGCGCGGTCTTTTTATGGAATATTCCACCAAGAGACCAGGGGCCGGCCTATGTTCAGCGTGTAGGAGAGTGTTCTGCTGCTGCACCAGTGCTGCCAACTTTTTATCAGAAAAAAAGCTGTTTCTAGCTTTATGAAAACGAAAAAAAAAGCTGAAAATTTAAAAAAAAAATCCAAAAAAAAGGAGTAAATAATGGTGTTAACAATTTATTATTAAAGTGATATTTAATAAAAAAAAGCCAAATCACATTTATTAAAAATTCAGAATTCCCGCTTCCCGCAATTCACAAATTTTTCCCGCATTTTTGGTTTTCAAAAAAGCTTAATCGGCAGCACTGTGCTGCACTGCCGCTTACGTACACGTATGTATATTACTGTGGTTGTCACCAATACATTGTTCCGTTTTGCCTGATGGCTACACCCACAAACGTACTAAAAAGAGGTGCAAATATGCACGCCGACCCCTGCCGACTTCTGGAGAAGCATCTAGATCTCCACGTTCCACTCCATTGCTATCCTCGTCAAGCATTTGTTGCTATTTTAATACTTTGTCAAGTTCTCCCCTTGGATATTTACCTTCCCGAGCAGAGAGACAAACAAACGGTAAACAGAAAACAGCTGACCGCCGCATCGTGTATGGGTATGTGTGTGAGTGGAAGAGAATGAAAATTCACATAAGATAAGCAAAAAAGTAGCCAATAGTTGCTAGCACAAGCGAAAAAAAGGGAAGAGCAGAAACCAGAAAGTATTCCAAAAGCAGAGAAAGCAAAACAACAAAACGAAAGCGACAAAACTCAAAATCTCACGTATCAGAGAATATCATATAAAAACTATTCAAAAGCAAGGCAAGTAAATGTAAAAGTTTTGCGTTATTAAGCCACAACAGCACCGCTACACTAGTAACGCTCATCACGTACGCCAAGATGTATGCCGGCGAGGAGGAGAACGAGAACCAGAATCAACCGGAGCAGCCCCGCGTGCTTGTCAAATGCGGTGGCTTCTCTTCCCAATTGGCGCACAATGTGGATGAAAAGGTAGACGGCGACCCGTTGTGGGGCTCACGTTTCGATGCAACCAATCCGCAGGCGGTGATTAAGACGCACCTGGACTTTCTGCGCAGTGGAGCCGACATCATATTAACCAACACCTACCAGTCCAGCGTGGAAGGATTTATGAAATATCTGGCGCTCACACGGGAACAGAGTGTGGCCATGATAGAGAAGAGCGTACATCTGACGCAACAGGCCAAGGCGCAGTATTTGAAGGAGATTCTCCAGTCGCGCGAAATCATTAAACCCTTTTTCCCCCTGATCTTGGCCTCGATTGGCCCATATGGTGCCCATCTGCATGATGGTTCCGAGTATTCGGGCAGCTATGCTGATAAGATAAGCAAGGAGAAGCTCCAGGACTGGCATCGCACACGGATTGAGACCTGCCTGCTGGCCGGAGTCGACGGCTTGGCCGCGGAGACGCTGCCGTGCCAACTGGAGGCACTGGCCATCACTGAAAGCATACTCGAGAACTATACGAATGTCAAGTTTTGGGTATCCTTTCAGTGCAAGGTGAGTTGTGCTTTGGATTGATTTCATTGATTTTATCACTCACCTCACCCTTTTGTATGTCTACAGGACGACACCAGTCTGGCAGATGGTGAATCCTTTGCAGAGGCTGCTCTAGCCGTCTGGCGTATGGTACAAGCTCACAAGGCACAGGCTCGCCTCCTGGGCATTGGCGTTAACTGTGTGAATCCCACGTTTGTGACGCCCCTCCTAAGATCTCTCAATGCAGCCGCCGGCTTGGATCGCATTCCCCTGGTTGTCTACAGCAATCGTGGAGAGATCTACGATAGTGTACGCGGCGAATGGACTGGAACGGGTGAAGATGTGGCCAAATTTGTGCCCGAATGGGTACGACTGGGTGCACGCATTGTGGGCGGCTGTTGCCGGGTCTATCCGGACGATGTGCTCAAGATCCGCAAGTGCGTTGATAGCCTCAACATCGGCTACAGCGCAGAGTCACCGCAATCGCACATTGTTTAAATTGATAGTTGACTTTTGTTGTTAATGCGAAATGTGGTTTCATGTTACTAGACCTAGACCTATTTAGTTTGCTAAATACATCTATTTTTGTATACTATGTACTCGGGAGATGTTGTGCCTAATCAGCAGCAATGTACCGACAGTGTGTAGACAGAAGTAAGTGAACGCGAGTGCGAAACGACGACGCCCGATTTATGAAGATTTAAAGGTATACAATCGTGAATGGCTAGTACACTGGTTGTCGCCCAGTCAAAATCTGAAAGATTTCGACTATTTATTATCGGAATATTATTACTGTTTGACCCAATTATGTTACCTACACAAAGTTTGGCTGATTTAGCCGTGAATATCATTACTTTTTTAAACATATTTTTCTTAAAAAAACAAAATATTACTTTTTTGCCTAATTTTCTTTAACAAATGAAATCTATTTTATAATCAAATAAGAATAATTTGTAATCATCTCACTTAAGATCATATCTTTCTAATAAAAATGTTTAAATCATCAATTAAATGACTCAAAAAGTGGAACTACGCTTCTCTAACTTGGAAGCATTTATGGGAGGACATGCTTTAAACCATCCAGCAAATAATTTCGTTGAGAAAAATTGGTGGTTCGACGATATGATGGTGTCATCTGCAGTCATGGCGGATGGTTCTGAATGACATGAAACTTTCTGTTTAGCCAACGTTTCATCCAGTTTCGTCTCTAGATTGTGGTGGTAAAAAATCTGCAGTCATGGCGGAACCAGTTTCAGTTTGGCCAAAATTTCGTTTAATTAGACCGAAAAAAAAAAGAACCATTAAAATTGTAATATTAAAAAAAGAACAAAATTTGTTCAAGTATTATGTTTTGGCACGGCATCTTTTATGGCAGGATATACCCTCAGTACCCTGTGATCCATGTCCAAGGGGCAGAGTCAACCAACAAGATGTGACTGATCAATCCGGCACCAACTGGTGCTTCAGTGTCCAAAGGTTATCGAAGAGGCGTCGTCTCAGCCAAGATGCCAGGCAGACCGCCTGTGGTCCTATCTCTCGCGGAGACCACGCACTGTGACGATTTCATCAGCCTTGTTCGGGAAGAGGTGTCTACCCCGGGGATCGGATCGGATCGTTCTCTGGACTGTTGTCTGGCAGCTGTGGCTGTGCACCCGCTGCCGGCGGCAATTCCTTATCAAATCCAAGCACTGGCCCACCAGCGTACTCGTAGTTCCAGACCTAGCGCACAAAGACACAAACCTACATGCATATATGTATGTTTATTATTATTATTATTTTTTTTTGTGTTTTTGCTATGTATTTTATTTATTTATTATTTTGACTGTGATAAGCGACAGCTGAGCCAGCAGGCAGCAACCAGCGGGCAGCCAACGGGCGGCGGGTAGCAGGCTATAAAAGCTTCCAGCCGTCGCTGTAAAACACTTAAACGCTCGACGAACATACAGTGGAATAGATCATATCCATAGTTTGAACAGACGACAAAACAACAGCTAAATACTTGATTACAGGCCAGTCAGCCACATTGCCAGACAGCGACTTATCTAATAAAGTTGTTATTGAATTGAGACATTTACAAGATCTCTATATATACGATTTCAAGGTGAGTGAGTGTGTGGGACGATGTTGTGTGTTGTTTTTTTTCTGGTTTGGATTCCATATCAATTGAAAAACAGCTGCTTGCGATTCACAAGTTGTTTATGCACTTAGTTTCCTCAAAGTTCGTTGAACTCGAACTTCTACTTGTAATTGAGCGATAAGTACTGTTGGCGTTGATGCAACGGTTGTGTTTGCTGGTCAATTATTAACAGAATGTGGCAACGCCAGCAGATACATTTATACCGTTGCAAAGGAGAAGGATGAATCCTCTACATGATACTCTTTATCAAAGCTTTCTGCTTCGCTTAGCGTTAAAGATATCTGACTGAAATTGAACTACTTTTTCCTGATCCAGATCGGTCCAAAAACGCACATCGTTGTAAAAAACACCTTTGGTTTTCTAAAGATAATTCCAACATCCTTCAGAAACTGTAGTTTCAACTATCTGCGAGTGGTATCAAGCCAGCCTTCTCTTCTTATTCCTAAATTGTTGTCGCTCTCAATCTTAATTGATTGATCAGACGGTCGGCCCCTAGCAGATGTCAAGGCTCACATAACTGAGCTGCCCCCCAGCTGGACACAGCTTCTTATCAGTAGAACACTAAGTAACACTAGATTAAGTATCATCCCACCCTTTCTCTGCCTTTCAGCTCTATCGTGTAATCATGGGTCTGACGCGCGTGCTGGTGAAAGATGGCGGTTTTGGCACACAGATGACCGTTCATGTGGGCAACTCTGTGGATGGGGATCCCTTGTGGAGTGCCCGCTTCAATGCCACTAATCCGGCAGCCATAATTAACACCCACCTGGATTTCCTGCAGAGTAAGTCGAGCCGACCCACCGACACTCAATTAGCAACAAGATTTAATTTTTATAATGGGCAACAGATGGGGCTGATATCATATTGACGAACACTTATCAGGCCAGTGTCGAGGGTTACATGGAGTATTTGGAACTGGACGAGGATCAGAGCATCGAGCTGATAAGAAACACGGTTCGTCTGGCGCACATAGCCAAGGAAAAATATCTGACCGAGTGTTATCAGGCCCAGCTGGCAGTTCCAGAAGGTACGTGCACCCACACTCCAGGCCCTTAATTGTGCTTGTGCTAATTTATTGCCCCTTCCCCAGGCTATCCTCTGATAATCGCCTCGATTGGACCCTTTGGCGCCCACCTTCACGATGGCTCCGAGTACACCGGTAGCTATGCCGATTATGTACCAGCAAAGACCATCACCGACTGGCACCGCATTCGGATCGAAGCTTGTTTGGAGGCGGGAGTCGATGCCCTGGCCATTGAGACAATTCCGTGTCAGATGGAGGCCGAAGCCCTTGTGGAAATGCTTTGCGATGACTATCCGGACGTCAAGTTCTGGGTGGCATTCCAATGCAAGGATGAGAGTACTCTGGCGCATGGCGAGACCTTTGCAGATGCGGCAAATGCCATCTGGGATATGCTCGCCGAGCGTAATGCCCAGGACAAGTGCCTGGCTGTCGGTGTGAACTGTGTGCATCCCAAATTTGTGACATCTCTGTTCAAGAGCCTTAATGGTGACCGCAGCGTGGAAGAGCAAATCCCGCTGGTTGTTTATCCCAACAGTGGAGAGGTCTACGATGTCGTCAAGGGCTGGGAGGGAAGGGAGCATTGTGTGCCCCTCGCCAATTACGTGCCCGAGTGGTCGCAGCTGGGAGCCAAAATTATTGGCGGCTGCTGTCGCACATACGCCAGGGATATTCGCCACATTAGCGAGGCCATCCGTAACTGGAACAAACTGAAGAAGGTCGCTTAAACGTGGCAAGAACCTGCGGATCTCAGTAACTGTAACGAACAAAATGCATTTGAATTAGTTCTGTATATATACGTAGTTAGGTATTTAGTTTTAACTATACTTTGAATAAAAATTCAAAAAGACAAAAACCGCCTTTGAATGCGATTTCTTAATCGAACTATGGAAATCGATTTCGGTTGGAAGTGCTGGAAAAGCTGGCGATTCCTGATTTCAACCGAGGGGCAACGCCAACCGCCAATAATTTATACTGTACTATTTTCTGCGGGTTAATTCAAGTTGTTCACCTGTTTAAATAGAGGAGGGCTAAGTGGGCTAAGTTCATATTTTGGATTGTTATATTTTTTAAATTTATGCCAATGGATTGCATTTTAAATCGTACTTCCGCATAATTTATTTTTTTTCTCGCCACAATGTCTCTCAACATGGCGCGGATGAGCAACATTCTGCATACCCTGGGGAGATGGATATTATAGAATTGAGAAAATGTTTGTCATCTCAAGCTCCAATATATGCAGAAACTAGTCAGTCTCTGTTTTAAAGCTATTTCAACGATATTTTGCAGCTTATTGTCTGCTTCCAGAGGCCAAGAATAGGTATCGGGATCGAGATATATATACAAGACGCTAATTATATGCCTAAATAGGTCTAAAACATGTCAATCTGAGACAATTTCATTAGTTATGTTTCCAATCAGCTTGGAAAACAGAATTTTAATTTTAATTAAATGATATAGGATATATAAATAAATAAACCCATAGTTGACCAGCAACAATGACGTAACATTCCATACACACTTACGTTTTTTGTTTACAGTTTCATTTAGACAAGATCCAATAAAAGCAAGTATATAAAATAAACCAGTCAAGTAGAAATAGGTTCATTAATCGGATAAAATTATGTGGGCAGGGCTGAGATTTTTATCTAGCTAGTAATATTCCACGGAATATCAAAATCGGGGAATATGGTTTCCTATCCTCGACGGAGAACGATTAACCCATTGCAGGCCAAGGGGGTATTTCAATATTCAACCGAAAATAATGCAAATTTCATAATTTTAGCGCAGTTCAGGTGAGAGATATCGTGTTTTCTTTTTAAGTTCAGAGGAAAGATGGCATGGATCTACAAAAAGAATTTACAATCAGTAATATTTGCCGCCATTTACCTCAAGTCGTTGAACTGTTTAAATAGAGGGGGGTTAAGTGGGCTAAGTTCGATTTCTTATCGATATACGAGACAGGCACCATTTGCGAAATTTTAGTAAATTTAGATTTTTAATTTAATACGCGAGAAGCGAATAAAACACACAAGAAATGTTGATCAAAGTGAAGGTAAGTATGGAGTTAAATTTTTGGATGAAGCCTCCGGCGGCAACGCGCACTTCGGAGCGTCCATTGCTATGCGTCAGCCAGCAGACAACAACAAAATATGCAAAGTGTGTTTCTTTACGGATCCGATCCTAAATTGCAGACGCTGACCGGGAAGGAAATTGAAATCGACATCGAGCCCACAGATAAGGTGGACCGCATCAAAGAGCGTGTGGAAGAGAAGGAGGGCATACCGCCACAGCAACAGCGTCTAATCTTTTCCGGCAAACAAATGTGAGTGACCGGCATTACATTATATATTCGGTCAATTAACTCTGGCCATTTATTTCCATGCAGGAACGATGACAAGACTGCTGCCGACTACAAAGTTCAAGGCGGATCGGTGCTGCATTTGGTGTTGGCTCTGCGCGGAGGCCATAGCCATGCCTAGACCTCGGATGTTGGTGAATTTTAGTAAATTTGGTTAAGAATTATTACCCCTCGCCGGCGCCAGGGGGAGCTTATGTTTTTCTACAAGCTACTCAAATAAATCTAAATCGCCGAATCGGTATCTAAATATATGAAAAATGCATTTATTCATGTGTTGGTTGGGCAGTATCAATACATCAGTTCAGTTCTGTTTCACAAAACGTCCGACTAGCAAGTGATTCTTTGGCGTGCACTGTTCGGGCTTGAGGCGTGTGAGTATCACCTGGTAGCCCGCCTCCTCCGACTGCAGCTTGCGGTCCGTGTCCACAACGGACATGCAATGCAGACCCTGCAATGTGGTCTCCGGCTTGCAATTGGTTGTGCCCATTTCATGGGCCTGATCCGCTGTATGGGCTATGTAGAGATAGTCCTTTGTGCTTAGCACCCGCTGGAAGCGTTCACTAAGTGGATAGGAAATGTGGGGCATGGGCTGCAACGAGCCATAGCAGCAGGGGCAGCAGACGAAATGAGCAACGGAACGGCGACACTGCTGGAGAACAATGTCGGTAGCCGTGCCGCAAGCATGGAGAGAGGCTCCTATATCGAATCTTCCCACAAAGTAATCAATATTGCATTGATAGAAGACGCAGTTGCTTAGCTCCAGCTCCAGGGCTCGCTTCTGGGCTTGGGCCAGCGAGAAGGACTTGTTCTCCATGACGATAATGGTGCAGAGGGGCAGCTTAAGGGCCAACAGTATGGCCAAGTGTCCCGTGCCGCTGCAAAAGTCCACAATGCGATCTCCTGGCTGTGCCAGAGACACCACAGCATTCGCCATGTTTTCTAGCTGCTGTCGCTTGCGTTCCAGGCGCTCTTGTGGCAGGGCTGAGCTCTTAGCATGCGTGGGCTCGATTTTCTGCCAGTCGATGCTCTGCTTACCATAAGTGTGTTCCGAATCGGTGCTGAACACCAGTTGCAGTTCAGAGAGCTTGGCGAGAGCCAGATCTACCTCCGCCTGGCTGGTGTAGATCCGATTGCGGGGCTTGTAGCGCTTGGGATCGGCTTTGTAGAGACTAGTGGCATCGCAGTCGGGTATAGAAAGGAGCTCTTCGCCCTGAGACGCCGACTGCGGTACATATAGCTCGCCAAGGATCTTGGCACAAGTGCCGTCAAATGAGTCAATCTAAAAGTACACAATGACACACAGTTGGTTAAAACTTCTTCTATAGAACACTCCTTTTACATACCTCACTAAACCACGTGCTGGTCAGGGGAAAATGGGGCAACATTTGCCCACAATGCTGGAAGATTATTCGTAGCAAGGGATACAAAATGAGATCTGCTATGGTGAAGCTAATTCCTTCCGCAAAACGATGCTCAATCAGAAGTTGCTCCTTGGGCGTCCTACCATCGATCTGAACACGATGTTTCCTCTTGATCTTAGCACCGTTCTCAGTTTGGTTGGCTTGCTCCCTGGCCTGTTTGTAGATATTATGCATGCGCACGGGTTCATTCATATGCTGCTCGAAGCGTACCACTTCGTCGGGAACAGCCTTTAGAAGAAGGCCGTCATGAAGACGGCTCACGACGTCCACGACATCAACTTCGCAAAATCGGGTCCAGATCGAGGCTTCCGATGGAGCCAGTAGACAGCTCTCCTTGAAGCCCAGTAGTTTGCGCAGTTCGGTATTCGGCTGTCGGGCAATTAGCTCCCTGCAAACAGCACAGGTCCCGGCTATAAAGGTATTTCCATCCTTCTCATAGATGGGCAGCCGGAGATCCCGAATAGCTGGCAATTTGGCGGCCTCGCGGCATGTTATATGCTGATCGGTGAGCTCCCGCCGCAGTTGGGAACTGCGTAAAGCTATTTTACCACTCTCTATTTTAGTGGCCACAAAGTTAACTTGGATATTCTTGGGCTCATTGAGATATCGGTATGTGTATAGGGCTAAGAATGAAGACACGCTTGTGTAAATCGTTGTTTCGGCGTTCTGAGTGCTTATCTCAATTTCTAAGTACAGCTGATCCATAGTTTAATTAACTAATCATTTAAATAGTTGAGAAAATAAACAAAAGTCTAAAATCAACCAAAAGCAAAACAGAAAAAACGAAAATGAGTAAAAAGAGTAAGGTTATGGCGAAAGGTAAATAAGAAATCAGCTGGGGGCAGAATATAACAATCGCCATTCACATGTCAGCGTTAATTCATTGCTTTGAATTTTTGAATGTGTTCGTTTTTAGTTGTTTTAATTTTTGTTGTTGTTGTCAAGCCCCAATAAATGATTTTTAGTGAGTTTTATCGTCTTGCTAATTAGTTACAGTCGCTTGGACGCACTGCGATATTTCACACCAAAATCTATAGGCCTAAATGCGAGCCATCGCTTTGGGGTTTTGAGGTCCATTGCATTACAATTTCAGGTTTAGTCGACCATTCGTTCGAGCGGGAGACAGGTGTCGTCGTGTAAGCGTTTATAGGCCAACCAAAAGGTAATACTTGTATTAGTTATTTTGTATGTGTTTGATTGACAGTCAGCTGTGCATATTTACATTCATTATTTCTCTAAGTATGTACTATGTTTGCATATTTGGTTTTTAATTACCCTGAATGTGCGTGTGTGTGTGTGTGTATTGTCGCTCTGTTTACGGGTGTGGGTGTGTGTCTGTGCACTGCTTGATGGTGTAGTGTGTGTGTTGTGTGTGGCGGCTGACCAGTGGAAAAATCTTAGTAACTTTCATTACGCTGCATCGCATGAGTAAATAAACTCTAATTGAGGCAAGGCCACTTATCCACTCCATTTATATTGTAAAATATTTATCAAAACTCAATTGAATTGAATTTTAGTCATAGTTCTTCAAGCACTAGTGGCTGTCACACGATTATCCCAATTCCGAATACAGCGAAGCAGTCATTTTTCGAGTAAAACAACTGTCTTAAACGATCCAACTGTGACTTTCTTTCCCAGTTACACCGATCCTTAGTCATAATTATAAAACTAAAGAAAATTGCAGCTCTTGAACACTTAGAATTCGCTAATAGAGTAGTTTCCCCAAGATTTATGGCCCCCCAACCAGGGCCCCTAAACTTTTTCGAATATTTGCTTTGACTCGGGGCCTGTCCTGTGCATTTACCTGTTAGTATTACTAATCTAACGTAATCTCAAGTCCATCTATCTGATTAAAAACATATAATTGATATGCCCCAACTTTCTGGGAGAGAGCGTTAAGTGGTTTAATAGAAACCGATCACGACTTAAAGTTTGGTTGGGCAACGGCAACAGATACGAGGAGGAGGGAGGAGTACCTGCCCTGATGATAAGACCCTCCCCCAGACACCGCACTGGGCAAATAGACATCCATCTAGAGGTGCCGCAATCAAAGAGTAAACAGGGGGAGAAGGCTTTAAGAAATTGTACAAATAACCAAATTAACGCTGGCACCCAGGCACCCGGGGTGGCACAACACACAGACACACACACCCCTGCACTGACAAGACAGAATCAGAGACACACAGATGCACACTTACGCAAGTCTAGCTAAAAAGATATAAAGAAGACAAGACGCTGCTGCGGCAACGAACTCGTTCCAATTGAAACGAAACTGAAACCCCAACACATCTCTCATTCCGCTCTGGAACGCGCAACCGAAAACATTTTCGCATTCGTTTTCGTTTACTGATCCGCAATTGTTTTCTTTTTGTTTTTTTGCGTCTCCGATAAAGCAGCACCTACCCGTCCCGCCAGAATGGAGCAGTGGAACAATGTGGAGCTGACGAACATGTCCAAAAAGTCATACACACTGAATCATGCCTACAATATGGCCGAAAAGCTCAACAAGGAGAACAACGCTGCTCTGACCTCCAATGGTAGTGGTAGTGGTAAAGGTAACGACATTGTCCAGGCCAAGGACCAAACAGACAGCTCGGTCCTAAAGCCTGGCTCTGATGTACGGCCAAAAGTGGAGCCCGATGAAGTGGAGAACCTTTTGCGACGACTGTATGGCATCACAGTGAGCGAAGTGAAGGAGATTCTGGCCTACGATGATCGTAACTTTCTGATCCATGAAGATAGGTAAGCTCTTATGTCATTCCTGTAACCGCCAATGTCAAATCTAGCGGCGAAAAATATATAAAAGGTGAAAAGTGGGGCAATGGAAAGGCTCATGTCAAATCCAACCGGGAAAAAAACACAAGCCTATCATCAATCATTCTTTAGCCGATTTAAGCACACATATAGCACATATAGACGAGGCTCTTGCTTGAGCAGTAGCCGCTGCACGACTGATAAATAACAAAAAATGTTTACACTGGAGAGAGAGATTCAGGTCAAGGGGGGTCGTGTCAGTGTGGGGACATGGGCTGGTGTAGCATCTATTTATAACCATTTAATTAAAGTTGTTAGGCGCGGCAGTTGACTGTGACGCGTCTCAGTACTGCGTCACAGTCACCTTGCTTGCCAGCAGCATCCCGTCCCCATTGTTATCTTGATGGATTCATTGGGATACCACACCATACCATACACTCTGTTGTCGTCGCTCGCTCACTTTAATAAATTAGATTAGCTTACAGAACTAAGTGCACAAAGGTGAACAGGAACGGCCGTCATTTAAGAACAGGCCTCTTCTGGAAGCCGAACATGCTGAGCTTGGTTTGATTTGGACTGGAGGAGGTGCCCAGTTTGCTGTTCTTGGACTTGGACAAACCCTTTTTGGCAGTTGTGGTGCTGGTGGGCTTGGTGAGGCCCACGCGTCGTTTGCTAGACACAAAGAAATCGTTGCGTTGAACAGCAGCTTCCTGGCTGCTGGGGAGCGTTGCTTCCGAACTACAGCTGTCATCAGACAGCAGATTGATGGTGTCTGAAGGGGCCGGCTCCTGAGGCTCTCCCGCTAGTATGTCGAAGGATTTAACACGAATATCCTTGCTGTCTTCAAGCTGAACACTTTCTGATGATGGCTTCATTTTATTGCTAGAAGCATTTAAACATGGCTTTTCATCCTCTTCGGAAAGTACCATGTCTGTAGGCTCAGTAAATGCATTCGTTTTCGTTTCCAGTCTTAATTTCTTGTTGGACCCACTTGATCCCAACTCTTGTGGCGACTCCTCCTCTTTCGGCTGCTCCTGCCGCAGCGTTGTCTGTTCCGCTTGAGTGGCAAAAAAGCGACTGCGCACCTCCACCTGCTCCTTGGCAAAGATGCTTCGCTTTAGCGAACTCACACGCGTCTCCTCCGCTCCTTCACCCCCGGGACTGCATTTCTTGGGGCTTAGCAGACGCAGCAAAGAACTATTCTCACAGACAACTGGGGATCGCAGCAGCGAATCCTGTCCTGTGCGTTCCTTGGCAAAGGGATTGTGACGACTTCTCGTATGTACTGGCGATGGGGGCGGTGTGCGTTCTCTATCCGTAGACCCACCACCGCTGGGACTTCTTCTCCGCTTCGATTTGAAGCTGTACATGGAAAAGACTTGCGCTTCCGTTTGCTTAGCCTGCTCCAGTCGCTCATTAGCCTTGATTTCCTCATCTATCGTTGGGCCAACAAAATCCACCTTCTTGAAGAACAAAGCACAAGGTGATTGCACCTTTTCCGGCTGTTCATTTCCTTGATTCTGTACAGATGATACATTTGATAGCCAAATGCTTTTGTGGTTGGTACGTTTGGTATTTTTAGGAGCAGCAGGAAGTGCTTTGCCGGGCTCCCAGCTATCCAGGCGTTTGAGCGAAAAGGGATTCAAATTCCCTAGAGCTAAATGCAGAGCCAGATGGCTATCTTCCAGCAAAGTGCCAGCATTGCTGCAGTAGCTTTCATCTGTCTCGTATTCCTCGAGAGCGCACAGTCGCTCCATGCGACGCTGCAGAGGATTGTAGATGAACATGTGCTTGAAGGTGGCCTCGGCTTTCATAAAGTTCTCAATGTAGTCATCGTCCACCTAGAGAGAGCAATGGAAAATGTTACTCATCTTTTAATGAAACCCACATGATCTCTGACTCACCTCCAATTTGCTCATATTGAGGTAACTTGGTATCTTCTTCAATGCTATCCGCATGTCGTCCTGTTCCGTTTTCAGCATGAACTTGCAAGCCTTGGCCAGGCCTATGCCCGGCAGCGAGTCCAGGTAATCACAGCCCGACAGTATGCACATGCGTCGAAACTTGTCAAAATGATACTTCGCCTGCGTGCAGCCCATTGACAGGTAGAGCTTGTCTGCCTCTACCAGCAGACCGCAGCCATTTAGGTCCAGTTTGAAGATAACCTTCTTTGCGCCAAACAACGTCAAGTCGGAGTCCTCGGTGATTATGTACTGGGCAATGTTGACCTTGTTGAGCCAGGCCATCTGGGCATCCGCCTCGTAAGGCGCCACAATGCAGTCCACATTGCGATTCCGGCACTCGCGTATCAGTCTGAGGGCCATCTCGTGGGTGACATCCACACAGCGACGCATTTGGGAGCGTGCCTCCTCCACACGGCCCAGGCGCAGGAGTTCTGCTGCCCGTTGCTTGCTCTGCTGTCGCGACTCCCGCCGCCGCTTCTCGGTCAAAGCCTTTGCCGGCAAATGCTGACCATCGAAGACCAGAATTGGTTTGATGTCGTAAGAGAGTAGCATCTGTATGTACTTCAGACAGTACTGCACGTACTGGTCGCAGTCCTCGCCGCGGGCTAGCTTTTCCGCGCAACTAAAGACACCTTTGTGCAGCCAACAATAAGTGTCCACAGCGACGGTGCTACCGCGTATGTCTTTCAGTTGCAGCTTCGACGATGCCTTCTCCAGAAATGGTATCAGGCCGGTAATACCCATGGTCAGGCATGCAGGTGATCAATTTGCAAAGCTTAATGATAACACAAATTAAATAAAAACCAAATCAATAAACACAACACAGTGGAACTATTCTACCGCCAAAAATATCTATAGTGTTGTACAACTGTAAAATACTATCTTGCCATTCACCCCGATTTTCTGCCATCCCTTTCCAGCACTATACCAGGGGCACACTATTTAATCATATTATAACCGTTTTTATCCTTTTAGCAATGTGAAGAATCCCCTGATTGTCTCCCACTGCCCCCATGGATATATCCTGAAGATTATGAATTCGTTGGACTCTAAGAAAGAAGACGTTGTGGATGCGCAGAATCAAGTGATGCTTTATCTATGTAAATACTCATTAGCTTCATACATATTTATTCAACTGAAATGAATAATCTGGTTTTCTTTGTTCTGCAGCAAAACAACAAATAAAGTGTCCCCGTCCTATTGCCAATGCCAGCGGAAAGTATTACTCGGTGGAAAAGCTAAATGGCACAGCCCATGTGGTGCGCCTCTTGGAGTTCGTTCCCGGCCAAATATTCCGCGACGTTCCAATCACCAAGTATCTGCTGTTTCAAAGTGGCGAATACTTGGCGAAATTGGACCGAGCTCTGAAGGATTTCACCCACGAAGCCTATGAAACACACACAACAACATGGATGCTGCAGAACGTACCGGCTGTGAGGGAGTTTCTGTTCGCCGTCGAGGATCAGGAGCGTAAAGCAATGTGTGAGGAGGTGATCGATGCCTTCGAGTCGAAGGTATTGAGTGTGGTGCCCACCCTGGAGCATCAGATAATCCATGGCGACTTCAATGAGTCGAATATTGTGATCGAAACGGCACCAAATCAGACGGACCACAACATCAAGGGAGTGATTGACTTTGGGGACACGAGCAAGTCGCCGCTTCTCTTCGAAATTGGCATTGCCTTGACTTACATGACGCTGGAGGCGAAAGATCTGGCCAGCGGTGGCATCTTCCTGGCAGGATATACCAGCATCAAGCCAGTCAGTAGCACAGAGCTGGGGTATCTCAAGTATTGTGTGGCTGCTCGTCTCGTCCAGAGCCTGGTATTGGGCCTGTACACGCACAGCTTGCATCCCACCAATGATTACCTGCTGTCCACCCAACACGAGGGCTGGAAGCTGCTCGAGAAGCTGTGGAAGGATAGTTTTGACTCCGTCGACGAACTGTGGTCGACTACTGGCCATCAGTACTTGACGCAAAGCAATAAATAAAATATAAAATTAGAAAAATGTCAATTATAAGAAATGTTTGCTTTAAATATTACTTTTATCCGATATATTATTATCATCATAATCTTTACAATAAAACTTGTTAAACAAATACAAATACATCGTATGTAGTACATATTGCTTAGATTTAGGTGTTTCGTTAGTTTTGGGTTCTCTAGAGACGTGGCAATTACATATTTCCAATCGATTTTCAGTTGAATTGAACTAATTAACGCTAATTACATTTTGGATCGTATTCGTGTAAAAATATGTTTGAACAAAGTTCGTTCTTCCTGCCAATATACAATTTGTTCCTCCCCCTGGCGACTATCTAATTCTACATACATATCCATTGATCTGGCATCTACTTAAGGCTATAATTACAAATATCTCTCCTTTCTCGCTTAACACCTACTGAAATGTACAAAAGTGCAGTGCCGCTGCGGGATCTGCTTTGCACAAGCTGTAGGCATGATAACTGATGCTCCTCTTCCTTTCTTATCTCGTTGCCAAAAGGTAAACTCATCAAACAGAAGAAGTCTTGAACAAATGGTATATATGGTGGGGCCTGCGACGCTACTTGTTGTTGCTTAAACATTTTTTTACAGCTTGAAAATCAAGTTTTATTTATTTTTGTATATATTTTGGGTGTTTTTTTTTTTTTGTTTTAACTAAAAAGAAGTTAATAAAGTAAAAAAACAATACGTTAAAGATAACTTAAAGCTTAACACAATTTTTACACACGCTCAAAAAAAGTTAAAAAAAGAAGGGGAGTGGGGGGCATATAAATTTACAATAATAGTCAAAGATAGTAATCAGAGATATACCTGAGTGTAAAAAAAAGCTCTTATCAACACACAGACGCACACACAATAGAACATATAAATACAGGGATAAAATTGTTGCAATTATGATCTAAGAAAAAAAAATTGGTTTAAAAATTTAAAAAGTCTAAAAATGTCATTTTGTTTTTATGCCAAAATTAGACATTTATAATAATAATCAAGATATTAATCAGAGATATACCTGAATGTATAAAAAAGCTCTTATCAACACACAGACGCACACACAATAAAACATATAAATACAGGGATAAAATTGTTGCAATTATGATCTAAGAAAAAAAATTGGTTTTAAAATTTAAAAAGTCTAAAAATTTCATTTTGTTTTTATGCCAAAATTAGAGACCAGAGCATGTCCTTTCTGTGGGTTTATCACTTGCGAAATGTTGATAAAGCTGAGATGTTGGAACCCGATCAAACTAAGCGACTGATTATGGGATTAATCATCTATCATTAACATATTATATAGGATTACGTCGTGAGGACACAATCTAGCGTGGAAACTCTTTAGAATTCCGTAAGGCATAGATTGCAGAGCCAGAACCTAAAAACTAATTTTTTCCTTAATATTTCAATAACCTAAATAAGATTTAAAAATAGCGCAAAAAAAAATGAAGGAATAATAATTAATGTGTATTACATAAGCAACGTCATTGGGTAATGAAGCCACCATTATCCACCTTTGGCACGCCACTGCTACTTCTCAGCTCACGAAGAGTCCTCTGCCCGGCTAACGCTTTCTTTGTCGCTTGCGCCGCTTGAGGAACACATACGAAGAGTTCATCTCCTGATGCCTGGATTCGGCTGCGGTGAGGGGTATCTTTTTGCTAGCTAACGTGGCCACCGGCACTGCCTCAGCCTTCGCCCGGGCAATGGCTGTCAGCGCTTTCACCGAGTCCAGCCAGGGCAGGCTGAAATCAGATCTCGCCTCCATGTTGACCACATTCTCACCGAACGCCTGCACAGGTATTTCCGTGACAATCTGTACGCCTTCAATGTCCTCGGGCAGGGGGTAGAACGTGGACGTGGGCAGGGGATCGAGTTTGACCAACACCTCATCCTGATTGTGGCGCTGCCGCAGGGCCTCGCTCCTCATCTGCTCCCTCATGTAGCGGGCATCGCGGCGTTTCCTTTCGATCTCGTCCTTTACATACTTTTCGTGACGCTTCACAAAATCTTCATCCGTCAGGCTCTCAATGTCCTTGTTGTCGGAGCTGGACGGTATGGGTGTATCCCGCCATTTGGGTATCTCCAAGCTGGGATGATCCGACAGCAGTTCGTCGGCTTCCTCATCGAAGAACTCGTTAT
This sequence comes from Drosophila lowei, assembly GCA_008121275.1. Lineage (NCBI taxonomy): Eukaryota > Metazoa > Arthropoda > Insecta > Diptera > Drosophilidae > Drosophila > Drosophila lowei. The sequence continues at coordinate 26,132,098 of CM017779.1, forward strand.
CGCGATGGAACTCCTGATCCTCCCAAGAGCGTGTCGTATACGGAAACAGGACAGTGCGATATCTAGATGTGGATTTGTGAGCATAGTTTTGGACGATCGTTCGGGATGCGCTGGCGCCGGTGCTAGAAGTTGTGCTGCTGCTGCTGTTGCTGCTCATCGACTGGGGTGTCAGGGGTGCCGCAATTATTATGATCGATTTATCTTCTGCCTTTGTTTCCGTCTCTTCGGAGGTGTCTACTATCAGATTTGCGGTCGAGGGCGGTGGCGTCGTTGACGGCGTCCCTGGTGGCGTCGTTTCAGACGCTGGTGATAATGGTGATGATGGTGGTGTGGGTGACATTGAAGTTGATGCATGCGCTATCGGGGGATAGATCAAACTTGTATTGGAGCTGTTATCCTTGGGGGGTTTCTTGAGCAGCACCACCGGCTGTTGACTCAGTCGCCTCTGCTCCTTTTTCAGATGTTCCTGAAGTTTGCGACGCATTTCCTCCTCCAAACGGGCCACTTCCTTCTCCTTATCCAATTTGTTGTTGATCTTCAGGAAGGAGGAATCATGGAATTTCCTGTCATTGGAGAGTCCATGCTGCTTGAGCTTCACCTGCAGACGTTTTTGTTTCTTCATTGGCGGTGCACCCGCTTCAGGGAGCTCTGCCTTGTCTCCTTCTAATTCTTGTATGAGGTTGTGGGGGCGTTTCTTGGGCAATGACTGATGATTGGCCACGTGTGGCATCTTCTTATCCTGCTGTATTGATTCGCTCTTTGAGGGACTCTTGCTCTTGCTCTTGCTCTTACTCCGTTTCTTCTTTTTCTTTTTGAACTCTGGTTGGGCCACGGCAGCAGATTTTACACTATTCAGAGCTTCAAATCGAGCGGGAAGATCCTCTTCTGCTGCTACTTCTATTTTTGCTGCCTCCTTTGGAATCTCCGTTTGGATTTCTTCTTCCGGTTCGGAGGCCTTGGCCTTGAGAAGACCAGCCACTGGTGCGGGAGCTGCAGCTTTTGTGGGAGAAGCCACGACAGCGGCGTTGCCCTTGTGCACAGTCTCCTCAACGGATGTTTCCTTTTCGAGCAGGGATTTTTCCTTAGGTACAGCTCCTGCCAAAACGGAATTTTCCTTTGGTACAGCTGCTGCTGCAGCAGACTTCTCCTTGTTTTGAGTCTCTGCAACAACAGCCTGGGTCTTTGTCGTAGGCAGACAGAGGGTACCCGCCGCCACAATAGTGGACTTTTCCTTGTGAAAAGCAGTCACCGCAGTAGAGTTTGCCTTGGCATGGCCTCCAACACGAGATGAATGACCCGCCGCCACTTTGAGAATCACTTTAGTCCCCGTCGCCTCCTTTGTTGCCCTGTCCACCTTCTTATCGGATGACTCTTCCTTAGATTTAGAACGGTTTACCTTGGTGTCTTTTTCAACCAAAGAAGAATTTGGTTTTGTTGAAGGAGCGTCTACCACACCTGCCTTTTCCTTGGGTGGAACTGCTACGACCGTGGAGTTTACCTTTGTTGGAGCTGCTACAACAGCGGAGTTTGCCTTGGTTGGAGGAGCTTCTACAACAACGGACTTTTCCTTGAGTGGGGTCACTACGACAGTGGGCTTTTCCCTGCTCGAAGATGCTTCGACACTGAAATTTGCTTTCTGTGGAGCTTCTACAACAACAGACTTTTCCTTTGATAGAGCCGATACAACAGCGGACTTATCCTTGGGCAGAGCTCCTACGGAAACGGACTTTACCGTGGGTACAGTCGCTTCAATAGCAGATTTTTCCTTGGGATCAGACGTTGCTTTAGCAGTGGACTTTTCGTTTGATGAAGTGGCTAAAACAGCGGGCTTTTCCTTCGGTACAGTCGTTTCTTCAACAGTGGATTTTTCCTTGGGTGAAGTCGCTTCAACAACAGACAGTTCCTTGGGTGCATCTGCTTCAACAGCGGACTTTTCCTTAGGCACAGCAGCTTCTGCTAAAACAGACTCTTCCTTGACTGGAGCTGGTACTATAACAGACTCTTCCTTAGTTGGAACTTCAACGATAGCAGAATTGGTCTTGTGTTTAGGTTCCACGACAGCGGAGTTAGCCTTGGGCAGAGCAGGAACAGGAGTAGCAACAGGAGCGGGAGCCTGAGGATTGGTAGCAGATGTTTTGGGCAGGACATGCTTGCTGATTGTCGTGGTTGTGACCTCCTCTGTTTTAATTTCAATTTCCATGCCAGCTTGCTCTACGACGGTCTCCTCCGTGTGAACTTCCACAGTCTGTACTTCCACCGTCTCTATGCCCATGCCCACTCCCAATTCCACACCCACACCAGTCTCCAGTGTCTCTACTTCGAGAGTCTCTACTTCGACAGTCTGCACTTCCATTTCGCCAGCATCCATTTCCAAGGGCTCTGCGATGACAAGTTTCGGCTGCTGGCTGTCCTCCTCCACTTCCAGAAGCTGACGCGTTACTGGAGGCTCCTTTTGTGGGTAAAGCTGCGTAATGTGCTGATGATTGGGTGTTGAATGGGCTGATGGCGCCATGCTCTTATGTTCCGGACTATCCATGGCGTGTATCTGAAGAAAAGAATGTGATTCCTTGAATCTGCTACCACACACAGATAAAATGCCAAAAGACTTACCTGATGATTGGCATGTGACATCGGGACTGTCTGCCAGCAACTGTCGTCGCCTTCATTTGGGCGCAAGGCATCTAAATTGTTAACATCTGTTTTTGTGGGTGGAGGCTGGATATGCTCCCGCTCCCCCTCTTCATTGTCCTCGCTTTCCTCGTCCACGTCCTCATCTTCACTTCCGCTTTCGCTCTCATCGTCGCTCTCTTCATCATCATCATCGTCGTCATCGTCCTCATTATCTTCATCATCCTCCTCCTGTTCGTTTTCGAAGCATTGTCGATCCTCGATATGGCCATTATACACTGTGGTCTGTACAATCTCCTCTACCGTTTCCACGCCCATCTCCTCCTCGGCTTCAAGAAGTATCATTCCATCCGGCTGTAGGGCATAATGGAAAATGGTGTTTTCTTCAGCAATAACCACCTCCTCCATTTGGTTCATCTGATCCATTGCAACCTCCTCCGTTTCGATGTCCTGCTGCTGTTCCACCATCTCCGTTTCGATGGCCTGCTGCTGTTCCACCATCTCCGTTTCGATGACCTGCTGCTGTTCCACCACCTCCGTTTCCATCACCTGGGGCTGGGTCTCCACTTGCTGTTCCAACACCTCCTCCCTTTCGATGACCTGCTCCTGTTCTGCCAACTCCTCGGTTTCCATAACCTGCTGCAGTTCCTCCTCCTTTGTTTCGATCACCTGCTGCTGCTGCAGCTGCTCTTCTACCACCGGCGGCTTTTCCACTTCCGGCTGCTTCTCCATCTCCGGCTGGCTATGTGATGGGATGTGATGCTGGGCTGAGGATGTGAGGCTGGAGTCCTGGTTAACCCGATGAAGAAACATGGTGCTAACTTTCTTGCCATTGTATTCTCCTCTCGCTTTGCTCTCCACGGGCGGAGTGCTGATTGTCGGCGGCAGATTCGTGACGGAGGGAACAAGAGTCGCTTTGGAAGAGCTTTTGTGCGGAGACTGATGGAGATGATGATGCTGCTGCTGACGATGCTGTGGCGGTTGATTTTCCTCCGCCTGCTGATGCTCCTGCTGCTGCTGCTCCCTCATAGGCTTGGGCTGCTGCTGCTGTTCCTCCCGCATGGACCAAGGCTGCGGCTGCTGCTGATGCTGCTCCTCCTCTCTTATAAGTGTGGGCTGCTGTTGCTGCTGCTGTTCCTCTCTTATAAGTGTGGGCTGCTGTTGCTGTTGCTGCTCCTCTCTTGTAAGTCTGGGCTGCTGCTGCTGCTGCTCTCTTACAAGTCTAGACTGTTGCTGCTGAATATCCTTTACAAGTCTGGTTTGCAGTTCTTCCCTCACCAGCCTGGTCTGTGGCTCCTCTCTCATAAGACGCGGCTGCGGCTCCTGCCTCACAAGACGTGGCTGCGGCTCCTCAATCGTTTGAGTGGGCTGCTGCTGCTCCTGCTCCTGTCTCCTAAGAGGGGGCTGCTGCTGCTCCTGCCTCCTAAGAGGGGGCTGCTGCTGCTCCTGCCTCCTAAGAGGGGGCTGCTGCTGCTCCACTCTCATTAGAGAGGCCTGCTCCTGCTGCTCTTGAATCATTAGATGGGGATGTTGGGGCTCCTCTCTTACCAGCCGGGGCTGCCTTTCAGCCTGGTGTAGATAAGGATAAGCCGGCTCCGGCTGTGCCAGATGACGCGCTGCCTCTTGCGCCGCCAACTCCGTTTGTGTTTCCGCATTGCACACAATCTTCTCCTGCATGGCAGGTGGCAGTTGATGATCGTCATCGTCATTGTTGTCGTCGTCGTCGGGGCCCCCCTCCTGTTCTTTTTCCTTAGCTGCTTGCGTAGCTCCTCTATGGTGGCCTCCAGGTGGACATTGACCAGTTTCAGGTCTTGGTTCTGCGAGAGTACGGCGTTCAGCTTGTCCGTTTGACCGTCCAGTTCCTTCTCCTTGGCCGCCAGGCTGTCCGTCTGCTCCTGCATCAGATTCAGATGAAGCATAATCATACGCTTCAGATTGTTGTTCTCCACGATGAGGGTGACCACATCCGAGCCCGAAGAGTTGCCCGAGGCGGGCGGCGCCATGGCGCCGCCTCCCACCCTAGGCAGAGATGGTTCTGTTGAAGGCGGTGGCGGTGGCTTGTAGTAGCTACTACCCGTATTGGGCTTCTGATAGCTATAGCCATGTTGCGGGCGTGAGTAACTCTTGTTGTGATGCGAGTGCGGATGTTTTTTCTGGTAGTAATAGTCTCTATCACCGCCACCACCACCACCGCCGCCGCCACCGCCGCCACGCGACGTATGATGGTAGGGTGGATCCGAGTAGTTGGCCTTCTGGTTGAGTGGCCATTTGAATCGCTTGTCCATTTCGTGTGTGAGCGCTCCTGACAAATTCTATGCGAAGTTCATAGTTTGGATTTTTTGTTTTGATTGCTTTATCGTCGCCCGCCACACCACGCCACACCGTGACAGCGCCGCAGCTGATACAGTAGAATGCGTAAATCTTGATTTCCACCACACTTAATTTTTTTTTGTTCTTGTTTCTCTCCCTATCACATCGCTTTTTCCCAGAAAAACGTTTTTGGCGTCAGTTTTAATGTATTTTACGTTGCCGCAATATTGCACGTGGAGACACCATTTGGCTGGATAGTTGGGTTATTTGTTTTCGTCACGCTTACATGTTCTTTTCGCGTTTTTCACAATTATTCGAAAATTTATGAAACTTCGCCCGAAAAATGCCTTGGAAGTATGGCGTTTGCGCGGTGTTGCCAGGCCAGCCCAAAGGCAGGGTTGCTATATATATGCCACGCTGCCAACTGCCAGAAACGAAACGCCGGGAAAGTGGTTTTTCTACTTTTATACCCCTCGAAAGTAATTTAATTAATTGTTCATATTGTTAGTTATTATTTTAGCATGGCAGAGAACTAGTTATGTAATGCGAAACTAAGAAGAAAATACGTGTGGTTTTTTAGAAAAGGTGGCAGCTCTATCTCTTGTGTAAGCGCCAGGTGCGAATGCCACTGGCGAAGAAGCAGAAAATGGCGGCAAATATCTTTGTTTTGCTGAAAGTGGTTGATTTTCCACGAGTCCTTGCGGCATACCGGTACTGTCCATGGCTTCTCTATTCGGCGACGATGGGGTTGATGACTTGTTCAATGACAACGTGTGCGCGGACAACGACCAATTGCCCAGCGATGGCGAGGGGAGAAACTATTTGCCGACGACGATGAAAACAATGAAAATGCAGATGGAAATCCTGATGCTGGAGTCAAAGTGGAGCCCAAGAAGCGTGCTGTGCGCAATCCAAGGCCGCGTCTCACAGTGGACACCCTGCGCGGCCCACGCGGCATTCACACCATCGAGAATCACTTCAAGGATGTCAAACTGAAGGGCAAGGGCCATGAAAAATCTGATCTGGATGAGGTCTTGCGGCGGCTGCAGCACTGGGGTCATCGCATGTACCCCACCTACACATTCGACGATGTCCTCAACAATATAGAGCGTCTGGGCAAGAAGAAGCCCCTTCAGGTGCACATGTCACGCTATCGTCTGGGACAACTGGAAGATTTGCGCATGCAGGAAGGGGACGCTGTCGACGATGGCCAGGAGGAGCAGAACGATGACGCAGCCGATGAACCCTTTGACGAATTCGATGCCTTGTTGGGCGAACAGATAGCCATGTCCAAGTTGGCACCACACACACCAGCAGCCACGTATCAGAGATCCAAGTTATCCAGCACGAGCACAAGTACTTTGGTTACGCCTTCCTTCTCCCGCCATGCAGTTGTGTCCACTCCCTACTCGACGGTGAATGGTCCGACCTTCGATAGAGATGGTGCTCCTATAGATGCGCACGATATGAGTGATTATGGTCAACCCTTGCCGCCTTCACAGCCGCAGACGCCAGCGACCAAGAAGCTATCGGCGGATCAAATGGCGCGCATAGCAGAGAATCGAAGGCTGGCACAGGAGCGGTTACTGGCCAAGAAACAACAGCAGCAGGAGTTGGAGTCATAATTTACGTGTAAAACTTAAGCATTTTTATTGAAGAAAATAAATTAAGATTCGTTTGTAAGAAAGCTACAATATGTGCGTATGTACAAGGAGCAGAAGCTCCTCCAAGTCATGATAGGGATGGATTTGTAGAGCCTCATCTATGAAGAATACTTGTAAAACTATATACTATGGTGTGAATAAAGTAAACACTTATTGAATACAAAGCAGTCGAGGTACAGGCGTATGTGGGAGGAATGGGAGCTCGCCTAAGTGTTGAATCGCACAGCGACGCGGGGCAGATACTCAAATAGTCCCTTGGCACCCTTCAGCAGGGCAGCCACAATATTCATTAGAATTACTTCCTGGTTTGGTGTGGTTTGCGGCATTTCGTTCTGGTCCTTTGTGTCGGGTTGACGCTCTTTAACAGCGTCCCGAATGACGTGCAGTAGACGCTGATAAAGAAAGGACTGCCTGTAGATGGGCTTGGACAGACTGAGATGGTCATCTTTGAGCAGATAAAAGTCCCCGAAATTTATGCGAGATGACTCCTCGGTGACAATGCGCAGGGGGAACTTAAAAGTGGTAAGCATTGTCGGAGAACCTTCGGCCACGCTCATTACCTTGCAATGGCGCAGGGCAGTGTTCAGGCAGCCCATGAAACGGCGATGCATCTCCAGCAGCTTGGGTGCATTTTCCTCCATCTCTTTGACCTCAATCGAGGGGGAGAGGATCATCTGTATATGCTGCTGCCATTTGGCAATCGATGAGCCGCGGTGAGGCGTACCCAGGAATACGATTCCTTTGGTGTTCTTGGCAATCTGTTGAACCTTGGGCTCGTGCGAGTCTATGGATTTCAAAAGCATCAGCTTGGTGAGCAGTCCGCCCATGGAATGACCTATCCACACAATGGGACGCTCATTGCCCACATCAGAGACAGCAATGCGCTCCAGAAGGGTGCTGGCCCTCACATCGATATGACCCTGACCCTTCTCGCAGGGACAATACTTGGTGAAATTTGCCGACCATTCGGTCACAGCCGATGTGTAGTCAATGCCAATGATCCTCGAGTCGGGATAATCATCGGGCAGCCATTCCATGGGCCAGCAGTTTGTGTACTCCTCGTTGTTCTCCTGATTACGCCACTCGTTCCCGGACATACTGAACTTGCCCTCACAGTTCATATTTGCATCCAATGGTATATCCGGATGGACCACCTCCCAATCCGAGTCCAGTTCGGGCTGATTGCGTAGGGTCTCCACGAATTCCTTTGTAGCGGCATCACTGATCATGACAGGATCTTCCTCCACCTTTTTGATGGCCTTTAAAACTGGATCTGTAAGGGTTAGGTTAGGCATTAATAATTGTGATCTCAAAACTAATTTGCGCATTTCTTTACCTTTAAAACCTTCCACTTTGGGCTGGCCATTCGCTTTGTTTTCCTCTTGATTGTTGTCTCCTGCATTTTGTGCTGGAACAAGAGGTCTTCCCTGCCCCTTCTTTTGCTTGTTACCATTGACACGCTTCTGTTCGCCCACCAGGAACACATCATCCGATTCGCTCGTATAGAAGGCATTCTTGCCGTAAAGACCCAGCTCTGTGGGCTTCCTATCGCGCTGACGCCACGTGATGAATACGCCGCCCAGCAACCCATGGACAAAGACAATGTCTGCCTTGGGCTTGCGACGGGTACGCACTCTGGGATGCAGGGGATAAACATTGGGCGGATATGTGCACTGGTTGGGGTCATCGTGGTCCAGATTGGCCATTGTCTTGGCGGAGACCACTTGCAGCCTAAGATCGGCGCACTGTTGCCATTCGGCTAGAGTACCCACCCAGCCAGAGGTAAAGAAATGCTCCACGACATCGGGCACCACGGACATGTTGGCCAGAACTTTGCACAATGTGGACAGGGTCTCGTTGTCATCGCAGAAGATCTTGCGCAGTTCCATGAGATGCACCAGGCCACCATCTTTGATAATTTTAGCCGAAACGTCGGGATCTTTCGTGATGTGATGCAAAAACGAGATGATCTCCTTCAGCAAGTCCGTGTCGGCTGTGGCCAACACAATCGTTTGCTCCTGATTCAGATATTCGTGTATGTCCTCCTGCCAAAATAAAGATTTATAAAAGTTTGAAATCTATTCTTCATTCATTTCTTCTGTTCGGTCGCTTACAATGGGATCCTGATCGGGAAAGTATTTGCTGAAGAAATGCTGCACACAGCCCATGGGACGGAGTCGGGCCAGCATTCCATGCAGCTCCGAAAGCAGCATTTTGGGATTCTTAATGCAGCCACGACGATGCACGGGCATAAACCAGCGTGTGTCGGCACCACAGCGCGCCAGGGAGACGGCTGTGCGGGCATCACAGATCTGTGCCAAATGACGAAAGTCCCAATCCTTCAAGTGATCCATGCAGACCAGTTGCTGGACTGCCTTCAAACGCTCGGGCTGGCTGCCAGTCTGGGCAATATTGAGCAGACGCCAGGCCACCGAATGCTTGGCCGTCTTCCACCATTTGCCAAGCGGATTGATGATAACGCTGATCCATTTTTTTTCATCCTCCTGCTTCTGTTGCATCTTGCGCATGGACTCCCTGTAGATGTGATACTTTATATAGATGTATTCGGCGCGACGCTTGTCCGACTCGGGTGCCTTCTTGTCCACATATTGACCAAAGAAATGACGAGCTTGGGGACTACCGTACAGTAAGAATCCAGCACTAAAAGAAACAAAAAGAGTATTTGAATGATTATTGCCATATAATATTGATCGATTAAGAAACTAATCGCAACTTTCTATTTCAATCTACCTTTACTGTACATACATACATATATTCTCTATTGTAAATATTTATCTGATCTATCTATCCATCTATCTGTATCTATCTTTTGTTTTTCTCATTTTTTCTCAAACAACAACAATGGTAACAACAAAAATACTACTATCTGCCAACTATTTTGTTATTAGATAAGTGCAAGATCAACAACAAAAACAAATACACCGAAAAGTGGGCACGTCAGATTCATGGCAAAAACAAGTCCCGTCCACACGCGCCGCAGCAGCGGCACAATTTCTAATCAACAAAAACAACTATGGTTAAACCATAAACAATAACAACAACAAAAACTATCCACTTCGCGGGGGGGTCGCAGAATTTAAAAAAAACTGCGCACATTTATGGCGCCATGTTAGTTTTTCGGTTATCTGTGTATGCGTGTGTGTGCGAATGGTAGGGGCCTTCAACAGCTGTTAAAGGCAAAGAAAGAGAAGGCAGAGCCAAAGAGGAAGAAGAGCCAAATGAGTAATAAGCGGGTAAACAAAAAGCACTAACAACAACTTCACCAATACATATTGCTATCTCATTTATACAAAATCGTACGTTCTGTTTCGATCTTGTTTGGCAGTAGAGCAAATCAGAAGGGGTGTGATATTAAGCTAATATTGAATACTCCAATGAATGGGGCTAAGCTATGAGGAGTTTGTTTTTTTGGTGGGAATTTATTTTATAAGTATAATTTGAATTATATTAAAAGAAGACAATATGAAAAAGAGTCTTGTTATCAGTGCCATTTCCGCTAAATTTGTAGAAAGTGAAAAAGTTAATCCTGTCAAATGAAGTAAATAGTTAATTAGTTACTAATTAAATTAGCCTTGCTATCTATGTAAGGCAACTATTCTTCCATTGATTACAAATTTTGATAGTTTGCCTACCCAAAATTGTTGGCGCTGATCTCATATCATGTCCTGTCCTAACAACAACATCAATTGCATTTGAATGAATAATTTGCTTTTGTGATCTGTAATTAGTAGTTGTAAACAAATGACGTCACAGGTGCGCAATAGTATAGAATGCGGAAAATGTCGAATTGTTGTTGTTATTGTTCAAGATATATATGTGGAAGCGTGTGCGCATATATTATACATAGAAATCGTACGATATATTCAGGGGCATGTGGGGCCATTTTTCATAAAACGTGTATGGGGACGAGCCCCCTGAATCTAAGCAACCTTGTATAAAGTTCTCACTGGGTCTTTGTGTGATTTAAAACTATTTTTGCCATGGGACCTGTGGCATCTGCTGCATGCGGGTGGACTACTTTCGTTGGGGGTTTAATTTGAGGTGGCGTGATGTGATTCACTTACGTGGTCAAAATACCAACTCCACCCAGGCCCAGAAGCTTCGGATAACGTCGCAGAGTTGTTTTGAGATCCTCCAATGACATTGCCTGGTCTCTGGCCCTCCGAAGTTTAGTTGTGGTGTAGTTTGGTGGTCGAAAACACACAATAACAATTAATGTGTTGCTTCTTTTTGCTTTGCAAGCGTTTACACTATTGTTCACACTTTAAATTTAAATGATTATATCAGTTCACGCCCACAAAATATCACTAGGGCGGCTTGCTTTTATTTAGTTGCTGTCACTTGAGACTGTTTTGTTTTGTTGTTGCTTGCTTGGTTTGTTGGCTGTTTTGCTGCCCGAATGTGCGGGTAATTTCTTTATAAAGGCTTGAGCGAACCTATCGGTCTGGCAGCAACAGCTGATTGATAAAAAGTGTATTAATGGTTATATGACACTAGACTTAATTACCACTCATATCTGAAAAACTTAGCAGTGCATGATCGATTGTTATACTTGGCAGACAGAAGTTGGTTAATTTAAACTGCTTGAACGGCTGAAAAGAACCGTTTTGGTATAAATAGTAGTAACCAGAAGACATGACTGGAACGGGGACTTATCGTAATGTAACGTTTTTGGTTCTTGATATCTGTGTCTTTCAGATAAGAGAGGTAGTTCAGTGTAGTGTCATACAAGCATTACTTGCCCTGCATAAAGATATTTCCGTTTTCCAACACTCGTCAAAACGTTTATTGTATCTTCTTTTGATAAGCTGTTTGTTTAGCAACGATTTGTTGCCAGGTTTTTTAATTAAAGTAGCTAGATTAACTTGTTTATATAATGCCCTAAACTTCGCTTTGCATTGCTGCGTTCAGAAATCGTTTCACGCTTTGGTTTTGGATCGGATTTCCATGGCTTTTCAGGCAGGCTGAAAGGAGACGCAGGCAGACAGAAAGACATAAATAGCTGTGGGTGGTGGCACGGCCAGGTGGGTGGGGGTGGGTGTTGGCGTGGCGGTTTGGCCTGGCATAAACAACTTGGAGGGAAACGAAAACCCCAAAAAGCAATAAAACTCCGCCTTTGGCGACAACGTTGACCCCAAATACAAAATATCTCGCAGCCCCCCGGCTGCCAGAGTGTCGGCCAAGATGAAAATCCATTTTCGAGAGCAGTACGGCACCAAGGGTGAGGAAATACTGTATGTGACGCCAGCAGGTAAGCATTAATATCGATCAAAGTCCGCAAAAAGCCGTTGCCCACTCCACTATATCTCCCCGCAGATCAGAGCAACATTGTTCGTGTGCCGCTACGTGGCGATAAGCTGGTCATTCAAGAAAAGTTCCTGCTCTTTCGGGTGCTGCAAAAAATCTTCTTGCCCAAAGGCTATCCAGACAGCGTCAGTGAGGACTATGCAGCCTACCAGATCTGGGATACGGTCCAAGCCTTCTGCAGCACCATCTGTGGAACGCTTTGCACACATGCCATACTCAAGGGCATTGGCGTAGGCAGTGAGAACATCAATGCCTACTCGGCCACAGTTACCTGGATAATGAAAGAGGGCTGCGGTCATGTGGGGAGAATATTATTCGCCTGGTGGAAGGGCTGCCAACTGGACGTGGACTCTAAGAAATGGCGTCTGCGCGCCGATTTCCTCAACGATCTAGCCATGGGCATCGAAATCTATGTGCTTCCCAAATATCCACATCTCAGTACCCAAATCCTATGCGGTTCCACCATGCTTAAGGCAATTGTGGGCGTGGCTGGCGGTGCCACGCGCTCAGCTCTGACCCAACATCATGCGGTGAGAGGGAACCTGGCTGATGTTGCTTCCAAGGACAGTTCGCAGGAGACTTGCGTCAATCTGGTAGCCTCTTTCGTGGGTCTTTATCTTTTGACGCTGATCAAAAGCCAGGCGGTACTCTATACGGTCTTCTATGTCGTTGTCGCCCTTCATCTCTATGCGAATCTCAAGGCGGTACGTTCGGTGTGCCTGCGCACATTCAATGAATCGCGGTACCTAATTGCACTGGAAGAGTACTTTCGGTCGTCGCGGATGCTAACTCCACAGCAGGTGAGTGTCGCATGTCTCCCAAAATATAAAACGAAGGGGCTTCTACATCTGTTATCTTTTAGGTCAATGCCATGGAGCGGGTGACGCTGGGACAAACTGTGTCTGTATCTCTCAACGTACGGCTCGGACTGAGTGTAAAGAATCTGATTGACGAGTACAAGACTAGCAGCAGCATCGACAACATTGTCTCCTCCTTTGATCCTCATGAGCATTTCATCATAGCCGAGAGTAAAAAATACTTAGGCGTCTATCTGCATTTCGAAACGCGCCAGCAGGATGTGCTCAAGGCGTATTTCTTTGCTGTATCCTATCTGCAGGACAGGAATCAGATCAAGGAAAAGTACTGGGATATACAAAGCAAATGGCAGGAATTCTTAGGTCTAGCACAAAAAGAGGGTATGTTTAAAAAGCCTTCTTAAACTATAGACTTTCTATTTATTTCGAATATTACATATTATAGGTTGGCTGGTCCATCAACATTTGCTGCTGGTAGACGAGTTCCGCTTGGACTGGAAGGTGTAGGATCCCAGTAGATCCGTTGCTTGACTTTTTACTACGTTGCTCGCTTTAAAACATTTGATTTCATTCGAAAATCATTATCATTCTCACATATCTCACATGGTCAAGTAAACCACAAACCAAGAGGCAAACAAAACAGATGAAAACATTATTGATATTAACTAAGTGCTACTGATATTTACATAGATTTTAGCTTCGTGAACATCTTCCAATTAACTCTGCCTTGGCACAAAGTAATGTTTTGTAACCGATATTTGGATAGGATATTTTTGTTTCTTTTCGCTTTCTCCCATAAATTTATTACGCTAATTTCAATTATTAGATGCTACTGGAAAACTGGTAAAGAAACAACACTCGACAAAAATGTATTTTGTAAGAACATATTGTATGTATTTCGATATTTCGAGTGCCTACTGTACTTTTTTAGATAATCAAAAAACCTGCTGCACAACGAAAACCCCCGCTTGAAATGCATTCCCCTCAGAAAAGTGTACAAAGTTTTAAAACTTTTTTTACGCTAAATGTGCAATATTTTGTTAATTTTTAGCTTCGAATATCTATTGGATAAGTTGGCGTCCATTTTAGCTTATAATAATGCTTGCATAATAATGCAAATGAAAAATGTGCAAAAACATCTCAACACGCAAATGATTTTAACAAAAGAATTGAATAAATTTAAACATTTTAAGAAATTGCTTTAAATCCAAAATCAAACTTCAACAGAAAGGCGGTTGTTAACATTCGCATCGAACTACACCCGAGCTGCTATCTTCGTCAGTATATTTACGGTATATAATGGTATATTTGCGCATGTCCTGCGGCATGGGCAACATTCTGTATACCCTGGGGAGATGGATATTATAGGATTGAGAAAATGTTTGTCATCTCAGGCTCCAATATATGCAGAAACTAGTCAGTCTCCGTTTTAAAGCTATTTCCACGATATTTTTCGGCTAATTGTCTTCTTACAGAGACCAAGAATAGGTATCGGGATCGAGATATATATACAAGACACTGATCATACGCATGAAAATGTCTAAAACATATCAATCTGCGAAAACGTCTTTATTAATTACGTTTGCAAGCAGCTTGGACAACAGTATCTTTATATTAAATTAACTAATTAGGGTATACAAATGCCTAAACTCCGGTTGACAAGTGACATTTAAGAAATGACGTGACGTTCCATACTCACTTACGTTGACACTGTTTTTTTGTTGACCTTTTTGGCTTAAACCATGTTTTAGACACAATACAATAAAACTGAGTACTTAAAAGTAGCTAATCTTGTAGAAAAGTTATTCATCAATGGCCTTAAATTATGTGGGCAGAGCTAAAAGTTGTGGTTAGTCTGCATTATTCAATGGAATATCAAAATGGAACCATTTTTCTCTTACGTTTTCTTACGTTTTATTACGCTATTACGTTTTATTTGCTTGACCTTTTTAGCTAAAACCTTTTTTTAGACATGATCCAATAAAAGCAAGTATTTAGAATAAACCAGTAAGGTAAAAAATTGATTCAAAAATCGTATAAAATTATGTGGGCATGGCAAAATGTTTTATCTAGCTAATAATATTCGACGGAATATCAAAATTGAACAATAGGAACGACTATCCTATTTCGTTTTTTTGTTTGACCATTTTCGCTAAAACCTCTTTTTACGCCAAATGCAATAAAAGCAAGTGTTTAAAATAAACCAGTCAATTAGAAAATAGGTTGATTAATTAGATAAAATTATGTGGGCAGGGCTGAGGGTTCTATCTAGCTAGTAAATATTCGACAGAATATCAAAAACGAGGAATATGTATAGTAGAACTTGGACTTGTCAGTATATTTACAGTATATTTTTTAAATGACACGGTATATGTCGGTATATCCGCAACACGTGCTCGCTATTAACGTGTTTTTGTCGACAGAATTTTTAGTTTGCGGGGCATTGTTTGTTTTAAAGAGAAATTTAAAGTAATTGAAGTGAACTAAGATGGAAAATGAACAGCCGGTGGCTGTAGTAGCGCCTGCTACAACATCAGATCCTCCAGAAACAGCTGAAAGCATTGAAACGCCTGCAACTACCGAAAGTCCAGCAGAAGTCTCAACGCCAAATGTCGCAGAAGTAGCAACAGCTACAGATAAGGTGGAAGCTACGCCCCAAACAGGTAAGATTAAAGCAATTATATGGTTAACAAAATAAGGACTGATTTTTTCATACAGAGACGGAAAGTGTGGCTGAAAAAGGAGGTGAAATGGAGCCAAAGTCAACAATTACGGCGGCCAATAAGTCCATCCATGTGGAAAGTGAAGACCAAGAGAAAAAAGAAGCAGTCGTTGCCAATGCGGAGACACCTGCTATAGCAATGGATTGCGAAGAAGGCACACCTCAGACCTCGCCAAATGTCGAGGCAATTTCAGAAATAGTCCCGACAATTGTTCCTCAAGCAGAGAAGGAAGCCACAACTCAGGAAATGGATTGCCAAGCATCGACTACTCCGAATACCCTGTCAGTTGTTCCTACAGTAGTCCCAGAAAATGGCACATCTGACACCGCTCCAGAGTCTTCAAATCCACCTCGTTCTGGCCTGAGTTTACTGGCTGCCTACAGCTCCGATGCCGAGTCGGACACTGAACAGGCCACCAGAATCGATGACAGCGACAACGAGGTGGTGGAGGTGCCATTGACAGGTCCTGCCACTGCTACCACCTACCGCCGTCCAGTGGTGGCTGTTAGCTCCGGGAGCGAAAACGAGAAAAGTAGTAGCAGCAGCGACTCGGATACGGACTCTGAAGGCGAATACCTGACAGTTTTGCGCAAGAAAATTGATAAGAAAATCAACACCGAAGACTGTGATGAAGAGGATGAGGATTTCGACGAAGACGGTGCGACAGGAGAACGTCGGCGACGGCAGCCGCCCAAAGTGCGGGGTGAAATGCTGTTGGATGAGCTACCGCCCATCCACCAGTTGGAAATTACAGTACCAGAAGACGAGTGCATTGAGCTGGGGAAGGTCCATTCCATTGTCGATCAACTGGTGCTGGTCAGTGTTATCCCCAATTCGATGCTATTCGATCTGGACACTGTGCTGTTTCTGGAGAAAGGTCGCAAGGTGCTAGGCGAGGTTTTCGATGTGCTAGGACAGGTCTCCGATCCCCTCTACTGCGTCCGCTTCAATACCAATCAGCAGATCCAAGAGCGTGGCATCAAAATCGGTGATGTTGTCTACTGTGCTCCCAAAACAGAGCACACTCAATTTGTGATCCTCTCCAAGTTGATGCAAGTCCGCGGCTCAGATGCCTCATGGGAGCACGATGTGGAGCCACCTGCTCGCTATATCGACTATTCGGATGACGAGGCAGAGCGCGAGGCCAAACAGGATCAGCGCAAGAGACGCCAGCGAGATCGCACCAATTCCACTGATTCGATTAGCTCTGTCTCTACGCAGGCCACTGAGGCATCCGCGGCTCCGGCACCATCTCCACGCCAGCGTGGACGCCGTGGGCAACGTGATAGCTATCAAAATCAGCGTCAGTATCAAAATCAAAATCAATCCCACCATGGATCCTCCCAGCAGCAGCAGCAGCAGCCAAGGGACTCTCAGTACAATTATCATCCTAGCTATAATCCTGGAAGCTGGCATTCGAACTATTACCACAATTATCATCAGCCGGCGGCCAATTTTAATATGCCGCAGCCGGGCATGCCCTATCCAATGCCGCCAGCAGCCTATGGCTATGGGATGCCCTATGCCATGCCACAAATGATGCACATGGGTCCGCCGCCGCCGCATCATATGTACGCACCACCACCACCGCCATCGTTTGCACAGCCACAGAACAGGCCACCACCTCCCTCAGGAAGTTAGAGATGGTATCTCTATCTACCTTCAAAATTCTGTGGATTCTCCTCTCTCTTTATTATTCCAATAAAAAAATGGTTCTTAAACAATTTGCGTGTATCGTTAAAAAGGTTATTCTCTGGTTTGTTCGATAAAATGCATTTCGTATTTGTATAAAAAGGTACTTAATATTCTCTGTTTGTGGTGTGTATTGTGGGATCTCGATCTCATTGAATGTCGTTTGATAGGTGTAAATATATGTACTATATGCGTGGGAACTATATCTAAAGTAATGTGTACTTGGCATTGCTTTTATAATACAATTACAACGGAAGCACTTAAGCGGCCGAAAAACAACTTCAAATGTATATAAGTATATGTATAAATAGAGGCTTGCATTCTATACTAAAATATGCTATAAATTTGCTTGCGTTTATTGTGCACTTTGTATATATTGTAACAGTTGCGTAAAGCCAAAAATCTGTTCATTAAAACGTATTTTGATTGAGCTTATTCGAGCAACCAAGCGGTCCTTTAGAACCAGGCACGTGAGAATGTGACAATTAAAGGAGTGTTCGCACCAGTTCTGGATTCGTGTGGGAGAGAGCTTGGGGTACAAAAGTTATATAAAAATGATTCAATTGCTCTCTCTGAATCTTTCGCTGGGGGAAGCTTACAAGCTATTTACATTAAAACAAAGAAATAAGCAAAATAAACGAATCAACAATGCGGCTAACAATTATAAAAAAAAAAAACAAACATTTTCGCTGACGATTCCGTTCTCTCTACCTCTCAATCTGATGACGCGGCTTGAGCAAAACTATCACCGCGGTTATGTTGTCCTGCGAGTCCCGCTCCTTGGCCGCCTCGATCAGTAGCTTCGGAATGTCGTCTAGTTTCGTTGTCGGATCGGCTAGACACTCGTAAACAGTGTCGATGATGAAAGTCTCCGGAACATGATCCCACAGGCCATCGGTGCCAAGCACAAGGAAGTCATGCGCTTCATTTAGGTGAACATCAACGAAATCTGGCTCTGCTATGACCGTCTCCAGGCAGTAGTCGCCAATGGATCGTGCCACATTCAAGATGCCATTCACACGCCACTGACCCTGGGCATGCAGGACTGTACCGCCGGCTGCCTCTATGCGTTTGCGCTCATCGGGGGACTCGGGTTTGTGTGGTTTTACCAGCTGCAGCTGTGTGCGCTTGCCCACCAGCAGGGCCTTGGAGTCGCCTACCCAGGCTATGTACAGTTGATCTCTATTGATCAGAGCACAGACGCTGGTCGTACCGCTTGTGATGCGTTTGTGGATAAAGCGTTCGTCTGCCTGCAGGAATGCCGTCTCAAAGGCATTGCGATAGAAGTCAGAGCTCTGGGTCTCTGTTTGTTGGTCCTCTGATCTTGGTCCTCTTAGCTGATCGGCCAGGAGTTGGGGCAACTGACTTGTGACATAGCTGGCGGATAAGGAACCAGAGTGTCCGTCAAAAACCCCGAAGAACCGACAATCCCTGTTGGGCAGCTCATAGATGGCACCAAAGCGGTCCAAACAGACATGACGATCCTCCATTTTGCGTGGCTTGTTCTTGACGGCCGCGGATGTGTGAAG
Source organism: Drosophila lowei (assembly GCA_008121275.1). NCBI lineage: Eukaryota > Metazoa > Arthropoda > Insecta > Diptera > Drosophilidae > Drosophila > Drosophila lowei. Next base: position 26,150,787 of record CM017779.1, read on the forward strand.
CGCCGTTTGGGCCAGGTCGCACACGCAATGTTCGGGATCTTGGCAAATGACACCCTCGTCGGCATAGTCCTTCAGCCGTTCCATCTCCGAATTGTCGGTCAGCTTTATTAGCAGCTTGTCCATTTGACTGCTGACAAACTTCTGCAGCTTTAGCAGATCATATTGCGTGGGACCCTCGACAGAGACTTCGCACTCCTTTGCGTAGCATATCTCCTTCTCCAGCAGCTGTGTGGCCTGGTGGAGCAACTTCAGGCGGAAGACCGCCGGACAGCCTCTGGAATTCAGCTGCTGCCAAATGGCAGCCACCAGCTCAGCGTGTCGCTCCTCGACAGACACCTTGTAGGTGTCATTGCTGGTGCGCGTTACACAATTTCGCGTCAAGTCCTCACTGGTGGCGGACGCTTTGGCGGCTTTGGCCAGAAACTCCTTGAATTCCAACATATGTGCACATTCCGCGGCAGGTGCTGCTGGCTCCTTGATCGAATCGGCCGACATAATTGGGTCAAAAGCGTGGGCCCAGCTACTGTTATTGCTTGCTGCCGATCATGTGTTAATTAGTTTAATTGTTGCTTAACTTAACGATGAATCACTTAATGTTTATGTTCTTCTACTAGAATTTGTTAATATCGATACATCGATACAAAATATTTTTGAAACGTACACATTTCCCCTTCAGGTGTCGCCTTTGATAATTACATGAAAATGGAGTTCATATGTAGTAAATGTGTAGTTAGCGCGTAGTTACCATGTAAGGAAATTAATTTAGTGGACATTTTTGTTGACCGGTTTTGCTTAAACCTTTTTTCATAAACAAACCAATAAAGATGAGAACTTAAAGTTAACCAGTCTTGTAGGAAATTGATGTTATAATCGGATAAAATTATCAGTTTAGAACCTTCAGATCTTAGCTAGCTAGTTATATTCCACGGAATATCCAAAACGAGGAATGTGATGCAACTTGCATACAAATAATTCGCCAGTATATTTTGAAATTTGTGACGTAGTTTCGGTATATTTCTGAGGGTTGGACCGTATATTTTAACGATAAATCCGCGGTCACACTGCAGCTGTTGCTTTTGTTGTTGTTTTGCCTTTAAATTTTTTTAAGTTAAAATGTTCAGTTTAGTTTAGTCAAAAATAGTAATATCAAGATACAAAATGTCTGCGTTGGAGGCTCAGTCCGAGGAACGCGAGGCCCTGCAGTCCATCTACGAGGGCGATGAGAATTTCAAAGAGGTTGACGCCACCACATTTCAATATAAAGTAAGCCACATGGATATTATGGATATGAGAGCCAAAATATGAAACTAACTATATCTTTAGTATGGAGAAGAGAACAACTACAAGTCTTTTCTTGTGGAGCTCAAGTGGGGCGAAAACTATCCGGAAGAGGCCCCCGCGATCAATATGAACACGTTCTACAACAGGCATCTGTAAGTAGTTTTGCCGATTCATCCCCAGAGTAATCATTCTCCAAGTTTTTCATTACCTTACCCAGGTTGCCCGCTGTCAAGGAGGAGATCCTTAAGGTCATCTCCGCGGAAGCATCTCAATGGCTTGGCTGTGGCATGACGTACAGCCTTTTCGAATGCCTTAAGGACAACATTGGTCAACTGACTGCCGGCCAGCCGGAGTCTGCACCCGTTGTAGCGATCGTGGATGATGGTGTGGCTGCCTTGAAAATCTCCGATGCGGATGCCGATGCCAAGAAGAAGGAGCCCAAGAAGGAGCAAATGACCAAATCGCAGAAGCGCAGGCAATGGGAGAGAACTGATCACAAGGGTGATCGTGTACGTGGCTGGGATTGGGTGGACCTTGTTAAGCATTTATCACAAACGGGCAGCAAAGAAGACTCGGCAGCAGCCGCCGAAAGCGCTGCGGCAACAGCAGCAGCCTCACCCGTGCTGCATCCTCTGAATAATTAAACAAATTAACTTAAGAACCACAAAAACAACGACAGCTTAAACAGAAATCAAAAGCCAGTCCTAAGTCAATGTGAACAAATGTGACGCATGTCTCGCTTTTGGCCATAAAGCATGGATTTTATAGTTATTTGTTCAACTATTAAATAGAAAAAAAACCTGAAAAATATCTTCCAAGAAATTGTCTTCGCCCACCTTTGGAATTTGAGCAGTTTATCCTCCATCGCATTATTGCGTTTACCTCGGCCAATTAGGCATTTATATTTAAGAATATGGATATAAACGATGTGAAATGGTTGCAAAAAGTAGTGCCCTAACTCTACAATGCCTTGGAGAAGCTGGCACAGCTGGAAGAACAAAAAAAGGAGCCGCCGAAGCGGAGAAAACGACGTGCAACATGAGCCTGAGCGCCAGCCCGAAGAATCGCTGAGAACAGAAGAAGCAGAAGAGTATCTGTACCGCGATAGGGAAAGATTCTCTGCCACAACATTTGAGAATTTATATGAAAATAACCATGAAGAATTCCAGGCGCAGACCAGGATGACACCCCGAGTTTTTTATATGCTCCTCAAGCTGGTGGCGGAGCGATTAACCAGGAACTCTATACGAACGCCCATTCCTCCCGAATGCCGCCTGTTCCTGACGTTAAGGCAAGCCGCTAGGCATACAGATCTAAATGCATTAACTAAAGAAATTTCTTTTTAGGTATTTGGCCAGTGGCGAAGGCACCGGGCGTCTGGCAAAGTCTTTTAAAATGAGCCACTCAACCGTGCGTGCGATAATTCGGGAAACCTGTGACGTGTTCTGGACAACACTGTCTCCCACCTTTCTGTCCCAGCCCGAAAAGGAGGAGGAGTTGCGTGCCATTGTCAGGGTGCCCGATTGCCTAGGTGCCGTAGAAAAAAAAATCTTGTCCTTAACAGATTCGATATTGGTTCGCCCTTTAAACCTGCAAGTCGGGTGGATTGGTACGATGAATTTGGATCGCAGCTTTTTGGTGATCACATGCCTGCAGGGATGGGTCCCGGAAATGAAGAGCATGCCCTATGGCTATGCCTTTATAGCCAGCTCTGCTTTTCCCTTAGGAAACCAGCTCATAAGGTCATATCCCACACCTACGCTAGAGCACGAGCAACTGCTTTACAATCAAAATCTAGCGATCGCCCTGGAAGGCACCATCAATAAGGCCTTCCGAGTGCTAAAGTCACGCTGGCGAGTCCTTTCCGAAACCATCTATTGCAGCAAAGCCATTGCAGACAAACTGGTGGCGCCGCTTTGTCGTACACAATTTTGCCAAACTACACGGTGAATCCTACTGTCCGCATAGTTTTCTGAATACTGTTACGACTATACGACCGTACCCACCGATTGGTTACGCTGTGGGACAGCAACAAAGAATAAGCCGGCCATCCAGATCCGGGTTACCATTAAGGATGTGATGAGCAAACAATCTTCGGAACCGAGTATATTTGAGGCTCTCCTCGATAGCTTAGAATAGAATTGAGAAATATGATATGATAGATCTTAGATTATAATTAGAGCTTATAAACGAACGCATTTATGGGAAAACTTTATTGAAAATCATAATAGCAAAGTACATAAGTAATAAAATCATATTTAAATACAAAACTCAAGATCAAATCGATTATATAGTAATACATTGTTTGCAAGGTTCAACATTTAAAGGATAACTAGTTGTAAAAACGTGGATTCTATGTCTCGGTCCTGTATGGCCAACAACTGTTGGACCGTTCCTTAATTGATCACGCCTTCTGCACGTACGTTCAACGCATCCAGCAGGGCACCCATTGGAGTAGATGGACCAAAACTCTCGATGGTGTTGGCCAACTTATTCTTCATGTTGCGTAGACGCAGTGAGGCGTGTATAAAGGTCACCGAAATGGGCAGCAGCAAGGTGAAGGCGGTCAGCAGCACGGCGCTAATCAGATGCAAAAACAGATATCCGGCAAGCAGAGCACCAGCCAGGATGTACCATTTCTGTTGAGCGTTTTGTTCGGCCACAATTGCATTGCCTCCCGTCAGACGGCTGGCAATGAAGGTGGGCTTCGATTTGTTGCTGAAGAATTGCCAAATGACGGCGATGATCAAGGCCTGCACAATCAAGCCACTGATTATCTTGGTTGGATTGCACACAATCATCAGCGCATAGATGACCAGGAAGAGCAGAATGTAGTTGGTTTGGTAATAGAGCAAGTTCTTCACCACGCGATTGCCCCACTTGTCAAAATCCTTCAGGTTGGGCAATTGGAATCGCGCCGATCCGAGCACGAAATCGTCCAGCGTTCGCAGTGGTGCCAGCTGCAAGTTGCCCGATAGGGCGGCAGCGGCGTCGCTCACAGAAGCTGCGGTTGGTGCTGACATGGCCTTTGAGTATTGACTGAGTTTTCTGTTCTTGATATTGTCGACCTCTTCCGGCGACAACTTTTTATATGCAGACTGACGCACTCCACGGGTCAATTGATGCAGTTCTTCCACGTTAAACAGCTGAGACAGCTGCCTAATTTTTGGCCGCAGCCCGGAATCACTCGACTTACGACTGCTTTTCGGCAAGAGACGCGACTTCTCGTCTGCGTCAAACCAATTATAGTCCTCGTGATCACTGTATTCCTCCGCACCCAGTCGCTCCAGCGTAAATCGTTGAATTTTTACACGAGAATTGTGTGACGAATTTTCGTCTGTGTGGCCTATTGCTATTCACTACAGTGATTTCATTTTTGACCACTTCTTTATCATCGAAAATGAATGGATTTTGCTCGATTTTGATATTCGACTTAGTATTACTAGCTAGCTTTGAACCTTAACACTGAACATATAATTTTATCCAATAGTCCAATCAATTTTCTACAAGATTGATCTATTTCAAATACTCCTTTTTATTGGATTGTTTAGAAAATAAGTTTTAAACAAAAAATGCCGACTACCAAATTAATTTTTGAAGTGGTAATTACACATTTGCTACATGGCAACTACACAGGGATGAAATGCTCACAGCGGCACCTGTCTAAGACGTCAGTGAGTGTCATATTACTAGACTGGTAATTTGAAAACATATTCCTTGTCAAACGGTTTCAACTAGGACTATACTATGGATGTTTGTATACCCCATTTCCTTTAATAATTGTTAAAATCAAGACTTGTTCTCAGATCAACATGTTGTTTTTTTACCTATTTATGCGATTTATTAATATTCCGAGATATTCGAGCCTATTCTCAGCCTATTTAAGATGGCAATAAAAAGAAAAACAGTTTTGTATTTGCTTTTGCAGTTTATTTACTGAAATTTTGAAGTTTAAATTTGTATGGCGAATTTAAAGTAAATATGATTGTGAATTTTTTCAGAAAATCTCCCACTTTCGTTGAAATTCACAATCAAAGTTACGATTCTTGAGATAGGGAATATGTTTTTGGAACATTGAATAAAATGCATTTGTGCTGTCACATTTTGAGGGATTCTTGTACTCCTGCTGTCGCTGCTGCCCCCCATCGCACTGGGAAGGAACGGTTAAACTGCTGGAAGATGTGAAACAGTCTCCAAATCGCGGCTTAGAAGGTATTGGCGGATCTGGCAGTATACGCACACTGCATGTGTCCTTGGCAAAACGGGCACTTGAATCGTAGAGCACCTGAACCTCGTTACGGTCATCATCAGGGGGACGTGCAATATTACAGAAATTAACTCCCGGTTTGAGACTCATACTAGTAGCTACTGCATATGTTTTGGACATAGCTAATACTACTTTCTTAGCCGTTTGGGAGTGTTCCGGAATCCGTTGATACTCGTAGGTTTCAGATGCGGGAGATTTCTTCAAAAATGTTTGAGAATTTAAATTCAGGAATTTAAAGTTTTGAATTGGTGCTTGAGATTTAGTGGTTTTGGTGACTGATGTTCCTTCTTTGGCTTCTCCTTTCTTTTTATTTTCCTCGTTAGGTTCTTTATCTTTCTTCACACACCAATTGAAAAAACCTCTTGATTTGGACGGTTTCTTCTCTCTACGCCGATCTTTCGGATTCTTCCCTGAAGTTCCTTTCGATTTCCCAATTGAATTTTTTTCTTGTCTGTCTGGAAGACTCTTACTTTGTTCGGGTTGTTCCATTTCTTTCACACTGGCCCTTGAGTTTTTCCGCTGCGTTTGCTGTTCGGACCTTACCACTATCCTGCAGTTTGGGCATTTGGGATTTGGTTGGCATATTTTTGAAGCAGCGGCTCTTTGATCCGCTTGATATTTCAAGTAGGAGCACATAGGCTCTTGCTGGCATATCGACTTAGCGGCCTCAGCAGCTGCGGCTGCTTCGGCTTTAGCCGTTCTATATTTGTCAAAGTCCTTTAATATTTGCTGATCGTAGCTATTCAGAAACGGCATTGTGACAAAACTCTTCCGTGTATTCCTCGTATAAGGCCGCTTTTTGGGCTTTGGGTCGGAATCTGGGGTACGACTAATCTCTGTTGGATGTTGAGTTCCCCCTCGGGGTTTTCCCGGTGATATAGAGTTCTCTGTTGGATATCGATTTCTATCTCGGAGTTTTTCTGCTGATATAGAGTTCTCTGTTGGAAATCGAGTTTCGACTCGAAGTTCTCCCTCAGAAAGAGAGGGGACTGTTCTCCCTTTGGAATGCAGGCATCGTTTATAGTTCGATTCTTGTTCGTGTCTGATTGGCACATACTTGCAGCCAGAGGTTCTTCTCACTAGAAAAATGTTCGAGCGCTTGTTAGATTTGATACCGAATACGGGACAGTATGATACAAGTTTATCCCGAACCTTCGACTTGGCACTGGTTTTGCGAAATTTATCCGCCAAATGCGGCTCAAAATCGGATTTCCATGAGAAATTTGTATGATTAGGTGTATCACTAGGACAAATATGATCATCACCGTACCGTGTGTGGGAACTTTTAGAGGAACTTGAATAAAGAGTTTCTCTCCCATCTTTGCTCTGGGCCAGTAGATGTACAAATTGCTCAGAGTCCTCAACCCGTTTGATTTCTGGTCCATGGTCGAAGCTGTTCCTCTCTGGTTTTGTTCGCTTTTGATCGGGATGAGTCGCTTGATGGGAAAACCCTTTAAATTTCCCTTTTGGTTAGAATATGTTACTCGCTTACTTACGTGTCCTGTCTGCATTCTTTTTTCCACTTATTTTGTCTATATACCTCAGAATTCGTTTGGTCTCTGGACGCAGTGTTTCGACATTCAGAAAGGGTATAGATTGTTCAGCGATATTTGCGGCTCCACCACACATGCTTTCGGGGCAATAGCACATATTACACTGAAAGGGATCGAATCCCCTTACCCCATTTGGGACTGTATATGTCCAATCGGTGGCTTCGCTCTCATAGCAGTTGTCCACATTGGTATCGATGATATCTGAGCTTTCACTCAAGCGATCCTGATCTACTAGATGACTTCCTGATCTGCGCCCACGGGCTCTCTGCTCCATTTCCAGACCCTCCAGAGCCTTTTGTAGGATCGCAATAATCCGACTCATATCGCACTCACCCATTCCCGAATAATCTTTTTTTGGTACTTTTGTAGATAACTTTTTGGGACTACGACATGATGTTTGAGTGCATGCCTCCGAGTATTTACACCCACAATTAGGGCGGCCACAACCACATGGCCCCTGCTGTTGTGTCGTTCGCTTGGTTGTAGACCCTCTATGACTTTGATTGGTAGACCTGCCCACACTTTGGGGATCTGGAGGCATCGTTTCCTCGCTTTGAGGGGAGTCTGGAGACCTGTTTGGAAAATCCATCGAAGCACGACTTCGGCTTTGTCGCATTATCTTAGACTGGGATGTTTGAGCGAATGCCTCAACGCATTTGGGATCACAAGTTTTGGTCACTGGACAAATGCCACAACTGTTGGTTGCGCCTCGATTAGGATTATCGGTTGATGCTTTATTAATTTCAGCAGCGGTAATCAGTTGCTTTGAGGTCACAGTGGAGGCATCCGCACATCGTCGACACTTTCGCTTGCATTTGGGGTCTTTGCAGAAATCCGTTCGAGGTTGCCTGGAAGATGAATCGGTGGAATGCACACTATTCTTTTGCGAATTCATCTGAGATGTTTTCTTGCGTACGTTTTCAGCACTAATTTTCACGGGAATAACCTCCACACTGCTGTTGCCATGCCGCTTGGACTTTTCTCTGTGGTTACTACGTCTCTCGGAGTTGCCTTTGTCTCGATGCTTACTGGTTTTTTTAGTTGCATTGCTCTTGCTTCGACATGGGCTGGAATCTGTGGATTTCGTAGATGCTCTTCCGTAATCACTGGGTCCTCGTGACATTGCTTGACTATCAGTACTTAAAGAAGCATGTCCTCGACGCTTGGCCTGTGTTTTTCCGGTTTTTCTATCTAGACTGCTTAAACTTTCTTGTTTTGGTCTATCTCTCGTTTTTCTGTGTGCACTTCTTGGCTCGTTGCTTATAATTGACTGAGATGATCGACGAGAAATTGGTGTGTGCCTTCCGCTGTTTCTCTTTGACGTCGCCTGATTAGTCCTTCTGCTGCTGCCTTCGGTTGTGGTGACACGAGATTCACACTTGCACGAGGTTCTTTTCTTGTCTCCTTTTGCGCACGGGCAGTTTTCTGAACAACTACTACCAAGAGAGGAAGATCTCCCCGTAGTCTCATCATAATTGAAGGACTGACGATATGGCATGCGGTCTCGTGCCGAACAGGACATACAGTCTTCGAAAGCCGCGTCGTGTATATACTTCTCTATGTCCCTCTCAGTGGGCAGTTTCATTATCCAGCGGCTGTCATCAAGCTTACCGCCAGTACCTCGCGGTAGCTCAGTAATTGAGAGATTTTCGGAGGTAACTTGTGCGAGACTCACATCCGATGGCGTATACCCCCCATAGTCGGTAAGATCGCACTTTTTTGGGGGTTTGCTTTGGTTTTGCCTGGCACTTGGTTTTGCTTTGGCTGACTCCCGCGAACGTTTCATTTCCTCGCCACTGTAGTGTCTGTACCTTATTTTTCGTATCCTCAAACTATCCTGGCTCGTCTTGGATGGACTCCTGTTTCGCTCAAGAAGCTTTTCCCCAACCATGGACGTAAACATATGCTTAAAGGACTTCTTCGGTGGCTTGTACTTGAGTAACTTGGGTTGAAACGGTTTGGGCATCGTCTGAGTCTGAGCCACGCACATCTCGCGTGGCTGGTTTGTCCGCCTCTGCCGCTGTCGTCTGGCAGCGGCCCTCATGGAACACTGAACGGAATGGTCGGATTTGAGGGGCGTGCTCAGCTGATGGTCGTAGGGCGTGCGATTGAGACGCGTACAGTTGGTAACCTCCGCCAGGCTGTTGCTCGTCTCTTCGGCTTCCTCCTCACGGGTCCGGACATCCAGAGCCCAGGTGGATGGATAGGCAGAGGAACTGTATCGTGATCGACTGCTACCCCGGGAAGGTGCACCGCCCAGACTAACGCCGGATTTACCTTCCATCAAGTGCGTTTTATGTAGACCATCTGTCGGTTAACGAGAATTGAATGATTTCTTCAGCCAAACACACACTAAAAACTCACCAGAAGTTTTGATTTTCCTCCACGAACGGGAATCATTCTTCAGCAGTGGATACTCTGGGGCATTCTTAAGGGTTTTCGGTCTTGTTTGAGATTTGGGCCTTCTGTCCGATCTCTCCCGACTCGATTTAGATCGGGAAAAGGTACGCTGCATGGCCCTCACCCGTTTGGGATCCTTCGACAGCGTGGGCAGCACCGTAATGCCAGTCCTTGACAGGGGACCCAGCGGTGTGGTTGTTTCGGTGTCACGGCCATTACGGACACCCCTGCTGAGGGCCCGTCGCAGAAGTATCTGCTTGGCCGTACGCCGTTTCCTTATATAATCATTCATTGTTGAGGCACAGAGGAGCAGCACATCCCAGTTGAGTGGCTGGTAGCATTTTGTAGACAGCTAGAGAAAAGGCATCCAAAAATCTTTTAGAAAAGATTTATGTGGGGCTACGACTGGGTTTTTTTTTCTACCAGCAACAACCACCACAGTATGTACCACCGCAGCCAGAGGTGTAGCATTTCTTGTCCACCGGATAGCAGCAGGTGTTGACATATGGGGAGGGTGGACATCTCGGCGTTGGGTTCAGTACAAAGGGGGGACTGGCAAAGCGATCGTATCTGGGGCGCTTCTTCTTGGAACATTTCTTATTCATTGGAGCCCCGGCCGCATTGGGAATGAGCTCCCGCAGTGTCCGATCTAGATTACTCGAATCGCAGGCGCACACGATCACAGCATCTTTTAGATTTTCGATAATCACTCCCACATCCGATTCTTCGCCGCTACGAGCGGCCCTTTTATCTCTGCTCTTAGATAATTTCTGGACAGCTTCCGACGAGTGGAGTGTCTGTGGAGTCCGGACATCCTCCGACGAGTAGCTCTGAGGTGTCTGGACAGCTCCCGAGGAGCCCTTTTGAGGAGACTGGAAAGCTCCCGGCGAACGGATTTCTCTTAACAGCCTTAATCTGGGCCGGGAAAGAACACGTGTATTGGGTTCCCGGTTTTCTCCTAGGGCTGCGAACTCGCTTCGAGCGTTTTGTCTGTGTTTCCTTCAGGTTGGGGTTTTGGAAATCCATCAAAGGACGGGATGTTTGAGTAGCCAACGAACATTTAGGATCACAAATTTTGCCCGCCGGACAAATGCCACAGACGCTGGTTGCTGCATTTTTTTGATTTCGTATTAAGGACTGACTGCCTCCCCTCGAAGACATTCTGCTAAAGGTCATAGTGGACGCATCCGCACATCTGCGACACTGGCGCTTGCATTTGACATCACGGCAGTCGTACCGTTCCACCGCATCACTGCTGCTGTTGCTGTTGCTACTACTCTGCCCGTACTTTTCCCTGTGGCCATTACTCTCGGAGTCGCTGTTGTTTTTACTGAAGTTTTGGTGGCTGTCTTTTCGATTTGTACATTCACATCTTTGGCTGGTTTTGCTTTTGTATCTGTTTGGGGAGGAGCTCGAACTTCTGGGTCTTTCTGCTCTGCGGGTCTCACTGGCTCTCCTGGAATTTCGGGTCTCACTATGTCTCCTGGAATTGGATGCCCCATGCCGTTTTCTTTCCCGTTCTATAGCATAGTTGGATTCTACCTCATACTTCCTTCCTTTACCGCTGGCATACGAATTATCTGATCTTTTACCCTCAGCTGTGCGGTCAATTGGACAAATCCGCCTGTCACGCCTTGAATGCACCGGGCCATCAGGAGTCAGATTTCCAGAGGTCAGTGCTGGCAAACATTTATGGCACTTGCGCTGGGCCGTGGTGTGCCTGGTACAGGATTCCCACATTGGACATTTTTCTATGACTTTTCTGGAGGCGGTTTTGCTCGGTTTGCTATTAGCAGCTATTTGCTGGCCTTGGCAGCGGCATTCGTTGCCTCTCCTTGATGTGACTGGGGAATACGATCCTCTCAGTCCCATCGACTTATGCCATTCGTTCTGTTGACTGTTCCTTCTACCGAATTCATTTCGAGCACGAGATTCGACTTCGCCCTTGGTGGATTGGCTTGGACCTTCGCGTTTCCTTGTGCAGTACATAATAAAGTGGGACACATCGCGCTGTATGCTCTGGGTTTTTTGTCTTTCCCTGGCTTCTGCTTCGTATTCGCTCTGCATATCGTTGTCATCCTGAGAATTTTCTTTTGGGTTAGGATTCCAATCTGATCCATTGGTCCTCCTTATATAGTTCATTTCGCTGGATATTGGCTCCCTGAACTTGTCTCGATTATTCCTTTCGGATATACCTGGCTGTATGCTCTGGCTTCTTTGTCTTTCCCTGGCTTTTTCTATTTGGCAGGGGCACCGCATACCGTTTCTATTCTGGGAATTTCCATTTGGTCTATTCGCATCTGATCCTTTGATCTTCCTTATATAGTTCATTTCGCTGGATATTGGCTCCCTGAACTTGTCTCCATTATTCCTTTCGGATGTATCTCGCTGTGTGCTTTGGGTTCCTTGTCTTTCCGTGGCATCTTCCATTTTGCATAAGCACCCCTTATCGTTTTGATCCGGGTAGTTTTTATTTGGTCTAAGATTCGAATCTGATCCTTTGACCTTCTTTTGTCGGGCTATTGGGTCCTTGGACTTTGCGCGATTATTCCTTTTGGATGTATCTGGCTGTATGCTCTGGTTTCTTTGTCTTTCCCTGGCATCTTCCATTTTGCATAAGCACCCCTTATCGTTCTGATCCCGGCATTTTTCATTTGGTCTATGATTCGAAGCTGATCCTTTGATCTTCATTCCGCTGGATATTGTCTCCCTGGAGTTGTCTCGATTATTCTTTTTAGATATATCCGGCTGTATGCTCTGGGTTCCTTGTGTTTCCCTGGCTTCTTCTATTTCGCATACGCACCCCATATAGTTTTCATCCTGGGAACTTTCATTTGGTATAACATTCGAATCTGATCCTTTGATCTTCATTTGGTCCCTGGAATTGTCTTGATTATTCCTATCGCATATATCTGCCTGTATGCACTGGTTTTTTTGCCCTTCCCTGAAATCTTCTATTTTGCACAAGCACCCCTTATCGTTTTCATCCTGGGATTTTTTATTTGGTCTATGATTCGAATTTGATCCTTTGATCTTCCTGGACTTGTCTTGTTTGTTCATTTCATTTTGATCTTTGATCTTCTTTGGCTTGGCCCTGTTACTGGCTTTAGTTTCATCCTTGGAGTTTTCCCTTGATCCTTTGATCTTCTTCGTTTTACTGGATTCCCTGGACTTTGCTGGACTACTCCTGCTACTGTTTTTATTTGAGAGACCAGCACCAGCAGCACCAGCAGCACCAACAGTTCCAGCAGCTCCAGCAGCACCAGCAGCACCAGCAGCACCAACAGCTCCAGCAGCACCACCAGCTCCAGCAGTACCAGCGGTTCCAGCAGTACCAGCATTTCCAGTCTTGTTCGTGATCTTACTGTCCAGGCTTTTGCCTTTTCGTGGAGGAGTTCTTGGAGGAGTTTTACGCTGTTCTCCATCTGTTTTCTTGGCATCGTCGGTTGGGCGTTGGCAGCCCTCACAAATCGAACATGTAACGGCCTCGACCATTAAAAATGGATTGTTTTCTGGGACTGCACTGCACGAGTTCCCCTCAGAGCCACCATGATTGGAGAGATTGTGTTCACAATTTAATTTGTTATCCATTTTTGGAGCCAAGAGGAGCAGCAGTACATCCCAGTGAGGATGTGTCAGATGTGTCAACAAAAGAAAAACCACCCCAGACCCCATTCTAGGGTATTCAAAAATGTTCTATGTCGTTTTTGTTTTGTCCTATGACTGGGTTTATTCTATGATTTCAGAAGCTAGAGAAGCATCCAGAGCATCACCAACAACATGGACAGCAGCAAGCATGACTGTAGTCGCAGTTGTAGCAGCTCCTGCCAACCGGACAGCAGCAAGTGTTGCAGCTACACGCAAGGCAACGCGGCCTGGGGTTCAGTACATAGGGGGGATTGGCAAAGCGATCGTATCGGGCCGTTGGACCAAGGCGCTTCCTCTTGCGTCTCTTCTTTGGGGAGTTGAAAAAGCACGTACAGTCCGTATTGGGTATGAGGTGTTCCAGTGTTCGCTCCAGATTGGTCATATCGCACTCGCACAGGACCTCATCGTGCATATGACCTTCACTGCGACCCGCCAGGCAGCTGCAATGTCCTTGGGGATCGCAATCACATGTGCGGCTCACATTGTCTTCGTCCTCCTCGTCGTTCTCCCCCTGGCAGTCGCAGCACACACATGACTTGGCATTGCCATGGGTGATGCACACGGGAACTGTGACATAGCGATAGGTCTTCTTGCCTGGCACAATCACCTCCTCCTTCTGGTGAGAGCAAGTCGTTTCCTTGCTGAACGGCAGGGGATTGTCGGGAGGCGTTGACATGACCGCTGACTCCTTCGTATTTTTGCCCTGGGTTTTTTCGACGCTTTGAACTTCGTTTTCGGTATTTTCGCTGCTTTTTGTGGATACCTCCCGGTCGCCGTCCTCGCAGTGGCAGTTCCTGTGACGTGGTGGATTACTTTGCATATAGCGATCGTTGTCACTTACGCACATACATCGTTTGCTCTGGCTTCTGCTATTTTCTGCGATTCTATCATTTCCACCATCGTCCTGTCCACATCGACATCTGGATACTTGTCCACGGTCTTGTCCACGGTCTTGTCCACGGTCTTGTCCACGGTCTTGTCCACGGTCTTGTCCACGGTCTTGTCCACGGTCTTGTCCACGGTCTTGTCCACGGTCTCCTTCACGTTCTTCATTTGATCGTCGAGGACTGTCACCATTTCTTCCTCTTTTGGAGTGACAATGATGGACATTAGTTCTCCTTTTAATCAATTCAGATCTTACCCACGAGGAGGCGGTCCCCCTCGCCTGCATCGAATGTGAATGGTGTTGTTATGCTTTAAAAATCTTCAAGCTGGGATTACCACACACTTACCAGCCTTGCGCGGGTGGAGGTGGAGGTTGACGATAACGGCCATCGCTTTGGGCTGAGTCTCTGGGATCCCGAGGGTCTCCTCTATGGTTTGTATAAATTAAATAATAGTCGAAAGATTTTAATGTGAATCAAAAAATACTTACCTGCGTTGCTGAAACGGACGATTCTCCCGGTAGCCGTCGCTGTAAAGGGTCAAGTTTAAGATATTTATATGATTATTTAGGATAACTAATAGAATAGACACTACTCTAAGTGCAGTAGCATGGCTAACCCATGCTTTTGTTGCAGTTATGGAAGGATAATATTATATTCATCTTTCCGCTATACCATTCATAAGATAGCTACAACAATATGCAACATATCTAACCGATTTCAACTGCTTTTAACCCTATTGTTTATACCAGCGTCAGGGAACAATGGGAGCTGCTAGGAACAAGGATGTGCCCACCATTTGCTGACATGAACGATGACTTTCCGGGTAGATACTCTTAGAGATCTCCAAAATTAACGACTCTTCAGGCAAATTAACAGACGGGACAGATTTGATTATCAAATGGTTCTAAAGCTCTAGATTTCTTACTTGCGACGACGTTCCGGGCCATAGTTTGGACCAGGTCCATATCCAGGATACTGACTATAGTTTGGACCAGGCCCATACCCTGGTGGTCCTGGTGGTCGTCCAGGGCCATAGCCAGGTGGTCCTCGTCCAGGTCCATAGCCAGGTGGTCCTCGTCCAGGTCCATATCCAGGTCCAGGCGGTGGATTATAATAGCTGCGCCAGGGGATTAAAATATCAGTTCATAATTGTTAAGGGTATCTTTCGTCTCATACTTGGGGCCTCCTCTGGCTGGACCTGGGCCGTACCCGGCTCCTGGAGGTGGATAGAACTGATTCTCGGGCGGTTTGCTGCCAAAAACACAAATGCTTTATTCTGTTTGGGTGGATCAAGAGCGTCATGGCCGTACTCACTTGACCACAATCAGCAGGATGGTGGGTTGCTGTGGCTGTTGCTGCGTTTGGGAAGCTGGCTGTTCCATTATCGACGAAGCCGCCGATATACCTTCGGCATTAGAACGGAGTTCACTTTGGCGGTCCGCCTCCAGCATGGTGGCATTGCTGTGCACCGATTCAATGGTCCGTATAGAGTTTCTTCTCGTTCCGACTTCACGTTTATCCATTTTATTTTTTTTGTCCAGTGGCTCCTGTGGCATTGCCTTCTGTGCTAGTGCCGTATGTGGCAGGGCCTTCTGTGACAGTGCCAGTGCCTTTAGTCCCAGTGGCTGATTTTGCTGTGCCTTAGATGTATTTGGCTTCTTTTTCTGCGCCCGTTTCCGTTCCTCTTGTTCCTGTGCCCTTTGTTCTTGTTCCTGTTGTTCTTGTTCCTGTTGTTCTCGTGCCTTTTGTTCTTCTGCCTCTAGCTCTAACGCCTCCGGCCAGGGAACGTCTTCGGGTTTGCGTAGAACACAGTTTCGACAGCGACACTTCGGTGGCTCTGGTGCCGCTTCGTCGTCACACAACATATCCCAATTTAGGATTCATCATGTGTATCATGATGAATGCGGCCGAAATCTGTCTAGTATTTGAATTTGTTGTTTGAAAAGCGAGGAGCTCTTTGACAGCTCTAGCAGAGATTGCTTAGAGCAAGAGAGAGAGCTAACCCAACCACCATTTCGAGGGATATGGAAGGGATTTGCATATACTGGACGGTGGACTCATCAACGGAGAACAGTTGAACTTTTTTGGGATACGCTTCTTCTTAGTTGGGGCTTCATTCAGGTACTTCCTCTTGATCAGAGGACCCTGCCTCGGGGGCATCTGCCCATTGTTTGGGATTTCAATAAGGGATATCCTCTTGATCTCGAAACCTTTCGGTGTCGGATGACCCGTTCCCACTGCTCTTGTGTTGGGTTTACTCATTATATCCTCCAATTTTGGAGGAACTTTCTTTTCGAACTTTACTTTTGTGAGACGATCAAATCTTGGCGCTGTGTTGTCCACAATTTCTTGCCCACTCTTAACACGCCGAGTCTTAAGGGCGGACTTGATTGGTTTCTTGGGTCTGCAGGCATTCAGATCGCTGGTGCTGACGGCCTTATCCGCGGTGGTTCTGACGTAGACGCCACTGGAGGCTGAGCTCGTGATGGGTTCGGTTTGAAGTCGCTTGTTTCTGGTATTTAGCTTCTTCCGCCGCTCCTCCATCGCTTTGTAGTACTCCTGCTCCTCTTCCAGTTCGGCCAGACTCTTGCTGGCACTCCTATACCAGTCATCCAAGCTGTCTGTGCTCTTCGGTTGCTCCTCTCGTTGCTCCTCCCGTTGCTCCTCTATGTAGGAGTACGTCAACTGGGTATTCTTCACGCCACCTGCACTGCGGATATCAGATGTGGAGCTTGAAGTCATGGTGGTGCTGTCAATAGTGGACTGAGAGCCAGCATTTGCTATGTAGATGGATTTACTGGCCAGCTCGTATTCGTCCCCATTCTGTGTCAGGAATGGTGGCGGTGGTGTTGTGGGTAAAGGTGGCGGCTGCAGCGGCAGTGTATCCTCCTCATTTCTTTTACGAGAGGTTGGATTGCTACACATGTCACCCAGCTCCACATACTCACAGTAACCGCGACAACACTCCATGGGACACCACATGGTGGTCCCACTGTCCTTCGTGCTCTTTTTGTTTGACTGCTGCTCAAAATGTTCCGTTTTAAGATGATTCTCTGTAAATGGCTAATTATGGGTAAATGTGTTTGCGCATGAATACAACATATTTATATTACCTCTGCTATTACTATTGGTTATGGCCTCTAAAATCCTTGGCCATAGATCCAAATCTTCTGTGCTGCAGCCTTGATTGTGCAGGTGTATGTAGGTGGGTTTCACCAGACGCTTACGCCTTCTCTCACGTAGCCAAGGCATTCGCACCACGCTAAACTTTGTCTGAGTGCTGGCTTCAGTAGACTCGACTGGTGGCAGACGACTGGTGCTGTTCGCTGCCATCATGTTACTAGGATGCAACAGAAGGCTGTTGCTTTTCAATCCTTCCGAGCCCAACCCCATGTTATATGTTGGCTGCGGCTGCGACAGCAGATGTGGTGGTATCATGTAAGGGGATTTATGCTCCCCAATCTCTGTCTGAGCGGAGATGAAACTGTTCAACCTATAGATGGTGTCGCACATCATATCTGTCAGGAGATGCATCTTGGACTCCTGTGGACCTACTGACTCATAATTTGGGCTTATCACAGACTCCTTATGTAACTCCTTGTGGACTGGCTCCGATTCATTTGCTAGAAAGTTGAGCAGACTGCTCTCCAGTGTACTCGCAATGCCCTTCAGCTCGTCTACAGACGCGCTCTGGTGGCCTGAGCTATTGACATTGGTAAAGAAGCTGCGAGGGCGATTATTTCGCTCAAGAGTGGGTGCATACTTCATGCCATATTCCTGGCCGGAGTTCATGCGCATCTTTGGACAGCCAAAATTTCGATATTGTAAGAAGGATTCCACTGGATCTAAATAGCCATAATGTAGGTCCCCTTTTGTCCGGTGCAGTTGCTGAGGCTGCTCGTAGTCCATGGGCATCGACACCGGTGAAAATGGGTACGGGTAAGACATCAGCAGTTCCCTTCTCCTTCGCCGCCGGGGTCTCAGACTCGGACTGGAGCCCTTGGCCTCAATATTAACACAAACCTGACGTCGCAGAGTCGTGGTTTTGGTTGGTATTGGAGCTGCTGGCTCCAGTCTTTGTGAACGTAAGCGTCGCTCTAGCATCGCCAATGATCTGTTCATTATTCTCAAGCAGCAGTTGCTCTAGTAGCCAAAAATTATCAAATGTTTTGCTTTGGAACTTTCGAATTTAGTTTTTACTTTTGACAATAATTTTGAAATGAATTTCATTTCATTTATTCTACTGGAATGTATAGTACTGTCAAAAATATTACAGATTTGACGTTGACGTGAGCGACTGCACCATCGATTGGCCCAAGCGACACCAAGGCGAAGTTTGTTTGGCGGATCCCTGGAAAATGCAGCCCACATGCCGTAGACCGAGGGGCGCTGCCGCATGACGCGACACGTGTAACCGAACCGATCGCGTACATGCAGAATGGATAGTTTTTAAACCAATGATCGAGGAAATTTATAACTAAGCCGGAGAGGTATTTTAGCAGTAAAACAGGAAGAAACAAATTAGTATTAGATATAGGGTGGTACATGTATTATAATCCGTGCATAAGACGGCTCATGCAAGGAATAATTCGATCTACAAAGTGGAATGAATAATTTTGTAAAGTTTTTAGTGGATCAACTGGGGATAGTGAAGTTTATGCGACTCAACATGTCAGGTCACAAGGACCGTATTCTAAAATGTACGAAATAAGCGAGACATAGAGAGTGCCCCAATTAACTAATAATATAGGGTTCGTAAAATTCATTTGACAATCTCTTTAAAAAAGCAGCCCTATTACCCATGGTAGAAATTGGCTTATAAATAGAGTCGCAAATCGTAAAACTATACGTTTACATTATATAGATATACATAAGTACAGAGGATAGATAAATGGATACCTTCGTATACTAGTATTCTCCAAAGCAACCCCAATCTTAAAGTAATCTAATTTTCTTTTAATCGTAATAGTAGTTTATTCGTTCGCTGAATCTTTTAAAAAGTTACGAGTACAACAATGAGTCATAGAATTTTTCAAAGTTATCAAAAATATCTAAAATGTAAATAATAACTATGGTGGATAGATGATCTTCTCTCCTACTAGTGCTTTGGAACCATTAGCTTGTGGCGTACACCGCAGCGGGTGTTTTTGTGTGCACTTGTGCCAGGTATTTGTTCGCGGAAGTAGTCCCACTCGTTCTGGTAGTACTGATACAGGGCCACCGGGTCGGTCATGCGTCCTTCCTTCTTTGATTTAGCACGACGGCGTACTGAAAAAGGTACAAGCATTATTATCTGGGCAATAGATAGCAGAATATCGGTTTGGGGTTACCTAATGAGGCGCCAAGGCTGGAGCTACGTGGACGCGATTTGGTGCCACGACGACGACGAGTCATTGGATGATCCAGATTGGCCTCGGACTCTCCGCTGGATAGAAAAGGTGCGTTTGGTGCCGCCTTGCGTTCTTTGCTGCGACTGCGACGCTTGCTGACCGGAGCTGAACTCTGGACAGGAGTTGAACTCTGGACAGGAGTTGAACTCTGGCTGGCATCAGGACCGGGTTTGGAACTACCCAGAAAGAGCTTATCGCGAAACAGACGAGCAATTTCCGACATGGCAATACCGCCAACTAAACGCGTCTCACTCTCATCAGTCTTGGAATTTTTCTCCTTATCTGCTGCTGCCTCAATTGTTGATGCTGGAGCGGCATTCTCCTTGTCCTTGTCTTTATCGTTCTCTCCTCCTAATTTGGCACGCGAGCTGACGGTGCCCCGTTTATGCAGCCTGCTGAAATTGTCGTCCTTTGGGCTCTCCGCCAGACGCTCCTCATACTTGATGAGTTTGCGCAAGTCTAAATGGGAATGGATGGGATCGGATCAGAACAAAGAAGTTTGGGATTTCTTAGGGATTATTGCATGTGCGGGATGATGAACGGAACGGGTGTATTCTGGAGCCCTCCTCCCCCATCTAAAACGATTCGATAGCTTCGAAGGCCCCGAAGCTCCGAAAGGAGTATGCTTGAAAATGCATCAACTTTGGTTCCTTAAATCATATGATAGCTAAACCTTACTAAAGTAAGCCTATTCTAATATTGAATCTTAGATTTCTATACGAACAATTTCTTTGAAATTATACAAAATAATATAATAATCCAGACGCTAGATCTCCCCTATTTAATTCATTAAAATAATATTTTCCTAAAAATGTATTATCATTAATTTTAATAATAAAAAGAAAGATTGTTTTTAAAAGCACATAAAAGTTCTAAAGTACAAAAATTAACACTTTCCCAACGAGAGATTCCTACTAAGATTAATTTTCATATGGCAAATAATGATTATAATTGATCATAATTATAAACCCTCTTTAAAATCGGCCAAAATCTATACAAAATATTCTATTCCATTATATATCCTATAGCATATAGCATAAGTATATTTCTCCCTGAGAGTTTCGCAATAATATCTTTAAATCTGTGCCAGCAATTTCATATTATTCCGACTATCATACAGAAAAAAAAAAAAAAATTGAATAAAAAATAAATAAAGAACTTCTATACTGATGCCTGATCAAGAATACCTTAAGAAATACTATATTGGATGGGTTTACAATAAATGCAGCACAAAAATTGTATATATTTTTTTGTTGAATTGAATATTTATATATTTAATTTTACTCTTTGTTTTAATATTTTTTACAATTGCTTTTGGTTTTAGTTTTAGTTTAGTTCTTTCTCTTTTACATAATAGTTGATTGGTTTTGTTTGTGGTTTTGCCTTTTTCAACTTGCTTTTCTTTGAGCGTTAACGACAGACGACGTTTAATAAAACGAAATAACTATTTTTCAAAACGAAAAATGGAAAGTTTACTACTTAAGAGCTAGAGATTGAAATGAGAGTTTGTTTTTCTTGGAATAGTCCGAAACTGTTGATGATTTTTTGGGGCGACTTTTGAGGGGTCTGGGTCTGCATCGGGGAATTCGAGCTAAACTAAGATTTAACTAAGGCTTATGATGGTACGTATCTCTCTGTGTGTGTGTGTCTGTTTTGGGGTTTGTTTCAGTTGGAATTATGCTAGCAAAGAAAGTGTGGTTTGAGGTCAGGTTAAACATATGGTTGGATGGTGGATGGCCCTATAAAATATCCTACAAATGAAACTTATTTTCTCATCTTCGTTGGCTCTCTGTTTCTGTACACACTACAAGCTAAAAGTGATTGGATGTTATGGATGATGTATGATTGGATGTGTGCTTTCAGCGACGATATCGAAAGCGTCTAAAGGGCGCCCTCAGTCGACGACAGGTGACACGAACCTCCTTCTTGAGAAACTGCGAGATGGCCAGGGATTTCACAGCCGCTGTCGCCGCTTCGGCGGCACAACTGCTGGCCGCCTTGCCACTGTTCGGTGGCGCATACTTGGAAATGTCAAACTTCCGCTTGGGCGTCGTCTGCTGGTGAGGACAGTGTTGCTCATGCGAGTCCCCCGCCTGGGTGTTGCTCAGATCAAGATCCGTGTCCAGGCCATCCGAGGATACGGTAAAGATGTCCGAATTGTCGCCGCCTAGCTTCTCGCTGGGCGATATGCAGCTACCCAGGCTGCCATTTAGCTGGGGAGTACTGCGTCGCTGCTGCTGGCCGGTGCTCGGCGTGGATGTAGCCGGATGCAGACGCTGGCCATTGTGGAGAGTCAGCAGCAGCTTCTTGCCGGGACTCATCGGCTGTGGATCATCGGGTGGGGTAGATACAGAGATGGAGGGCAGGCGAGAACGCTTCTCGGGTGGTTCATCATCGTCATCATCGATTGTGAGCTTTGGCTCCACCTCATGAGGGACTTGCTGCTCCTCGAAGGCATCTTCAAAGACATCTTCTTCCTCCTCGTCATCTTCTTCATCTTCCTCCTCTTCGATATCCGCATCGGTGGCCTCTATTTCCGCTTCATCGTCCTGCTGCTCATCCACCGAATCCGCCATTGTCTCATCTTCATCGGGCAGACTGTCGTTCTCATCCGGTTCTGCTTCCGCTTCCGCCTGGGGTTCTCCTCCCTGCTCATCCACGTCTGTGGCTGGTGGAGTCATGACAGTCTCTTCCCGGGCAGCAGCACCTTCTCCTCGATCGCCTTCCCCATCCTCGTCTTCATCCTCATCTTCTTTGCTTAGCAGCTTCTCCGCCATTGTGGTTGTTGTTGTGGTGGTGGTTGTAGTCTGCTCCTCCTCCGTCTCCATGGGCTCCTGTTTGATGGGGGACATCTCCCCCAGGCCCATCTTTTTAAAGTTAATCCTCTCATCAGGCATGGATCGAGCACCAAAGCCACCGCCATTACCGCAGCCGCGTCGCCTGTGAGTCTTGGGCCAACCCGTTCGATTCGTCTTCGACTTGAGACTCTTCCGCTTGCGATAGTAAGTGGTGTAGAGATTGCCCATGCTACCCAAGCGTCGACTGGTACCAGACAGCTGGTTCCCTGCTCCAGTTCCTCGGCTGGCATCATCGTCGTCGTCGCCGCTGCCAGCACTGCCTGTCAGGAGATCACAAAGATCAAATTCGCTCGTGAAACAGCAATCCGTTGGGGGTGGCGTGTTCTGCACACGCTCTGCTGGCGACAGTTCCTCCTTGGTGTCCTCCGTGTCCTCTATTTCCAGGTCAAACTCCTTGCCAGCCAACTCCAGATACTTGTCCAGCTGCCAGGCAACCAGACCAGCATTTTCATACTGCATGGCCTTGTCCAGAGCCTTGAAGGCACACGGCTCCATCTCGTATTCGAGCAGACCCTTCTTGCTGGGCAGCTTTCGCACTCCGCGCATCATTCCAGGCGGCTGCTGTTGAGGAGGACGCACGGCTGGATGGTTTTTCCTTTTACGCTTGCCCAGCAGCACGCTGGCGGAACACGCTTCACGTCGCGCGGAGAACTGCAAACGGCGGGCATAGCTGTGACTGAGACTGGCATTGGCCACAGGTGGCAGACGACGACTTCTGCCAGGCGATTCGGGTGCGGCTGCTGGCGTCTCTGGCGGGACTGGAACTACAACTGGTGCCGGGGCAGGTGGGGAATGATCGTATTTGTTCTGTCCACGCCGCATGCGTTTCACAGTCTCACTGATTTCGGTGGCAAACCGCAGCTCCTCCACGGGTGTAGCCGCCTGGGAGCGTGTGTTCCTCGGTGAGGCGGGTGCCTGTACCTGCTCCTGCTTTAGAGGCGTCTTCAGTTTGGGAGGAACTATAACTGGAGGCGGCGGTTCCGCCTCTGCCTCGGAGTTGGTTTTACTCTGCGAATCCTGACGCTGACGTATGATGCAGCTGACCAGGGCCAGGGTGGAGGCATGTTCACGCGGCGACTTCCTGGGCGGCAGTTCGGCCAATCGTGCCAGCTGCTTGTTGCGACAGGTCATGCCGGAACTGGAGCTGGATGTGCTCCTCACACGCTCAATCAGCTGGACACGATCTGTGGCAAATTCACGCTCGAGAAGCTCTGGAGTGCTGGCCTTGCTATCACATTTGGCTATGGCTATGGCAGTGCTTAGTTGTGTCTCCTTTTGCTGTTGCAGCTGCTGCTGTTCTTGCTGGTAGCGCTGCAGCAGATGCATCTTCTTGTGCTTGTACATGGAGGATGATGACGAGGATGATGCCGTTCCTGGTTGCGCCTCCGTCTCCTCTTCCTTTTTGACTGGACTTTCACACTTCTGTGGTGCCTCTTCCTGTTTTTGTTTCTGCTCTGCCCGGCACAGGGCGCAACTGTGTGCCGGCAGCGTCCTAGCCATGGGTACGGGCCCCATCTCGTAGGGCAGCTTTCGATACCTCGTGGAGCCATAGTACGTGAAGTAGTTCTCCTCGCCCGCATCCTGCCGCATAAACACACGATTCCACAGCTCTCCATTCGGAAGGGACTCGAATGTGTATTGCATCTTTCTCAGGAGCTCGCTTTTGCTGCAATCGAAAAACATATCCATGGCCGGTGGCTGCTGTCCCCCCTTCTGACCTTTTTTCTGCTTCGCTTTGGACTTTGGTGTTGTGGGGGGTTTCTGGCTCTTGCCCCGTGGCTTCTTAGCTTTGACCTCAGTCTGCAAGAGCTCCGTCTCTCCGGCACTGCGATTAATGGTCAATCGCGAGCGTCGTCGTTCCGCACGCTCCTCTCGGGTATCGGAACGCGTTGGTGGTGTTGCTGTAGCCACCTCAACAACTGCTGATGGTTGCGGCTCTAGCTTATGGCGGCGTCTTCTGTCTGCCACATAGTCTTCATCGCTGCCCGAAGTGCAAGAGAATTCCTCATCATCATCATCGAGATCGAGATCCTCCTCGACGGCTTCTTCGGGTTCGATTGGTTCTAGTTTGATTTTGATCTTGGCTTTTGTTGCTTCCCCCATCCTATCCTCCAGTTTGACTCCGCCTCCACCTCTCGTCTGCCGCAGCTGCAGCTGCTGTTGCTGACTGCTGGTAGTTGCCGCCGTAACAATGGCCGTGGCAGTGCGACTGCTCTTCCTGGTGGCCGGCGGTTGCTTCACCTTAAGCTTTAGCTCTGGCTCCGTCGCCGTCGTTGGTTCGTCGTCGTCTGGCTGGATGGGGGCGCTCGGAAAGCGCTGCTGACTGTTGCTACTGCTGCTCCCAGTGGATAACTGACGCTGCAGCAGTGGCTGCTGTTCGGCTGCCGCGGCTGGTCTCCTTCGCCTGCCCACGGCCTGGGCGCGTTTCCGAAGCAAGCCGCTTTCCGATGGCTGTGGCTGTGACTGTGGCTGCTGTGTCTCAGCCTCGCTGGTGCTTGTGTCTAGGCTGGCTGACGAAATACTGTGCCTGCCCCTCACATCTGATGTGGTTTGGCGATCCACATCCGTTAGCAGTTCGCTGCTGCTCCTCGTCGTCGTCGTCGTCGATGCTGTGCGGGGGAACATAAAATTCTCGGCCTCTCCATTGAGGCGCTGCAACTCCGACTGCCGCACCTTCTGGAACTTGACAATCAGCGAGGGTGAGTCCACATTGTTGGTTGCTTGTCGTCCGCCGACGCCACCGCGTCGGGGGGGCGTGGCGCCGCACTCATCACGCGTCTCTACGACCTTGTAGAGCGAGGAGGGTGGCAGCATGGCTCTGATGGGTGGCGATAGACCAGAATTCTGTTGGGCTTTCCGTCGCGTTGTGTTGTGGGTCGTGGGCGTGGCCGCAGCCGTGTTGGGCTGCTCCTGGCGCTGCAGCTCCGTGAGACTGCCCTGCGTGCTGTTGCCGCCGCTTTTCTTTCCAGTCGGAGAAGGAGTCATCGGGGAGCCTCCTGGGGGTGTCGCCTGGAACTTTTCCGATGAATGCTTGCCTTTGGTTATCCGCTTGGATTTCTCTCTTAGCGCCGGGGAGGGACGTTGCCTGCTGTTGGGACTGGGTTGGGGCTGGGGCTGGGGCTGGGACTGTCGTTGTCCAGCATCTTCGTTCGCCGAGGAAGCACTTAATAGCTGTTTCTCATCAACATCCATATCGATATCGCTCTCTTCGTCTGGCTCCTGCTCCAGAAACCGATTCACATTCGCCGACGACTGTATGAGCGTATCCAGGGCCAGAAAGTTGTCTGCGTTTTTGGCAAAGAGCTCGTGATCCTTGCTCTTCAGATGAATGGCCAGGATATCGTACTCTATCTTGCAGATCTCACAAACGCCGCCCTGCTTTTCGCTCGACTCCTTGGGCTCGCCACGACAGTGGGAACGCGGACTGTTGGGTATGACCGCTGCCTGCTTTTTAAGCTGCTTGAGTGCCGGATGTTGGACTGTCTGTTGGACTGACTGCTGTTGCTCCTCCTTTGGTTTATCTCTCTGGGATGTACGCGATCCGAGCGACTTGCGCGTCATACTTTGTTGTTGCTCTTTCGATTTGACTTTCGTAAGCAGACGGAAGGCACCGTCGTCGCTGTTTAAATCAATTTTTGGCCAATCGTCGGGCTGCCTTATCAAATGATAGTAGGGCCTGTAGTTACGCTTCACCGATTCGATCTTCACATACTGCTTCTTGAGCTGTATCTGATGGGTATTAACATTTGATGCTCCTCCTCCACCTCCTCCTGCTGATCCCTCCTTCTTTCCCTCTAGGTACTGGCGCAGTTCCGTCTGAATGCGCTTGAAGATGCGTTGGGCGTGATCCGTCTGCCAGATGGTGTAGGATCTGGTTGTGCTGCAGGCAGTGGACGTGGATGTTGGTGTGGCAGTACCCACCCCAACCGCGGTGCTCCCGGTGCTGTGTTGTCGCCGCACACGACTCAAAATGGCATCGGCACGGGATTGCCTATTGCTTTTCCTTTGATGCTGGCCATCATCCTGGCAGAGATGGCTGCTTCCTGTGCCTGGTGTGCCGGGGGTGGCTGGTGTGGCAGGTGTTTTGGGTGGTTGGGGGGTGGTGCCAGTGCCGGTGTTGCCTGGAAGACTCGCCTCTGGCTTATCGGTGACAAAATGTGTGATGCTGTCGCTGAGAAAGAACTCAAGATTGCCGCCAAGTGCCTTGATGTCCGCCTCGATGCGCTTCGCTAGCTGATGGTCGCAAATGTCCAAGTAGAACTTGAAATGGCAAAGTGGACGCTTGCTCTTGATGACCTTTACTTTTGGCCGCTCAGTAGAGGCTGCTGCTGTTGCTGCTGCTGCTGTGGTTGGTGTTGTTGGTGCGAGTCTGCTAGCGGTTTGCTTATCCGACTGCGGTTGCATACCTTCAGGCGCAGATTAGCTGTCCGCACAAGGACCAAGAATTAGAGAAAAAGAACGAGAGAAAGAGAGAGGGAGAGTTGAGAAAATGCATACGGAATATCAAAACAAATCGTCCTTATCCTTAGTCCAAATTAGCCTATACTCTTATATATGGGTTATATACCGCATTTGCCTATTATTTTTGCTTAAATTTGACTCCTTTTTCTCTGCCGCTGCTACTTCTTCGACTCGAGCACATGTGTGTGTGGTGGGAGGGGTGCGTGTGCGTTTGCGTTTGCGGATGTGCTGTGCGCGCGTTATGCAATTCTGCATTTTGATATACACATTTCGAATCAATAATTTGCATTTGCAGCACTTTCGGGTATGTATAACTTAGTGCACCACAGAAATTAAGTGTGAGTTAATTTGTTTTAATTCAAAACTAAAAATGGGGCCGACGGGAGGCCGACCCGGCCAGCTGCTGCGACGCTACGAGTGCGGAGTTGCCACCCAGTTGAAAACTGTTCTGCGACAGCTGTTTTGCTGCAGCTGCAGTTCAAAAACCCGTTTTTTGTATTTCATTTCATACATTTTTCTTTTAAAATTTGCGCTTTACATGGAATAAAACTGCTTGGTGATTCAATCAACTGAAGCTAAATTTCCACACCTTTATCTGATCCTAACTTCCGATACGTTTTTGGTTATATCGCTATCGATTTTAAACAAAGTCGCGCCACGTTCGTCCCCTTCTACACAAAAAAAACTTGCTTTTTTCCCGACGTTGTCGTCGGCAGCCGCCCTCTTTGGAGTGTGTAGGGCAATGCTTTTAGCAAACACAGCACGGCATGGAGCACAGCACAGCACAAAACTAAAGTCTTATTTGCTTTCTCGTTCGTCGTCGTCTGCGTTGTCGTGCGGCTGCGAGTCTGCTTTCTGGCTGCCCCTCTGCTTCTGCCCTGAGTAACATGTTTATGTATCTATTCGTCAGCAGCAGCGTACAAATATATTTTGGTGCGTGTGTGTAGTGGGGTGGAGAGGCAGCCATGACAGAGAATTTTGCTAACTTGTCTTTATTGCAGTTGCCATGCAATTTGCAGATTTAGCCAAGCAAAAAGAATGCGA
Organism: Drosophila lowei; assembly: GCA_008121275.1. Classification (NCBI taxonomy): domain Eukaryota; kingdom Metazoa; phylum Arthropoda; class Insecta; order Diptera; family Drosophilidae; genus Drosophila; species Drosophila lowei. The sequence continues at coordinate 26,178,576 of CM017779.1, forward strand.
ATGAGCGGGCACAGGCATAATCAACGACCGATATTCAACACGGTCTGGCAAAACAGTATGGCAACATTGCTAATCCCCCCCACACAGAGAGCCAGAAACTGAGGCCCGCTTCTCGGGCTATGTATTTGGCTATCAAGAAAAGCTTTTATATAACCTGAAAAACAAGCACAGCACGCTGCGCTGGCACTTTTTGTGCGCCATTACAATAAACGAAACGAAACGAAACGTAAGGAAAAATACATGACGAACCAAGTGCGGTGAAGGTGGGGAATGGGCAACAACAAAAAACTCACCACAGCGGCAGCAGCAACACAAATGAAAATAAGTAAAAAGAGGACAGGGCAACGAAAGCAGGAGACAAAGTATAGAGCGAAAAAAATAACACAAAAACACTACTATACGAAATAAGAGCAAACAGAAAAACGCACAATTTGAACTCGGCAAAGAGGAGAGAGACACATGAGCATACAAATATATACGTACGTATGTATGCATGTACATATGTACGTGCGTATATAAAAATTCATGTGAAGTCGCCGATGAAGCTGGCAATGCGGTGGAGGCCGAAATACACACAAAGCACACATACACACAGACGTACACACACCGTTAAAGATATACAAGCCACCACTGAGGCAGAAAAGCAGGCCCAGGGCAGCAACAAAAACAATCGTTGCTGTTTGGCGTTTGTAATCGGCCTGTACAATGGTGTTCACAGTGGTCGCCAACAGTAACTGCTCTCTTTCAGCCATGTGTTAGTACTTTTATAACATTTAATGTTTGTCCCGCTCTGCGATGCCACATCAAAATTTATGCATTGATATGATGAATGTTGGTTATGGTTCTGGTTCCACAAAAAATTGGCATTTGTCCCACTGTGACCGGCGTTTCTAGCTCATCCAATCATGTTTATTTGTTTCATATCCAACAACAACTAAATTGTTATTTCAACCACTGTGCCATTCTGTTGGCTCTACCTCCGCATATACTTTGGGACGCCGCCGCTTTTGCTGTGTGGATTTTTTGTCGTGTGTGTGTTATTCACAATTTCCGAGTAATACTCGTTTTTTGTTTTCTTTATTTCATTGCACCGTATTTCTTTTGCTCTCGTTTTTTTTTTTTCTTTTGTAAAACACAAACTCACGAACGTACGAACGGGAGGAAAGATATAAGAAATCAAATAAAAATGGTGACGAATCGTTTGAAATTCAAGAAAAAGTCGAAACTAAAACTTTTGCATAAAATAAAACAACTAAAATGTCAAATACACGTACATATACTACAAAGCCATTGCAATGGCGGGAACTACGGTCAGTCTTGGGAAAGGGGAGGGAGATGGATGGGGGGTAATTTGTGGGTTGCTTACCTTTTAGAAATTCACGTAGTTGCTCGGCGGATATATTTCTATAGCCCAATTCATTTAAATGCTGCAGTATAGCCCGTGCATCCAAAGGCAAATGTGACATTTTCTTTTTGTTCAGGAGTAATCAATTGTTCTTTATTTCTAGATTATTTTTTCTTATATTTTGTTTATATTCCACCACTCTCTCGCATACACACACGAACACGAACACATGCAGATGCAGTATCACCGTTTCTCTTTCTTGCTTTTCGTTGTTGTTGTTGTTGGCTCTTTACTGTGTTCACTTTGGGCTGCTTCTTCTTCTTCGCCGTTCGCTGCCGACAATCGAAAATTGTTCACTGTACTTCTGTTCGCTTTATTCGCTGTCAGCTCGCTTTGCGTTGGCTTTATTTTTTCGCCAGCGTCTCAATTACTTAACTGAATTCACCTGCGTAAAACCAACTAGTTACAATTTTAAATATATACACAACTATCGGGGACGAACAGAGGCGAGCGAGCGTCTATTGCCTTCGTTTCGTCGTATACGCCTTTGTTATTTTAGTTGTTTTCAGCTATTTTCTGTGTATCTGGCTATGCAAAAATAGTCCTGCACGCCCAGTTGGAGTGTGAAAATACAATTATTATTAATTTTCACATATTTTCTTGCTGGTTTTGTAACAATTTTCACCAATTGAAATTGAAATGTACACGAACAGCACAGCGCACACACGCTCGACGGACCAAATTTTCGTGGAATATGTTATCGATGGGGGCTAGAGATGAGACGATGCACACGAAATTCCAGTCGTTTTGATAGCAAAATGTGGCAAATAGTTTGCCAGCGGCCGAGTGTGACCAGATGTGCATGCCCTACGGTTACACTGTTATGTGCTAGTTTTACAAATAAAATTAGTTAAAAGCTAAAATTTTGTATGAAAGCAAGCAGGAGGACGATAATGCACGGATAAAGCTCCGCAATATTGGACAAAACCGCATTTGCGGATCAGAAATGAAATCAACATGTTTTTTATCTCTTAAATTCCATAATAATTCCCTATGTTCGACTTTATTAATTTTATCGTTGCGACATTTACCTAATCGTTTGTTTGGTTTTCGTTTGTTATCTGAAATTTCTCAACGGTTTCATACGAAAATCAACCCTGATTCTGTTCGCGAACAATTTTTTTCGATATAGGCATTAACTCACCTGTTTAAATGGAGGGGGTGAAGAGGGCTAAGTTCTTGTTTTCATCGGTATATTTACGGTATATTTTGAAAACAAGACGGTATATTTCTGAGGGTCGACGGTATATTTTTTTGATCGCACTGGTGGCTGCTGCGTCTGCGTCGAACGCGTAAATAAAAACTAACGTTATCTGCTCGCTGTGCGTGGTTTAGCATTAAATTAGTAAAATGTCGCGCAGTGCCTATATCGTGTGTCTGCTGGTGTTGGGTGAGTTGTGGAAGCGGTTTACTTGTGTGTGAAAGTTATTGAAATGCATGTTCTCGCTCTCATTTTCACCCCCTTTCTGGGGCACGTAGCCTGCACTTGCCTGATTGCCACAGTAAATGCATCGCGCAGCAGCTATTACAGAGGCTACAAGGTAGCAGAAGCGCCCCCCACTACGCCGCCACCGCAGACGCCCAAGGAGTATCTGGACAGTAGGGCGGGCCTCAGCACCTTCGGCATCATCCTTATCATATTCACGGTCATCGTGCTTTGCCTGATCTTCTACTACGGCATCATTTGCTATCCGCTGTTGTGTCGAGATGAGAAAAAGTATCGCTTCATGGATGTATCTTCCACAATCACCGCGGCCACATCGCGCTCTATTCAGTCGATAGAGAACTATCCTGAGCAGAAGCACCACCATCAACTTGCCTGATTCTCCGAAATTATTGATTGATTAGCCCTAGGAGAGTATCGTAGTTTTCCGAATCGATTCGGATGCAAAAGACTTTTCCACGAAGAAACACGAAACAAAATTCAAAATAATTATGCTTACAATATTTAGTATTAACATAGCAATAACCAGTTGAGCCCGAAGAACGAATGGGAATTAATCATTCATAATTGTAAATTGGGTTTCCTACGGATCCCACATCCACATCCCTCCTCAAGGTGTCTGTTTCTCTCTGTCTCTGTCTTTGTCTCTCTGTTTATCTGTTGTTTCGTTCATGCGTGTACATTTACTGTAGGTTCTCGACAGCTCAACAAGTTTGCCTGGCCTGCAGAGACCCTTTTTCACCCCACCTCCTTCTCATTTTCCCTTTCTCTGGCTCGTCCGGGCCCCGTTCTTTGGCCGTTTTCATGCTGAGGCCAACAGTTTTTATTTCTTTTTATGCAGGTAGTCTCTCAGCCCGTCCGCGTCTAAAACGTTTACACTCTGCGCTGGCAGAGTCTGTCCGAATGTCTCAAGACAAAGCCAAAGTGTGGCAATTGAGTCACGTTGTGCGGCGTTGTTTCTGATGAAATATCTTAAAATTTGGCAAGCAAGACTCTGCTTTGTCTGTATCTGTGTGAACGAACTTCTCTCGCCCTAATTTACATAGCGAATCGCATATATTATCTCATATCTCTGGTAAGAAACGAAACGAAACGAAAACCCCGATCGAATTGAACTCTTTGTGATGATTGAATTTTTCCCATCCTTTAAATCATTTGCCTACAGGTTGTACTTAAATCGAAACCAAGTACTTAATAGAGTATATGTCATGCCAATCATAGTTTAAGCGCCAATCAATATGCCACCAAGATACGAGTATCTTCCATTCGTAATGCATTTAGTGCTGCATCTAAACTATAAAATGTGTCAAATTATGTACGTTTTTAGACGTCATTTAGGATGTAAGCGCAAACCACTTTATAATTATACCTTTTTGGACATTTTTATGAGAATTTTTACAACAAATAAACAGCCACGGATTGAATGGAGTAATTAAGTAAATGTTTGTTGGGGTTGCTCTTAGTTCTGGTGAAATTTTCCGAAATTCTTCATGCTATGAGGTAGAATAGTTCTTAGAGGTCGCAGGGGGTCCTATATACTGAACAAATCTTAAATTTCACTAACTATTCGTGTATCAAATAAGAGATTTGGAGTGGGCAAACTGATTTCTTGCACCAATTATTCTATTTTAGGCATAAAATATAACCAGTAACGAAATTGGATCCAACCAAAAACTGGTTTATGAATAAGATCGAACAGAATCGATTATAATGTGCAATAATGACTATTTAGATCTCGAGTCAAGAACCGACATCGCTGCCTTAACAGAATTGTGAGTCCTACAGGAATATATAGGAATGCATTTGATGCTATAGAATAAATGGTTACAAACCGTAGATTCCATTAGAACAAAATAAATTCTATTCTATATTCCATATTCCATCAATTATGAATAAAATATTCATACATCTCTTGGGATCTTTACAGAGGAAGTCAGATTATCGCCCGCCTAAAATTAACACGTGTGTTTGTTGCACAGTTTTATTCATTTCATGGTACACAATTCTCATGTTCGCTGGTTTCAATTCATTTAGATCTAGTATGAGGAAAGTAGTAGAAAAAGCTAATAGATAATAATTATTTATATTAAGATACGCTGGCTGACTTATGAAGTTCCTTATATCATTTCAAAATGCAGTATTTCGTTAGAAATGTTTTCATAAGGTGTGGAAATTTTGAGCTTAGGCTGCAGTCTTGATGGTAGAGTGATGGGAGAGAAGACCGCTCTACAGTTCATCCTTGACCTCATCATCCAGATCAATGTCGCTCAGATCAATGTCCTCTTCGGTGGGTAGCTGGCCATCCTTGCCATCCCAGGGATCGACGCTGACAATCGTTGGCTTCTTGGCGCCACGCACGGGAGCCGTTTGACCGCGTCCGTATGAGATGTCGCGTAGGAACTCGTTGATGCCGTCCTTGGAGAAGGAGCCCTTCAGCACTGAGAACTTCATTTTCTTGAAATTAACCACTGCCAGAGCGGGATAACCAAAGCCTCCAACTTCCAGGGACTCCTCCAGAGCCGGCTGCTGGCCACCCTCAGCCCAGGCCCAGCCCCATAGCTTCTGCTTGTACTTATCGCCCAGAGTGCGCAGTGTGGTGAGGAACTTGTTGCGGCACTTGGCATCGCAGTCTAGAATGTGTGGCAGAATAGAGATAATGCACAGAGGCTTGCCCTCGCAGGTGCTATCTAGGGTGGCTTCGCTAGTGATTTCCACCAGCTCGGGAGCGGGCACATTCTCCGTATGCTTGTCACTGGCCCAGCTGACAATGTCCGAGGCTGTGCGTCCGCCCTGATAGTCCTGAGCATCGCTGGCACTCTTCGAGCCGGCAGCGAAGAACTTGATTGTCGGATAACCACGAACATTGTACTCGGCCGCCTTGCTCTGGTGGGCAGTGGCATCCAAAGCGCCCAGCTTCACCTTGCCCTTCAGCTCCTTGGCAGCCTTGGCCCATTCGGGTGCCAGATTTTTGCAATGTCCGCACCATGGGGCGAAGAACTCCACCAGCCAAATGTCATCGGAGTTGAGCACCAGCTTGTCGAAGTTATCTTCGGTTAGTTCAATGACATCATCATCGCTGGATGAGCTGCTTCCGCCACCGCCGCCGCTGCTTCCGCCGCCCAGAGCTGCTTGCACCTTCTTCTTTACCTCGGCAAGAGCCGCCTCCGCAATTGCCTTGGCTGTGCGCTGGCCATTAAAGTCCGTGGGCGAACGCTTGTTGCTGCCAAAGATTTTGATGGTGGGAAAGCCACGTACTCCGAACTGGCCGCTGAGGGTGCTGTCGGAGTCGGCGTTGACGGAGCCCACCTTGACGACGCCCTTCAGGGCCTTGGCCAGCTTTTTATACTCCGGCACCAAAGACTGGCAGTGGCCGCACCAGGGGGCGTAGAATTCCACAATCCAGACGGCATCATCTTGCACGACTTCGCGATCAAAATTGGAGGGCGTCAACTCCACGACGCCATCGGAGGGCGAATAGAAGGCATTGACACTGCCGGCAATGAATGCCAACAACAAAAGGCTCGCTGTGTGAGGGTGTATTGTATGTTTATGATATCCATTTTAAACATTCCAAAGAAATGTTGTACTTACACAGCTGTCTCATTGCTTTTCTTCTTCTTTAGATAGAATATGCCGGTCTTAGCTTACGTGTCCCTAAAGTTGTACTTATGCGTAGGATTTCGATTGGTACTTTTCGGTTGTGCTTATCAAATCAATGCTCTGCTGCCTGTTAATCACTTGTTTAAGAAATACGTGTAGAATGCGAGGCGTCTTTTATATTTTTTTATTTACCACGTCACTACCACTACCGATGAAATATAGCGATGAAAACCGAACTTAACCCACTCAGCCCCCCTCTATTTAAACAGTTGACCAACTTTAGTTAAACCGCGGAAAATAGTACTGGTTGTAAATTATACTTGTATATATATACCTCTCGATCCCGATACCTATTCTTGGTCTCTATAAGAAGACTCCAAAATTTCGTTTAAATAGCTTTAAAGCAGAGATTGGATGACAAGCATTCCCTCAATTTTATAATATCCTTTCCCTAGGGTATGAAAATTAGTGTTGCCCGCAACATTGTGCATGGAATGGACTATGGAGATGTAGATTTTGATGGCAAACGATCAGGAATTCGATGCTGATCAGTGATCACGAATCAGTATTCGATGTGGCCTGGGACATGGCTCTAAGTGGCATTTCTACACGGTTTCTACATTGGTGCATTGGACAAGAGGGTGGTCCATAACGCGTTTTAAAACGGTTTCACCTCATTATTGGCTACGCACCATGCACACGAATTCGACGCACACAATTTGACATTCACATGTTTGTTTATTAGAACAAGTTGGCATCCCCGACCATTCAAAAAATAGCAAAAATAACAAAAATTGCAAATTTTGCATTAGAAATGGAGAAAAATAAACGCAGGAGTTCGGTGAGTGTATAATCTATATCTATTATATTAGTATATACCTACTCGTATATTTGTTTCAACAATTTTACATAAATATTTAAAGCTGCGGCAGCCGCCAGCCAGAGATGACGATCAGACAGCGGCAGCGACGACTCAAAATTGCGTGCTCAAGCGTCGCATCAGTTTTAGTGGCAAGAAGTCTGTGAGGTAAGTGTACATTCGTTTGGTTCATTTAATTTACTGAAATAATACTGTTCTGCTTCACAGAGAGTTTGTGAATACAGAGGAGCCTCACTATTGGGAAGACTCCTACGAATTATCGGATTGCACCAATGGCGAAGACAACAGCAGAGAGAAGGCGCCAAAAACTGGCCCCAGCCAGCAGGCGCCCACAGCGGACAAAGAGAATATACCCCTGCAGTTTGAACATCCAGGCACCAGAATCGATATGACGTTGAACCTGCGGACGAGCATCGATGTGCCCATGTTTCCATGTGAAACGAATCGTAATCGCCCCAATTGTTCGGTGCCCCGCGAGTCGCTCTTTGCCGAGAGTTTCTCCCTCTCTTCGATGGGGCGGGACAAGCTAAGGGATACGCTGTACAGCCATCGAATTACGGACAAGACCATAGATCTGATGCAGATCTCATCCAAAGTTAGGGATGACTGCTCGTTGGAGTTGTCCTCGTTTGAAATGGAACATATGAAAACACAACCAACGAAATCTGTGAGTGATTCCTTTATGGACATCACGCCACTGGGATTTACTGGTCCAGTAGCTGCTGCTGCAGTGCCCGTCCCAGTAGAAAAGGATAATGTTAATCCTGTTCAAAAATCGGTGTATATGGAGGTGGAAGAGAGCCGAAAGGAGAGCCAGAGGCAGGCCGATATATCCTTTGACTGCGACTTGAATGGTTGGTTTCTTTTGCTTCCTCTCTTCCTTTGAACAGTTCTTAATATGGAAACATTTGCTCTCTTGCAGCTTCCGATGCCAGAGACCGACTGCCATCACATGGCTTCTTTCATACGGAGCCCAACAATAGTACCATCAACTATCTGGGAGACGAGTCTGTTCTCATTCCATTCGACATGATTTCTGGGGAGAACATCAGCAAAAAGCTGAACTTTCGTCAACTGAACGATGACCTGGAAGCGGGAAAGATTAAGGTCTTTGCGAACGGTCCCAGGACCCCGTGCACAGATCGCAAGGCCAAGCAGAAGAGGTTCTGGCATGGCCTAGATCAGGATCAGGATCAGGATCCAATGGCCATCAACATAAGGAGCATCAAGCCGCGCGCAACTTTAAATTTCAGTGAGAATATGACTATGTCCCCCTTGGCACAAACAGCGCCGGTAGCGGCAGTAGCAGTGCTGTTGCCGCAGGAAAAGCTAAAGATACTGGATGATAAGCGCAAGTATCGAGTCTCGCAGGCCGACGAGATGATGCTGGACAACACGAACTTCCTGGCACATGCCAAATTGGGCGATGAGACCCAATCTCGCAATAGTTCCAAGATCTTTACGAGGAGAGAGTCTACATATGAAAACTCGGAGCTCGATCTGGGAACGCCCAGCAGGAGCAGCAGCTGCAGACAGGACTTCCAACCATCCACCATGCAGGAGGCAGCATTGAAGCATTCCAAGCCCAGACAGACCATTCATCTGCCTGTGGAAATGGAGCAGGATGTGTTTCAGTTGGAAGAAGCTGCTGCCGCCATCCCTCCAGGGCGCTCCTCCTCCTCTGCCAGACGTACCATCAGCCTGAACGAGTCTATGGACCAAGAAAATATTGTCGACGAGAAAGCCACAGCCACCCAGTCAGAGGATAAATTGCCGCACAAGGGCACCATATCGAAACGTAGAGAAACTTTGCTCATAGAGGAGAGCATGGAAGAGGATATTATAAGTCCCCTCAAGGAGCTGCATCTCAAGGGAAATGCTCATCCGGCTAAGGGGCAATCTAAGTCCAGTCACACTCTCCACTTTGCGGAACCGTTGGAGGAAGACAAAGCCCTCCCTCGGAATTCTGCAGCCACAGGAGCCATAAGGAAAGATTATGAGCACCTGGCGGAAGCCGTTCAGCAGAATCTACCTAAGAGAAATCAGAGATCCACAGCTAGGCAGACTATTCTTCAGGCGGAACCAATAGAGGAAGATGTTGATGATGCAGCCACTGAGGACATAAGGAAAGAAGCCGTTCAGCAGAATCTACCAATGGGACATCAGAGATCGAAAGCTAGACAGACTATTCTTCAGGCGGAACCAATAGAGGAAGATGTTGATGATGCAGCTACTGGGGCCATAAGGAAAGAAGCTGTTCAGCAGAATCTACCAATGGGAAATCAAAGATCGAAAGCTAGACAGACTATTCTTCAGGCGGAAGCAATAGAGGAAGAGTTTGACTATGTAACCACAGGGGCCGTAAGGAAAGATTATGAGCACCTGGCTGAAGCCGTTCAGGAGCATTTACCAATGCGAAATCAGAGATCCAAAGCTAGACAGACTATTCTTCAAGCGGAACCAATACAGGAAGATGCTGACGATACAGCCACAGGGGCTATAAGGAAAGATTATGAGCACCTGGCTGAAGCCGGTCAGGAGCATCTACCGATGGGAAATCAGAGATCCAAAGCTAGGCAGACTATTCTTCATGCGGAACCAATACAGGAAGAGTTTGACTATGCAGCCACTGGGGCCATAAGGAAGGATTATGAGCACCCGGCTGAAGCCGTTCACGAGCATCATGTGTCCACTGGAGATCGTTCGTCGAAATCTAGGCAAACACTGCTTATGGCAGTACCCATCGAGGAGGACCATTCCATTGCATACCACAGTTTCAAACCGAGAAACACTCACGAATCCAGGGAGGAGTCGGTGGCCTTCAAATCCAGAAATACTCTTTTACTGGCGGAACTCATTGAAGAAAATATGACAGCAGTTCGAACGTCTAAAGCTCGCCAGACTCTGCTCTTGGCCACCTCCATGGAGGAGGAGGAGGAGGAGGAGAAGGAGCACCCGAAGGAACCACCACTCGAGAAGTCTACGAAAGTGGCGCCAAATCGTGAATCCCGGTCCCAACATACATTGATCATGTCTGAATCTATGGAAGAGGAGGAGGAGAAAGAGCACCCGAAGGAACCACCACGCGAGAAGTCTACAAAAGTGGCGCCAAATCGTGGATCCCGGTCCCAACATACATTGATCATGTCTGAATCTATGGAAGAGGAGGAGGAGAAGGAACCACCACGCGAGAAGTCTACAAAAGTGACTCCAAATCGTGGATCCCGGTCCCAACAGACATTGATCATGTCTGAATCTATGGAAGAGGAGGAGGAGAAGGCGGACGACTTCCAGAGTCCCCTTCAATCAGCTCCTTCGGAGCTTCTTCCGATCACTCCCATGCTGAAACAAAACGGATCAGGGTCACTTAATTCCATGAATGAGTTTGAACAGTTCGAGGAAGAGACCAATCAGGCTGCTACGCCCCGCGGTCCGCTTCGTAAGACATCGGCATTGCTGCGGAAAATACGCTCCATGGGTGAGTCCATGAAAATGAGTTTGGAGGGGGATGCCTTAGGATGTGGCACTCCTATACGGCACAGCGGTGATGCCAAGCGATTATCCGCCCACCTCACGCCCAATCTGCCAGAGGCCAAAAAGCGCAATACCCATCTCTTTAAGGATATTGAAACGGAGCAGGATATGGAGATGGAGATGAGTATTTCCATTAAAGAAGTGACGGCAGCGGTGGACATGAACTTTGACTTAACCTTGCAGCCCGTGCGAGGCCTTATTGGCGAACACATGCCGCGACCCACTGTATTCGAGGAGAGACCGATCACCGTTTCGGATGTGTCGACCTACTTCCAAAATCAGCCGTGCAAGGTGAAGAAGGAGCCGGCGGGGAGTACGATAGAGCAGGAGCACGAGGCGAAGCGCGACACTTGCCCCAGGGATAGTGGAAGCTCCACAGACCGTTCGTTCAAGAGCTACGCACCCACAAACAAGAGATTCATCAATCTATCCGGTGACACGACCATCTTTTCGGCTGCCCTAGTGGAGACCATTGATGTGGATCAACCGGAGACCAATCAGATAGACACTGTTCGGCTCAGTTTGGTCTCCACTCTGGCTGATGAACCGGACACGGATGAGGAAGCGCCGGTTGAGGGCGCAGTGGCACTGCCCAAACAGCCTGAGCCCTGCCAGGAGCAGCAGGAGAGCTTTCGAGTGGTGGTTGCTGGGTCCAGTGCGTCCTGCAGGAAGTGCGCTAACTGCAGGAGATCCCTGAGTGAGACAAGGTTGAGCAACGACTCCTTTGTCCTGCCCTCCCTGCCCAAGTGGGATCTGACGCGGGAAATAGAAATGCTGCGACGCGTGAGAGCGAAGCCCAACCTGGATGACGTGCACAAGTACTGGCAGATGAAGGAGCAGGAGAGGCAGACGATCGCCCTGGAGAAAGAGCTGGACAGTTCGTGTGAGATGTCCGAGGAGGGAGAGTTCAGCGAGTGGGACGTGAGCGAGGTGATGGCGGGGTACAAAAGGAAGATGGAAAGGTGAGATCCATTGAAATACAAATTTCTCCAGACATCCATTTTAACCCGCTCCGCAACCTAGATTCAAGCGCAATCTGGCCGAAAACCAGGAAATGCTTCAGCAGATTCTCGTTCCACTTGAACCAGTGGAAACGTTCTTTGATCGCCTGCATGACCTGTTGGGCGAGCAGCAGCCCAACTGGATATTTGACTATCAGCTAAAGGTCTCCCGGAAATTGATCTTCACCCATCGACTGCTTGCCACATTCCGCCTGATCGTTGACTATGAGACAGTGGATGACTTGGAGACTGCTATACGGGTGTGCGCCATCAATGTGGAACAGGCCACAGTCATTCTGCCACTGCAGAGTTGGACAACGTTTGAGCACCTGCTCGACTTTCAGCTGCAGCTCAAGCTGCCAGTAAATCTCACCGACGCAATTGAGGGGAGCAGTGCGGAGGCATTCGCACAATTTCTGCAACGTATAGATGCAATTTGTGTGGACATACTACGCACATTCCACAAGCTATTGACGGTTCTCACAGCAACAAGGGCGAGTCTTCTCAGGTACATTATCCTTTATTTTGCCCCGTGTGTCTTCGATTTCATTTTTTGTTTTTCCTTTCAGGCAAGCGAATCGAATCGTTGTCAAAAAGACTGTGCGCAGGCACATTGAGGTGGATGCACGCACGCGCATTGAGAAGACCGATTTCTTGATTGAAATCGCTAATGTTGAGGCAATTTCGTTCAGAGATATTCTGCAGCCAAAACTACATTTCTTCAACGAAAATATTCAGTTTCTGCCAACGGGAGTGGCTTTTTTGGAAGCATTTCTAGATCATCCCGAACAGTATCTCAAAGTTTAATCGTTTTTAAAGGTACAAAATAATATAGTTGAAGTTTTAGCATTTGTACAATTGAATATACTCCTAAATACATTGTTATTTTTCTAATCATAGCAGAGAATAGTTAATTGTTTAATTTGTGGTATAAATTAGAATTCGGTGCTGTATACAGGAGTCCTTATCAAGGGTGAAGGAATATTTTTTCCGACCGCGCGACAGGCAGAGTCCTGTCAGAGTCAATTGGCACCGTTTTTTTACATATTCATTTATCCACGGGCTACAGTCTAATGATTAAGTAGGCCAGAATATATATTCCAAAAAGTATTCCCAAAGAAGTCAGTCGCACCTACAAAACTTCTCTGTGAAAATAGGAATGATCAACGGGGATTACGAAAGGGCCAGCCCGGAGGATGTGGCCCAGTTCCTGAAGTTCATTGGGATCAACAACGATCCGGTCGGTCAGACCATCACCGCCGGCGCCTCCGTCATTGGAATTCGCTACGACAAAGGGGTTCTGGTGGCAGCCGACAACTGTGTCCACTTCGGATCGACGCCTCGGTTCCAGAATGTGGATCGAGTCTTTAAGATCAACGAGCAAATTATTATGGGCGGAGGCGGTGACTTTGCCGATATTCAAATGTACAAGCGCACGATTGATGCGCAGGTCGTAACGGATCGGATCTACCAGGACACCACCGAAATGAAACCCAAGACTCTGGCCGGCTGGTTTCGGAGTTCCACATACACTCGTCGCAGCTCCAATGATCCAACGGCTGTGGCTGTAGTTGTGGGTGGCATGGAACCACAGGTAGGCCCCTACCTGTCCTACATTGATGGCCGGGGACTCATCGTAGAGGACTACGTAGCAACCACTGACACAGCGCAGCAAATGGTCCTGCCCATGGTGCGCGATAAGAAGCCGAAGGACCGAGAGTTTACGGAGGAGGAGGCACTAGCTATGATCCGGCAGGGCATGGAGACGTTGAACAATCGCGACGCTCGTGCAATTCCCTACTACACGGTGGGCGTCTGCAACGCTAACGGATGCCACATCGAGGGACCCTACAATGTGAGCGAGGACTGGACTCTCGCCCGCCACAATAGAATACACTAAAACCACACAAACCATTGACATTTATTTATGGCCTTATATGAGCAAATTTGTGTGTATGGAGTTTGTAATCATTCAGTTCCCCGAATGGGGTATAGTTCAAATGTGGCTTATCAGTAGGAGCAGAACACTTCTCTCTCTCTCTCTCTCTCTATTTGTCTCTAAGACTCGTCGTAGCAGGAGTCTCTTCAGTCTGCCCCCCACCAAGTTGCGTTAAACAATATGGTTGGTAATTTATTAATTTGTTTAGATTGAATAGTAGTGAAGGACATTGATATAATGTTGTATCGATATTATCATTTGTTTGTAGGGGGGCGGATCGGAGGAGCTGCAATCCAGCGACGAATCGGAAGGTGTTGAAAGGAAAAACGTCGGGGTGTAGTTTCTCCAAGAAAAGGGTATGATTTTATACTAAATTGTATGCAAATGTGATCTGAGCAGATTGGTAGACGCCCAGCGCCAGTAAACACAAGCGCCGGCGCCACAAAAACCAACTTAACCACTAGTACATAAGAGACAAAATACTAAACTCCCCGGCCTTGCTACAACTACATCTACATTTACATCTTCCCCCTTTAAATAGATCTTTTGAAGAGAAAAGACCTCAATACATCTCGAAACAAGAAAACTGACATTAAATTCGTAATCAGCGACCCCAAAAGCCATCGAGTGACGAGTTTCAAGCAAATCCGATGAATTTTTCAAATAAATTTCCACCATGTTTCGATCATATTGGTTTTTTGAGGTTAGAAAAAAAACCTGACGTGATGGACCAAATCTGACCTTGGATTCGTGTTCAGGGCCCCAAAATACATAGGGATATGATACTGTGGTCAGCCGCGCACGACACTTTTTTTTTTTTTTTTTTTTTTTTTTGTGGGGCTGTGTAATTAATCAAACAGCCATCTGGGAACTCTGTTCCGCACACACACACACACGCACATCTGATTCACGCCCATTCATCCATACTATACGCAGCGCCAATATGGGCCCAGGCCACGAGGACCAAGAGCTACACTAAGGGCATTGAGTCGGACTTCAGACTCGGAGCCCTGCGGGTCAGCTCGGCGTTCCGTACTGTCTCCACAGAGGCAATAATGGTAATAAGCGGCATACCACCCGTAGAGCTCGCAGCGAAGGAAGCCAGCGAAATCCACAAGGGAAGAAAGGCCGCCAACACACAGCCAGACGCTAGAACGGCTAAGACCAGGGCGAGAACACGTCTCGTTTTTCAAAAAAATTATTAAAATTAAAAATTTTTCCGTACGGCACTGTCGATAACAAATTTTGAATTAAGTTAACTTAGGAATATAAACGCAACGAGAGAAATGCCACCATTTGTACGCGACGACGTGCCATTGGTCTGGTACCAGGAGGACCAGGACCAGTACGCGAACGAAGAATTACCAATCCCGGCGGACAATGACTTGAATCTTCAATTGGATGCGATTCTACTAGAGGTCAGAGCCTCTGTGCAGCATTCTGTAGATGCGGAGCGTGCTGGAGTAGGTCTGGGGAGCCTCCCTGAGCGCTTTGCCGCCTAGTCGATAAGTTTCCTCAGAGAACATAGTATCAAACTGAAAGCTCAATGGCTGCCTGCGGATTATTCAGTCTCTCGCCTCGGAGTCGGGGCCCTCAAGACACCTGTCCTCATCAATTCCTCATCAAAATTGTTAACACTTTCTTAATTTTTTTGTTTCCTGTAAAGATGTTCTTTTGGATTGATTTTTGGAGAGATCTTAGAGATTTTGGGGGTACACATACAATATACTCATCACAGTAAGTCGAGTCTTGTTGATGATATCCAACGGTCTAAAAAACAGCAAGGACGATCGCCTACACGTCTGTAAATACTTATACTACACTCGTCGCACTGCATATATGTACATATACTCATCAGATGGACATGTCTATAGTCTACCGACCGCAAGATTTGTTGGGTCAAAACACGTGGTTCAAGAACTGGAATAAAACTGAATACTGGATAGGGAATACTGGATGGTGGATGGTAGACTCGAGAGCTGGCAACTCAGATGGGATAATGCTGTAACCGGCCGTTGGACCCACCGACTAGTCCCCAACATTGCAGCATGGATGGATCGGCGGCATGGAGAAACTTACGTTCTCGCTGACACAAGTTCTCAGCGGCCACGGGTGCTTTAAAGAGTACCTTCACCGCTTTGGCCACGAGGAAGATGGGCTGTGCAGCTGCTGCGGAATAATAGAAAACGCTGAGCATGTCCTGACTGCATGCGCCAGATTCTCAGAGGCCCGCAGGCGAGCAGAAGGCACCCTAGGGGTGCCCATTACGGTGGAAGGTTTGGTAGCAAGGATGCTGGAAAACAAAGCAAATTGGACGGCGATATGCAGTCTTGCAACAGAAATCGCTTCGGAATTGAGGCGGCTTGAACGCACACGAAATGAGCGGCCGTAATAGGCTAGCCAGCCTTGTGAAGCAATGCTTCACGGCAGTCCCGCAAGTCTGGTCCATATATATGTATATGCTATATATTTTTATTTTAACTTTTATATTCTTATATTTTATATATATATATCCTATTTTTACTATGAATAAAAAAAAAAAAAAAAAAACATCTGATTCACGCCAGCTGTTCGGACCAGAGTTGCCTGCTGTTGTACAGAAAAAGCAAAACGCCATGTGGGGTGAAAAATTCAGAAACTCTTGCTAAATTCTAACAAAATTACGATTTTAACAAGGAAATCGCTCGATTAAATATTATTAAAATATAATATAATATAATATAATATTATTAAAAATTATTATCTGCCATACTATTAGGGCTCGCGCACACTGTAGCTGAAATCGGAGCTGAAAGATTATTTCTAAGCTATGAAAAAATAAACACACTGCACCCGTGCAAGTGCGCACATTGCTGACTGAGCTGAGCTGAAAAAGCTCGCTGAAATCAGCTCAGCTTAGTTTGATCGATCATTGGTGAAAGAAAATGGGCTGTGAAACATTGTTAAGCGAAATTGCGGTTAACCCGGTTAATTTCTATAATTTCTGGAAGGCGATATCAGATAAATTGGGCAAAAAAGTTGTATTATTGACCTTGTTGACCTATTATTGTCCCCAAGTACAGTAAACGCTCGAAAGACCAAAATGTTTTTGTTATAAAAAATTGAATAATTGAAATATACAATAATAATTCGTAAAATAAAAAGTAATACGAATACAATACACAACGAAAAATGTGGTTGAAATACACGGAATTAAAAAAAAACGAAGAAAACTTCCGTCTGGCTACTGTACTTGCTGTGAAGTAATAATTAATTAATAATATAATAATAGAATTATAATGATTACGTTTGATGCAACTTAAGGAGGGAGACAAAGGGAGGCTATGGCTTTCAGCTTTCAGCAATCAGATCAGCCGACAATGTACGCACCTGCAAGCTGATTCTGCCTGAAAAAAGCTCTCAGATCAGCTCAGCTTTCAGCTCCGATTTCAGCGCCGATTTCAGCCCCGCTTTCAGCTACAGTGTGCGCGAGCCCTTACATTTTATTTTTATTTCGAGGTTACAAGCTCTGCTAGCTGTTCCTCCGAGTAGTGCCCAGGGATCCCAAAAATTAATCCTGCTTTTTGGACAAAGTGCCTAAAGATTCGGGTTAAGTACCCTTGAGCAGCGAAACCACTGTTTTCCACTATCCCGTTTGCACACTCTGCCGACCCGCACACAATCTTACAGCTGCCATAGCCTATTCTAGCAACCTCCTCGATATCGCTAATGCCCTGTTTCAGCAGCAGTTCGGATAGATCAAACTGGTTAATAGCCTTTCTGCAAAGACTATACAATACCAAGATGTTGCATGAGGAACAAATGCTTTTTCAATTTTCGTTTGACGCTTCATGGTACGGGCGCGCGGGGCTAGTACTTCAATTCTCTTTTACGCAACCTTCGCCTCCGAAATGCTACTCGGCTTCGTCAATGCCTCAGTGTCTGCGTGCCGAAACCGTAGGGCAGCGTGGTCGCTGATGTCTTTGGCGCGGCACAGTGGGGACTGAGCAGAAATAGTCAAAAAATTGTATGAGTGCTTTAGATAAATTTAATGTACGCATCTAATAGAGAATTTTCCAATCGAATTTTCAATATAGTTTTAGTTTAGGAGATATAAGCACTCGAAGTTTAACATTTTTTCAGTGTGCAAATATTTATTGAACTCATATTCACTAACTAATTTAGCAAGCTGAGACGGCCAAAGGTCCCACTGTGCCGCTCCAAAGACATCGGCGATCCGCGACCACCGCTTCGACGGTGCTGAGGCTCGAGAGTCCAGAATTATTTCGTTGCTGGTGAAGGCATTGCCGAACAGACGAAACCGATGGGCAGCGGGGTCGCGGTAGAGACGAAGTACAGGCGAAAAGGGAATTGAAACCCCGCGCGCTCCCTCGTACCTTTTGGGTCCTAATGTTAGGACCCGCCATAGAACAGCTTTTTGGTCGCTCATGCAACATCTTGGTATTGTATAGTCTTTGCTTTCTGGCATTATTCTCACTCATTTTGTCGATATAAACAATGTATGGGCCTTTATGCCCCTCATAATACTTGTTAACGATAATTTTACGATTATTTCCGTTTTTCGTACTCACGGAAGCCTCACAATCCGCATCAGTCTTCTCTCTCTCTTTCGTCGCAGAAATTTTTTTTTTGTCATGCTCGTCGTTGTCTTGTTCGTGGACATGTTTGTCGACACGTTCGTCGACACGTTCGGTTTCTTGTTCGGCAGTTTAGAAGCCAAGAGATGCGTCGCCGTTTTTGCCGCCATTTTAACTCCTACCGGCATGGCGGCTCTAGCTTCTCCTTCCCTTTTTTTCCGCGTTTCCATGCGAATTTTAACTCCCGTCGCCTTCTCCGTGGCCATCCTGGTCTTTCCTATGTTTGCTATGCTTCCCAGAGTCCAGACGGAGTTCCAAGAGCCGTTTTATGAGCTTTTGCGGGTCGCCATGCGGTAAATTCCAGGTTTCTTCAACTTAATTAATTAAGCTTGAGGAATTTCTTCGCGCCGTCTTTCTTCAATCGGTTTAAGCAAAATGTTAAGTCGAACAACGCCGGCACAAGCTCGAAAAATGTAGCGGCAAATAACTGTAAACGCCAAGATGGTGGACAGTGTCTATTACAGATTAAAATAAACAAACAAAAACACACCAAACGAGGGGGAACGTTGTGAGTTGCTGCTGCGACCGCAACTCTACATTTATACCCGATACATAGTCAGTATGGCTACATTAGACGACAAAGAGTGCGTGCGAGAGAGACAGAAAATCAGTCAGAACGTGTCGACGGGCGCTGCGTAGCCACTGCAAATTGATTTGTTACTTTTGGCTATAATAATAATCCGATCTGATTCGGTAAATAGATCTGGTAGATATGGCCATTCTCTATGATTGTGCGTTTTTAATTTTCTCCTTTCTTCAAAATTGTGGTTGCCAAAGATTTTCGTTGTTTATGGTTGCGGAAGGGGGTGGGGCGAAATTTTGAAACACACTTGTAGCAGTGAGCTATCAACAGTGCCCACTCAGTTAGTTTTTACCGAGCCACGCCATGCAATATGCACCGAAATGGTAAGTTAATCGTGATATTTTACTGTACTTGCGCTCGTGGAATGCAAGAGACAAGAATTTACACAAACAAAATGCATTTGTTCCCCGCGCGTTTGCTTTCTGCCTTGATTTTTCTTCACTTCTGTGCGTAATCTTATGCTAGAAGAAGCAATTGTGTTCAAATTTATTAAATAGGGACATTTATGTAAGTAAATCTAAACTGTAAATTATATGACTTTTTCCTCTGTCTTATTGTTATATTTTAATGTTTCATTTACAGATAACAGCAATGAAATCAATTCTTCAGCCAGCTGGCGTTTTAAGCAGCTTAAACTTTATACTGAGCAAGGACATTGTTCTGGCATATAATGTCGATGGGGTCCAAGGGAAGAAGGCCCTTAAGACCCACAAGGAATTCTTTGCAGCTTTGCTAGATAAAATACCATTTACACTTCTAGAGTTTAAAAATTTTCAAATTAAATAAAACAAATATTAATTACAGAATGTATTCCGCCTGGCGATGAGCCCCCGAAAGCACTTTACGCAAGGCAAAGAAAGAAAAGAGTTTTCAAAAAGAAATGTGTTACAAAAAACCAGGAGTAGGTTAAGCAGCATACAATTAAAAATTATACGTTTATATTGCAAGACATTGCGTTTTTATTTTTGTATTATTGCATATCCAGCTTGACTACCAGTAGTCTGCTCGGAACTAGCTACTGGTAATCGAAGGGTAGTCGAGTGGGGAACTAGTTGCTGGCTTTCTACTGGTAACTAGTTCGGAGCAACTAGCTACGGGTAATCGAAGGGTAATCGAGCGGGAACCAGGGGTGGTTCCGCCCTAGGACATGCATGTGTTAAATTCTCCGCTGAAATACATTGCGGGTAATCGATCTGGAACCAGGGAGGTGAGAATGGTAGCTAGTGCGGCACCGGTGCGGAACTAGTTGCCTGGTACTAGAGGGGCCATCTGGGAACTCTGTTCCGCACACACACACACACGCACATCTGATTCACGCCAGCTGTTCGGACCAGAGTTGCCTGCTGTTGTACAGAAAAAGCAAAACGCCATGTGGGGTGAAAAATTTAGAAACTCTTGCTAAATTCTAACAAAATTACGATTTTAACAAGGAAATCGCTCGATTAAATATTAATCTGCCATACTATTACAGATTATTATTATTATTTTTTTTTTTGTGGGGCTGTGTAATTAATCAAACAGCCATCTGGGAACTCTGTTCCGCACACACACACACGCACATCTGATTCACGCTCTGGGGACCGAGAAGGGACGGTATATCCCCCATCGACCAGAGGCCAAGGGAAACCTGTGGCCAGCGCGGGATCCCCTATCGCCTGACCTGTTAAAGCAAGCGGCAAGGAGGTAGGAAACCCCTTTGGAAAAAGCGCAGCGATGGCAAGATCGCCCCCTCAGCCAAAAGCCACGCCATTGGCGCAGCAGCTGGCCGAATCGCTTAGCAGCCCTACCACGGCACCAAAGTCCCTGGCGGACGCGGTAAGCCAAATAGGGCTGATTTTGAAGGACCTCTCGACCCTGTTCACCGGCCAGAGGCACATCAACCAGCGGATGAGAGACAGCCTAACACAGCTGGTAAACCTGCAGGAGATGGTAGCCGACCTCACCAGCCAAGCTAATGGTAAGGTCCCCGAGCGCAAAGAGGCAGACACGCAGACGTCGCCAATAGCTGCAAGTAGGAACGGCAGAGGGCTCGGCACCCTGGAGAGGAGTCAAGCGACACCAAAACGTGCAAGGGAACCAACAGCAGGACAGAGGCAGACACCGCCGAAGAAGTTCAGGCCACGAGAGCGAACGGACCGCGAACTTGAAACCCAACGGTCCCCAACTGGCAGCAGTTCGGTAGGAACCAGAAAAAAACAGACCACGAAAAAAACGCGACCAGACGCTGTAGTGATAGCGAGCGTAGGAAACATCACTTACGCGGAATTATTAAAATCGGTGAAAGGAGATGCAACGCTGAGCCATGTGAGCGGTGACGTGGAAAGCATCAGGAAGACAGCAAAGGGAGATCTGCTGCTGCGCCTCAAAAAAGCCCCGAGTCACAGCGCGGAGGAGGTCAAATCGGCGGTCGGAAATGCTCTAGGGGCCAAGGCAGTGGTACGGGCCCTGACCGAACAAACAAGGCTCGAGTTAATGGATCTAGACGAGATAACAACGAAGGCAGAGATATTGGAAGCATTGAAGCGTGCCACAGGGGTAACCGAAATCCCCGAGGACGCGGTAAGGTCCTTAAGAGCCACCAGAAGCGGGATGCAGACAGCCACCCTATCCCTCCAGGCAGTCGCCGCCAACAAACTCGCTGCAATGGGGAAGATAAGGGTCGGCTGGGTAAACTGCCGTATCAAGCAAATAGTGTCGCCAAAACGATGCTACAATTGTTTGGAGTTCGGGCACATCTCGGTAAACTGCACCGGAGAAAAGGACCACAGAGGAGCGTGCTTTAGATGTGGAGGCAGAGACCATGAGGCCAGAAATTACAGCAAGGACCCACACTGCATACTCTGCGCACAAAAAACGGGTAGCCCCACGGACCATGCCTCGGGAAGTTTTAAGTGCCCAGCGTACCGCGAGGCAGTTAGAAAACTCAAATGTTAAGGATCATCCAACTGAACCTTAACCATTGCAGGGTGGCCCAAGACCTTCTCACCCAATCCGTTACAGAGCTCAACACGGACCTGGCACTGCTGAGCGAGCCCTACAAGACCGTGAGATCCAACACGTGGGTCTTGGATCAATCGGGGAAAGCGGCAATCTGGATGTGCGGCAAACCGGCACAGCACCTAGACGGAGTTAAAAGATCCAAAGGATACGTACGAGGGAGGCTGAAAGACCTTTGGGTACACAGCTGTTACCTACCACCCAGCTGGTCACTCGAAGAGTTCAGCGACACAATCGACAAATTGGCAGATGACATCAGAGCACACTCGCCGTCGCTAGTAGCTGGGGACTTCAACGCCTGGGCAACGGAATGGGAGTCAGCAACAACGAATGCCCTGGACATAGTCCTAAAAAACGCTGGTTCCAACCCAACTTTCAGCAGAGCAGGTACCACATCCATCATAGACCTCACCTACATAAGTACTCGACTAGCAGCGAGCACGTTATGGCAGATCAGCGAGCAGTACACCGCGAGCGACCACAACGCTATCCTCTGCAGCATCCAGACCAGAAGAGCCACCCAGAGTATCGCTACGAGGGGGCACTACAAAGAAACCACGCTGAACACACCAGCCTTCAGGGCAGCCCTAGCAGGACTAGCCGAGGTGGAAGGCGAAGACGATCTAGTGGCACAAGTCATGGGACAACTCGAAAGGGCGTGCAAAGCTAGCATGGAGCGCAGCAAACCATTTAAAGGCAATAGGCCGGCATACTGGTGGAACCAGGCAATCGAGGAGGCTCGCCACGCATGCATAGGCGCCAGAAGAGCATACCACAGATCCCGCGGAACAGCAGACTTCCAGGCTCTCAAGGAAATCTACACCCGAAGAAGGAAGGCACTGAAGAAGGAAATCAAAAATAGTAAACAACGATGCTTCTTAGATCTCTGTGACGAAGCCGAAAACGATCTCTGGGGTAAGGCCTACAAGGTGGTCATGAAGAAGACCGGCGCATTCAAGCACGCGGCACCAACAGGAGCGGAAAAAATGGAGGCAATCATCAAGCACCTATTCCCAGCGCAGGACACGCAGGTAGACAGGATCACGAGTACGGGACACCAAGTACCCCCAGTGACCCCGCAAGAGTTGGCAAAACTAGTAAAGAGAGTGCCAAACTGCAAGGCACCAGGACCAGACGGCATCCCAAATCGGGCCCTCAAGCTGGCTATTAGCCTGCACCCGATGATCTTTGCCTCACAGATGGATGCTTTCCTGGAAGATGGAAGAAGCAAAAGCTGGTGCTGATACCAAAACCTGGGAAAGACCCGGAGGACCCATCGGCATACAGGCCTATCTGCCTCCTGTACGGCGCAGGTAAGATGCTGGAAAGCATAATCAGCGCAAGGTTAACGGAGGCAATCGAGGCCGCTGGTGGACTCTCCGACAGCCAGTACGGCTTTAGGAAGGCTCGCTCTACCTTGGATGCGCTAGACAAGGTGTGCGGCACTGCCAGAAAGGCCTTGGAAGGCACACGATGGCTCGGCGGGGCCAAAAAATACTGTCTGGTGGCAACACTGGACGTGAAAAATGCCTTTAACTCGGCATCCTGGAGCAGGATAATGTCCTCCCTGCGCACACTCGAAATCCCCGGATATCTACAGGCGATGGTCAGTGACTACCTGGACAACAGATGGCTGATGTACGACACGGAAGATGGCCCTCGGTCATACTCCATCACGGGAGGAGTCCCACAAGGATCTGTACTGGGACCTCTACTGTGGAATACCATGCACGATGCAATTCTTCGCCTCAACTTCCAGCAAGGAGTCGAAATCGTGGGATTCGCTGACGATGTCGCGGTGACGGTCACGAAGAAAACCCTCGCGGAGACCGAGAGCTGTATGAACGAGGCAATCGGAATCATAAGCTAGACCTGGCAGGGTTCAAGCTAGCCGAGCACAAGACGGAAGCGGTTCTCATCAGTAGCAGGAAACAGGTGGAGACGGCGGGGATAACCGTAGGAGGAGCCTCAATTACCTCAAAACGAGCGATAAGGTACCTGGGAGTTATGCTGGACACCAGGCTGTCGTTTAGAGAGCACCTGCAGCAGACACACTAGAAGGCACACGGCGTAGTCATGGCGGTTTCACGAATGATGCTGAACCACAGAGGCCCAAAGTCAACGAGTAGGAGACTGCTATTTAACGTGGCCAAGTCATCCTTACTATACGCAGCGCCAATATGGGCCCAGGTCACGAGGACCAAGAGCTACACTAAGGGCATTGAGTCGGACTTCAGACTCGGAGCCCTGCGGGTCAGCTCGGCGTTCCGTACTGTCTCCACAGAGGCAATAATGGTAATAAGCGGCATACCACCCGTAGAGCTCGCAGCGAAGGAAGCCAGCGAAATCCACAAGGGAAGAAAGGCCGCCAACACACAGGCAGACGCTAGAACGGCTAAGACCAGGGCGAGAACACGTCTCGTTTTTCAAAAAAAATATTAAAATTAAAAATTTTTCCGTACGGCACTGTCGATAACAAATTTTGAATTAAGTTAACTTGGGAATATAAACGCAACGAGAGAAATGCCACCATTTGTACGCGACGACGTGCCATTGGTCTGGTACCAGGAGGACCAGGAGGACCAGGACCAGTACGCGAACGAAGAATTACCAATCCCGGAGGACAATGACTTGAATCTTCAATTGGATGCGATTCTACTAGAGGTCAGAGCCTCTGTGCAGCATTCTGTAGATGCGGAGCGTGCTGGAGTAGGTCTGGGGAGCCTCCCTGAGCGCTTTGCCGCCTAGTCGATAAGTTTCCTCAGAGAACATAGTATCAAACTGAAAGCTCAATGGCTGCCTGCGGATTATTCAGTCTCTCGCCTCGGAGTCGGGGCCCTCAAGACACCTGTCCTCATCAATTCCTCATCAAAATTGTTAACACTTTCTTAATTTTTTTTTTTCCTGTAAAGATGTTCTTTTGGATTGATTTTTTGGAGAGATCTTAGAGATTTTTGGGGGTACACATACAATATACTCATCACAGTAAGTCGAGTCTTGTTGATGATATCCAACGGTCTACAAAACAGCAAGGACGATCGCCTACACGTCTGTAAATACTTATACTACACTCGTCGCACTGCATATATGTACATATACTCATCAGATGGACATGTCTATAGTCTACCGACCGCAAGATTTGTTGGGTCAAAACACGTGGTTCAAGAACTGGAATAAAACTGAATACTGGATAGGGAATACTGGATGGTGGATGGTAGACTCGAGAGCTGGCAACTCAGATGGGATAATGCTGTAACCGGCCGTTGGACCCACCGACTAGTCCCCAACATTGCAGCATGGATGGATCGGCGGCATGGAGAACTTACGTTCTCGCTGACACAAGTTCTCAGCGGCCTCGGGTGCTTTAAAGAGTACCTTCACCGCTTTGGCCACGAGGAAGATGGGCTGTGCAGCTGCTGCGGAATAATAGAAAACGCTGAGCATGTCCTGACTGCATGCGCCAGATTCTCAGAGGCCCGCAGGCGAGCAGAAGGCACCCTAGGGGTGCCCATTACGGTGGAAGGTTTGGTAGCAAGGATGCTGGAAAACAAAGCAAATTGGACGGCGATATGCAGTCTTGCAACAGAAATCGCTTCGGAATTGAGGCGGCTTGAACGCACACGAAATGAGCGGCCGTAATAGGCTAGGCTAGCCAGCCTTGTGAAGCAATGCTTCACGGCAGTCCCGCAAGTCTGGTCCATATATATGTATATGCTATATATTTTTATTTTAACTTTTATATTCTTATATTTTATATATATATATCCTATTTTTACTATGAATAAAAAAAAAAAAAAAAACATCTGATTCACGCCAGCTGTTCGGACCAGAGTTGCCTGCTGTTGTACAGAAAAAGCAAAACGCCATGTGGGGTGAAAAATTCAGAAACTCTTGCTAAATTCTAACAAAATTACGATTTGAACAAGGAAATCGCTCGATTAAATATTAATCTGCCATACTATTAGGGCTCGCGCACACTGTAGCTGAAATTGGAGCTGAAAGCTTATTTCTAAGCTCTGAAAAAACAAACACACTGCACCGGTGCAAGTGCGTACATTGCTGACTGAGCTGAGCTGAAAGCTGAAAAAGCTCGCTGAAATCAGCTCAGCTTAGTTTGATCGATCAAGCATGTTTGTTTTTTCAGCAAGCTGATTGCTGATTCTGTTCAAGTGTATTGGTTCATTGGTGAAAGAAAATGGGCTGCGAAACATTGTTAAGCGAAATTGCGGTTAACCCGGTTAATTTCTATAATTTCTGGAAGGCGATATCAGATAAATTGGGCAAACAAGTTGTATTATTGACCTTGTTGACCTATTATTGTCCCCAAGTACAGTAAACGCTCGAAAGACCAAAATGTTTTTTGTTATAAAAAAAATTGAATAATTGAAATATACAATAATAATTCGTAAAATAAAAGTAATACGAATACAATACACAACGAAAATGTGGTTAAAATACACGGAATTAAAAAAAAAACGAAGAAAACTTCCGTCTGGCTACTGTACTTGCTGTGAAGTAATAATTAATTAATAATATAATAATAGAATTATAATGATTACATTTGATGCAACTTTAAGGAGAGACACAAAGGAGGCTATGGCTTTCAGCTTTCAGTAATCAGATCAGCCGACAATGTACGCACCTGCAAGCTGATTCTGCCTGAAAAAAGCTCTCAGATCAGCTCAGCTTTCAGCTCCGATTTCAGCGCCGATTTCAGCTCCGCTTTTAGCTACAGTGTGCGCGAGCCCTTACAGATTATTATTATTATTTTTTTTTTTTTTTTTTTTTGGTTACCATGCTACCCCTGAGTAGCGTGGGATTATTTGGCCGCCCGCCTTTTGAAGGTGGAAATTGCCAAGTCAAAGAATATAAGATGTTGGAGTACTGGTTATAGTTTTACATCAATTTCGTCGACGAAGTCAATTAGTGTTTGGTACGCGCTGATGTTTTCTTTTTCAAAGAATTTGTACATAGATATTGGTTATGAATTAGTGGACTGTATAATCGTTTAATATATTGAGCTTATTTATTTTCATATATTGGTTACTTAATATGGGTGGTTATGTTACACATGTATATGAATAGCGGGGGGTGTCTATGATACGGCGGTATGAATTATGCGTGCGGTTGGTTTAATCTAGAGATTTCGACTAACTCAACTCCGCGAAAAGAAGTCGAGCAAAAGGGAATTGGAAGATCACGCGATACGACTCGACGCGACGGTCTCAATGCAAAAAACGGAACGCATCGCTGTGTGCGTGTGCAGCTGCGGGTTTGGCTATGCGTGTGAGAACATTACAGCTATGTTTTGGACACGAGCAATAACAACACAGCTATGCGCGTAAAAATAGTTACTTAAGCGGTGCAATACACTCATGAGCGTATGAATAGGTCAATCGTAATATACATGAACATTAAATATTAAATATTATTAATGATACATTAAAAATTACGTGCGAGGCGTTATCGATACTATCGCATGTATCACATATGTTACTAGGAACTACATGCATTTTGGCGAGTGTGTGCCTGTCAAATGCGTTACCACTAAGCAGTCTGTTGATTCTTTTAGCGTCAGTGGACCTGATTTTGTTGAACCTTTTCTCTGATTTTGTAGGCGATAAAGTTATCCTGGATGTTCTTCACCAGAATGAGAGCCCCGTTTCTGCTGTCTGTCAGGAGCGCGACACGAGGAAAGCTGTTCGAAATAGCATGGTCTAATGCCTTCTCGATAGCAAGTAGCTCGGCGGACAAGAAGTCTGCGTTTAACGAGTTCCTCTCCACTCTGCCATGTTGGCTGCTGCCTTGGCCGCCTCTGCATTCCGGGCGGAAACCCTATTGGATTTGGTCACCTCGGCGAAAGAGCTGACAGAATGAATTTCCCTGGCGGACTCTGAACTGTTATTAAGGAGTTCAGGGGAGCGGTCAATTTGCCAAATAGGTCTGGGAAATTCCCCTTGATCCCTTTGGTTGGGGAAGTTCAGTCAAAAAGGATCGGATATCTAGCCTTGACCTCATCTCTAGTTAGGTTTTCTAGTGTCATACACTTTTTGTATGGCGTACGCTTTTTCCTGGCCTCGCACTGCGGGTAAGTGGCAGCATGTTCCCCTTGCAGTTTGCACAGACCAGCCCTGAGCAGATAATATCCTTGTTATGATCTTGTCCGCATTTGAAACATTTCGATCCACTCTTGCAATGTTGCGCCTGATGGCCAAACCTAAAGCACCTGAAACATTGAGTAAACTGAACAAAAGGTATCACTTCTACTTTAGAGTATAGCAAATTGACTTTAGTTGGTAGCTCTCCTCTGAACCAGAGTTTCACCCTGTACATGTTCCCCTGAAGCTCTGTCTCTTCGTGTAATCCGAATTATCTCCTCAATTGGGATGTCCGAGGTTACAAGCTCTGCTAGCTGTTCCTCCGAGTAGTGCCCAGGGATCCCAAAAGTAATCCTACTTTTTGGACAAAGTGCCCTAAAGATTCGGGTTAAGTACCCTTGAGCAGCGAAACCACTGTTTTCCACTATCCCGTTTGCACACTCTGCCGACCCGCACACAATCTTACACCTGCCATAGCCTATTCTAGCAACCTCCTCGATATCGCTAATGCCCTGTTTCAGCAGCAGTTCGGATAGATCAAACTGGTTAATTGCCTTTCTGGCATTATTCTCACTCATTTTGTCGATATAAACAATGCACACTGGGCGGAATTCCCAAATAAGTGGCATAAAGTCGAAAATTTTGTTGAAGCAAATATTAATTATATTTCAATATATTGAAAGTAGAATCCCTATATATAAAAAATCATTAAATTTTGTTGATAAAAATGCAACCCTGTCATTCTGAACAAGCTTCAAAGTCCTGGAACGAAATTGGCGGGAAATTTTTATTCACTTTGAGCGCTTGGCAAATTCACACATTGCAAAAATAAAATATTGTGAAACATGGATTTTAAAGGCCGGGGGTATGTAGATTGAATACCAAAAACATTTTGTGTTAAAATGTGTTATATGTTATATATGTTAATTTTTTTGTATTTTCAAAAAAAAAACCAAACCAATATGTTCGTCTTGGGTGGAGTAAAAACTAACCTTCTGCGTGTTTGTGCGTTGTGTAATGTATGTTAAAATAAAGTAGAAAGTGTGTATTAAAAGTAAGTAATAATCCGGTTTGCGGCTTTTTGCGGCTCTTGCGGTACTTTGAACTTTTAGATCAGCTTGAGTTCTGTCGGGCATTGAGTCGGACTTCAGACTCGAGCCCTGCGGGTCAGCTCGGCGTTCCGTACTGTCTCCACAGAGGCAATAATGGTAATAAGCGGCATACCACCCGTAGAGCTCGCAGCGAAGGAAGCCAGCGAAATCCACAAGGGAAGAAAGGCCGCCAACACACAGGCAGACGCTAGAACGGCTAAGACCAGGGCGAGAACACGTCTCGTTTTTCAAAAAAAATATTAAAATTAAAAATTTTTCCGTACGGCACTGTCGATAACAAATTTTGAATTAAGTTAACTTGGGAATATAAACGCAACGAGAGAAATGCCACCATTTGTACGCGACGACGTGCCATTGGTCTGGTACCAGGAGGACCAGGAGGACCAGGACCAGTACGCGAACGAAGAATTACCAATCCCGGAGGACAATGACTTGAATCTTCAATTGGATGCGATTCTACTAGAGGTCAGAGCCTCTGTGCAGCATTCTGTAGATGCGGAGCGTGCTGGAGTAGGTCTGGGGAGCCTCCCTGAGCGCTTTGCCGCCTAGTCGATAAGTTTCCTCAGAGAACATAGTATCAAACTGAAAGCTCAATGGCTGCCTGCGGATTATTCAGTCTCGCCTCGGAGTCGGGGCCCTCAAGACACCTGTCCTCAGCAATTCCTCATCAAAATTGTTAACACTTTCTTAATTTTTTTTTTTCCTGTAAAGATGTTCTTTTGGATTGATTTTTGGAGAGATCTTAGAGATTTTTGGGGGTACACATACAATATACTCATCACAGTAAGTCGAGTCTTGTTGATGATATCCAACGGTCTACAAAACAGCAAGGACGATCGCCTACACGTCTGTAAATACTTATACTACACTCGTCGCACTGCATATATGTACATATACTCATCAGATGGACATGTCTATAGTCTACCGACCGCAAGATTTGTTGGGTCAAAACACGTGGTTCAAGAACTGGAATAAAACTGAATACTGGATAGGGAATACTGGATGGTGGATGGTAGACTCGAGAGCTGGCAACTCAGATGGGATAATGCTGTAACCGGCCGTTGGACCCACCGACTAGTCCCCAACATTGCAGCATGGATGGATCGGCGGCATGGAGAACTTACGTTCTCGCTGACACAAGTTCTCAGCGGCCTCGGGTGCTTTAAAGAGTACCTTCACCGCTTTGGCCACGAGGAAGATGGGCTGTGCAGCTGCTGCGGAATAATAGAAAACGCTGAGCATGTCCTGACTGCATGCGCCAGATTCTCAGAGGCCCGCAGGCGAGCAGAAGGCACCCTAGGGGTGCCCATTACGGTGGAAGGTTTGGTAGCAAGGATGCTGGAAAACAAAGCAAATTGGACGGCGATATGCAGTCTTGCAACAGAAATCGCTTCGGAATTGAGGCGGCTTGAACGCACACGAAATGAGCGGCCGTAATAGGCTAGGCTAGCCAGCCTTGTGAAGCAATGCTTCACGGCAGTCCCGCAAGTCTGGTCCATATATATGTATATGCTATATATTTTTATTTTAACTTTTATATTCTTATATTTTATATATATATATCCTATTTTTACTATGAATAAAAAAAACAAAAAAAACATCTGATTCACGCCAGCTGTTCGGACCAGAGTTGCCTGCTGTTGTACAGAAAAAGCAAAACGCCATGTGGGGTGAAAAATTCAGAAACTCTTGCTAAATTCGCTCGATTAAATATTAATCTGCCATACTATTAGGGCTCGCGCACACTGTAGCTGAAATTGGAGCTGAAAGCTTATTTCTAAGCTCTGAAAAACAAACACACTGCACCGGTGCAAGTGCGCACATTGCTGACTGAGCTGAGCTGAAAGCTGAAAAAGCTCGCTGAAATCAGCTCAGCTTAGTTTGATCGATCAAGCATGTTTGTTTTTCAGCAAGCTGATTGCTGATTCTGTTCAAGTGTATTGGTTCATTGGTGAAAGAAAATGGGCTGCGAAACATTGTTAAGCGAAATTGCGGTTAACCCGGTTAATTTCTATAATTTCTGGAAGGCGATATCAGATAAATTGGGCAAAAATTTGTATTATTGACCTTGTTGACCTATTATTGTCCCCAAGTACAGTAAACGCTCGAAAGACCAAAATGTTTTTGTTATAAAAAAATTGAATAATTGAAATATACAATAATAATTCATAAAATAAAAGTAATACGAATACAATACACAACGAAAATGTGGTTGAAATACACGGAATTAAAAAAACGAAGAAAACTTCCGTCTGGCTACTGTACTTGCTGTGAAGTAATAATTAATTAATAATATAATAATAGAATTATAATGATTACATTTGATGCAACTTAAGGAGAGAGACAAAGGGAGGCTATGGCTTTCAGCTTTCAGCAATCAGATCAGCCGACAATGTACGCACCTGCAAGCTGATTCTGCCTGAAAAAAGCTCTCAGATCAGCTCAGCTTTCAGCTCCGATTTCAGCGCCGATTTCAGCTCCGCTTTTAGCTACAGTGTGCGCGAGCCCTTACAGATTATTATTATTTTTTTTTTTTGGGTTTTAAGTTACCATGCTACCCCTGAGTAGCGTGGGATTATTTGGCCGCCCGCCTTTTGAAGGTGGAAATTGCCAAGTCAAAGAATATAAGATGTTGGAGTACTGGTTATAGTTTTACATCAATTTCGTCGACGAAGTCAATTAGTGTTTGGTACGCGCTGATGTTTTCTTTTTCAAAGAATTTGTACATAGATATTGGTTATGAATTAGTGGACTGTATAATCGTTTAATATATTGAGCTTATTTATTTTCATATATTGGTTACTTAATATGGGTGGTTATGTTACACATGTATATGAATAGCGGGGGGTGTCTATGATACGGCGGTATGAACTATGCGTGCGGTTGGTTTAATCTAGAGATTTCGACTAACTCAACTCCGCGAAAAGAAGTCGAGCAAAAGGGAATTGGAAGATCACGCGATACGACTCGACGCGACGGTCTCAATGCAAAAACGGAACGCATCGCTGTGTGCGTGTGCAGCTGCGGGTTTGGCTATGCGTGTGAGAACATTACAGCTATGTTTGGACACGAGCAATAACAACACAGCTATGCGCGTAAAAATAGTTACTTAAGCGGTGCAATACACTCATGAGCGTATGAATAGGTCAATCGTAATATACATGAACATTAAATATTAAATATTATTAATGATACATTAAAAATTACGTGCGAGGCGTTATCGATACTATCGCATGTATCACATATGTTACTAGGAACTACATGCATTTTGGCGAGTGTGTGCCTGTCAAATGCGTTACCACTAAGCAGTCTGTTGATTCTTTTAGCGTCAGTGGACCTGATTTTGTTGAACCTTTTCTCTGATTTTGTAGGCGATAAAGTTATCCTGGATGTTCTTCGCCAGAATGAGAGCCCCGTTTCTGCTGTCTGTCAGGAGCGCGACACGAGGAAAGCTGTTCGAAATAGCATGGTCTAATGCCTTCTCGATAGCAAGTAGCTCGGCGGACAAGCAGTCTGCGTTTAACGAGTTCCTCCACTCTGCCATGTTGGCTGCTGCCTTGGCCGCCTCTGCATTCCGGGCGGAAACCCTATTGGATTTGGTCACCTCGGCGAAAGAGCTGACAGAATGAATTTCCCTGGCGGACTCTGAACTGTTATTAAGGAGTTCAGGGGAGCGGTCAATTTGCCAAATAGGTCTGGGAAATTCCCCTTGATCCCTTAGGTTGGGGGAAGTTCTGTCAAAAAGGATCGGATATCTAGCCTTGACCTCATCTCTAGTTAGGTTTTCTAGTGTCATACACTTTTGTATGGCGTACGCTTTTTTCCTGGCCTCGCACTGCGGGTGAGTGGCAGCATGTTCCCCCTTGCAGTTTGCACAGACCAGCCCTGAGCAGATAATATCCTTGTTATGATCTTGTCCGCATTTGAAACATTTCGATCCACTCTTGCAATGTTGCGCCTGATGGCCAAACCTAAAGCACCTGAAACATTGAGTAAACTGAACAAAAGGTATCACTTCTACTTTAGAGTATAGCAAATTGACTTTAGTTGGTAGCTCTCCTCTGAACCAGAGTTTCACCCTGTACATGTTCCCCTGAAGCTCTGTCTCTTCGTGTAATCCGAATTATCTCCTCAATTGGGATGTCCGAGGTTACAAGCTCTGCTAGCTGTTCCTCCGAGTAGTGCCCAGGGATCCCAAAAATTAATCCTACTTTTTGGACAAAGTGCCTAAAGATTCGGGTTAAGTACCCTTGAGCAGCGAAACCACTGTTTTCCACTATCCCGTTTGCACACTCTGCCGACCCGCACACAATCTTACACCTGCCATAGCCTATTCTAGCAACCTCCTCGATATCGCTAATGCCCTGTTTCAGCAGCAGTTCGGATAGATCAAACTGGTTAATTGCCTTTCTGGCATTATTCTCACTCATTTTGTCGATATAAACAATGCACACTGGGCGGAATTCCCAAATAAGTGGCATAAAGTCGAAAATTTTGTTGAAGCAAATATTAATTATATTTCAATATATTAAAAGTAGAATCCCTATATATAAAAAATCATTAAATTTTGTTGATAAAAATGCAACCCTGTCATTCTGATCAAGCTTCAAAGTCCTGGAACGAAATTGGCGGGAAATTTTTATTCACTTTGAGCGCTTGGCAAATTCACACATTGCAAAAATAAAATATTGTGAAACATGGATTTTAAAGGCCCGGGTATGTAGATTGAATACCAAAAAACATTTTGTGTTAAAATGTGTTATATGTTATATATGTTAATTTTTTTGTATTTTCAAAAAAAAAACCAAACCAATATGTTCGTCTTGGGTGGAGTAAAAACTAACCTTCTGCGTGTTTGTGCGTTGTGTAATGTATGTTAAAATAAAGTAGAAAGTGTGTATTAAAAGTAAGTAATAATCCGGTTTGCGGCTTTTTGCGGCTCTTGCGGTACTTTGAACTTTTAGATCAGCTTGAGTTCTGTCGGGCATTGAGTCGGACTTCAGACTCGGAGCCCTGCGGGTCAGCTCGGCGTTCCGTACTGTCTCCACAGAGGCAATAATGGTAATAAGCGGCATACCACCCGTAGAGCTCGCAGCGAAGGAAGCCAGCGAAATCCACAAGGGAAGAAAGGCCGCCAACACACAGGCAGACGCTAGAACGGCTAAGACCAGGGCGAGAACACGTCTCGTTTTTCAAAAAAAATATTAAAATTAAAAATTTTTCCGTACGGCACTGTCGATAACAAATTTTGAATTAAGTTAACTTGGGAATATAAACGCAACGAGAGAAATGCCACCATTTGTACGCGACGACGTGCCATTGGTCTGGTACCAGGAGGACCAGGAGGACCAGGACCAGTACGCGAACGAAGAATTACCAATCCCGGAGGACAATGACTTTAATCTTTAATTGGATGCGATTCTACTAGAGGTCAGAGCCTCTGTGCAGCATTCTGTAGATGCGGAGCGTGCTGGAGTAGGTCTGGGGAGCCTCCCTGAGCGCTTTGCCGCCTAGTCGATAAGTTTCCTCAGAGAACATAGTATCAAACTGTAAAATGTTCTTTTCAATTTTTGGCTGCCTGCGTTCTCACAAGTTCTCAACGGCCACGGGTGCTTTAAATACTACCTTCACCGTACTTTGGGCCTACGAGGAAGATTTGTTGGGCTGTGCAGCTGCTGATGGAATAATGGCAACTCAGATGGGATAAAACGCCGTTGGAGCATGTCCTGACTGCATGCGCCAGATTCTCAGAGGCCCGCAGGCGGAATAATAGAAAAGGCACCCTGACTGCATGCGTGCCCATTACGGTGGAAGGTTTGGTAGCAAGGATGCTGGAAAACAAAGCAAATTGGACGGCGATATGCAGTCTTGCAACAGAAATCGCTTCGGAATTGAGGCGGCTTGAACGCACACGAAATGAGCGGCCGTAATAGGCTAGGCTAGCCAGCCTTGTGAAGCAATGCTTCACGGCAGTCCCGCAAGTCTGGTCCATATATATGTATATGCTATATATTTTTATTTTAACTTTTATATTCTTATATTTTATATATATATATCCTATTTTTACTATGAATAAAAAAAAAAAAAAAAACATCTGATTCACGCCAGCTGTTCGGACCAGAGTTGCCTGCTGTTGTACAGAAAAAGCAAAACGCCATGTGGGGTGAAAAATTCAGAAACTCTTGCTAAATTCTAACAAAATTACGATTTGAACAAGGAAATCGCTCGATTAAATATTAATCTGCCATACTATTAGGGCTCGCGCACACTGTAGCTGAAATTGGAGCTGAAAGCTTATTTCTAAGCTCTGAAAAAACAAACACACTGCACCGGTGCAAGTGCGCACATTGCTGACTGAGCTGAGCTGAAAGCTGAAAAAGCTCGCTGAAATCAGCTCAGCTTAGTTTGATCGATCAAGCATGTTTGTTTTTTCAGCAAGCTGATTGCTGATTCTGTTCAAGTGTATTGGTTCATTGGTGAAAGAAAATGGGCTGCGAAACATTGTTAAGCGAAATTGCGGTTAACCCGGTTAATTTCTATAATTTCTGGAAGGCGATATCAGATAAATTGGGCAAAAAATTTGTATTATTGACCTTGTTGACCTATTATTGTCCCCAAGTACAGTAAACGCTCGAAAGACCAAAATGTTTTTTGTTATAAAAAAAATTGAATAATTGAAATATACAATAATAATTCATAAAATAAAAGTAATACGAATACAATACACAACGAAAATGTGGTTGAAATACACGGAATTAAAAAAAAACGAAGAAAACTTCCGTCTGGCTACTGTACTTGCTGTGAAGTAATAATTAATTAATAATATAATAATAGAATTATAATGATTACATTTGATGCAACTTAAGGAGAGAGACAAAGGGAGGCTATGGCTTTCAGCTTTCAGCAATCAGATCAGCCGACAATGTACGCACCTGCAAGCTGATTCTGCCTGAAAAAAGCTCTCAGATCAGCTCAGCTTTCAGCTCCGATTTCAGCGCCGATTTCAGCTTCGCTTTCAGCTACAGTGTGCGCGAGCCCTTACATTTTATTTTTATTTCGAGGTTACAAGCTCTGCTAGCTGTTCCTCACTCTGCCGACCCGCACACAATCTTACAGCTGCCATAGCCTATTCTAGCAACCTCCTCGATATCGCTAATGCCCTGTTTCAGCAGCAGTTCGGATAGATCAAACTGGTTAATAGCCTTTCTGCAAAGACTATACAATACCAAGATGTTGCATGAGGAACAATTGCTTTTTCAATTTTCGTTTGACGCTTCATGGTACGGGCGCGCGGGGCTAGTACTTCAATTCTCTTTTACGCTACCTTCGCCTCCGAAATGCTACTCGGCTTCGTCAATGCCTCAGTGTCTGCGTGCCGAAACCGTAGGGCAGCGTGGTCGCTGATGTCTTTGGCGCGGCACAGTGGGGACTCAGCCGAAATAGTCAAAAAATTGTATGAGTGCTTTAGATAAATTTAATGTACGCATCTAATAGAGAATTTTCCAATCGAATTTTCAATATAGTTTTAGTTTAGGAGATATAAGCACTCAAAGTTTAACATTTTTTCAGTGTGCAAATATTTATTGAACTCATATTCACTAACTAATTTAGCAAGCTGAGACGGCCAAAGGTCCCACTGTGCCGCTCCAAAGACATCGGCGATCCGCGACCACCGCTTCGACGGTGCTGAGGCTCGAGAGTCCAGAATTATTTCGTTGCTGGTGAAGGCATTGCCGAACAGACGAAACCGATGGGCAGCGGGGTCGCGGTAGAGACGAAGTACAGGCGAAAAGGGAATTGAAACCCCGCGCGCTCCTCGTACCTTTTGGGTCCTAATGTTAGGACCCGCCATAGAACAGCTTTTGGTCGCTCATGCAACATCTTGGTATTGTATAGTCTTTGCTTTCTGGCATTATTCTCACTCATTTTGTCGATATAAACAATGTATGGGCCTTTATGCCCCTCATAATACTTGTTAACGATAATTTTACGATTATTTCCGTTTTCGTACTCACGGAAGCCTCACAATCCGCATCAGTCTTCTCTCTCTCTTTCGTCGCAGAAATTTTTTTTGTCATGCTCGTCGTTGTCTTGTTCGTGGACATGTTTGTCGACACGTTCGTCGACACGTTCGGTTTCTTGTTCGGCAGTTTAGAAGCCAAGAGATGCGTCGCCGTTTTTGCCGCCATTTTAACTCCTACCGGCATGGCGGCTCTAGCTTCTCCTTCCCTTTTTTTCCGCGTTTCCATGCGAATTTTAACTCCCGTCGCCTTCTCCGTGGCCATCCTGGTCTTTCCTATGTTTGCCATGCTTCCCAGAGTCCAGGCGGAGTTCCAAGAGCCGTTTTATGAGCTTTTGCGGATCGCCATGCGGTGAATTCCAGGTTTCTTCAACTTAATTAATTAAGCTTGGGGAATTTCTTCGCGCCGTCTTTTTTCAATCGGTTTAAGCAAAATGTCGAACAACGCCGGCACAAGCTCGAAAAATTTAGCGGCAAATAACTGTAAACGCCAAGATGGTGGACAGTGTCTATTACAGATTAAAATAAACAAACAAAAACACACCAAACGAGGGGGAACGTTGTGAGTTGCTGCTGCGACCGCAACTCTACATTTATACCCGATACATAGTCAGTATGGCTACATTAGACGACAAAGAGTGCGTGCGAGAGAGACAGAAAATCAGTCAGAACGTGTCGACGGGCGCTGCGTAGCCACTGCAAATTGATTTGTTACTTTTGGCTATAATAATAATCCGATCTGATTCGGTAAATAGATCTGGTAGATATGGCCATTCTCTATGATTGTGCGTTTTTAATTTTCTCCTTTCTTCAAAATTGTGGTTGCCAAAGATTTTCGTTGTTTATGGTTGCGGAAGGGGGTGGGGCGAAATTTTGAAACACACTTGTAGCAGTGAGCTCTCAACAGTGAGTTCTGCAGTGAAAAATTACAAATAGTTTTGTAACAGTGAGAGCTCTACAGTCGGGTCTAATAGTCTCTAAAATCTGTGGATGCTCCAGATTTTCGTCCTTTGCGGGCACGGAAGGAGGTGGGGCGAAATTTTTAAACAAACTCGTCAAGGTCCGATATTCCAGGAGTGTGAATACCAAATTTGGTTGCTCTAGCTCTTATAGTCTCTGAGATCTAGGCGCTAATGTTTTGCGCTAAGCAAAGCCGGCTATGATACGTGTGTGTTAGAGAGAGACAGGGCGAGAAAAAAATGAAATTGTTTTCTTCATACTGTCTATAATAATGATACGATCCGATTCAGATTCAGCAGTCTAGAAGATATGGTCATTCTCTACGATTCTGCGTTTTAGGTTTTCTTTCTTTCTGGAGTAACTGTCCTGCCGTCAGATTGGAACAGAAAATGGTCTTCACCAGCTTGGGGGCGCGCATTTCCTGCTGCGGCCCATCGTTGATACGATGGCTGTTCCCTCCGCCGGGCGCCTGTTGCTGTGGCTGATGTTGTTGTTGTGGCTGATGTTGTTGTTGTTGCTGCTGCTCAGCCTGCAAAACGGAATTTAGGTACTCCACAAGTGCACTCAGCTGATGTTGCATCGGACTGCCGTACGGTTGTCCCGCTTGAAGTGCATTTGTCGGTGTCCCACTAACGCCCACTCCCACGCCGGAATACAGGGCATGCTGGCCATGGACTTGCAGATGTTGCATGCAGACCTTCTCGTTCTGTTTTTGGTTTCTCTGATTGGTGAAAAGTGCATTTATTGAAACTATTCGGATTAGGATTACTATGCAGCTTACCAGAATTTTTTCTTCCAGGGGCTTTTTGTGCTCACGGCTACTCTCGTACATGGCTCCCCCGCTTTTTTACGGGCACCAATACTCCATTTGCTCTTGTGGGCAGAGCTCAACTACCTCCTTGCTCAGTCTCCGGCAGTCGGAGCGTTCAACTGTTAGACCAACCTTTTCGTATAAGTCGAACACCCCTTTGAACAGTAATCTCCTCTCCAAATAATCCATCCTTAATCCTAAGCTCCTCCGTTTCTGCATCGTTTCAAATAACTTGCATAGCTTGGGGCTGGACATGAACACCTCCAGCATCTTCGGTCTGGTAAGTCATTGGATGGGCTGCTGCAGAACGGAATTTAGGTACTCTAGCATTTCTTTTGCCATTCCGGGTGGCCATTGCGGAGGCGCTGCACTCGGCAGGTTCTCCGGTGGCTGGTACGATTGATATTGTGGCTGCAGCGGATGGCGGGGATGCGGCGGTGTATGTGTAGGCGGACCGTAATTATAATAATAATTATTATAATTGTTAGACATTTTAATTTGACTTTTTGACGAAACGCGGAAATTTAATTTGACAACGCGGAAAAAAATGTTCGACACAATAAATCGCAGGTCGCCATTTTGTCTTCATGCAGCGTCGGTACAAAAAAGCAATACATGATGCATCGGTTTATGTGTATGTACAATAATTGCTCAGTTGCTGACTTGCTCACTCACTTGTTCACTGTTCACGCACAGATCCCTAAGCACCACAGATTTTGACACGTTACATTTAAATTGTAATCAAACATTTATAACTAAAAAAAAACAAAGAACATATTTATATAACAAAAAAACAAACTTTTTAGTTCCTTTCATAGGAATTCTTATACTAGCAAAATTGCGCAAAAAGTGAGTAGAGAACTCACAAAAATGAACTAGTGAACAAAATAGAACAAGTGAGCAAAAAATAACAGTTTTGGAAGGAACATGTTCAGTTGCTCACTTAAGTGAACAATTTTTTTTGTTTACTCACTCATGAGCAACACAACACTAAAATATATATATAGCTTTTACGGATACTTTTTATTTTCATGTGCAAAACAAATGTGTTTTTTTCCCGCGTGTGATTTGCATGTTGTGTAGGTCTTAGAGGGTTAAAGTGATTTTGTGTACGTCTTAGAGGGTTAATGTAATTTGTACGAAAAAACGGTTATTAGAGGAGAGCGGCACTATTGCACAGATGCATATATAAAGCAGAACAGCAAAGAATTCTTGGCAGTATGTCCTCAACCTTTGCATTGAGCTTACTGTGTCTTACGCATGACACGCATTCAATCATGAATGCCATCCAAATGCACCATTTGCTGTTGCCTTTTGTGCGCAATATTAGCGAGGAGCGACTTCTGCGTGCAGTGAGTCAAGTCATGCGCGAGGCGCATTCGCATGAACTGGATGGTGGTGTGATCAACTTGATCTCGAACCTCCAGCATTATGCGATTATCCTTTCGTATTGATATACGATGAGCTGCACGTGAAGTGGGATGGGCGCGGAACCATCAAGTGGAAGGTGCTAGCAATAGCAGCTTTTAACTTGGATGGTTCCAACTTCAAGTTTTTGCATCTGAAACTGGCCCTGGGATCGTAGGATGTCATGGGCAGTAATGCAATAAACAAAATTGTCTCCATGGTGCTGGACAGCATTCAGGAACATGGATGTGGCCCGCGATTGATGGCCATCATCTGCGACGGATGCCACGCCAATATGGTGGCAAAGGTGGACGGCGCTCATGAGTACCCTCTGCTATGGGATGTCGTTCACTTGCGCAAACTTTTGGCGAGGGAATACACCGTGATGGACACGGTGCTGGAGCAACTGTACGGGCTGAAGTTCACATCCGTCTGTTCATGATGAGCAGGAGGATGTACGGGACTGGCTAGCTAGGGAGGTGCAACAGGTCCAATTGTTGGTTGGGTTGGGCGTGTCTGCTCATACCCGGTGACACCTTTCACCACGTTGTCCTGCCTCAACAGCACCAACCTGGAGCTGTGTGGCATAGTAACTGTACGCGTCCTGAACGAGGTGCTGTGGATGAAATACGACAACAATACGACATAAATCCCCATAGATTTATGGCTATTGTGTTGGGAGTTTCGGAAATAGCTACTCGCAAGCCCAATCCGATCTTACATGGATATTAGTGTTGGGTAAACATAGTTCAATTTACTGAATAAGTTCGTTCGTTCATTTTTATGCAGAGAACTAAGTCGTTCTTTTAGTTCGTTCCTTTTGTTCATCTTAATCATCGTTCGTTTTTTTGTTCATCGTTCGTTCTTTTTTGTTCATCGTTCTTTTTTGTTCGTTCTTTTTTGTTCATTGGTCTTTTGTGTTCATCGGTCTTTTTGTTCTTAGTTCAATTTTAAAGTCTTATATCTAGTTTTAAGCTTTTAAGCAAAATTGGAAAGATAGTGTTCCATCGCTCTCGCTCTCGTTTTCAGTTGAACAGCACTCTTTGATCAAACAAAATTTGAAAACCTCTTGACCGATTACATGAACTTTTTCTTTTTCTGGCGGTATTATAGGTCCCCACATACGTCGCCCCAACAAAGGACGAACATCTGTGCAATCCACAATTTTGAAGATACGAGAACGATAAACCCGAAAACGCAGCATCACACATTTAAACCACCTTGTTATATTCCTAATCAATATTTTTTAAGCCTTTAATGGGGAGAAACTTTCTTTGTGTTTTATACAAAAATTTAATTACACTTTTATCGTTTTTGCATTGTTTTTATACCCGATACTCAAAATGAGTATTGGGGTATATTAGATTTGTGGTAAAAGTGGATGTGTGTAACGTCCAGAAGAAAGCGTTTCCGACCCCATAAAGTATATATATTCTTGATCAGCATCAATAGCCGAGTCGATTGAGCCATGTCTGTCTGTCCGTCCGTCCGTCCGTCCGTCCGTCCGTCCGTCCGTCTGTCCGTCTGTCCGTCCCTATTAGCGCCTAGTGCTCAAAGACTATAAGAGCTAGAGCATCGACATTTTGTATCCAGACTTCTGTGATATGTCACTGTTACAAGTGTATTTCAAAACTTCGCCCCGCCCACTTCCGCCCCCACAAAGGACGAAAATCTGTGGCATCCACAATTTTAAAGATACGAGAAACCAAAAACGCAGAATCGTAGAGAATGAGTTTATCTTCTAGACTGCAGAATCTGAATTGGATCGTAGCATTATTATAGCCAGAATGCAGAAAACAATTTCATTTTTTCTCGCCCTGTCTCTCTCTAACACACACGTAGCATAGCCGGCTTTGCATAGCGCAAAACATTAGCGCCTAGATCTCAGAGACTATAAGAGCTAGAGCAACCAAATTTGGTATCCACACTCCTGAAATATCGGACCTTGACGAGTTTGTTTCAAAATTTCGCCACACCCCTTCCGGCCCCGCAAAGGACGAAAATCTGGAGCATCCACAGATCTCAGAGACTATTAGACCTGACTGTAGAGCTCTCACTGCTACAAAACTATTTTTAATTTTCACTGCAGAACTCACTGTTGATAGCTCACTGCTACAAGTGTGTTTCAAAATTTCGCCCCACCCCTTCCGCAGCCATAAACAACGAAAATCTGTGGCAACCACAATTTTGAAGATAGGAGATAGGAGAAAATTAAAACGCACAATCATAGAGAATGGCCATATCTACCAGATTGCCGAACCTTGCCGAATCCGAGTAAGATCGGATTATTATTATAGCCAAAAGTAACAAATCAATTTGCAGTGGCTACGCAGCGCCCGTCGACACGTTCTGACTGATTTTCTGTCTCTCTCGCACGCACTCTTTGTCGTTTAATGTAGCCATACTGACTATGTATCGGGTATAAATGTAGAGTTGCGGTCGGAGCAGCAACTCACAACGTTCCCCTCGTTTTTCCCGATAGATGGTTGCTTTCGTTAAATATACAATAGAGGAGTAGGAGGAGGAGAAACAGGAGTGGAACATTAGCAGAACTCTTAGAGGTATTTCATTGAATCGAAAGATGGAATCCTAAAGCGAGTCTGGGGTACTATATGGTAGATCGTAATTCTAAAGGAGGAAGCATTTGATATGTTGTAAAAATGTTTAAATATATATTTATATCTATATATATATATATGTATGTATATTACTATATCATGCATTTTATCTTCTATTTATTTATTATATATTAAAAAAAATTATAAAAAAAAAATTTTATATATTAAAAAAATTTATATATATAAAAAAAATATATTATTTGTATATTAAAAAAAAAAATTGATTTAAATAATTAATAACAATATGGAGTGCAGTGTGGAGTGTTTGCAAGCAATTGTTACTTAAGATTTACTAGTACATGGTATAGGGTATATGCGACAAATGGGAAATTTATGCAACGCGACGGCGACGGCGACACATGAATCAATCCGCCGTCACAAAACAGACAATAAATCTGGATACAACATCGATACGTGTCTCAAATTCTGTGGTCATGGACCACCTGCCAGTGGAACATCAACTCTATGGCTGGGCCAAATAAGAAGTCGAAAAATTCATCTTTGGGGAATGGAAAATGGAATTAAACAAGAATGCTTCGATCGACATAGTTCAACTTTTGGTGATGATGCACCATGCGATAGACTGGTTAAACGGGAAAAATGGGTACTGTGCGGAATTGGCTATTGCAATATCTTCATAAGATAGAGGCGTCTTTGGGCATTAGAGGGACCAAGATACAGTCAACATTCCACGAACAGTCAGGCCGTCAAGCCCCTTTCAGAGGAGGGGAAAAAGCGCTTGTAGATTGGTTCGTGGAGAAGTGGAGAATATTTTGAAAAGTAATGAAATCATTTTCAAGGCGGGCACATATATCAGGCATATGAACGATCGTTCATAAATACATCTACCTATCATATAGCTGTCATGTGTGAAAATAGATTTATGGGTCGTCCAACTGCAAGGGTATCCCAGCTTTGGTGACCGGAGGTTAACTTCCTTACTGGTTGTCTTAGGCTTCGTTGGAAGAATAATGTAATTTAATCAAACATTTAGTATGATTTATAAAACAAACAATAAAAGAAAATTGAAAATTGAAGCCCGCCTTTACTTGCGCTCGCGGGTGCTCTTTGGTTTCTTCTCTGGTTTGGTCTTGGGTTTGTTCTCTGGTTTTTTCTCTGGCTTGGTTTTTGAACCGGACTTGGAGTCAGGCTTGGACTTGCTCTTGACAGTCTTCGCCGTGGATGAGGATCC
The DNA here is from genome assembly GCA_008121275.1 of Drosophila lowei. Taxonomy (NCBI): domain Eukaryota; kingdom Metazoa; phylum Arthropoda; class Insecta; order Diptera; family Drosophilidae; genus Drosophila; species Drosophila lowei. Next base: position 26,222,814 of record CM017779.1, read on the forward strand.
GGCCTCCTCCGGGCTTTTCAACTTGAGAGGCTGCTGGTGGATTGAGGGGAAGCATTTGAATAGATACGATTTTGAACCATTGATTGAATATACTCACTGGGTTTGGCTTGGTCTCTGGCTTGGTCTTGGGTTTAGTCTTTTAACCGGACTTGCTTCTGACAGTCTTCGCCGTGGATGAGGATCCGGCTGAAATATCTAGCGCCATTTCTGGTTTCTTCGGTTCGATAATCTGAATAGCAACCGTGGCAGCTGCCTCCTCCGGGTTCTTCGTCTTGATAGGCTGCTGGTGGATGCATTTGAACAGATACGATTTTGAACCATTGATTGATTATACTCACTTGTTTTGTTTTGGTATCTGGTTTTTTTGCCTTTTCCTTGGCCCGGACTTTGTTGGCTTCTTTCTTGGCCTTGTCCTTGGTCTCCTTCTCCTTGGACTTGTCTTCCGCCAGCTTGGCCCTCAGTTGCTCCACGGAATTTTGGTTATTCTTGACTTTTTCGGTCAGCGTAAAGGAGCGCTTCACTTTCTTAACTTGGCCGTTGGTGAGGCACAGGCTGAGCGACTGACTCACTTGCAGGCCGAGGCGCCCCTCGTCAGTCAATTCCCGACCATTGCTTTTTAAATATTTCACAATGGCGTCAACCGACGATCCGGTGCCATTCATCACCTCGATGGCCAGCAGGATCTCCGGGATCAAACTGGTCTGCGAGCGCGTTACTGGCGTCCCCGATCCGGAATCGATTTTGGTTCGCAACATTTTCCCCGTGCACTTGTTAATTATCAAATTTTTTGTAAAAATTTAAATTTTTTTAGGCAATTACAGATGTGAACGAAACCAAACAAAAACGTAAACTGAACTCCAGCCGGTACACAGAAATAATGCCCAGAAAATGTTCAATAGAAGATAATGTAAACGGTAACAGATCAAAGATTTTCTTCTTTCTAAAAAGAATTTTTTCGTACGATACACCACACCACAAATTGTCATTCGCCCAAAAACAATGCTCCGAGCACTCCGAGCACTCCGAGCACACAATGTGTATCCATTGGATAGGCGCCAATCCATGAACAAATCGGTCCTTTTCAGGACCACCAAAAATTCATAGAGATGAATATATTTTCATTTACTTAAAATTTTTTCCCGATTTAGCCGATAAATACGCTCTGAAATTAGTCGGTTCTAATTATTATTATTATTATTATTATTATTATTATTATTATTATTATTATTTTATATATGTATATATTGCGGGTGAACTTCATTGAGTTCTCAGTAGCTATAGCCCATACTTTGTTAATACCAAGTTTTAACTACTTATTAGCTTTATATAATAATAATAAAATTAATATTAATTATTAATTGTATGTAATTAATAAAGACCTCTTCTGTAAAATGACAGAAAAATTAGAGAAAAGGGCTGTGACGGCAATGTATGGACATGTAGGGACATGTTGCTTATGGTATTGTGCCCTCGATTCCTTGTTGCGATAGAACGAATTCGTAGCCAAGATATTTTGAAAATTAAACCTTTTTTGATAGGTCTGGCAGCTTTGTAAACTTGAATTATCGTGTCATAGCAATGGTTTTGTTTTGTAAATTTGACCTTTTTTAGAATGTCTGGCAACTTTGTAAATTTAAACTTGAGATTAGGGTTTGTAGCAAGGATCTTTTTGAAAATTAAACCTTTTTTGATAGGTCTGGCAGCCTTTGTAAATTTGAATTTGAAAATTGGGCTCGTAGCAAGGATCTTTTTGAAAATTAAACCTTTTTTAAAACGTGTGGCAGCTTTGTAAATTTCAATTTGATATTTTTCGCCGAGCGAAAATATAATTTTAAATTTAACTTTTAATCATGCCATATACTATTTGATAAGTTATAGCAAAATTTTCTCTTCAACTTGTTGCCACAAAAACTCAACAAGTTGTTCATATACGAGTATTTACCTGCCATTTCGCAGGTCCTTTAATTTTTCTTGACCCCAGGCACAGTCTCACTCAACCCTCCTACCTTCATCCATCTAATTTGGTGAGTCCGTTCAGGCTTTGATTTAATTTACTCGGACATTGTTTTGGTATCTGTTTTGTATGGCGCTGGGCTGCTGTTTTGTCTTTCCATCCCCATCTGTCCCAGAAATAGTAGAGCAGGAGATTCTGGCTGCTCCGTTTGTGGCGTGCGCATATGAGATAAAATATGTGGTCAATTTTACTTAATAGCGACTTAGTAGTAGTGTTGCCAAGATTTATGTGACGTTCATATTGCCTCAGACAGAGAGCTAGTATTTCCCCTCTGCGTACTGTCTCTTCAAGGGTTAATTGGGGGAGTTCTACTTCGTTTTTGTCTTTCACTTTGTGTATTGCTTTTATTATTATTGAATTTTAATGCATATCGAATGCACACATAAAGATTCAATGTCACAGAGACATAACTTCTCTCTCGGGGGGGTTATGCCAACCCTTTGTAATGTTTATGCCACATTCGGTTTGCACTCTTCGCTTTCACCATAAAAAGGCGTAATATTTGTATTACCTAAAGAAAGGGGCGACTGCCCCCATTGAATGCTCCTTGGGCTTATCAAACAAACATTTTCAGAATGCGTATGCCCAGCGGAGCAATCTTTTTATTGATACGCTTACGGTTCGGTAGCAAAGGGTGTGTGCCCACTGCTCCGTCTCATTCTCCTGCTCCTTCTCCTTCTCCTGTTGTGTCTGCACTTTTGACTTGCCATGACGCCTTGTCAAAACACCTTTCGTGAAAGGATGTGTGACTGTCAGTGACAGTCCTTCGGGGTGGAGGAAGGGTTCATCAAATAGGGTGTATACATATATGTACGAGTGGGTGGGTTCAAGCACTCGTTTCTGCTTATTTTTTTTATCATCGAATGCCATTTTGCAACGTGTCATATTTACTCTGCGGATTTGTCCCATTATTCACTTGACAACACCATGGTGGGGTACTCGGGAGTCGCTTCCCAAAACTCGGTTCAAGTGCCTTTTGCGGCTTAGTTTAAAGTTGATTCCTTTGCCACGCGTTTTCCATTTTCCTTTTTCCATTTCCCCTCTTTGTGTGTTTCTCTCTTTTTTGCATTGTTGTTATTTTTTGCAAATTTCGCTTTATCTATTTTTCTATATCATTGAACTGTTTTTTATGGGATTTTCTTCTTCAGTCGGTTTTGGTTTTGGCTCTACTTCTGTCCTTTAGGGAGAGGATTTCGATTTCTGGTTGATTTGCAGGCGTTGACTTCTTATCGAGTGGAACGTACGTCTGTGCATATGTGCTGGCAGAGAGGGGGAGAGCAATGATGATATGTGGGTTATTATTGTCAATTTTTATGGGATTTTCATGTGTGACTTCACTCGGGTTGGTCCATGGGGGAGGGCGAAAATGTTGCAGTGAATGTGTTAGATAAGAGCAGCGTGAAATGATGGAGGGGGTGTTTGAGGGGTGGAGGGACTGCGAAAATTAATAAGAGATGGTTGGGGTCGTTTGGAATTAAGGCGATGAATATTTTGATAATTTGCTTAAAAAGTTCATCATTTTGTGTGAATTCTTTCACCAAAAAGGATGAGAATTTGCTAATCTAGTACTTGGGGCCTTGGTTGTTCCTCTTGAACATGGTATTTCGAAACGAAACAATTCTTCCAAGTGCATAGACACATCTTGGCTAAGGATCCCAAAAAGATACTTCCTCTAAAATAAATATATATGGATTTACAGGTATCGCAGCAAGCACATCCTCTGTCCATGTACCCACCATCTCACAATTTCCAACTATTCCGCACTTGTCCTCCAAATCCACACCTCGGAAGGGCCTCTCCATCTCCAGCCACTCAAAAGCGACTGCCAAACAATGGCTCTCCCTCCAGCCAACAAATAAACTCTCCAACAGAACGTGATCAAACATAATCAAAGAATAAGGTGCACTCCTTGGACCCATCCTGCCATCCGCAGAGGAAGAGGAGGGAGAAAACTATCAAGCATGGCCCACTCGCTGGGAAAACCTTATATATACGAGTAATTTTCTTATGAAATAAACTGCAAATAAAGTGAATTTTATGCAAAATATGTTTAATAAACAAAATCAAGTTTGGCCCAAGGACAAAACGAGGCGAAAAGACAACAAAACAGCCGAAAAGCAGGGCAGGGAGAGCATAGCAGGAAAAGGACATCATCAACGACAGTGTGAAGATTTTTAATTGCCTTACGAAAATGTGTGTGTGTGTGTGTGTGGGTGTGTGTGGGGGGGAGGGTGGTCGTGTGGCTATGGTGTCTATGAGATGGGACTTGAGATGCCCAAGCAAAGATAATAAGATTGTAAACTATAAAACGATGGAAGCAGATGGCAGGAGGAACACAGGGTTGAAGAAGAATTATCCTTCCCCCATGTGTGTCTGTGTCTCTGGTTAGTGGCCATAAGGATACGGCTGGGATGTCCTTTCTGCTTGGTTTTGCCTTTTTAATGTCATTTCAGCTACTTTACAACGAGAAATTCCAGGGGATTGGGTTGGGCTGCTTACAGAGGAAGATTTTGTGTCTCAGACAATTTCAGAAAATGCCAACTCATTAGAATTTCGCCTGACTCCTGGCTCTCTGGCACTTTTCCGGAGTCAACTTTCTTTCGAAAGCAAAGTTGTCGCCACTACAATCTGGCCACATAATTAATGATATACATACAGCCATATATCTTGGGTATTTCTATGGACGGGAGGCACACCTCTCCCACCTTTACCTCTCATTGAACTCCAGTTTTGGTTTTTATTCTGCTGACGCTAACTCGAAAATAATTTGAAATTTTCAATTAAAGTTTTCAATGGCTTTTGAAAATGTTTTTCTGGTGTTATTTCGGTTGGGGGGGGGGGCACACACAATAATTGCATTGTAATTGACTTTTGATAGTGTTCTCATTCTCTGCTTCTTGTCTTGTCTGCCAGATATAAGGGGGGGCTATATGGGGATTTCAGGATGTTTCGGTGTGGGGTTTTGGTGGTGATTTTGCGGTTTAGGGGTTGCCCTTTGACTTTGAGTCTCTGTGGGGTAAAGTCAAGCAAATCCACAAAACTTATTTAATTTTAATTCATCTTGCGGCTACGGAATTTGGTTTCCTATCTTTATAAATGTTTCTATCTATTACTGATTTTTTTCTTTGTATTCTTTTGCTAATTCCTCTCATTACCGTCCCATTTTTACCTTTATAAAATATCATTCAATATTTCCTTTCACAACAAAATGGTTCCTTTTGAACATTGATTCCTCTCGGCTCTTTTTTCCGATTTTCCGATTTTCCCATTGAAGTATCTCGCCATTATTAATTAATTTTTATTTTTTGTCTTTCAGTATTGAGTTTTTCCTCGTTTTCCCTGCCCGGACCCACTCCACTGCTCTCTCATTATAAAAGAAAAACGCAATGCGGACAATTTTAATTTACACCCAAAACAGAGGAAAGCCCTCCCTTTTTTCCCTCCTCTCTGCTTTCCTTTTGCCTCACCCCCTCGCTGCTCACCGTCCTCTTTGCCCCGCGAAGCTAAAAATAATTTGCAGCAAACAAAACAGCGCAAAAGGAAAAACTTGATTATTTTATAAAAATATTTTGTTACGTTAAAGAAAATTTTCACCATTTTTTTTCTGGTCCTCTTGTCCTCCATCTGAATGCCGCCTGCTCCTCCCCTATTTTCCTCTGTTTCTTCATAGCTTCTTCCCTCCTCTTTTGCCTCCCAGCTCCTCCTCTTCTGTGGCGCTCTGTTTCGGCCCCACTCTCTGATTTCTTTTCTCTTTGTCGATATTAAACGAAAATAAAATACAAACAAACCAACACAAAAAATGCGACAAAAAATTGCAAGTTTTACGTTTCTTTGGTGGTGGTGTGTGTGTGTGTGTGTGTTCGGGATACCTGGGTGGGCGTGGCAGAATTGGGGAGCGATGCTATTGAATGCCGTGTGCTCCGGCAGCTCGACAATTTTTCCCATTGCACACTTTTAAGCGCAAAATCAGCTTAGGGGCTCATTATCCCCGGCGTTCGTTCATTCATTTAATTTTTAATTAATTTTCCCAACGCCCGCAAAAATCGACAAAAAATGAACACAACAGAAAAAAAAAGAACAACAAATTAATATAAGAAGGAATATGCATATATAAAAACGGAGGCGTGGCACTGGGGTGGATCCGAAGGTGGGGAACGTAATGTATTTTGTTCCTGCCATCAACACTCGCTAGCTTTTGGCTATTTGTGGGCTTCTTTTTGCCCCTTTTCCTTCGGAAAAAAGGCAGGAGCAAAGGAAGTTTTCCCCAACAACAAAAAAAGTGGCACAAAGGGTTGAGTGGGTTCGTGGTTGGCGGTGGTATAGGGTTCTGGGGGGCTCCTTTGGCGGCACGCTGCCTTGGCCCTTTACTATTTAATTATTTTCGCTGCTCTTCTGAGCCCCGGCCTTTTGCTTACAACTTGTAAAATACTTACATATACATATAAAAATAATACAAACAAATTGTGTGGGGAGGGGGGGCAAAGCAAAGCGCAAGTTCGAAGAAGATTGGGTGCTCTTAGAAAAATTAGATCTTATTGAAATGTCTATCGATTTTCGATAGAGAAATAGACCTTTTGGAGAGATACTGTCTTCAGGCACAGAAGGACCTGCTGGAGGACCCGCTTCACGAAGCGCGGCATGTGCTCTTAGGAAGTGTATCTCAGTCAGTCTTCCAGCCAATGGAAGAGCAGCCGTCCACGTAGAGCAGCTTGAAGGCTTGTCCCTAATCCATGGTCCAGGGGCCATTCCTTCAGGAATGAATGTGGATCTGTTGGCATGTTCTAAGACCCCAGATCCGGACGATAGAGAAGCCGAAACCCAGCCTGTTTTCTGCACCAAGTGGGAGACAATTTCTGTGTACTGACGCTGGAGGCGATCTCCGACGATGTCTCAACTCTGTAGGAGGTGTCGGTGCCCTGTCCCGAAAGAACCTACTTGAACCTCGATCACCCAATGGCCGCAAGGGTAAGTGGAAGTCGAGACAAGTCTCCCTCCAAGACACTTCACACCGCAAGCCCCCAAGACGACTTATAGACGGCAGTGGTGATGGCGGATCCAAGCCTATCGAAGACAATGTTTCTCAAATCCTGTCCTGAGAAGATCCGTCGATTCATTGATAGGTTTAGTCAAGAGATAAGTTAATTGCAAAGATTGTGCCTTTTTCTCCACAATTCAAGCCACCTGGATGGCCGTACGTATCCTTCCCCCAAAGAAAGAGTACACGCAAAGCAAAAAACGAGCTAACAGGAAGCGTTAATTGATTTTGTTTTATTCTTTTGCGTGGCCTAAGCTGGTGGCCCCGCCACACGATGCGGCATGTGGGAGGGAGTGGCAAGGAAAGCAGCAAGGAAAATGGATGTTTTTGGGAGCAATGGAGAACAAGACGCAACAGAAGCAACAGAAGCAACAGAAGCCACCCTTTGCCGAAGTTTTTCCTTAAGCAACAGACGGGAGGAGAGGCGAAGGGGAGGGAGAGGGCTGTGCTCCTTTTATGCTTAATTAAATATTCATCAAACACACAATGGAAAACTTTTAAATACTCATCAAGTTTGCGGCAACCTCCTGCTCGTCGTCGTCGTCTTGGGATCTGCTCGAAGATGGAGGGTTCGAAGATGATGAAGCCAAGTATGAGCTCATATGTTTGTCTGGGACTGGGTCCGAGACCAGGACCCCAACTCCTGTCTGCTCTAATCAATAACAACAAATCGGCGTTTACTTTGTATTTTAAATCTGCATAGTCCTGCCCTTGTACCCCCTTCTTTGCAGTATTCCCCTTTGGGACATTAAAAACTCATTTCCCCACTATGAAAACCGAAAGAACAAAACAGAACAGAACTGAATCTCAATCTAAACCCTTTTCCCCCCGCTGCCATTTCTGGGATTTTCTTGTTTTGTTTGTTGTTTTGTTATTTCAACATATGCCAAAGTTTTTGTTGTACCACCACCCGTTCCACCTCTTCGTTTTGGATAGACAAATAGCCAGAACAGGCTTCTATATAGAGTATGTACATATACTGCCCAGTTAGATAAACTTTGAATAGTTTCCAAGTGTGTGAGAATGATTTTCTGGGCAGGAGACTCGTTGCGAATGACTTCCAGGGGCAGGAGATTGTATGCCAATGATTTCCAAGGGAAGGAGCTGGCGTGGGGTGGATTTTATGGTGGTTGGGGTCCAAGTGTGCGTGAATCCATTAGAAATCACATAAAACTATGGGAATCTGTTTGCTTTGGCTTTTCGGTTGCTCCCTGCGATTGTTTGCGGAACTGCGAGAGGTTTGGTTGGAGAAGAGGGTTCCCAAATTGGCTAAGGCGTCGGAGGGTATTACAGTACTCAAATGAAAGTCGAAATGGGCAAGAAAACCTAAAGATGAAGTGCTGGATTGGGGGTTAGGAGATGGGCTATGGTGATGGTGGGTTCAGGTCCAGAAAGAACAGTTGAGCAACGGCCACTGCCACTTGAGGATCTGCTTCTAGAAAAGCGGCATTTGTAAGGCTACCAGTCTTCCTGCCCATGGTCCACGTGGAGTAGTGTGACGCCAGGGCCCATTTCTTCAGGAATGGCTGTGAAAGTGGCAGTGGAAGCAACGACAAGCAGGCAAGTGGGGGACACACTCCAAGGAACTCCAAAACACAAGTCCAATGACGACTTTGAGACGGCCTAAGTGGGCTTGGATCCAAGCAAAGAAGGTCCATCTTAAAAGGACCTACCAGGTGAAGAAATGTTACATATTTTCCATTTTGAATCATATTTAAATAGAAACAATATTATAGAGACATGATTGGATATTAAAAGAGGATGAAAGTACTACAAGATCCACGAGAAATAGATATTAAACAGTCGTATTCAATTAATATTTTAAAATCATTTAAGAAGTACATTTAAAAGGCATCTCTCTTCTTAGGAATAAATCGGAATTCTTTCCAAGGTCTTTAATTTCTACACACATGCCAAAAATCCATACCCATAATTGATTTATGCCGCAAAAATACCCAAACGTAGACCCAACTCTCAAGCAAATCAGACGCTGGCTTCGTTCGCTTTAATTGATTTCTGTGTCTCTGTGACAGCTCGAGCCAATCGACAGCTTTCGGTAATTGCAGCCCTAAACCCCAAACCCTAAGCCCAGAACCCTTTCTGCTCTGCTCTGGGAGCTGCCTGGCCGAAAAGAGTCTGCGCCAAATGCAATTAACCAGCCGTAACGCCCACACACATTAAACCAGAAACAGAGACCCGGAGAGAGCCCTACTCTGAGGCATTCGTTCGGCTTTTGATGTCACTTTTGGCAAATGAATTTATACGGATGTGATGGGATGTCATGGGCTGTGATGGGAGTGTACGTGTACGTATAGAAGGGAAGGGGACATCAAACGTTCGTTATGCTCATATGTGGAATATTTGAAATATCATAAGCTCTTTCTCTGCATCTCTTGGGCCTGGCAGCAATTACACAAATGTAATTTGCAGCTAAATGGAATGTTTTTAATGAATTTATATTCACTGAGAGTGCCAACAGGAGGGTGCAAGCTCTGATTCGACTGAAACCAACCTAAGTTCTATTCCTAGTCCCATAAATCATCTTCGATCTTCGATGAAGTCTAGACCGAAATAGAGTGCCTTATTTTTAATCATTCTTGGGGTAGGTCATTGAACTAACTTCAGTTTTTGAGCATTCCCCCAGTCTTCAGATCATTGCACTCCCAAAATATTTCCCTTCTGCACCCAAAAATTATGATTTCAGTTTTTTGGGGGAACTCTTTTTGTTCGATCTGGACGATTGTTTCAGGCTGGAGGCTGGATGGAGGCTGGTTTACACTGCTTATGAAAATTATGATAATATTATGAGGAATTCACTTCCAGAGGCCTGCCCAAGTTCATTGGGGATTTGCATTTCTATGGGCTCCAATGACTGGGTTACGTATTCGAGGCGAAATTCTATGAAGGAAGCATTAGCTAAGCGATATTCACCTCGAACTTGAGCTTCCTACATCGGATGTGTGGAGACAAAGCGCCCTCGAGGTCTTTTGCTGTTTTGTTCTTTGCTGTTTCGATCATGAACAGTCGCGTGCTTGAACAGAGAGCAAAGGTGGAAGTTTGGGAATTTATTCAAGAGTGATTTTAACGATACTACAATAACTATCTGAAGGGTAGACAGTCTTTAAAATTTCTGAATTAGTCAAACGACATTTTTAATGCTTCAAAAAAAAAATTGAAATATCATAAATAAATAATAAATAAAAAATATTAATATAATATAAAGTGAATTCTCTCAATCTCTAATTACGAAAAATGATTACAAAATTCTGAAATTAAATTCCCTGCTGGTTAGTGTAGTTGAGCACAAAGAGTGAGTGATCTGGATCTCTCTCTCCCCTTTGAAATCTTACTCTTCCTCTCCGGAACCAATGGAATCGCAAAGCTTTAAAAATAAATAAATGAATCTGAAAAAACTTCGACGTCATAAGAGCTATGACGGAGTGAGAGCGCGGAACAAATGAGAGCCCGTGAGATATGTTTGGACGTCACCAGAACGTATATAAAGATATGGATTCGATGCACTCACCCATCAGTCGCCGACATGAATCAGGCCTCGCTCTATCAGAACGCCAACCAAGTGCAGCGCCACGATGCGAAGCTGATCCTGGAGGAGTTCGCCTCGACGCTGCAGTGGAGATCGGACGGAGAGGATGCCCTCCTGGACGTGGGCTCTGGCTCGGGCAATGTTCTGATGGACTTTGTGAAGCCACTGATGCCGCAAGGGGCCCAACTGGTGGGCACTGACATCTCCAGCCAAATGGTGGGCTTCGCCAGCAAGCACTACCAGCGGGAGGAGCGCACACAGTTCCGAGTGCTGGACATTGGCTGCGAGCGACTGCCGCAGGAGCTGAGCGGTGGCTTCGATCATGTCACGTCGTTCTACTGCCTCCACTGGGTGCAGAACCTGCGCGGTGCCTTGGGCAACATCTACGATCTATTGAGGCCCGAAGGTGGTGATTGCCTGCTGGTTTTCCTCGCCTCCAATCCCGTCTATGAGGTGTACAAGATCCTTCGATTGAATGAGAAGTGGTCGGCATACATGCAGGATGTGGAACAGTTCATCTCCCCGCTGCACTACAGCTCCAATCCGGGCGAGGAGTTCAGTCAGCTGCTCAACGAAGTGGGTTTCCTACAGCACAATGTCGAGATTCGCAGCGAGGTCTTTGTCTACGAGGGTGTCAGGACTCTGAAAGGTGAGTGCCAAAGCGTGTAGCTTCTTAGGGAGGTTTCCACTGAATGTATCTTTTTATCCATTTGCAGATAATGTCAAGGCAATTTGTCCTTTCCTGGAACGTATGCCAGCGGCCCTGCATGAAGATTTCCTGGATGACTTTATACAGATTGTCATCTCCATGAATCTGCAGCAGGGCGATCAGGACAAAGATCAGGATCAGAAGTTTATATCCCCTTACAAGCTTGTGGTGGCCTATGCTCGCAAGTCACCAGAGTTTGTGAACAATGTTCTGGTCGAGTCCCCTCATCAGAAGCTCCTCAAGGGCCTGAATTAGAGGTCCCTGGATTGTTAGTGAAATTTATCTTGTATCTTAGTTTGATTGTAGTGCTTAAAACCATTTAAACAGAGTCTATTTATGCCAAATAATAACCAAATAATAATGTACTTGTTAAGATTTTAGTGTCGCAAAGTTCCTATGTATTTATGGGAAATTCCCATTGAATTCTATTAAAAATATTCGCTAGAATTTATATTATATTGAAAATGTATTGCTTATAAATATTAAATATTATTTGAATTAACTGAGATGCTTTATTTATATTATATTTTTTTAAGAATTTATATTTTTTTTATGTATTTTATAGGAAAGTTGTACAATAATATTTTAAAGTAAAATAAATTACCTACAAATTTTTATAGTCTAAGTGCTTGTATAAAAGTTTAATATACATTTCTAAATTTTCTATTATTTTGTAGATCGTAAGTATCTCCTTTTTGAATGAGTTTTACGTATTTTAAACATAGGAAAACTAGAAAAAAGCTTTAGATACAGTCGGTATGACATTTTCGTTTTAATTATTGGAATTTCAAGCTTCAACAAATAGCCGCATTACTCAACACTTTTGCTTCTTATGTAAAGCGCTATCTTTGCGTGATCTGGTCACATTGCTATACAATTATCGTCACACAAATCGAATATATATATAATCATGAGATTTCCCTGTGATATATCATTTATACAGAGCGATTGAAGCCGGCATTTGTTGTTGGACTGAATAATTGCTGCTTTTGACAGAACCAATTATTGGAAAAACAAGTTAACTCTCTCTCTCTCTCTATCCCTCTCTTTCTATCTGTCGAGAACTGTAACGGCTTACTCTCTCCATTTCCCTCTCTCCAATTTTGTGCTTTTGTCAGCCAAAGCTTAGCGTCGCGTCAGAAACCGCGTGCGTTTTAACCGCTTGCGTTTGCCTCGCGATTTCATGAACACAACTTTTCCTCAGACGCCGGACCGCCCATGGTGCGGGGATGAGGGTTGAAAGGGTTGAAAATGTTGCCATTTTAGTCTAAGAACAATTTTAATTGTAATTCTGTTTGTACCTCTTAAAAAAGACTGCAAGGGTATGCTGAAATCATTAAGAAACAGAAATACCAGACCCAAAAGCTTTATTTTTGATGTAATTTGAGGGTATTTGAAACACCAGAGATTAGAAGAGCTTTATACTCGTACTTCTTTGAGGCTTACACCGATCTTCATAGCAGATCTCATGGCTGTGATCTTCATAGTAGATCTTATGGCTGTGATCTTAATAGCAGATCTCATGGCTGTCGCTAGTATACTCCCTTCTGTTTAAAATTCTTTCAATATTATGCCTTTCGACACTCTCCAAAGATATACATACCCTCAAAAGCGGGTATCCCTTAGTCGCAATACCCGCCATAATATTATTCCACATATTTTTTTGTGGACTCCTGATTCTGTGTGTTACGTATGTCGATGTCGGTTAGACGTGGCCCAGGAATTTTGAAATGAGTTATTAACGCGCTGTCGACAGAATGTGGATCCAGCAAATGCGCAGCCATGTCATTCATCGGGGTCGCAGAAGAAGGTTGTTTCTGAATGGCATGGGCATATCTACGAGTAGTGCGAGGGGTAAGGCGTGAGCCCGTCTAGCTTCCAGGCAATCGTCAGTCTATCCTTGGGATTCCCCCGCCTGCCTGGTGGTGGGTTAAAAAGTAGTAAATGTTTGTCTTAATCTTTGATTTTTGTTTTCCTACCCCCAGTATATCCCGCCTCTGCCTCTGCCTCTGCCTCTGCCTCTGCCGTCGCTTTGTTTCTGGCAAATGTAAACGACAGGAATTAATTTAGATAAATGATTTCTCAAGTGCGCTTCAGACGATTTGCCGCCTGTCAGTCAACCAGTGGCTTGGAGATGGAAGGACCTTCTCCTTTTGCCCTGGGTCCGCGTTGGGGCGTGGCATGCGATTTGTACGGATATACCCCATCAGAAGTAACCGAAAAACCCGTCTCAAAATTGTTTTCGCAAACAAATTTTCGTATTGAAATTTGATTTATTTGTTAATTTGTTTGTAATGAATTTTCCGTTTGCTCGACTGCCTCTGCCCCCCAGCTGTGGGGGGTGGGGAGGTGGTCCTTTAATTGCCTGTGCCTGGCATTTGCTTTTCCTTCTCTGCATCATTTGTTTAGCTAATTTTCCTGGAACTTGAAAGATTCTACGGGGGAGATTGTTGTGCCTTGGATTGGAAAAGAAATTGTTAATTCGGAATTAGTTGGATTGGTATAGGGGGGAAAGTGAGGAATTTGTTGTAGCTCTTTCTGATGAATACTTTGAATATGAATGGTCTGAGCTTTGGTAGAAATCGAATAAAATTCTTATTAATTCTCTCAATCATTTACGTATTCAAGACTCCATAGATATTGTACGAATAAGTCTCGTGATCCACCCAACTCCCATCGCTTCTGCTCCACAATTTCCATCAAAGATCTGGGCAACATTGGTAATTTGCTGACCCGGCAGTTGTTGTCGCTGACCCGCCCCCCGACGCCTTTGGTCAAGCGATTCCGGAGGCGTAACCCCAAAAGCAAACACGGCATAACGGAACTAAATGACGGCGGATGTGTTGTACGCGACTGTACGTTCGTTTTGGGGGCGTGTGCATTTGGTCAGAGTTCAAACAAATGCGTCGCCAACCAAATGAAATGTTCGGGGATATTCAGGTGGGTTTTCCTACACCCCCACCCCCACCCCCACCCCGGGGCTCCCAGTCTGACCATTTTGTTTGAGTTTACTTAGCGCTTTTGTTGACTCTCCGGCGTTTTGATTGCGTTTTCCATATGCAAATGTGGAAATGTGAAGGGAAGCTCGAAAATGTAGGCTTGTCCCGGGGTCTCTATCTGCTGAAAGGGCCCGCACAATGCAATTACACTCCACGGCCCACAAAAAAGAGCGTAAAATGGGGCACATTATGGAAAAATTATAGAAGGAATATTGTAATTTGCTTTTTAACAGCCAGCGAGTGTCATGTGCGGCTTTTCTATTAAAAATTCAACATTAACGAGTCGGTTTTTTGTACACCAGGAAGGCAACCAGTTTCCGTGGCTCTGTCTCTTTTTTTTAAGTATTCTTTCACTCTATTTTTTTGTTTAACTATCTCTTCTTGTTCCTCTTTCTCTCTACCTCTCTTGACTTCCTTCTGCTTCTGTCCCTTGCTTGGTAAATAAGAATTTTAATAAATTATATTGTAATATGACAGAAATGGTGGTCTGACCTCTAGACAGGGGCGTAGAGTTAGAAAGGGCTCAAGGGGCAGACAAATATAATAATGTCCATGCTTTGGTCTGTATATTGATCGATTTTTCAGCACAAAGATTAGTCTCATAGAAACCTTGAACCCCCCCTTCAGAAACACCCATGTTTGTAGGCGGGGCCTGCCCCTTATGGGCACCGCAGTCCATTGCTTATGAATTTTTCAATAACAAAATGTTGCGGCAAAAAAATGTGGCACAAAAAAAAGGGGGTAACGTAACAACAACAAATCGTAGAAAAATTTCTCGAAAAATTTGCAGCTAATTATGGGCATCAGGGGAAGAAACCGGAAACCCTTTGGGACGAGGAGTTAGCCAGGGTTTAATCCTTTTTTTTTTTTTTTTTTGTTGTTTTTCTTTGCAGAATGTTGTGGAGTGTGGCCGTACTTCATTACGTTTCAGCTTTGGTTTATTTTAATTTCATTTTATGATTTAACTTTACACCTGCCCGGAAAACGAGACACACACCCAGAAGGATACGCAGAAGGACTGTCGACTGCACTTCAATTAAAAACCCGAGTCCTGGTCCAAGGACAGAGGCACTTAAGTGCCTTTTACTCCTTTCCCAGTGCCCGTCCTGTCCTGTCCTGCCGAAGGTGTGGGCATATTTCTTTGGCCCAAAATTATTTCAACATTTTCCGCTCCGAATAAAAAAGGGACAACAGTAATATGAAGATTTCTCTCGGAGGAAGAATTTTCGGGCATGCCGGGTCAAGGGTTTCCCCAAGCAATGGCTGGACGAAGGGGGGGCCAACACTTCGTGGGGGCAAATCTTCGTGTAATCGGATAAGGTAATTGGAGGCTTTGTCTAGACATTAAGTGTACATAGTAAATTTTGTTCTCCCCGAGTTTTGGTCCAAAAGATGACTGCCAAAGTCCTTGGGCAGGGGGGTACAGTGGAAAGAAGTTTTGAGCCAAGGGACAAAGCCTAGTAAGATCTAGCGGATCATATATTTACCTGGGATATGTCTCTTTATAGACCTCTCTTTAAGCGAGGCATTAGTTCAGTGTTCTGCATTCCCATTCCTATTTTCTGGACTATACGACCCACTGTGCCTCATCAAATCCCTCAGAACTGCTCACAACTCTCATTGGAAACCTTTTCGCTGTTCCTGCACAAAAGTTTTGTATGGCAGCACATGTTCGAACCTTAGTTGGAGGTCCTTTGGCTCTCCCAGCCCAACAACTCCTGGAATCACTTGAAGGAACAACTGCGACGGCTTTTAATAAATCGATTTAAATTTCTGATCATATTTTCATCTCCAGAGAAATTTAATAGTTTTGCGCAATAACATTTTATGTGGCAACTCAACATTTTACAGTCTCTCAGACGAACTCAACTCGCCGACTGGCAAGAGAGAAATCAGTGAGGGACGATGGCGTCGATATTCGGACTACGGGATACCTGGCAATCGGATATGTTAGACACGAAAGAAGATGGAAGATCCTGTGAAGACAAAGACGAATACAAGCTCAATACTTTTGGAATAGTGGATAGTTCTTATTCGGAGGGTCAATGCCATAAGGACTCTGCTCATACAACCTTTATCATAATATACCCCTGAACTCTCCGCGTACTGAGTAGTAGGAGAGACGAGAGAGAAACTAGCGTCAACTACCCAACTAAAATAGTAAGAGCGGCAACAAACTTGGGCAAACCCGGCACGTTGGCACGTTGGGGCAAGTCCAAACAAAGAAACTGTAAAGTTTACGGGTCACACGATGTGCCATGAGCTCTAGCAGGACTCTCTCTCTCTCTCTGCTGGTCCCAGGACTCCGTCGTCTGTGGTGCTTCCTGTGCAGGGCAATAAAATTACTTTAGCCCATAAGTATGCTACAATTTTACGTACGAGCTTTCGCCGGCTTTTGGTCGCAAGTGCTGCAAATAGTTTTGCTCCTGCCCCGGCTTCTGCTGCAGCTCCAGTCTCCTGCTCCTGCTCCCGACTCCTGCTCATGTTTCCTGTCTCCCACACCGAGACACACATCATAATTAATGCAAAGCTGGCAAATGTATGCAACACCTGCGGTTTGTTTAAAACGACCACAAGCATTTCCTCCCCCCCCTCCACTCTACGTCTCCTCCTGCAGCTCCTGTCACCCCTGGGGTTACTAACCAATTTTGGTTATTGAAATTGTTTCGTCCAAGTCGCTGACATTTTATGCTTATTTAATTGCAGGCCCACAAAAAAGGCTGCTCCACCAATCAAATTCCAATTTCACTTCAATCGAATTCAATACGCTTCGCTTTTCCAATTTCAATGTCCCGAGGCCTCGCATCGAATTGGTTTCTCAATACGCTTGCGGTCAACCGAGGACCAGGACCTGGACCTGGACCTGGACCTGGACCTGGACCCTTGGTTGTCCTGCAGCACCAACTGCCGCTGACATGATGACGACACAAGTTGTTTGCGGTTAGCAGTGTTTCTTGTTTTCTTTCTTGCCACATCATGCTGCCCCTCAGGGACGAGCTTAGCCCCCATTCTGTACACACTGTACTGCGGGTATAATTGCGATTGCCAATTGTTTTTTATATAGTCTGTTATGCACTAATTGTGGGTCCTTTGTCTCTGGCTGACATGCAAATGAGTTGCTTGTTCCGAGGCATTCAGTTGTTGACCTCTACATGTCAATTAAGTCAAGCCGCTCGGGGTCGCCATATGTAGGGGGCTGATCAAAGAAGAATACGAACCCTGATGAAGCTCTGGAACTTTTTCCTATACTAATTATATGTATGGCTATGCCTGTGATGACAGAAGCGCTGTGTGGTGTAAAGTTTGTTTTTGTTTTTTGGCCTATAATTTTGTGGAGTTTCTGCAGATAACCATAAGACATGTACTATCTATATTTGCCTTACTATTGAGTGTCTTATAAATTTTAGAATTTCTAAAAAGTCATCTGAATCATCATCTAATTCCACTCTTCCAAAAAGTACTGTTTCTGAAGTGTAATTAAAGAATATCCATTGCCTACTTTTGTGTGAACTCTTTGGGGGTTTCGGGAAGGGAGTTGTTCATATTTTGAGCACCCAGCCACTCCCCCTCTCAGCGGTAGGCCAAAGGAAACCCAACATCGATTTTGTTCTCAAGTTACAGGCGCTTTTGTTTACACAAAAATTATGTTTAATGAGCAACAACCCCGCCTGGGCCGGGCGCGGAACAGCATCTTGTTGGGGGTTGGAAAAACTGACAATTATAATTACAAGGTCTTAAGTTTTTCGTGAAAATTATTATTTTAATTATGGACCAAACAGACAGCCAGGGTGGAAATGGAAATGAACAAGAATTCGATACATTTATGACCATGTGACAGATCATAAATTCAACGATTTGAGCGATCTGTTTGTGCAACAATAAACCCAGAGAGAAAGATACATGCGGGGCATAAAACCCCATCTAATCAAGTGACATAATCAGTTTTTATGGGGGGTACCCGAGCAATCATAACTTTTCGCCCCATCACATCACATATTTGGGTTTTATTTTCGCACGTTGATAATTTTTATTTCCCGCTCTGACTGCTCGGCGACAGATACCAGCCAGAGGATGCTGCCATACTCCCGGGTACGTACGTATGTCCTGGGCAAATAAAATACATTTTTGCTGCGCTTTTATTTGCCATCAGTTTCAGTGCCACGAAGTCGTGTCCATCCCCCCTTTGTAATAATCATTTATTTAATGTGCCCAAACATTTATTATTTCCGCTGACCTATCCTGGGTCTCTGTCTCTGTCTCTGACTCCGACTCTGTCCTTCTCCTTTGGCAGGTCCTTGGAATGGTCAAAGTTAGATTGGACACTTGCGCAATTTTCGCCTAATGAATCTAATTGAGTTTAACAAGTGGCCCACAACATCAGGCTAATGCTAATGTTGTCGCACACAGTCGCTGTGACCTTCATGGTGTTGTGGCTCCTTAAAGTGGGGGCTTACTGAAGAAAAAAGGTTCTAGTAATTAAAGGGAGTGTGGGGGGCTACAACTGTTGAAGATAGGAATGCCCTGGAACGAGTCTTCAGGCATATTTCAGTTCCATCGAATTTTTCTTGGCCTCTTTAATACGTTTTTACACACTCTTCATAGATACAAAAGGTTATCCCAAAGAAAGCCAATGATATGATGGAAAATTAAAAGCTCTTCCTACCAAAAATCAAGGCCCAAAGGAGAGGCATGGGTGCTGGTGGAGGTGGATTCAGATCTAACAAATAAAGCCAATAGCAAAATGTTAAACGAAAATATTTCCAACTCATTGATTGCCATACTCCCAGGCAAAACTCCGAGCCATATTCTTGGCTGGGGCCTTTCTGTTTGCATATTTGTGTGTTCAAACAATATACAAAAAAAAAAAAAAAAGAGCGATTGCGGGTGTGTGGATAGATAGAGGGGGGTGGGGATGCCCTTCGGAGTTCCCGAGTCTATGAAATAATGAACGCATGAATGATTGCATACTTTTTGGCTGCTTGCCGCTTAACATTTTCATTGCCATTTATTTCTCGGTTTTCGTTTTCGTTTTCGTTTTCCTATATGAAAAAATACCAAAATCGGTTAATGTTTATTGAAAAAGCATAAAATTCGTTCTACCAGAATGGAAAATATGCTTTTGATACAATTATTGTGCCTATCTGCAGGCGCCGGCCCTGGAAAACGCACCCCAAACCTTGGGATGAACCCTCCAGCTCCAGCTCTAGCCACCCCATTCCTCGCCTCCCCTTCCATTTCGAACTTTTCTTTTACGTTTTTTTTTTTTTTTTTAAATTTGTTTTTCTTCTTTTTTCGTTTGAGTTCATTTTGCGAGTGTGTGTGTATGTTTCCGTTGCCTGTGGCATGTGCCTCCTGTCCTCCAGTTCCTCCTGGCCGGGCGCCACCCCAGGGCCTGCAGTTATATGGGTCGCTTGCCGCTGATAACAATTCTGGATAATATGCGGCTCTAGCAATCGCTTGGGCTCTGGGTCCTGGTCTTGGTCCTGCGCCTGGGCCTTGGGTTGAGGAAAGCGGAAAGCAATTTCATGGCCATGAGGTGGAACAATGTCGAGAAGAAATGGAAATCATCGCATGTTCTAGTTCGGTTATTAGCATACGTCGCATTGTTCATTGGAAAATGTGGGGTTTTTGTGGAGTATTTATGGCATATGATTGACTTTGGGAAAGTCATGGAATGTATAATTAGTAGATGAAATCATATTGGAAATTGAACGAAAACTTTAAGGACTGTTGACTAATTGCATTCCCCCCCCCACACCGAGTTTTGAGGATCTTTTTGAGGTCTTACCCCTTCATTTTAGGATTTAGAATCACTTATTTTTCGAGAAATAAATACATAGGTATTCGATCTAAAAAAAAACAGGAAAATTCATAGCCCTCTATGGGTTCAAAATAAAATTCTGAATAATTTCTTTAGCCAATAAATTATAAATTTTTCAAGAGATAGATTTTCATCAGATATCTGGCCCTTCTTAATTTCCCACCTCATCATCAAAATGTAACAAATTTTCGATTATAATTTAAATGAATTTTGAGTGAGTGCGGAGGGGGAGGGGGAGTGTGAGGGACAGCAAAGAAAAAACGCTAGCAAATTACATGGCTTTGATATTCAAATGCTGTTGTAAAGTTTCATTTGCCTTTCAGCCGCAACTCATTTTCACATTTTCACATTTTACACATTTTATGCATTATTCAAAAGTGTTGCCCAATTTGCGGTCCTTGGTCAGCGAAGGGTTAGGAGGGAGGAGGGAGGAGGGAGGGGAAACATATTTGATATTTCATGCCCAAATAAATGCAATGAAAATTCATCAATTGACTCGACGACTCATCCGCTCGTCCGCTGTGGCCGTCAACGCCTCAACGCCTCAGTTGGCATCGACTGTGTGCCCCATTTGCATATAAATTGCTTTTGACATCGTTTGTTTGCCATTCGCCATATACTTGCCATCATATCATCCTCTGCCGATTCTCCGATCTGTTCTTTTTTTTGGCCATGTCAAGTGCTTATCAGCCTGCTGGCATCTGTCCGGAAAGGCAATTGCAGAACTCCACGAGGCGGCATCGGCGCTTTTTTAATTGCCACAATTTGCTCTTAAACGTTTTGGCATTTCAACCTGCGATGCCGAGGACGAGGACGACAGGGCCTGCAGCTGGCCCAAAACGAACCAGCGACACCCATGGTGACAATTATATGGAGCAGTTTCTGTGAGGCACGCGGGAGAGTGCTGCCCTCGGGGCAGCATTGGAGGCTTACAAGTTGGCCCATTAGAGGCCGTGTCTGAGAGTGTCTTTTGTGGGCGGTGGCACGGCAATGGGCGGGAATGTCAACTTAAAAGCCAACAACAACAATGGTGGGGGAGGAGTTTAGTACCTGCTGCGATCAAGTCGACGAAGTGATGCTCTAGGGAGGGAGTTTTAGGAGGACTGTTGCATATTTTTAGGAGTAAGATGGATTTTTGTATGCTAGTATTTTTTGGTTATATTATTTTTATTTCATTTTATTTTTTTAATTTTATTTGGTTTTGTTTTTTTCAGTAGTTTTTTGGTTATTTTTATTTTTTATTTTATTTGGTTTTTTAAGTATTTTTATATATTAACAGTTATTAAAGTTAATAGTATTTTTTATTATAGTGAGTAGTTAATTTGGTATTTTTCAGTATTTTTTTTTTTTTTATTTTATTTGGTTTTGTATTTTATATTTTATTAGTATTTTTGTGTGTATTTGTTTGGTATTTTTCAGTATTTTTTGGTATTTTATTTAGTTTTTTTTTTCGACCTTACAAAAGTATAGATCTATAGAGCGGATATATTTGGTTCTCTATAAATTCATATCATTCAGCCCATCAAGAATAATTACCTTTAAGACATTCAGTACCTTTACAGACCATCTCCCTGCGAAACAAACCCCATGACAGACCCGACAGACCCCACAATCCTGTTGAATCCTATTGAAGCCTGGGGGCCGACATGCGGCGTTGACACAAAAATTCGTTAAGAAAACCTCAAGAACAAGACGTTAGAAAAGCAAAAAGGAAAACCCAACGCAGAAAAAAGGAAAAGACAAGCGCGCAACGGAGGGTGACATTATTTTTCATGTCGATGCCCAAAAAGGACCAACGGAAAAGGCAGCAGTAGAAACAGCAGCAGACTTTTGGCGGTTTGTTGTTCTCGTGGCAGATACTTTTGCATTTTTTATAGACCCTGCCACGCCCCTGGCAGCGCAGCCCTGGGGGCAGGTGTCGCGCGTTTTGTTTCTATTGTCATCAAGTGGAATTGGCTTTTAATGTTGCCGCTGAGATATCTTAAGAATAATTGTTTTGCGTGTTTTTCTTGATTTCCGCGGATTGCGGGCCAGGCGAAAGCCATCCTATAGGCCCCGCAGGTGCGTTTTACTCGTATTCCTGGCCGATTTGAATTTTTTTCTTGTTGGTTCTTGCCCCCGAGTTTTTAATGTTTACTTGGGGTCATGTTTTTGAGGGTTCAGTGGGTTTGGGCAATGGTCTTGGGAGTTATTAATTGCAGAAGAGGGTCAAAAGTTTTCTTTACAAAAAGAGAGCGAACCCGAGACGAAGGGGTAGGGCATTAAAACGAATTAAATTAAAAAATTTTCTAATAAAGAATCTGAATTATAAATGAATTAGCTTTTCGGGGACGTATTTGTTTGTGCTACTTCTAGGAAAATGCAAGAATTTAGCAGCTCTTACACGCTTTTATTCCTCCAGAAATACTTAAAGATAGATAGATACATAGATAGATACAATGTAAGCCTAGTATTTGTATTTATATTGTATTTATTCCCTTCATTCACAGATTTCCAGATATAATTGAGGCTTCCTTTCTTCAGGCACTGCCAAAATCTTAACCCGAAATAGTTTATCTTAAAAATGTTCCCAAAAACTCTTTTCGAGGATATTATCAACTCAAATATGCAAATCCCAGTGATGTGTGTGCACGCATCATTTTCGATTTAAATATAAATTAATATTTTAACACGTTTCTGGTGTTTTTTTTTGTCGGCGAGGAGCCTGGAGTCTGCAACTGAAGCCGAGGCAGAGTCCTTCCTGGGATCGGGGGCTGCTCATTTAAATTTAAATCCATGTGTGTGTGGTGTGTGCGTGTGTGTGTGTGGTGTGAGAGCTCCTTTTCTCATTTAATCTTAATTAAAAACCGGTTTTTCGGGTTGCTGTTGTATTTTTTCCATACTCTGCTCCAAAAAGTATGCAACAAGGCGGAGAATTGTTGAGTTTTATTGTTGTTGAAACGGTTTCTGAGGGGGTTAAGGCAGTCGGCCAGCCTGGCAACATTTATTTAGTATTCATCATATTTCTGATTTATTCAGTGGCGAATGGGCACGCGTATTTATGGTTATAATTACATCCAGCATCCAGCAGCCAGCATCGAGAATACCGAACCCTCACCCTCACCCTCACAAAGGGGTTGTTCTTCATGTGAGGCTGTTTATTCATATGAAAACTGTTGTTTTCGGCTTCGTTTATAGTTTACGCATTTCACGGTTGAATTTACACCTTTGGGATTATATTAGTGCCGAAGGAGGGTCCCTGAGGCTGGAGGAGGGTAGAAAAGAGCAATAGTGGGTTGTTTTCTGCAGGAACTGGGTCATATGTAAATTGGGTTGGGTGGGAAAACGGAGTACATAAATTCTGCGTTTTTGTATTAGTTTAAGTTGAAGGAATCGAAGAATCAGAGCTATTGTAATTATCATCTTTGAATGAGGAATTTCTTTCTAAAAATCCAGAAAGTTCTATGGAGCGAACACTAACAGGAATGATTCATCTCAAAGAGATCATAGATATGACAATCAATATATCTTTTGCCCTGAAATATATCCTTGATGTTATTATACTCATCTCAGAAGAGCCGTCAGCTGTCTTGACAGGATTAGAACGATATAATGTGATGTGAGCCACTTTCCTAGCATTATCCCAAAAGCATCATACTTTTTTTAATTTTATATAGAAAATTATTAAAAAACCCATATTAATAGCTATTAGATCAACCATTAGACGATTCCATTTTGATAATATGTATATTTATCATACAGTACCCCATTATAAACATCCAGTCTGAGTATACGGGTATTCAATGTGCACTTTCGATACTTTTTTTTTCTTTTTTTTTAGGTATTTTATAACCAAAAAGTATGATAAACATCAAAAGTGACTTTTCGACTGTGCCATAAAAATTGATAGAAACATATCAACGTCTGCACGCACACACACAAACACACGCTCCATATCCATATGTTCTATACAGATTTTTTAGCGTTAAAATTCTCAATAATTCAGCAAATACATGGAGAAAGGGGGAGTTTGGCTGCCGTTTGAGGGGTATGTTAAGCGCTACCTTTTGACGCACTTAATCTGCCAATAAAAGTAAATCAAAAGCAGCCCGAACCACCCCCAGAGCCGAGAGAGAGAGAGCAGTTCAAGAGGCATTTCCTGTTTTAAATTGAGGTATGCCATGGGATATTGCCGATATGGATATGGGATATGGGATACGGGATATGGCAAAAATTCTTTGCCTCCTTTTCGCAGGGGAGAGGCAGGAGCGGCAGGAGCGGCTCGGTGTGTCTGTGTGGGAGAGTTCTGTGTTGAAAAGTGTAATTTTAAAAAGTCATAATCGCAGATAAGTGCGGTCTCAAATTGCCCAAGCTGAAAGACCGAGCCCCAGACCCTTACCCCCCGCTCTGACAGAAGGCTATTCATTACAACGTCCAACGACTGGCACATGCTCGTAAGGGTTGGGGGTAGGAATGGCATGGAATGGCCATATACGAGTATACATCACATATGAGTATGATGATGGTCTATCTCTCCGTGTCTGTGGGTTTTTTACACAACTTTTGCCTATAATCCAAGCAACAAAAAGGAAAAAACCCTACGATTTACCAATTTTCATTCCGAAATCCATTGTTGCCGTTGCCGTTCCCGCCCCTCCCCCATGATATATGTAGGTATTAAAAGTTATTGAAAAAATTGCTGACAAAAGAAGTATAAATATTTACGCAAAATACTATTTGAAAGTCAAGAGGGAAACAGCCTGGGAAGGGGGGAGGGTTGGGTTCCCTTGAAAGAGGATTTGAGGCATTGTGAAGAGCTGTCGACTGGCAAATGCAAATTATTGGCCTCTTTGATGTTATCCACAACGATTTTTATACCACAACGAAGCATCAAGTTTAAACTTAAGATTTGTAAGGGTTTCAGGAGTTGGGTAGGGCTTGGTGGCGAGTTTTAATTACAATAAAGGGGGGGCTTGAGCGGGTACTGGTTCCTCAGCTATTAAGGAGAAGTAGAAGTACAATGGACAATGAATTGATGGCAACTTTGGGGTTTTTAAATAAGAAAGTCGAAGATCATGGCGTTGTAGGCGTTGTATGCCTCAAGGGGCAGCTACAGGAGCCCATACAGCTAGACCCTTAAAAGGACACACATACTCGTATTTCATTGCCTTTCTCACTTACCAGCCTCTTAGTTTTGTAGATCCACTAGAAGACCATCATTTGCCTCCTTTTGCTCAGGCTCTTCGTATTTTCGAGGCTACTTCAAGTTTTTCAGCCACATCCTTGCCTGCTCCGCCTCCCCATCAAACTGTTTATCCATTCCACACCTCTTAGCCTCCACATCTCACTCTGAAAATCCTTGTTTAATTAAAAACTCCCACGCAATTGAAATCCCACAAAGTTCCACCTCTGGCACAAAGCAAAAGTTTTCATCTTCCCCTGTGCGACAATAGATATAAATAAAAACCAAAAATGCTATAAATTTTATGTGAAATATAATTGCTTAATGGCAATGGAAATGGGCCTCGCACCTTGGGAGACGGAGTCCTAGAGTGGAAGTCGTTGGCCTTATAAATAAAAATTAATTTTAAGCAGCCTTACGGTCCCCTTACAGTGCGGAACAACAATAACAAGACAATTACACACCACACACACGAAATGAGGCAAGGCTTTTCCCGGGGTATTCCCTGGGCTTCCCAGCCCCGTCCTCTGCGAGGACTAACAAGGACACCACGCCGACAAATTGTTGGCCGCCGTTTGTCGAGTAGAAAATTGAAATTAAAAAGAAAGAAAAAAAAGATGCCTAAAATGTTAACAACTTTCTGTGGAGGATGGCGGATGGAGGACAATGGTGCTATGTCATCCTGCGGGGGTGGAGGGAGGTCTGTGGGAAATTGTCGCGTCTTTGGCGATAAATCAGGCAGGTGTCGTCGGCGGTTGGGTGTTAAGCATCTTGCTCTGCCACCGCCACCGCCCCTGCCCCTGCCCCTGCCCCTTCCTTCTTTCCCCGAGATGTGGTCGCATTAAAAATGCAGCAAAGTTGCCAGAACAAGAGCGTTCCTCATCTACTTACCATCCACATCCACCCCCTCACCCCTCACTGCCACCCCCTCTGGCAACATTTCAATATTTCATGCAAAAAGGCGCAAGTAATTAAATTCAGGGAAAACTACGAGCAACAGCGAAGACCGCACTGTAAAAATGCCATAATTATACGCGACTGCATGTCGTGTGGGCTTAGTGTGCCGCCATCTTCCCTCCCTCCCCTCCCCTCATCCCCCGGGCAACCTGGGGAGCCCAGCGTCATAGCCATTTACTGACACCGTCTTGGCCTTCGCCATCGACTCCATCGTGGTGTAGTGGGAGAGGACATCTTCATCTTCTGGGGTTCGTTTCGTTTGGTTTGGTTTGGTGTGTTCTCTGACCTCGTCGCTGCTTTGTGATACCCTGTACTCATTTTGTGGATTCCAAGTTTCAAAAGGGAACAGCCAGCAGCTGGCAATCCTCATTCTTTTATATCATATTTATTCTTCTGAAGCAAATTGGAATTATTCAACCTTAACTATATAATCTATAGCTAATCAAGCATGTCTAAGCGCATCTAAGCGTCAAAATTGTGTTTATTTCTTAAGTAACCCATTTCCTGATATTTTATAAAAGTTGTGAAAGAAATTTCCCTCAAAATATGTGGAAAACGTTCCAAGAAAAGCCTGCCAGGAGCCTAAGGACCCATGGACCAGCGGTGGCCTCAATGAGTCCATCTGTAGGGCCAGCTGGGATGCGTTTTGACTTTTGCCAGGGGAAGTGGGCCCTCAGACGATTGCTTACAGATCTTTTCCTTCTCCACATATAATGTTGGTCTAGCCAGTTAAGGACTATTTTGATTCGAGCCATTCAGACTTTGACAGCAACTTGTACACCCCCAAAGAAATCTCGATTTTGTTATGCTGTCACAATTATTTATGTCCGATCTCTATAGTCACCAGCTGCGACCCGGGACAAACCTATCTAACAGGATGTACCATACTACGGGCTATCAAACAAATATTGCAATTAGAATAATCTTTTGAGAATAGTTTTCTATGCTTACTTAGATGAGAGGGTTTCGGCAACATAATTGCTAGCACAAAGGGAACAGCCAGAAGCCAACGCATCTTGGAGAAATGAATATTGTTGACAGGAAATCCTCATTCTTTTATACCATTTTCATTGTTCCGAAACCATTTTTCATTGACAATTTCTACGGCTAATTAAGAATGGCTAAGCTTATCTAAGAAACAAATTGGAATTATTTCAAGAACATAAAGGGAGTCTGTTTTGACAATGTAATCTATAGGTAATTTAAATTTGCACTTGTCTAAGGATCTAAACCGTGATTATAACGACATATAAATAAAATAAAATATAAATAAATTTTATGGATTAAAGACCGTAAAACGTATTGGATTTTTATTTGTCTTTATTATTATTATATTGTTTTCAGTATCTATTGGATGTAAATAGAAGGTTTTGGGCTGATATCGCTAATTACAAGAAAAATTAGAAATTTTGTTGTGTTCCATGCTGGTTACTGCAATATTTCCTTCACATTGATTTATTTAGTTAAAATTTGAATTCCTAACTCTTATTTGCAGTCCATGGTTTTGGGATTTATTTATGTATGATTATAATCACTTCCATAAAGGTACTAACTTTGAATTAGAGACAACTACTTTGCTGAAAATAATGTGTTGAGCAGAAACTTAGAGGCAGGAATGGAATAATAGTAGGGGGTGTTCCTGGCCAAGAGTGAAAAGTCTTCTAGATTGCTGTTTTCTAATAATTTTTTGATGTCATTCTATATTATGTGAGAGTGAAATAGAAATACTTTTTGGATGTTTTACTTCTCCGAACACGACTTTATTTCCCTGATGCGCCCTTTAGAATGCTCTTTTTATGTGGCCGTATCTTCGGTATTTTCCTAGAGTGGCCGTACATTCATGGATTATTAATCTAAGCTAGGGATGCCGTATTGGCTGTATAGGTTGTAATGGGGCTTCCGTACTGACTGATAGGGTTTATCCTACCACAATTATAATTTCAAGCTCATGAGACCTTTGTTTTCTTCAGAAATATCTAAATTCTAGTAATTAAACCCAAGCTACAGTATCCAACCCGTCGAAAGCCTGTTCTCGCTAGATTCTTGCTACTTACATAACCACATTTTTGCAACGCTTTTCATGTCTGCTGAACCAAGGTTGCTTCCAGACCACCCACCCTCCCTCTTGTGGGGGTGGGGGGGGGGGGGGTGTGCCTGACTGCGGCGGCGTTCGCGTCTTAATCCTTTTTCCATTATTATTTTCATAATTCTTATTTACATGACGCCAAACGTCTTCGTCTCGGTCTGTCCTCCCCTCGCCCGTGTCCTTTGCCCTGTCGAGATTTTTGTCTGTTACTGTTGTGTGGTGAGGAGGGGGGTGGGGGTGTGGCACAACCCCCAAACCCTCAAGGGTAGAGCCTGTCTCTTTCGCTTGCCTCTTTTTTAATGTTTGGCGAAAAATTATTTTCTTATAACTGAATTATTCACTGATTACATGCCGCTGCCTTTTGCGCTGTCTCCGCTTTCGTTCTTTCCATCTCTCTCTATGTTATGGCCCTTTCTCTTTACCGCCCCTCCCCCTGGGCCTGTCGTTTTCGCTTTGCCAACCCCTTATCATGCTTACAAATTTATTACTCATACGCCCCGCCCCAAAACGGAGCTCAAAAGCTCTCTTCGGTTCTTGGGCCAGAGACCCGGTTCCGAATGATTCGCTTGTTTGAGTGGGTGGTCGGGTGGTTGGGTGGTGGGGTGGTGGGGTGCTTGGGGGTGCAGAGTGGTAATGGGCTCTGGTTGGGGTCCCATCATGTGAGAACTGCATAATTATGAGCGCAAAACGGATTTAATTTTTAATTAAAGCGCATTTGAGTGTCTCCTGTCACGTTTTTTGCATCGGATGATGTTCTTTCGAATTATAGAGTAGTGAGATTTTGATCAAGATTTACCCGGCATGATTAACGTTTACTGATCTGAAAGGTTCAGCCGCAGAGGTTGGGTTAACCCGGACGTCCCTCAGAGGGGGCCACGCATAGGCCAGTAGGGCCGGATAGGGGGTATTTATGAGGTCTGGAAGTCCTCGAGAATCGAGGTATTTTTAGTAAAGCAAAGTAGTTCCCTTGGCGTCCTCTTAGAGGCATCTGCTAGCAACGGGGCGGACAGGTATCTCTTCTCCGTGCCCCTGAAAGAGCCGGGCAGTTGCAGATGAGATGTTCCAAGTCAGACAGTGGCCCATATTCCCACCAACAGTCTGCAGTCCTTCCATGGTAGGTGCACATGGTTTTCGAGGTTCTGCAGGGGGTGGTGGAGGAGTCTCCACCTGCTTTCGGGCTGTAATCTGGCCTGATTCTCTAAATAGGGAGACAGACCCATTCTCGGCTCTCTCATTCGCCCGCCCGACGCCTTCCCCAGCCAGGACGTCCGCAGCAAAAGGTACCTTAAATTTTCAGCATTTTGAGGTACTTAAAAGAGCAATCTCTCACCCACACATATGGCAATATATTACGAAGTAGTTGAGATATTAATATACTTATGTGGGCGTTTCCTTCCCTCTGCTTTATAAAGAAACTCCTTCAAATGGACTGGTATTTCTGGTGGCTTAAATTTCGCCTCTGTGGAGCCTCCGATGATGGCCACTTGTAACTGTATCTACTGTATCGCCCTGGCAGACCGGCCCCTGTGCCGCAGCTCAATATTATGCTTTCATTTCTGTTTGCCGAGTGTTTGCATAAAGCGCGCACTGACCGACCATACTCCGGGCCCGGCACCCTCCCCACCCCATCCTCCAGCGGTGGTGGCATCGATAATGTGTCGCATGTTTAACTGCCACTGCCACAGCGTGCTCTGAATGCACCGAGCGAACCTCTTGTTCCAGCCCCAACTGCTACTCTTGTTGCTGCTGCAGCTCTTGGACCCGTTCCAGCCACGACCGCCGCCTGTCGACGTTGATGATGACACTCATAACAATTGCGCGACGGCATTTTACCTGAACAAACTTTGATACATGCATCGGGCAGGGGCACACTGGCCCGGGCCTGCTTGCGAGGGGGGCGGTGGGGTGGGGAGTGGGGAGTTCCACCTAAAGGCAATGGCCAAAACCAAACCAAACGTAAACGCAAATGAAAGCAAAATGCAGTCATGTCAGCAGCTTCGGCATCGGCAGCATCGGCAGCAGCATCACGATAGCGGCTGCAGTGGATGTTAACAAAACAAGTGAGGGCCAACAACACAATCCCGAAGGGAGGCACACACGAGTACGAGTACGAGTACGAGTACGAGTACGAGTCAGATAGGTGGCTCGGCCATTTGGCAGTCGGCACTCGAATGCAATTTCAGTAATTAAAATAAACAACAGAGTGCCACGAGAGTCGAGCACTGTCCTCGCTGTTGACTCCTTCATGACACTGTCCTCATCATCAGCATCAACAGCATCATCAACATATCATTATCAGACAATCCCTGCCTGCCAGTCCATTTGGACCAACTGCCTTTGTCAAAATAAACAGCAAATGTCCAACATGCTTCCAATAACGACTTTGGAATGCTCTTTAGAACATTTACATATCCCCGTGTTGGATCTATTACAATCAGATGTACTTGGAATGCATCTCAGGGGGCAACGGGTGGCTTGCCTATTTATCATTATTAATCATTATTTAACAATGCATAGTTTGAGACTCATATGGATCTATTGGTGATGCTACTTCTTTTTGTGAGCCTCTGAGCACTTTAAGATGTCTCTCGTAAAAGAACAGAAAAGGGCTCTCAAGACATTTCAACATCGATAATATCCTAATGATAATCACAGGAAATATGATCACCTCCATAGAAATCTCGGCTTCGTTATGCTGCCACAAGCTGTATTTATTTATTTCATGGACCTTCATTATTTATTTACTTTAAATATATAATCAGATTGAATGCCATCTAAGAAGGAAGGGGGAATTTTCGCTCAAAATATGCGGAATTTGTTTATCTGTTATTAACCATCTGAATAGCTGCTTGCCAGAGGACAGCCTTTATCTATCCTTCGGATTTGGATGCCATTTAACAACATGAAACGTATCGGATTTTCATTTGTGCATCGTGTTTTTATTTATTTGGAATAATTAGTCGGCCTATAAGATATCAGAATCTGTCAAAAAAAATACTCCAATTGAAAATAATTTATACACTTTCCACGTCTTTTCGTGCTCCGAGGCCAAGCCAAGGCTACTGCTATGGGGGGGTGATGTATAAGAGGGGTATCTCTATAAAAAAAAATATTACAATTACAGTTTTCTAGGCGTCTCTCGTCTTACTTGTGGATCTCCCTACCACAATTGATAGAAAAAAGATAATATTCGGCCAACTCATGGTGAAACAATGAATTGTCCAGGCAAACAATTTGCATTCTTAAGTGTTTTTATTGTTCTGAAACAAATTGGAATTATTTCACTTTAAGTAGGAGCTATATATGCATACAAGTTGCTAATCAAGCGTCAAAACCGTGACGCTTTCTTAAGTCACCGATTTCCAGATATTTTATATAACGTGAGAAGGAAATGAGTCAAAGAGTGTAGTTACATGAAGTGTGTACACCCCCAACACAATTACAAACACAATCATGTATGTTCAATCCTTCTAATCACCAGCTGATGTGGATGCTGATGGACTCTGCCCCGTTACAGGGTATAACCGTAGCCCGAAAGTACGAGTTTGCAGGGAACTTTCGTGGCCGAGGCAATCGCCGAGAATTGACTTAATTAAATGCAATTTTCAATGCGTTTTTGGTCATTTGAGTGCGCAATTTACTGTCCTCCCCCTGGAGCGTATGGAGAAGGGTCCTTGGGTGGCTCAATGTGGCTGGGTGTGGGGGCGTGGTATTGTCACTTTGGTAGGTTTTTATGTTTGTTTAATTGTCGGAGATGCGTTTCGCTTTATGCTTATTTATGATTTAATTAAATGCAATGTGCAGCCCCGCAAAATGAGCCAAGGAGTGGGTGGGGTTGGGGTTCGTGTGCGATAGAGGGGCTGTTGGGTGGTTGGAGGCCTGCTGTTTAAGGGTAGCCACCGTCCATCGATGGCTGGGTAAGTGTTTATTTTGGTTTCGAGACGTTCTTTGTGGCCGGCAAATTACCACAAAAGCACATTTAATTAAGCTGCCCGGCCATAATGAGGGAATTCATTAAGTTCTGTCCAATGGATCTCTATATACGGATATAATATATATTTTTGGTCACAATTTATCAAATTTCATTCTATAAAAAAGCCCAAAAAAAATCCCACTGGTCATCAATCAAATTATTAAGGTCCCTTTTTTTTCCTCTCTACTAATTTTTCTGTAACATTTGGCCCGAAAAAAACAAGCGAATTATTGATTTAAATTTTCTAAAAAAAAGACGACGTTCCTAGCCCCAGTTTGTTTTGACCACATATTTTTGGCTCTAACGAAATCCCTACTCCCACACCCAGACTCTCAGCCCAGACCCACTCAATCCACCTTGACGTTGTTTTCAGCTTTTGAATAATTGAATTCTTCTGCTTGACGAAACACAAAACTCAAATGCACAAAACCGATTGAGTTGATCAATCAATTTCGAGGCGGCCTCATCGCAAAACGTGGCCGGATGACCGGAGGACCGGTGAAAATGGTCAAGATATTGAGATGTAAATATGCTGCACAGGGGCTTAAGCAACCTGATGAGGGTGTGGGTGTATCCTTTATACAGTAAAAGCTTAACTTGTGTTGTATGTGTGAAGGGGTGTAGAGCCGTCCAGAGATTGATTCTTTAACGAGGTATATTACTCTATAAAGAAAAATTGAGTGCCATTTCCATCTATGGTATGCGTTCGCTATCTTTAAGATTAGGCAATCCCACGGTTCCACTCTATAATAAAATAAGATAAAATCAATCTCGCAGTCCTTTTTTCCTTAGGGATCATTGGGCCCTGTCCGGGATTACAACGATTAAATTCCGTATGGTTTCTTATAGCTTAAATCTACCAAATGGACAATATATTTTTATTCCAGTCTCGGTCTAAAAATTTATGTTTCCAATCACAAATCGAATGAATCTACTATGTATATATGTATTGGGAAATAAATCAGTTTTCATGAAGAAAGGTAAGACTGAGGGTATGGGTCATATATAAACTGTGATGTGACTGAAACACCTTGTGCTTAACACAACAACAAATCCATGCCAGGACCTGTCTCAGTTGTGCTTTTGGCACTTCATTCAATTGTGAATGTGACAAGTGCCGACGGGCAGAGAGCCCCAAATGAGAATTGTAGATGCTGACATCGCTGACGACGCTCGACTTTATGTTGATTACCTTTTTTGATTATGTCTGAGTGAGAGAGGGACTCCGAGAGAGTCCTGCCACGGCACAGGGCACACGGCGGAAAGCCAGGATAAAACAATAAACATAAACCAAATGACGAGAAGGAGGACTACAGCCGGGACGACTATGTCGACGACGACGACGACGATGCCGGCAACGACCGGAGAGCATGAAATATGATTGAAGTCGAAATGAAAGATCCAGCAACCACTTGAGAGGTGGCTCATGTGTAGAGTGTTGCAGGGAGTCGTCGCCGTGCCACTGGGGACACGGATTTCACTCAGCCCGAGTTGAGAGTTGAAAAGGTGCAGCTGGCAAAAGGACATAATCACTTTTGCCGGCAACCGGCAACTGGCAACCGGCAAACGACAAACGACAAAATTAAATCCCACGAATATGCAGAAACACACTCGGGAGTGGCCCGGGCATTGGGGGGTGGTGTGGGGTGGAGTCAACTTTCAAACCCCCAAAAACATTCTAATTGCAATAAAAAGCAACATTAACTGGAGCCCAAGGGGTAGAGATATTGGGCGGAGATATAGAGATGGAGACGGAGACGGAGATGGTGGAGTGGCACTCAAAAAACTGTCTCCTTCTTTGTAATAATCATCGAATAAATTATGCAAAAATCATTTCCATTGTTGTAAGTGGCTTTCCCCCCGGTTGGTTGTCATCGTTGTTCTCATCTGTTCCTCTGAGGGGTAAAACATTTCCGTATCGCATTACATTTGCTCTGCTTTTCGTTTGGGTTTCGGTTCTGGAGTTTTGGAAAATTGGCAACACTTGAATTTTTAATAAGCTCAACAGAAGTTACTTTCAACATTTTGAACATCTCATTTCGAATATTTGATGGTTGCGTAGGTGAACACAAAGTTCTATAGGTTTGAGTTTGAGTGTGGAATTGTTGGGTGCCTTTTTTTCATGGATATAACCGGCTTTAGCTAAAACTAAAAAGCCCATCCACATCCTTCTTATTCCTCTTCTCTTCCATCGCACAACCCGTAAACTTTGAGCAAATCTCTAACCATAATATCTGTCAGACAGCAGCCAAGAACCTGTCGAGGGATTACGGACCACATTATCCACATAAATCCAATTGAAGATTGGCCAATGTCAAAATTATCTCGTTATGGGCCAAGAAAAAAAGGAGAACCCAACAAAACAAGGCCACCCCAAGTACCTTTTGAACAGACTGCAATATTAGCCGGGCATTTTATTTTCCACTTTGCTTGTATTTATTTAAATTTGAGCCTAAGATATAGCCACGATATGGCTGAGGACGAGGGCCAGGCCGGGACTGGCTGGGGCTTATCGCTCTCTCGGCTTATTTGCACAGGCGATTGCCGAAAACCAATCGGCGTAAAATTGAAACCAGCACCGGGATCTAATGCCAGGGTTGGGTCCTGGCTCCTGGGTGCCGGTGGCCGGGTTCCGGGTGTGGCGTGTGCCGAGGCATAAAAATGAAAAACAAATAAAAGGAAGACCCAATGAAAGCAGGAAAACGTTAGTGAATATGAAATTTCCAAAAATTAAACATGCCGCATCAAACATCGATTGATTGACGCGCGATTTGACACGTGGAAAATGCATAAAATAGGAAAACCCGGCAGAAAAAAAGTGGCATACCATGCCATACCCCATACCCCACTTGAAAAGCCATCTGTAATTGTTGCAGCCACCCTCGGACAGGTTAGCGGCGAGGGTGACTCCCCTGACTTCTCCAATTTCGTATGCAAATCGTCGAACGAACCAAACCGCGTTGTTAAGCGTGAAATTTGTTTTTTTTTCCAGTTTTTTTTTCCAGGAACTTGACAGACACTCAAATCGAATTTTTGTCGCGTTCAGCCAAGTCATAAGAAAATATTTGAATAAAAGAAAGCGCTCTCTGTTTCCGTACTGTTCGTTTTTCCTACCCTCATACCATTTCCACGGGGGGTGCTACCCGACGCTTGACGCTTGTTTTTCGGCACATTATGCAAAATAAACATGCAAATAAGATTTGCAGTTAATAAAATTGGCGTACAACGTTATCCGAGTCTGGTCTCCCCTCGTCCCTCTCTGTAGACAACCCCCGGACATCTTCTCGTCCATATGCCACATTGGGGAACAATTATGTGAGATTTTAATTTTATTGCTAAACGATTTTCTGACACGGTTGTGGCCTAGGCAATATTACGACAGTTCTTAAAGATTAAAAAATATATCTACAACATTTACAAAATATTGGAATGAATACGTTTTATTAATGCAAAAATTGTAGCGTACCTTTTTTGGGAGTGTGTAAACACACTGAACAAGGGGGAGTCAGATCAGCAGTATTGGGAATCACCTCACCCTTTCATGAACTTCACTTGGAACGAGAGCACTCTCTCCTTTTTGATTCTCTTCTTCACTATTGCATCATGGAGTGGGAAAGGGACAAAACTTGACGAATTTTCAAGCACGCACGCACACACACACACATATGGCTGGAACTCACGTGATCAAACGAAAAAAAAGACAACGAAACAGTAGCAGATTTTAGATTTTGGCACATGAAAAAAAAGAAATTATGCAAAAATAATATGTTTCTCTACATATATATCAAACATTGCACATAAATATCACCCATTTCCCCCCTTTTCCTTCGTCGAGCTGCATATTTGTCGCCATTTTTCATTTTTCTGCGCCCCCGCCCTTGACTAAACACATTTTCTTGCAATGAAACACATTTTTTTGTACATTTATATCTTATCACAACGCTTAACTTCACTTCACATATCTGCGCGACATTTTATTCGTAATTTTTTACCATTTTCCGGATTTTCACGGATCGAAACGCGGAGCTGACTTACGAACGTACACTTCGAGCGGGAAAAAAATGAAAGTGAGAGCGGTGCTAAGGCGTTCATTTTTTGAACTCTTACTCCCTTTCCTATTTGCTCTCTCTCCCACGCTCTCTCGGGTACTTTTGCTTATGCTTAACTCCACTCATTGTCTTCATCCTTTGCTACTGCAATGCGAGATCAATTAATTTAATTAAGTTAAGTAATTTCACAAGGAGAGATAAATTTAATTAGATTAAGTAATTTCACAATCCGCTACACCTTCACCGCGCACTGTAACTCACTCACCAGTCTCTCCATTTCACTCCCACTCCAACACTCTTTTGATCTCTCTTTTCAGTAGCAGAGGAAGAAGACTTTTGCTCATGATGAAATTATACAAGGTGGTCCGCTAGTTCTCTTTTGAGCCTTGTATTACGCTTCGCACTGCTGAGAGCGATTGTTTGGTGAGAGAGAGAAGCAACAGGACTGCTGAGCACACTAGGACCCGAGAAGAGAGCGCGTTACGAGAACCACCTTGTGTAATTTCACCATGAGCCTAAGCGGCTGAAGAGAGCGTGGGAGGAGAGATGGCAATTAGGAAGAGTAGCAGGCAAGGGCGTACCCAGGGGGTAGAAGGAGGAAAGCTGGCCCCCCATCAGCATGCTTAACAGTAGAAAACAAATTTTTATTTAAAAAACTGTTTTTGCTTAATTGATTTAATATGATATTCCGAATCAATTTTTCTAAATGCATGTAACATCATCATATGACGCGTAACAATCAGGGCCCCCTTCTCGAGATATTGGGTACGCCCTTGGCAGCAGAATGACAGATCATAGAATGAACGCATTTGCACCGCTCTCACTTTAATTTTTTCCCGCTCGAAGCGTGCGTTCCTAAGTCAGCTCCGCGTTAAAGTCCGTGAAAATCCGGAAAATGGTGAAAAATTACAAATAAAATGTCTCGCAGATGTTGGGGTTGGGCAGAGGTTGGTGTAGTAATGCAGTGATTAGATGATGAAATGTACACAACAATTTGTTTTTAGTGCAAGAAAATATGTTTGGTCAAGGGCGGGGGCGCAGCAAGAGGCAACATGGCGACAAAAATGCAGCTCGACGAAGGAAAAGTTTGGCAATGGGTGATATTTATGTGCAGTGTTTGATACATATTTAGATTAACACATTATTTTTGCATAATTTCTTTTTTTTTCATGTGCCATAATCTCAAATGGGTTATTGTTTCGTTGTGTCGCTTTATTTTTTCGTTTCGTTTTTCATTTTCGTAAAAGTTCCCGAATAGAGTGTGGGAGAGAGAGCAAATAGGAAGAGGAGCAGGAGATCAAAGAATGAACGCATTTGCTCCGCTCTCACTTAAATTTTTTCACCCGGTCAAGACGTGCGTTCGTAAGTCAGCTCCGCATTTTAATTCGAGAAAATGCGGAAAATGGTGAAAATCCATCGGGTAAAATGTCGCGCAGGTGTGCAAACTGAAGTTTAGTGTAGTGATGCAGTGATTATAGAAACAACAATGTGTTTTAGTGCAAGAAAATGTGTTGAATAAAGGGCGGGGGCGCAAAAGAGGCAAAATGGCGGCATAAATGCAGATCTACGAAGGAAAAGTGCAGCAATTTGTGATATATGTATGTGTATATATTTGATATATGT
Source organism: Drosophila lowei (assembly GCA_008121275.1). Lineage (NCBI taxonomy): Eukaryota > Metazoa > Arthropoda > Insecta > Diptera > Drosophilidae > Drosophila > Drosophila lowei. Next base: position 26,260,785 of record CM017779.1, read on the forward strand.
GATATATATATGTAGATAAACATATTTTTTTGCATAAAATAATTTTTTTTATGTGTAAAACTAAAAAATGTGTCTTTTTCGTTCCGTTTTTCGTTTTCGCAAAAACGGTTGACGAGAGAGTGGGAGAGAGAGCAATTAGGAAGAGTAGTAGGAGAGCATAGAATTAATGCATTTGCACCGCTCTCACTTTCATTTTTTTCGCGCTCGAAGCGTGCGTTCTGAAGTCAGCTCCGCGTTTAGATCCGTGAAAATCGGGAAAATGGTGAAAAATCCAACGGTTAAAATGTGTTTGATCGGAAGAAAATGTGTTTTATCAAGGGCGAGGGCGCAGAAAGAGGCAACATGGCGACAAAAATGCAGCTCGAAGAAAGAAAAGTGCGTCAATTTGTGATAGATATGTAAAATGTTTGATATATATGAGTTAAACATATTTATTTTCCATAAATTCTTTTTTGTTCATGTCAAAAAATCTAAAATGTGTTTTTTTTTTTTCGTTGTCTCGCTTTTTTTTTCTTCGTTTGATCACGTGAATTCCAGCAATGTGTGTGTGTGCGTGCTTGAAAATTCGTCAAGTTTTGTCCCTATCCCTCTCCCACGTAGTAGGCGGATGCAGTGAAGAAGAGATTCAAAAGGGAATGAGTGCTCTCGTTCCAAGTGAAGTTCATAATAGGGTGAGACATTCCCAATGCTGCTGATCTGACTCTCCCATGTTTCGTGTATCCACACGAACCTCCGCCCTCTTGTGCCTCACCTTAAATTAATATGCATAACATTTGTGCGCTCTTATTGGAAATCGTTTTGTGCGTTTCGCTTGCGGTTTTGGTGCGGTTTTGTCGTCGAGCATCATTCATCAGAATCGTCAGAATCGAGAATATGAGAAAAGAACAGAAATATTATGGGTAAGTGAGAAAAGAGACTGTTCTCTCTAATGCAACATTGCAGCGCATGAATATAAGTAATTTCACCATGGTGCAGCTTAGCCGACTCTCTGCTTGCGATTTGATACCAAAATAATACTTTTATGGGGGACCAACTGATTCTTGCATTTAATTTGTAGTCCTATGTCCAACATATACCCATACCCATACAAAAAACAAAATTAAAGGATATCAGCTGCATATTTGCTTTCTAGACTTGACAAATTTACGAATAATCCCAAATATTTAATGTTTTCAGGTCTCAATGTCTCGTACAGATCTATTGTTGGAATCGATTTAGCTGTAGCTTATAACTAATATTTTTATAAATGTAGAGTCGCGGCCGTAGCTGCGACTCACAACGTCCCCCCTCTATTATTTTGCTTCTGTTGCTTCCTAGAGGACTGCCATGAACGGAGAACAAATTTGCTTTCTCTGCTTTCGGAGTGGCTTACAAATGGCATGAAATTCATACGCCGTGCATAAGTAGCGTTAAATTGTGAGATTGTATTACATTTTTTCCCTCCTTAGACTGGATTAAGATTTCTTCGCCGTTTTTGGGGATGCTGTACCAGACGGGGATCAGACGGACGTCAACAAATGAAAGTTGGAGCAAATCTTGGAAGGAAATGTGGGGGATGTCTGTCAGCAAGGGGAAAATCTCTTGAAAAATGTTTTCTGGTTTCGAAAAGGTGTCAATAAGTAGAGTCTGCTATAAGCTGTATTATTGGTAGAACACTTAACGAGAATTTATATTTTATAGAAAATAGTTTGTGTTTGTCTAAATATTAGTTTCCCCTCCCTTTGGCTTTCAGAAAACTTTCCCAATAAAACATTCCGATAACTTGACTTGACCACTTCCTGTATTTGTCAAATTTATTGATAGGCCCATACATCAAACTCCTGATTGCAAACGAAACCCTGGAGATCTCCCCTTCAAAAGGGGAAGCGAATTTCCTTTCTTCTTGTTTCATTTCACGGACAGAATGTTGAAAACTTTGATTGATGCATCGTCGATAGCAGCCGAATGAAAATTAATCAAAAATGCAAACTGTCTTGCGACAGCCACATGCCGCATGCCGCACAACTTGTTCGACTTTATCTGCCCCACCATTCCCGTCATTCCCGCCATTCCACTCCATCCCTTGGCTGCTAATAAATTTTTATTTAAAGTTCATAAAACAAACCGTGCAGGATAATAAATTATGAGTACGGCAGAGCGCAGCCACCGCCGCAGCCACGGCCCAAGGACCCCCGAAACAGCTGCGTCCATGAAATCAACATAAAAAGTCATTTGTATTTCATGTTTTTTTGCTTCTTTGGTTTTTTGGTTTTTTGGGCTTTCCGCTTCTTTTCAGAAAAGATTTTTCCAAAACAAATTTTAGACAGTTGCTGCGGCTTCACGCTTATTTTCAAACGCTGCCGCGGAAATTCGAGTATGCAAAGTATGTGGCACTGCCACTGCCTCCTACAACCCCCCGCAGACATGCCCCATTCCCTGCCGTTGCCCCCCACTCTGTGTCTTCTTCGTAATTCGCATTCATTTATCTAAGCAGCCGTGTCTTCTTTTGTATGCCCTAACAATGGGGTGTGGGTGTTATGATCTGGAGCAGATGGCTGGAAGCAAAAAAAAGGAAGTATTTCCGACTATACATAGTCCTGAATCTCTATGATATGCCCCCAAGTGATGCATACATATTTCTCGAATAGTTTCTAAATTCTCTTAAAATTTATATAAATTTAAAACTATAGCTCATTCGGTTTAAAACTAGACATTTTGAAGGGTATCCAAAGCTTCGCCTTCTGTGGCTTTACTTATTTTCCCATTGAGCTTGTTTCTTTTTTGTTCCGCTCACTTTTGCTTACTTTTTTACGTGACTTTTGCTCGAAGAAAAAAGAACAAGAAAAGAAAAGATATATACGTGGGGAAAGTGGGTGTGGCAGCAAGAGGGAGAGACAGAGAGATAGACTAAGGAGCAGTGCCGTAAAGTATTGTTGGGCTTATTAAAAAACATAATTTAAGCATTTTGTTTGTCATTTATTATGGTTATTTGTGGTAATGGAAAATGCGCAAATGATTGCCACAATTGATGTTGAATATATCACAGACCTACATAAAACGTTTAGGTAGAGTAATCTTAGATAAGGTCCAACGTCACCCAAATATATCCTTAAAGTTTCCTTAAACCCATATATTTTTAATTTTATATGACATCTCCATCCCAAATTCCTCACTATACGACTTTATATATATTCCTCTTCTATATAAAACCTTCTTTAAAAGACCTTTACCAAAAAACAATTCAAATCCCCCGTGAGAGCAACGTTGCAGCAAAAAAAACAAAGTCACTCAATGAGGGATTATGCTGGTCTTCGTCTCCTCCAATATGGCCTGAACAACCCTAGACCTGGCCACATCCTGTCCGCCTGTGTGAACCCTTTTGGCGGCGACTGTGACTGTGACTGTGTGCCGCGACATGATAAATGACCGGTGTTATTCAAATTAATTGATCAAATCCGAATGTCAGACTGTGGAAATCTGCGAGAAATTGCCAAATTACGGCATCAAATGAATTAAGTGGCGACTGCCACTCGCATGACACATGGCCCGAGCGGATGAGGATGTGGAAGTGGGTGGCGGATGGAGGATGGCCCTGTTGCAGAGCAGCTGGAAATTTGCATGTGTCATGCCCGAGTGTCCGAGTGTGTGACACCCCCAGCGGGGGTTGCCGTTGCCGGATGGGGAGGTGTACCACACGTACGTACGGGTATGTGTGTCAAACGGTATAGCTTCCGGTTGAATGATTGGACAAATGAATGGCTTACAAACGGACGCATGTACGGAACGGACGCAGGATAACCGCATCCACATGGAGAGGCGGGCAGGAGGCAAAAGCATTAGCCCCCCCGAGGGCTCCGGGGCCCTGACCAAACACGTCGACTGTTTGCGGTCACTGTGGGCTGGAATCTGGGGGGCGGGGGCCCTGGAAAGAGTCGGGCAATTGCCCGTTGGGCACATTTTTCGGTGCAAAAATTGTGGCTCAAATTGAAATCGGAATTGCAAATTAACAGCAGCAGCAAACGATTTATTGCCTCAGATATACCGAGGACTCTGCCACTCGCTCTACAAATCTCTGTGTGTCTGAGGCTGAGGCTGAGGCCGAGGCTGATTCGAGTCAGTCAGTCATTTGAGTTGGATTAATTGCACAGACTTTCGAGTAGAGAGGAGGGGAGAGGCACAGAGAGAGAACTGATTAATTTTCTGAGATTTCACAATTTGAGAGACTTCGAAAAGTGGTTCGAATGATTGCAAAAAGCAATTAAACGCTTAAATTGAGTGCAAAAGGCAAAGTGATTGAATGCTGCTCAAACTCTGAAATGATTTTAGTAGGGGATATGGATCTGATGGGAGTTAATCGATGGGGATAGGTGAAAGGTATGCCATAACCGATTTATGCGCCGTCTTAAAGGTATATGAGAAGTTGGCTATAAGTTTGAGAGATATATCAATCTAAGAATGTCGATCTGAAGTATTATATGGCTGTCCTGTTCTGAGAGGCCTGCTCCGACACGTATTGTACGACTTCTGGCTTCTTTTGCAATGGTAATACCAACATTTTCCCACACATACACCGCACACAGGGGGTGCGCACCCCTACGCCCACCCGTGGAAGCAGTGACAAAGCCACTTAACACCTACTCATGTCACCCACACAATCCGCTTAGTTTAAATACCCAAAAGGCTAAACAAAAAACCCCGGTAGCACCAGAAAACCACCAAAGCTCAAAGGGAAAGCGGAGTAAGGGCGAGATTTTTCGGTGACTTTCTGCAAAATTTAACAAAAACAACAAGGGTTCTCCGGCCACCTTTTCCGCACTAAACGCCCCTTTTTGTGCGACGATTTTCTTCTTTTTTCGAGTGGCGTTGGAATCGGTAAGGGTTCCGCAAGGGTTCCGCAAGGGTCTTGTATGGGTGGCTGTTCCCTGGTGGAACAACCACCGAAAAACTACAAACAAAGGCGGGGTTGGGAGTTGGTAAAGTTTCAACTTTTCTGCCAAAATAAAACCCTCATCGAAGGAAGGCCTTCTTCCGATTCCCCCCTTTCTTTGGGGAGCAACAAGTGCACACTAGGCAATGAAAATACCATTTCAATTGCTTCCCAGCAAAAGGAAACGAAAGGAGAAAGGAGTGAAATGTAGAAGAAGAAACAAAGCTACTTGTGGGAGTCCTTGAGCGGTTGGGGCAGGGGTGGGAACAGAACTCGGAGAAAGTCCCATATACGACACTCTGTGCTTTGGTATGGGAACTAGGAGATGCCCTGAAATAGATAAATGGAACTACGACTATATAACTAAATCTTAAAAGAGTCTGAGTGGGATAACAAAAGGATAGGCCTTAACGATGCCCCAAAACCTAAAGAGTCCTGTTGAATTCGGATACGACTTTCATCCCACAAATAGTTCCTACTTTTCTATACATTATAATCATCGTTGAACCGTCACAAACTTCTTTCCATCATCATTGTACCCTACCCGTAATCGCAGGGCATCCTGAAGGCAAAAAAAAAGTCAAGCATAAAAGGAAATCCAACAAGCGGATAATAGAAAATCCACAGAACGTACCAGTGAGCCGGAAGTGTTTTGTGAAGTGGCTTTGACTTATGGCCAAGACATTTCCCGAGGGCCAGCCCCTCTGCGGTCCAAGTTGTCAACGCAATTGGCCAGGGCTAAGCTCCTGCCGGGGGCCACAGCTTTGGCCGGAGCTCAGCGGCAGACATGGACACAGAGATGACCTTTCCGTCCAATATCTGGTGGGTGATCTCTTCCATTGAAACTGTTTACCTCGGCATCAATTTCAATTTGCATGCCGGGCGGATGGAAATGGAACGGCACACAAAAAACTTGAATGAAATTCAAATTTAAAAGTGTTTATGGCAGCGAAATGTAAATTTGTATTTGCTTAAGCGCACCACGCCGCTAAATAGCAGAGGGTACTCGTACTCGTACTCGCATGCAACAAAACGCCAAGTGCAAAAAACCGAAAAAACCAAAAAAACCAAAAAACCTTTTCTGAAAGCCGAGAGCAACCCTCTGTGTACGCGATTTTGCGCCAGGGGTTGGGTCCTTGGGTTTGCTTTTCATGTGTGCTACGTCCACTTCAGTGTCAAGTGCATATCGCTTGCCGGGCAGACTCCTTCTCCGCCTCCTTCGGCCTCTGTTTGGAGTCGTCACCCCCCAGAAACATAGCCCTCTTTCAGTGCTACAATATGCAAATAAATTGCCATTAAATAACGACTAAAATATTATGGTCTGCATTTGTTTTGGCCAGCATTTTGGTATTTTGGCCATTTGCCTATTTTCATTTTCGAAATATTCCTTCGTTTGGACGGAGGCGGTGGAGGCGGCGGGCGTCGGAGGCCCATTTCAATAAAAACAATTAGTGACTGCAACATTTGCATTGACTGCTAACTGCCCTTTGGTTGTTGTTGCAACTGCTGTTGCAGTTCATGAAAACGAAATTATTTTTGGGGCATTCCAGGCTGCAGTTTCGCTGGTAGTTTTTGGGGGAATTTAAAAAGGAAATCAAAGATTTTTCAAATATTTTTTTAAAGAAAATACTTAGAAAAATATGATAAAAATCCATAATAAATAAAATTTCCATAGTAATCATTGAAGTCTTCGTTGATGAGACTTTCTCTCCCTTTTTTACAATTTTCTTTCCAAGCCCGATAAAGGATATTCATATATAAACCACAATTTCTGTGTGTTTTCAACATGAAATCTCTTTGAGAACATCCCCGCAACCATTTCGGAATCCTATAACCTCTAGCATCCCCGCCAGTATTATCCAAGGACCCTGCATGGGATCGCATCGGATCGGAGTGGAGTGGAGTGTCGTTTTTGTGGTATTTTAATATTGTGCTGCATACTTGCAGGCGCAATGCAACGACCCAAAAAAGAGGAGAGTCCATCGCATCGTCGTCTGCAGCTGTCGTCGTCATTGGGCGCTGACAAAACATTTTGCCCGCATTTAATTAATTGTTCAATAAAATTAATAAACATTTGTGGGCCCCGCCAGAGAAAGTCAACGTCCAACCGACCACACACCCGTCCACTCCCCCCCCAGGGTCGAACCCGCAATGAAATTCATGACATTTTTTGCCCGACTGCAATGCCAATGCAGTTTGTTTGTGTGTTTGGGTAAGGACCCAAAGGCCCAAGGGCCAGGACCAGGACCAGGACCAGGACCAGACCCGACTGCAATCTGTGCAATGTTTGTGCAGGGCCCAAACCCCGAAACAGCGACTGCAGCGCCTGGAGAGGAGATGTGAAAAAGTCGTTTGGCGTAAAAACATTTTGTAAATTGCTTCATAAATATCAATTTGTAAAATAATAATTGTTGGTCTCGTGTGGGCCAAGTGTTGGAGGGCAGGCCTGCGTCTGGCCAGGATTGGAGGGGGACCAATCTTTGGGGCTACTAAACACAAAGGCGTGCAATACAAAGGAGTACGCTCTTTACATATTTGGTAACCTTTAGTTTTTCGAGATATTTAAACATATCTCCACATGACATGTCTCTAGAGACAGTCAAAGCAATACTATAAGCAATGGTAGTATATATTCTGATAGTGCAACTTTTCGCCAGAGAGTAACCCTTTAGTCGACTAAATGATGTATGATCCAAAGGTATTCCCCTTGATTTCCATTGCCGTTGACAGCCAGCATCTTTTTTATGTTTGGTCAACAATGTGTGACGTCCCGACAGTACCTGGACGCGCAGCCATGTCCAGGACCTCATCAACTGGCCAAGTGCCTCGTAAAAGCATGGCTGGGTACGAATGAGGGGGAGTTGGCAGTGGGTGTAGACTGATTAAAGTTGTTACCGTCATAACTAGTGTAGTACGAGTACGAGTACGAGTACGAGTGTATCCCTTGGCGGGCGTCAAAAGTCACACCAAACACAAGAGCAACACAAAAACGCTGCCCGCGTTTGCGGCCAACGGCAGGCAACAAAAACAGCTCATGTCTGAAGCTGAAGCTGAAGCCGTATTTCAATTTCAATTTAAATTTATGTTTCATTTCATTCACTCGACTGTCCCGCATTCCTGTCTGAGTTCTCCGTCTGCTGCTCTCCCACTGCCTGTCCGACTCTGTGTCTGTTAACGCTGAAAGTGTTGCTCAAAAGTGCATGAACAATTTCATTTAGCTTTCACTTTTTTGCTTTTGCTGTTGTTGGGCTCATAATTTTCATTACATTTTACGCATTCGAAATGTGGAAATTGTTCCGCCCTCTGTGCAAAACTCTTTGCAGGACCGAAATTGAAAAGTTCAAATTGAATTTGAATTCAATTTGGCCTCCGACAGGGCAAATGGACAGGAGAGCCAGCAGCCAGCAGAAAAAAGGAGCAAGAATTGAGTTAACTGCGTATGTAATGGGCGGGGCGGGCCAGGGGCTATGTGAGGGGGCGTATGTAAGGGGGGGGGTGGGGGGTAACTTGTTATTAGAGAGAGTCGGCACGCATTTCTCCTGGGACCCCACTTGATTAGCCCGAAGGAGTGCATATTTTCCATTTGCTGCTATTTTTGCAAAGCATTTATATATTTTTGTTTTTTTTTCTGCTATGGAAAATGGATTTGGGGATTAATATTCTATATTCTATTGTGATAGGTTTATGGTAGTGGAAAGATATGTGCTGCAGAGAAGGAATATTGGATTGAAGGGGAGGATTCTGCATTTGAATGAGACTACGGATTGAATGCTTTTTAAATGAACTTAAATCAAACCCAAAACTAAGAATAGATACACATTAAAACAGAGTGAAAAAGTGAGTGAAATCCCCTCGAATTTCTAGTTCCTTTCCACCTCAAACCTCATCAGAGAAAGCCATTTCCATTTCCATTCCCATTTCAATTACTAATGCAAAACGCACATAAATTTCATTAAAAATGCATTTGGTGCTTGGAAGAGAGAGACCTTCTGCTGAAAAGTTTTGGACCAACCCTCCGCCATTTACCTATCCAAAAGGTAAACCGAAACCGAAACCACAACCACAGGGAAACATCTGTGGCTCCATCAATTGCGGACTTCAGCTGCCGGCTTTTACCTCTTATTGTGGCTTAATATTCATGGTAATTGTGTGGACGGTGTGGCCTCAGATGTTTAGACCAGAAAGTATCCCAAAAGGGGGCTTCGGCTTGGGTCCTATACATTTGTGTACAATTTTGTTGCATTTCCTAAAAGTGTCTGTAAATTCTGGCTAATGAACTGTTGGGGGGAGAAAAGAACACCTCCCCGCTGAAGAAAAAAGTGAAACGAATGGCAAAATGAGTCCAAAAAAACCTGAACAGGACAGAAATTAGTCGCACTTCGTCTTGAGTTACATTTTGATGACTTCTTGACTTTGTTTTTAGACTTTTTTTTGTTTTTTGGGTGGGTTTCCCCCTCTGATGCCATTTCCATTCTTTTTATGACACTCGCAAGGCGCTGGGACTCTTGATTCCCAGGGATTGTCCTTTTACAAAATAATTCCAAAATATTTAGCATAAAAATGACATAACAATTTCAAACAGATTTTCTACGCATTTTCGGGATGAAAAGTTTTTGTGTAACGGGTTTGGGGGGCGGGGTTGGAAATATTTAAGCAATACTTTGATATTAAAAACCGCTTAAAAGCAAATTACTCAAACTATAAACAAAAGCCTAGAAAAACTAAAACCAACAATGTTTCAGATTACCCAGAGGATGGGTACTATCCTGCACAGGACATGTGTGGAGGTGGAGCTGAGAGAGAGAGAGAGAGTTCAGGGCTCCAGTTATGGGACAGGTGGAGCACCCACCGCCCTGGCCAGCAACTATTAGAAAGCAAACAAAAAGCAAACTATAGAGTAGAATGAACCCAGGCCCCCCACTCAGAACACAGGACAAACAGGACATTTTTCGGTTTGCAATTTGGACATTTTTCATACCAAAATATTTTGTGGGGGGGAACCAGCGTTCTGTAGTTTTTGTAAACTAAGAAATTTGATCGAAAAATGTGCCCCGAACAGGGACGGGAAGGAGTCCTGAGTCCTGTCCCTGTAATTATTTTCTGAGCTAGTGCAGACGGCAGCTTGATAAAAAGTAAATAGCATAAATCAAAAGACTCATACGAGTACATGAGACGATGACAAAATGTTGATGTTAGAGGAAGGAAAAGAAGGGCAGGAACCAACCCAAGGTTCTCCACCTTTAAAACGTTGCACAGTCCCCCCACCCCCTCCTGCACACCAGCAAAAAGTTGTGCCCTGTTATTGCCCGACTGGCAATTATCCAGATGGGGGGGCCAGCCCCATGTTCCTTCCAAAACTCTCCTGGCGGCGATGCTGCAAAATTTCATTAGACTATAATTTTTAATTGAAAACTGTATATCATTGCCGGGGCACAGTCTGGTCGTTCGAAAACCCTTTCACCGTCGCTGTGGGTGGCTACTGGCTGAGAAAAATGCACGAAAATATTTTGTAAGCAGATTTATAGTTTCGAAAAATAATAATTATTTGCACAGGCGGTGGAGCCCGGCAAGGACATGGCCCCAGCCATCTATAGATACACGAATAAGCGTATATACGGGTATACAGATACATAGATACTCCCACTAGCAACTGTAGCCTGTATCTATTGCTCTTCTACTTATTAAAGGCTTGGGTGTAGATTAGTTTATCATTTAATTATTTTTTCTGCCTCCCAACCGTGACGGGGGCGTGGCATACTCGTATAGGCGGCCTTTTAATTCGTTTAGTTTCGTTTGCCCAAAAAGAACTCAATTTACTTCGGTGTCGAAGGAGTTCCTTCCGCCTGGGGTTTCAACAGACGTAATCCCTGTGGATATGCCCAGATTTGGTTATGCTCGTACTCGGCTATGGGTGTGAGTGTGTAGATTGAGTGGATTCATGAGTGAATTGATGAATAATTAGCTTAGACTGATTCAATCAACAAAGTCGGCTATTTAAGGTGGATAAATATGTCTAAGGGAGCAATGGAGGTGTTTTAGCGGAGGAAAAGTATATATTTCACCTCTAAAAGATACGCGGGATAAAATGTGGAAAGAAATTGTTTATAGGATACGAAAAAGGTAAAAGTATAGCCATAAAAGGAAAGTATCTCGACACTAAAAGGTCTCCCCAGATGGTTTTTTAGTAGGTCTGTTAGACAAGGTCTCTAGCTTGCCACCGAACCCCTTGCCCCATCAATAAGAAACCTCATGGAACTTTCTCTTTTCCGAGTCCCATGTCCTCCCATGACCACCTATAGATCCAGAAAGGCGTCATCCTGGAAGATATTGAGACACTCTCCCTTTCGTTCCTCGAATTTCGAGTTCACTGAGCCACTGAGCCATCAGGAGTAGGAGCAGAGTTTTCTCATTAGCAGGCGGTCAGAGATTTTAGAATATTATGAACCCAGCCTCCCTCCGATGAGGCGGAGGGCGTGGGCGTTGTCTGCCCAGGGTGTTGTGGCGGGATGTCGGGGTGGACTGGTCAGTGGCCACCACCTGACCTTTCTAATTGTTTGGCTTTGTGACCTTTTACGTGAGGTATTTTTTTTGTGCTCTCGACTGAAAGGTGTCAAAAGCATTTGCTGTTGCTGGACTTCATTTACCGCCCAGACACGTGCGTTTGCTTTGATGATCGAGAACTTCTCCTGCCTTTCGGCCACACATACGGTGACCTATGACCGCTGTGCCTTTGTCAACAGTTGCCTTTTAATTTCATTTCATTTATATTAAAATAAAAAACGCGCTGACTTCTCTCCAATCTCTCGCTGTATCTTTCTCTAATTGTTGTCGGACCACACCCACACGTGAGTGGCACACGTGACCCACCGGAAAATGCCAAATGCCATGGCGGATGTTGACATTTGTTTTATTTCCATTTGGGCCTGGGCACTGTCCATAACTCGACTCAAATGTGGCATGAAATGATGGCATAAATACAAATTATCCGCCCCAAAATGGAATAAAAATAAAACACTTGCTCTATCTAATGGCATTTATTAATCCAATTGCATCTGCCTGGAGGCCAGAGTGGCTGGAGGGCCAGAGACCAAGAACCTAATAACATTAACGACCACCATCACCAGAGCAGAGATGAGAGAACATTTTGCAAATCTAATGAGCCTCGACGGCATAAAAAAGACGCGCTCAGACGAAATTAAAAAATAAAACGACAGCCAGAAAAAGGCAACAGACGTTGAAGGCAGGGCATAAAGGCCAGAAATTGACAGCATCCTAGTCCGCAGCCTCGTTCGTGGGTCATGAGGCAAGACTGGACCGGGACTGGGACTGGGACCTGGACCCCAACGAGGGTGCAAAATCAAGAATTAAAACGTCTTAATGGTCTGCGTCTTTATGAACTCGAACTGTCCTCTAACCCCTAGATGGGGGATGATGACTCCCCGACTCCCCCACTCCCCGACTCCCCGACTCCCCTCTGCTGTTTCTGGCATCTTTTCGGTCGCATTTTTCTCTGGCCAGGTCTGGTCTGCTCTGGTCTGTGATTTCGGCCTCGGCCTCGGCCTCCTGGTTTAGTTAATTTTCATGTAAATTAAGCAATCAAATGTTGGGCTCTAATGTTTCAATTAACGCGTTTTTGTGTCTCTAAATTAATTTCAATTTTGGAAAGAACGGGCCTTGAAATTGGGGCAAAGAAAGTGAGGAAAATAGGCATTGCCTTAACAGCCAACCAACAGTTTTAAAACAAGTGATATAAAGATACAAAAGCAGTTATCTGAAAGATACAGGATGTCAAAGAAATGCTTCGGTCGGGAATTTCCAAGAACCACTATATTCAAAGTGGAATTCCAATCAAAAGTTGCAGAAAAGTAGCTTTAAATATTAAATTAATTTTTAAGTAGCATCAAAAGTATCTCACAGATATAATATTGCATCTATTACTGCCCTAAACAGCCCAATTCCTCCGTCTTTAGTGTAATTTTCCTCTTAATGAAGCAATTAATGCTGTGAAACATTTATTTTAATTTCAATTTGAACTTTGACAATCTGCTGCCCCCCCGGACTCCCCGAACGCTGCCTGGCGGCTTCTGTTTTCTGCAATTAACATATTTGCGCTGGAGTACGAGTACGAGTACGAGAGTCTCCTAAACCAATACATACTCCAGCCATAGTCGAGTCGTGGGCCACTTATCCGACAATCAACAGTTGTGTGTGTGTGTGTTTGCGGCCCAAAAAAGAACCTGAGGGCAGCAGCAGCAAAAAAGTTGTAGGCGTGTCCAGGCCTAGGCCGAAGTAAGAAATTTGCAACTGCAGAAGCCAAGTGCAGTGGCTGCCACTGGGATCGGAGCTGCCTGCTCCACCCACTTTTTGTGCTAGCCAGGGGTACACCCCCCTCTATATTTTCGGGTATCTAGCAGGCGATCTGAGTGTGGGCCGGCAGCCAAGGCAGAGTCTGAATCGGGGGAGTGGGACTGGGACGTCGACTGGGAGACTGGGAGACTGGGAGACTGCCACACCAGCTGGGGCAAGTTTGCATGCCAAGAGAGCAAACAAGTTGGGCCTCACTTGATTTACAACAGTCGCCACTTGGTAAGTGCTGAGTTATGGCCCGATCTGTGGGCCTGGCTCTGGCTCTGGCTCTGGCTCTGCGGACCGTGTGTGTGGGCGTCAATTACCAGCTCATAAATTTCAATCGATTTGCCAACTATTGTTACTCCATCCGCCCTTTCTAAGCCTCCCCACCGTTGGCCTTTTTCTAATTGTTTATTAATCAACTCATTAACTGCCTGTTTCTGCCATTTGTTATTTTGGTTTTCGCTTTTTTTCCGATAATTTTAATTAATTTGTGCAGCATGTATTTTTCAATTGCATTTTTGATTAGTTTTGTGGATTTGATTCGAGTATATTTGCCCAAACAATCAACAAAATACTCGTAATTAAATGCATTCAAGCATTTTTGATTGTTATTTGCGCTAATTTCGATGCTTAGGGGCCAGGGGGCGTGACCCTGCCTAAATATGATCAATTATTGATATGTTTGTGTCGGCACTGGCTGGTTGAGTCGATGGTCCTTTGGGCTGTTTAAACAGGTCCGGTTAAGTGGTGAAACGAAGCGGATATGATCAAGAAACTATGCCTACGAGTGATGAGAACTTCCCATAGCTCATTTATCAAGCATTCTATGTCTCAATGCATTCCTTGGCTTGGAAAAAATGCCACAGCAAAGCAGACAGCCTGGTGACAACCCAATCACATCCACAGACCGTCTGTGTGCCCATTCCATGCGCAGGTTTCGTTCTGTCTGCTAGATCTGACTGCATATTTTGTTTGACATCATTGTTGCACATGCCACGTGCTGGCCGTTGCACCTGCAGCCGACGCCCCAAAAAGGCGGCTACATGCAACACCAGAGACCAGAGACCAGAGGCCTTGCAAAAAATGCAACCAGCTGCATGTGCGTGCATAAATTTGTGGCAGCCACCGCTGCTGCTGTTGTTCTTTGCAGCAAGCAATGAAGACATGACACCCGGAGAAAGAGAACACCTTTTTATGCAGTTGCAACGTGGCGGCTGGCCTTCAGCTGTCCCCCGGAGCTGCTCTTACACGATGTGTGCTCAAGCGGCGGTATAAACTCTGGCAGTCCATGTAAATCCATGTAAAGGCTGAAAATATCAGAGGTATTTGGGCCTCCATCATTTCTACGCCCACTTTCAGCCCTAATTTCTAGTTCTAATTAACTGCAGTGTATGGCATCGACTTGGCAATAAATCCAAACAAATAACTAACGACAAATGTTGTCTCTTGGCCTTTGTTTGAGGAACAATGCAGCCAAGGCCCAAGCCACCGCGAAGGACAAACAATAGTTGAATGCGTTGCCCATATGACAGCCAGTCGGAGGCAAACAGACCCACGGCCACGAGACAGCACAAACACAAGGAGCAGGAGCCAGAAAGGATATCGCGTGCCAGCAAAAAATCACCATGTAAACACATCACCCGTACAAAAGGCGCTGGAGGACGCTGGAGGACTGGAGAAAGCTTTCAACCTGTGTGGCACCCTCTATGCCATCTATGTATCCCCCAACCCCCCTTGCTGGAGGAGTTTGGGGCTCCTGTCCTCTTCTGTGTTTCCTCCTGTTGTTCTCTGGTTTTGTTTTATTTTATTGTGATTTTTATGCTGGAATTTTTTGGCAAATATTAGTTCCATTTCGAAGCTATTGTTGTTGCTGCCTGCCAAATGGAATGCTATTGTGTTACGTTTAGTTTTCCGGGGGTTTGGGAGAAATATCATCCGACTGTGGGGGGATATTCGATAGTTGCGTGTATTTCGATGAACCGCTTTTATTTTGGGGAGCCTGGGAGCTGAATCATGGAATTAAAGAATTATTAAACTACAAGCATGTCCAAGAACCCTTTTGTTCACTAAAGAAACCCCCTTTTTGTTCTAGAAAATTCTAGAAAATTCTCAAAGCTCCAAATAAATGAAATCCACTTCTGCAGAGCTTTAAACTTAAACTATTTTATTTTTAGTTTATTTGTTAATTGGAGTTTCTCTTTGAATACATAATCATTGGCATAAAACCATATACTACTCGTATTGTACTTGGCAAGGCCTGCAGGTCCTTCGAGGTTAGTCCTCCGAGTAATCTGCAAGAGAAAGAGTTTCAGTTTAGATACGTTTTGGCGGCAGACCCCCGGCAGACACAATAATTGCTAAACATTTATATTAACTTTAATTGGGGCCCAGCCCAGGAATAGGGGAATGCATCAGATATGTATGGAATATGTAAAGTATTTTATGATTTATGCAAGACCCTGCCCCTGCCACCCCCCTCCTCTGCCCAGGTCCGAGACCAGAAACAAAATCAACAAATCATTTTTCTGGGCAACGCTGACAGCTGCAATTTTTCACTGCTACTGCCTACACGGAGAGTCATGCAACATTTAACAGTAGAGTCCAGTGGCAGGCTTTAAAGACCCCCCCCTACCCCTACCCCCACCCCCTGCCTATGCGGAAACCAACCCCAAAAGCTGCAGAATCCCCCCAAGACCCCAAGACCCCAAGCTGAACCCAAAACCAAATCAATTAAATTCAATTAAATTCGAAAAACCACAAGCCAAGTGCATATCGTCTTTGGGCCCATGGGCCATGGGCTGCCGCTTAACCTTATCCGTACAGTGCAAGTGCACAAGTGCCCAACGGATCCATTGTTATGGGGGCCCCGGCTGGGCCGGGGCTTATCTGTCAATCTTATTCTAATTGAAATGCATACAGAAGGCACACACACAGGACCTCCATCTTGGCCTCGGACTCCCCTCCCTCTGCGACTGCCACTGCGACTGCGACTGCGACTGCCACTGCGACTGGAGTTTCGTTTCACAAATTGACTTTTACGCATCAACAATTGAAATTTCTCCCAGATTTGAATGAAGTGCAACCCCCATGAGGCAAAATCAACAAGTTAACTGCATTGCTGGCACTTCGGTTTGGGCCTGTCATTCAAATTGATTTGGATTTTGGCCAGCCAGGGCCTCAGGGCTGTTTGGGCTCTCACTGTCTAATTGACTTGTGGGAGAGGAGTGTGGAGTGCTGGAATTTGATGGGGATTGGGATTGGGTCACTCCAAATGGAAATGCTGGTTTAAAGGAGCTTTGTTTTGGGGCAAATACAGCGAATAAATCTGGCAAAATATAGGAATAAGATGAATATTCAAACATGCACGATTCCAGCATAGAATTCCCTTCCCTTCATTTTTATATTCGAAGTCAGGACTCTCCTCCACGGCTTTGGCCCTTGAATACCCGTCATTCTTTGGACCCATCGCCGAAATACATTTCCCAATTTTTGCATAATATTTTGATAAGCCTTCGGCTATCTTTCGGGTCTTCCTCCCGCTCCTCCCTCCTCCTCTCTACATTTTTCTCTTAATTAATTAAAAAAGTTGCGTCACCTTTTTTGGGGTTTTGTGCGCAATTTTTATTTGGCACATGCGAAATTAGCGCCGGAGCTGCTGTACGGTCGTGTTTTTTTGTGCTCCGTTGTTAAAATATTTGCAAATATTTAAATTGACATTTTTCCGTCATGTTATGACTATGAAAAATGTGGCCCCAGCGTGCCCCAAGGCATCAGAGGTTTTTTCTGTTCTGTTCCAAGTTTTGTTCTCTGTTTTGGCAGCTTAAAATTCCATCGAGTGAGGGAACACTTTAAGTTGCATTTGCAAAATGCTTCAGAGCAACAACTAATCAAAACAAATTCAATTAAACGACACAACCAACGAACGGGGACGGGCCAAAGTCGATTCAGGGTCCAGTCTGCAGTCTCCAGTGTCCACTGTGTCCATCGCCAGGCACCCTCCTTTGGCCAGGCTTATCTGGCAGCACAATCCATTAAAATTGCACATCGTTTACACCAAAAATCAATTCGCCAAAGCATTTAGGCATTACAAATGCCAAGCCAGCCACTGAAGCTAGTCCAGCGAGTCCAGCGAGTCCACTCCTGGCCAGGCCACTCCACTCCACTCCACTCCACTCCACAGACCAGAGCAGGCCAGACTCGTGGACCCAGTCGCAGGCCCAGTCGCTGGTCCCGAGGTTTTCGGGGTCCCGCTTCAAATTCAACGTTGATGCCCATAAATTTCACATACGGCTCTTTTCTGTGCATTTGCCTCTGTCTCTCGTGGTTTTGTTTTGTTTGTTTTGCTGCCTCTTGGCTGCCTTTGCCTCTGTCCGACTGTCCGACTGTCGACTGTCTGTCTGTGGGGCTACCAAGCGATAAACGCAGCCCAGTTGGCATTGCTTTGAAATGTATCCGCCAGATACGAGTAGTACAAAAGCTGCATTTGTGGAGCGGCGGCCCAGAGGCCTCAGGGCCTCAGGTCTCTGCTGAGCTATGTTAGCCGGCCGCTGGTCGTGTGTCGCCTTTTAGAGAGGAGTCTTTGAGAAATTAGTGGGGGATCGAAGGGGTACTAAATTAGCTAGAGCTTTCAGTATATATTGGTAGGATATCTCTCTAGAAAATAGTGCAAAATATCAACCATCTAGGGCTTTGTTTATACACCTTTAAAGACTTGTAGAATGCCTAAATTTGTTGGCTTTTTTGTTTTGTTCCTTGAGTGGAACCTGCATTGATTCATTCCACTCAAGTATCGCCTAAGATCCACCATCTCTAGAGCCTCATTTGGCGTGTCCCTGGGCCCTGTCAGTGTCACCTCACGCCCCGACAAATTATGTCTATCGGAAACACAGAAAGCTGAAAAAGAGAACCCAAATCGAATGCCGTGTATCTGGGGGCGATCGTTGGTGGCTTCGAGTGGCTCAGTGGTTCGATGCCGTGGTGTCAGCTTGTCGTGCGTTTTATTAGTGGCAACTCAAACAGCAAATTGAGATTAGAACGTGGTCGTTGCCGCCGTGAAGGCCCTGAGTTATGGCCTGCATTAAAGCGCATCAAAGTGGGGAAGGCCTACAGAAGGGGGGAGGGGGGCTAACAGCCATTAGTAGGCGACAGTTGAAGGCATGATCTACGTTTGGCCAGAGGCTAGAAGCCACATTGGATTACCCTAAACATCCACCCCTGGCAACCCTTCAGAGCTCATCCTAAGGGTATTCCTGGAGCGTATTTCTGGAAATTTACATTTGATTGCTGCTCAATCGACCTTCATCTCGGCCCAGAGACATCACATGTCGAGCATGTGATATCCTTGACATTTATGAGTTGTCATCACTGTGGGGGGCCCCCCTCTCCTCTTTCCCCGTCAAATGTGATTTGCATAACACAAAAATACAACAAAAGTCCCTCCCGGGGCTCTGGCTTCTGTCAGTCGCTGTTTCTTTCGAATGATAGCAATCTGAAATCATCTGAATGGGCTTTCCCCCCCTGGACCCGCATAATTCACTTGCTTTTTGCTGCAACTGTCTGACATTCACTTACAGACCCGGAATGGAGGCCAAGAGGAAGACAACATTAGGCCTTATTAGATTTGACATGTTGCTGCCTGCCGAAACAAAAAGAAGAAGTTTTTCCTTTCATTTTCCGGGGCACAAACCAACCCCTGGCTACAAATCAAAAGATAAATTGTTTTCCTTCATGATTTATATATAAAAATGTTTTGTTGACTTCGCACCCAGACCCCCGACCATCCCCCCAGTCCATCCCCGAACTTTTCCCCTTCTTATCATCGAGCGAGCAACAAATATTAATATTGTTTGTATTTCAGGCGCTGTTTTTTGGCCATGCAGAATGGCAGTCGCTTGTCAAATTTAATATAAATTATTGTCCAAAAATCGGCATGCGAATGGAATGGGAGAAAGTTGTAGGTCTCGGCTTACGCACCCTCCTGCGGGGCCTTTGAGCTGATGTTCAACTGGATTTCGTGGGCCTTTTTGGCCAGGATCTCCTTGGCCTTCATGGTGGCCTTGTTGCAGTTCTCCTTGTCGGCGAAATGGTCAATGTACTCGTCCCGCTTGCAGTAGATGCACACCCCGTAGATGTACTCCTCCTCGCAGACGGTGGCATTCGTGGAGCGGGCCCAGTCCGCCGTCTCCACCAGCGGAAAGAGCTTGCCCACGTAAATGTGCGACGACAGGGTACTGAAGGCAGTCGGCGCTATGGTGGTGATCGGATTGTGCTCCAGATTGAGCACCTGGAGCTGCTTCAACCTGTCGAACAGGCCACTAGAACGGAGGGGAAGGAGGTTTAGATTAGAGCCAACTCCTTGGGTGATGTCTTGGGTCCACTTACGCTTGAATGCGATCCAGGTTGTTGAAGGCCAAGTGTATCTCCAGCAGCATGGGCGTGTAGTAGAACAGCTGATCGGGCAGGCGGGCAATGTTGTTCCGCTCGAGCCGAAGGGTGAGCAGCCGCCTCTGGGCCTGCAGAAAGTCCTTGTGCAGATAGCTGATGTTGCTGCGGATGCCGATGTAGGCCAGGTGCTCGGACTTCCAGAACAGATCTGTGGGCACATTGTCGCCGCAGTTGAAGAGCTCGAAGGACTGCAGCTGGGTCATGTGCCAGAGCTCGTCGGAGGCGAAGGCGGACATCTCGACGCTGCTGTTCTTCACGTCGCAGTCGATCACCAGCTGCTTGAGCAGCGACTGCCTGGCAAAGATCTGGCTGGCCACCTTGTGGATGTTCTTGACCACGATGTTCAGCTTGGTCAGCTGGGTCAGCGGGTGCAGGATGGTGGCCGGCAGATCGCTGTAGCCCTTCAGCGACAGATGCTTCAGCTCGAACACATTCTGGAAGAAGTTCTCCGGCAGCGTGGACTTGAAGCCCAGGATCGTGAGCTTCGAGAGGCCCGGCAGATTCGTGTAGCGCTGCTGCAGCACCTCCCCCCGATCGTTCTTCTTCGGATCGAAGAAGTTGAAGACCTCCAGCTCCGTGTAGTTGGTGATGCCCAGCTGGGTTATCAGATTGGGGATGCTCTTGGCGTCGGGAATGGCACAGTTCTGGATGGTCAGCGCCCCGATGTTGCCCACCCTCAAGGGCGGTACATAGCCAAAGCCCCTGGCATCGAAGATGTGGCAGCTGATGCTGTACAGCTTCTCGTGGTCACTGTTCACCTGCAGGGTCTCACACTTGATGTCCTGGTCCTGGCAGTCGCACAGACTGAGATCCTTGATCAGAGCCTCACACCCAGCCTTCGTCAGATAACTCACTGTGGCATTTCCCTCCTGCCACGACGGAGAGATCATGGCCAGGAGCAACAGCAGCAGCAGCGGCAACATCTTGAGGCGATCGTCGAAGCCAAACTGTTCGCTGGAAGGGCAAGAGAAGTGATATTAGAGCAGTTTAGTTTGTAGCAGCTGCTCCCGAGGCTGGGCTGGGACTCTTTTTCTAATGGTTTTTCCTGCAGGTAGCACGCATTTCTGCGTAATACCCACTTCCATCCATTTTGCACCCGAAGGCCGTCTGCACTGCGGCACTGCGCCATTTTTACACAAATTTTTCCCACCTGAGGCAGGGCCTGGCTCTGGCCTCTACCTGGCCCACCGCCTACCGGCCTACCATGTTTCCCCGCTCCATTTAATGGCCCGTAATTTACTACGCAACTCGCTCGATTTCTGCATAATATTAAACCATTTTGAATTCGCCTTAACGCAAAAAACCCGGCCAAACAAAATGACTTAAATTGCCATTTGCGTAGCCTCTCCGCTGGAGAGAAGAGTGAGAACTGGGCCCTGCCCGAGTGCGAGATGATCTGTCAGAGGCCCCAGAGTCGGGCTTCTGATAACAGTTGAAAATGCCCGACTTAACATACGAATTGCGGCTCAGAGACGACCCGAGGCTGGGAGCCAGGGAAGAAGAGGCCAAGAAACAGTGGTTTTAGAGGGCGAAAAAGTGGGATCATCAAAAGAAGACTATGGCAAGGGGACTATGGAGCTATGATAGCTTTTCTGAATCAATTTATAGGTCGGA
Organism: Drosophila lowei; assembly: GCA_008121275.1. Taxonomy (NCBI): domain Eukaryota; kingdom Metazoa; phylum Arthropoda; class Insecta; order Diptera; family Drosophilidae; genus Drosophila; species Drosophila lowei. The sequence continues at coordinate 26,282,101 of CM017779.1, forward strand.
TGTCGAAGATCTCTCTTGTGTTTTGCTAACCTTTTCCTGGTGCTTTCTTAGTGGAATATCTGCCATCTTTCCATGGAGTTTATTAGATTTTTTCCTAGATTTAAGTCCCAAAATTACCTACATTCTGGACAAATGATTTGCGCGACCCACTGTGCCACATACCGAAGTTCAATGCTATCAACCTCTGCAGCCACTGCAGCCACTGCAGCCCCAACCCCAAGCCACATCCTCAATCGCAAATGTAGTCTTCTTTTGCTGGAGATACCATCTCCCGAGCTGTGCTCAAAAACTGGGACTGGGACCGATGGGATGGCTGGCTGCCGTGGCTTGATTTCGAACAAATTACAATTCATTCTGGTTTCTGGTTTTCAGTTTCATTACAAATGCAAAAATGCAAAATGGCAAGCCGGCCATTATCTCGGCTCTCGAGAGACTCGATGGGAGTCGGTCTGTCTGTCCATCTGTCTGTTGATCGATGATCGCTGTGGCCTGCCGATGATCAAGTTTGTGCCTGCCCTCCTTCTCCTTCTGCTTCTCCTGTGTATCGTTTGAGGCGTACATGCGTAAGTGCCTTTGATCCCCTCGCGTTTATCCCCCCCCCGCCCGCCCCGTCCTTCCAGGAGCAGTTGCATTCACAGATCGGGGCCAATGCATTTGAATTTGTCTGGCCGCCAGCCAAATCGATCGACAACCAATCAGCCCAAGTCCAGTCCGTCAGCCATCATGCCAGCCAGGTACAGGTACAGGTCTTGGCCAGCGTCTGTGTCTGAGTCTCTGTCTGTCTCTCTGGTGTTGTTGCTGCTTCTGCTGCTGCTGCTGCTGCTGGCAGTGGCAAACATTTCATTTTTCACGATCCGCAGTCTCGTATTCCCAAGAGCTAAATCAATAAATTACGTGACAGGCATGCAGAAAACCTGATGCTCCTCCGACTTCTCGGATCTCCGACTTTTTGTGTTTTGCTTCGTTTTGATTGAATCAATCAAAAATTTGTGCATTTATATGAAAAAATACAAAGAAAGGGGCAGGCAACGAGTGCTCCAAAATGAAGACGGAATACCCTTGAGCTGGGAAGCTCAGTAGATGATAGTAGTAGATGATACAGAGACATATATGTCCCCACTACTCGTATAATCCAAGATATTTCCCATATCATTCGGAATGCAGTTATCCTTATTGATATATTCCCCTGATATTAATGTAGGATCTGGTCCCAATTCGACGCTTAATTGTGTGCTTCTTTACCCTACAAACCCCATACCAAAACCTGCCATACCTGGCCCCTTTTGAGAAGAGTATTCTCTCGTTTGCAGATCTTCTGGCCCGGCCAGCACATAAATTATTATTATGGCCTGCCCATTGGCCAGAGATACATACGAATATTCTCTCTCTGGCCTGGCACCGAGGTAGATTCGCATTAAATTTGATTGGTTTCCATTTGTTTGGCCCAGGAAATGCCCAATAAAGTTCTTAACTCGATTTAATTAACTTTGACAAATTGAACTCTGTGGAAAATGGTTTTTTCCTTTAAAATAATCAACTTAAGACCCCAGGAAAAGTCATTGCAAAGGCACTGGCACTGGCACTCCTTCAATTAGTAATAAATAATTTGAGTTGGTTAAAAGTTTTGCTTTTGGGCTAAGCGATGCATAATCCATGAAAGGGCGCCAGCAAAGTTCAGGAACTGGAACGGAACCCCTAGATCCACAAAGTGGAAGCCATATTGGTGCTTGGTCTTTTGTACATCGAAATCTTCATTGATTTTGATTTCTTGTAGTGGGGAAAATCGCCTTAGGCTGAAACTTTTGCCCAGGAAATGTATTTTCCCCCCAAAAGAACGGAGAACCGAGAACGGGGAAAAGTATTTACCATTTTCAGCCACAGGACAAGCAAATAAATGGTCATAATCCTGCCCAGACAAAGGCTACCCGTTCTCGTACCCGTCCCAAGTCCTGCTTTTCCTTCCCTCTCATAGCACAGGATGTGTCTGGACAGGGCGGAGTCATGGGTGGTGGCGTCTTTTATGCGTTTTACATTTGATTTATTCCACATGCAAATTGTGGCCGTCTATACGGAAAAACTAAGTTGTACTCCCAGGCCAAGGCCTTATTCCAAGAAACGTTTTGCGTTTCGCTACGACTAAATAATAATTCGCTTCAAATTCGAATGCGCACGTTCCACCCAAGAAATACAAACGTAGCATAGCCCGAGGCGCCCCAGGCCCACGTCCCTCTACGGCCAACTCTTTTGTCCCGGGGCCCAGCCAGCCCATCCAGGGAATAAATGCATGAAATTGAATACCAGGGAGTAATCGAGAACGTCTCCATCATCTCTATTTGGTATTCGGTATTTGATGGGTATTGTAGTTCTGTTCTGTTTATTTATGTGTTTGCGCCTATTTATTTATTTTAATTAAAAGGGCACGTGTTGCTGTTTTCTTGTTTTCTTTTTGCCAGGGCAACATTTCGCCCTGAGAACGGGAAGGGTGTTGTCGAGGTGTGTTCTGTGTGGCGGTGGGGGTGGGAACGGGTTGCGGCAAGTGCAATTGGAAACAGTAGCAATGACAACCCCAATTTCGAAGAGGAAGAAACTTTCCAAAGAGACAGGAGTCTCTATACAGATATCGTATTGATTCACTTCCCTAAAGGAGCCCAGATCTGGGCTTCTGTTCCTCTCTTCGGCAGCAAAACTGTTCCCAGTTCCAGTGACTTCATCACCCCCTAATTTCCATTGTCCTTGCAATCGAATAGGCAACGTAACTGCCATCAAATGGACACTAAATGAGTGTCAAAACAAACAGAACTGTAAGCCCGACCCGCTCTGATCTGGGCGTGGATAATTCCACTGAATAAGCCAAAAGAAATGGCTAGCAAATAGTAATAAACAAAGGACGGGCCAGCAATCAGAGCAACTAATTAAAGGCCACAACCCCCCAGGACCAAGGACCAAGGACCAAGGACCAAGGACCCAGGACCGAGACAAAGTCGAAGTTTTGCTCGACTCGTTTTCATTACGAGTTAATTTGAATGTAAATGAACAGAGAGCTGAAGGGTGGGAGAAGAGGGCACCGAGAATGTTTGGCTAATGTTTCAATTAAGAAGACAGTGAAAAATTTAATTTTCTTTCATTTGGCCTTGCCACCCAAGCTAGTGAAGCCCCCCCGCCGCCCCCAGAGACCCCTCGAGACGGGAGCTGGAGTGGTTTCTCCGTCTGGTTGTTGTCCCGGGTGATGTTCACAAGGAATTTCAATGTTCCACTCATAATTTCATATAATTTCCATTAATTGTATGAAATGAATGCCCTTGGCTGGGGCCTCGTCTTCTAGATACTTGTTGGCCACTCCAGTAGCCATTTTCATGATTTTCTACGCACTTTGGCAAGAGCCAGAGCCAGAGCTAGAGCCAGAGACGAACGGCAGCCAAAAGGAAACCATGTCTATGCTAATTTCCCAGTTTTGATGACTAGTCGGCTACCGAGCTACTGGCAACGGCTACCTTTCATTTCGCTGTGGCTGTGGCCCAAAAGCAGCCTAACCAACCGCGTAACCACGATCGATCCTCTCCACTGAGGATCCGCATTGCTTGGCATAGATCACTCAAGGGCATTTTGGCCAGATTTTGTTCTGCTCGTGCTCGAGCTGACTCTCTCTCTGTAGCGAGTATCCAACGTCTTCGCCTTCGTCGCTGTCTAGGCCATGGCAAATTTCCAGCGCCCGGTCACGCCCCATTTCGACTTGGCAATTGTCATGGGCATGCTGGCCAAAATCAGACCGATGTGAACATATTTTTCAGCTGAGAAATGACTTGTGAAAGGAGGAACTGTTGTGGGAGAAGGACAGGGGACAAACCGAGCGATCGAATGACCCAGAACTGAGGGTACATCGATTTTAGTACTAAAATTTAGATGGTTTATACTTTGAAGGCAGGAATTCCTTGTATCCTTTCTTTCCCTTCCTGTGGCAAGTGGCATTGCCCATTTACCAGGCCAGGAATGTGCCAACAGCCTCTTTTCAGACATTCATTTTCTGCACACACAGCACAAATTGCAATCAAAGTCTGCATCCCCCCCTTGGGGGCCACCGGCACCGACTTTTTAGCACTTCAAATTGGCAAACAAACAGACTCACGTTCAAATGAAATGTGAGCATAAACAGAGAATTTTTCACACAACGTTTGGGGCCCAGAACAGACCCCCCCCCTCCAGCCTTAATGGCAAACAAACTTGAAGCGGAAATATTGCGCATACGTCGCGTTGCACGGGGCAGAGCAGGAGGCAGAGCAATGGGAATCAGAGCAGAAGAGCGATGGAGTGCAGAGGAGAGGAGAGGAGAGGGAATCACTTGACACGCAAATATGCATAAACAAGGCATGAATATTCATGCACACAGCAGACACTTGCCACTTGCCTCTGTCTCTGTCTCCCTTTCGTTCAGCATCTTGAAAAGGACTCGTCCTCGTTCTCGGCCTCGTCCTGGTCGCCCATATCTCGTTTAGAGATGAAATGCAATGCGCATTCAAAAATTTGCCCGCAAAAAATGTTTACCCAAGCGCCGCCGAGAGGTGAGTGACACCACAGTGGAGACTGGCTATAAAGGAAGAGCTTAAAGCTGAGAAGTAAGGGAAAGGAAGTCTAAACAACGTTCATCCTTCTAAGAATCCTTTTGTGAATGCTTTTATATTCGAATGCAAATGACATTTGAGTTCCTTTCACGTTGGTTTCACTGTCTAGCACCACCTACTGTAATACTGTACTTGTAAAATGCAATTTTCACAGCATTTGAATGGAATGCCTGTTTGTGTTTGTTTTATCAGCTTTTCTTTTTCCTTTGCAAGCAAAATGCAAGCAGGTCATTCACTTTTGTCCCTTTCTCAACCCCCCCGAGAAGATTTTACAAAATTTTAACAATCATAAATCCTTGTCAATCACACGCGGCTGTCATCATCATCAGCAGGAGAGCATCAGTGGCATCAGTAGCATCATCCGCCCTCTAGATAGGCCTCGTCCTCGAAAGCCACATAGTTCCTGCTTCCTGCTTCTCCTTTGACTTTTGTGACTTGCCTAAGCGGAACTGATTACGCGACCGTCTGCGACGTCATCGACTTTGCTGCGTGACAGAAATGTTTCTTCTTTTTTTGACAATTTCGCTGTCATTTATATGATGCCTCCTTCGACTTCCTTTGACAGCTGCGCTGGGGATCGATTGTGCGGGATTGAGGGGCGGAGGCGGCCTCTTGAACTGTTAATTCCTTTGGCGGCCCAGCTATTGGCAACAATCAATCATTTCGCTATGGAATATATTGCAAGTTATTGTGGTGTTTGACTCCCAATTGTTGGAACATAAAGAAGAGAGAAAGCAGGACTTGGAGGTTGACATTAAAGAGGGACTTTGGGGAATGATTTTTTTTTTTTTTTTTGCTGTGGTCTAAAGAGGATAACAATTGGAATTAAATATATACAAATTTCTTATATTTCTTATAATATTTAAAAATTTTATTTTTCTGGAAAATACAATTTTTAAATATTATAAGACATTTTTGTATATTATATTTCATTAAAATTTTTACGCCCTTTTGACCACAGCAAAAAAAGCATATCGTCTGGGCCGAGAACATCATTAAGTGAATGTTTCCTTGAAAAGTTTATCCAAAAACTCTCACCTTAATTTGCATATAAAAAAAAGCCCACAAAAAACAGTCGAGCGACTAAAACTAATCCCCCAAATCTGCGACGATTGCCAGAGCAAATCAAAGACTTGAAACCATACAAAAAAGAGCCTGGGCCAGGGCCTGGGCCTGGGGCAACAATTTAAGATTTACGCCACTTAGAAGACATTTAAGCGTGCAACAAATGCAGGAACAACAAAACAAAAAGCCAGGTCCACATGCAAAAGGCCAAAGTCAAAAGCCGCCAGAACTTGTTGGTCGGTCGCCTTGTGCGTGCAGAAGAAAAGAAGCTTGTTCCCAGAGCCGACTCGGGGACTGTGCCTCAGCCTCTCTGCCTCTGCCTCCGGACTGTGCCCCTGCCTCTGTGCCGTTGCCTGCCAAAAAATCAAAAGGGAATCTTCCCGGACAGTTTACAAGGTTTTCTCGTGTTTCGACAACATTAATTTGTTGTCGCTCTGGCAGCATGTTGCTGGGCAACATTTCGTGGCCAGCAGCATGTTGCTAGCCGCAAAAACCACAAAAGATATCTGAGAACGAACGGTAGCAGCAACAGCAAACAATAACAAAAATTATTTAATTTTTTTTCTTCTTTTTTTTTTACCAAAAGGCGAAAACCGAAAAACCACAACATTTTACGAGCTCCTCGTCGCCCTTAACAATGTCTCATCGTCAGGTCTAAATCATTTTTAACGATCAATAAATGAACACAGGGGTATTCAGGGATATACAGAGATCAGAGCGTGATGGAAACACGAGATCGGGATCAGAGAGGCCATGTTGGAGAAGATATAGAACGTTTTAAATGAAGATCCGGATGATATTTGGATGAAGGTTATAGGAATAGGAATACTAATACTAATGCTAATACTAATACTGATACTAATACTAATACCAATACGAATACTAATATGAGTACTAATTCTGATGCTAATACGAATACTAATACGAATACTAATAATAATAATAATACTAATACTAATAATAATACTAATAATAATACTAATACTAATACTAATGCTAATGTTCCTTTGTTTTTCGATATTATATCGAGAACCTATTGTAACCTTATCTGTATGTATCTTAAAAGTATCGTATGTAATCGTATTTGTATAATGGATAAGTGTCTAGACTTTCGACTTTATATTTTTCTGTTGAGTTTAGTTTCCGCCCTCCAGAAACACGCTCCCATCCCTAACGCTTAACCTCGGCCTCTAGAGAGTCCATATATCTTGCTTCTTTGGAACTCATCGTCCGGCGCGCTTTGTGTGGGCCCTCCACCGACTCGGCTCAAAACTCAGAAGTCGCGAAAGGTGTAAAGCTAATTGAAAGCCCCACTCTGGGGCCCATGGGGCGGCCGACATCAAAGCGACAACTTTGTTGCGGAAGCAGAAATCGCTCCAGCCAGAACTACGAGTATTACCAGCCAGAGAGTACTCCCAGACTGCAGTACATATCTCGCATTATTTTATTGACAACTGTGGGGGGGGGGGAGCCCACGATAAGCTCTGGATTGCACACATGTTTCGATATTTAGCCAAAGGCAAACACTGGCGACTAGACAAATCTATCTACAACATTGTAAACACATCTATCGATTTGTGGGCTTTATCAGTCTATAACTTTTGTCCCTATTTACCAAATGCTTCAAATTGACAGCTGTACTGCCGGGTCGGGTCTCTGAATCGAAAATTCCTATGATTAAATTGCAATACTCGCAGCCCCCAACAGATGTTCCGGGAAAGGGAATTGTAAGCGGATATTTATTTGCCATCATTTCCGCTCGTTTTAATTTTACAAAACCCAAAACACAGAAAGCCAAAAGAAAACTCCTATTTGCTAATAAAAATTCAAAAGATAAACACACAAATCAAAATCATAAGCCCGAAATGAAACTGAGACTCGAAGCAAAAAAAAATCATTATAAATGGGGGAAAAAATCCGTGAAAAAATGCGTAAAAAATTCTTGAGATTTTTAGGGTAATTTGTTCGGGTGGTTGGACCCGGTTTTGGGGGAAGTTGGCTTATTAAAGCAACACGTGCGGGGAAATACCGCGAAATCTTATTAGAGAAAAATTTCCAACGACTCAGTGGACTCTGAGATTCGAAGGATACCCAGAGCCCAAGCAATGGGAGAGGATATTTGCATTTGTACGTACAACTGATTGCACTTACAAATCGTAAAAAAACGGAGAGAAGGAGCAGAAACATTTACAACGAACATCCATTTGGCCCACTGTGCACAGTGGGTAGCAGTCAGGGGGCAGGGGCAGGGCATCGGCCATGGGTTGGCTAATGCACAAAAGGAAATTATAATAAGCGCAGCTTTTCCTAGTATATCGTACAAGGGAAAGAAAAGAAAGGCAAGCCAACAGAAGAAATTCATAAATAAAAGACGCCGCAAAGTAGGCAATGCAAATCGTTGGGCTGCCGTTCCTTCGCCGCGCCGGCTTTTATCGCACTAATAAAAAGGATTTTCCCCGAACGATGGCGAATCGGAGTCCAAGTCCAAGTCCGCATTTCTTTGTATCATTTTACTGCAGGCGGCGGGTGGTCCCCGAGATCTAAGGGCTGTTTCCCCATTTCCTGGCCCTGGCCCTGTCATATTGCAACAACTGAAAAAAGTCATTTTTTCCCATTTATTGCTGTTGTTGTCTGGCTTATTTTGTTTGTTTTTCCTCATTTTCTCTGGCTTTTCCCCGGTTGTGGGGGTCGTTGTGCATTGTGCGGCTATGTTACCTTATAAATGGATTATGGCAATTAGAATGGGGCAATCCTTAGGGCTGGGGCAGTCCATGTTCTTTGGGCTGGGTCTTGAGCGGCCATGGGTTTGATTTGGCCAAAGATGGCATGAGGATGGGTTGTAATGGTCTGGGGTGGAGAATCAACGGGGAAAGGGGTCAGATTTGAGAGGACAACATTCTATTCAGACTATAGAAGGGTCTTCAATGCTTTTACCATGCAAAAGATTGATCTTTAGCGACATATCTGGGCTGCTTTTGATGCCATCTCTAGGGAAACCCATATATGCGTTGTATGCTCACATCTCTTCACCTTCACCTGGAGCGTTCTTGGAGAACCCATCACTTAGCCCCATTACAAGCCCCTGCGATCTCTTTTGCTAGTCATTCCCTACCGAAAACCAATTAAATGCGAAACAATCATCATTAGGCAATGCCACAAAATGATAATTCAAATGTTTTCGGCTGAGTAGCCGCAGCGAATCGAAACAAGAAAACACCAAATACCAAATACCATGCCACCGTGAAATTGTACAAATAATGTGCCAAGAAAGTAGGCGCCTTGGCCAACGAGAGACTGGAAAAAGTTCAGCAGATAATTAATGATCTGATATATCAATCGGCCACTAGATCAAAGAGGTTGCACGGGCCAGGGTCGGAGGTTCCATGCCACAATTTGTACTAGAGAAAATATTTGAAATTCGAACATTCTTTGGAGCGCACAAAATGCCAAACCGAAAACTAAAATTGGACCCCATTGAAGGGGCGGGAGGGTTGGATATGGGTTGGATATGAACCCATCAAAGACATTTAAGCATTTTGCGGTTTTTCTGTGCACGAGATGCCTTTTGTCCTGTGGCAGGACATGTGCAGCAAAGTGTCGCATATGTGGCTCGACTTTTTTACATGATACTCTCTCTCTCTCTCTCTCTCCGTCTCTCTGGGATTTATACCCCATCCTGTACATCCTTCGTGCCGTTTTGGGTCGCTTATTGCTTGGCATTTATGAAATTCTGTACGGAATGCCGGGGCGGACCAACTTGAAAGCCACGCGCTGCTGGAGAGACTCCAAGCAAGACTCCAACCAAGAACGAGACGCAGTCGAGTCGAGGTTAACAAACTGCTTGCCATAGAGCTCCATGCGTGTGTGTGTGTGTGTGTGTGTGTGTAGACTTTTTCTAGTTTTAATTTATATGTAAATTAGCCAGCTCTGACTGGGACTGGGACTGGGAGACAGCTCCAAGAAGTGTCTGCATCTGCCGAATGAAACTATTAGCACAAAGCTGTAAATAATGACAAGTTGAGTGCAATTTGATGACAGTTGCCACTCGGTGGAAACGAAGAACAGCCTTCTTTAGATCATCATAGTCTCTCTGTAGCCATGGACTTCAATATATCATCGATAGCATATCAAATCAGGCATAAAATTGAACAATTTATGGAGGAGTTCAACGTTTGGTCAACTCCGACTGCTGTCGGATAATAAATTAAACAAATTTTAATCAAACATAAGTGGCACAAAAACTCTGATGATCGGACTGACTGACTGATATTTTGTGTAATTTTCTCACAGATCCAAAGACCACTCGAGGCGAAATCCGAAAGAAGAAGCCATCTCCGATCTCTGGGTTTATTTAAACATTAATTAAATGTTCAACATGGGAAGCCACCGTCGACTCATGCTCCCATTCCCAGTCCCAGTCCCCATATGAGGCGTATGAGGCGTGAAAGTCGAAAACATAATTTATGAAAGCTGCCAACATTGAACGGCAGTTGGCAATCGACATCGTCATCGTAATCGTCATCGCAATAGCCCAATACGCAATTGTAATCATCCATTGACAATCGTCATAATTTATGGCTCCTTCTGGTGTCTGGTCTGAGGTCTGCTTATTGATAAAAACCACAGAGCCACAAAAATATGACAATCAACAGAACAGAACGGGAGCAGGACTGATGGAGGGACAGTTTGGGAGTCGCTGGGAGAATACCCTTCCAAAAAATGGGGAATATTTTGGAGGAAATAGAAGAAGAGTAGTTCGAAGAGCTGGAGACTATAGCCTGGCCAACAAGAAGTAAGAGTAAAGGGCTTTTAGGGCCTTCAAGGTTTCAGGGCAAACACTGAAGTCTCTCCTGCTGGAAAGACACCTTTTCGGGATATAGATTTGAAGGCTAATCTAAGCATTTAGTTGCTGCCTTGTTGAGGGAATTCATTGATTATATTCATAACCAGTTGACCTTTATGCCCGCTTGGTCCCATGCCTCGAACACTCACCCGTTCCTAAAGAGTACAATTGGAAATGAAGCCAGTGGCAATTGGGGTAACCAAACCTGGGAGCTGGGAGCTGGGAGCTGACAGCAATCGAAAGCTATGCAACAATAATAACAGCCACAGCTACAGCAGCGGCAACGGCAACGGCAACGGCAACACGAAACAGCTGCCAACATTCACACGTCATTTAATTTCGATTAGTCCCCGAGAGGAGTCCGGAGTCGGTAGACGGGGAGCCGGTAGACGGGGACAGAGAGACAAACAAATAATGCGACAAATGCCAAGTCGAATGCGAAGGCAAATGTTTTGTGGTCAATACATTGGCTCTGGTAATTGTCGCCTTCGACAGAAGCTGACCAAGAAAAATGTACAAAATGCCTAATTGGCACTTGGGCCGGCCAAGAGAATGCCAAGAGGCCAGAAGGTGAGGTGAGGCAAGGCCATTATGAAATTCTCCCCTTAGATCACTTTTTTGTGGTCTTCTGGCAGTTGCAGCTGAATATCATCGAATCGATTCGTGCACTCACATTCCCATTCCCATTTCGATTGCATTCGATTCATATTTTTTTGATTGATGATTCAATTTTGTTGCGGGAAGAGTTCAAAAGCTGAGAGATCCCCTAATGAAGTCCGGCCTGTATCCGTTTCTGGTTTTCTTTCTGGGATTGACTGATTGAGGCATGAGAAATGCCCTCGGGCTGGTCTATTAGTGACAAGGTTGTGAATGGGTGTGAGAATGGTATTTGGAGTGGTTTAATCCACGAGGGTAGCCCCAGAAGTTTTTTGGGAGTAAGAAAAATATGGCTACAGATCTCCTCCGATCTCCTAATCCTCAAAATCATAAGAAATTCAACGTTTCCCCTTAAAACTCATTCCATTAACCCTCTTCTAGTACCCATCTCTTCAAAGCCCACCAAATTATACCAAAACCATTGGTCTTTCGCCCCATAGGCCTTGGCTATGAACTTCCAGCCCACCACAAAGGCTATCAAGAAACAAGAAAAGGGGAAAATGTTTTCCCAAAGCGTTCAACACCCGCTGGAGCCAAAGCCTTTCCTCCTCCGGGAAGTGTGAATAAAATAAGTTGGACAGCAGCACAGCAGCAACAATTTTTCGCTTTGAAAATGATTATTAGGTCAGTTGCTGCTGACAGGCCACGAGAGGGAGAAGTGGCAGGGAGTGGGGGCATGTGGCAGCTGGACAAACGCACCCGAAGGCAACGGCAGGACAAGGACCTTTCGCCTCGCATGCCTTTGTACTCAGCCTCGGGAAGGGAAAGGAAAGGAGTGGAAAGGAAAGGAGTGGAACAGGGTTAACTGGGGCTCGCACCTCATACGAAAATAGCAGAGATTCCTTTTGAAGTTTACGCACAAATATGCCTCTTGGCACGGAACCCCTCCAGCGGTGGAGGTGGAGGTCCATGGAGCCAGGATACAGACCGAACAGGATAATAATTAACGCAATAATCATCGATGAATGAAGACGAAAGAGAGGAGAGGAGTGGAGAGGAGAGGAGAGGGGCATGGTCAATGCTTAAAATGATTAACGCGCTTAACCCATTGGTGCTCAGGCATTCGCACGGGGGGCCCGGCCCGGCCCGGCCCGGCCCGGCCCGCAGCCCTCCCCAGCCCTCTCCCATGGCCCGCTGCGTGTGTTCATTTTGTAATTTGCGTAGGTGATGCCATGGAATTTGATTTTCACACGTGTTGCTCTTGCCACTGCCACTGCCACTGGCACACCTGCCCCATCGTACTGCCTCCCACCCCACCAGCTGTCCTTGTTGCTCATGTTAATGTTAATAATAATGGAAATGCTGCTGTGTGTGCAATTATCTTCCGTTTCATTGATTCCACACACGCGCCACATAAAAATAGAAAGCGCCGATGGAGAGAAGAGTTAGACAGAGAAAAAACAGAACTAGCTGCGAGGCCTATGCGAGGGCTTTAACCCATTGGGAAAGCGACCATAGAATGAGATGAAAGTTGCCATTAGAGTGTTCTTTGAAGCCATTCATTTGGCGTGGAAATTACACAAAGATCTGATGGGGGATTAACCAGGTTTTAGACACAGATTCACAGACCCATGGATGGTATTCAAAGCGAATGCCGATTGAATTGAGTAGGTGTAAAGGTTGCAGGCAGATTTGATTGAGAAATCGTTGTGGGAACACACAATTTCGCTGCAGCACGCCTTGGGTTAAGGCCACTTTGGACCAGCAATTTACCTCCACCTCCGCCTCGAATTCAATAATTTCTTATGAATTGGAGTTACTGGCGGGTTCAAAGCTCACGACGAGGCAGTACAGAAGATGAAATAGTAATAACAATAATCATAAATACAGCCAGACGATGACAACCCTAAAACATTCGAGACAGGAAAAACTGTGCAGACCCAGGCACCGGGCACTGGGGACCAGAGCTCCAGAGCCCCAGACCAGCTCCAGACCCAAGATGGAATCACATAGAATCACAGATAAATTGTGGATGTCTGGAGAGGTCTCAGAGGCAGCAGCGTCTGTTGAAATGTTGCGCGTGCGCAGAAATGAAAATTGCAATCCATGTGTCCGCTCCCGAGTCTTGTACTTCTGGTGGGAAGAAGCACCTCTTTCTTTCAAGATAAGTCATGGGAAGATCGGAGCAGAGATCCCCCATCTAATTGCTCAATTGTGTTGACAGTTGCCTCTCAAAACAAAATGTAAATATTTATAGAAAATAAAAGGAAAACTTAAGACCAACAAAAGATACTATGAAGAGTTTTTTTTTTGCTGGAGAATGCAAAAATCGCATTAAAAGGCACGCAAGGTGGAGGTGTGCTCTGGGGGCTGTGCAACAATGAACGGTGGCAATTTCTTGGCCTCATTTTAATGGCCAGATAAGCATCGATAGTCGCCGTTGCCGTTGCCGTTGCCGTCTCTCGGACATTTTGTCCGAGCGAAATGATTGCGTGTGTTGGGCAATTTATCAAAAACATTTGATTTAGTTGTAAAAAGAAAACATTTTCAACTCAATTTCGGAGGTAGTCCCCAGTCCCAGACATCGTCAGAAAAATGGCAGCTAACATGGTCGCCTCATAGTAATGCCCTCTCCTCAAGGGTCCTCCTCCCGTCGGCAGTTCAAGCGAAGTCCAGACACTGTCCTGGGCCCGACCTGGGGCTGAGACCAGAGCCAGGTGAGGCGAGGTAATTGCCATTGAAATTTATGGACTTTGACACAAGTTCTTTAGTTCTTTGTGTGCTCTCTTAGAGGGAAACAATTTGTAGCAATAGGGCAGCAAATGTACGAATTTTCTATGGGGTAATTCCGGCTAAAGATAAGTATAGGGATACAGAAAGATAGTTATGATGGCGGCTTGGTAAGTGGAGCAGTAGTGAGTGGCAGTAGAATCTTCTTAGGTTCCAAGATCTTTATATTTTGTATTCCTTTTTAATTCAAAGATAAACTTACACCCTCTTTAAATGATCTCCAAATGGAAATTCAAGCCTACGAACGTATATATAATATATATATATCAGAATGAAGACGGTCGTACCTAGCAGTGCTATTTTTTTCGCCGCCACTGTATGTATATTAAGATTTTGCCTTGATTGGCCTCCAAGAGTCGTTAAAAAATAAAATACATATAAAATAAATGAATATTGAACGTGTTTGATTGTGTTAAGAGTACAACTTCTGATAGAAAAGCATATTGCAAGTGTGAAATTTCATTGTTCGAATACACCTTGCCCCCCACCATTTCACTGTTCTTGAAAGATATAATTCCGATACTGGTATTACCTCCCCGTATTGCCGGCAATCATAGGCAATTAAACAGCTCTGGAGAAACATCAAAATGGAACCTGTTGTAGCATTTTGTAATTAAAACGTCTGAAACAAAACCAAATGCAAATTAACCAACAAAAACTTGTAGCATTTTGCTATAATTTTTGCAGCTTATAATTTTATGCAAGTCTCGTCTAGGGGGCAACAGAGAGGGAGAAAGAGATAGCGCCTAGCAGCATTGTAGTTGGGGCTTAGTGTGTGAGAGAGACAGGTCGATTGTCTAGGCAAAAAAACACAACAACAATGAAATCGACAGAGACAGAGATCCACAGAGCTCCTACCATTTCTAAATTTTCTAAAAAGTAGTTTTTGTGGCCCATAGGTTTTATTTTTGTATACCATTATTTAAAATTAAAATTAAAAATTTTTTTTTAATTGTGTTTTTTATGAGGATTGTAATTCAATGTAAATTTGAACATCCTTCTTCAAAGGTGTACCAAATCTGAGCACATTTAATATTCCACAAAGCCAAAGACGGCCGACGATGTACTTTTGCCGTCGGCTTTCCACCTGATATCAGAGCAAAATCCATGGAACCCCTTTGGTAGAAAAGGGATCTGGACACTCCTTGAATTCCTCCACTAAATGCAGCTGCCGGAAACCTCAATCGTGGACACAGTACTTGTCGCTCAGGTCCTTCAAATGTCTCTCAAATCAAATTTTGTAGAATTAAAGACGTTTTCAAACATCGCCTTGTCTTTATTTTGTGTTGCATTTGTTTTTGTGTGTGTGTGTTTTTTTGTCATATTTTAATTTGTTTTATTTGTTTGGAGCACGTTTCGGGGATTGCTGCTGCGCGTCTTGCGTCGCACAAATACAGAGACGTAATAATATAATCGGATGGAGAGCGGCGTCGCGGCGGCCAAAGAAGAAGAACCCATACCCATACTTGCACAGTGGCAGAGAGCGCTGTGTGTGTGTGTGTGTGTGTGTGTGTGTGTGTGTGTGTATTTGTTTGTCATTTCGAATCCCACTCGCTCTCTCGCTCTCTCGCTCTCACACTGTGCTGTGCTCTCCGATTGCTGGCTCCGCCCAGAAAACTGCGCAGTGTTTCGTTTCCATTTCGTTCCTCTCTCTCTCTATATACTCCACTGGCTTTGCTTTGTGTCTTTGGTTTTGCTTTTGCCTTTGCCCCCCACTCCGCCTTCTTCCTTTGCCTTTTCGGGTTGGTTTTGCTAAGAGCCGAAATACCGTTTGTCGTATTGCTTTTATTTACTTAAGAGCTTTTGTTGGAGAGAGAGAGAGAGAGAGAGAGAGAGAGTGTGTGTGTGTGTGTGTGTGTGCATTTGTTTATGCGTCTCGTTTTACAATTTAAAGGCATTTCCTTTGTGGAGGGGTCTCTCGGGTCGCATCGGGTCGGTCCTGGCTCTGGCTCTGGCTCTGGCTCTCCAAATCTTTGGGCACTGCGCGCGCCGACACCCCATCCTCCGCCTCCGCTGTGGCGGGTCACCTTTTCGGGGCCACCCTTCAATCAGAAAATATTGTTATATTGAATAAATATTTTACTTACAAGGTAAAAACAATATTTTGGTTTTAGTCTCTGCTTAATTTTTCGGGCGGAAAAAGGGGTGCCACAGGGTTTGGGGGCCGGTTCGTTGTTGGGTCGTTGGCTCTCCTTTTGCTCCTGTGGCTCTAATTTAAAATTTATGTTTTTCAAATTTTGTTGGGCAATTTAATTTTGGCCGGCTGTAGTTTTCCCGTCCAGCACAAAAGTTTACGATGATGACAACGATGATGAGAGGAGGGCAGTGGAGGGTAGGGTGTTTCCTTTGCAGGGTTATTTATAGAACCGTCTTGTGGCACCGTTCAACTTTGGCGGAATGTAAATTTCTTCATAAAGAATTCATTTTGAAGAGCTCCTCTCAGCCCCTCTCTTGAGGTGCAAATTTCAAGTTACAATATTCTTTAATTTTTCAAACAAAGGTGTCGGGCTTGCAAGAGTTTAATAAGGGGTCGCTTCATTGGAGGTGTTTTATATGGACTGGACTGGCAATAAGGCGAATAAAGTAGTTTTAGGATCCATCTATCTGTCGTGTTTCAAGTTTCATTTTAATATTATATTTTTTGAGTAGAATACTATTCCATTTTTGAACAGCCCTAATAATTTAATGTATAGGTGCACTATTATTTAAGAATTTTAATTATAAGAATTCATTAGATAAGAATTTGAATTCGTGTGTATTTGAATGTATATGTATTGAACCCTGCACTGAGAGAAAAATGGCATGGCAATACATATATCTAGATTAAATAATTGGGTTTTTAAAAAAAGCATAGTTAAATTAAATAGAACTCACTTAGATTTAAATATACATACATACATATATACATACATTTGTATATAAATATATAAATAATATATAAATATATAAATAATACATATATATATATAAATATAAAACATAAATAAATATACAAATTAAAAGTCTTTTTAATACATATTTAATATACATATATATAATAATTTAATTAATATAATTTATTACATATTTAGGAAATATATTTAGATCAAATATTAGCATATTAATTTTGTAAATGTTGCACCACTCTCGGGGCAAATATATTGAGCGTTTTCTAAGGGTTTCTGTGGTTCTACGGATTCACTCATGGAGACATTCTTCTACTTTTCCTACTAACAATTTGAAATTGAATCGAGTTGTCATTCTCTTTTAATATATAACTTCAAAAATGTTTTCTTTGCAATTTTTGTTGTTATAAATATCCAACCAAATTACATACATATAAACCATTGATTTAAACAATATATTCATCACCTTGCCCAACGTTTAGAGCTCTTTAGTGATAAAGTACACCTTTGTGTTTTTGTTATTTCCTTAAAACCTTTGAAAAAACTTGTTTTCTGAGCCATCAAACATAAGAGAGTAAACCATCTGGTATATATATCGGTATAATCATGGTATAATCATCTGCCTACTCCCACTCTCCCATTTCCATACTAGTTCTTAGACTAATTTTAATTACTCCGAAAAATTATAATTGCCTTTCGCAGCTCTTTGGGAGCCACAGCACAATTTTCTTCCATTATCTTTTTGTGTTTGGTGTTCGCAAATTGAAAGATTAATTGCGAGCGAAATGCGTAAAATAATTTCGTTTCTCAGCCAAGTTGGCAGTCCTCATGCCGCCATTTTCATTGTATACTTTCTTTCTTGGATATCTCTTTATTCCCCGGGGGGCGGTGGGGGCTTATGTACACGTACAAGGAACGCCTTGCCCTGCCCTGCCCTGCCTTCTTGGCTCCCGCTTTTCTTTATATCCGCCATTTTATTGCTTTTGCCTCCCGCCTCCTGCCACTCCCACTCCCATCAGAGATCCAGCAAAGCTCGGAAAAACTCTCGACATTTCATTTGCAATTTTCTTTTCTGGCTTGCATTTTATGACTTTTTCTTTAGCACTTCTTTCGGGGAAGTGCCACCCACTGTCCCACCTACACAGACAAAAGGAAAGTCTCCTTCGTTTCCTCTTGCCTTTGCCTCCCCCTCTCCCTAGAATTGGCAACATCTGCGTAATGCAATTTTCCCTTTTCGCTGGCTGGCTGGCTGGCTGGCTGGCTGGCGAATATTTCTGCCTGTATCTCCTTTGTTGTTCCTTCTCTCTATCTCTCCTATTCCCTTTCTCTTTCAGGTCCTCTTTTCTCTCTCTGTTTTCCCCATTTTCCTTCTTCTTCCGGCTATTTTTAATTCCTTTTTGCCTTGGCATTGCATTTCCCCGACAGGATTTATGTGGCCGCAAGGATCTTCCTTGTTGCAAGCAAGCATTTCAGTCCACAGCCACGCCCCTAATTGTGGGGTGGTGCAAGAAGGAGAATAACTTTTCCAAGTAGCACAGAAAACTCTTTGTCTGGCCTTGCCGAGGCGTCTCCTTCTCCCTCGCCTCCGCCTCCGCCTCCGCCTCCGCCTCGATGTATGCTACAAAAATTGTTGCCAGCTTGAAGATTCTAATGGGGTCTGGGGGCAGGATATGTCTGCGGATGAGCGTAATTTAGATATGAGAGAGCCATCTCGAATCCTAAACATATTTTCCTATTTTTTATTACCCTACTCCGATAATACTTTGAGAACTGAGGAAAAGGAAGAAGGAAAAGTCGCTCTCCCGTTCAGCCTATGGTTTATGCACTTCCTGCTCCTCTTCTGGTGCTGCTGCCACATCATTGTTGCCAGTGACAATAATTCAGGGGCAGACAAAAGCCAGGCAGCACCTGGAAATTTACGACCAAAGACCCCACCACTTGACCCATAACTATCCATCCACATGACTGGGCTTCTAGCCTTCTAGCCTTCTTCTTTCGTTTGGCTTGGGGTGTAACACCTTATCGCTTTTGGTGGGGTCGTAAATACCTGAGTGGATGTCGAATCCTTCGGCCAGGCCAAGTTATGCAAAGTTTGGAACTTTCTTTTCGCTATCAGACTCGTACGAGTATCCCTGCCTTTTTTTTATGGTTTCCTGCATTTGGCAATGCTTTCTCCTCTCTCTCTGCCTCTCTCCGCCTCCCTTTGACCAACTTTATTATCATATTTGTTTAATATATTAGATATTTTTGCCACTTCTCTTCTCCGTTTTGCAACCCCGGTTTCTCCTTTTTTTTCTTCTCCTTTTTTCAGCCCTGACTTGTGGAAACTTTGCTCAGCAGTTTTTGACATTTTCCATGATGGATTGCATTTTATGCTAATTGAGTTTAAACACAGTCACACTTCCCCTCGCACACATACATTTTTCCACATTTTTTCTTGGGCTCTCGTTTTTTCAGCCAACTTTTATCTTATTTGTTCTCCGGGCAAGGGTTTCGGGGAGACTGGGCTAGGATATCAGGTCCTGGCTGCAATTGACAGACAGCTGGCGGTGGTCTTCCCTCTGGGGTGGCGGTTCGGTTGATTGGCTGGCATTAAGTTCTGAGTGATTAGCTCTGGAGTTAACTAACTAAATTTATTGTAAACTAATGAGAAAAAATAATTCCTGAAAGAAAATTGATTGAAAAGCATGTGGCTAGAAAACATTTTGCAGAAGTAGGACTTTAATTAGTTCAATGGAAAGATCTTGTGGTGGAAAAACTGCTTTGGAGGGACACTAGAGATAGCTGTTGAAGGATATATGTATCTCCCTCTTGGTAGAAGCTTTCAAACCTCTTTAAAGTCGATTGTCATGGTTTACAGAGACATAAAACAATAACCAGGACAATTTCTTAAAGGTGAAAAAATTAAAAACAATAATAATATTAATATAATAGTATTAATATTATTATTATATAATATAATATAATAGTATTAATATTATTATTATTAGAAACATAAAACCATAACCAGGAGAATTTCTTAAAGCTAAAAAAATTAAAAATATTAAAAATAATATTAATATAATAATATTTTAATAGTATTTTAATATTAATAAAATAGTATTAATATTATTATTATTAGAAACATATAACCATAACCAGGATAATTTCTTAGAGGTGAACAAATTAAAAATATTAAAAAAAATATTAATAATAATATAATAGTATTTATATTATTATTATTAGAAACATAAAATAATAACCAGGATAATTTCTTAAAGGTGAACAAATTAAAAAATATTAAAAATACTAATATATTAATATTATTATTTTTAGAAACATAAAACAATAACCAGAATAATTTCTTAAAGCTGAACAAAATAAAAATATTAAAAATAATATTAATATTAATATAATAGTATTAATATTATTATTATTAGAAACAGAAACCACGATAATTTCTTAAAGCTGAACAAATTAAAAATATTAAAAAAATATTAGAGATTTCTAAAAAATATCTCCACTCATGTTCCCTTATGGATTCCTCTTGGACACTTTTCCCTTGGCCAATCACTCATCACGTGCCAGCCGCGACCAATTTCAAATTCAATTCCCATCTCCATTCTCCATATGCATTCATTAAACAAATTACCCAAATATCAAATACAAAAGCGAAAACCCTGGCGCCGTTCGTAACGAAAACAATCGAAATTGGAGAAACCTCAACAAACGGGCATTGGGCATATTTTGGAGGAATATCTGCATGAGCCGCTGTAGGCCGCTGTAGGCCGCTGTAGGCCGCTGCCCATGATGATGATGATGTATGATGATGGATTGTCAACTTAATTACAATGGCAAACAATGGAGTGTTGCATGAAATACATTTGCCATTGTTGAATCCAAGTATGCAAAAAGGACTAGCCGGCAAAGGACTCGCAACGTGCCGCACATGGCATTGTGCAGAGTCCATGAGGGTTGCGGGCCGGAGGAGAAGGCGTGTGCCCAGGGCTAAGCTGACTAATCTTTGGCTGCAGGACGAGAACGAGGACGAGGACCCAAAACCGCATCATAATTACACTATCACATTCTGCACACACACACATACACTCACAGACTGCTGCAGGAACAACTTCCCGGCTCACATGTCCTGTGCAGCCTTTTCCGCGCAGCACACAGTAAATTAGAATGTTTATGCTTTTTCACACAATTAAAGTCAACAGCGTGTGGCTGCCAAGGTGGGGGTTCGGGGGTGGAGAGTGTGTGTGTGTGTGTGTGTGTGTGTGTGTGTGTGTGGGACACAATTAAAATTGTCACTTATACAGCGTTAAAAGTTTTTCCTGAACCTTTAGTTGTCGTGTGTCATGTGTGAATAGAGTTGTAATTGTTGGACTTTCGTTAATTAATTTCTGAGTGGGCGAAGCGCTGAAAGTAGCCCCCCTTTGAAGGGGATACCTGGCTATAAAACCTGCCATATCATTCGAGTATTTGGCAATGTCATGGAGCTTCTAAGTATCATCTAAGTCTATGAGCAAACTACTCCTAAAGCCCATTAGATATAGACCTGAATGAGGCACCTAATTTACAAGGTAATCTTGTGAAACGAAATCATTTACTAGTTCTTTTGTGGAAGTCAATCTGCTATAGCCCCACTGATTGGTAGCATATCCCTCATTTTTAGGCCAGTAACTCATGGCCCTACTTGCACCTCTCTCCCTGGATATCCGATCAAATTTAAATTAATTTCTTCGCTCGCCGAAACCATTTCCTACCATATGTATATACATATATATTTTGGAAATATATTAATTCCTGGCGCTCAACTCTTGGGTTCTTTCTTTCTTTTGGCCTTAGGGGCCGTGCCCTTTAATGGCAGCAATTAAAATGTTGTGTACGTGACAGGAATTTGTTAGAGGGTCTAAACAAAAGAGGACAGATGAGAAATAAAACTTTACTTTTGATGTTTGGAGAAAAATATATAGAAAAAGAGAGAGAGAGAGGAGAGAGGAGAGGAAGCCTAGCACAAAGTGTGGAAATTATAAAAATTCGAAGCGTAAAATTAAAAACCCACCAAAAAACAGAAAAGAAGGAATGGAGTGACCCCAGAGCCAGACCCAGAGACAGACCCAGCCACAGTCGCAGACTTGATGTTCTCTTCTAAAGGGGCGTGGCCCAGAAGTTGCAGAAGGGTTAAAGGGTCCTCCAGGCACCAAACACCGAAATGCCGGAGATGATCTCTGACTGAAGAAGTGTCTGTGAGAGTCTAGGGTGCCCAATGATTCTTGGTCGACTAATTGAAGATGTGATGGATAAATTAATTGATGCGATACGATACGTGCAATATATGATCGATTAAATGAAAAGCTTAATGGGAAATGGGAAAAGAGAGCTAGAGGGGGAGTCTCTTAACAAAAAATACATTTAGAATAAGTTAATCAGGTTAGAACTGTATCAAAATGATGAGAGTGGAACATAAATTGGATAATTAATGAGTACATACAGATACAGATACATAAGAAACGAACATCTCTTTACTATATAAACAATTTTGAGTGTGCAGAGGCCTTGCTCCCTAGTATATGTACTATATATAATAAAAAGTGTATTCAAAAGACCTTACAACAAATGCTGGGATAGAGTATTGTATTCCTTTTATATTCTACAAAGCATAAATACAACGATTCCTCAGAAATTCTAGAAAAGTCACAGCAAACTCTCGAAGTTTTCTTATTTAAAAGGCCCTTTCCTTGAGCATATACACACATACGTACTATATGCAGTATATCACCCAAACCTAGCCCTACCCATAACCCCGTACCCACTCCCCTACGTATTGATAGCCCCCTCCAATCGAAATGGCAAGCCGCAACGCATTTATTTGTCCAATGGTGCGTGAAATAAATGTCAACCGCAACTTAAACCGCATATGCTGATAGCGGATAGCGCCTAGCCCACACCACAGCACAGCCACATCCACATCCACGCCTCAGAGTCCCTTTGGAGAACAAACCACCCGAGACCGCGATGGGACACATGGCACCCCCGGCCAGGGACCAGCGCCAGACGATATGCTTTGCTGGCTTTATCTTTTTATTGGCTGCCGTCGTTGGAGTCGTCGTCGGAAAAGAGTCCCCAAAGAAAAAGCCCAGAATCAATGTCACATTATGATTATTTTTTCTGTTTTTTTGTGCCAAAAAGGTAAATTTTCGACTGACAGTTATAATGTGAGAAATATGCTGGGGATATGTGCCCCAAAGAGATCGCTATCGGAGCACAGACTCTCGGGAGGATGTGGGAGGGTGTGGGAGGCTAAGGGAGAGCCGGCGACGTGGCTAATAAATTTCAAATGCAACAAAGTGTCGAACCGATAGACAGACATGGACATGGACATGGCAAGCCCTGTCCTGGGAGGAGGCAGAAAGTATCCCCCGAGTGTGGGTCCAAACAGAAGTGCAACGAAGATTGATCTAGCGGAATGAATGGGTGACTAAGTGGGGGGAGTGGCCATAGGATGGGGACTGGGGACTGAGGACTGGAGTGGCAAGTGGAAACAAGCGATTGCGCCTGGCTGACTGCGGACATTATTCATTGTTCTCCCCCATCGCCCCCAAAAATCCACCCGGCCAAAAACAAAAACTTGACCAGACCAGAGCAGACCACGAAGCGCAAATAAATTCTCCCCCTCGGCAAAGGACGGGCCAGACAGTCGGTTAAACGTTTGTACAAGCCCATGAAATGTCCTTGCCCAAAAAAATCTCTGGTCCTTGCTCGGTACGGGGTGGTGGCGGGATGGATGGGCTCTTTGCGCATTTAGTCAGTCAATAAAACTTGTTAACGCCGTAATTGCCAGCAATTTATTTGTGTGGGGCTCTGTGTGGTTTCCCTGGTGGACGGTGGACTCTGATATGAACTGGGTGTCACTTTGGAATGTTAATGAACTGAAACTGTGACTAGAGAACCATATAGTATCTTGACTTGCACGGGAACTTAAGACTTGTGGTAGGATAGCCCCATTACAACCTATATCAGCCTTTACGGCATCACTAGCTTGTAGATCGACGCTCGACCATTCCAAATGTCGCATCAGGAAAATAAAGTCGTGTTCGGAGAAGTAAAACATCCAAAAAGTATATCTATTTCACTCTCAAAGACCTCAAATCGGTTCTTTTTCCGAAAAAATCAATAATCAAATTTCGCTAATAAGAGATGAATTAATGATGGTCCCTGGTGTGCTCCGCCAAGGTTGAAGCCCATCCACTCCCTCTCGTCCTTCAAGAAGTTTCAATTGCCAATGTCTTTCGATCGAATCGGCATCTTTTGTGTGTGCTGCCTCGAAAAACAATTAAAAATTCATTAGGAACGCACATGAAAACGATCCAAGAGCACGCAACGACTGGGGCCTCCAGGAGTACTCCCTCCCACTCTCCGTACCCGGGTGCATGTGTGGGTGGGTGCCCCCCCAACTTGATTAATTTAAATTGGAGCTCTGCGGGCCCGTCTTCTCGCATGCTTGGCACGAATTAAGTTGTCGCAAGTGTTAAGGCAGTGTAGTGTATGCAAAAGTTGCATATTTATTGGTCGCTGCCACAGGGGGGGCGTGTCCAGTGCACGGCTCTCGTACACAAGTCGGAAACGCGTTCCACTTGTAAGTGCAATTTTTCAAATGGCGCTGGCACTTAACGAAAGAATGAATGAAGAAACCGCCAGCTTGAAGGTAAAACTTAATTGAGAGAACAGTCGTATGTGCCACAGAATGGAGGTGGATGGAAGATCTATCTTTGTTGGAGATAACTCGAGACTCTTGAGAAACCCTTTCCATTCAAGACCCCTCAAGGTTCATTCCCCTATAGCTCCTGCTCTGCCATCGATTTATATTAATTTCTGTCCCCATCCCCCTTCGTCTCTTTGTTCCCCAAGAGTTCAAATGGCTTCACAATGTTTTCACAGTCAAACGACTGACAATTTGCATAAACGTCGCGGACCCGCACCCCCAAACCGAACCAGGACCAGAGCCATCCCCCATCAGAGGACACCAAAGTGAACCCCTTTCGAAAAGGGGGAGGGGGCGGCTACGAAAAAATGTGAAAAGCTTTTCAAACGTATGTTAACCCCGGTTGTTGTTCCTGTTTTCACACCAGGAACAAACCTCCCCCTACCCCTGCCCCACCCCATTACCCCATTCGTGGGGGTCTGTTCCACGCATTCTGTTTCATGTGTCAAATGTAAAATGACAGCAAATTTAATCGATTTATGCCTTTGTTTCCTTTCATTCACAGATTTTTGGCTCCACAGAGCCATGGTGGGCGGTGGGCGGTGGGCGGTGGGGAGGCGTGGCAGGCACCCTCCTCCTGTTAGTTAATTAATTTATGCGCCTTCTCGCGAAAATGTTAAAAACTGTTCCCAATCCGCGGAAAAGTTTGCGGCGAGTGGAAGGCAAGGCGAAACTTTTATTCGATAAGAGGCGAGCAAATTTAATTGAATTGAAATGTCTGCTTGACATGAGATTGTAGCAACAATTACAGAGGCTCCCCGCACACCCCACCCCGTCCCCGTCCCCGTCCCTCCCCCTCTGAATATTCTGCATTTTGCAATTATAAAAAAAAGATGGAAGAAAAAACTATTAAATGTTGAGGCAAATATACAGAAATTAGTTGCCGCTTTTCAGTCGTATATATATACCATATAGAGTACATATATATATCTGTGCAACAATCAACGGAACGTGTTGGGTTTTCCTTTGGCGAAACGATTAAAAAATTAAAACTAAATTGCAAATTTGCATGTTGGCGCATTGTTAGCCTGGCCTTAACTTTTTACATAAACATAAACATATATATTATATATATATGTATATATACGAATTATAAGCATCTGAAATTGGGCGCAACAATGTCTGAAAGGCAGATGAGAACACGGAGGAAAACACAATTTAATAAACATTTAAATAAGCTGCGTAGAGTCTGGCCTGGCCCGTCTAGAGGGGCATTAATTGGGGGGAGAATCTCTCACAGTTTTCTCCGCTTGGTTCCGCTTCCGCTCAGCCACAGTCGAGGTGTTGAGAGTCTTCAATTAGTCTTGAGCCAGAGCCAAAGCCAGAGGGAAGAGCGCACACCTCCCGAGGCCATGCTGTTCTACTAAATTGTGGTGCAACATAAAAATAAACTAGGCAAAAAGCTGTATAGAGATGTTCTTCCAGGGGGCATAGATAGGAATAAGTCATGGGAATTTACTAGGAGTTTTATAGGAATTATGGTATATGATGATGATCTAAATGATCCAAATACTTAGAGCTTGAAAGATCCCGCTTTTTAAGCAGCTGATGAGGTTTTCTTTTGTTTTAGAACGAGATGAAGAATCCCCTTTTGGGTATCTACAAAATTTCAGCATAACATACAAATATACTATGGGAAAAGCTGGACAGATGTTCGTAATAGATGTTCGTAGAGAATTTACGATTATCTACGATTGGAGGATCAAATCTTCGCTCATTTTTCTGTGGAAAATATCTCAAAATAGTTCAAATGACACTCGACAATTTATACAACAGATTCATAAATCAAACCTTTAAAAAATCTAGCATTTTATCTATTTTTTTGGTACATTTTCCCCAACCATAAAAACCTTTCTACCCAATTAACCCGTAACTTTCCCAGGCACAAAACTGCATTAAGGACTTTGCCCCATACAGGCTTCATTGTCAAAGGCTCTCCCACTTTCCAGAGTGCCCAAATTCAGAGCAAACCGAAACCAAACCAAGCCTTGAGATCTTATCCCAGACCCGAACAAAAATATCAAATCCAATCAAATTGTCTTTTGGCTGTGGGTCTGGGTCTGGGGCCAAAAACAATTTCATATGATTTATATGCATACAACTTGGATCTCTATATACAGTAGATACAGTACATGCCTCCTCTCCTTCGCCAGAAATCTATCTGCATCTCTGCCCTGAACCATTGCAAATGAAGTTGCAAATCAAGTTGCAAGGGGACTTTTTTTGGGCTGGAGACTGGCGACTGGAGCTCTGCATGCAACCAATTTCTGCCTATGACAGCCGCACAAAAGTTCAACTGATGATACATTGTGGCAGCAACTGCAGTCTGCCACACACACACACACACACACACACACACACACACGGAGCCAGGCAGACCTCGAATGGATTGCAGTTGCAGCAACGAGTCGGTCGCCTGGTCTCTTCATTGTTTCGGGTTTCGAGTTCGTTTTGTGGTCGAAAAGTGTTGCCAAACTGTGACTGAGAGGGGGGGGGGGGGGGGGTGTGCCGCCAGAGGAAGCTGGTTTATGAAATGAAAGCAAAGATAAGACCGAAATGGGGGGGGAGAACCCTTTTTCGGGCCATGTTGTTGGGTGGCGGCAAATTGCATTTTGCAATGAGAAGTGGCAGCCAGCCGGGGCAGATGCACACACACACACACACACACACACACGCACACAGACGCCGATAAGGGGTACGAGGGCGTACCAGCAGTGGGGGAGTGGGGGAGTGGCAAGTTGACAATGTGCGAACAAATAATTCCATCAGCAAGAACAAAAGCGTCGAGTGTTTGTTTGGGTGGCGACGGCATCGGACCACCACGTCCCCACGTCCCCTCGTCCCGTTGTCTGCAGGATCCCTGCATACCCTGTGTGCATGTGTGTGTGTGCCTGTGCATGTGCAATATGTTACACTTGCTGACTGGCTGCTGCCCCATCCCATCCCATCCAATCCTCCGCTCCTGCAGTCAGCAATCTTGCAACGCCCTCTTCAAACTCTGAGTTTGCTCGATTATCATTGTTGAAATTTATGAATTGCATTGCAGCAGCAGCAGCAGGAACGGTGGGTTGGGGAGGGCACGAGTGTGGGGGTGTGCCTGCTCAAGGGACAAGTGGGTGGGTGGGTGGTGGCTGGTGGTTGGGGGCCATGCCCTGTTTGTCCATTCCGCACACAGACAACTCAATTTGGGTTCTGTAGATTACGTTGCCAGATCCTCAGGGTGGAGTAAGTATCATGACTTTGGGATAGGGAATGTGTATGCCATATCCTCGGTGAAAACAGTTCCAGCAAGGCAGCAGGCCGTACAGAGAGCCTTGAGAGCATCTCCAATAGATATAGCATAGAAAGAAAGAGTATGCCACATTCTTCTTATGCCATTGCCTACTTCTAGGCGTCTACTCAGCCCCAATCCCCCTATCATGATGTGACTGCCTCCTGCCGCCTAATTAGTTGTTTGTTATTATCGGAACTTCATTATATTCACATTCATTCGTATGAATACCCATTCATAGTCACAGTTCGGCCCAGACAATACCACCGAAAATAAATCAGGGCCCTTAAGCACGCAATGTCGACGCCCACGGGGCGTATGTGTAATGTCTAATGTCTGCAGGGATGGGGGATGGGGGACCGTGTCTGGCGTCTCCGTTTAATTGTTTCCCGTAATTTATACACGCATTAATTGCACATTTTTCTAAGCGCCATAAATCTGCGGCTCATTGGCAACATTTTCTTTTTATTAATTTGCCAAAGGAGGTCGGGTCCAGCCCCCAGCCCCCCCCAGCGGCGAAAAGGTTAAAGTAAATGTGTGAGAATATTGTGAGAATTCTATTAGCGATTCCTGGAACCAAGAAACATAAATATTCATTTGCCCCAGACCAAGGGCACACTGTTAATGAGATCTGGCTAAGCGGCCAGCACTGGGACTTGTTTGGCTTGCGTAACAGTCTTTAGGGGCAACAAATTGGCCAGGAAAATGGATTCTTCATGCTTCATTCTTCAGTATTCTAAGAAAAGCAATGGATTTTCGATTAGTAGGCTCCCAAGCTTGATATTGGACAGATTTCTCCAAGATTTCTATCTGGTAACCCTCTTCCCGGCTCCCACCATGAGGCTATTGCTTTGGGCATCCGTTCTTCCGATATGGATTCTAGCCATACTCAACAGTGAGTTCTACAAGTCTTCATATCTAGATGATATATATTTTTAATGCACTTTTTCTTTCAATACCAGTCCCGAATCCTTGTTATAAAATAGGAGATAAATTAGCGTGCCCATTATATTTCATATTGTCTTTTTTTTAATCTGATGGAGGGGCTGAAACTGGGAAGGGTTGGCATTATGTAATGGTGCTCTAATTATAAGTAAAATCCTATGAAAGTAGCCATGGAATTCCGATTAGTCGAGGTTTATGGATCATTTCCCATATCATCCATAAACCGCGACTAATCGGAACTTTATTGCTACTTTCATAGGATTTTACTGGGATATGGGAAGACTTGGGCACTCCTGAAACTGCCCGGACCCCGGAGGTGATATCTATAATCTATGTACAATCTATTCACATTCTCTATGAAAACTTCTTAAAAGTACGAGCTAACAAACAAGCTTGTTTAGTAAATATAGAAAAAGGAAAAAGGATCAATTGCCCATTGTATTGGATTTTTTCTTTAATTTTACAAAATTAATATATTTTTTTAAGTATGAAAATATTTATATTTCTGGCTTCCTCGTGAAATGGGATGCTGTACAGATCGACAGGAACTAAGGATAGTACAGGCATGCCAGATCTAAAAGGATATTCCTGTAATACCTGTTATAATCTTGAGGAATACTCGTACAATTTCCAATAATTTATTACCTTTCCTGTACACTTTTATTGCCATTTTTGGCGTAATATTTCGTGGCAATGCATTTCGCACTCCATGCCATAATTTCTCCTTTCGGGGTACTAGCCCCCTGCATTGGGAGACCATATATCCTCGTTGAATTCCATGCGGCTTCCACTTTTGTGGTTGTGCCCATTTGATGCCACACTCATGAAGCCGCCGCCGCCGATGATGATGATGATGCCGCCCATTGGTCAGCGCAGTGCAATTTCGCCGACCAATTCCGTGGCTGCTCCTCCTGCACCAAAAACTGGCTCTGCACTCTAGAGTCCCCCCCCCCCCCTCTGCAGAGCGCTCCGTTCTCCGGCCATTTGTCGAAAGCAATATTTTCTGCATGCAAACCAAAAAATTTGCATATAAATGCGAAAACGCATTCAAACTAACAACGACCGAAAGGAGGACGCGGATGTGGACTGGGACTGGGACTGGAACTGCAAATGGAGCTATAGCTCCAGCTACAGCTACAGCTCCAGCTTCGGGGTAGAGGTGGACTCCGAGAGGAGGCTTCATTTGCAGTGAAATAAATAAAGACGGGGAGGAAAAAAAAGGCGGACATTTTCAGTGCGAAACGCGCCATCGAAAATGTACGAAAAAGTAATTAACTTGTGGGGCCCGCAACCCGCTGAGAGGAACAAGGGGCACGGGGCACGGGGCACTGGTAGGGGGCAGGATAAAGGACCCACCGAATGCAAATTTGGCCAAATGCACATTGCACTCTCGGCTAATGGCGGCCATTGGCGACGTCACCGTTGCAGGGCCAATGGTGCACAGTGGCACTATCAATAATGCTTGGAAAAACCGATGCAGAAATATGTTGGGGATTTGGATAGTACAGTGGTGTGGAAATGATATTATTTGACAGGTAACTGATCTCCGATTTGCCCCAAGAAACAAAAGCAATGCCTTGCCCAATCCTCCATGAAATCTGTTGGACATTTCCATAAAAATTGCATCTAAATTTCCCTAAAATCCAGACCCACTGTGGCGGGTCGGCCATTGCCCACACACACACTCGTGCAGACAGACCTACACATGTGCAACACTTACACCCAGCTCAATGGCATGCAGGCCCGACCACGCCTGCCCTCCCCCTTTGGCACACCCCTCCACCCTAAGCGTCCCTCCCAAAACGCTCTCTATATCCCCTTCCCCCTCCCCGTCCCCTTTCCCCGGCACAGACACCGCATGGCCGACAAAATAATATCATTTGACGATCAAAGTAATTATTTTGCTTTGGTCTACAGCATAATTGTGGGTTCTACGCCGACTAGGGGTTGTCCAGGGCTGGGCTGGGCTGGGGTGGGGGCAGAGGAGGAGCACACTTGGTGGCCCGAACCATTGGACATTGCATGGCCGTCGCTTTGGTTGGCTGATTGCCCACCCCAAAAGGTACAGTGGTTTAAGAATTGATCGTAATTTAAGAATAGATTCTGAAGAAGTTGGGAAAAATGTTGAGATTTAAGGAGTATTTGATGGAGTTTATTCTGTTATTTGTTCTTCGAAAGTGGAAGGTCTTGTAGGTGGTATTTCATTCCCTTTTTAATCCCTTAAAGCGTTCCCTTTTCTGCCTATGGCCTGCCCCACTGTGGCATGGAAATAGTCGTAGTTCAACCGGTTGGTACTTGCTACTGGTGGCCGGCCCTCTTCCCCCCCAGTGATGTTTGGCCTTTTGCACATGGTTGACATTTTCCCCAACGCCATTTTGGCCATGTTGGCGCAGGGCTAGGGACGGCTAGGGGCAGAGGGGCACAGGTACCAAATAAAATGTCGCGCACTCGCTCTTGTGGGCCCAAGCCAATGCGGAAAATATGCAAATGCATGCAACAATTTCCCCCGGCCAGACGCCATTTTGTGGCATCAACTTTTGTGCGCCGCAACGGCCGCACCGGCCGAAACACGAGAAACCCAAATAAATTTATGTCATTCCTCGAAACGGAAACAAACCAAAAGGAAAATTGAGAAAATTGAGAAAATTTTCAAATTGCATGCCAAGCGGAACTCACGAAAATTGAGTTGAGTTTTTCCTTATTATTTTCGCCACATAAAACACATATATAAGGCATTATATAAGGCTGTGTGCCTGTACTGGTGGCATCGCCTGTTTCCTAATTACAGCTAAAAGCTCTCGCTGGCGCTCTCTCTGTTTGGAGCCATTAAAAAGTTAGCCCGAAAGTTTTTCCTTGGCCAATTGTTGCCAAAGTGCTGAATTTTCGGCTTTTCTAATGGGAGATGGTAGATGGTAGATGGGAAAGTTGTACGTTTTTTCAGCCAAATTAAAGTGCACTGGACGGATGCAGAATCCATCTAGGGATTCATATCTAGATGCGATATAACTCCACCCAAAACTCAATCGAAACTTCCACTGAAAACTCGGAAAAAAGGTAATCAAAATGCAAAAAATCAAGCGGCGGATGCAGGAGCCCCAGCACCGGCATCGGCACCGGCAAATATGGCCCCGGGGCATACCGCCAAACTGCATTCCAAATCAACAACAGAAGCTAACAAAACATGCATCAAGCTCATCAACATCCCCATCAGCAGCGGCAGCGGCAGCGGCAGCAACATCATGCAACCACCACCATGTTGTTGCCAGCCACAAAGTAGCAGCCGAAAATGGACGAAGGTGGCGGCGGAGGCCTAACCCGATCTATCCGAGCAGACAGACAACTATTATAGCCACAGCAACATGGAGTGAGGAGTGAAGAGTGCAGAGACCCAGACCCAACACTTATTACTCACCAAACCACTCTGCCACTCTGCCACTCTGCCACTCCGCCACTCTGGCAGTTCATAATGAACTTGAGGCATTTGATTGACTCTCTGCCTCTCGGTCGAGCCGCGCAACTTGATTCGCGACTTCGCCATATTTGCAATGAAAAATCACAGTCGGCTCTGGGGCTCTGGGGCTCTCGAGGTCTGTGTCTGAGGCTGAGGCAATGAATGAATGATGAATGCCTCTCCCTGTCGCAGCTCTTCGGGGCAACATGGAAGCCAACAGTCGCAGGCCGCAGAGCAACATCTAAATGTGAATTTTATGCATTTTATACAAGACGAAGATGGAGACGAGACCAGACGAGACACAGTGGCCGCTAATGATGAATTTCGATGGAGAATTACAATTTAAGGAGGAGTTTCTGGGTGTAGAACTCTTCTTTTTAAGGGCTTATTCAAAGGACATTCAAATGTATAAAATACTTAGGGTAAAGAACAACCAAAGAAGAGGTAAATGTCACAAAGAAATGCCTCCAATATCCCTCGAACATTCAACATTTAAACGGCCTGTTTTTCCAGAGCTTCAGGCCCACTGTGCCTCCACAGAGGAGAGGATGTGGCCCGGCTTGCGCAACATGTAATCCTTGATATGGCATGGCGGCATATATACAATCTATATACGAAATATATGTGGCTCTATATATAATATAAAAAGTGCTTTAGGCGCGGCACAGCTTTTCAGCAGCAGAAGCAGCAGCGGCAGGCGGCAGATGGCAGCTGAAAGATGCAAAGATACTCGTACTCGTACCCGTACTCGTACGCGTCCGCCAGGAGGGCACAGGAGACGAAGACGAACAACATCGAATGCTGAACTGAAGAGGGAACCGGGCCATACATTTCAGTGGAATCGGAGGGCCATGGAGGCTGAGAGACGGACGGAACGAAGTGCAGACATTGCGCATAATTTCGCGTACGTTTTGTGAATTTGTAATTTTGAAATTATTATTGCCAAGGCGGTGAGTGGTGAGTGGTGAGTGGTGAGCGGGGAGCGGTGAGATCCGGGCCGAGGATGAGGTGAGAAGCAGGAGAGAAACCACGTGAGGCAGGGTTCTTTCAGGGGCTCTTCCTCGTGTGCCTCTTGTGCCTGTTGTTGTTGGAACAAATTGAGTCTGATTGGAAGTTTGTGGCAAGTTTCTTTTCGATTTGATTCGCTGCAGAGAAAAAAAGACATTAGCAGAGAGGGAAAACAAGAATGTGGAAGGCGTTGCCCGTTTGGGATCTCCGTATTGGGGCCCACACCCACACGGAAAAAGTTATAGGGCCTTTCATCCTATAACTCAGGGAAAAACCCCCACTCATCGCCGCCCAAAACAGAGCGATCCATTAAGTGAGCTTTTGACCAATTTTTTAACGCCGCGCTTGCGGTTATTTACACGGCATCACTCACACACAAAAGTGCTGCTCATAAATATGAGAAAAGCCGAACCGAAACCCGTCTCATGCCATCCCAGAGGAGCTCAACCGAACTGAACTCTCAACTGTTTACTCATGTAAATAATTAAGCAAAATAATGGCGCTACAACAGGAACAACAGCAGCAGGACAGGGACAGGACCTTCGTTATGCGGCAGTGATTTTTCACAAACACACACACACACATGGGTGTCCAGCTGTGCGGATGAGTGTGTGTGTGGGAACCTTTCGACTAGGAGGTACCCGCTACGTGGAAACTCCACAGACAGCCTCTTATTCGTAGAAAAGGATCAGAAGACAAGGCTGCCATCTCAAGCCATTGAGAGCAGGATCATTAGAACTATAAGGGATATAACCATTGATGGCTGTAGGAACCATGGACTTACTATCGTATATGTACGCTAGACGCTGCAGGCACAGGAAATGCCTATATCGCATTAGATCTGAGGCGAAATCATGTATTTATCTTGTAAAGTCGATAACCGGCAACCTTTCCTTCTGTTACATTGACCTTCTGCCATACAACATACCCCTGTTCTCTACAATCAAAGGGTATTACGAAAAAAAGACAAAATGACGCTCAGGTTCATTGTTGTGGGTCCTTTTTGGGCATCAGCACGCGCCGCCCCTCACGGCTGTCCACCTCCTTGCGTGTCTGGCGTGTGAAAAAAAAATGGTCAGCTTTATTTTTCATATTGTTAAACAGACAGACGCACACACACACACACACACACACGCACAAAGGAGCACACACGCAGCCTCATGCATTTTTTAACAAATTTATTGGGCGTAAAAAATGATATTTAATTGTGTGTTTGGAATTGTTTTCCGGGCTAAAGGTTACAAAAGGCCCAAAGGGGGTAAAGGATTAACATAACAGAGGAACCGGGTATAGGGGATAGATCTGAAGGGGAGATCTAGGACTGAAAAGAAGGAGGGGCTCGAGAGTGTTCTACTAGAAATAAATAGAGGAGAGGTGTACTACAAATACATGCTAATATCCAGCCATAAACAACTAGAGATGGATAATCTTTCAGCCCTCAAGAGATGCCTCAATCTTTGACACAGAAGTCAGATCCTTACGAAGATCCCCAATCTCTACAACACCAAGCCTTGAAGACACCTTCAACCACCGATTCTAAGAGCCAAAACCCCACCCAATCCCCAGCCCAATCCCCAGCCCATCCTCTCCATCAGCGACCACAGAGAAGTGCGGGCAAGTTGTCTTGACTCCTATTTACCTTCGGCGCAAATACCATTTGCCGGGCTAAGAAGTAAAATTGTAAATGAATTATTGGATCCATTAGCAAAATCCATTTACACAAATTTAATGCCAAAGCAGCTTTCTGTGCACCGTCTTGCCCATCTTTCTTTCGGGAAGATGAACTTTACACACTTCGTTGAACTTTTTGGCAGGGCTCGAGCCTTCGAAAGGGTTGAGATGGAGATGGAGATGGAGGTGGAAATAAAAACTTAACAATTAAAAAATAAGCAAAGCAAAAGAAAACATTTTTAGATTTAAGCATAAAGCGCAAAGGGTTGTCTATCGTTCCGGGGAGTTCCACCTCCATTTCCGGTTCGATTTGCATAGGAAAATAGACAGACAAATGTTGCTGGATGGTCTGTGAATATGCCCCGTGGCGTGTATGGGCCAGACTTGGGGAGGGATGGTTGTCTGGGATTGGTACTGGGACTGGGTCTGGGACTGGGGCTTCCTGTCACAATATTATCTTAACTTTGCCGGCCTTAAGTGCTGAAAGTTCTCCTCAAATCAGGCAAAGATGCAGGGCTCTACAGGGTGCTTCCAGGGTGTATGCCAGACCGAAAAGCTCCATTTTTTTTAACCATTGGTTTATGCTATTAATGTATTATATGCAATATGGATTTTCTGTAACACAAACAAAAGCCACAAAATTTATTTACACTCGTTTTTTTTTTTTTTTTTTTTTTTTTTTTTGGCCGCCGACTAACTTTTCAATTTATTTACAAACCACTTAATTTGTTTTTATTTAATCAGATTCTGTTTTAATTACATTCTATGTGCCGCGTTAAAACTGAAATTAAAAATTTATATACTTCGATTTCGAGCGGGGTTTTCCTTCTCTTTTTTTTTTTTGCGCGAACGATCAATATTTATTGGAGTGTCGCCTGGCGCTGCTTTTTAATGCAATTACGGACAATGCAAACAATTGGTTTTTATAGACTTATAAACCATTTTTATAGGCAACTGTCTGTTTCTGCCCTCGCACTCGCACTCGCACTCGTCCTCCGCTCTTCCCAGATTTATGTACGGCTTTTTATTTATATTAAATTTTTTTTTCAGTGTGTTTTTTAAGTGGCATTAATTATTATTTATGACATTGTTTTTGCCATACAATTTTTATGATATTTTTCAATAAATTAATGCCATTATGAGTTTTCTTTTGTCTTGAACAGCATTTCGTATATTATAAAAATTAATTAATAACGATAAAATCTTGTTGTTGAGAAAAAAAAAAAAAAAAAAAAAAAAAAAACCTTCAACTGCAATCGAAATATGGTAGGTCTTTGAGGATTGAGGGTAAACGGGGCTCGACGTGTGGAATGCTCTGAAGAAAGATTAAAAATATGATCCAATGAACAGATCTCAGATCTCAAAGCTAACTGCTTGAGGACCTTCCTTAAAGGCAAAGCCTAGGCCCACCTTTCCTCCATCTTACCTAACGTCTGAAGCCTCAGTTTATGGTGGATATATCCTGCCTTCTATAACCACATATGCCTCTACCGCCACTGGGTAGCCCACATTAAAAGATAACATGACGGCTACGAAAAAAATCACATTTTGATTGACCACAAAGCGACGATATTGATTTACAACAAAAAGTACGCCTATAGGTCGGCGAGGAGAGGCGCGGAGCGGGGCAGAGAGGGGCAGAGAGGGGCAGAGAGTGGCAGAGAGTGGCAGAGTGGCAGAGAGGGGCAGACAGGGGGTAATCGTGAGCCAGGGCCAACTGTCGCCAGACGCCACTAGGGTTTCTCCTCTTGGCTGTTGGCTGACACTTGAGCAGAGGCAGAGACCTGGCCAAATCACATAACCCTCGGCCAAAAGCCAGGCCAATAAGCAAGTCAGTTAGCTGCAACTGGTAACCCGAGCACCGACAGGGCAGGGACGTTGACCAAATTGAGCAGAAAACCAGAAGGCGCCATCCAGACAGAGAAAGAGACAAAGAGGTGACGTGTGATGGCAGTGGATGTGCGGGGGCCTTCCTTTGGGGCCTGGTATTTTGACACTTGCCACTCGTTCTGGC
Organism: Drosophila lowei; assembly: GCA_008121275.1. Lineage (NCBI taxonomy): Eukaryota > Metazoa > Arthropoda > Insecta > Diptera > Drosophilidae > Drosophila > Drosophila lowei. The sequence goes on from CM017779.1 coordinate 26,319,004, forward strand.
AGAAACAACAGTTATTTAGGCTTATAATGAATATGAGCAACTGACCGAAGGTCATCTCGTAGCCGAAGAAGAAGTCCTTCAAGGTTTCGTATTTAGTTCTCTCCACTCGGGTCTCGCTTGTGGCGCCACAAAACCAAAGCAATTTCCGGACCTGGCAACCAGCAGAGCACTAGAGTTCTAGCCCATCGATAGACCAGTTCCGAACTTACTTTGATGCCCAGGCCAGGTCTAATCAAGACAGCAACAACAACAACATGTTCTGGCCTAATGAATGACAGTTCAGGGAATCAGCAAGCTCTAATAGAGAGCCCTGGCCTGGCCTGACTGACTCCCTGGAATGAAGCACCCTCCTAAGAGACCTGGATGGCTGAAGAAACGAAGGCTCTTTGTCTCATTAAAAAATTAGAATTTGAGGCGAGCTATGTTGTGCTTTGAGTGCCCTCTATAGATGGGGGTAGTGGGACTGGAATATGAAGGTTGTCACTGAGGAAGAGGGAGGAACTATAGAGACTATAGCTATAGAAGGAAGGGTATATGATATATGAAAGATTGAAAGATATTGGTACATATGTATCCCCCAAGACAGTGTGGAGCTCCGCTTTCATTTTCTGGGTATAGGAGTATATCTATTCAAAGAGGAGCTTTGTTAATAAATCCATCCGAGTGATCCGAGCCCCCTTTAGCTTTGAGCCATCCATCAATTGGAGCCGTTTTCCGCCCACCCAAAGAGTATCTTCACTTCGTTTTTAGCTGCCCCAAAACTGTCTTTTTCCTAGGTTTTTTTCCGCTTTATCCATTTCCTTTTTGCGCTTAAATCAACAACAATTTTTAATTTCATTTTTCAAACGTCGCTTTGATACCTGCACGCCGCATTAGCACCCCAACCTCCCCCCAAGCTCACACCTCCCCCAAAAGACCAAGACCCAAGCCTGACAGACGGACTGACTGATGGACTGATGGACTGATGGACTGAGGGACTCACTGACGGACCAGTGCCCAGCCCTTGGCTGATAATTTGATATGCCTCTGCCTGTTTATGTGCGGTGGGTGGGGGAGGAGGGCTCATCCGGGGGGTGCTTTAATTTTATTTGCACAAAAATGCGCCTCAATATTACCGAAAAAATACATTTGGACCAGGAAACGTCGCCTCGTGTTGGCCGTAATTTCTGTTGCTGTTTGTGTGTTGCCCTTTTTTTTCGCTCTGTGGCCAAAGCAAATAAAATTCATTATGAATTTCTAATTATATTGCCCGCCAAAGGCAACCAAAAAAAAAGCTAAAAGTTGCCTCAAAAAAGTTTACATTTTTCCTAACCCCCACCCCCTGAAAAAATGTCAAGCCGCACATTTGACAATGATGAATTTCCTTCGGCCTTCGGTTGGGGGCTTTGGCCAGCAACCCCCGGCTGGTGGGTGGCGGGTGGCGGGATGGCCGAAAAAAAAGCGCCTTAGATAAACTGATTAGGCACATCAATTGGGCGGCAGCACTCTGCCCAGCCCGGAGGAAAGCCTTCACCTAATGGCAATTGTTTTGTGAAAATTGAATTTTCTTTTGTACTTTTGTACTCCCGGCATTGCATTGTCTGCGGGCGGAAGCGGCGGCTGTCTAATTAGAAACACGGAATAAGGCAAATGTTTTCTGCGGTTTTCTGCACCTGCTGCCTCCAAGATAATGAGGGGGCTGGCAAGGTGAAACAGAGCCCTGGGGTGGTGGCCTGGGGGGTATGGGTGCCCTAAATTGGCAAAGGTATTTATTTAAATTATTATTGGACTTAATTATACGAGCAACAAAGTTGAGAAATGGAAAGAATGCCAAATAATGGAAACCAATTTCAAGTTTTCAAGCAAAAGGACCAGCCAAAGGAATACTTAAGCTGGAGAGCCATTAAGATTGTTTATATTTGAAAAGGGTTCAGTAATAATTGTAATAACAACAACGATGCAGGCGATGGCTTAGTAGTCCTTGAATTACGATCATAAGACACTGTACGATGGGTGGAGGGAAGCCAGAGAAGCCACAGATAAAGATTGAGTCTTTCAAGACTTCTATAGAGCGCAATCCATTAACCTTCCCCCCAAAATAATTTCCACGGAAATATATTCCCATTAAATAAATGAAAGTCAAACAGCACAGATCATAAATGTAATACAATCCCCCCATTTCACACATTTAACTATTTGGCATTGGTTTCTATTTGCCCCGCATTGATTGACTGATTGATGACTGACGGAAACTAACGAAATGGAAACCAAACGGGGCAAGGAGACCATAGTTTCCCCTCCATGTGGTAAATGGAGATATATTTATGTGGTTATTAGACAGTGGACATCAGCGACCGTCGGGAGCGGCTTGACCTATTTTATCTGTGCCACAAAGAGATTGCCAGAGGAGAGAGATATGAGGGTGTGAGTAGACAATGGGATGCCGCTGCGGCTCGTTGATATAAATCAAAGAATAATGAGAGACACAGATACAGATACAGATACAGATACAAAGCACACACTCGAAATCGGAGGACATTGAGGATAATGCTGCCTCTCAACTCGAACACGAACACGCCTTTGCCATTGTGAGCCCCGCCCTGTTCCGCCCCATTGTCAGCGCTAAGCAGCGTGTGAGGATTATTTCGCATTCTTTTGCAGGACTCTCCGTGTCCTTTGTATAATTGGCTGTGTCACATACGCCATCCTGCATCAGATCCCATACCCATCCCCCCCCCATTGTTGTGACTGTTGTCATTAGCTGTCGTTCCACTGTTCCACGTCCTTGTGCGGCTTTTGGGCCCCAGACATCTTTCGGGTCTTTGTTTTGGGTATTTAATGCTTCAATTGATTTTTGATTTAAGTGCCTCCCCAGACAGCTGCTGGCAACCTTTTCGTTCATCAGAATCGTAGAAGCTGCCCAGCAGGTTGCCTTTGCCTTTGCCTCTGCCCTGCCCGTCTAAGTATCTTGAAGATCAGCTCGGGGCCAGCTAATTGAAAGTCTTTCACATTGAAGACCCCCTAATGGAAAAAGAAAGAACTGGAAAGAACCAAGGGTTTCAGGAATCATATACGATGCCAGATTGTGTTAAAATTATCAATCTAGAAACAGTTCCAAACGCAGTGTTTCTGCCTCTGTTAGACCCCCACTAAATCCCTCTTTAGAGGGCACACAAACGGCCTGAAAAGTACCTCCAACTGTACCCCGACTTCCCGACTGAGTCACAACATAATTCTAGAAATTTATTTACTGCCAAAACAGAGCAAAACAGAGCAAAACAGATGACGGGAACTACGTAATACCTGAAAACCTGATAATGGCATCATCATGTTGTGACTCTCGGGAACCGAGATAAGCCTCCATGAGGCAGAACACATTTGCGGGAGCTCAAAAGCTCTGAAAGTCGCTACCCCTCAGACAGTTGCCAATATTCAGTCATAAAGTCAGGACGTACACGGAAAATGAGATTATACTTGCTCTGTTTAGTGGGGCTTCTCGGCCTCACAGATCTGACCCGTGCCGCCAGTAATCTGATCTGCTACTATGACTCGGCCTCGTATCTGCGTGAGGGTCTGGCCAGGCTAGCGCCCAACGACCTGGAGCTGGCCCTTCAGTTCTGCACTCATCTGGTCTACGGCTATGCGGGCCTCAAGCCCGGCACCAATGAGCTCTTCAGTCTCAACGTGGACCTGGACATGTCCCACTACAGGGACATAACGAACCTGCGCGCGAGGTTTCCCCAACTGAAGATCCTCCTGAGCGTGGGCGGGGACCACGATGTGGATGTGGCTCATCCCAACAAGTATGTGGAGCTGCTGGAAGCCAATCGCACCAGCCAACAGAACTTTATAGACAGCAGCATGATCCTGCTGAAACGCAATGGCTTCGATGGCCTGGATCTGGCCTTCCAGCTGCCACGGAATAAGCCCAGAAAGGTGCACGGATCCATTGGCGGCTACTGGAAGCAGTTCAAGAAGCTCTTCACCGGCGACTTCATCGTGGATCCACAGGCGGAGCAGCACAAGGCACAGTTCACGGATCTGGTGGGGAACCTACACCAAGCCTTCAGCAATGCCAAACTGATGTTGACTCTGACTGTTCTGCCAAACGTGAACTCCACTTGTAAGTACAAAGAGAGCTCCATGGAAGTGGATGTAACATTGTGATCTTTGCGGCTAGGGTACTTTGATGTCTCCAAGCTGCATCCCAAGCTGGACTACATCAATCTGGCTGCCTTCGACTTCCTCACGCCTCTGCGTAATCCCGAGGAGGCTGACTATACGGCCCCCCTCTATCTGCCGGACGAACAGGATCGCCTGCCCCATCTGAATGTCGAGTTTCAGGTCAACTATTGGCTGCACAATCATTGTCCTGCCCAGAAACTGAACCTGGGAATCGCCAGCTATGGTCGTGCCTGGCAGCTGACCAAAAACTCCGGTCTGAGTGGGCTGCCGGTAGTGCGTGAGACCTACGGACCAGCGCCGGGGGGCCTGCAGATTGGCAGTGTCGAGGGTCTGCTCAGTTGGCCGGAGATCTGCTCGAAGCTGGCCCAGAACTCAACGGCTGTGTACAGGGGAGCCGCGGCACCCCTGCGCAAGGTCACAGACCTGACCCAGAAGTACGGCAACTACGCTCTACGTCCGGCCGATGAGAACGGAGATCACGGCCTGTGGCTAAGCTACGATGATCCCGACTTTGCGGGCATTAAGGCGGCCTATGCCAAGAGCCGGGGACTCGGCGGCATGGCCGTGTTCGATCTGGGCTGCGACGACTTCCGGGGCCTCTGCACGGGCCAGAAGTTTCCCATAATACGTTCTATTAAATATTTCATGGCTTGAAAGGGGGGGCTGATTGCGAAATAAATTTGTAAATTCTAATCAGCGAACGCATTTCAATGTTTCTAATTTGTTTTTACTTTAAGTAGGTTTTTTCTGAATGGCCTCAGACACTTGACCCTCAGTCGCCGTCTCCGTCACCATTAAGTCATTGCGAGAATAAGTAAACTAAACCAAAACTTGGATCGGACTTGGACTCGACTCGGCTCTGTTCTGTCTCCCTCTCTCTATGGCTCCACGCAAAGCTTTAGTTGCTTAAGCTTTTGTGTCGCTTTTTGTCGATTTTGTTCGATTTCGGTTTCATTTTCTGCTTGAGCTTCGACTTTAGTTCGATTTCATTTGATCTGCGCTGCGGTTGTGTAATGAAGCTGTTGCTGTGGCTCTCGTCTGTCGCGTGCCTCCTTGTGGCTGGCACTGAGGCCGCCTCCAATCTGGTCTGCTACTATGACTCCTCCAGTTATGTGAGAGAAGGTAAGACGTCTGAATGGGGTCTGGCAGGGCACTCGTAGACATTGCCAGGGGAACAGAAACAAGGCTGCTCAAGTGCTAGGCCACAATTGTACTCATGGAAGTAGATTTTGGGTTTAGTTGTGGAAATTTTGGAATTAAAAGTGTGACAAGTGATGTAATTTGGGTGTTCCTTAGACCCCATTCCTCTTCTTTAATAATGAGGTTGTCATCTATTTTTCCACATTTTATAGGCCTTTAAAAAAGATAGATCTCCGGAACCCCAGGCCCTAAAGACCCTCTAACCCTTTAAATGCCTTAGTCAGCCTCTAAAACTAGCACAACAAACATAAATACTTTGATTAGCATGTGCCAAATGCACACACCTCTAAAAATTCACAGAAAAATACGAAATACCCGCCAATCAAGTTACATAACAATTTGTGTATTCAAAACAAAACTGGGAATTAATTCAATTCAATTCGAAATGCCTATCGCACACCCAGATAGATAGAGAGAGAGAAACAGAAACTGAGAGCAAAAGCTAGTTCTCCCACTGAAACGGGGGCCCACTGTCGGGGGAGGTCAGTGGCTTATCGGACAAGTTTTTTTCCAAAGAGCGACTCCCAGATGAGAGACTGCGCTCCCGCAGAGCTCTGTTTTGAGGGCAGACAAAGACCGTAAACGGGTGTACTTCTTAGAAGCTAATTACAGGTTGAGTTCACTTACCAGGCAGTAATGAGCGGTAATTATTGAATGATAGTCCGAAAATGATTCACTCAGAGATGAACTGAAACGGATCTCTGTTGATCTGATCTGTTTTGAAATGGAAACCAGAGCGTACAACACACAGCGAGTCCAACACGACAACTGCCCCAGCGACTTGCCGCCTGCCGCTTGCAGAGATTGAAACAAGTGGCAAGCAGAGCAGCAAGTGACTCAGCAGCGTTGCACAGTGGGCTGGGGAAACACAAACGAGATACTTAAGGTTTTATTTTAGATTCTACATAAGAAAGACGCATAAAATGGGACCTGGAAGAACGACAGATCTTTATCTATGCCAATATCGTAGAAAATGTTCTATAGATTCCCCATTTAGGACAAATTTCACGAACTTCAGCATCGGTGGCACTGTGCCACGCACCCAAGTGAACAGAGCCACAATGAACCGCTCGCTGGGCTCACACTGTTGGCGTTCAATTAAGCCACTGAAAAAACAGCGAGACAATGGAGATGACAAGCCACACTGTGGGGTGGAGTGGGCTGGAGTGGGGTGGGGGACAGCTCAATGCGGAGAGGGAGAGAGAGAGAGACAGATATTCGCTTGCGGTGGCGGTGGCGGTGGAGAGTGCCCGCGTGTCCGAGTGACGACTGTCGACTGTCGGATCGTCGCTCTCAGATAGTACTCTCCAAGCTGGAGCTGACGATTATTTGTCATTCCGAGCCACTGTCAGGGGACTGCAATTTGTCGTGCATCTTATGCATATTAAATAAAGCGATAACCCGTCACCATACGCCTTGCAGGTTTGGGCAAGCTGCTCAATCCCGACCTGGAGATCGCTTTGCAGTTTTGCACACATCTGGTGTACGGCTATGCGGGTCTACGGGCGGACAACTACCAGGCGCAGAGTCTCAACGAGAACCTGGACATCTACAAGCACCAGTACTCCGAGGTGACGTCCCTCAAGCGCAAGTATCCCCATCTGAAGGTGCTCCTCAGCGTGGGCGGCGACCATGACATCGATGTGGAGCATCCCAACAAGTACATAGAGCTGCTGGAGGGCGAGAAGGTGCGCCAGGTGGGCTTCATTCAGTCGGCCTTTGCCCTGGTGAAGAACTATGGCTTCGACGGCCTGGATCTGGCCTACCAGTTCCCCAGGAACAAGCCGAGGAAGGTGCACGGTGATGTCGGCAGCGCCTGGAAGAGCATTAAGAAGCTCTTCACCGGAGACTTTGTCGTGGATCCCCAGGCCGCTCTGCACAAGGAGCAGTTCACGGCCTTTGTGCGCGATGTAAAGGACTCTCTCCGACCCGATGGCCTGCTGCTCAGCCTGACTGTCCTTCCCAACGTGAACTCCACATGTGAGTACCAGATGGGTTTCTCTCTACAATATAGATACATCTTCAAGCCTCATTCCGTTAGGGTACTTTGATATACCCGCTCTGAACGGTCTGGTGGACTTTGTGAACTTGGCCGCTTTTGATTTCGTCACGCCCGCCCGTAATCCCGAGGAGGCCGACTTTACCGGGCCCATCTACAATCCGGAGTCCAAGGATCGTCTGGGCCACTACAATGCTGATTTCCAGGTGAACTACTGGCTCCAGCAGGGCTTCCCCTCTAGCAAACTGAATCTGGGCGTGTCCACCTACGGCAATGCCTGGAAACTGACGCCCGATTCGGGTCTGGAAGGTATACCGGTGGTGCCGCACACCGATGGTCCCGCCAAGGAGGGCTCCCAGTCCCAGAAGCCCGGTCTTCTCAGCTACGCCGAGATCTGTGGCAAGCTGACCAATCCCCAGAACCAGTACCTCAAGGGCAACGATTCCCCTCTGCGTCGCGTCACCGATCCCACGAAACGCTTCGGCACCTACGCCTTTCGTCCCGTCGATGGGGCCGTCACCGAGGGCCTCTGGGTGAGCTACGATGATCCCGATGGCGCCTCCAACAAGGCGGCCTATGCCCGTGTCAAGAACCTCGGAGGCGTGGCTCTGTTCGATCTGAGCTACGATGATTTCCGTGGACAGTGCACTGGCGACAAGTATCCGCTGCTGCGTGCCGTCAAATATCGTTTGTAAATGCTTTTCGGAAGAGATATTGTAGTACTTTAAATAAATATTTACCCAACACTGTTCGAGGGAACTGCCTTTGTGGGGAAACGTCTACGATAGTATATTTAGGGCCGTTTCGAAACTGAATAGACCAGTGGTTTTTAGGCAGCTCTGAACGTTACAAAAATTTTCCTTTTCAAAATTTCGTTCTGTGCACTTTTTTCTTATAAAATTTCAAGTTTTGTGAACTAAATTTTGGTCAAAATAGCGGCCTTGGCAGAGACTTATATAGTGACTCCCCCCGTCATAAATTGCTGGAGATTTGCGTATGAGTCGCTGGGCATTATCTCTCGAGTAAACTGGAAGTAAACGCTGGCTGTTTCTTATTCTGTGTAAATTACCCGAGCCAGAGCCAGAGCCAGAGCCAGAGCCAGAGCCGGTGATCTCATTGAACTGTCGGTGTCAGCTGTCACTTGATCGCAAACAATTTCGTTGAAATTTCTTGATAATAAGCCCCACGAATTACGTTTCGCGTCCGCCTATTGTACGGACTCTACAAAAGCTCCGACCAGAGCCAGAGCCAGTGGCAGTGCCATTCGCATTCAGTTTTGTTTCGCATCTCGCCAGAGACGGACATATCACATCACCTGCCTAATTGGGCAACGCAACGCAACGCAGTCTTTTCTCTTTGTGAATCTCTCTGTAACGCTCTCCAAGTCTACACGATGATGTGCTCTCTGGGGCTCGGCCTGGGGCTGAGTGCGATGCTCTTGGCATCGTTTTCATTTTCAGCGGTGAACGCAGCTCCTAATCTGGTCTGCTTCTATGACTCGCAGGGCTTCCAGCGTCAGGGTAAGTGTCGAGTGGGATTTTCCAATTCCCCCCAATTTAAACCGGCCTTTTCCCCGTTCCCCGTTCCCCGTTCTCCGACCCAGGCCTGGCTCAATTTACGATGACGGATATGGAACTGGCACTGCAGTTTTGCACACATATAATCTACGGCTATGCGGGCGTCAATGCGGACAACTCGGAGCTGCAGAGCATCAACAAGCGCCTGGACTACGAGCAGCGACACTTGGCCCAGTTCACGGCGCTCAAGGACCGCTATCCGCACATCAAGTTCCTGCTGAGTGTGGGCGGCGATGCCGACCAGAACGAGGGTAATCAATACATCAAGCTCTTGGAGTCCGGACAGCAGGGTCACAGGCGCTTCATCGAGTCCGCTCGCGATGTGGTGCGTCGCTTCAACTTTGATGGCCTGGATCTGGCCCTTCAGCTGCCTCGTAATAAGCCGCGAAAGGTCCATGGGGACGTGGGCTCGGCCTGGAAGAGCTTCAAGAAGTTCTTCACCGGCGACTATATTGTGGACGAAGACTCGGAGACCCACAAGGGACAGTTGACGGCTCTGATCAAGGATCTGAGCAGTGCCTTTAAGACCAATAATCTCCTGTTGAGTCTCACTGTCTTGCCGAATGTCAACTCTAGCTGTAAGTGGATTCTGTCGGCCCAAGAAGCCTCTTCTAAACCAATATCTCTGCCTATTTCTAGGGTACTATGATGCCCCTGCCATTGCCCCCAGCTTGGACTTCATCAACCTGGGAACCTTTGACTTCCTCACCCCCCAGCGCAATCCCGAAGAAGCCGACTTCTCAGCCCCCCTGTACGAGGCCTTCGGACAGAACCGTCTGGGCCACTACAACGTCAACTACCAAATGGAACACTGGCTGCTCCAGCGCGTGCCCGCCAACAAGCTGAACATCGGCATTGCCTCTTATGGCCGGGCCTGGAAGTTGTCCACCGGCTCTGGGGACTCGGGCATGCCTGTGGTGGCCGCCGCAGAGGGAGCCGCACCTGCCGGACGTCAGAGCAAGCAGGAGGGAATGCTGAACTGGGCCGAGATCTGTCAACTGATGCCGAATCCCAGCAATGCGAATGCCAAAGGAGCCGACGCTCCTGTGCGCCGCGTGCTGGACCCCACCAGGCGCTACGGCAGCTACGCCTTCCGTGCCGCCGACTCCAACGGCGAGCACGGCCTGTGGATCAGCTACGACGATCCCGACTCGGCGTCCAGCAAGGCCTCGTATGTGCGGTCCAAGAATCTGGGCGGCGTGGCCTTCTTCGATCTGACTCAGGACGACTTCCGCGGCCAGTGCACCACCGATCGCTTCCCCATGCTGCGTGCCATCAAGTACCGCCTGCTCTGAAGACCATGAAGACATCATCAGCCCCAGCCTCGGCCTCAGCCACGCAAATGTCACAATGATGGGAGGAGAAGGAGAAGTAGGGGCCAAGGGTCCAACGGTGTTCCAAATGTCACCCAATGGGTCTCTGTCTCTGTCTCTGTCTGTCCCCTGTCCCTGTCTCTGTCTCTGTCCCTTTTTGCAAATTAATTACAAAGTTGTAAACTAAAATGCACCGCAAATTAATTCGATGTGCCTGGTCCTGGTCCCTGGGTACAGGGGATTACAGTAGGGATTGCCTACTGGATAGCTGGCCATCTCTCTGGGGGCTTTAATTGCCTCTTTGCATTGAATTGTTTGGCGCCCACGTCTGCGCACCGCTCGCTTTATCATCTTGGACCCATCTTGGTCAAATGGCATTTTGCGGTGGCGTTTTTTTCGTTTTTTCCGTTCGGTTCGGTTCGGTTTGCTTTGCCGATTTCCAGATTTTGTCTCTCGCTAAAGTTGCAGTTGCAACTTGGTTTTGTGTAATTGGCGCTACATACGCGATGCAGGCCGGACTGTAGACTCCACTCCGACCCGATCCTCGGGGTCCATATGCGTACTGGTGGAGTCTCGGCCCTCACCTGGTGCCTGTGTCGTCTGTTTACCGAATAGCTGACATACCACCATGCAAAAGGTTGCCACCAAAGGGAGAGAGGCTCCAACCATTGGCGGGGGTGTCTGGCCTGGCTGCCTCGACTGGCGACGACAACGACACGATGTAAGACAACTAAATTAAGTTATTGTTTCTGGCCAAGTGACCGGGGAGTAGGTGACTATGGGGTACTCTACTGTAGGGAGATGAAGTTCGGAATAGGAGATACATATGTCTGAAAGTCACACCTATCTTGGGAATATCCTCTTTGCAATTCTTTTATATAAGGAGTTATACTTTGGCCTCCATCCAGAGTTCCCCACTTCATTTGACTTCCTACTTTTCCCCCTCGTAATCTATGGATCTTTGGGCTGGCTCCTTATGAATATGTTGCCCTGGGACATGGCTTCTGTGAGTGTCTCCCACACTTACCCTAACCACTTATCCCTGTATTCGATCCCCGGGCAGAGCCTGGCTGCTTAGTCGCAGTTCTAGCTGCTATCTATGCGGCTTATCGGGGAATCGTGATCTTATTAAGCAAACTATACACTCGGAAAATTATTTGCAATTGGCGCAATGCCTTATTGGAATGCAAAATATGCCATTAGTGGCAGTAGTCGAGACTTGGCCATCCAGCTCACTTCCCAGAGCCTCGAAGCATCGAGGCCTCAAGGCCCTAAAGGGCATGGGCATGGGCATGCCAATCGCATAGCGTACAAGTTGTAAACACGGCATTGTTTTTGGCCACTGTTCCATAATATAAGCCAAACAGAAGCCAAGGGTACCCCCAGCTGAAATATCGTTGATCGTGTTCGAAGTGCTCCTAGGCTGAGGCTGTTGCAGAGGCCTCCACTCCTGGCTTTTGCCTTGTCGCCTCATCTAATTAAGGAGCATTTGGTCCATGGCGGCGTCTACAAGATCTGTTCATGATTATTGCCCCCGAAGCTATCGCTTGCCCCAACCTCAGCCACAGGCCCCAGCTGCTCCTGCCCCTCCGACTCCTGCAAATGACAAATATGTTGCTTGCAGCAGACTTCCCCTTCGACTGCGACTCTGACTCCAGCTCTTGCTGCCGACTGGCTGCCACTGTCTTCCAAGGAAGGCTCCACTGTGTTGCCTCTTTAAATAAAGATATTTTCGCCCTCATTACGCGCTGTGTCCTTTTGTTTATTTGCTGCCTGGTTTTTCGATTTTCTCCCCTTCCGCTGGCCTGAGATTTTTTTTGTTGGCCGATGAAGTGTCGCTGATTGCGCGTTGCATTGTTTTGGCCAGGTCAGCACCGCGATGATGGCGATAAGGAAATGCATGTGTCCATGTGGCTGGCGTTGGTCCAGGGATTGGGTCTCTCAGCTCCCAGATATGATAAGCTGCTTTGCCGGGCTCTCTGCCGGACCCTGCGATAAGGATTTCCTCGGAAAGATGGTTGACAAAAAGTGCCTTAGTTTTTATCCAAAGACATTAGTATGAATGCGGCTCTTAAGGTTTGCCCTGGCCCAACTTTGCCTGTTATTCTGTTGGTCCCACAGCTGCTGCTGCTGTGTCTTGGGCCTCACAAAGAACTTGGCTAACTGGAGGCTATCCCGGGCCTCATTCTCAGTCTCATTCTCGCTCCTCCACTCTCCCCCATTGTTATACCAGTGCTCGCCTTGAGTTTGCATTTTTATTGCTTTGTTAATTTTAAATAAGCCACGCGACTTTATGTTCTCGTACACTGCCTATATGAACCCATAAGTCCGACATCGTTAAGGCTGGATGGCCTGGCTCTTCACCTCGTTAGAGTCCCAGTCCCAGTCCCAGTCCCACAATCCGAATTGAGCTGTCCGCTCCGACAGGGAGATCGTTCTCGTTCAATTGTCAGCGGGTTGTCACACAAAATGATTTACAGATGACGATCATTGACTCTCCGATGGCCAAGTGGCGCCACGGCGTCAAAGAAGTTTGTGGGAGAACTTGGCCAGAGAATGTTGGACGAAATAGTTGGAGAAGAGTGTAGACCCTTTGAAGGAATGGAAGGAGACCTCTTCATAGGGAAAGCTTTGAGTAAAGGCTCTCCGAAATGGGAGAATATTAAGGTCTAAGGGATGCCGCAGTCTCTCTTAATCGTTAGCAAGTCCTTAAGATCACCATAGCTTCACCTTTCCTATATACCCGCCCCCTCCTTATAGGGTATACGAAATTCCCAGGCAGCCTCGTGCAGAGCCCGACATTCGTTTATAGATTTTTAACGCCCAGATCGTGTATATGTCTGACCACAATTATTTTGGACAACAGAAAAGCCTTTCGCTGCAGCGTCCTGTATAATTCACTGCTGTTCGGTTCTGTTCTGTTCTGTTTTTATTCATAAACAAGCGACAATAAAAATGTGCCATAACAAGTTAAGGTTATTCTTGTTTAAACGAAATAAACAACTCATAAAATTATGCTACACAAAAAAAGCCAACGACGAAGAAGAATCAGAAAGTTTTTTTTTTTGTTTATATTTTGTGTAAATTTTTGTTCGCACCAATTAAATTCAATTAGCTGACAGCTCTGCCCGGTTCGGGGTCTATTCGGGTTCCGTACGGGGTCTAGGTGTGGATGATGTGATAGATAACCCCGGGCAGCACCTAAGCTGCCATGGTGTGGGTCTGTGTCTGTATCTGTGTGTGTCTGCGGCTAGCTGTAGCGCCACTGCCTCGTAAAAGGTTAGTTTAAACAAATAAACACGTGGAATTTAATGAAGAAACGTGTGTGGCTCTCGGAATTATATGGCCATAGATACATATGTGCTACATGGAGTGCAGAGCGAGACAAACGAGGCTGATATCGTAATGGTATAAGTGGGTTAAATTGGATGGATTGGAATGGTTGGAAGGAGGGGGTATATTGTTGGGAGTACAAATTTGTAGGGCAAAGATTAAAGAGGAGTGTGAACAGAGAATCCTTCGGTATTTTTAGCTTTTTATGATTAAACAGAGTACTTAAATATGATTAAGATATATCCAATCCAGATACATCCAATACATCCCCTTAAGGGCGAGCGTTGTGAGACGCGGCAAGGGCAGTGGCTCGCATTATATACCCAATACCCAGTATATACATACATATATACTTTATATTACCTATACAATATATTTTAAACCTAATTATATGAACGTAAGCGACGGAATCGGTATCGCATCCGTTGACGGCCGCATCACAGAGCTAATATATCGGAATACATTGAGTACCTGCAGCATATGCACACATATTCCCTCAGCATAACATCATCAGAACAAAACTGTTCAACTTTCTTGCTCTACAAGATATATCTTATTTAAATAGATATATAGACTACCTTCCTCCCCTTGTAAGCCTGCAAAATGGCAAACAACAAACAAACGAATTGCCAAAGACTTGCGGTCACCAAAAGAATGTGCATAAACATTTGCAAAACTTTTGATTGCGGCACTAAAAACGAGCAGGGGGAGAAGTGTGAAATCGTCTAAAGACAGGAATCTATGACTCGAAATGGGACTAGTATTGGGGAGCAAAAGAAGCAGCAGAGCAGGGCAGACCAGGGCAGACGAGGGCAGACCAGGGCAGATGACGACGCGCCTTAAACAAACAAATAAAAGTCGCCCAGCAAATGGCCAACTAACTAACAGAATCCATCCATGGACATGGACTGGCGGCACGCGTTTGGTCTGTGCCTTAGAAATTTAATTAAATCGTCAGAGGAACAATAAAAACTTCAGAGGAGCACAGAGAGTGGAGGTGCCGCCTCGGACCTGGACCTGGATGCAGACTTTTATTACGCACTGCTCTATGCGCAATAACTCAAAAAATACTTTGACCCGTGTATCATTAAAATCAAAATCGAGAGAGAAACACAGAGAGAGAGTGAATGCACCACCCACGCGGGCTGCTAGTGGGGCTGGGCCCTGTTCGACATATCATGGATCTTGAGATTTGCCATTAAAAATGTTTAGATGCACAAATAAACACTAGGCGGGCCAGGCAATCGTTAAATGGGGGCCCCCAAGGCCCAATTGTAAACATTTAGTGGAATAAATGAAGCGAATTTACGTCTGAAATTGGAAGATGCTGGGCATTACAGATGGGGCTCTGTCAGCATTTGAATGTACTTGGATAAAGTACTTGGAAGACAATAAAATTGGTTTCTATATCTTTCTAGATTGTCACAAAAGAGTGGCTTATAGGTACAGAAAACCTGTATCGGCCCTACGAAGAAAGCAGCCATCAAATCGTTGAGTCAATCAGTGCACACGCATCTTTATCTCTCGCCAGCAGGAAATCGACTACCCCCCACCACACCCTTATTTTTCTTTTGGGAAAATTAGTATGCAACCCTTTTTTTGGTTGGGTTTTTGGGCTGATAACAAAAAACGGTAATGTCAAACGTGGTTTAGCGATACGTCATCATGATTTGCCAAAAATTTGACAGGCGAGAACGTCGAAAGAAAGGCGAAAGGGATGGATATGGTGGCCGGGGGTTGGGGGTTGGTTTTTTGCATAAATTGCTTAACAATTGGGCAATGTATGTTTGTTTCATTCATTCATTCACTCAATCGGTTGCCTTCTGACAGCAGCTGAGAGATTACGGCCATGATTTGCCAGAATACCAGGCTGCAACACTTTGACATCTTTGGGTTTTCTGCCCTGCTCCTCCCCCGGCCCTCGAAGGCACTTCCCTGGGTTGCGTGTCACGCGCAGATTTCTCATTTGGTCGCAAATCGAACTGCCAACTTGCCAAATTGTTGTCCTCCTATTGATGCGTGCGTGCGTGTGTGCTCGTGGGGGCAAACAGTTGGACAAATTGAATCTACAGATTCGCAGATTCCCTCGCAGCACAACAACAACAAGAAGAACAAGAATTGAATTATCATTTGCTGGTGCATCAGACTTAATTCGTTCTGGCGCTGTACGCGTGCGCACGCAAAAATCCCCAACTGGAGACCCTGTCCCTGCCCTGTCCCTGCCCCCGTCCCTGCACTAAACTGCCCACCTGCTGGGGCACAAACACAAGCGACTGACATAATCGTGATATATTAGCACGAAGAGCAGTTCCAAGTCCATCTTGTCTCTCACCTCACGCTCCCAACGAAATGAAAATCATTGCAGTGAATGAAAGTTGAGAATAGTGTGGGACTGGTGTGGGACTTGTGTGAGACTAGGGGTTTATTTCAGTTATCAGGGGTTGAAAGATAGAATATTGGGGCCAGACAAGACAAGGTCCAAGTTCTCTTAGTAGGAAACGTAAGGTTCCCAGTATTTATTACAAAAATACATAGTTTATGAAGTAAAAGTCATTTTGTTCTTGACACGAGATAAAACAAGGGACAAAGTTGAAGAAACATGGTAGAAAACTTCAACTTTGGGTCGCTATATCCGATATCTATTGTGTCTATCAACATGAATGAAAAATCTTGTAAACGGTCATACAATTCTCTTCTCAATGCATTAGTTTTTGTGGATAACCGCGAATATCGGAGCCAGACAAGACAAAGTCCAAGGTCTCTTAGTAGGAAACTTAAGGTTTCCAGTATTTAATACAAAAAACATAGTTTATAGAGTAAAAGTCATTTTGTACCATTAAAAATGGTAGAAAACTTCAACTTTGGGTCGAAACTTGTGTCTATCGCTCAAAAAATCTTGTAAATGGTCGTACAATTCTCTTTGAATACAGTTTTTGTGGATAACCGCGAAAAAAGTAGTAGTTATCCACATTTGAAAAAAAAAAAAAATAGTTTATGAAGTAAAAGTCATATTGAAAGTTGAAAAAACATTAAAAATGATAGAAAACTTCAACTTTGGATCGCTATATCTTCAGCTTTAGCCGATATCTATTGTGTCTATCAACACGAATCAAATATCTTGAAATGGTCGTACAATTCTCTTCTCAATCCATCAGTTTTTGGGGATATCCACGCTGCAGATGCAGAGTGAAAATTATGAAAGTACGCGAAGTCAGCCAATCGCGGTTTTTAATTTAAAAAAAGATTTTGGGGATATATTGCAACATTCAAGTATGAGGAAGTGATCTACTCAGCCAGGCCTACAAGCTAATTTTTTTGCCAGTGGAAAGCACATGCAAAAGTCTTTGTTTTATCGCAGCTAAAGCTATAAACCCTGCCCGTCTAAGAGACTTCTCAATATATAGCATGTGAAGACGAATCAAGTCAATCCCTAATACATGATGCATAAGATGAAGTAATACTCCCCGGACGCTGGCTTTGCCTTGGCTCAACACTTTCAATTTAGATTAAATTTCAGTTCCACCCAACCCCAATCGACCCAAACCCCAGACCATCCATCACTTACACACTCGCACTCGCATATGGCAAATAAAAACGTCATCGATCAGATCCTGGCAGGGCGCCCAATGCTATGCAATAATATGCTCCAAGTACACAAGAAACCAACAAAAAATGAAAAGAAAATCGCTGACAAATTAAAATGCAGAGCCAAAGTGAAACTTGCTCAATGGATTTTCCAAAAGAAAAACCGATGACGAATGCTGAAAGAATTAAGATGGATCACATGACGGAATGACGGCCACGAAAAAGAAGAAAGAAATGAAAGGACAACTACAGGAGGAGAGGAAACCAAACGAAGAGTTGAATGCTGGTAAAAAAAGACGAATCGAAAACATCTTTCAGATACGATTTTGCCATTTGGCTGGCTGCCTGGATGATGCAGCAATTTGGCTACCTACATATCGTCATGGTCATGTCACTCACTCCACTCACTCCATCGAAACCAGCGGCAGCCGCCAAAAAGAGTTTGAATCTCAAATTGAATTGAAACGAAGTAAATGACGTTGAAAACTTACAAGGGGGGCATACACGGAGGGGACTGTTTTGTGGACTTAAAATGCCTTAATGGTTAATATACCAATGAATCCCAGACCCAGACCCAGAGCCAGTCCCAGCAAAACTGTCCAGTCATGGCGCCAGCACAGAGGAAAAACTAAAGCAGGATATGAGCGTGGCAATGAGTAGCATGTGGCAAATCATTTATAATGTTTAAATTTTTAATAAATATTCTCCTTCCCGCCAGGCAGCACACACATCAGCGATTGGGTAAGGAAGATGTATTCCCATCCTCAGACCATCCTTTGTTCGGGTGCTTCTTTAATCAGCACAGGAATCTGATACTTGTACAAAAGGCTTTTCTTTGTAAACACACTTCCTGAACTTTACCCAGCAACCAGCAGCCAGCAGCCAGCAGCCAGAGGGGGCACAAGGGGCTATGTGGAATATGGGATAGGGAATACCCACCTCCCTCCCTCCCTGCCTCCCTGCCTCCCTGCCACCGTACGAGTATTGTATGGATTGTGCGCATATTTACACATATGAAAAACATGTTAACCAGAAAATTAATTATAAAATTTTCAAAAACCTTAACAATGTCTACAATATGGCGTTGATTTTACTCAAACAAAAACTAACTGTTACGTCACAATGGATGTAGTGGGTGTGCACGTGTGTGTGAGTGCATGTGACGCCAGGAAAATTTCATACAGGATCCTGGAAATATTGTCTAACAAGCTGGAAACTGTCCAGCAAAACATGGAAGCAAAAATAAAAAGTATTTTAAATTTGGAAAAACTTTTAATTAATAGAAAAACTATTAAAAATTTAAACAACTTTCTATAAATATTCGAGATTATAAAAGAAAATAAAATTAAGTAATTTTGAGGATGAAGAAAATCGTTTAAGCACATTCCTAACATATGTACTCGAGGAAAGAGCCTTCCTCAATCCCTAAATTATCTTAAAGACTCTATCCAACACCCTGTATTCATCAGCAGGATCCCCATTCGTACCTAAAAGAGTTCAGCAGGCGAAACCCACATACAGAACACGCACACACTTCTTCTTCCACTTATAGACATTGTTTGAGGGGGCAGAGGCAGGACACAGCTAGGGAAGGAGCAGCAGCAGGACTAAGACGGACGGAGAGAGGAACGAGTGGAGGAAGGAGCTTCCTTCGCTGGCTGCCAACAGCAACAAAAGGCAGAAAAAGTGCCCGTAATTCATACTTCCTATAAGAAAATTTACAATTTCTTTTCTTTAGCAAGAAATCCTTACCACTTGCCACCCCCCCCGCCCCCATGAGCCAGAGGCTAAGCAGGAAGGATATGGATATTGTGCTGCTGCGAAATTAAACACGGCCGGGACTTGGAGCTGGATGGGAGTTTTTGGGGGTGGAAGCAGTAAGAATGCCAGAAACGTGCACAAGTTGCGGTTTGTTGGAGAAGAAGAGCCGGAAGAGGCTGGAGTCCTGGAGTCCTGGATTCAGAGTTTAGCGGATGCAAATCTGAGCTGCGGGTCGCTGCATGAGGGGGGGATACGTGGAATCCGTATATAATATGTATGTCTATGTCTTCTCCCACGCTCCACCAACTGTTGCCCCATTGACAGCTGTTGTCACCTGTCTGTCCCGATTGTCCTTCGCCACAGAGACCCCAAACTGTAAATCACAAAAAGAAAGCCAGGACCAACATAATGTGTGGTCTGTGCGCCCACATAACGGTGAAGCACTCAGAACCTCAGACCTGAACATGCCCGCAGACCATGCCATACCACACCATACCATACCATTATATATTATGTACCAGACCCGACAATATAAATAACGGATCAGATTGCATTCACATAAAATTTATATTTTATTTTTCACCCAGCCATAATTATCATAATAAGAAAAATTATGAGAAATTATGCAAAGGAAAGGAACCCAAAGAGAGGGAGATGGAGAGAGAGAGGGCTACCCTCTGCCGTCTGCCGTCCGCTGTCTTGAAATAAAAGTATCGAATTAGCGAAATAATATCAGATAACCGCTCTTCAACTACTGGCAAAATACAAAGAGAAAAAAAAAAAAAGATATATAAGAAGAAAAAAAAATTCCACTTGAATTGCCAGCCGGCATGCTGGCGCTCCTTGAACCACCAGCAACAAAAAAACAACAACAACAACAAAAGATACAGCGAATGGCTCAATATCTTTAACATTTATAGGATAGTCGGCTGCCCCGTATCTGTATCTGTGTCAGCTGCCCCGAAGTTACACAACTGGAGCCTGGAAAAATCAAACCACATCGACACATGTAAGCCTTTCGCTAATCCCCCATCCAATCCAAGCCCCTCCCCCCCTGAAGATAGTTGCATGTTGTTGCCATATTTATAAGCAGTTATCCTTTCCATCAGAGCCACAATAACACAAAGAGTCTGCCGAGAACTTCTCTCCTTTTTTCTTGCCTGAGTGCATTAGAATCGCCAGACGGACGGTCGGACGGACGGGGAACCACTCAAGGATTTATGAAATAATTTTTTTTTTTTTTTTCTTATTTCCCTTTATTCTCTGGGCTCTCGCAGGGCAACAATGGCCAAGGAGAACCTTTTTTTTGTGTGTGCTCTGAGCGGATTTTGGTTCTGCGGCTTCTGCGGGCTGGGCTGCTGCTGTTGCTGGTTCTGTTTCTGTAAAAATTGCATTCGAATTGACAAAGAAATTGCAAGAAGGTTATATGGCGGTAAATTAAACAGGCAGCAGGCAGCACCTGTCGATGTCAGGGGCTAGATGGGGAGTCCTGAAGCGAGGGTATTCTATGGATATAGGGATAGAGAGCAACCAACAAAAATATAGGGCTTAATCTGGCGGATAATGGCCAGGATTCATATTGAATATAATTCTTATTAGTCATTTTTTATTCTCCCTAAATGATCCTAGAAGATACCTATGGATACCAAACTAAATGCATATAAGATACAGTATCTTTACTGCTTTTATAGCATTTCTTTGCCCCTTTCTTAACCCCAGTCCAAATCGCGTATTCCTATCAACATTTATCCATCCTAAAACTCCTTTAAGCCCCAAATGTAACACTTGACAACCTGTTGGGACTCTTCTTGGGCTCCAGCCCATAATAAAGAAGTCCAGGCTATGAAATATACCCAGCATTAAGCAGCATTGACCATTCCGACTGACCCATAACCCAGGGAATCCACCTGCTCACCTGCTCACTGGCCCCACACCCACCTACCGAAAGGAAAAACAGAAATTAAAGGCACAAAAAATGATAAGCCATAAATTGCCCGCCCCAAAAGTCAAAACAAATACGAGTTCTCCTCCGAAACCGAACCGAAAGCTCCAAAGCAATTAAAGAAGCGATGGTCCTGGTCCTGGTGCTGGTCTATGGGTCTCCATTCGATTGGACTGGGGCTGTGTGGGGCTGTGTGGGCCTAACCCACTCGTAGATACAATTAAAACTACAATTTTTCATATGCATCGGGCGCTGCGAATGCGAATGGCAATCGGTGTGATTGCAGCTGCGTATCTGTTGGGTTAATTCGTATCTGGGCAATCGATCGAACGATTTGGCCTGCTCTCGAAAGAGTTTCAATTAGAAAAAATAGTGGGTATCTAGTTTTAGGTAATAGACGCAGAAGGGGGCAGCCTTGCTTCGATTTGGGGGCGTTGCAGGTAATCTTTGTTATGAAATTAATTTCGTATACACTTTGCCACAAAAGGGTTTTCTACAATCGTTGTGGGGTTTGATGGGGATGAGGTTTTGGAGGTATCTGTGAAGTGAGAGCTGAATGAAGGCTCTTGCTTCTAAGAAAGAGTATTCCCTTGTACCAAAGAGCTAACGAGGACGTTGGAAGAGTATTGCCCCATTCATCGGGCTATTCCAAAGTTATATTTATCAAATTCTTTGTGTTGCGTGCTGCCAACTCTTTGCGTTGCCAACTAATTCGATTTGTTTCGCTGGCCATTAAATGCCATAAGGGATACCCGAGCAGATCTCTCCTTCGGCCACTCGTAGCGAGATCTGAGATCTGAGAGCACTGTGGGGCTTTGTTTCGGGCAAACATATGTTGCATTAATTGTTCATGTTGCCTCAAAAGCAACTCATGTTCAATGAGTTTTATTGCTGCTCGACACACACAAACAACGAAACGAAACGAAACAAAACAATCTTTTTAAGCAGCCACAGCCACAGCCGGAGCCGGAGCCGGAGAGCAGCACGAAACAAATGAAAAGAAAAATTGTGCACAAAACATTTTTCATTACGTGATTTTCGAGCATGCCACGGCGGGGTTGAGAGGCAGCAGGATCGGTAGGAGATCAGGGAACCGGGAACCGGGGACCGGGGACCCTGGCCGATTGGCCAAAGTGGCGACAGCCGGCAAAGTGCCATGTATACAACAGCAACAACATCGCCAACAGAAGAGGGGTCGTCGTAGCCAGCCAGAGCCATAAGGATCGAGCCTCTCGTCGCTGGCTCTGGCTCTCGCCTTCTCCTGGGGCTCAGCCTCTGGTCCCGGCCCGGCCTGGCCTGGCCTGTGCATTCCCACACGCGATCACAATCGCAGCCAGGCCAGAGTCGCGGCCAGAGGAGCACTTGGGGAGGAGCAGCCGAAAGCTAAAAGCTAAAAAGCACCTAAACAGCAGATACAAATGTATCTATGAGCTGCAGTCGCGACTCGCGACTCAATTACAATTTATTAAAAGCCGCACAAACTGATTTATAACCAGCAACTCCACCAAGTACCGAGTCTTCGCCATGAAGAAGACCCGGCCCGAAAGACCCTTTCTTCGACTATGGACTATGGGATGGATCTGAGTTTAAATGAGACTTATGTGGGATTGTGGAATAATTACCTTGAAAGAGGACCCAGATAAAAGTCTTGAGAGGCTGCTAAATGAGTCTGGAAGGGAATCGGCGGAATAGTCTATGGTATGACTGGAGAAATGAATAAAAGAAGTCTTAGATGAGACTTCAGTGTAGTCTGGAAGAAGGCTAGAGGTCTTGAAATATGTCCTCAAAGGGAGTGGATGTCTGGAAGGACACAGAAAAGACACTGTGAATTCATGGACTGATTTATTAATGGAAAAGCAGTATGCGGACTATACAATGTGCTTGGAATTATAATATATTTTAAATCATATAAATTCCTCTTAAGACATCTCGTTCTTACCCAAAAACTCACCCACTTCCCTTACCCTTTCGATCCCATTGTACCTTGTTCACGTGTCTGACCGGTTGACGTAGTGTCTGGTGGATTGTGCCTGCCTTGTTCACGTTGTCTGGTCTAGTGGGGGCAAATTGGCGGCTTATTTGTGTGTGGAAATTGCCTGCCAAGCTGTTTTGCTGCTGCTGCTGCTGCTGCCCCATGGGAGCCGCGGCCAGGCGAGAGTGCAGCAGCGTACACCGAGGTGGAAGTGGAGCCTCAACAATATGGCGCCTGGGCCGCTGGTGGTGACAGTTGCTTGTCAACAGCATACACGATCGGGAAGAAGGAGCAGCCTGTCTGGGCCATGATCTATGAAGCCTGACAACAGCTACAATGAAAGAGCTGTTAGATGTTTCAGAGATGATCTATGGGGCTGGATATGCAGAGGGCTCTTTAAGGGAAAGGATTAGTTAGTGGTGATCGTTGGATTTTCGTGTGATATCAGGGATTCTGATCTTCGAAAGTCTATTTAACAGATCTCTAAACCACGCTAGAGCGACGATTATCCAATCTTCCGTAACATATATCCCTTAAATCCCTTCTTCAATCGATTTGCATCACCTCTTGTTTCGCTGAAAGAATTCTTCAATAGATCTTCAAGCTACGAGTATCCTGCACTAATTTTTGCAAAATCTAAACCTCAATTGTTGCAGATCTTGATAGGGTTCCCATGATTAACCCAGTTTCTCTCAGGCCAAACCGCTCATCATATAGCCCTGATTTATTGTCAACCAGTTTCAGTGAAATTCCGCAATAACTGTTATGTGGGCAAGGACCCTTCAATAAAGTTTAAAATGAATGCATTTAACACAAAATATGATTGCCACAATTTAGGTATCGGCTCCCCGATGGAGGAACACAACGGGAAACCCACAATCAGCTAAACGTTGCACGTTGCCTGTGAGAAATTAACGAGAATTAAGCGACCAGCCAGCCCCCACCTAATGCTCCACTGGCTCTGACTCTGACTCTGCCCCAGAGACAGCGACACATACGTCCGAGGAGATACTCCTCGTCCTCCTCCTTGGGGCGAACCTAGCAATCAACAGCATTCCTTTTAATTTCAACTTTTTGCAGCCAGAGCCACAGCCGAGATGCGCCCCGAAAATCAAAAAGTCCAAATCAAAACCAATAATAAAGTTAAATCGATAATTGAGGTCAAGTCGGACTCGGAGATATTTTTTGGACCCGACGAAACCATTTTACGGCTGGTCTTCAGATCTGCGCGCGGCCTTTGGCGTACATACGTGATCGTTTAACTGTAAATTAAATATAATTTACCAATAATCATAATCACAATATGCAGTTTCTGTTTCTGTATGCTGCCTCTGCCTCTGCCCCTCTCCCTTCTTCTGCGTATCTATGTATCTTGTGCCCTGGCAAATCTCCTCACATCAAGATTGAGAGCTGATCCGAGGTGATTTGATCCCCTTAAGCCAGACGCATAAATCATCATCTGGCGTATGTATAGTCGTACGTTTTTTACGGATCGATAACTGTCCAAAGCGAAGACCTGACACCGATTGACCGTCTGGTCTGGTCTGGTCTGGTCTGGTCTCTGGCCTGTTCGCGCGCGCGCAACAATTTGGCGTTGGGGTTCGCTGATCGATTGGATTCGTCGTCGGGTTTTTCGGGTCTCTCACGCTCTCTTGATGATCGTCTGCCTCTGTGCTATAATTAAATGCTAAATCGGATTCGCATAGACTGGTGGCATGGCATATGTTAGATCAAATTGAGCTGAGGATGAGCACAGGCAAACAGAGCCCAAACAATGCATAAGGGAACCTGTACTGAACAAATCCATGGTAGGCTGGTACTTCCTGTAGGTACATCTTTTTCTGCCCTTAATCTAATTATAATTTAAGCAATTTTTAACGGGCTTCAGCAACGAATCATATGAGTTTTGGTATAAGATATGACTGAAATCTTGGAGATTGGCAACTCGGACTTCAATGAAATATCAGCCATCTTTCAAAGCTCATTTCTTGAGGATTATCCAAAACCCACAAGCTATAAAGAAACACTTCAAACTTGTATGCCATATACGAGCCAATTCAATCAAAATAACCATTATTCACCACCAGCCAATTCGAAAACCCCTTAACGCTTTAAACCACTTCGATTAAAGGTGTTAATATCCCAAAAATGATTTTGGTTAATATTTGGGGCAACGGGCAACGGCAAGCCATCTAAAAAATTAAATGAAAACAACGTTTTGTGGCTTTATTATTTTTGCAATAATAATTTATTATTATATATTATTTTTAAACTTTTTCGCTTTCTGTTATGTTGTTGTTTCTTGTTGCCTTTTTGTCTGTTGCTGTATTATTTTAATCGTATTTATTGTAATAATTTTTGCTGTGTTTTTGCAGCGAGCGGCGAAATGTTGCACAATATTCGGGCCGCCATTGTTGATGGTGTATTTGTATCTGTATCTGTCCTTTGACTATTGTTATGACTAAAGTTAATGTGTGTATATATACTATATATAGGGTGTATATATAATAGCATATGAAGCGTTTAAATAGTTTTTAATTTCCATTTTTTTTTTATATATATATTTTTTTATCTCATTTTTTGTATTTTGTAACATATTTTTGAATGACGGGCATACAAGTGGTTTTTTTGTTTTTGTTTTTTTGTTTAGCATTTATTATTTTTTTTTATTATTATTAGATATATGTATAATATGAATTATTGTTTAATGCCTAGGCAAGTGAAATACTTGGAGTTAATTTTGTATTAGACGCTATCCTTTTTTTTTAGTACTTATTACGGGCTTAATGCACTCCTGCACTCCTCCTAGGCTAGTGAATAAATTAAAATCTTAGCTTTAAAAAATGTACTCGTACGTCGTAAAGTAAATCATTTAAAACACTAAAAAGCGGCTCGTAAAATGTACCATATCTAAGTATATTGTATCTTTAGGTTTCACATACATATATATGCAATTACATGTGGTATATCCGTGTATGTTTACACTCAAATTGAAGCTATATCGTAGTGTGTTTATAAGCAATGCTATAAATGGTATTCCTTCTTTTTTTGGGGCTCTGAGGGGGGGGATGCTAAATGCTAGGTTTATGCCAACTTCAAGTGTTTTCCGAACATCAAAAGTCTTTCGTATCTGCCTTCTATATACAACTGGATATTATTTGATCTAAGCTTGCTAACTGCATGTCGGAAGTTCTCTATATACGATCTATATACAAAATGGCCGCTCCAACGTTTGCAACGTTCAAAATTCTCAATTTCTACTTCATTACTCTTAGGTTTTATATTTACAAATGTATCTTGCCGTGGTCTCGGGCCCCACCACAGCCTCCCACTCAAGAGCAGCCGCCGCCTGGATTGCACTCTGAGATCATGTATGTCGTCCTTGCCACGTGCCACCCGGAGCTTCGCTTACCTCGCCTGGAATCGGTTGGCGCTGGGATTAGTTGGCACTGCCAAAGAGCACCGAGTTCTTGTAGTAGGCCGTCGGACGCTCTGAGAGCGGACTCTTGACATCCCGCTCGGCATTGGCGGCACGCGTTTTGCGCTCCATTTCCAGCTCTTGGGCTAGAGATTCTGCAAGGGACAGGAAAACAGAAGAAAGGGAAAGGGTTAAGGGTCATCTGCATATAAATATTGTTTACTAAAGATCCCTCTCAATGATCCTGATGAATCCTCTAAAATTCCACCATATTCTGGCCTCTATTTTCTATAAAAAATATCCTGGTAAGGATACATCTATAAGTCCTCCAACTATTTCTAGTATCCAACTCACCACAGAATATTTTCCCTCTTAAACCCTCAAATACTCACCGGAATAGTTCTGCCAAAAGGCCCCCGTGGCCATCAGATCGATGCCCGGATAGCTCCATGGACCCTTGCCGTTGCTGGCAGCGGCCGCTGCTGCCGCCGCCGCTGCTGCGGCAAGGCTGCCCTCAGCCGCAGCGGCTGCGGCTGCCACAGCAGCAGCGCTGGGAGGCCGTTCGTCCCGTTCGCGACTGCCGCAGCGGGGCTCGTCCTCGGGGCCGGAGTTGGCGCGGGGCTGGCGCTCCATGGATCCCTCGTGGTCGGAGTGCGGCTCGCGCTTGAAGTGGGTGGGGGACTCGGAGCAGGCTGCGACTGCAGTGGAGGCCGTGGCATGGCCGGTCACATCACAGGAGGAGGAGCTGAGGGACTTGTCAGACTTTTCGCTGCCGCCGCGACTGCCGCCGTCGTTGTCTAGGGGGGAAGAGGGAAAGCAAAGGGCGCTGTGTTGGTTAGAAAAGCGTAGGGCGCAGGGTGTGGAGCGTGGGAAGCAGTTTGGGGTTGGGGTGGGATTGGGGGTGGTGTGGTGTGGGGGCCAGAGAGGGCCGCATGTGTGGGAGTTTAGGGTGGGAGTGGGTGGGGGTCTGTTAGCCATGCGTTGTGCTTGTCCTTGCCCCTGCCCCACTTACCTTTGAGCGCCTCGACGCCGTCGCGACTATTGCTGCTGCTGTTGTGGCACTTCACATCGCTGGCGCTGCTGCCGCCGCACACCTCCGCGTCGCTGCAGGCGCCACCGCCATTCCCATTGGCATTGGAACTGCTAATCTTGGGGCCGCCACCGAGCTGCTGCTGGTAGCGAATGCGGATCTTGCGCTCTCGTCGGAAGCGCTTTTGGTACAGCACTGCAAAAATGGAAAAGATGGAAATGATTCGAAGGATTAGTACAAGAAATGAAGCCCCATTCAAAACAGTTCCAAGGCGTAACCTGAAACCAAGAACCATCTTTAAGGATTGAGAACCTCTAAATTCCTTCCATGGAAATGGCAGCAGAGCAGAACAAAACCCATAAACCGACTCATCGATAGATCGTGATGTTGATCTCGAGAACTGTTGCTGGTAACTGGTAATTTGATCGATTCAATCGTTTCCCTGGGTTTCCCTGGCTTGTTGCCCCGTGCCCGTGCCCGTACCCATGCCCGTGCCCGTGCCAATTCAACTGCGCATCCGGCCGTGTGTGTGGGCGCAATTATGCTTATTGATCCTGACTTGCAATCATTCCAGATCGCGAGTTATAGAAACGAAAAACAGCACAGACTCGACCTGATCGTCGATGTCGATCGATGCAGTGAAGCGTGGTGACAGCCGTTTTGAGGGTGGAGCCACAGCCACAGCCAGAGCCACGATCAAGCAGAGCCACATCAAATCTATGGCATATTGAATTTCACTGAGGATCGAATCAGATCGCCTCGGAATGGAATGGAATGGAAGTGAAGTGGAGTTCATGGCATTGCCCCTCCATCGAGAGCACCCACGCGGCTCTCCAGAGTCGCTCCCATTGCAAATGGCCAATTGTTGGTGCCCATGTTCTACAACAACAGCCAGCCAGCCAGCCAGCCAGCCAGCCAGCCAGCCAGATGTTTATCGCCGGCGTTATTATTAGTTGCAATTAGATGTCTATGTGCCTGTGTGGCATTTTGCATAGTTGCATGCAATTTTCATTTCGAAGTCGACTTTACTTCGGTTTCGTTTCGTTTGCTGATTTATGCGCTGCCTTTTTTCCACTATTCCAAGTGCATAATTTTCTCTGGTACACACAAAGTAACCCAAAGAGAGAGAGAGAGAGAGAGGGACTGAGTTATAGCCTGGTCGGTCAGTCGGTGGGCAATTATACTCGTGCTTTTTGCCCTGGTTCCCTTTGTAATTCTAAAGTTTTTGGGTGGAGCTCTGTTTTTTGTTGTTGTTTGGTTGTTTCAATGGCGGCTTCCAAATTTGAGGCTACTTCAGTGGTCGGTCGCATAACTAATGCGGGGGCCAATCTATCGCCTGATATATAGATCAATTTGTGGCATACATGTGGTTAATGGTTAAACGATCAAGTACTGGGACAGTAATTGGTGTATTACCAAATTAAGTACCGAATTTTTGGCTAATCGATGCTACCCTGCTCCTTTATGAAGCATAATTGGCTCATTGGATACCCCTGTTCTAGCTGGCTTTCAATTAGGCTTAGTTCTTCCCCATCGCCGCCACCCCTTTGACGAACCCTGACAACCCTTTTAAGGTCTTTCGAGAAACATAACAACAACCAATTAAAAGATTTCTCTGGCTCTCAGCTCTCAACTTTCTGCCTGTAATCGAAAGCAACTCAGATTCCACATTCTTAAGCCCGGACCCCGGACCCAGGACCAATGACTCCCCTTTCGTCATCGTCATCGTCATCTTGCTGCGTCTTGCTACTTTTTGCCAATCATTCGAGTGTAACTAAATAATGAAATGATATTAAATTCATTTGAATTGTGATTTCTGTTGAAAAAGGCCCCGCAGACCAGGACAGAACGGAACGGTACGGAACGGCAGCCTGAGCCTTAAAACCCTTTTTTTGCAGCAGCAGCAGCAGCCTGGCGACGACCACCACAGCGCCAAAGGGAGTGGGGCAGTGGGGGCAGCGGCTGTGGAAACGGGGCAGACAGTCGGCATATCAGGTGTCATTGTCATTTGAGTCAGTTTGCATTAAGCGCGCACGATTGGAATTGGCATAGGCACAGAGCAGAGCAGAGCAGAGCTCCAGAGCTCCACAGCGCACTCTGGCAACTGAATGTGGATCTGTGGACACTGTCAAGGCTGATTGGCTCCACAAACTAGGGATGGATCATCAAATGACAGTGGAGATGATTCGTTAAAGGCCTCGACTTTGGTATGCAGAATTCTAGATCACAAATCCCCAACAAGTTTAAGGTAATGTATTTTCCATCACTCCAGCGTTCTTTTGGGAATTACCACTATCTAGAACGCTTCGTTTATTCCCAGCTTTCCCATTTCTTTCGCCCTAGACTCACCTCTCAATTTCCTTTCATCAACCAGTTGTCTCTCCAGCGAATCTTTCACCTCACGCTCTCGCAGAACATCCATCTTGAGCTCAGCTACAAAGGAGAGAAAAAACACCAGGAAAGAGGATTAGCTAAGGTCAGCTACGGCACGACCACAGACCACAGACTACAGGCACCACTTTCCATATTGCAAGAGCAGCTGCTGCATAAACTGCCTCTTCAACTCACCTTTTTCGTAGCTGATTTGACGCTCTTGTTGCCGGGCATTATCGGCTGCCACTTTGAGCAGGCTCTGGATATTCCGCAGCAGCGTCTCCGTTGAGCTTGCGGGCACAGCGGCGTGGGCATCGATGCCGAGGGGACCCAGGGCCAGGCCGCCGGCCAGGGCTGCTGCAGCGGTGGCATCGTTAGCCGCCATCAGCGCCTCGTTGGGGGTGAGGGCGCCACCGCCAACGGCGCCAGGCGGACCATTGACCACAGCAGCACCTGCCCCATTGGCCACCGCAGCGGCTGCCGCCAGCTGGGAGTAGTTGAGGGCGCGCTGATGCTGGAGGGCGGCGGCAGCGGCTGCCTCCGCCGAAGGGGAGCCGCGTTGCGGCACCACACCGAGGTGGTGCACGGCTGCCGCCGCTGCTGCCTGATGGTGGTGCGAGGCGGCTGCTGCATGCTGGTGGAGGTGCGCTGCAGCCGCGGCTGCTGCTGCGGCGGCGGCCGCCGAACCCGTGGACAGATTATCACGTTCCGTGTCACTCAAATCTGGCAGGAGAGATGGATACAGAGATGGAGATGGAGAAAGAGAACACACAGAGTCATTCAGTCAGTCTGTTGTCATTGTTATCGGTTATCGCTTATCGCGCGTGTCACATATCGCATGTGGCACATCCACATCGGTTGTGCAAAGTCTACTCACCCTCATCGTCTTTGGCCAGGCAGCGTTCATCGGCTTCGGATTGATTCTCATCGCTGAGGTTCTCCTCCTCCTCCTCGTCGTCCTCCACGCCAATGATGCCACCGCCAACACCGCCACTGCGACTGCCCTCGTCCACGCTGCGCGAGCCCCTTGGGGATCCTGCCACCGAATGGCAGTCGCTACGCTCGCTGCCAGCATCACAGTTGCTGCCACCATGATCGGTGTTGCCGCCGGATTTGCTTAGATTCAACACCGGACTCTGACGCGTGGGGGAGCCTATGGGAATCGGGGAAGAATAAAGCATATTGATTGAGAATTAGTTAATGGAACTGATGGTATTTGGCTTTCCTGGCTATACTTACAATTCCTTGAACTGAGATCCCTGGGCTTCACATCGCCCACTATAACGTGACCCACGCGATCCACAACAGCGCCACTGACGCCCATCACCTGCTGCCGCTCGTCCGTTCGCTCCTCCCGCAAACGCTCCAAGTGCTTGACAATATCCTCATAGGCAGCTCGGCAATTCTCCCAGATACCGGAACGGGCCAGGGCATCCATATTGGCAGCCGACATGCCGGCATTCTGGGCGGCGGCCTTCAGCATTTGGCTCTCGGGCCGGGCATGCAGGCCATGAGGAGGCATGCCAGGAGACATCAGAGCCGCCGCCCCAGGATGATGGGCATTCATTTGCATAAAGGCCATGTGATTGATGGGCGGCGGATTGTAGCCATTAGCAAGCAGTGGCGACTTCTCCAATCGATTCATATCTGTAAAGCGAGAGAGAGAGAGAGATTTTTAGTGAAGGGAATTAAGCTTAAAGAAGGTTTCTTCTCCATCTCTCTGGACTATCTCTTGAAATTAATCAATATCTAGTACCTCCCTGGGTAAATTGTTTAATTTACAAATGCATTCAATGTGTTCTGTCTCTCCTCAACAATATTTGCCTTTCATTTTGATGGCTCGCCCGGCAGACACCTGTTCCTGTCCACAGGTATTGGTATACACATGATATATACCTATATATAGCATGTATATTGTCTGAGCGGCCAGACTAAACACAACAGCTAAAAACACACACGCCACACACGCTCCTCCATTCACAGCGCCATACTCTTTTGTAGCCGGTGGGAGTGTGGGTGTATCTGTGTATATGTATAGATAGCTTGACAATTTAGTATGCCATTAAATGCTTGAACATTTAGTAAATTGCTTAATTTAATAGAAAATGCGGAATGCAATTAAAACTTTGGTGAAAAACTCTTTCTTTCTATCTCCACAAAATGCAATTAAACCAGGGGTCCGGTCCGACGAAAGTGCAGCTAACAAATTTATATATTCTACAACACAGTCGTTGGTGGAGAGTATTTCTTTTTGTTGCAATATCACTCAAGAATCAACGCCCCATAATTCACTCAAAGAACCTTTTCTTTAAGGCCGCCTGATGACGAGGCACAAAAACTTTGTTCATGTTCATCTTCTCTCTGAAGTTAGGATCGGTTTTTTTTTGTTGGTTTTTTTTTTTTTTGGTACAGAAGGCGCCGGCGGCACATCGTTCTGAAGAAAAAGAAAATGAGATTTCTTTCGATTTGGCCTCTCAAGTAGTATCTTTCAATATTGTGCGTTTCGGACACATTAATAGAAAGGGGCGTGGACCAAGTTGTCAAGAGAAGTATGTATGTAAAAAGGAAAAATAAAAATCAATTAAATGCGAGTCCGCGTGTACTTATCATAATTACAGATACAGATACAGATACAACACGATACACATTCAATTCGAAAATTTCAGCTGAATGCGATTTCCTGTACAAATCATATGCCAGTCCGCATTGGAATTTGACGTGATTGCTGTTTGCCGTTTGGCTGCCATTTATCTGTGTTCCCGCTCGCTGGGAACGTGGTGGTACTTCGAGGCCCAGTGTATCCGTATCTGTGGCAGCTGTAAGTAGTAATCAGCCGGCAACAACGATCATCGAGCCACACAAATCACAAATGGCGGCAGCAGAGAGCCAGGCCAGAGCGGAAAAAACAAAAACTGATCCCCAAAAGCAAGTTTTGTGGCCAATCTGGAAATGATTTCATTACCATTCGAATGCGAATTCGTGGCGCTCCCGGCCATGCCACTCAATTGTGAGAGAGTCTCTCGCCAATTGGCAAGTGGGAAAGTATCGTAAGCAGGGTTTATGGGAAAGCAGAATCTTCGGAATCTGCGGTATCTCTTCACTTCACTTACCACTAATATGGCCATTCTCGTAAGCATAGTCGCCGTTGTCCAGGCGGTGCTTCTTCAGCTGCGGATGCTGGGATAGATGGCTGGGCGGCAGGGAGAGACCCACGGGTCCTCGTTTGGGCGGTCTACCCGGTCTGGAACTGCGGAATTGCAGAGAGTTACTGTTGGGTTGAAAGTAATGGACAATTTTCTTGGTATCAGTACAAAAAAAAACCAAATGCCTTAGCACATTGATCAAAGTTCAGCAAAGATGTTGTTATTGTGGGAATGGGGGAATAGATCTGGTATTACGAATGCTGAATGTAGTGTGCCATTGCATTTCGATATGAAATATACACGTATATAGATATATCAATAACTTGAGAGGTTTTAAAGTGAAAACGAAACAAAAAATTAAAGACCAAAAAGAGTACATGATTTAATTAAATTATATGGCGATTCACTGAATAAATCCATAAACATGAAAGCAACAAAGCGTCCTGGGAGTCCATAAAACGAGTCTGCAATATTTTATAATTCCTGCAACTAAAACTAGTTGTATCTCTGACTGAGATTGCTTAACTTTTCAAAAGAATCTCGCGCTTCGTCTTCGAATCTATTACCAAGTCATATTTCTGCCGCTCCCACAACATGCCGCTCTCTTGGCCATGCGAATTTTAGGCTTCTCCACACACGTTCCCTAATTAAGCTCTGAGCAACTTCACGGAGCACCCCCGTTGACTTGGGACAAATAAAAAGGCCAAAACGAGAGGGAAAGAAACGTGCTACCATTTTAATTATCGGCCATAAAAAAATGTACAACCAAAAAGCAGCAACCCATCCACAAAGAGCGAACAACAAAAAAAAGAGTTCAACTATTTTCCTAGTAATTTATGCCCGCAATTGCTGCTATTTGTATATAAAATATTTAAATAAGTCTTGTGCAAATACTTGACGCAGGTTAAGCTAAATAGTTAACCGAAAAGGCATAAACAACTTGGCGCAGCGGGTGGAAATTATGACAAACAAGAGATAAAACCCCACCCCTCCCCTCCCCTAAGCTGCAGCAAATACTACCAGAGGGGAGCAAAGACTTGGGCAAATAGAGCGATCCCGGGGCCCCAGCTGGCCCAGGCGAAGAAGGGGGCACTTCCAGATGGCTGCTGGCAATTAAATTATGGAATCTTTATTCAATGTTTGTCGGGGGTAAACAGGTGCCCCCCCGTTGCACAGAGGCAGAGCCAAAGAGTCAGACTAAGCCAAAGACAAAGGCAAATAAACACAGGTAGCACAAAGATCGTACAAGTATGGCGAAACGATGAACCATGCGATACGATACGATACGATAGCATTTGTAATTGTGCGTACACTGGATAACGATTCAACCAATATTTGCCGTTACATATTTCCACGATAAATATTTGTGGCGGGATTTTAATTGTGCTCCTTTAAACGTTTAATGACAAACAAACTTTTGAATTGTTGTCTTAGCCCCTCGCTGTGGGTCGTGTAAAGAGGCGCCCCACAGAATGAATCATTCCACAAAATTCTCTTTCGGTTCAGCGAAAGTGTTTTTCGGATCTAATCGGAAGGCCGTTCCGTTCCAGTCGGTGACAACAAAAAAACATTGAAGATGGATTTATTATGAAATGTGGGTTGGGGCAGGCACTTTCGTTGGAAAGTTTTCGGTTGCTGACATGTTTGTCTTGTGCTGCAAATTCCTGCATTCGGATAGGGTTCGGATAAGATTGGATAAACAGTTTTGGGGAATTAGCGTAACAGTCAAATGATGACGTGACCGCCATGTGCAGGGATAACTCCGGATAACTTTGGATAATTCCGGATAACTTCGGATAAGTCCGGATAAATAGTTACAACCATTTTCAGCTCAATCAGATAACGACGAACATTAAATTGAGTCTAGTTTAATAATAATCTAATTATCCAAACGGATAAGGCCGAACAAGCCTGCAAATACCTCAAATGCATGGCATCCAAAAGAGCACCAAATCCCACTGCCACTTAACTAATTTATGCCGCACTGTTGTTGTCACTCGCCACAAATGTCATTTGTCATTTTTCATTTCTTCGCGTTCGGCGAGGCAAACGTTTAGTCAGGAATAAACAACAATTTGTCAAAATAGTCGCTTTTGGCCAACAACAACCACAACCAAGCGGCAGGCAAATGAGCGAAAAGGAGATGAAAACCATTCGCGTAGCGTGGAACCGGTTCAGAGGCTCAGACTTGCCACAAACACAACAACAACAACAGACAGAAAACCTGAACCTGTTTGCAGCTGTGAGCACTCCAGCTCCAGCTCCAGACGAACGTCCCCTCTCCTGGTGCTCCTACTCGCACTGGTACTCGTACTCGTACTCATATATTTCAATAATCAAGGGATAGCTGAGTTGTTAATTATTGACTTGCGGCCGGGCTTGAGCAACAGCCGCCAAAATATGCGCCAAACTGTGCTAACTCTGCCACTCAATTGGGGCAGGATCGGCAGCGGCAGCAAGTTACATAAATCCAACGCACGGATAGTTCCAATTGCGATTCGAATACGAATAAATGAAAAGCGGGAAGGCGTTGCGGGCATTTGTCAGCGACTCCACGCTCTCTGAGGTTAACCCACTGCCCCAGGGGTCTATCCGGAGACTCCTCCGGTTGGACTCCCGAGCCCGGCTAAGGCTGCAAATTGGCACATCAATTATATTTATGGCCAAGTTGCCACCTTGTGGCTAGGGAGCGTGTTTGCCAGCAACTAAATCAATGCGATTGACCGATCGACCGACCGACAATTAAAACCTGCCTGCCACACAATTTCCATATTCGCAATTACGCGTTTGAATGAGTGCTCGGGCAGAATTTTAATTGAATTTATAGCTTCAAATTGATTCGCGCCTGGCAATCCTCTGCCATTTGTCTATAAGCCGCTTTCGAGGCGACACAACCGACAACAATTTCTCAGAAAGAAGCCTTCGACTTCGATATCGTCTTCGTCTTGGTCTTCCTGTGCTCCGCTTGAAGTTGGCTCGAATTTCTTTCAGTTAACAATAAATGTTATTGGAATTTGCATTTACGTTGCCAACATCGCTGTGTGCCTGTGCCTCAGCCTGTGCCTCAGCCTGTATGCCACAGCCTGTGCTGCGGCTTTGGTCAACTTTTGTGTTCATTGTTAAGTGACATGCAAATGTACAAATGACATGGCATTCGCCCGAGACCGACTGCCAGAGGGCCCGGCCCGAGCAGGGGTACGACCCAAAGATATCTCCCATGCTAATTGTGGGGTTTGGACTCCGCTCCGGGAACTGCTCACCAAATGATTAACAACATAGCGGAATAGAAATTCTCAACTATTACAGATTGTCCCAAACAATTGCAATGGCAAATTACTATACTAAGAGTATTGGCATTAGAAATGGCAATGGGAAATGGCAAATGGCAAATGCGCTAAAAGTAGTGTTTAATCCGGGGAGGGGACGACAGAGCGATTGAATACATTGTAATACATGGAAAGAGGTGAAGTGGGGGTTAAACTTGACTAAGGAAGACTCTTTATTTGCCATCAAAATTTATAAACCAACAAGCAAGAACCTCCTTAAACTGTGGAACATTTGCTCACGAAATTTCTTTCAAGTTTCAAAAATTATTCACACTTTATTCCCATGAAATATATTTTTTCTAGTGAAATATCCAAAGCCTATGCATATGCTAATTACCAATTTTGGGTGGCCTTCTTTCTTGGCAAAGTTTTCCATATAATTTTCTTTGCCGCTGCCCCTGGACCAACCTCAAAAGTACGTATATTTATTTTAGTATATATATTAATGCAGATTTCTTGGCTTTGCCGTTTTTTTTCCACACTCACTTGAATTTTCAATTGGCGTGCTAATAACTCATTTAGTTCGCAACAAAAAAACTAATACAAAACAACAAAAAATAGTTACAAACATGCCACACCAACGCCAACAATGGGTTTGAGAGCCACTCAAGACTGACTGCCTCCACGGCACTCGTACACCTCCTCCTCCCTGAAGCTGGATCTCATGATGATGAGAGAATATATGTACATATATGTGGCTACATATGCTACAATATACAATATATATGAATGCTGGGTGCAGCTTTGTCTTGGAGTGGGGGGGCTCTCTGTAATTATTGTACAAATAAATTGAACTATTGTTGCTACATTTAGATTGAACAGAAGCCCCTTCAACAACAGCAATGTTGCTTTTGTTTCTCGGTTACACTCAATTAATTCGGATTTTGCAAAATGCAAAGCTCACACCTCAACTAAAAAGCTATATATATAGATATGCAAAATTACTCTCGAATTATTTTAGAAATTTAATATAATTAATTTTTTTTTTTTTCTCTGCATATTTCCTTGCAACACTTTTTCTGTTTTTGACAGCCTGAGGAGTCGATTCGAGTCGTTGATCTGTGGAGTGGAGTTGATCTCTTGATTGTCAGTCAGTCATTTCTGATTAGACATTCGACAGTCGACAGTCGGCGGCGGGCATTGTTGTTGGCTGGCATAAATTACAGTATGTCTGTCTGTCTGTCTGTACAACAAAAGCCATGCATATGAAATTCATATTATAAATCATTGTGCTGTCGTAATTTGTGTTAAGTTATTTGTAATCAATTTGAGTACCCCCATCGCTGCTTCCATCTATTCGAGAGATTTATGAGAAAATTCCTGTTTATTCTGCCATTTTGTTTGATTGTTGATTTGGGGTTTTTTTGAATGCCTTTTAAAATGGTAATTTGTTGAACGCTTACAACTTTCTTTTAGGTAACTTAATTTCAATCATTTTATTTATTTTTGTTTCATTATTTTCCCATAACTCTCCTTTAGATACCCATTCTTCCATTGCTTCTATATATTTCCTACTCTTTCTGCTTACAGATTACTATCCTTCATTCTTCTGTCAAATAACCTTCCTTCAGCTACCATTTATCCCCACTAACTATTCCAAAACCATTCACCAATATCATCTCCGTGCTCCCAACGACTCTCCCACTTATTCGCTCTAACAAATTTAACAACAAATTAAACCCAAATGAAGTCAAATCAATCGATTGGTTTTCAATTCGTTTTTTTGCAAAACATTTTTCCACTTGGCCCGAGCAATTTGCATAGTTGTGGTCTCTAAGCTGCTCGGATCGGAGTACGGTGTGTACTCCCCGTGTACGGTGGTTGGCGGGGGGTTTAGTCCAATTTAGTGGAAAGGTGTGCCCACCAGCCCAGTCACAACACGTTGTTGTTGCTGTTGCTGTGGCTCATTGGAGTTACCTTCAAGAGTTACCTTTTCGGTCTTTGGTCGATGCCGCTCTCGAAGCCTAAACGTCGTTTTAGCCAACCCCGTGGTGGCATGGGTATGGGCTCGGATCGCGACTGTCAACTGTGATCAAAATCAATTGTTTGCCATTTGCCAAAACCAAATTGACTGAACCAAAGAGCCACTCACACACAAATGCTGACAGAATTATTTTTATGGCCAACACACACACACACAAACACACATGAAATGTCAGTGTCAATAATTTTTGTAATTATGAGCACATTAAAAAAAACAAAGAACTATAGTATATATATATTTAAAAATGATTATTGGGGTGGGCTGCCATATGAGAAGCCCCCAACAAAGGCAAACAAATATAATAAAAAATTATTGCAACGTAAGTTTTTCGATTTCGAACAAAAAGGAGAATAAAAACATTGGATTGGGAGCTCAAGAGTGTTTTAGAGTGAAAAAAGTTGAGAATTTTGATTAGCTCCAAGTAAAACCCAAAATTTATTATTAAATATTTACAAATTGGAATAATTTAAATAATTTTTTTATTTTCAACTGAAGGTTTAGTGTTTTGCCGTCAGTTTTTGGTTCAGTTCGGTGTCGATTCTTCGGGTTTCCATTAAGATTATAGTTTTTTTAGATCGAGTTTAAAGTTTAAACGTGTTTCAGCTTTAGTTTGGACCGCTGTTAAGATCTGTTCTTGATATCCCAGTTGTTCAAACTAAAAGTTAAACTCAAGTTAAAAATGATCAAATTACACCCAGACGGTATTGGATTTCCTGTCTCCCCTTGGCTTCAACCATAGATTATCTTTTACCTTCAAGTTCAGAACCGTTTCAATCGCTATATCTAGATGTAAAAAATCCAATCCCCACACCTGTTCGCTCTACTGTTAACACCGTTATAACCGTACTTCCCAAAAATGAAACCCAAAAATTCTTATCGGATAAACCCTTTTTTCATGCTCTATTTCTTCTTTAACCCTCAAATATCCTTGCAACTTCCGCATTTTTGAGGCTCGCCCAATTTCCGTTTCGAGTTTAATTAATTTAATAAACAAATTCTTTTCGCTCTAAAAACTCTCAAGTGTATGAAAAAAACGATGCAATCGATGCGTTTCTTTCTTCAAAAAAAAAAAACCAAAAAACCAAAAAAAAAAAAAAAAAGAGTAAAAGGAGGAGGAGAGAAATTATTGCCATAGTTTTTTTATTATACTTGTGTGTTTACCTCTCTGGTGGCT
Source organism: Drosophila lowei (assembly GCA_008121275.1). Classification (NCBI taxonomy): domain Eukaryota; kingdom Metazoa; phylum Arthropoda; class Insecta; order Diptera; family Drosophilidae; genus Drosophila; species Drosophila lowei. The sequence goes on from CM017779.1 coordinate 26,358,298, forward strand.
TGATCGATAGGCATCTGCAATTAAAAAGAGAAGAGAAAGAGACAAGTGAGGCAAAATTTGTTAAACGTTGTGTGTGTAAGCTTTAAACAACAAAAGTAAAAAACGAGTGAAACGCCGAGTAAAACAGAGGAGTTCGTTCCCCGAAAACAATGTAAGCCAGGGGAGTGGATGCGCTGAAAGGGGAGTTTTCATTGATGGTTGGAATGGATGATGCATCCACGTTTTGGCGGGCAAGCGGGTGTGAAAATGCACACGCCTTAACCCCTGACAGCCCCATCAAACAATTTGTAATTATCCCCCCGCGAGAAAGAAAGAGAGAGAGGCAGAAGAAGAGGGATATACGACTCCTGTATCGACTGCCAACTGCCTTTAGCGGTTGCAGTTTTCCCCCTTTTTTCCTTTTTGTTTTCGGGCCTCTTTTTTTCACCCGTTTCAGTTTCCTCAACTTGTTTCAATTTAGCGCAAAAGTTTTTCAACCTAATAATAGGTTTAACCGCATTTTTAACTGTTCCTCATGTTCGGTCCGGTCCGGTTCGGTGAGGTCTGCTACGTACTCGCCTCCTGGCTGTGGGTCCCTCTGTTCATCCTCTAGCCAAAGCGCATGTGCACTTTGGAGCACACTCCATGTGTGTTGTGTGCTTCCTTCCTTCCCCTGACAGCCACGTTTCCATAATTAACTAGATGGTTTTTCATTGAATGCAATGTGGTCGAACAGTCGACCAGTCGACAGGCCGGCCGGCCGGTTGGTCATCCTTCGAATGCGAGTACGCGTATGTGTCTGTGGAAGGGTTCTACTCCAACTGTAAACAAACGCAGGACTCAGCACCACCAAAAAAACAATATAAAGGGATATTGAAATACAAGGTTGTAATCCCTTGGTCCTTGATGTCTCAATGCTGGGTCTCTCTTGGGTGGGTTACTGTTTAAGAAAGCCCTTCGATAGAGGTAATTTCTTTAATGAAATGGACAACAGAAGACCACATCCAATTTCCAGAGAATATTGGGTTGTGATCGGGAAAAAGATTCACAGTTCGGAAAATTATATTTCTTCCCATCTTCTCTAGAGCGCCAAAGATTTTCTATAAAATAATGTGGAAAAAGTCATAGATTTTTAAGAGATTTTCGCTTTTTTAAGAAGAATCTGTAAAACCTTGAAAACGTTTCAATGACGTCCTACAAGTTATCCCTAAGGATCTTAAAAGCCTAGATTCTTGATTGATTCTTGGAGAAATTTGTGAAAATATTATTGGGGATCCAGATCCAGATATAAATATTTTTTCCCTGCAACAAAACCAGCAGATTCGGTTCTTAAGAACTCCTGTCTTCTGTACAGAACCAACTCCAACTCCAAGTACCAGACCAGACCCCACCAGTAGCTGAACCCACTCAATAATTACAATTACATGAACAACAACAAAAAGGGAAAACAAAAAAAAACGAGTACGAGTACGAGTACGAGTAAAACCTATTTCTCTGCTTTGTGCTTGTCGTTTTTTCCACTCGAACGGAAATGCGCTGACAGGGCACCGCACACGTCGTGCACAGAACAACAACAGCGAGCGGGGAAAACTTGCACAAACTGGAAAAACTGTTTCACCAACTATTGTTAGAATCGCTCAAAAGAATTACGCAGCTTTTGGGATAGTTAGCAAACGAGGGTGCAGTGCAGGCCTACGAATGGGGACTGCGATTCGGATTGGGTCTTGAAGGGGAGGTCCTTGGAGTTACGTTTGCATTGCGTATTTCCGCCAAATGTCATCGGAAAATGAGGGGAAAGGCGAAACGAAAGTTTTTTGATTGCTTGTGTTAATCGATATCGATGCACAAACTATTTGCATTTGGCCGAAAGGGGGCCGGGAATCGGCTGCACACGTTGAGTGCGTAAGTTGGCTAAAGCGGAAACAGGAAATGAGAAAATTTTGCAGAGCAAACCCCGAGCTGGAAATGCAACTAGGCACTGGGAATACACTCAGCAAAATTAGGAGTGAGGAATACGAAAGGAAGAACCCTTTAACTCATAAAATATCAAATCAAAAGATGGAGATTTGAAGAAGTTTCGTATTTGATCTCTCAGTGCATTCGTACCTGGCTGTGGTGCAGTCCCTGTAGAGCACATCGAAGTCCTTGCAGCTGAGCAACTTGCAGCGATTGACGCCCGGCTGGATGGCCCCCAGACCTCGGAGTATTCGCACCTGCTCCACATTGCACACCAAGGGCACAATATCCAGGCGCTTCAGCTTCGTGTAGACCGTGTGCAGGCCACCCACCAGATGCTTGAGGAAGAGCTCGAAGGCCTGCGGCAGGCAGAGCATTGTCTCGTTGCTGATGATGAAGGCGGCCACCTTCTGGCCGCGGTACTCCACCAGCTTGCACTCGTTGGCGCTCGGATCGGAGGTGGAGATGGGCGGCGGCGAGTTGTACGATCGCGGCGGCACATGATGATGGGCGGCAGCCATCAGCTCCAGCGGCGAGGCATGGTGCATCATCTGCAGCGAGTTGAGCAAACCGAGCGAGTGCGGTGGCAGGCCGTGTGGCATTCTCGGCGGCAGTCCAGCGGGCAAGCCATTGCCCGTGGGCATGCCACCCGCTCCCACATGCGGCGGGGGACTCAGCTGATGGTGTTGCTGCTGTTGCTGTTGCTGCTGCTGCTGCTGTTGCTGTTGCATTTGGGCCATCATCGAGTGATTCAGGGAGCTGACAGGACTCACGGCGCTGGGATGGCGACTCGGCGAGCTGGCCGGCGAGCAGCTGGAGCCACGTCCCGTATGAGAGCTGCGACCATTCGGTCGATCATCGTTGGCTCCTCGAGAGCTGTTGCTGCCGTCGCGGCCATTCTGTTGCTGTTGCTGCTGCTGTTGTTGCTGCTGTTGCTGTTGTTGCTGCTGCTGTTGGGCGGCTGCTGCTGCTGCTGCCGCGGCGGCGGCCTGCTGCTGCTGTTGATGGTGCATCAACATGGCTGTGGTGTTCATATTGCTGGTGAGGATTGGTATGATATTGCTGCTGCAATTGTGAATGTTGCAGGCAAGATTGTTGGGGACGATGCAGCTTAAGTTGTTGTGGATGTTGCCGTTGTTGTTGAAGTTTCTGATTTGATTGTTGTTGAACGTTGTTGAATAGTGGTTAAACGTTGTTGAATGGTTGTTGCTTAAGTTGATCCTGTAATTATTGGGGATTGTTGTTGAATTGGTATGGATTGTTGTTGAATTGTTGTTGTTGAACGTCGTTGAGTTGTTGTTATTGATTTCTGTATTACTGTTAGTGTTCTTTTCACTTTGTTCACTTGTCACAGAATCCATACTTCATCATGGCCGACACTTTTGTTGTTTGTTATTTTGATAGCGGCTTTATTAACCGATTTATGTTTCGTTTTTCCCTTTTGTTTTAATTACTCTCTAATTTGTAACTTTTTTTCTTTAGTATACTATAAAAAAATAATAATAAATAAGAATTCAAACACAGAGATGGAGACAGAGAGAGATAAATAATTAATGAACTTTTAATTGATTTTTAATGATTTATTAGAGACTTTTTTATGCAAATTCCAATGGAGATTCTCTATTGGCTTAGTGTTCTGTTTTCCATATCCGTGTCCGATTGGAAATGAGATTCTAAATCGTAGTTCGGAGAACTGCGTTTTGGGCGTACTTTTGTATCAAAACTTATATTTGTCAGATTTTTGGAGCAATCAAACGTTGAAAACATTTTGAAATAATCGCTAAAAGAATTTGACTATTTCTAATAAATAGTTGTTTATATTTGCTCGTATTTTTTAATGAATAAATTCAAATGAACTATATTCAGTATTTTTCTAGGAAAATTAGGCTCTTTAGCGGAATTTTTTGGATATGGGTTGTGGAATTAAAATATATTCATAATTTTCGATATCTATACAAGAAAGTTCGTGGTCCCCGTTAGATTTTTAGAAGTGGTTTTATTCTTAGAAAGTTCTAGCCGCTCAGAGCATTGGTTTGTATATTTTCGAATGTGAAAAGCCTGTTCCCATCGGATACAGCCAGCACTTGTGTAACCCTCATAAACTAGATGTTTTGAACCCTCTGCAGTGTCTGGATTCTGTATTTACAAACTATATCTTTATTATTTTGGAAAACTTTGAGCATCTAATGGAATTTTAATCATTTTTGATCTAAGAGTTTTGTGTTTTTCATCTAAGTTTTTTAAATTTGATTTGGGATCAACAAAGGTCTCTTCTGTCTTTGACTATCATTTTGCTACTGTCATTCCGACACAACATTGCCTAGTTCCTATGACATTTTGTTGCACATTTCAAAGCACAAAGATCTAACTTCTATATTTCATTTAATTTGCATGATTCTACTACTGTCATTCCGATGAACCTGATCTAATAATGAACTGATAAATAATTTACCTTAATTGTGTCTGAACAATTTGAATATTACATAAAACACTCCAACACAAAACACTCACAACGCGCACTTGGTTTAGGTGAGATTTTGAATTAAAATTTTGGTTTCAGCCATTTCGTTGGATAGACATTTGAATATTTTTGTCGAATATTTGAATATGGATTTGATGAATGAATGAATGCGATTCGATTCGATTGTTGTTGGGGACCCCGTGTGTCCGTGTCCGTGTCCGTTGACGACTCCCGACTCCGTGTACCGTACCGACGGCGTGTCACTGAGATTGTGAGACGTTGCCACTGATTGCGCTGGGGCTTCGCTTCCCCAAACGAAACGCCGACGACTGCGAGAAATCAACGAAAAACGAATTGCATTCGAATGGGAATCGTCACCCACACACAGATACACACATACACTCGCACACACGCGTCGCGACTGAGAGGGAGATGGAACGAGTGGTGGCACTACGACGGAGAGAGAGAGAAAGCGAGAGAGCAGCAGCAGAATTCGAGTGTTATTTTTTTAACCCACCCACGGCTGCTGTCCTACGTTCCACCGTTATGTACTAGTACTACTACCTCCAAGAGCAGAGGAGAAATGCGCGCGCAAAAATTTTATTGCATTATTGCATTACCTTCGTCTGCGAATGACAAATTCGTAATGAAAGGCGAACCAAATGTGTTTCGTTTCGTATCGTTTCAGCAGCGGCAGCAGGCAGGCAGGCAGCAGGCAGCAGCAGCAGCAGTGGTATCTGTGTGTACGTGTCTGTGCATCAGTGTGCGTGTCTGTATCTGCGATTGTGCAAAACCAGAATACGAATACGAATATGAATACGAATACGAAAACGAGATACGAATGTTTGTTGCACGTTTTGAATTGCCCCGCACACACCCATACATATGGAAAAGGGGAGTGGTATAAGCGATTGATATGCTGCCACTTGCTACCCTCCCTTTCTCATTCACTGCTTGAGAGTGTGTTCGTGTATGTGCGAGAGCAACCCCGAAAAGTAGAATGACAAACGTAATAAAAAGACAAACACACAAATGAAACACAGAAGTCGTTTCGAAGGAGCAAGGACGTTCCACTCTCTCTCTCTCTCTCTCTGTCTTTCTCTCTCTCTGTCACATACATTGAACTGCCTCTCTTTCACACTTGTTCTCTCTGTGCTCTTCCTCGCTCTTTCTCCCTCTCTGCTGCTCTGCCAGCGTCGTCGTCGTCTATAGTTACATTTATTTTATTTATTTTTTCAATTCGTTTGTTTGGCTCTGGCTCTGGTTCTGTTTCTGTTCTCTGTTTCTCTGCCTCTCTTCTGCTCCACACACACATTCGTTCATATATTCATTTCATTTGTGTGTTTCATTTCCATTTCGTTTCATTTCGTGGCCCTGATGCTATCTCGCTTGCGCGCCCTCCACGCTGGCAGCCATCACCGCACTCTCTCGCTCTCACTCGCCAGCTCAGGTGGGCTGCAACCAATAAACATGAGTGAGCAGCATATTTGCATAGTGTGGGTGAGGGAGTGAGAGAGGGAGATCCGTATGTGTCTCTCACTCACTCCAATGGCCGACAGCGCCGCCTTATATAAACAAATGACAATTGTTTTGGCATTTTCTGTTGCTTTTCCTTCGTTCTTTTTCTTGGGGCGCAAGCTATGGGAGCCTCCCGCCCCCATTTTCCACAAAGTAAATTAAAATAAATGCAATGCATTTTCCAAAAGGATGTTTCGGGTCGGTCCCGTTCCTGCTTCGGGTTTCCGAGAGTTTGCGCAGCTGCTTTTGCATTTTATTTTATTTTTCTTTTGTTTTCCTGTTGTTTTTTTTTTTTTTTGCCCTGCAGCGAATTTTCTTATTGGAAAAGCATTTTAATTTCAATTAAAAAAGTAAATGACAAACTTTTTCGTTACCATCACCTACCCCCCACCCACCCTGCCGCCATCCATCAACGAATTAAACTTTTGCCACCGAGTGAGACAGCAACAGCTGTGCTTTCTCTCTTCTACTCTCTCTCTATGTACGAATCTCCTTCTCTCTCTCCAGCTTTTTATGCCGTTTGTGGTTGTCAACCGTTTTTCCGTTTCCCATTCGTTTCGTATTCCTCTCGTTTATTTGTATATTTCTTTGCTGGATTTCGGTTCTTTCTTTCTTTTTGTTGTTGTTGTTGTTGTTTTTGTTGTTCTTCCGATTCAGAGGAGTGCGGCAATACTCTTGGGTGACACTGCTCGCACTTGCTGGGGGGTGCTGATGGGGGACTTGGCCTGGGGGCGTTCGTTTTTCGGATGCTTATAAATAGGATTGCAAGTGCCTTGTCTCGCACCTTTGCCACGTGTGTGGGTGGGTGTATCTGTATCCGTGTGTGTGTGTGTGTGTGTGTGTTGGAGTCTTGGAGTGTATCTGCGTGTGTGTGCATATACAATGTATTACTGGATGTCCCGTTAATGCGATGGGTGTGTTCGTTTCGTTTCGTTCTGTCGCTCATTTCTCATTTTTCTATTATTTGTCTTGTTCGTTTTTTCCTTCTGGGTTTCTTTTGACGATTTCCATTCCATCCCCAACCAATCGGAATTCGTTGTTCTCTCCATTTGTTTTGAGAGAGTTGCACATGTATGGGTATCGTCCATATATATTTATATCTATGTACGTATGTTTATGTATATGAATATGTCTTTGTACATAATGGTTTTATATATGTATGGAATGTATGGATTTTTCTTTTTACAATCGTTTTGGGTTCTGTTCTTTCTCTGCATTTCATTCTTTCTCTCTTTTTGATGGTGCAATATTGATGACAGCGCAAATTTGATAATAAATTGATTGTAAATATGAAATTCCAAGACATTTACTTGAAATATTCGACTATATCGATTGGAGGGATTATTGAATAGATCATATATGTACACATATGATGTTTACAAATTCATCGTTGGATTTATTTTCCTTGGCTTACTTTTCTTCAGGCAGATTACTGTAATTATTATTATATATTATTTATATTACCTTAATAACCTAGAAAACCTTTTATAATAAACTTGATGAAAAGAAAAGATCAGCTTACAAAGTTGTCCCTCATTTTCCATCTGCACTTTTTTGATACTAAAACACTTCACAAATTCTGTTAGCCCAAATTGGTGCACATTTTAATTCAAAAGATTCTCCTATAAGCGCCATTACCGTTAGAAATTAAACTTTGTTGCCTTCAATTGGTCCATATTATATATCATGTTAGCGCATTCAAAGAACGTGTCAGTTATTGCCCGTGAATAATTCAAATTTGAAAAAGCGCGCCCATATGCAGGTATTCGTAAAAGAGCGGAATTATGCTGCGGAATTATGTCGTTACCCCGTACCACTACATTGTGATGTAGTAAGGGTGTAGATACTGTGTAGATTAAGAGAGAGCCACCTATCACTCATCTCTAAATGCCGGTTCGTCGCCAGGTGTCTCTCAGGGTATTTGCAGTTTTAAGCCATATTTGTCAAACTGTATTCTTGAAAGTGGCTTAAAACCAGTTGTCACTTCAAGAATGGGCAGGTTTTCTGACATCAAATCATTCTAAATTCAACGTCTTAAAATAATGAAATATTAACGGATTAACATTATTAGTTGATTTAACAAAATCAAAAATTGCGAAAAATTATGGGAACCGTCTGCAGTTTAAGAGCCATACCTCTGCAGATCGTCATCAGTTTTAGAGCCATACCTCTGAAGACAGGAAACTAAACAGTTTAAGAGTAACATCAGAATGGACAGTATAATCAGTTCAAGAGCCACAGATAACTACCACAGATAGAGCTACTATCAGTTCGAAAGCTACAGCAATGTTCCTGCTCTGCTTTCTGCGGTGCCAGCTTTGATGCCTTCGACTTCTTCTATTTCTTCCCCGTTTGACCCCGTTTGTAAACGGGTACTAGTAGTACAGATACAGCACCTAATACTATCCGTTAGAACTATCTGAGATAAATAAACGAATGAATGGAAGAAGAATGTAAGGATATATATGTGTACCATGGCTAAAAGTTTCATAAGAATTTTCTTTTTCTTATGAAACTAACTAATAGACTTTACCCGGAAACCTTTTCATGTTCAATGATGATCATTTTGTATATGCCTACGAGTATCTTTTACGCACTAACCGATTTAGCATACATTTTAATTACTTAGTTAATTGCTCAATTACGAATGGCAATTTTTGATCAGCAATTATTGATTGCATGTTTCCCCAAAAAAGCTTCCGATATGGCATTAGTTTTCGTTGGACCATCAAAACCTTAACATGTTCGCTAAGCAGAACTGGATTCAGGTTTTAGTGATCCTATATTTGGTCACTGAAGTATGTATCAACAACACAACATATCATAATGATCGTTTCATTAGTGAAAATATTTACAAGATCACTTCCAAATTTGAGTTTACCAACCTCAAATGCAATTGTGTGGATAAGGAATTCTGTGCTGTGGAATATTGTTATCTGAAGTCGATAAATCGGACCTACAAATATCTATCCGCAAAAGTGACCTTACTACAACCCATGACCAATGCAAAGGTGCGAATACTCTATTAACAAAAAATATATTTCCGAATATACATATGTATATTTTAGATAAATTGTGTGTTGTTCAAACGCTTCAGTGGTTACAAGCCGTTTCTCTACAATTTCACTGTTGATGGATGCAAATTCATGAAAAATGGCAGGGGCAATCCCGTGGCTAATTACTTTTTTGGCTTTCTTGGGAACAGCACAAATTTTAACCATCCATGTCCCTACAATGTGAGTTGTTGATCCTTCCAGCACGCTTAGATTCTATATTTCTAATCCCCATTTACGTTCAGGGCTATATTATTGTCGATAAGCTGCCTACCAGCGTTATCAATCATCAAGCAACAGCTATATTGCCCTTTCCGGAAGGCGACTACCTTGTGGAATTCCATTGGCTTATAAACGGCATCTATCGAGCTGTCTTCAAAGCATATGGAACTCTTTCCTAAATACTTAGTTAATGGTGTATGCACATATTATATTTGTATATTTGACATTGTATTAAACTAATCCGATGTATAACAAAACAATCTCATTAATATTTTTGCTTTAATAAAAACATTTTTCCAACTTTTAGTTTGAAATGGATTAGCATTTTATGCTGATGTTAAATTCTTATTTAATTGCTCAATTTTAAATGGAAAACCAATGATCAGCAATCGCTAAGTGCATGGCAGCACGATATTATTGTTGATTATTTGCCCACCAGCTTCATCAATCATTATGCCAAAGCGATTTTGGACCGTCTTCCGCCCTCTCTAAACGATCAGAATGTTATTCTCATGTTATGGGTGACAGATGATTAAAAACAGATAGCTAAAATTCTTATAATGAAGCTGATGTTTTACAAATTCTTAACTAAGGAAACGCATCACCAAGGAGGAGAACAGGAGCAGGGACGCGGAGGCAAGGAGTCCACTTGCAGCGCCCCTGAATATGATACGACCTTCCACCTCCGGATATATGTACTGCCTTTCCTGCAGATACTGTTTCACTGCCTCACTGTCCTTCCTCTGCAGGCGCTGATGCTGTGGGTTGTTGGCCTCCTTCAAGACATGACCATCGCCGCCGTCGAACAGAAACTCCTGGACAATCACATTGTAGAACGCCGCATCGTCGAGGTCGCTGTAGGTGGGAATCCGGCAGGCGGCACATCGAACCTGCACCGAAAGGACACGCTGGCCCTCGGGTTTGCTGGGATTATAGGCCACGTGGATACCGGAGACCTGCAAGAAGGGCCCGTCCGAGTCCTTGCCACGGGCAGCCGCCCCGTGCTCGAGGGCATTGCGTATCGTCTTGCCAGATAATCGGGTTATGTAGAGGTCTTTTTTCCAGGGCAGGACGGCCAGTATATCGCTGTCAGTGATGGAGCCGTCGGACTTCTTCTCGATCGAGCTGCGTATGCCTGCAAGTCGAAGGAGCTCAAGTATAACAAATGGATCTCAAAGGCATTGGACTAACCGCCTCCGTTCATAATAGCGATTGCCGCATCCGTCCAGTAGTCGCCGCCCTGCTCCTCGCGAACCCTACTGAAGACCATCGCATCGGTGAGCATGTTCCCCAGATTGCACTCCCTGTCGCGGCACACCTCCCTGCGTCCCTCCAGGTGGACCTTCGAGTGGCCCACCACCGCCTTCTCCAGATTGATCACGCTGGGTCTGTACACCTCCAGCAGGTCCAGGAGATCCTGTTCCTGTGCCACGGAGGCATTCAGCAGTATCGGAGCTCCGTCGAACTCAATTAGATTCCCCTCCGCGTCGAACTGGAAATATACAGAATTATCCGATTTACCTCGTCGCAAGCTCCAGGTTGACATGCGATATTTATGGCACTCACCTGCACATGGATTTTTCCCAGATACTTGGTATAGGCATAAGCCTGCACCACAGGCACCTCCTTGCCGCTCTTCTGCTTGATCACCGTGGGGTAGGGACCTTCGATGTGTTCTATATCGGGCTGGGCTCCATTGAAGAGGAAAGTGTTGGTGTGGCCGCCAATCACAATATCCACTTCCGGGCAGTTCTTGGCTATCTCCTGATCCTTCAGATATCCAGAATGACCCAAGGCAATGATTATCTTGATGCCCTGAGCCTTGAGCTTTTTTGCCTCAGCGCTGTCAACAGAGGGATAGGATTAGTTATCAACGAGCCGAAACGTGGGCCGGGGGTGATTGTGGTAGGACAGCCAACGCAGACCGCAATCTCTCTCAATTTTGTGTAGGAAAATATTCCAAATTAAGTTACGATCAGACTCACTTAATGGAAACCACTTCCTCGTAGAACTCCACATCCATCTTGACAGTTACCCTCTTAGTATCTGGCGTCAAATAGCCAATCACCCCTATTTTGGTGCCCTGCGTCTCCAGGATCGTAGAGTGGACCAAATTTTTGGTGGCAGCCAGCTCGGGGACATTCCTCAGATCCAGATTGCAGGCCACCACCGGAAAGTTGACCTCGTTAAGGAAGGGTATTAGACCCTCGACTTTCTCATCGAACTCGTGGTTACCCAGGGACTGGAAAAATAACATTCAGAATACAGATTATGTTTAAGAATTCAGCAGATCTCGTGCTCTCCACTTGCAATAACATCTGGTTGGAGTTTGTTGAGGAAGGCGCTGGCGATCTTGTCCTTGAAGATGGTAAACCATGCGGTTCCCGTGTAAGTGTCCCCAGCATTTAGGTAAAAGACTGGTGTTCCTCCGTCCGCCGCCTCATGACGGTACTTCCGCACTCTTATAGATGAGGACTATATTAGCTGCTTGTTCCAGAGATAGACTCTTCCTACTCACTCATAGGCCACTCGTGCGAACCCTCCATAGCACTTGTCCGTGTTGGCGTCCTCCTGGGAACAGGGGCCGCTGTTCACGTTCGTCTGCTCGAACCGGGAGTGCATATCATTATTGTGCAGGATGATAAACTCCGTGGCCACTTTTGCCTTGCGGTCAATCGGATTCCCTTGAGCACGGTGGGCCAGCAGAATGACAAGCAAGCAGAAAACCCAGTGTGTTCGCATCTTTTAGCTGCAGGGGAATGAGAGTGGAGATTTTCATTATTTTAACTCAACTGTTCCTTTTATCTTTAAAGGTATGTACATCATTGTTTAGTCAACAGTTTAGTTTCGCGTTTCTAAAACTATTATCTTCAGATTTCGGGGGTATATCGTATTGGGTGCCCGTTTGGGCATTGCCACGCACAATGTTTATACAGACGACAGTCTCCATGTTCCGCTTTTAGTTACTCCAAGTTCAGACTATTTGCGAGTAGCTAATTATAGTTATATCTTTTTTCGCAGCCACCCGAGTGATAAACTTATCTGGATATAAGGCTTGCTTATTGCTCACTAGGATTGGCCATCCAACAACTGACAAAATATTCCGGTCATGCTATTGAAAATCTGTCTGAAATCAGCAAAAAATTGCTCAATTCCTGAAGATAAATAAATAATTTGGAAAATCAATTAATCCATAATGTTATTGCAACCAATTACGAATTCTAGAATTATATATGTAGAACACTTAATGGCACCACTTAATATAATCTCACTTGCTGTTGCTATACTACCACCCATACAAACATACTTTTAATAGCCACAGCTACAGCTACAGATATACTTAATCAAAGCCTGAACATTTACCAGATGCGGGCTTTATTAGCGATTTATTCACTGAATAAAAACCTACTGTATACTAGTATTCACTTGTATTCGGTATACTCGAGGCGACATATTCCAAATCTGCACGTTTGATTATAGGCTTCCATCTAATTATCGCTTTGCAACTGGAATTCCAGTTGGGTCATTTTCTATTTATATACACAAAAAAGGTCGGATCTTTTTTTCTTGATCTCATTATTGGTTTACGCGGATTACGTCGGAAATGGGTAAACGGTTGTCGGGAATGATGAATGTTTTTTATAATAATTATTAATTTATAATCATTATAATAATAATTTGTTTATACGCGATCAAAATTAATACAACCTTTGTCTGCAGTGTCTATAATCGCACTGAGCATGGGCTGCCGATGTCGGGCGCTGCTACTGTTGTACATTCATATGATCCGCTCCGATTTATTCCGGCACACGTATCTGGCAGGGTGTGTGTGTACGTACGTGCAAGTGTAGTGTAGATCATGTCTGCAACAAGTAAAGAGCATACGATGGAGGCACACGTGCCGCAACACTATGCTACCCAGTTCTCTATATACATATATAAAACTATGATTTATGTAACTTTTCCCCACCATCAACCACCTACCGAAAAGCATTCAAAATGGCATTCATTTTTATTGGATCATCAACACCTTAAAATGTGCGCTAAGCGGAACAGGCTTCCCCTTTTTGTGATCCTTTATTTGGTCCCTGAAGTTTAATTAGAGAAAAAATTTACAATTTGAGCTTACCAACCTCAAATGCAATTGTGTGTATATGGAGTACTGTACTGTGGATCTTTGTTATCTGAAATGGGTCAAACGGCCATAAAAGTGACCTTACTCCAACCTCCCATGACTAAGGTACGAAGAAAATATATCCCCTATTCGAATATTTTAGATAAATGGTGCGCTGCTAAAACGGGAAAATGGGTTTTTGGGTTCTGCCTGTGTTTTGGGGAAATGCTTGATCAGCAGTTTGGGCAGCTAGCTGATCTGCGCTCAAGAGGCAGATCATGTTGCTGTTCAAAAGGAATGGTATGTATATATATTTTTTCTTAGACCGAACATTTAAATATATCATTATTTTAGTTCAAATCACTTTTTTATATGTTATAAACAAACAAGTCCAGAACCGGCGGCCTATACCTGATATGTATATGATTTATAATCAATCTGCCTGAAATAAGGATACAAATGTGCAATTTTATTTTTGTAATTTTTTATATTTTGTAGTATAATTTACATAAATATGTGTATTTATAACATATAACAGCATTTATTTTATTTCTCAATAATTTTATTTCGGAATAAGCGAAATTGTCCCGCAATATGGTCCGCATACCCTGGGAATAAGTATATTATAGACATCTGAAAATATTTGTCATCTGAGGCTCCACTGAATGCAGAAACAAGTCAGTCTCTGTTATAAAGCCATTTCAATGAGTTTTTGACTTCAAGGTGGCTTACAGAGACCAAGAATGGGTATCGGGGTCCAGATTAATATAGAAAAAATCTTCAAAAGGTCCATTAATTTTAAAAAGTCCATTAATTTACGTTTCAAAGCAGCTTGGAAAACAGTATTTTCATATTAATTAAAGGAAATAGGGTACACAAATGTCCATACTAACGGTTGACAAGCCACAGGTGTACAAATACCGGCAACATTTAAAAAAGACGTAACATTCCATCCCGCTTACGTTAAATTTCATGCTCAATTACGTTTTTACATATGTAGTTATTACGTACCAAAAATGTAGTTAGCTTTAAAACTTTAAACAAACTTGTTAAAATTAGCCAGTCTTGTACGCAAATTGATTTATTAAACGGATAAAATTATGTGTTCAGGCCTGAGGTCCTATCTAGCTAGTAATATTCAACTGAATATCAAAATCGAGGAATATGGTTTCCAATCCTTGACCGAGAACGATTAACCCATTGTAATTAAAATACCCCTATTTTAATATTCCACCGAAAGTAATGAAAATGGAATAATTTTAGCGCAGTTCCGGTGAGAGATATCGTTGGTTTTTTTAAGTTCAGGAGAAAGATGGCATGGATCGGCAAGAAGAATTTGCAATCAGTAATATTTGCCGCCATTTACCTCAAGTCGTTCAACTGTTTAATTAGAGGGGGGCTAAGTGGGCTAAGTTCGATTTCTTACCGATATACAAGATGCTATATTGTTGTTCAGGCACCAAAATTGAGGCAAAACAATCAAAGCCATCGCCGTAGCAGGAAAACAAGTCAAGCATTTAAAACAAACCCGCCAAGTGGAAAATTGATTCATTAATCGAACAAAATTATGTGGCCAGGGCTAGGGGTTCTATCTAGCTAACAATATTTGACGGAATATCAAAAACGAGGAATATGTATGATGGAACTTGGATAATGCGTCAGTATATTTACGGTATATTTTTAAAATAAGACAGTATATTTCGGTATATATTTCTGAGAGTCAGACCGTATATCTTATCTTTCAATCCGCGGTCACACGCTGCTCGTCTTTTTGTCAATTTCATCCATCTATTAAATTTCATTTTCAACGTTATATAGAAATCCAATAAAAGCAAGTATTAAGAATAGGCCAATCAAGTAGGAAATAGATTCACTAATCGTATAAAATTATGTGGGCATGGCTAAATGTTGTATATAGCTAGTAAAATTCGACGGAAGATCAAACACGAGGAATATTTTGAAAATGAGACGGTATATTTTGGTATTTATTTGAATCGGTGATGGCCTGATTGACAACAATGAGTCTCATTCCATATCATTCCACATAACTTAGTTTTTCATGTGTTGGGTTTAAATATACCGCCAAACTACGAACCGGTTAAAACGGGTATGACGCGATTTTTGCTTTCGGCCAATGAAAATCGTCAAAAATGAAATGCAAAACATGTTGCATTTTTCGGCCAATGAAATCGACAAAAACATTCTGCAAAACATAATGCTGCAGCAACATGTTTTGCAATTCATTTTTGACGATTTTCATTGGCCGAAAGCAAAAATCGCGTTCAATGTTGCTGCAACATGCATACCAGGAAAGGATATTATAGAATTCATGAAAGTGTCATCCCAGGCAAAACAATTTAGTCTCTGTTTTAAAGTTATTCTGTCCAGACCATTGCGCATTCCATACACAAAAGTTGCGGCAACATTATCCTGGAAACCGGGTTTTAGTCAAATACAGTAAATACAAGTAATTAAAAGTAGTAATCTTGTAGAAAATATATTCATAAATGGGATAAAATTAAGTGGGCAAGGCTGAGAAATCTATATAGCTTGTAATATTCGACGGAAGATAAATTTGGCAATACCCGGTTCACAGCAATGAGTCCCATTCCATACACAAACATGTTGCTAATTCCATGTTCTCATACCCTGGGAAATGGATGTTATGGAACTGAAAAAAATGTTTGTCATCCCAGGCTCTAATTAATGCAGAAACTAGTCAGTCTCTGTTTTAAACGATATTTTGCAGCTCATCGTCTTTCTACAGAGACCAAGACTTGGTATAGGGATCAGGATTTATATACAAGAACCTAATCGAATGCATGAGTAGGCCAAAAAATGCAATCTAAGACAAGGTCTTTACTAATTACGTTTGAAAGCAGGTTGGAAAACAGTATCTTCATATAATATTAACGAAATAGGGTATACAAATGCCCACACTCTGGTTGACAAGCAATGAGTCTGCAAATACCAGCAACACTGACGTCACAACACTGCGACAGTTTTTTTTGTTGAACATTTTTGTTGAAACCTTGTTTTAGTCTAAATACTACACATGCAAGTACATAAAAATAGTTAATCTTCAACAAAATTGATTCATCAATCATATAAAATTATGTGGGCAAAGCTGAGAGATCTATATAGCTAGTAATATTCGACGGAAGATCAAAAACGAGTATTTATTGGTAATAACCGGTTGCCGACAATGAGCCCCATTCCACGCTGATAATTCCATGCACAATGTTTCAGGGCATACCCTGGGAGAAATGGATGTTATAGAATCGAGAAAATGTTTGTCAATTAATGCTCCAATTAATGCAAAAACAATTTAGTCTCTGTTTTAAACCTATTTCAACGATATTTTAAAGCTTATTGTCTTCTTACAGAGACCAAGAATAGGTCAATTACGTATTAAAAACAGTTTGAAAAACATAGATTAACGAAATAGGGTATACAAAGGCCTATACACGCATCATGTCTTCAAATCCCAGCAACACTGCGACTGTTTTTTTGTTAAACTATTTTGTTTAAGCCTTGTTTTAGTCAAAATACAATAAAAGCAAGGACTAAAAAGTAGCCAATCTTGTAGAAAATGTATTCATCAATGGCCTAAAATTATGTGGGCAGAACTAAGAGTTTTAGTTAGCCAGAATTATTCCACGGAATATCAAAATCAAGGAATATGTACAATAGAACTTGAATTCGTCAGTATATTTACGGTATATTTTGAAAATGCGACGGTATATTTCGGTATATATTTCTGAGAGTCAGACCGTTCATCTTATCTTTCAATCCGCGGTCACACGCTCGTCTTTTTGTCGTCCGTCTCAAATTTTAAAAATAATAATAGTAAATAGTGCAGGCGCACTGAGTTTCTCGACAATTGTGTAAATCCGCGGATACAGAAAAGACTACGGCTGCAGCAGTGCAAACAAAAACAATAGTGGAAAAAAACCAGCGGAAATCGTCTATCGCGGGCGCGTGTTGAAATAAATACATACACAGGCAAACGGCAAACACGGGCACGTAGGAAGGTGTGAGGACTGACGCAAAAAGAAAAGTACAGAGGGGAGCCGTGGAAAACGTGTACAATTAACTAAACCAACAAACGTAAAACAAAACGCGCAAGTTTGGGAGACATTGGTGTTGCTGTGCTGGAGCCAGAGAGCCGCATGGACGAAGAAGTCATTGAGATTAGCGACAGCGAACGCGAGGAAACCGAATCGACCTCTGATATGGACGTGGAGCTAACGGAGCAGCAGACCGTCGATGCGGAGCAGATTGTGCCCAAGGACGCGGGAACGTAAGTAGAGTTATACCCAGTCAGTCTCAAACTGTAGAACAGCGTGCGCAAGGTGTCTGTGTGTGTGTGCGTTTTCGTTCTGTCTTTGGCACGGCTGTTTTATGTAATCTATCGCCCCTGCTTCGCCCTCTTGCCCTGTCGTTTTCTCTCTCTTTTGCACTATCTATCTCTGCTTTTTGACGGACGACTGCATGGTCATGGGCAGCCAAACGTAGAAACTAGCGTCAGCAGCGACGTCAAAGCTAACGCCAACGCACACGCCCAGCGTCAGCTGCAGCAGCATCAACAGCCCCTCCTACTGCTGTCCTCTCCCTCTCGCGTGGGCTGCGCTTTGGTTTGTTCTTGTTGGAAACAAACCAGTTTTACTTTTTGCTGCTGTTCCACAGGGCCTGCTTGTGTGTGTGTGTGGGCCGTTAATTTTGAATTTCGCCAAACCTACGCTTATCTGTAGTTTGAAAGCCACTAGTTAAAAGTGGATGAACATTTTTAGTTGATTTCACAAAATTGCGTATTTTTAAAGTTTGAGAAGCACATTGTTATTCGAACCGTCAGCAGTCTAAGAGCCACACCTCTGCAGTCAGGTAACTAAACAGTTTGAGAGTAACATCAGAATGGGCACTATAATCAGTTCAAGAACCACAGATAGCCACAGCAATGTTCCTCGTCTGCGGATACCCTGACATCTGGAGACTGAAAGCATCCTTGAGGATCTACTAAGTGTTTTCCAGTTCCTGCATGAGTCCCATAATCATGTAATCAAAATTTCATGTTATCAAACAAAACACTTTACTCAATAATAGGAATGCGTCTCGGTTCAGGTGTATAACGAATCTAAATATCCGGTTTTGTTTATTATTCAACACGAAAAGCATTAGTTCTAGCAATACCAGCCCCTCTAGTACTAAAAATTAGCCAAAGAAACGATAATCATGTGAGGAATACATTTTTCTAAATTGCGCACCTTTTCTGCGAACTGGCCAATATAAACAGTTATAAACTTGTCTTCGCCACGCTTCATTTACGTTTTCCCTGGGTTTCTGTCAACAAAAGCACGAAGCGCAAAGCAACAGAAACTCAATAGAAATTGTTATTTGCATTCCGATTTTATTTCATTTCCGTGTTCTATGCAATTGGAATTGTTCTTGAAGCGGTAAATAAATAAATGCATTTTAGGTAATTCCACATTATTTATTCGGTGATTTTTCCCCATTGGAAACAGAATTTGCGTCATTTGTTTGTTGTTTTTGCTCATGAGTAAGCGCGAAGCATTCTGATAGATAAGATTGCTTTAGATTGATTAAATGGTGTGACTTTTGGCATTGTCTGCGACTCTCACAACACACGAAAGAACTGACCTGAACCACTCCTAGAGTCAAGTACAGTCATGGACAGAGTCGCTCTGTGGAGCAAAGACAATGCCGGAGTTGGTTCCAACCCACACACAAACACACAAACATGGCCAAAATGTTTGGCACCAAAAAAGCGCGAATGTGAATGAACCCAAAGCGCCACATCAAGCGTTGCTTTTGGCCCAGGCCTTCAGTAATTATCTATTTTTCATTAGATATGTGGGCCTCTGTCTCTCTCTATACTCTTTCGTTAGGGTTCAAGGACTTTCCATAATTTTCGCAAAACAACAATACAATTTCTCTTGACTTGTGGCCCTGACTCATCGCAGAGAGAAGATACATATAATATACGTACATTTCTTGTTCACACTTTACTTGGAAACTTGATGATGATCTTGGGGAGACTTTTGCGTGTATGCTGATGATGAGGAAACCCGTTTAAAAGTCTAGCACGATGACTCAACCTGTTGCCAATTAGAAATGCTGACCCTGATACGAATAAATGGGGAAATTTCGATGGCATTTTGGGAGTTTGCATTGCAGGCAGGGCAGCATCATTTATTGATTTTTCGTTGTCCTCCGTGCGTCAGAGGGAGCTGCATAGACGCTGTTATCTATTTATAGAAACGGGGTTGAGAGTTGGCTTTGACTGCCTGTCAAGAGCAAGGTCATGTGGGTGGGCCCCACTGGAAAAAGGGCAAAGGTGAGCCAAGAGAAATCTGGAATTATTACATGGACATTTTTTCGGTTTCACAGCTGTCCTGTGTGTGACGGTAACATGACATTGGCATTGCCATATGCCCAATGGGATTTATTGAAGCAGCAGCAACTGCACTTTTGCTCAACTTCAGAACAGAGTTTTTACAGAAGTTTCTGGCCAAGTTTTGTCCAATTTGGTTTACATTTTGACCACATTCGGGCCATGACTAGTTCATTGAAGCCAAATAAGAGCAATCAATCATATGCCATTCAAAACTTCAGAATCAGCTGCCACAAACACACCTATACCTCAAAATGGCAAATTTGTTAAACCACAAACGACCTTCAACTGTTTCGAAACACAGCATTAATCACAGTTTTTCCAGTTCTTTTGGAAAAGTTACGTTACTGTTCTTGAAACTAAACATTCCTTACAGTTTGTTCTGCACTTTGTTCTATTACTACCGAGTATTTACCGTAAATCAACAAAGTTGCCAACGCTTCAGACGGGCGGAAGCCATCAACCCCATTTCGAGCGCGGACTACGCTTAACCCAAATTCCACTTTGTTGTTCTTCAAAATGTTGCCATTTCTATGGCTAAACTTTGCCCAATCGACACGAAACGAAAACCAGACCCAGACCCAGGGCCCAGAGCCCAGAGCCTTCTAAGCAATTAGCTTCACTCTCGAAAAGTTATTGCTCGAATCAAGGCGCAAAGTGGGTCAATTAAATTATTGATTCGAGTCGGGCCCAAACAGAGCTAAAAAAAAAAAAAAAGAAGAGAATAGAGAGAGAGAAGCACAAAGCCACTTGGTAACTTCTTGATCGGTCCGTAGACAATTTTGAGTGGCTGTAGACGGATGTTTGTGGGATGTTTTGTTGAAGTGGCATTTACTTGAAGACAATAGTTATGGCTGTGGCATTACGTAATTATGTGACTCGTGGGGGATTTTGTATTTCAGTTTTTTTGGTCAAGTAATTTTTCAATTAAGTTTAATGTTATACAATGGGTTTATGTCTCGAGAGATGTTTTGCGAATGTCCAAATTGGCTGGGAATTGTGTGGTACAAGGTCATGAAAGATAGAAAGAAATAATATTTTGTATGTTATGTGGGACTTTGGTGATCTGTTCTATTAAGATCTATTCTTTCGGAAATTCTACAATTACCTTTCTTTTAACAGTAACCATACCCTCTATAATACTCTTTCCTCGCACCTCATGGATCGTCTGCAAAACCTCGTCTATCTTTCTTGTATCCTTATTGGTTGTCTTAGCCGGAAACTCCATTTGGTTAAAGCCAAATTAATTGCACTTGAAATCTCATCATATCATAAACGTTTAGTTAAATGCACTGGGAAAATTGTTCAATTTCCCCACAGACAGAAACCAGATTCCCCATAGATCTTAGCCAGCTGTCATCTCCAGCCGAGAGAGTGCCGTCGCCCCGTCTTTCCTTATCGGGGAGCCAGTTGATCCACCTGCCCAGACGACAGTGTGTCTACTTCATCCTCCTCTTGAGTACTGGCTAAACGAGGCAAAAGCTGTCTTGCACATAAAATACACTAATTAGGATTCCGTTGAGAAGCCGTTGAGCTGTTCAACAAGTGCTTAAAAGCATTGAAGCTTGCTTTTACCGCTAGGTTTTGCGGAGAGAAAGAGAGAGAGATGGGATGACGCTTAAGCTTTGCATTGAGAGTGGAAGAGCAAGGAGAAAGAATGAGCAGATGCAGAGGAGTGCGAACAGCTATGCTTTGAGCAAGAGCGGGATAGCAAGAAAAGAGAGCGAGAGCGTAGATAGTAGAGTGCGTAATGCCACTCTCCACTTTGGTTTCCATTTCAGCCCCGAGGCGAAGCTGTCGGCAGCCTTGTAAATTACCCAGCAAGTGTTTACAGTTTTACAGCCCAGCTACAGTTTCACACTCGCTTAGTCTGAAGGGAATTGGAAGGCTTACGAATCTCTTTGTTGGCTTTTGTTTTTGTTATCTCTACTCTTCTGCAGTTTTTACTGCAGTTTCTCTTTAATTTTGATGCTTTGGTTTTTTTTTGTTGTTGATTAACTTTTGTTGTTTTATTATGGCACTTGTTGCTTCTGTGGCTTTTAATTGCTTTGTTTGCTTTTGTCCGCACTTTCACTTGGTTTTTGTTTCTACTTTTTTTGCGGGTTTTCAATTGCACCTGCTGCGGGGGGAGGGAGGGTGTGGTGCAAAGGTATTTGCTTTGTTGCAGTTTCAAATTGCTGTAATTTCCAAATGGTTTCGTATTTTGACCCAAATTTCGGCTATGAACTGGATCAGATTTGATTGTTTTGTGGTTTCAGCTCTCTCCCAACATGATTCCCTCTTCTTATTCATCATGTGAATCCACCTTGACTCTTAACTGCAGCCCCAACTTTCTTCCTGCTTTTTTCCACTCGACTGACATTAAATCCATTTTTGGTTTTATTAAAAAACATTAATTAAAAGCTGTCAAGCAGCAGACAATGCGGAATCTTGTACATGTCGCTTGTTACGTCCATCCATGACACGCCTCCCACAATGGGGTGTATATATGGGGTCTACAGATCTATATGTATTGTATATAAACGGGAAATACAATTGGAAGTGTTTTTACAGAAACAAAGGCTGGAGGAGAGCAACGAGAGAGAGTGCAATAACTTTTGAAAGAATATGAAGAAATAAGAATGATTTTTTGGTGGATGTTTGTTGATGGATCCAGGCATATAATTTCCACAACTTTTAAATGAATAATATCACAGTGTAACGCAAACGTGTTCCTAACCTAACCTAACAAAACCTAACCAACGTAATTACAGTCTATCATATGCCATAAACTTTTTCACTGCAATATCTTCTTCTTGATGTTCTTCTCTCGTATGATCAAAGTCTATTAAAATAGGGTGAGGCATTCGCAAGAAACTCTCTTACGATATGCCAACATGGTGTTTCACTGCGGGCAAGAGAGAGAGAGGCAGTCACCTTTATCAAAAACGTCTTTCCATTGCATTCTTTCGGTGGTGGGCTCTCTCCAACAACAGCTGCTGCAGCTGATCCTCTCTCTATCTTTCTTTGTCTCTCTACCCATTGCCGCCGCTCAGTGCACAAGCGCTGCCCGACTGCAGTGCTTTTTTGTCGTCGATCGACGTCGTCGCGTTGGGGCCGTCGTCGTGTGTTGGTTGCGAGCTTTTTTCTCCGTCTGCATTTTGTTGGAGTTTCTTATCAAACCACAAAAATTCCGCAGCAAAATAGTGTAAAATCCGTCAATGAATCAAATATATAAAAGAAAAGATTCAATCAACCAAGAAGTCCTATATATATGTGAATTATATGTATATAAATAGCTGACATCAGGCGAAAGCAATAAATTACATACATAGCACTCGCAAACGAACTAAAATGTTTTAGTAAGTTTTTTTGTGTAACAATTGTTGGTGTACTTTTTCCTCAAATTGCAAAATGATTCTTTTTTTAATCGCACTCGAACCAAATGCTAAGTAAAACAGAACCCCAAGAACGAGCAAAGTACGAAAGGGAACCGCAAGAACGAAGAAAAAACCCACACGAAATGATATAAATTGTGTATAAAAACAGATATAGAAGAGTGCAAAGCAAAGCAAATACATATATATATATATAGTATTAGTTCCTTTCTGGGTTATAGGGTGTATTTGCATATTCATTTGTCTATACTATCTATCTGTCTCTCTCTTTCCCCCTTTCTCTCGCTCTCGCACAAGCCACGTGGAGAACATTCAAATTATAAACAAATTGGCAGAATAAAACATTGAAATTGTTTAAATAAGATTAAAATAAATAATGAATAGATCAAGCACAAGACTCTGACAGTGCTCTATGAAAATATGCGATTTTTATAAGCAAATATTGTGGTAATTATCACGTATTGGTGTTTGTTCGTGATACAAGTTTTCTTTGCTAAAATATTAGCCTTATCTTTGTACACAAATATATACATATACTCGTACATATACAAGGTTTAAAGCTGTGATAAGACTTACCATTTAATACAAATTAAGACAATTTTGATAAGAAATACATAAGTACTGACAAGTACAGAGATAAAATAGCTTTGTAATAGAAAATCTTTAAAAGAGCCAATCATGGTATGGCACCCACCTTGGGCACAAATGTACCCTTTTTTATATTCTATCTACAATTTATTTGCCTTGGTACTTTCTACATTCGATAAGATTCCATTCATTTCGGGTATTTTGAGATATTAATAAACAAATTTCTTGGAATCATTTAATGAACACAACAATTTTCGACGAAGAGAAGATAATTAGAGCTCAAGTGTACTCAAAATATTTGTTGAGGGGTACATTCCGTATTCGTAGATACTTTTGGCCTTCTCTTCGCCAAAAAAAGGGCACGTGCGCCTCGACAAAACGACTGGGCCGACAGTTTTTTGGTACACCTCAGCTTTCAAGCAAAAACTCTTCAATTCCCATGCCTTTGGATGAATCATAGATCCGACCCACTCAAACACTCAACGAGCCTTTGCCCTTCACACACTTTTCGCCGTGTGTCGTGTCGAACCCCCCAGAGTAAAGTGCAATGACCAATTCCGATCAAGGCAAATAAATAGACTGAAACGAAAAAAGCAGAAAGCAGAAGGCACCAAAAAATCTTTTTCGACATTTCTCAATCTCTTTAAAATGTCAGAGCAACTGGCGCTGCCAAATCGGAGAGGGTCCCTCTCTCTGCTGGCCCGTACTCCGGGGGAGAGCTTTTAGTGGGTCTCTGTCGTATCCACTGGCCTTTTGGCTGCTTGCTGGCACATGTGTGTGCCCCCAACTTTTGGCTAGGAAATGCCTCGGCATACGGCTACGGCTGCGGCCCGGCACATATGGCACATGGCACATTGGGGTCGCCAAGCACAAAATTCTTTGCTGACAAAAAATATGTACAATGCATCGCTACCGCACTATAATTTTGGTTGTTTCTGTTGTCTTTTAGGTTTTCTGCTACGTTTTTTTGTTGGGTGTGTCGTTTATTGCCCCGACATAAATGTTTTTATACCCTCTTGTCTGCTGTGTTGTATGCCACCCGTTGTTGTAGCTGATGTTGCTGCTGCTGCTGCTGCTGCTGCTGCTGCTGCTGCTGCTGCTGCTGCTGCTGCTGCTGTGGGCGGTGCAGATTGCATTTTAAATTACAGAGGCATTAAATTTTGTATGCATTTTATTGCAGTAGCAGACAAATGACTCACAAGGGTACAGTACCCCTCGTAACCCTAACTACAACCAGCTATCGCCCAAAGGCTACACAGAAAATGCATTTCCAGTCAAGAGTTATAGTCGATTGTAATATCCACTTTTGCATAGGATGCAGCAGCATCTCCTGTTGGACTGCTCTCAAAAAATTGTGTGTTTTAACTGCATTGTAGCGAACACTTTTCATGTGGGATAAGTGCAAAGTGCCTTTAACGTCGTATGATTTATGGTTTTCCTTAATGTGTGACAATTTAGAAGGAGCAAATCTAGAATTGAAGATGTGTTCATACAATGTCTAACTGGAGAGCAATTTATGGTATGAATATTGTCTATGAATTTGCACTTTATCTTTTAGCTTTTCATAGATATACATTATAATACCGGCTACTCAGCCACGATCATAACTTCAGTTATTTGTCTTATTCCATTCTATCATATTCGCTGTTAAACTTTCCCCTAAGCGAACTATATTCGTTAGGAATGACACCACAATCGATTTGCTTCATAAAATTGCTCTTTAAAAACCTATCCAAAACATCTTTCACAAGTGCAAAATTTTCTTTGTTTGATTTGTGATCTATTCAGAACCAGAGGCACATCTGTTTTCCCCTACGGCATAATAACCAAACCATCACAACACAATCTAGCCGAATTCTGTGTCCACTTATCTGCTAATTTCCAATTTGATCGCACTTTAAGCACGTGCCCCCCCATACGATACGATTCAATACTCCCTACACAGGTCATAAATTGTGATGACATATGTATGTAGTTTTATTATTGTATGTGCCATAAATAGCAAAACAACTGACAACTGTTTGGGGCAGCAACAGAGCTCAGCCTGGGGCAGCAACAGAACCCAATCCATAGAGAAAGGGGTTGCAACGAGAGAGGAGAACTTAACCATTCTCCATTCCATTCTCTATTCCCTATGCAAACAGCAATAATGGGTCGGACAACGACCCAAAACTGGGGCCTCGTAAATTCAATTGAAGCAAGTGTCAATAGAACACGAGAACTCATCCATATGCAAGCATTCATGTGACTGCTTCCATGATTGTGGTGATGATGATGACGATAGTGGGGGATGGTGTTGTAGATGGGGATGGCAACAATCAATTATGTATTTTATATTGTTTGCCTTAGTGTTCTCGCTCTCTCTCTCTGAGATCACAATGGAGCCTCCTCTTTTGTATGTCTAAAGTCTTTCGAATCGCCAACAATTGGTTCTAAAAACTTTCTCTTTATTCCTGGGGGTTCATTAACTTTGTTATAGTATCTATCTTCCCCTATCCCCTATCAGTCTTCAACTTAAGCCTTTTTCCTCTTCACTTCACTTCATTTATTGGAAAGTTCTTCCCTTATTCACTTAAGCCCTTGACAGCTTTTGGCTTTTGGCTCTTCTGCCAAGTTTTTCCTTTCCTTTACTTTCGGTCGCCATAATGTCTGCACAGCGTTTCCGGTTTACGCTGTTGAGTGGGGGAACCCCACAAAAACAACCCGTATTTGACCTACTGTGCGTGGTCCACGTGAATCACACTCTATGAGGGGACGGGATGGGTTGAAGGTGAGGGGGTGGGGGTGGGCTTCTGTGGCAAGCAATTTCAACTTGTGGCAGGTCATGTCCGCTGCTACTGCTGCTGCTTCTGCTGCTTGTTGTTCCTCCCAAAGCTTGTTGTTGCTGCTGCTGTTGTTGTTGTGATGTGAGCAAACTATTTGATATGCCCTCTGAAAAAGGGTTTGTTGACTTTAACGATGAATGGGGCATGGGGCAACGATTCAACTGGAAGAATGTGCTGTTTGTGTGTGTCTGTCGGTTGGGTCAAAGGAATGTTTAACATTTAACACAAGGAAAATGATTTCAAATGGGATATATGTAAAGTAAATATAATGTTTATTCTACGCCACAATAAATACAGATAAATACAGAAAGAAATAAACAATTTCCCAAAAAGCATGCCTGAAATTACAGATTGGTATTTCAAAAAGAAAAACAATTCTCTTAATAAAACAGATATTCTATCTCCATGTTTAAAATCTCTCAAAATGTAAGAAAATATTTAGTAAAAAAATTAAAATGAGATTTTAAAACCAATATTATGGTAAATATATTCCATCAAGTTTTTTTCCTTAAGAAATATTTAAGACTGGAAATTTATGGTATAAGAATACCAAAAGAATTAAAGCAGCTATGGGCACACTGTACATATTTTGTTTTTGCATTCTCGGGCATTCTCTTTGGCACTTTTCGCTAGATCTTATATGTACCTTAAAGAGCATTCAGTCTTCTAATTCTCTCTATAGAGAGAGTATTCCCTTCATTCTTATTGACCAACAAATAACTATGCTATAAGAAGAATGTCATTGTCTGGCAGTCGTATGGTTAGAGCCACCTGCAGAGAGGCTTCCCCACAGGCCCCCCCACTACACAACATTCCCCCCCATTCACCAACATTCTCTCACATGCGCGAATTGTTCTCTTTCGCTCTCTCTGTGAGAGAGAGAGAGTAAAATTACACGCTCTGTGCAATTACAGTGCAGCAACAACCAGACGCGACGGGTAGGAATTTCTACTGCTGCTGTTACTGTGCAATGCCGGGGCAACATTGCTGTTGGATGGGCCACCGTTCTGTGCTGAACAGAAGAGAATTCTCTGTAGCAAAACGACGTGCCGTTGCATTAAAATCTTCGCTGGGGCAGGCAGTCGCAGGCAGCCAGCAGCATCAACATCAGTCGCTTCCGTTGACTGCCACAGAGGAGACCACCAGCCCATAACAAAGTGTTCGCTAAAATAGTCTTTTGATAGCCACTTACAGTATTTTGGCGTAGTTTTTGCCATCGTTAGTGTGTAATAATTGGCCAACCTCTTGGCTGCTGCTGTGCAAGTGACTCTGCATGAGAGATAATGTAATTAATGTGACGTCTACGAGGTCGAGGAGGGTCCATATCGAAACAAGGGATATTTTGTACCAGAAGCCAATCGATTTTAAATAGAACTTTTATGCCAAAGAGTAATACCATTACAAGTCTGACTCCACTCCCTCGATCCATGCTCAATAAATTGTATATGAGTTCGGAGGAATTTACATTTCTGCCGCGGTGAGTAGAAAGTGCCGGAAAATGCCGGAAAATGGTTGGTTCGTTGCTTCGTTGGTTGTTGGATTTTCCCTCCCCTGCCTGTGTTGTTATTTTCGTTGTCAACGAAAATTTGATGCGACAGGACGGTAATGGGGAATGCAAATGGCAGCGCGAATATCCCATTAGGATATTTTGATAAATTGAGGAAAAGTTTCCTGAGCGAAAATTGCAAAAAAGGAGTGGAATTTTGGGAGGTTTCTTACCCCTAAAGGAGTGAAGTTTGCCCTAAAGCTTTATTAAATTGTGCATTCTCCAATTTACAAACTATTCGAACTTTGTTTCTTAAGTCTTGGATTGTCTTAAACAAATTATTCATTTATATCTATTGTGCTTTCTTTTAAAAGTCAAAACTTGTCAAAATTGTTATGTTCAAAGTGCGAGTCTTGAAACCTATCGTTTAAGGAGCAAATAGTAGGAAGTAGCAAATAGGAGCAAATAACATCTAAGAACAACAAAGAATTTTAGCTACAACCAGCTGCTATAATTTGATTCAAGATGGAGGACGACGAATCTACGAGTTCGGTGACCAATTTGACTTTGGATTGCTATTCCAGGTTGAGTACCCCCTGCTGACAATTATTATCGTACTAAAACTAGGGTGGTTCTAGCGAGAAAGTGTACAAAAAGTATGCTTAAGTGTGGGAATACATGGGTACAGCGAAAGATCTCATATCAAATGGGAGTTGAGATAATAGAGGGTATAGATTTGAAGCTCTTCCACGTTTTCCAACCTGCACATTCACGTATCCCATTATCCTCAAAGTATCATTGCTTCATCGTAGGAGGAGGGGGTTGGATATCCCCCACTGTAGAGAGGGGGGGTGGGGGAGGAGTTGCATATCACCAGTCGACGAGTTTTGCATCACAAACTACCCATCAAGCTGCAGTTAACCGATAAGTTTTAAAACTTTTTGACAATCTATTTTGCATGATTCCTCCGCTGTGATTCCTCCACTGACACATGTCGTCATCTCCCTTGCAATTTTATGCGAAAAGTTTTGTCATCACTCGCACTAGCACACGCACACGCATACACTCGCGTACTCATTGGGAGAGTTGCATATTCATGAGGAAATTATTATTCCACTAGGCTTCTGCTCTCCTCTCTCTCTCTCTTCCACTCACCCGTAGACTTGCTTCCTTTACCGTTCATTCGCAGTGCCCTTGCTCTCTCCCGCTCGGTTGCAGTCTTCCTCGAACACTCTCGCTCTCTTGCAGTCTTCCTCCACAACAACTTGCTCTATTTTGTAGTCTTTCTACCTCTTTCCACTCACTGGAATTCTCCTTCCCCCTCTCCCACTCAATTGAATTCTTCTTCCGCCTCCCCCGCACTCAATCGCAGTCTTTCCACCTCTCCCCCGCACTCAATCGCAGTCTTTCCACCTCTCCCCCGCACTCAATCGCAGTCTTTCTACCTCTCCCCCGCACTCAATCGCAGTCTTCCTCCCTCTCCATGCAGTCCTCCGCATGTTTACTGCCTTCCCTCTCTTCCACTTGCAATCTTCTGCCACCATCTCCCACACGCACATTCGATTTCTTCTGCCCTCACTCCCACTCACATGCAGTCTTCCTCGCTCTCCCGTCCCTCTTCCCTTACTCAGTCACATTCTTCTTGCTCCTTCCCACACTCGCATTCCCTCTCGTGTCATTCCTTTCATTCATAGTTACGATACGACTCGAATGTTCTTGCATTGACTTGCTCGCCATCGTCGTCGGTCACCTTCCCGCTTATCGCGCATTGAACTTTACTATGACCTGAAGGCGGCACCGGGCACCGACACCGACACCTCTTCCCCTCACGCACGCACACACAAACACACACACACACACCACGTACACATATCTGTACATGCTTAAATTTGCATGGCATGCTTTGCATTCATTCCCTCTTGTTGGTTCTTTGACTTTTTGCCGGTGCCCGCCCCTTCGTTCAGGTAGCGCGGTTTCCCCTTTTACGCTTTATTTATCTAGCCAGCGCTTTCATGTGTTTTTTTGGGTATGCTGTCGCTCTCGCTCTCTCTCTCGTAGACTCCTTGACTATGACCCCCCCTACCTATCTCCCTCTCCCTTTGGTTAATTTAAATCAGCTCTTAAGGTTTTTTTTGCTACCCTACAGTTGTGGAATTTAAAGGCATATTGTTTTTGATTTAGGCCATAAACTACGGGTATTTGTAACTTTTCTAATCGATCAAAAGACATATCGATGGAAAAAACATCTTTGATTTGGGTACCATAGGCTCTTGACTATCCCGGATTCCATGGTTCGGAATCTCCATGGAATATCGACCATTTTAAGAGCTAAGGTAACCATAGGTCTGTCATATTTCTTCTTCAGAAGACATTCCTTTGGCGTGCGGGTCTGCAGAAAGTGCTAAAAGCTGAAAAAGGAATTACTTCAGAGCTATGTTTTATACATAACTGTTTTATGGGGAGATGTCTATATCTATAAGAAATTATGCACATTTCCTAATCTAAAAAAATTATTCTTAAAAAAGAACTCAAATGAACGCCCCAATACTCGGCGAAAACCTGTGGTACCTAAAATATAAGAGATATGCTGTCGAATTTTAGTTTAATTATACTTATAACTATTGTTTACCAATCTATCAGATGTCACTACTATGGTCCTCTCTGTTGAGACACGTTTTCTACTACAAATAACACTGATTAGCGGGGTATCCTCCCGTTCGTTATCTGCAAAAATATAGTACGAGTTTTTCCGTTTACTTTGCGGGTGTTTTTGTTTTTTTTTTTTGTCTGTTCTGTTGAAGTTTTTCCGCTTCTATTTTATTGAAGTTTAAATGCAAATTCGGGCGCTGCGTTGCCTACTTTTTGGGGCTGCAGCTCGTAGATGCAGGAAAAGCTGTGAGGGGAGGGGAAGGAGTGGCGGCCCTAACAAATGGCTTTCTAAAATTCAGCCCAATCAAGCGCAAGGGAATTTTTGACTTTTATGGGTTTTCTCTCTCTCTAATTGTTATGCAAACTGCTGTTGACTTGAAGTGTTGCCGCCGCACTCGCACACTCTACCTCTCTTTTGCTCCTTGGATGCAGCTCCCTTTTGCTCCTTTCACATCCCACCGCATTGCTCCCATTTTGCGGTTCAGGCCGCGACCGCTTTGCCAAGTTATGGCAGCAATTAAAACTTTTGTGCTGAACACTCGAAAAAAATGCCAAATACCCCTTGTTGGCCACAGCCTATACCACCTACCACCCCATGTTCTTTTCTACAGTTTTGCCTCCTGTCTGGCGTGGTCTTTCGAAGAAATGCAAATAATAATTACCATCTTTTGTTTGCATATGTGTATGTTTTCCTGGACTCTGCTGTATTCTATTCACACGCAATAGCGGCATTTTCTTTCCTAATGATTCTGGAAATTCCGGAGAAAATGTCTTAGATATAGTTTTAGATGGATCGTTTTTATAAGAGCTTTATGATATTTTGGTCCTACAGTCAGTTTCTATCATCAGACGAAAGTTTTGCTCACAATGAATTTGCCTTTATCAGTAAATAGTAATCTAGTCTATTATTGAGGACGAAAGTCCAGGGATGTTTTGTAATTTTGTAGATTTTATTCGCAAGTCCAATGATGTCTTGTATGTTGTCAAGGTTTGATCGATTCAGCAAAAGTGATTCTTTGAACCAGCTCTGATCTCCAGTTCCACATAGTTCTAGCTCGCATAAGACCCAGGAGTTTGAACCGATCCTTGATTCGCAAAAGGAATAACTGTATAGCTGGCCACATTCATAACAGCCTCTGAAAGAAATACAATACTCGTAAGGAAATGGAAAAAAAAACGAAGAAAAACCCCCTCAATATTTGTAATATCCCCGATGCATTTTAATGGGACACAAAACAAGAAAAGGAAACCGAAGCCGAAACCACAAAAGCAAATAAATAACCAACGGGGCGACAACAGTGCAACAGCAACAGCAACGTCGGGCATAAAGCACTTATGCCGTGTAATCCCGGCGACAATGCTATGGGGAAAAAGTACAGTAAACACTCGCTCTCCCTCACTCTCTCTGGCACAACTCCAAATATGATGAGGGTTGGGGGTATGAGGGTATTTCTTTGGCTTTTGGTATTCTTTTGGCGCCCGCATTAGTGTCGCCCTATTGGCGGCCATTGTGATGCCATAATTTCTTGCCCCATTTGAGTGCCGACTCAGGTTGTTGCACTTCCCCAGCAGCGCACAGTGGAACGAGAGTGCGCCAAAAGTGGAAAGAATTGAAAGATATTCTTTTGGGATAAAAGAAACTCAAGATATTTACATATACATGGAACAGACAATCCAACAACATTTTTGACCACTCTTGTGCCACAGTGCCTACTAAAAGACGTCGCCCGCTTGCAAGCGGATTACTTCCTGTTGCCTTTCGTTGTGCCATTTTCCTTCTATTTTGTATATTTCTTTCTTGAAAGAAAACGACTCGGCGCCCGCGGCATTTAGTCGACATGAAATTAAAAATTCAAATTACATATAGACTCAAGAGGGTGGGGCAGACACTGAGACTGATGATTCCTTTTCATTGTGTAGCCCCAAGGATTGACCAGGGACTGAAACTGTTTTCCATTTCCATCTACTTGCAGCATTGCCGAAGAGAAAAAGAAACTGGGAAACGATCAATACAAGGCACAAAACTATCAGAATGCGCTCAAACTCTACACGGACGCCATCTCGCTTTGCCCCGACTCGGCGGCGTATTACGGCAACCGGGCTGCCTGCTACATGATGCTCCTCAACTACAATAGCGCCCTGACGGATGCCCGTAACGCCATTCGAATCGATCCAAGCTTCGAGAAGGCGTACGTACGTGTGGCCAAGTGCTGCCTGGCGCTGGGCGACATCATTGGCACGGAGCAGGCCGTGAAGACGGTGGCTGAGCTGAATGCCCAGAGTACGGCTGTCAGCGCCGAACAGCTAGCGGCGCAGAAGCTCCGCCTATTGGAGACGACTATACAGACCAACTACGACACAAAGGCCTATCGGAATGTGGTCTACTACCTGGATAGTGCGCTGAAGCTAGCACCAGCTTCCATTCGGTAAAGTATTTCGATTAACACCTCACAGATTGATCCTTTCGAAAAACTAACTTTGAACTTTGAACCCTGTATCTTGCAGATATCGTCTCCTGAAGGCCGAATGTCTGGCCTATCTGGGGCGCTGCGAGGAGGCCTTGGACATTGCCGTGGGCGTGATGAAGCTGGACAGCACCTCTGCGGACGCCATATATGTGCGCGGTCTGTGCCTCTATTACACGGACAATCTTGAGAAGGGTATTCTGCACTTTGAGCGAGCTCTGACCCTCGATCCCGACCACTACAAGTCGAAGCAGATGCGCAGCAAGTGCAAACAGCTGAAGGAAATGAAGGAGAACGGCAACATGCTGTTCAAGTCGGGGCGGTATCGTGAGGCGCATGTGATCTACACCGATGCTCTGAAGATCGATGAGCACAACAAGGACATCAATTCGAAGCTTCTGTACAATCGGGCACTGGTCAACACTCGCATTGGAGCTCTCAGGGAAGCGGTGGCGGATTGCAACCGCGTCCTGGAGTTGAATGCTCAGTATCTGAAGGCCTTGCTGCTTCGTGCCCGCTGCCACAATGATCTGGAGAAGTTCGAGGAGGCAGTGGCCGACTATGAGACGGCCCTCAACCTGGAGAAGACCACTGAGATTAAGCGATTGCTGCGCGATGCCAAGTTTGCCCTGAAGAAATCAAAGCGAAAGGATTACTATAAGATATTGGGGATTGGGCGGAATTCAAGCGAGGATGAGATTAAAAAGGCCTACCGCAAGAAGGCACTGGTCCATCATCCGGACAGACATGCCAACAGCAGTGCCGAGGAGCGCAAGGAGGAGGAGCTGAAGTTCAAGGAGGTGGGCGAGGCCTATGCCATACTGTCGGATGCGCGCAAGAAGGCGAGATACGACAGCGGACAGGATATTGAAGAGCAAGAGCAGGGTATGTCTCCCATCTAATATATTTTTGTTGGCCATCAGTATACTGATTTATCTATGTTTTCATTTGCAGCTGACTTTGATCCGAATCAAATGTTCCGGTCGTTCTTCCAATACCAAAACGGACGCAATGCCTCCTTCAACTTTGAGTTTTAG
This sequence comes from Drosophila lowei, assembly GCA_008121275.1. NCBI lineage: Eukaryota > Metazoa > Arthropoda > Insecta > Diptera > Drosophilidae > Drosophila > Drosophila lowei. Next base: position 26,392,440 of record CM017779.1, read on the forward strand.
ACCGAACACCACAACAGCGAAGACCACTCACATTCTGCCTCCACGATGGCCAGCGCCGCGACACACAACAACAGATCGATCCACGCACAAATGGGAATCCTTATTTTGAATTTTTTACATACATAGTATCCATATACCCACATATATCCGCATAGAGAACACAGATTTTGTGCATGTTGATAAACTGAATTGTTTGATGGGAAATCCGAAGAACAGAGAACAAAGAGCAAATTTCTAGTGTAATGTTTCCCACACTGTAAACGTTAGTTTTAATCTCCTACTACCTACTGCAGCTGTAGGGCGGCATCCAAACAGTTTAACAAAATTTTCAAATATATGTAAAAATATTTCAAAACTAAACGAGAGGCCTGTGAATGTGTGTCATTTAACTAAATTCCTATAGAGAGTTCTTCGGCCCGGCGAGCCATGTGCAAGCCGAGCCTGTGCGTGCGTGCGTGCGTCTGTGCATTCAAATTACATAGAGGAATAACTGATTAATTAATGATTAAACAATGCGTAGGCCTTACCGTGTAACCAACTTTATTTTGTAATCTTTAAGCCAGACACTTAAGTTGTATTTTTAAGTTACAATCAACACCACAAAACAAAACAAAACAAAAACGATGTTAAACACACAAAACAAAACAACACACACTTTGTAGCGATTTCAGTTTAATTCTAGTTTTGATGTAATTACAAATTGAGAGAATTATATGTGAAGCAGAAAGGCATCAAGTAAAAATCGTAATCAACCAGTGATGGATGTGTATATTTTGGGATTGTAGAAACGTAAAGACTTACAGAATAAAATATGAATGGAACGCTCGGTTTCTTGAATTGAGCGGGCAGCGGAGTATCCAAGCTCTAAATTGTATAAAGACTATGCACATAGTATGTACATCAGCATAAGGCTCCGGCATGGTCGTTGTATGCTGACTAGAGTACATACATGCAGCAGAGGAGTTTTTTGCTTTTATTGCTTTACAATGCCTTATGTATTTTTACAGACATATACATATGTATGTACATACAAAATAATTAGTCTCGTGCCAGAGGAGTTTTTATTATTGTCGTTTGGTTAATTTAGTCACTCCAGGATGTACATAGATTAAAATGGATTTGAAATCGGCGCCATCCAACGTTTTTCTGCCGCCCTAGTCAGGTGTCAGATGAAACTATCGATACTATCGACTTTTCTAAATTTGTCGGAGGACACGGAAATATTATAATATACTTTTAATATAGTATTATCCGAGTCCACTTAGTCATGTGCACCTATATGGTGCCGCTTGGTGAGGTTTAGCGCCTGGCTCTCATAACAAGCAATCCCATCATCGGTCTATCGGACACTTTCTCAACCATGACTGTCGATTTTGCCATCGACGGTTTGGCAACCCTAGCGTAAAGCGCGTTGCTATCAAAAGCCGTCCAAAAAATAGGAAAAGCAAACTGAGCCAAAAGGAAAGAAAGAAAAGTTCAGTGAGGAAGATAATAATTACATATACGATGGAAATTAAGTGAGTCCCGCAGACACCGAATGATTCCTAGCCCCAAGGATTGAAAAACCTGTTTACTTTTCTCCATTTTGTCTACAGAGTTGAAAACGATGAAAACAACGCACAGAATGGCTCTTGCCCCAGCTCTACGGCCCCAAAACAGCAGCACGGCTACCACAAGGGGGAAGATCCTCCAGCAGCAAAACTAGCACGGTGGGGACAGACACTAAATGATTTCTTTCTGTGAAGCACCAAGGACTGACCAAGTAAACTCTTTTTCATTTTCATCATTGCAGCATTGCTAAACGGACAAATAGTCTTGGATGCGAACAATATGAGGCAAAGAACTACCAGAATGCGCTCTATTTATACGCGGACGCCATCTCGCTGTGTCCCAACTCGGCCTTGTATTACTACAATCGCGGGACCATGTACGAGCATCTCCTTGACTACAATAGTGCCCTGACGGATGCCCGCAACGCCATCCAAATCAATCCAAGCTACGAGGACGCGCACGCCCTTATGGCCAAGTGCTTCCTGGCGCTGGGCGACATCATTGGCACGGAGCAGGTCCTGAAGACGATGTCGGAGCTGAATGCCCAGAGTACGGCTGTCAGCACGATACAGCAGCTGGCGCAACAGCTCCGCCAATTGGAGACGGCCATACAGACCAACTACGACACAAAGGACTATCGGAATGTGGTCTACTACCTGGATAATGCCCTGAAGCAGGCACCAGCTTCCATTCGGTAAAGTATTTCGATTAACACATCACAGATCCTTGCGGGAACTAAGTTTGATGGTTCCTTTTCTCTAATAGATATCGTCTCCTGAAGGCCGAATGTCTGGCCTATCTGGGGCGCTGCGAGGAGGCCTTGGACATTGCCGTGGGCGTGATGAAGCTGGACAGCACCTCTGCGGACGCCATATATGTGCGCGGTCTGTGCCTCTATTACACGGACAATCTTGAGAAGGGTATTCTGCACTTTGAGCGAGCTCTGACCCTCGATCCCGACCACTACAAGTCGAAGCAGATGCGCAGCAAGTGCAAACAGCTGAAGGAAATGAAGGAGAACGGCAACATGCTGTTCAGGTCGGGGCGGTATCGTGAGGCGCATGTGATCTACACCGATGCTCTGAAGATCGATGAGCACAACAAGGACATTAATTCGAAGCTTCTGTACAATCGGGCACTGGTCAACAATCGCATTGGAGCTCTCAGGGAAGCGGTGGCGGATTGCAACCGCGGCCTGGAGTTGAATGCTCAGTATCTGAAGGCCTTGCTGCTTCGTGCCCGCTGCCACAATGATCTGGAGAAGTTCGAGGAGGCAGTGGCCGACTATGAGACGGCCCTCAACCTGGAGAAGACCACTGAGATTAAGCGATTGCTGCGCGATGCCAAGTTTGCCCTGAAGAAATCAAAGCGAAAGGATTACTATAAGATATTGGGGATTGGGCGAAATTCAAGCGAGGATGAGATTAAAAAGGCCTACCACAAGAAGGCTCTGAAGCATCATCCGGAGAGACATGCCAACAGCAGTGCCGAGGAGCGCAAGGAGGAGGAGCTGAAGTTCAAGGAGGTGGGCGAGGCCTATGCCATACTGTCGGATGCGCGCAAGAAGGCGAGATACGACAGCGGACAGGATATTCAAGAGCAAGAGCAGGGTCTGTCCCCCATCTATCTATATTTTTGGCCATCAATTTTCTAATTTGAGTTTGTGTTTCCTTGCAGCTTACTTTGATTCGAATGAGTGGATCCGCGGTTATTTCTCCCAAGTCAATGTCACAATAATTAATATTAATTTTACAAAATAAAAATAATAAAAAAAATAATATATATTTACAAACAAAAAATTAAAATCTATTAATATTATATTTATATTATATTTATATCTCCATTAAGATTAAATTAATTAGTTAGTAAATCACAATTGAATAACATAAAGATGATGTTGCAAAGAGGGTTGAGAATGCTTAAATTCATAAAATAGATGTTGCGAATTACGTAAATTCATAGATGTTGCGATGTACGTAGTTTGCTGTGAATATCTACATAATTCGTGTAGAGTGCATGTCAAAAGCATGTACGGACATGTAGATGTGGTGTAGACAAAAAAAAAGATGTATCAAATCTAAATAAATCAATTAAAATGAAAGTAAAATATGCGTTTTTTTCTGTATTTAATGTATTTTTATATTATTAAATATAAAATGTTCTAATTTGCAAATATATTTAGCCCGAGTCCGTTCAAATGCCTGGTTTTGCATCCTATACAAGCCTGTTTTTTTTTTAATAAATATAATTCCAGTAATCATATTACAATACCATCAAATGAAACAAAACCATTTAGCTATTACAATGCTTGTCAGACAAATAGGTACACACATTTATTTTACGTTTTTTTTTTTTTTTTGTTGTTTATCTGTTCTTGTACACACTCACAAAAAACCCATTTTCGGTTTACCTTCCATGCACACTCACACAGAACACACTGTCGCACACCAGCACACATCGATGCCAAACAAATTCTTGCTAATTTTACAGACAATTAATTTATATATTGTATTGTATTTTTTTACACTTGACTTTTTGTTTTACGGTTTGGACTTTTTTGTTGTTGCTTTTTCACTAGACTAATGTAAAAACTACGGCTAAAAAACGCAGCAACAGCAAAAGCCGGAGCTGCATTTCATCATCATAATCATCATCATCATCGCTATCTCTTTCTCTCATTTAGGTGACTAACTAATTTGCCCATATTTTTATTAGGTATACATTTATATATATAGTATTTGTAATTTATATAAATTAATTCAATGTTGTTTCTCTCTTCTTCCCTCTTCCTTTCTCCTTTTTCTTTTTTCTGCTCGCTCTGCTTTGCATACAAAAATAAAAACTACTTAAATATTATGCAAAAATCATTACGACCTACGAAAAAATTTACAATAATTATATGCACACAGAAGAAGATGAAACATAAACGGAAAAAAAAAATAATTAAAATACATTTCCTTTTACAACAATATTTATAATAGTGTATTTTTTGTTTTACTTTAGTTTCCATTGGTTTTTTCTTCTATTTTTATATATCTTATTTGTTGGTTTTTTCATTCTTCAACAAACTAGTGACGACAAATATTTGTATAACATAAGGTAAAAATTATTTTGTGGTATTTTTCTGTTGGTTGGTTTCAGTTTTTTGTTGTTGTTGGGTTTTGGATTGCTGTGTTCTGCGACGACCAGACTTATGTGACTAACAAAACATTTCTGTTTCAAAATAAGGTACAATGATATACACTATATATATATAGTTTCCATTTACATATACATACATACATATATCCATAGACAGATACATATATAGGTGTTTAGTATAGGTTTTACAAGTGCCTTTCTCCACCAATCAGCTCTTTCGGAACATGAGTTTTCCTTTTTAGTAATTCCCTTCCTTGTCTTTACAATAGTTTTGTTTTCTTTTGTTGGAGCGAGGTGTATTTCGGTAGGGGATCGGATCTGGTAGCTGCCTAGAAGTGGACGAGAGCTGTGACCCAAGAATCTAGCTATAAACATGGCAAAATGCTTTACAGGATCTGTTCCGTTCCTCCCGTCAGCCGAAGCGCTGTTCTCTTTCTATGGTCTATGTAAAAGTGTATTTTATATGTAATACTGAGATTCTGTTAGCTAGATGTCTCAGGTATATGCGCGCCCCACCTACCGTTTCCCCGATCCACTCTAACCCTCTCTAAACTATTATACGATCTATGTATTTTGTGTATTTTGTTATTTAATATTGAAGTTCCAGACACACAAACATAAAAAAAAAAAAAAAAATAAACAACTATTGTTTTTGCAGCCCCCAAGAACCGAATAGAAAGTAACTTTGGTTTGTGTTTCATTTGCTTATTGTTTTATTTCGCTTTTCAAACGGGGACGATGCCTAATGCCCAGTCTCCCTCTCGTATAAGTACCTTTTCTCTAACCTTGCTATAGCTTTCCCCTAAGTAACGCTGCCCCTCATCTCGTCCTTTGTACAAGTGGTGTGTGACCCCCTTCGATTCGTGGGGGAATCCTGGCGCAAAACTAAAAATAAATTGTACTGTTTTTGTATTTTGTTTGTTGTTGGTTGTTTGTTGGTTTGCTTTGACTATTTCTTTATATATGGAATTTCGTTGCATTTATTTGCCATGCTCTGACCGCAAACGCCCCCGCCCCCCGTGCCGTAGCCCAGGCCCAGACCGAGACCGAGACCCAGACCCATCATCGGTGTCCCCCCCGTCGTCCCTGTCCCAGTCCCAGCTGTTGTATTCGTCGTCGCGGTCGTCCACTTCTTGAGGCGCCACTGTCACTTGGGCAGGATCCGTGCCGTACGCTCCAGCTCGTTGAACTGTCCGTAGTAGAGCACCTCGCTGATCAGCTTCTCGGCAATGATCCGCTGGGTGCGGTCCATCGTCCGCAGCTTCATCGACACATTGGAACCCACGAAATCGCAGTCGTCGCGGCTCAGACTTTCCGCATAGAAGGCGGTGGCAGCCGCCGCTGCCGCTGCCGCAGAGCTGGCATCCTGGGCCGAAACGCTACTCTTAACGTGGCCGGGACTGGCGGCCGATTCAGTGGCCTCATCGTTGTCCACCTCCTCGCCGTCAGACATGCTCTCCCGAGAGCTGAGCAGAGAGTTCATCAGCATATGGCCGGCGGCACTCGAGGCAGCCGTCAGCTTCCTCATGTTCAGGGGCATGGCTGTCGCAGAGGTGGTGGTGCCACTGCGTGGCGGCAGGACAAAGGCCCCAAAGTTGGCCTTGGCCTGGGCCGCCACCCGCAGGTCCTGGGCCATGTCCAGCGGCAGGCGGCTCTCCTCGCCCGCCGAACTGTAGGAACGATGCGATTCGAGGGCTGGTGGGGCGACGGCTCCTGTCACGGCGCCACCCACGGGCTGGCCATGAAAGTAGTCAACCAGCTCCTGCTTGATGTCCAGCTCATCCGAATGATGGCCGTGGTGCGGATGGTGTGGATGGGACTGATGGGTCTGCTGGGAGGCCTGCTGCTGCTGCTGCTGTTGCTGTTGCTGCTGCTGCTGCAGATGATGCGGATGTACGTGCGGATGGAGGAGCTGCTCGTGGGCCTGGCGGGGCGTGGAGGCTCTTACCGCCGCCGGACTCGATAGCAGATGATTCTTGTGCGCCTCGTGCATATTGGTGTTGGGTATGGGACTGGATCCCGCTTCGCTCAAGGGACCTCGCTCTGCGGGATCGCTACCTGGATCGTTGGCATCTCGACTGCTGCCTCCTCCTCCTCCGCCGGGGCCACCTCCTGGTCCCCCACTTGTCGCGGAGTGAGGTGACCGTCGTTCCACTTTGGCTGCCAGTTGCCCCAGCGCTGCCGCCGCCGCTGCATCCTCCTTGTTGTTGTTGTCCTCGTTGTCGGAGGTGTCCATGGTTTTGTGGGGACTTGGCTGGAATTCGCTGCTGCTGCTACCCGGCCCACCGCCAGCATAGGGGGTACCCGCATTTCCATACGCCATGGGCAGAGGTACTCTCAGTTGCTGTTGCTGCTGCTGCTGCTGCTGCTGGGATGCAGACCCCACTCCTCCTCCGGCACTGCCACCACGATCGCTGCCTGCGGACCCTGATATCGGTGGCGAGTACTGGCCCGCCGTATTCCAGCTGTCCAGCGTCTGGCTGCTCGCTATCAGCATGGGTATGTTGAGGCCCATCTGCAGGAGAGAAAAAAGAGAAGCGAAACTTTCAGATAAGAGCTTTTCAATCGCGCGTCGCGTTCCAAAGGTTGGTCCCCGTCATCGTCATCGTGACGCCGTCTAAAAAGGTTTGCCCCATACGCGATAAGAACCCTAGACCCAGACCTACTTAAGAATCAACAACCCCACCATAAAGATTTACTCAATGAAAATTATTTTGATTGATTATTTTCAAAGAGAAAATAAGAGTCCAAGGATTTTATAGAGAATCAATATGTCCATTTAGGTATATAAAGTAGATCTTATTCAGCCCCTACTGTACATCAGATTGGGAGGATATTTAAGTATAATTTATGTTCGCGCGTCATGCAACAGCGCTTATCGGTAGAAGTGTTCTACGCATTACAAGCTTCAGCATTGCCCGTCAATGTCCTAATAATTCTCTTCGCTTTTACAGTATTTGCTAAATAAATGTGTGAATTATCCGATTCCATAAAGAATACCTCTCTTAAAAGATAGATCCCCTGTTCCAGACATCATAAAGAATATTCTGTTTCTCTTTGTTATGATATATGACAGATGTTTTATCTTCATTTGTTATCTTCCCTCGGCCAGAGGAGTCTGGTTGATATAGTGTGTCGAAAGTGTGTCGAAGGTTGAATCTAATAAATTCTTGAGATAGCAAGAAGCACAAGTCTTGAAAAATCTACTATAACGATGACAGCATTCATATGAACGGGAAATTAATGAATCATGCATTTCATTGAAGTTTCAGTTTGAGGAATATTTTTTGTATTGATAAGAGTTTTGGGAAAATCTCAAGAAAATCTCGCTCTTGAGAGTGATGGATGTATTCATCTATCCTATCTATTAGCCTCTCCCATTCAACCACAATTTGTACACACAAAATCCTCAGAATATACCATATTCTTTCACACGCCGCTAGTCCTAATATCACATTCATTTGCATACAATATCATTCCATTCCCGCACATATAGTAATTATAATTAATTTATTAAAATTCTAATGCGATTTGCATTCTTGCATAAAAATCTGTACAGTTGGGAACCCCAAAAATACAGCATTTATGTCTGTGGAATTGTTTATACCCGAATCCATAATAATTATTTGGAAATTCTTATTGCTTTTGTCGGAACATTCCAATGTCGGTCAAAAGCCTCTCCTAATGTTGTTATTTTTGTACTCATTGATCTGCTAATTCTCTGAGCAAAAAAATGCATAACATAAATTAAATGATGAATGAAAGAGATCGAAGTGCTATATACCCTTGTCGAGAGATCGATGGTTCCAAAATGTCTCTGAGATTTGAAGCTAGATATTCGTTTGTTGAGATTATATTATGTTTATTTATCTTGTAATCGAATAGTCACCATTCTCTTTCATAAAATTATCAAACCTTCCCTCAGCAAAGGGTATAAAACGAGAGCAAGTTAAACAGAGTGGGATGCCAACAAAAAAATTATGATAATAATGAAAAATAAATAATAATTTGAGCACATTTCGAATCGTGTTTGGGATTTGTTGTTAAGTTTGTTGTTTTTGTTGGTCGGATAAAAATGACAAACACACGAAGCGATCAAAACAAATTAGCAGACACACGCAGCCGCACACACTCGCACTCGCGCTCACACACACTCGCACACGGCGTGACAGAAGTGGGTGAAAAGGGGAGAGCAAGAGAGTCGCGCAAGGTGCCAAAGTGCACGAACCTTCTCCAGGCCCGAACTCTAAGACTTCCCCCCTCCGCAAGGCCTTACGTTTGCTGTTGTTCCTTCGACGGGGACTCTGGACAGACGGTGGGTATTCGTATTGCTGCTCTGATAATGCATCTTTCTTTTATCTGAGATTTCTGATATTTAATATTCCGTTGAAAGCCAATAGATGAAACGTTTCTGAATGTTTACACTTGTTTTCTATGTTGTTGCTGCCGCCGCCGCAACGAAAACACGACTCGAACTCGTATTATTTTTTCGGTCCGAAATTATTCTAGCGGCGTAGTAAAAATTTCACGGGAGAGAGGAACGATTCTAAAGAGCGTTCAACTCTTAAGAGTAGCACTTGTTGCGCTTGAGAGAGCGAGAGCGAAAGAGAGACACTTAACGGTTTCTTTGATCTGATAAAATGAGATAATGTTGTTATTGTTCTCTTTGCTAGGGAGACATTTTTGCCAATGTCAGCATTTATTTTTCCAGGAGTTGGTTTTCAAAAAACAATAAGAGCATAATCATCATTAGCTTTCAAAAACCACAGGAGAACATCATCATTAGTTTGCGAAAAGCCAAAGAGATTACAGGTGAGCATTAGATGGGGGGCAAAGAGTACGTGAATAGTTGAAAGAGCACGTGTCAGCCGTCTGCTTTTTGCTAAGAGAGAGCCGAAGTCGAGTACCGGAATCGAGAGAGCTTTCATTAATGACATTAGCATTAACCTACCCCACGTTTGGGACCGCCGCACAAAACAAAAACGCCGAGAGGCACAACTACAAAAACAGTTTTAATGTGGTCAACGATCATCACGGCCCGCTCTCTCTCTCTCTCTCGCCCTACGACTAGCGCTATCTCTGTCTGTCTGGCTGCGTGCGATCTCTTTGATTTGGTCATTGCTGTTGTTGTGGTTCTCCTTCTTCTGTCTACGCTTATAGCGCCCAGAACTTTCCATCAAAAGCATTGACAAAAACAAGCCTGAGAAGAAGTTTGTGCTTGATAAAGAATTTTGAATGCTCTTTAATGCGGAGTTAATGAGAACTGAGATCTGAAACCAAGCCGAAGGAAACTAGGTCAAAAGCTATCTGTAAAAGTAATTAAAACAGTAGTTCTAATCACCTGAAAATTTGTAAATTATATTTGCTTCAAATTCTCTTATTATCACAACTTTTTTGATATTCCGAAATTTCTTTAATTGTTTTTTTTTCTCTTTAAGACACACACAGAAAACTCATTCATAATTTTGTTTGTTAGGGAATCATAAATAACAGTTGAACATTCCGTGTTGTTTTTCCCATCGTTGCTGTTTTTAGGTTGTGCCTCTCACACACCCGGCCCCCAATCCCACCAACAACCCAACCTTCTTTCCCCCCTACAATCAACCATCATCCATCTCGCTTCCTCTACCACTATCTCTCCCTCACACAATTGTTGTTATTATTGTTGCAGCTGCTTTTGTTGTTTACGCATTCAGAGCAGAGCGTGTATTTGTGTGCCTGTGTCCCTGTGTTCCTGTGTGTGTGTGCGTGTTTGCATGTCTGTATTATTATTTTGTTAAGGCAAATAAAATAAAAACAGACAAGAGAATGAACTCGCTCTCACTCGCTCTTCTCTCTCTATCCCTCTCGCGCCCGCTCTCTTTCTATGTATGCATGTGTGTATGTGTGTGTGTGTGCAACTGAAAAATGTAAACAAACTGATTATCATCCAATCCAATGAATAAATAATACTCTACACAAACTACGCGTCGTCGTCCATCGTCATCGTCATCGTCGTGGTCGTCGTCGTCACAGCGTTTCTCTGTTCTGTACTCCTTTTGACTCGAGACAAAGTGCATTAATAAGAAGGTAGGGTCCCGCTCTTTATACCTATTCTTTCGCGCTATTTGCATGGACCTTCTTATCAATATATCTCGTCGTGCCCCCCTCCACACTCCACAATTGTCGCAAGCTCTGCCTCCCCTCTCTCCCTGGGTACTGCTGCTGCTCACGCAAATGTTTTTGAAGTACGATGGCGATATTTTCACAAAAGCGCACACACAGCAGCAACAGCAACAACAACAACAGTAAACAGTAAATACTACACTAACATTAATGAAAACTGCCATGAAAACCGCAAGCGCAAGCGCCCTCTCTCCATCCCTGCCCTGTCGGCATGGAGCAGGGGGAGAGTCGTAAAATTAACAGTGGAACAAATAGCAAACGAAACTGCATGTGGGGTGCACCTGTCAGTGTTTTAGGGTTGTCAACTACTCTTAGAGATGTAATGTAATCCCGCTGAAAGCTTTCCTTGAACAGAGCCAGTTTTTGTGTGTTTCCAGAGAAAGTTTCAATATTCTTCTGATAAATTCCTGATATTATTCTTTCGTAGAATGGGTACACCTACCTATATCTTTTAGCTATACAATAGCTTTCTCTCAATACCTCTAGAATGCTATAATTTGGATCAAGTCTTAATTAATTTCATCACTTATGTAGTTTCTCTCACAAACACCTTCACCTACATTGTTCTCCGGTGTTGTTCTCCCTTTCTAACCGTTTAAGCCGGCTTTAACCATATACCCATCCCTCTCACACGATTGAACTTTACAAAGATATTGTAAACAACCAAATTCTTGCATAACTTTCTACAATGACAGCCGAAAAACAACAACGAAACGACTCCCCATGATAATCATCATCATCGTAATCATCATCAACGTGAAACCAAAAAACTTCCATGCGCTACGCCGCAGCGCAGCTCTAACGCTGCTCGTCTGCCGTTGCAGCGCTGCTGCAGCGGGCTCTAAACAACTTTGCAATGAATGAGTAAACAAAAACAAACGCCGACTTCGCTGCCAGCGTCGACTGCAGTTGACTGCAGTTCGCGGCTTTTACTACTGCTGCTGCTGCTCTCGCTCCCACTACCGAAGCTATTGCTGCCTTCTCCTACTGCCACTGCTGCTCTCTGCTTCTGGTTGATGTTCCAAGGTCTCTTTACACAAGGTGGAGTATTTCCGCTCACCGAGTAGCCTAATTTTTCGAGCCACACTGTCCCACGCGTTCTGTGTGCTCAAAATATGCGGCTATCGTGAGAAGACTCTCTGGGACACCCTCACCTTGTAATAGTACACCTTTCTTACTCCTACTTCTGCCGCTGCTTACGTCTTTCCCTCTACCGCTGCCACTGCTGCTTACTCCTTCGCCCCCTACCATTCCCACTACTGCTGCTGCTGTTGCTGCTTATTTGCCTTGCACTTTTCATTCCGCCACCGCACACCCAAGCGCCGCAGGGGGCTATGAAAAGAGGAGAGGTATGGTGTGCTATAGGCCAGAGTGGGAGAGAAAATAAAACAACGCGAATTACAGCAGCAACAACAAGTGCATCATATTCCTGCTGCTACTCCAGCAACAATAGGAAGCACAAACAACAAAGAGAGTGATGGAGTGAGAGAGTGGGGGTGGGGGTGGGCAGAGTGCAAGGCAATGCGTGAGGCGCGTCGTCGCGCTGCTGGCTAGCCACAACATAGCGGGACCAAAACAGCAACAAGAAACGAAAACTATCCTCGGTAGCCGAATCTGTTGATACCCTTACACATAGCAGGCTTAGGAAAACATGTCAGCACCTGTATAATATATACTGTACGGATTTACTAGATACACAGTAACAAAAAAATTACTAGTACTTTTGTGAAAATTAGTGAAAACTAGTGGCCACAAAATGGCCATCGCAAAGAGACAGAAGACCTCCCAGATGGCGCAAAGTGTTCGCAGAAACGAGGCTAGCCGTCGAGTCAATCAGTTTAATGTCAGAGCGGCCAAGTGGCGCAAGGTGGAACGAAACAAGTACCTTACTGAGATCTTTGAAGCCTTCATAAACGATACGCCTGAGCCAAAGGAAAAGCTCTCTAAATTCTGTGATACCAAACTTTTTCCCAATAAGTCAAACATGTTTTTCTAAAATGTACTTAAAAATTGTGAAATTAATGTAAAACCACTATATTGTTTCAAACATCTCGTTTAAATGGTTATACATTTTGGAAAAGGGTATAGAAACAACGGCGATGCACTCTTCAGCTCCTTCTGGCTTCTCTTCTTCTTGTTAGTTGCTGTCTTGAGGAAAATACCGCAGAGCAAAACAATTGCAAAATATGAACAAAAATACATAACAATGAGAAAGGCGGGGTGGTGGGGCGGTAGACTGGAAGCGGGAGCGGGAGTGGGCTGATATGGGTGGCATTGGCCGCTAGTGGGCGGTCCGTAGATGGGCGTGGGCATGGGCATGGGCATGGCTATGGGCGTCATGCCTGCACACGCAAATAATAATGACGCAAAAGCAGCGGAAAAAACACGAGACAGAGGCTAAAAACCAAAAAAGAGAACAACGGTAAAATGACAGCCACAATTACAACAAAACTGCAAGCCAGGGACGGCATGGGAATGTAGAGAGGAGAGGAGGTGTGGCTTGTGGGTGGCCATAGGGGCGATAAGAGAGGTCGCGCCGGGTGGCGCTAAATGGGATGCAAACGGATGTCAAAAGTGAGCATAACAATTGGGGTATTCGGGGCACTGATTTAATTCCAATATTTACACTATTTACAGACAGATATTACGAGTGAAGGATAGAAAGGGGGAACAAAAGCTGTATAAAGAAATGTCTATAACTAATCGACAGCATAATGGACCATCGATAACTGGGATTAACTTATTAACTTATGATCTTCTGGATGATCGAATAAATGCTTGGCTTTTTTAACCCTTTATTATCGACAATCATCTTATCACAATAGCGAATGTGTAGGGTTCAATTACTGCTAAAAACAAGATATATGGTGGACCCATTGATAATGATATTTCTTTCCACATTACTACATATTTCATTTCTTTGACAAATTCTGGCAAACAATCCGTGTGGTCACACTAGTCGCTTTTGTGCTAAAGCTATTTGTCTAGTCATAAATGTCAAAATACGTTACAGGACAACACGGAAAACAATAGGTGACATGACTTGAACAAACAAGTTGCATGCCACAGAAACCCCCACCCCCACGCCACACACCTTCTCACCCCTTTTGTCACTCCCACACCTATTCGTTATGCGTCCTTTATTTTACCACGAAAGAACCCCCCCAGCCCCTCTCCCTTTCCGACAAAAGTCCAGGCGCCAAGTTTCATATTATTTTGCTCACAGAAATTTCATTTATTTTCTAGGAACAACAGCAAAAAGCGAATGAAAACAACCAGAGAGACAGAGCGAGGGCAGCAGCAGCAACAACATCAACAACAACAACGTTGACGCACCGTACTCCTCTTTCCCTCTCGCTCTCTCTTTCGCACTCTTTCCGACTGGCATTTTGTTTTGATAAGTCTGACAAACAACAGCAGCAAAGAAGGACAACAACAACAAAAGCAACAGCAAAACAACAGTAACCAAGAACAAGTGAAAAAACTAAAGGGAGACAGAGAGAGAGAGAGAGAGCGCGCCAAGTAAAAACAAAAGCTCCCAACGAATCACGGCAGACAGAGATAGAGCATATCAAAGAGAGAGAGAGAGGCAAAGTGGAGCGGTAGTAGCGTCCACAAAACAAAAACATCACTACAGCAACAACTAAAACATCCAGAAAGAAGAGCTAGCTTAAGTGGTCGAGGCTAAAGATACCCCCTAAAGATCCATTACATTCATTCAACCCAAATTTCGATCTACCATGAACCAAATGCATATGGAATAATCATCAGATTTGGATTTTGGTCTAAGAAACGTTTCATTGCGATAAGATTTGTTTTATGCGTTCCCAACATCTTAACAAAATCATCATACCCTCTGGAAAGGGGACTAACGTATGGTGCCCAAAAAAAAAGCAACGGCAAGTGTGCCTGCGTCGCAGTCGCAGTCGCATTCTCGAAAAACATTTCGCGGTGCAAAACAAACATTTCATCATACAAAAAAAAACAACATGATGAAGAGCGGGAGAGAGAGAGGGAGGGGAGGAGAGAGCGGAACAGAGCAAACGGCGACGAAATGTCAGGGCCCCCACACACCCCCCTCAACCCATACTGCTGGCCTGGCGCGACAAGGCAAATAACAGACACACACACATACACTCACGCATACAGTCCAGAGAGAGCGAGAGAGAGAGAGACAATTTCGTGTAGCTGCGGTCGAGGAACGCACTCACACCAACGCAAATTTCTAAGAAAAATTTATGCGTAAAATTTTAATTCTGTTTTGATCGTCAACAACAAAAAAAAGCACACACACAAGCGGCCACGAAAGCAGAGCTGAGTGTCGGAGAGAGAAAACCACACACAGCAAAGCAAAACTCAGAGAGAGTGAGAGTTAAAGCAGGTTACGCTCTCCTCTCCCTGCACAAAAACAGCAAGTCACTCGCGCACATGTTTGATTGGTTCGTGCTCTCTCTCCAGCTCTGTCTGCTGCTGGCGTGTGTGTGCGTGCGCTCCGCTCTTTCTGTTAGCTTTTGGCGCTTGTTTTGATTTGAAATTAACACTAGAAAACGTTTTCCCGATTTGTGTGGCAAAAAAAATCTCACTTGATAAGAGTTCAATTTACTATAATACTAGAATTGTTGCTAAGCGATAGATAAATCTCCCACACGTGCTTTGGTGGCAAATCAAATAATTAAGTGGTCTTCCAACAAACTGCAGGTCATCTTTTTTAAGACCAGGTTTAATAAAATCACAATCAGGTAACAGAAATGTTGATTTCATTGACAGAAATAAAGAAAATACTCAATTTCGTGACGAAATCAAATCAAAAGCACTTGCAGGAAACCCAACAAATACTTGTTGCTAACCGAAATATCATACTCCCCTTTCGCCGGAGGGGCAATTCCCCGCTAATCAAACACAGTGAGGTGACATTGACCACTCTGGGGTTAAGCCCCCAACACTTGTTTGCCGTCTCTCTGTTTTGGCGATTACGCATTTGGGTTATTTTCTGCCCCGCTTACTCACCGCTCCGAAATATTTCAGCTCTTTGGTCTTGATGCGTCTGTGCTGCATGGCGGGCTGTGTTGTTCCTCCGATTCCTCCTCCCATGCCGGGGGCTCCTCCATTGCCCGCTGCTGCAATGGTGCTGCTCTCGTAAGCAGCCGCTGCCGCTGCAGCCAGTCCATTGAGCCCATTGTGGTTGGCTGCTGCCGCCGCCGAGGTGGCAACAGGGTTGGCCACAATGTTGCTGCCGGCGCTGGTCAGGACACCTCCGACGGGTCCACCTCCCACGCCACCACTGAGGCTGCCACCGCCGGCCTCCATGAAATCGAACCGCTTGAAGGCATACCACTTGGACGGATTGGGCTGGATGCCCTGGTAGATTTTCACAAACATTTTATGCTTCTCGCGCCGGTACTGGGTGAGCAGGACGTTCATCTTGCGCTCCACCTCGGCCTTGCTGCAGCCGAAGCGTTCGGCGATTTCCGACCAGGCCCGGAATCGGCACAGCTTGTCCTTGTACTTGGGATCGGCCCGATTCCAGAGCTCCGTGTGACAGCGATACTGTTCGATGAGCTCCAGGGCATCGTCGTTGGTCCATTCCATGATTTTGGGCGAAATATTTCCCGCGTTACCTCCTCCAATCCCGAGTCCTGTCCCGCTGCCCACACCCACCACTATCGCTGGCTGGCTGCTGTAGCTGGGCAGTGGGATTATGTGGGGCTGCTGACTATGATGGTGGTGCTGATGCAGGTGGTGTGGGTGGGTGTGGTGCGTATTGTGGGCGGCTGCTGCTGCTGCGGCTACAACGCTGGCCGGATTGAAGTTCATTTGCTGTTTCGCTCACTCGGTGGGGTGCACAGTGTGTCCGTGTGTGTGGTTTGTGGTGTTGTGGTGTTGTAACGCTGAGCTTTCTGTTGCACTTCTGGCCCACTATCACTCACTAGCTGTCTCGCTCTCTCTCACTTGTTCTGTTTCTTTTCTCTCAGGGAATGTCGCGCGAAATGCACTCAATCAACATCGTCTTCTGTTCGTCTGTCGACTGTGTCTCATTCTCTTTCATTTAGCACTTTTCTTCTGCTTGGCAAATAACTGTAAAGAGAAAGGAAAACATATAGGATTTTTAGTATTTTGTATAGTATTTTTAGAGAATCAATTGGGTACTGAAGTATTTTGGCTTGTCAAACTTCAGAATATTATAGGTAGACTATAGGTAGACTATTCCCAAAAGTTTTTGATATTAAAGTAATTTAGTATACTTTGAAAATTTGTAGTATTTCTGGTATGTACGGTATTTTTCACAAATTAATAGCCGTCTTAAACAGATATAGAGATCAATTTCTACACACAATTTTGTGTCCGCTTTCACAGGTTTTGGTATTTAAATACTGAAACTTGTGGGCGGACACCTGTGGTTCTAGCAACAGTTTCCCTCAAGGAATATATCCGTCTAAACACAGATTGTAATGATTTAAGGGTTCAGCAGTGGACCTCTACAGTGCATTTGGTATTTGAATATTTTCCTGAATTCAACAAAACTCCTCTACCCCCTCACATTTATCGGTGTCTGGCTTTATCACAGTGTTTTCCCGTGATTCGAACAATCCGTCCCTGACTTAAATGATAGCCGTGACTCACTCAATCACGCACACTCTCTCATACAGCGCCACCGGGCAGCGAAACTGTTTACGGCCAAATACGTGTGCAATCCAACGATCGGGGCTGGTCTTTCGGACCCACTTCTGTTAGCTGTGTTATTCGTGCCCTGCCGCCACTCCACCCGGCAAACATTGTCTATGAGTAGAGGTGTTAATCAGAAATAGGAAATTTTCATGCCAACAACTAAGCATGGCAAAAAAGCAAACCCCTTCATATACTCGTGTACTCATCGTCATTATTAGCCAACTGAAAGGGGTCTCTCTCTCTCTCTCTCTCTCTCTCTCTCTCTCTCTCTCTCTGTACAGTTCGGTGGCAGTAAACTTGTTAATTGCTGGGGATTTTTATTTGATTTGGCATATAATTGATAAATTGAAAGTCTATTGCGAAAAGTCAACCGACATTTTTCCAGAGCTGTACGAGTATGTGGAATGTACGAAAGGGGAACTAATCTAAATATTTTAACGACATTTAGTGCAGTGCTAAAGCTGTAAAGCAGTTGTGGGCATGCTCTTAATATTTTAAAGCGCAAATAAATTAATTGGAATTTATTTTCTTAGAAAGTAAATTTCATAGAAGGAAAGAAAGATCATCAGTCAACAGATCAACAGATCATGATTATTCGACAGTGAAGTATGGATTTCTTTGATAAAGAATTTAATTCAATAGTGAATCAACCTTCAAATGATATATTTCTGTAGTAATTAAACTGATTTCATAACGAGCCCCTCTGATGATTGATTGCAATAGACATTTAATAACAATGTAATGACAATTCTAATCTGATTCTTTGCCCCATTCGAGTGCCAAACAAAAGCACTCGAATGTATATTTTCTGTAGTTAAAAATAAACTTTACTCTCGACCTTATACCGAAAAATGTTTAAAGAAGATAAGGCCCCGTGCACGCTATCTTCGCTTGCATCTGATGATGAAATAGCTGTGACGTAGATCTATCAGCTATGTTTGCTCATGATATTCCCCATGCTCGTGGCTCAGGAAATTCCTCAGGAATAACCTGTTTCTGGAATCGTATCCCAAATGGAAAATCCGAGTCCGACTCCGACTCTGATATTGCGTTGTTTCAAACCAAATCGATTTCGCATCATTAACGAACCCCAACCTGAACTTTAGATGATCGACATTTGTAATCTACTTGAACAAAAAACAACAAAAACAAAATCAAAAATCAAAACATGCTTTCCCATTCAGAAATTCCGTATAAAATCAGCAAGCAGTTTTTTAATCAGTTTACAAAACACGTCATCGTCTAAGTGCCTGCCTAGGTCAGTGGCACTTAGTATAGTATGCCCCCAGATCGTACATATATTATATAGTAGTTTTTGTTCTATATAGAATCAAGTCCACGGCGCATGATGTAGCAGTTTTTCTTAAAACAGATTTCGGTATTAACATTTTGACATACACAACGTTTATAGTCGGGGGAAAATGTCGCAATTTGTACAAAATGCCTGGCGACCAAGAAATTTCTGTTAAGAAAAAGCGCGTGTGTGTGTAAATGTCACAAGTCAACAACAAAAGCAAGTAAGAATGATCGAGGCGAGTGTGAAGACTACTATATACCTTCTACTTAAGGAAAAGAACAGAAGAAAATACGTTTTTGGCAGTACTTTCAAGAGCATTCAATGGCTTTCCGGACATTTTGTTTCCAATTACTTGATCCAGATATTTGTGAGAAACTTATGAGATACTCTGCATAACTTAAGTGAAAAATCTACCACAGAATATAATTATATATAATAAGAAAGCTGTGGCTTTATCTCGATTGGATAGAGACATAGAAAAGTTGTAAAACAAACCCATTCTGTGCGTGGATATTACAGAAGTTTTCATGGTCTTTCCAACATTCTTTTACAAATCCTGAATAAACAGATTTTCCTTCTCGACTGCTGATCCTCTGTAAGAATAGATAGGCAATGCTTTTTTCTTTGTTTTGACATACACCCCCTCCGGTAGGATATACCCTCTCTTCCTGTACGATTACCGATGGGTATGACAACTACAACGGCAAAACGATAACAACAAAGATGGCAAGGCGAACAGTGCTCGCTGTGCGCCTCGTCATTCACAATAGACGGAAGCGTAATTCGCACACATTCACACATAGACTGTACAGTGTACACCAGGGACGACACGTGCGCTTTCACTCGCACACACGGCCACACTGCGCATTATACTAGGCGGCATCTCGCTTTTACATCAATCTTTGTCGAACGTAGATTTTTGCTTCCTGGTCGCATTCGCAGTTTCAACGCAATTTGCTTTACGTTATTAGCACTTTTCGTAATGGACGTAACGTATACCATATACCACATTAATAGGAAAGTGCCTCTCTTTGTGCTTTAGTACATGATTTAGCACACCTAATTTTCATTTAATAAATTGTTTAGTAATTGGTTTTTGTCTCTCTGTCTCTCTCTTTCGGGCAGAAATGTTCGAGAAGTACAATATTTCTTTGTGCGCAGATTGCGGTGCTGCGCAAACAGCTGGATGAATCATAACGGTAAACACACACAAACACAGGGAGGCACAGGGAGTGCAAAAGAGATGGCAGACACGAAGCTTATGAAAAAAACCTTAATTTGTTTTTTTTTAGTTCAGTTTGCCTTTTGAATGTCTTGCGTGTATGGCTTTTTGTTTTGTTTTTTTTTTTTTTTGTATTTAGTTGTTTGCTTTGCTTTGGTTGTTTGCGCCACTTCTGCGTCAATTTTTAGACGCGACACATTTTGTTCTATTTTTAGAACTTGTTTTTTTACGCCACGCTGCCTTTTTACGCACTTTTTCCGCGCTCTCTCCCTCTCTCTCTCTCTGATAGATTTTGTTTAAATTTTCAATTGAATTTTCCATTATTTGATGAATAATTTCCTAAATTTTGCTTTCCCCATTTTGCATTCTGGTCGGTCTCTGGCCTCGTTTTATTTTTAAGTAGCACAGTTTTGAGGGATTTACTTGGAATTCTGCGGTCAATTTTTATATTTTTTTCCTTGTACCCGTGCTATTTTTTTTTTTTTTTTTTTTGTATTCTTTTCGAATGTTGTTTACTGATTGCGTTTATAGATTTTGGGTTTTTTCGCTAAAATTTAATTTGCATGTCGGTGCCTGTCTTTTAGCTGTTTGATTCCCAAGAAAAGCGGGAGGCGCATGTGTTTTTGCGGCAAAAGGTGACGGCGCGTCGTCCGGGAGCTTTTTAGCAAGAATTTGAAAATGTCACACATTTTATTGGACGACTTTTGTAATATGAATCATGGGGGTTTTAACAGGAAGTTGATTTTTTTATACAGTTTTTCGTTGACATTCTCATTGGGATTTTAATTTATTTTAGTTATTGTAGCACATTCCGTTGACGTTTTTGTGTACCTCCCCACACTTTGATTGAATATTTAATCTGATCTGTTTCACTGTACTATAACAAGTTGAATTGGATAATTTACGAGCTCTCAAAGGCACAACTTTAAGCACTTTTACGATAGTTTTTTTTTAAGTTTTTAAACACACATTTTCTTGAATTATATTCCACTTATAGTTTTTCAGTTGAGACCAAAATGGGACTTTTTCTTACAGTGTTTTACAATTTGTTGTTGATTCAATTTGGTATGTTTTAGTACACTCCTCCCATTTGTATATTTTAAAGATTTCTTTGGGCACACACTGCCAACAACCATTTTGAATTCGTTTAAAACTGTTTCCAAAAAACCGAATCGCCAAACCGTTCATTTGCATAAAATCCATGTTATCCACAATTTAGTTTCTGTTTCGCCTTTTGTCTCCGGCTGATTTGTCATTTTCAATGAAGATTTCGGCGGCAGGGGTAGACGGAGAAGAAGGCGACGAAGGAGAGAAACACCAAGAGGCCGACAAAAAACAAATGAAACAACGCAAAAAGTAAACAACATAAAAAAACAAACGAAAATTGAGCACAAAAAACTTAAAAATACATTTCAAGGCGTCAAATAAAAAACCAATTACAATCGCAACACACACATTTTCGAACAGATACGCACATTCCGTGAAAACCCATTTTTTAAAAACATTTATGAAAATATTTTGTTTTGTTTGGATTTTTCGAATTAATTGAAAACCATTTTTTTTCAGACACTAAATGTAGGGTATATTTCCTATAGGAAATTCCTGTTTGTTTTTTTTTTTTTTTCAATTTTTAATTGAGACACGCACTTTTGGGCACATCATTTATAAATAATTCTCTATGAATCCCCAAAGAATTTTTTTTTTGAGTACTTGTTTCTTTCTAAATCTAAAAATATTTTCTGTACTTCAAGTACTATTTTTGTATTGTATTTTTCGAAAAACATTTCCTTGTACTGTTTTAGCTGTGGCTTGTATTTGTTTTGCCGTTATTTGTTTAGCAAACACACAAACACAGCAGCAGCAGCAGCACAGCAGGAGGCAGAGTCATAGGCTTTTTCCATCTCACTTGCCAAAACAAACACACGAACACACAGCCTCTCATACACACACACACACACACACACACCCGCAAATACGTAAATACGCACTTGCTTGTCCCGCCGATATTTACCGCTATATACACGCCGTGCCGCTGTTGCGCTTCTTTGGGCAAAAAATGATTCTAAACCGTTACGCGCGCGTATGTAAATGATAAGTTTCGTGGCGGCTCTTACGGTACCGTTACAACCGCTCGCGAGCAACGTCTGATAGCGTCTGTTTCACCGTCTGAGCTTTCCCGACAAACACCGACAAACTTATTGAAATCGATTTGTAAACGCACACAGCAGCAGACGGCGGCAGAGGCCGCAGCGCTGACGTCTCTGCCAGCGGCGACAGCGTTCAGTAAACAGTTGTTTCGTGGAAAAACAAAACGAACATCATAATGAAGTTCTCTTTTCGCCTGTTGTGAAATTCTACGGTGCTTTGTTTGTCATGCTTAAAGCGAACGAGCGCGAGAGAGAGAGAGATAGAGAGCGAGAGCGAGGAGTGTGAGTGTGCGAGAGAGAGTGCGCGCCAAAAAAACACAAGTCCAATGTACATGAAAAAGAGGGTACGGAAATCCCTCCTTTTGACAGCCAAACCTTGACGTCAGGGAACATCACAGATCCTTGATAGAAGTTTTCTGCTTCTGCTTCGGCTTATATCATACATAGTGTATGGAATACTAATAAGCATTCCATTTGGCCAACTGTGAGAGTACAATTGAAAATGATGGCTTGCCAACAGCTCCAACTCAATACCACTGCAGATCGGGACCTGACCTTCCACATAATATGCCTTGCACAAACAGACACAGACAGCGACGCCGGCTGTGACTGCGCAGTTGTTTTGATAAAGTGAAAAAGAAACACGGCAGCCAGCAGAGCAGTAACAACAAGTATGAAGGGGAAGGAGGGTGGTGGAAGAGCTACTACGTCTGGAGAGGGGAGGCGGAGGAGCTACTACGATGATGATGATGATGATGAGGAGTTTTGGAGAGAGATGACGAAGAGACGGTAAAGGGAGAAGGCGACGACTGCTTCTTGGGCCGCCAGCGCTGCTGCCGACTCACACACACCACTACATGCACAGCGAGTCAAACAAACAAATAAAATGTGAAGCAGAAATGGCAAAAAATTAAACAAACAAGTAGACAGGAGCGGTTCACCGCGGGCAGCGGGCAGCAACGGCGACGTCGGCGGCAGACCTGGAGTTGAACGAACCGAAAGACGAACAAGACACAAAAAAATCAGCTCAGCGGCAGCTTCGCGCCAAAAAAACATCGACATTTCTACTACGCCGTAGTAAAATTCCTAAAACAAAAAAAGCGTATTCCCAATTGACATTTGGGTTTTTACTTCGATAAGGTGGGGACGGGATGTTCTGTCATTCGGGAAGCGGGAAGAAATTGGTGAAATGTTTGTGATAAATGCTATCCATATGTGGTACAGGGAAAACCCCGCTAGGCGGATAGGATCCTATGCGCTCGGCAGTTGTGATGGAAGGTTCTTGAAATTTAATATCTTTTTTTAAGGGAACCTTACAGCCTCACTGGTTGTATACTGGTTCATAAGGTTCTATAAAAACGATCATGAGATCTTAGACCGTCAGCATATGATATTCCGCAGGTAATGTTTCTTCTACAGAGTTTTTACTGTACGTATTTCATTATATTTAAATTCCAAAGCTTTGCTTCCCATTGCGAACAAAATAGTTCCTGCTTTTCTATTTCTGCTTATTTTCTTTCGTTTTTCTCTCTTTCTGTTTTTGTTTCTATTTATTTTTGTTTAGTTTTGTTTGCTCGTTAGCCAAAGCAATGTGTCCAAGGGGGGCGCAGCAAAGGGCAGGTGCTGTGCACGCTCCGCTCCGTTCGCTGCCGCTGTCACTGTTTCTCTCTCTCTCTCTCACACCATCTCACTGTAGGCCTTTCCATCCTCCTCCTCTCCCCACACAGCATGGTCTGCTTGTTTGTTTGTTTTTCGTGCCGTGTTTTATTGTTGGCCCCTGCCCCACACCCTCCCGCTGCTCTACCGCTGCTCTACCGCTTGGTGCGTAGTTTTTACGTTCGTCATCGTTCGTTCGCTTGGTATTTCCGTCTTCTGCTTGCGCCGGCGACGCTGCCTTGGCCCACGCTCTGCTCTGCTCACTTGCTGTTGCTGCTCTGCTTTCTCGCTGCTACTAAATAGTTAGTTTGCCTTGAGCGTCGTCTTTTACAGTTGTTGTTTGGTTTTCTGCTATGCAAACAAATTGCATCTGTGTGCATGTAATTATACCCTGCCTGGGAGAGAGTATGATGTTTTAAATCAGATTTAGCCAAAACTTTGGAAGAACCCTGATGACCCTGACCTGGGCTGATGACCCTCCTTCAACAATCCCAATTATTAAATTAATCTAAATTAGATTAGCATAGTATATGGTAATACATACTTAGCTAATGGCCATCATACAAACGAACGATCTGCAAGGGTATCATATGCCTCGGCTCTTAAACCGAATTTCTTTCGTGTTCACATTTCTATTTGCCTGCCGTTTCTCTGCCGCTGCTCTCTGGCTTTGTTTTTGTCGTTGCTATCTGTCCGCCGCTGCCTTGGACAACTCTGCTGTCTGTCGCTGTCGCTACCTCTGCTTCTGCTTCTGCTGCTTTGCCTCTGCCAAAGTGCACTGCGTTTTTAGTCGCTGCGTGGGAGGCGTTTTCCTTGTTGTTTTTGCCTCTGCTCTCGTGCGCTAGCTCTCACGTGCCGACGACTGTAGAACAACAGCAATAACAACACGACGCTGGGTCGGCAGAGTTATTTCAGCTTGTTGTCGCCCACACTCTTTCCTTCTTCTAACCCTGTCCCTGACGCTCTTGCTAGTTTACGATTCTCATACCAATATCTATGTTTCGTTGGTTTTTGGCGTGCATTTGGCGCACTGTGGTGTTTTCTTCGAATTGAGAGATTTGGAATAGGGGGTGCACAGTGGTCCCAAGTTTTGGTTTCGATTTCCTCGGTAATTTTTTCAATTTCTTTTAAATATATTGACTAACATAGCCTTGCAAGGTCATCATCCCACAATCTTATCAGCTATATTGTACAAACCTCTGACCAGGCTTTTTGCGGACTTTATCCCACAGTTATGTGATAACATGTGTGTACAGGGGCTTGACTGTATTACTGGCAATCAATGCTATTATTTAATCTATACCAGAACTCCGTCCCAAACGAAACCGCAAAGTCATGCTGCACAGCGCACATTTTAATCGATGTGACCCACTGTGAAGGACACATGAGAAATGCTAATTAGTACAAATTCGTTTTGTCACAATTTGACAGAAGCTTTTCGAGAGACTCTCTTTCTTTCTGTGTTTCTATTTTGCGAATAATCAAATAAGAAAGTTCGACAGTGGTTCGTGGGGGTTCGTGCTAAGGGAGGCTTGTGGGGAGGGAGGTCAGTGGGCTAAGTGCTTGTTGGTAAGGGACGGGTAGGTGTTTTTCTGCTTCTGCTGCTGGCTCTGCCACTGCCTCGGCCTCTGCCTCTGCCGACTTCGACGCTGCAAACAAACACTTGTTTGCACAGGAGCGAATGAATTCCGACGACAGAGAGAGAGTAAACCCGAACGAGTGTACGAATTGAGAGAGCAGGCGCAAAAGGCAGCTTCGTTTATGTACATATGCATGTGTGTGTTGTGTGTGGGTGTGAGTAAATTTACAACTAGGAAGCGTCGTGACCGAAGTCGTGGCAGCGACGTCGCCGCTTGTTTACAATGTTTGTGCGTGGGAGGGGCGAGGAAACTATAGGACGGGGAAAGTGTGTGGCGTGGGGGAAATGGCCATGGAGAGCAGAAATTAAGACGTGTCGAGTCTTGACCCAAGCAGAGAACACCGCCCCCACAAAGCCGACAGCAGCGATAGTATTACTGCTGCTGCTGCCAGTGCTGCTTCTGCTGTTTCTGCTGGCGTCAATGACGACGCCGATTTCAACGCAACTGAAGGTCATTATACATTTCGCATTTTGCGTTGCGCCCGTCTCGATTCTTCTGTTGCGGTCTACTCTCTGATATGCAGCGTTTGAGGGTATATTGAGGTTTGAAAGCTGTTTGTACCTTTATTGCCTTATTAATTTATGGATTCTGTGCTCCTTTATTGAAACGGGATGCTTTCTAAATTTTAGTTTTACTACATTTTTACAAATTTTAGGGGCAAGGAGTATGTTATGGTTCGAACAGTGTGGACTGCTGCAAACGACAATGTGATTTTAGAATCTTCAATATAAATGATAAGTTTCCTCGAAAAGTCTGGAGTCTTGTTTTTTGGCCTGCCTTTTTGTTTTGTTGGACTTCGGCTGTGGAATTGTGTAAACAGCAGAGACAGCAGCAGCGACTGAGACGCCGACAGCAGCAGAGAACAGGCGGCAACAAAAACAAAGGCAACGCAGGGAATGCGAGTAAACAAAAGTTATTTCTTCTTTTTTTTTGTATTTTTTTTGCAGAGACAATGCAAGAAAGTAGGGTCTTGGCTAGGGGGAGCAGGGGAGTGGGAGAGCATAAGACTAGACATGTACTGGGCACGGGAGGATAGACACGCAGAGAGACGGAAAGAAAGACCGAAAGCAAAGCTAATGAAGATGAGCCTGATGAGTTTTTGTTACCATACCCTTTCCAAAGAGCATATGTTTTAAGGCAGAGAAGGATTATTTTCCATTCCATAAAGTAAGCATGGATATTATATTTGTTGTGTGATATGTGAATGATTTAAGTAAAGAACAATAGGCACTTGCTGTTCAATCCTTTAGATCTATCGCAAGACTCGTAAGCAGAGGTACCGCATTAAGGGTGTTCAAACTGTGTCAATACAAACTCAATTAAAACTAGATTGTTTTTGTTTCATATATGCAAATATTTACCGCAGAATCAGACGATCTACTAGGGTATTAAATGCTTCGATATGGAATGCTAGCATTTCTTTCTTGTAGTTATTTTGCTTTTCGGTCGTCTTTTGTTGTTGAGCTTCGGCTGCAAAAAATATGCAAAACAGCAACAATAACAACAAAAGCAACAAGAAATACAGTATGTACGGGATGCAAGGCAGCAAAATACGCAAATAGAAGCAATGAACTTAATTAGTTGTTGCTGTTGGTGATTTCGTTGTTGTCGCGGAGCTTTTTGTGGTAGGGATGCAGAGTGGGAGAGATAGAGAGCGAATGCAAGAGAGTGCGTATGAGCCTGTGTGTGTGAGTGTGTGTGTGAGTGGCTGCTGGGATTTGGAGAGTGGGCTCTGATAGTAGGCTGCGTTTGCGTATCTTTGTTGTACAGGCGACAAAGGCAAAAGAAATGAGAGAATTTTGTGAATGGGCTAAAGTAGAGGAATTCTACGATTTTTGTAATTTTTCAGTAATTCTCATGTTTTTATTATACTAAAATTATGATATTTATGAAGTGCTTTCACTATGAAATTCCCAGAAGGATTTCTGGAGACTCCTAATTTATTTTGTTGTCCCTCCCACCCGTGAAAAACAATTCGCAAACCTTGGCAAAACTTCAAGCGGATGTAAACAAATTTGTCTTTCGTTCGTCTTTGTCTTCTTCGTCTATTTTCCTTTTTGCCCATCCTTTGGCTAGCACTGGTGCGCCCTGTGGTATGCAACACTTATTTTCAGCCGAGGCAACTGTACCCCTGAATATAATTATGATGAAATGTTTATTTAACTATGTTGCAACTAAAAAAATGTTGGATTGTTTTGATGTGTGGGAGTGGGGGAGTTCTATATTTTCTTTTTGCATAGTTTTTATAATTTTCGGTTGAAATGTTTCCTCCATGTTGACATTGTTTTTCTGAACGGAAAAAATACGCTTGTCGCATTTATTTACTAACCCAGACCCGTACCCTGGGGGTGGTGGGGGTGGTGGGGAGACCCATCTGGTTGTTGTTGCAACTGTTTACTCTTGTTCTTCTGCTTATTTCTCTTCTCCTCTGTTGTTGTTGTTTCCATTCCATTCGGAAAGCAACAACAACAACAACAATAACGGGAGTATAGCACAGAACAGAACTCCCGTTGCAATTTCGCATTCGTTTTGTCGGTCTCTCGCTCTTTCGTTGATTTTTCGTGTGCATTCAGCAAAAATTGTTTTCTGTTTCGCCCAATGCTGTGTTGTTGTTTATTATACCCGGTATTTGAACAATAAAAGAGTATGTTCTATGCTCCTAAAACAGAAGAAAAAAATTATACAAAATGAAGAAATCCTTTCGGAAATCTAGCCATGTTGTCTGTCTATCTACATGAACTACAGGATATCTTCATGTAGATATCTCTTTGCTGCCCATCCAGAAACCAGCTTGGATTCCATTCTTCAATATGGCTCTCACATTGGATGGATTTGTATATATTGACTGTTCTTACCAAGAAAATGCTACTACTAATATACTGAAAAGCATTCTGATGGATACTTCCTTCAGAGAAAGGAATGTGGGTGTTATAATTTGAAGAAGAATAGATAGAAATTTATTATTACAGAATCAGTTATTACTCAAAGCCATCAAATAATAAGGAACCTATGTTTTCAAAATCTTTTTGAAAGAAAGTGGATGGAAAAAAAAACTTCCATGCTATTCCTTGCAAACGGAATTCTTTTGGAATCATATTCATAAATTTGTCCCCCATTTTAAGAGGTCTTCAAATGGGTATTCCCATGGTCGGAATATTGTATCTTCCATAAATGTTCTTAAATGTTGTTTTTTGATTTTGGCTCTATTTTGTTGTTGGGTGTTTTGCCCCCTGTTTTTGGCTCTGTTTTGTTGTTTTGTTGTTTTCGTGTCCGCCTTGTGTTCCGTGTGCTTTTATTACTGTAAATTTGCGAAAGTACAGCTGTTAACAATAACAATGACATAGAAACACTCCCACAGAAGAAACAGCAACAGCACCAGCACAGCACCAGCACCAGAAATGCCAACGCAGCTATGCACCGCTCCGCTCCGCTCCGTTCCGTACCGATGGCAAAAAAAACATCACATCAACTGAATGCACAAAAAAAATTAATTAATTAAGCATTTTTTTGGCCAACGAACGTGGCCAACACGTGAGTTGCATGTGGGTGGCTGGTGGGCCACGCTGTCTGCTTATGTTTTAGCCTTAGTTCTTGGCCTTTTTTGTTGCTGTCTTTGCTGTCATTGCTGTATTTCTGGTTATCTGGAATATGTCGAATATTTCGCTGCACTTTTTCATGGCTGTCGTGCGCTGGGTTCGGTCTGAAGCCTTGAAATTTAATTGAAAAGGGCACAAAACAAAGCAGCCCCAACATGTTGGCTATAGCCCAGGTCTACTGTTGTATGTGGGGGGTAGATCCCATAGTAATGGGGGTACTTTTTTCCTATAATTTGAATGCCAATGAATTTAAGGCATCTTCAATGCTTTCGTAAATTGAGAAATGGCAACAAATTGTTGTACTTAATTTTGAATTGAAAAGCGGGAGAGGTCCAAGGAGCGAAGACATGTCCTGTGCATAGTAGGGGATCCAAGGCTCTGCGGGCGGTGGCTCAAAGTCAACGAAAGGACAGCAGCAACAACGAAATGAAACAAAACGAACAAACGAACCAACAACTGAATGAAATACAATAAAATTTTAAAACAAACAAATGCAAACACACAAAGACAGAGACACAGACTGGGTGGGAGAGAGAAAGAAAGAGGCAAAACACACACACACACACACACACACACACACAAACAAACACACAACAAGGAGCCCAATACGAATGCTACTAATGAGCACTGAAACAACAACAAAGAAAGAGATGGAGCAGAACAGGAGCAGCAGGAGGAAGTGAAAGCAGAAGCAGTGGCAGAATAGCGCCAGAGGAAGTGGAGGTGGAAACAGAGCCAGAACCAGAGAGAAGAGGTGGAGGTGGAGGAGCAGTCCGCCGCAGCAGGCGTCGACATCGTTCGTGACAGTCACCTAACCAAAGCCCCAAGTCCTCCCCCACTCCGTTCTATGGCTTTGCAATAAACAAATAAAACTAAAAACAACTAGGAATACTATATGGAACATTTGGACTGAAGGCATACCCAGTAATTTAATTGATTGTTGGTATTTCTTTCAATGAAAAAAAATATATAAAAAAAAATGAAATTTCTTGTGGATTTCTGACAAAGAATAATAAAATACTTGTAAAAATAATATGATAAAGATTTCAATAGATATTTTGTGTATTTTTTGTTTAAAGGGTGTCGAAAATCGTGTACTTTTTACATTTACTTGCAGAAAAAGCGAATTTAATCGTTAGGAGGACTAACGGAGGATCATATTTTCGAATTTTCATTATAACAATTTCCAATATTTATCTTTTCTCGGATGGTGATAATTACCAAATTATGAGTACTTTCTAATTATCACAATTTTATTAATAAACTATTGACTAATTACATTGATTATTGTAGTAAAAATTACTAAATTATTTAAAGGACCTGTTCGTGTAATAAATTATTATTTTTCATATTTTTTACTAAACAAAATTCTTATATTTCAAAATTGTTTTATTTTAGCAAACACCATTCCGAATATGCGTTTGATCCTCATCAAAACATTATCATCATTTCAATGGTACACAATTTTTTCAGTTCGACCTTTTCGAAAGCGGTTCTGAAATGAAACCTACTCTTCAGTACTACTCCTACAGGGTATAGCAAACAACAACGACAAGGAACAGTTGTGTTCTATAGTAAAATGCTTATTTACGCATACAATTTCACGTGAGAGAGCAACCCACAACACAGAGAGGCAGATAGACAGAGCGGCAGAGCGACAGAGACAGGGACAAACTCTGAGTAAGAGACAGCAAACGGACATGGCCCCAGGGGGTGGTGGGTGGTGCTGGTGCACCCGTGAGGGGAAGGGGGTTAAAATAGGAAGTTTTGTTTGCACTGCTCACAGCAACAGAGCGGAGAGACAAACACAACTGTAACTGTAATTGTGTGTTTGTTTGCTCGTAACTTCCTTCCCCTCTTACCACCCACCCACCTCCCACTCCCACTCCCAGTCGCCCACCCAAAACCAAGAGCCTCTCTGTACAACCCGCAGTTGTCTGGTTTCTGTTTCTGTTTCCCTTTCGTTTCGTTTTTGGCCAAAGAAAAAGTTTGTTGAGAACATTGGCAAATGTTTGTTTTAGAAAACGGAAAATGCTTCGGTGGTGGCTACATACATCATTACCGTTATTGTAATCATCATGTACATCACGATGATTATCATTTGCATCTACATCTTCATCGGAGTTGAATTGTTTTGTATTTGTCTTTGTCTTTGTCTCATTCATTGGCTTCCTTCGGTTTCTATGCTTATTGCTTCTGTTTCTGGGTCTGGTGCTTGTTTTTCTACTGCTTTCCCTTATATTTTATTTAATTTCAGAATTGTGGAAATACCCTAGGTAATTGGAGGATGTTTAGCTATTCAAATTGTTCCAAAACTCTGATAGTTTTAAGGCTTTAACGTTTAAAAGAAATAAACAAGAAGGTTCTTTCAAATGATATAGTAAATATCTCAGGCATGAATTGAATTAATCGAGTACGACGATGTTTTTCCGATTTTTCGAATGTTTTCTGAAAGAACTCGTTGGATATTTTATCATTCATGAAAGAGGAGGATGAAGGCTATTAAATCGATGGTACATAACCACCGATAACCCCGATAACCCCTTTCAAATGAAATTGTAAATATCTCAGGCTAGAATTGAATTTATCGAGTACGACGATGTTTTTCCGATTTTTTGTTGATGTTTTCTGTTAAAACTCGTTGAATATTCTATCATTAATGAACGAGAAGGATGAACTAATGGGTCTAATGGGTCGATAACTAATCGATAGCACATAACCACCGATAACAATCGATGGCAAAGAAAGTGCATTTCCATTGCCACCATATTGATCAGTGATTCGGGGCTTCGCTTCTTGTTAGGTTTGTGCCTCCTTGTTTGCTCCATCGTCGTCGTCGTCGTCATCGTCATCGTCGTTTGCTACTCGTACTTTTGCGTAGTTTTGTTTATTTTATTTGGTTTGCTTTGTTTTATTTTTGTTTATTTTTGTTTGATTTACGTTCCCTAGAACCCCCATCCACCCCCCCACACACACACACACAGGCACACTACACATCCCTTAGAAATACCCCACTCCAGAGGCACTCCTTATCAACCCACCGACCCACCGAACCACCTCAAATTGTTGGCCTGTCGCCGTGTTTTGTTTTGTTTTACTTGCGCTGCTTCTCCTTCTCCTCCTTCTTCTCCTCCTTCAGTGGGTGGTCTGGGGCGTTTGCCAGAGTTTGCTGTTGTTTTTTCCCCTCCCCCCACCCTACGCCTCTGCTTTTTCGTTTTCTTCTATTTAATTTTGTTTTATTTTTTTGCCTCCTCCGTTTTGTTGTATTTGTATTGACTTAAAGTTTGTTATACTTCTTTGCCTTTTGTCTTTCAGGTTCCAGGTTCAATTTCTTCTTGCTTCTTCCCACCATTTCTGCCTCTTCTTCTGCTTCTTCCACTTCTTGTTATTGTGGAAGGAAACGCCTTCAAAACATTTCAGTGTTTGCTCTCTGGGTGGGTTCTGTGGGCGTAGGGGGGGCCAATGGGCGGTCCTGGGCAAGGAAATTCCCCAAGTTTGTCCTGGACGGTTTTTTTTTTTTTTGTCAGAACTTTCAGGGTTCACATCGGACACTGGATGACCGACCGGCCATCCATAGGGCTACCTATTCGAAAACAACTGAAATATTTATCCAGTTCGGTTTCAGTGAGACCCGGGGTGTAGTGGTGGTATATTCTTACCCAGGACTTCAAAAACAACAAGTATAGGGTACTCTTCTGTAGTATTATGGGTCCCTGATATCCCTGGATATGATATGATAATGTTCACGCTAGAAAGAGCTATAAAACATACATATATAAGGAATAGGAGATTTTAAGTATTTTTAATGTCTTAAAAGTTGTTTAAGTTCTTTGATTTGGTAACAATTAATGGAACTCAATAGATTCCCTAGATTTTAGAGCACAATCCTTTCAGAACTCGTATATTACGGTAGATCCGGACAGGGTTTCCCAGACCTGGACCATTATGGTGCGGAAGATCTATAAACATTGAAGAATTATCAATAAATATATAATACGAATTTATCCTCTCATATTATCATCCTTTTAAAAGGTATTTTAAAGGTACTGAGATCCCTAGAGCTGTACTATCCAAATATATATGTATTTTCCAAAAACGTCAATCAAGTAAATTTCAAATTTTCATTCAGAAATGTCTGTGTAACAAATTGTTAGGCCCCTAAACAAGAAAATCCAAAAATATAGTACAAATTGTGACCGTGCAGAAACAAAATGAGCTGGACTAGGGACTGGTCTCGGGCCAAGCCCTGCCTTCCGAAGCATAACCTCAAGACGGAGGCGGGCATAAGGTCTATCCAATTTCTACCAAAACCCGATCCGGAGGTGAGTTTTATGCTCTTTTTTTGTAAGATAATATCTATCCCATATTTACAGTGTGGTCCAGTTTCAATGTCCATGATCCTGGGCTGGGAGTACGCCAGGATTTGGCTGCGGGAACGCGATGAAAATGTGAAGCTACACGAGAAGGCAGCCAAGCCCAAGACGGTCAAGAATGATTTCGAGTGGTGGCTGAAGCTGCGCAAGACCAACAAGCGGTTCTGCAAAATTAAATAAAGATAGCTGCCAGATTTCCGAGCAAAATTCAAAATTAAAAGCACAGCAAGAATAGCACCAACAACTCGCAAAAATAAAATATTTAAAAATTATTATAGTACAAAAATAATAATATCCACAAAAGCATGAACATATACACCTTCCATTAGGTGGTCCTTGCCACCTGATAATCACAGTTGTGACGCCTCTCCACTGGCATAAGCTTAGGATCCTGATCGGATTATGTGTCATCCTCCTGCTGGCTAATGGTCCCAATAAAATTTATAAAATTTTCAATTCTGAGAATTTGCTAAACCATTATTTACCTTTCCTTCAATGAAAATCTATTTGATGCCCTGAGCAGATGGATTGAGAGCCCTGTGGCACGGTTGTGATTGGTGGTCTTGGGCTGCTGTGGTTTCTGTAGATCTCTGTTGGGCATCAGAAGTAGGAAAAAGGTTTGTTTATATGGGCATTTCCATTCTAGCGTTACGTTACATTCGTGGCTTTTAAGGTTGAAAAACTCTGCGATTTGGATAGGACTATCTGTATAACATTTTTTGTGATTATATATGAAATATTGAGCGTTAATTTTCCAACTCATTAAAGGTAAAAACCTTTCCTGTTTTCTGCGGAGACATTCGACGTACGTTACTGTTTTTTTTTGGCCTCTAATGTGTTTTGGCATGGTGGACCTTTTTGCGACCTTTTGCCCCTAGCAATGTGTAATGCCAGGCCTAGGTTTCACTGCTGCTCCTCCAAAAAGGTTCTACAATCGATAGAAATCCCCTTTTAAATTGTAACAAAATCGTAACTGCCGGTTTCTCCAACATGATCTAAAATAAAGCTCTCTTGTTGGCTGGTTGTGGGCCCTCGCTAGAGGAAAAGCTTTCGTTTGTCTGGGAAATGGGAAAATGGAGTTGCAAGCTTTTGTTGGTTGTTCTGTGTGCGGTTTTTTTGTTAGCAAAGGTCAGACATCAGACATATCAACAGCTTGTTGGCCTTCTAAGATGGTGGGCTCAACTAATTAGGCTGTAACATGTTAACCTTTGGCTAGGAAGTGGGCAGACGTCTTGGGGCGGGAGATTTCTCAATCACTTGGTCGTAGGAGGATAGCATATGGTGAATCCTATCATAGCTTAAGTCGATTGTATCTCTTTGGGAGTGTACGTTATGGCGCATCAAATGAAAGATAATTTAGATCCTTCTGCTCTAATAATAGACACAAAGAAAAGGTATAAATCGTATAACAACTAGGACTATCAAGGACATATGGAAATAAATCCTCTAAAATGGATTTTTTATACGGAAATACTGGCACAAATGTATGCATATCCTATACCTTTAGTGTTAAATGATACAAGAAACCATTAGGATCTTTATTTGCATTCTTTTTTATCAATATGTTATAATAATCTCCCATAAATTCTTCTTTGTCTTTGCTCAGCCTTTAATCATACTATAATCCATTAATAATTCTACATTTAGCGTTTCCTTCACATGGATACCCTTAAATATGCTCTTTGAAGACATCATAAGGTCCTTCCTGCCATATGTCTGCTCCATAACCTGTTCTCGAACAGCTGTTTGGAGCTTCAGCCGGCAACAACAGTTCGGTTAAAGCAGAACACCCACGAAAAGCTCCTGCTCCTTTTGGCCCTCATACAGGTTGCAGGCTCCCCAGAAAAGCACTCAAATAATGATGATGCTCTGCTCCCACTCAGACTCAGACTCTCACTCTCTGTGGCCTCTCATTGGGACTCAATGCTCGCTCTCTCTCGCTCTCGCTCTGTCTCTCACCCACAGGCAAAGGAATTTGCATGCAATTTTGTGTGCTCTCCTCTCTCTCTCTCTCCGCATTGGCTGCCACTGCTCTCTCCCACGCGTCTCGTGTGTGCTTGTGCTTGTGCTTGTCGTTCGTTTCGCTCTTTTCGTCCATCGCACAGTGGGCCAGCGACATCCATTTTTCGACGTTAATTCCAAAATATGCATGTAATCTTTTCTTAAATGAGCGGTAGGAATGGGCGTGGCCGGATCGGTCTAAAATTAAGATATATATACATATATACGTCGATAATATTTTGTGTACCAAATTTGAAGTCTCAATTATTCGAATTTAGGTCACAAAATGGTCTCGCTGGCCCACTGTGCATCGCAAGCTTTTGCAGTGGCATCAACAGCTATCGTGCCTCATTTTCCATGGCGGCGGCGTCAATCAAACGTTTGCCGCGCTTGCAGTCGGTTGTCGCAACGGTTTCTCCTCTGGATCGCCTGTGCAAATAGTGGGCGGTCGTCCGTTTCGGCCGTTTTCCGTTTGTACGTCATAATCGTAATCGACATCGTCATCGTTTCGTTTCGTTTCGTTTCGTTACCGTTTTACCGTTATGAGCGCCCATGTCGTGCTTCGTTATATTACCGTTACAGCGCGCATAAAGCGCTAAAGCAGGAACCAAAAAACAAAAACCGAAAGAAAATTGCAAACTTGTTACGCATTTTATAAGGTTTTTCCGCAAACCAAAACCAAAAAAAAAAAAAAAAAAAAAAGAGAAAACCAAACAATAACAAAATACGTTTCGTGTTCGCGCGCGCGTGTGTGTGTGGCGTTGTGCATATGTGTGTGTTGTGTTTATCCGCGACTGGTCGTATGTGTGTGTGTGAGTGCAAAATCCAAAAGAAAAAGGAAAAAGTAAAAGCATAGAAACACACAAAACGAAGAAAACAAAGAAGAAAAAAAACACACACACACACACACACACACATAGACACCGTTTTTACACAGTGCATTTGAAAGTAAGTCAAAGAGTGGTTTTTCCCTGTATGCGTGTGGGTGTGTGTGTGTGTGTGTGTGTGTGAGAGCTAGCATATGTTGGAATTTTATGTTTTTACAACAATCTATGATGTTTTTATGCTAGAAATGCCAGGCATTACTCTTTGCAGGGCATGTTCTATGATTTCGAGTGGTCTTATTGCACTGAAAGTGCCCAAAAAGTGCCGCAATATGTTAGCTTTACGCACACACACACACACACAGACACATGCAGACACAGATAGTCGCTAGAGAGACTCCGGCTAACTGTTGTCTGTGTGTGTATGTGGGTGAATTGGTAAGACCCCCTTGCAGAGGGGATGGCGGCTTTGGCCAGATGTTTGTAAAATCAAAATGGAAGTGTCTTCGAAGGGATAGAGAATAGTCCTAAAGGCAATGTCTGTCCTGCTTTTGGGCTGTCTAGAACTATAAGCACAACTCGTTTTCTGTTACAGGTGGCATCGGAAAGCTATATTATAGAGGGTTTCCCAGGGTTTCCACCATATTTTGTATGTTTTGATCAACTCCAGATGACATATCATAAAGTTTCTATAGAAAAAACCTCTCTGATAGCCTTAGGAACACCCCCCCGCACAAAATCGAATCAAAATCGTGGCTTTTATTCCACCCATGGCTGTTTAAGTGTATCAAAGGCTTCGCTCTGCCAAAAAAAGGCCTTCTTTTTCTCGTTTTAGCTGCCACAAAACGTAGCAAGTAGCAGCAGCAGCAGCAACAACAATAATAATGGCAAAAACAAGTGCAGTCAGCAAAACCAACTCAACCAGTCAACCAGCGTGTGTTGCACTGCACTCCCCTCTCCCCCTCTCCATCTCTCTCTCTCTATCTCCTTCTCTCTCTTTCTGTTGCTGCCACTGCCTCTGCCTCGTTGCATGGTCAGGGCTTCGCTTCTTGGACTGCTTTTGCCTCTCTCCAGCTGCGCCTCTCGCGAAAAGCAAAGCAAAGCTCAGTCGACACTTGTCGCGCCTTTTGAGTGTCTTTGCCCCACTGCCCAGTGCTTGCCCCCTCCCTCCCACCGAGCTCTTCTCTCCGCCACTGCCATCTGCTTCTTTCTGTCTTTTGGCATTTGGCTACCCTACCCCCCCCTCCAGGTGGCTTACATTGAAAGCTTTTGCGAGTTTCGTTCGATTTCCATTTGCCTTTAATTGCATTTATGCATTTTTAATCGAGTTTGACTTTGGTAAGCTTTTGTTTCTCCCCGCGGCGGCGGCGGCGGCGGCGGCGGCGGCCATATGCCCCAATCCAACTACGCGACTCGTTTGGGGCTCCGCGGGGCTTTCTCTCTCTGATCTAAAGACAAGTTTCCGTCTCGTCTGCCATTTTCGCGCAAAGTTTTCTAATTGGCCCGGCCGACGTCTTAGGGTTTAGGGTTGCCGCCAGCCTCACGAGCGAAAACTGTGACGCGAATTTGTGTGCGTCGCAAATGGGATAATTTATTTGCAATTATAATTCAGTTCATTAAAGTTAATTGAATTAAGGGCTGGCAAAGTACATATAAATATCTTACAAGGTAGTCGGTAGAAGTGGGAATGCTACTGGTAATGCGGGAAATTTAGGGACATGTTTCGTTTGGAATTTGTACAGATTTTCAAAATTTAGCAGGGAAGTGTCTATTTTTCGCAGAGTTTCAGTAGGCTTTAATGGTTGTAGCAGGTCAGGGTATTAGTGGGTATTTTAGTGGGCTATAAGACACAAAAATAATGCGAAAAAAATCGAAAAAAAAAAACTCTCAATATGGAACCAGCTTTGGGCTTAAAAAGAACTTAAATACTGCTAAATTATAACTTAAAAATATCTTAATTTTAATAATAAAATTAAACATACACTAGGGGGCCTCCAGTACAGTCGCTTCACTCGTGCGCCCACCCCCGGCTCACTCGCCTCGCTTGCTCCCGCCGATATGAGTAAAATATTAGGCAACAACGACGGAGACCCAAACCTTTTTTATATAATAGACATATATATCTTGGAAAAAGAATAAACCTCTCAATATGGAACCAAATACGATTCATCTTTTTTTAAGGGAAAATTATTTATTTCTTGATTCTTTTTTGTTTAGTTAAATTTAATGATTGTCCAATTTTTAGGACAGATTTTAAATAAAGAAAAAAAAAAATTACTTTGAGAATAAAACCTGTTTGAGGAGGACACCTTTAGGTGCCGTATATATAGTATTTTTAGGCGCACATAAAATAAAGAATAAATATTTCAACCTTCCCAAAGAAAGAGCTTTAACTCTATATATACAAAACCATGAAAAACACCCTACCTTCCGTTCGTACCTTCCTATTTTTTGCCATTTAAAACCCCTTCCTCCACAGACACCGGAACTTAAAATTTTCAACGCGACGCACATTTTCGGAACATTTTCGACCAACTTTCCGGCAACAGCTGTTGCATCCTAAACAGACCATCCGTGACCCCAGCGAAGCCCAAACCTGGCCCATTTTGAAAGCTCAATCAGAACCACTACCTCAGCGCTCAGACCTTCCAACTTAACATATGTTTATCTGCTAATCGTGGAAATGCGATGCCGTTTTGCAAAAATACTTAGCTAGAAAAGCCCATAGAAGAAGAGCCCACCCCCCCCTCACGGGGGAGAAAGAATTGGCAAAACAGCTTTTCTGGCGAACACACAATACAATGATATGATGGAGGTGGGAGGTGGGCGGTGGGAGGTGGGCGGGGGTGTACTCATCCACCATATGCCAAAAGAGTCAAAACCAAAAATCGCACACAACAAAATGCTGGGAGAGCAAAACGCGAGCCTAAGCAGGCGGCTTTGTCTGGCCACCAGGCAAGGTCCTTTCTGAGGAAAGGCTATACGGGTGTACATACCGGGTCCGGGGTACCCTGCTATGTATGCCAGTATGCCGAAAAAATACGGACAAGACATAACTTTACTCGCTTTGAGCCCACCCACACACCCACACACCCACCCAGTGGGAGTACTACGCATCCCACCACGTGCCCCAACATTTACCTTGTTGTGCCCCACCACCGAAAGTTTTCATTCAAGCATTTGTTGCACTCTTCGTGTGGAACTCAACACGCGCTCGTGTGCCTCGCAGTTCCACCACACTAAGGCGCCTCTCTTTTACTGTTGCTCTCTCTCTCTCTCTCTCTCTCTCTGTCGCCCCTCTCTGTTTACATTGCATTTGCCGTGCGTTGCTCTCGCGATGTAACCCGAAGCCGGTCCGACGTCATCGCAAAGGTCAAAGCAAAAATGAAAAGGAGAATATTACAAAAAGTACTAGAAAGAAAAGATGGGAGGGTAGAACCGAAGCTTTAGATACCCTATTGGAGGGTTAAATGGGATATAGGATTATATGGAGGGTTAAATGGGATATAGGATTATATAGGGTATAGGGTTATATAGGATATAGGATTATATCACAGCGATAGGTTTTCCTATAAAAGGATTACTTTGAAAAGCAGACGCTTGTCTTAGAGATACTTTTTACCATATGGAATAGCTTCCACTATAATATCCACTATCTATATCTATCTAGTATCTCTACTATAATATACTATATCTGCCGATTTCTATACTGCCTGCTTTTAGAAGATATAGAAGAAGATCTCAAGCGGTCCCTCTAGAAGATGGTCTGAAAGGCACTCCTGTTGAGGCTAGCGAAGAACACTTTATAGGGTCTCCCTTTTGAGGCCAAAATCAGACTACCCTTTCTCCAAGGGTAGGCAAAAAACACCCGACTGGCATCAAAGCTCTTTGCAAAGTCAGGGAGGGCTGAAGTGTGTGCTCGGTGGGGCTTGGAGTCTTGTGTGCTGTGGTGTGGTGTGGTGCTGTGCTGTGCGTTGCGGTGTGGTGTAGTGTGGTGTTTAAGTGTGGCAGAGCAGAGTGTGGTGAAGTGTCGCATGACGGACTGTGTGTGGGCAGGCGTCAGTGGGTGGGGGGCGGCCCACCATATGGTCAATGCACAGAGCAAATTGGCACTTGGCGGAGGGGACGCATCATTTGGTTTTCAAATTGAATAGGAAGCGTCGCGACAATGTCGGGGCCATGTTGTCCCTTTGCCTTTCCCCAACGGAGAGTCCTGCAGTTTGAAGATTTGTCGTCCCACGCTAATTGAGACATTTGTCAACTTGCGTAAATGAGCAATCATTTCTCAAAGGAAGAGGACTGCTGCTGCTGCTGCTGCCTGGGGGGGCCTTAGACGCTACAAAGTAATAAAGAAATATGCACAATTCCCGATTGAAATTTTTGTAATTAAAATGAATATCCTTTCTGGGGAAATTAAATTGTTTTTGGGGGAAATTCGTCATTTGTCTTGCCACAAAAGGTGGGGAACAACTATGCCTTCGATTCCAGGCATTTTTGGGCATTTTCTGGCACTCAAAGATTGGTTTAAGTAATCATTTTATTTATCACATATTTATTTCATTATTTATTTTGGCTTAAGCAAAACAAAACGGACAATTTTAGTGGCTCATTGGGTGGGTTAACAAGGGTTTAAATCCGGCTTTTAAATGATAGAAGTTGGTGTTCTTTTGGTGCAGTTATAGGTGGTTCCATTTGGCACTATTCTGTAGGTCCTTGACTACTTGACAGCCTTGGGCTTAGAGCTCACTTTAAGTTCAGACGGCACTATGGTGATGGTCGAGGTCTGAGAGTCCTCACCCGGTTTCTTGAGCTGTTTCTTAGTGGACTTTCCCTCTGGCTTGGTTTTGGACACCTTCTTTTCCTTTTTAGCCTTGCGGACTGGCCGCTTGGGCTCGGTTTTGCCTGGCAAATCGAGTTCTTGCATTTCGCTCATCAGGTTCTCAAAGGTCATCGGCACCAAGTAGTAGCGGCCTTGGTATACAGTTAAACCTATCTTAAGCCATCACAGATTGTTCCGGTTGATCTACTTACCGTCCATTTTCTGTAGGAAACCCAAACGTTTGCCCATTTCGAGGGTCTGCTTCACGGGCTTCTTGATGTCCGCCTCTGGCAGATCGGTGTGGCTGGATATGGTATTCACGATCTGGCGCACTGTTGCCGGTATCTTCAGCAGTTGCAGGGTGTGCACAATGATGGCACCGTTGAAGTTCGGCATGATTTTTGGTGTTCTATTTCTAGTCCTATTTCTATAGGGTTTTTGTGTGACTTTTGGTCAAAGAAAATGTTTCTAT
The DNA here is from genome assembly GCA_008121275.1 of Drosophila lowei. Lineage (NCBI taxonomy): Eukaryota > Metazoa > Arthropoda > Insecta > Diptera > Drosophilidae > Drosophila > Drosophila lowei. The sequence continues at coordinate 26,434,010 of CM017779.1, forward strand.
GAATGAATAAATGCTCAGAGAGCTGTTAAGCGAAAACTATTTAGTGACTTGCTGGGTTTGGAAAATATTTTTGGTGTGAGAAATGAAATAAGATGAAAGGTCCAAAACGAACGAAAATATAACCATAAATTCTTATAAAATGGGATTGAAAAATATTCTTTAATGATTTTTGTTTTCTTGGGACTTTGGATCGAAAAGTAAGTCTTGTATATATTGTTTTTAGGATTCTTCGAACCGAAAAGTAAGTCTTTTCTACGTCTTTTCAAAGAGAGACTGTGTATTTTGTTGTTGTATTCAGGGGATCGACTCAGCTGCCCAAGGCATTGACAAACAGACGAAAGAGACGGTTAGAAACGAAGCATAGGGGAAGATAGAACCCCAACCAAGCCATAGAACAGCTTTTAGGATGCAACATCTTGGTCCTTCGACCTTAAATACGAAATTCCCCAACTGGTAGTAAGCTATTGTTCGTATTTCTCCCAAATGTTCTACATTTCTCGTCTTTTACGTATTGTATAGTGTTTTTTTGCCTTTGAAGGAATCTTCCTTGATTGAATATCTCAAAGATAAGTCATAGCAATGGATTGGAATCCATTGAACTTCATCCACACATCTCTGATACCTGAAACCATTGAAATCCATTGAAATTTTCTCAAATATTTCATCAGAAGCCAACAAAACAAAAAAAAGCGAATTGGTTGGTAACAAGAATTTTCCTTTTGCTGACTTGCGTCAAGCGGTTATCGCCTTTACATAATGGAGAGCGAGAGAGAGAGGGAGAGAGAGAAGAGTGAGAGCGAGAGTTGGCCATATCTATCAATAATCCCCGACAAACAAACAAACAAACAAGCAGAGGAAAAAAAGCAGTTCAATATTGGCTTCTGATATTTACATCAGGGGACAGGGGACGCCTTTGTGCTGACGTTCTTCCTGCTGCTGTTCTAATCAGCGCTGTAGCGTCTAAAAATAGCACTCCTCGCCGCCTACACACGGGCCAACAACTCTTTGGTAATCGCTCTCCGACCAACCGTCTGCCATATGGAGGTTTAATTAAACTGGCTGGAAAAAAAGACAAAGCCAACAAGGACAGAGAGAGAGAGCGCAACAAGGACAAAGTTTTCGGCACACAGGCGAGGCATCAATCATGTTTATAGTGCCAATTAGAGCTTAAACAGCTGTCAAACTTGACTGACAAGTCAAGATGTCATTACTGTTGCATCAGCAGCAGCGGCAGCAGCAGGCGTGGCACGATGACAGAGCTGGAGCAAAAAGCTTTCATTGAGTTGCAATAACAATATTAATTGTGTGGCATAAAAACTTTGACAGTGGCAAATATGCAAGGATAGTGCGAGGGGAAGGGGCAGAGGTGTGGAGTGGTGGCCAAAGCAGCCTTTATGCCCTTATGCTTTGCTCTTCTGGCCCGGCCCGGCCGGCCCGGCCTGGCCTGTCGCTCTTATTGACAGCCAACGGTAATTTAATCAAAAAGTGTCAGGCAGAGTCTGCCATATGGCAGCCATCGAAGCGTTCACGTGACACGCCGCGGCGCTCCAGTACGCAATATGGGTGTAAAAAATGGCCAAGAAGGATGTGGCCAAGAGGGTGGCTAAGTGAAGCAAATGATTGATACCCTGTTGATGAGACAAGGCATATAATGTGAAAGGAATACTTAAAACTGTTTGCTTCAATCCGGATATTATTTAGGCCAATTGCAATCATGATGGGGGCCCTTCTTTGCAGCTCATAATATTTTTAGACCCATTTCAAAGTTATCCTTAGGCCCATCATATCCTTCGAGCCAGCGTTAAAAGCTGTTATGCAAAAACGAAAGGACCCGTGGGCAGCGCATTAAAGTATGCTATGATTTTTGCTTTAGGGCCGCAGCAGACGCGTCGCTGCGCATGTGTGTGTGTGTGTGTGTGTGCGTGTGTGGATTAAATCCTGTTTGATTGCCGCTTTGGATAGAAGCCTAAAAATAGTACCAACCCGAAATCAGATGAAGCAGGCAGCGCCTAAAAGCCAGAAAGACAGGCCCAAACGAAACGAAAAACGTGGCCCAAAGCGAACATTTATTTAACATGTTTGATGTTTCCCTCGTTTAGGGGGGAGTACAACTGTAGCATTTGCCGACTCTAACCGACCAAAAAAAAATCCCGGACTAGCCAGGAAATTCGTTTGTTGATTGTTTGGTTTCAACGCTCTGTTCTGCAGTGGAAAAACAAAACAAAAGGAAAATTCAGGAAAATTCTTTTGCTGAAAATGCCATTTAAAATGCAGTGCAAATGTTATTTTAACACTTGTCAGTGTGCCCAAACAAAACATGACTAGGATTTTTTATGCTCAAAGGCCAGAAAAGGAGAGGGGAGAGTGACAATCCTGTATGACAGACACGCTTCACGCTTATTATTTATGGCAAGGGATAAAGGTTAAACTGAGAAAAACGTTGATGTCGAGGTAATGGTCGATGCTTTCGCTCCACAAGGTGTTTTGGGATGGCTTTTCCTGGGTCTTTTTATGGGTCTCTCGGGTAAATAATAAATAGAGAAAATATTAGAGAAGAAAAGCTGTAGAAGTGTGTAAGGGAATGGAGGAAGATTTCAAAGCATATGCAAATCGATGTATGGAGATGGTAGCAAAAAATAAAGAAATAAGCCTGGAAAGGTATGTGGCAAATAGTAGGATGTATCTTAATAATGGGTAAATATAAACTTAGATGAAGATGAAGGCAAGATGCATCATTTAAGGAAATATAAAAACAAATAACTCTGTCTCCATAGTTGGAAATTAAAAGAAAATATTATAGAAAATTAAAAGAAAGGCAAGCTGCATCTTTAAAGGAAATATAAAAACGAATAAATTTGTTTCCACAATTGGAAATTAAAAGAAAATAGTTCTGTAGTAAAAACTCCTCCATGGGCTATAAAAGTATTCGGAATTTCATAAATTCTAGGTCTGTTTACTGATATAAAATATCACGAATATTATGCAAATAATTTACCCTTTCATTGCTCAGTACTAACTTTGTTAATTCATAAATAAATAGTGGTACTCATATTATGTATAATTTTTTTTTGTTTTAATTAAGAAATTAAGAGATAAAAATGAGTAATTTTTAGGCTGTTTCTGATATTTGTTGATAGTATGGGCTTAAATAGTACAAAATAATACAAAAATAGATAATGCATGGATAGGAAGTTCCTAAAAATATACATTAATATGTACTTGAATAGATTACAAGATTTTTAGATAGGCTACGGATGAGATAGTGGTGTAGTAGAGAGAGGGGCTAGGGGTGGACAGATGGATAGACATAGAGATACAGAATAATACATAGAGAGGGAGGAATAGAGTGGTATCAGCATAGATATAGAGATGGAAATAATGATGGTTAGATGATGGATAGATAGATAGATAGATAGAAATGATAGAATCTTTTGATGAATAGATAGATGGATCCCAGTCGATCATGCTGTGGCCATAGTAATTTTATAAAATTTATGGCTCTAGACATGTGATGTATGAAATCTTTATTCTCGTTCTTCAAAGCCATTTTGAGACCGCCAAATCAGATACAAGTCAATACAAGATACAAGTAATTGTCAGCTTCGTTCTTTTAAATTAAATAAATATTAAAGTTTTCGCCATCAACTTACAAAATGAAAATCTGCCTGTTATTTTTTGTATTTTTCAGCATTTCCTTGTTTCATGAAATTTGTTCAAGTTTTATTCGTTCATCAAATATTCTCAATTGAGTGGACAAACGCCACACCAATTCACAGGACATACGATTTTAAATCTTCTTTGACAGTTATGGAGAGTCGACAGAGAATGAGAGACAGTGGGCCCCGAAAGGTATGCGTATATACATGTATGTGTGACTGGGGATGACTATGTGACTGTGTGATAAACGACTGCTTCACCATTCGGACAGTTATACTTGCTGTGTTTTATTCGAGAAGATGACCTGCCGTATGTCTGCTGTCTGCTATCATTTCTGTGGCACTGTGCTGTCTCCTCTCCAGTGTCCAGTGTCCAGTGTCCAGTGTCTCCTTTCCACTGTCTACTGTCTCCTGTGTGTCTCCCGTCTGTTGGTCATGTTTGGTGTGTGTATAAAGAGCATGCAAGTGACAAATTATATGCACAATGGGCAGTGCCAGTGCCCCACAGACCGACCGACCTCCTCCATCCTCCATTCCCTTCCACATGCCACACGGAGAGCGACAGATGAGTTGTGTGGAAGTGTCAGCATCAGTGTCAGGGCTTTGGCTGGGTTTTTCCTTCTACAGTAAAATGTTTTATGTCCTGCAACGGAGACGTTTCGGCCTTGTATAAAATATGAGTTGCATTCTGCCATAAACTTTGACCTGTTCTACCTTCTGCCAGGACTACACTATGCTGGACTTCCTTTGTATCTCGTGTCTCGTATATCACTAATTGCACTTTGTTTATTGTGCTCCTGTGCTCCTGTGCTCCTGTGTGTGTGTGTGTGTGTGTGTGTGGGGGGGGGTGGGGCCTTTGTAATTTAGTTTTATGCCAGAAACGTGCTTGCTCAAGCAATTGACAAATTTGATATCCTTAGACAGTCAATTTTAATTGACTTGTTTTTTGGGGCGGGGGCCAATGAGCAGACATCTGTTACGGCGAGTGATTTGGCCTAACCAATCTTTAAAGGGAAAAGGAAAATCGATTTTATTCAAGATCTTGAATTTTGGTCTGGCACTTCTTTGAGTGAAATGCCTTAAATTTAAGACACTTTGATTTGCTCTCAATTTTGAATAAATGTTCCATGTTTTTGGAGTGAAATTTCTTCGCTTAAAATGTTCTTTGACTTGGGCTTAAGTTTCTTTTGCTCGGTTTTACCCACAGATAAGTAAAGCTCTTACACAGCGGAAAGCCCCGCCTGAAAGTATGCCACGAAGAAAAAAAGAAATAAAATTATAAAATTGTTTCCTCGACAGAAACAATTTGTGCTCTCCTGCTGTGTGCTCCCCACTTTCTTGTTGTTGTTGTTGTGTTTTCTGTTCTTCGCTTAAGTCAATTAATTGAAGCCATTTCTTGTGCTTACTTTTTTGAGGGGGCTTCATCAACAGCATCATCTACAGAGCTCCAGTACCCAGTAGCCAGTACCCAGTGCTCCATCTTCCTTTCAGTCCCCAGCTCCAGCTGTCTATCGTCCTTCTTCTTCAGGCACACATTTCTCCTGGTCTGCGTTTTGCGTCATTTTCATGCGGGCAACTTTTACGCACTTGCGTCTTAATTACTCACACCGTTGGGGCGCCCCACACAGACTCCTCCAGCGCTCTCTTTCTATCTCTGTAACGCTACCCACTCGTTGTCGCCTGCTGCCACCGCCACCTGCCACCTGGCAGCCTGCTTCCATTCTATGTTTGGGCTTAAATCCTTAAGCTCCTTTCACAGTCCTTGCCGCCTGTCTGTCAGCCTCCCCCCTTCCACATTTGATTCTGTTTACCCTGGTCTAGGGTATTATCGTTCTCTACAGGAGTTTGCCAGCTAAAACATTGTTTAATATATTTCCTTAGCATCTCCGCTTACCAGCGCTTACGGTTATTACGCGTACTTTCTCTGTTGTACAAGTGTCTCGCGGAATAAAGTTTTCTTGTTGCTTTTTCCCTTTCCCTTTTTCGTAGGGTATTTCAATGTTCGTTGGACTGTCGAAACTTTATTTCCTTTCAGGACTTTTTCTATGTTTTGGTTTGAGCCAAAGGAGAAATGTAGGCTAAGCGGTGCTCGCTCATTTGGCTGGAGTTTCTTCGCTTTTTATTTTTTTGCACCCTATACTCTCAAAGGAGAAGGGTATGCAGGTTATGTAGAGGTCGTAGGAAAAAACATAACCTTGGATTTACATTAGAGAAGCTTTTGAAGAAGTACAAAATTTCTTATTGATTTTTTCTGTTATTGGAATCATCCATATGGAGTCATTTCAGCCATCAATCAATTGATCAGACTCGAGTGAAATTCTACCATTATTTGCTATTTATTTATAATTTCTTTTGTTCGATTCTTAAACTTCCCGGGCCCCAAGAGGGCATTCCATCTTCGGTCTCTGGGCTCTCGCCCTCAATCATTCTGTTATCAGAAGAGCGGCTTAGGGGCCCACATATACATATGTATGCCTTTTGTATGGCTCCTTCATCATCCTGGTCCTAGTCCTAGTCCTTCCCTTGGCTGCTGCAACATGTTTGCATTTCATTTGTTAGCAAGTTGTCAACATTTTAGCCATGTTATAATACCCTACCCACTCTCTCCTGCGGACTCGTTTGTCTCTCTTTTTTTCGCCAAGTGTAAAAGTACGACTCCCCCATTAAAGTTTTCGATGGGTTCTTTTTTGTTTCTCGGGAGAAGACGGTCGGTCGTCTGTCATTAGTCAAATGTCGTGTCGTGTCATGTGGATGTGCCGTGGAGGCACGCGTGCAGTGAATTTGTTAGTGGGGGGTCCTGGCAATAAAACAAATTAATACACATATTAATCATACGCCGCGTGGGCCACCGAAGGCCAAAGATCAAGAGCTCTGTGGGGGTGGACATCAAACGCGGGGTCAGCCGAGCAGCATCTCTTTTGCGGATTCATAATCCAAATGATGCCCTACGGTGGGGCTGAAACTATGAAATGGAAATTCCAGTCGTAAATGGGTTTCCCCCCACTCCTCCCCTCTCCACCTACAGGGTTTTTCTTGTTGTCTGGCCGGCGGTGGTCATAAAAATGAAGTCTAACTTGTTGCGTGTCCTGAAATGCTGAAAGCTTGAAATTGGTTTCGGTTTTTCATGCTTGTTGCGGTTGGGGGCCGTCGCTCACTCATGCGTCGTGAGAGAGTGGGCGGCAAAGAGAGAGAGACAGAGAGAGAGAGAGCCCTAAACGCTTTTGAGTGAAACTTTGAGTGAGAAGCCTCGTGTGGCCTGTTCACGTGGCTGCCACAAAATATTGCCTCTTCCCTGGTGTCGAAAGTGGCGCGGAATAGTTTTCGTAGTCCTCGAAAAATTAACTAAGACGAAGGAAGCCCCAACGTGAAAGGACTTTGGCCAACAGAAGTACGCGAATCTTTAGCCGTGAAGCGAAACTGTTTGAGGGATTAAGGTCGCTATTCAAGGATGGATTTGCCATTTGGTAAAAGGAAGAAACCTTCTTCTGGGCTGCTGTGATGGTTCTACATCGTTTTATTATGGTGAAAGCTCACTTCCACGAATATTTGGTGATGGAATTCAGGGAATGTGAGTCTAAAATTGAGCTGGAGGAACGGTGTGCGCCTCTGCAAAAGACAAAGGATTAATGAAAGATGTGGAAAAATGTCGGCTACAAGGCGTGGGAGACGTCTGGGCAGCAAAGCTCTCTGCTAGACAGGTTTCAGGTGAAATAGAAACATATTTTGCTCTGGAGCTATGAAATGGCCTTGAAATTAATGAAGCTGGCTTGTGAGTATCCTTTTTGGATAACTTATCCATCAGAGACGGGTTTCAAGCTAGATATATGTCTGCCAAGCTGTATTCTTAGAGTCTGTGGGTTTAGATATCTCTTTCACAGCTCTTCAGAGCTTATATGGATTCACCATTGAGTTATCTCTTCCACATGCTATATCTTGTATATCTTTAAATCTAGCTTAGCTTCTCGAAAGGTCTTAAAGCCAGTGCCTCAGTGTACCCTGTGGCAATATCTCAACTTATTCCGTAGTGGGTTTTATTCAATTTTCGCTGCCTTCCTGCGGTGCTAATTAAATTTGTTGCTTTACTTATTGTTGCGGCCATGCACGCGCTTCCACACACAGACACTAACACACTGGGAGTATCATTTTTTTTACTTTATGGAATCCCCCACAGCCCCTCGGCCCCTCAGCACACCCCTTCCTTTGGCGCCTCTGCCAACTTAATTGCATTTTTTCAAGTTTGCGATGCGCGCATCGTTTTGCAACTTTCTGCCACGTCCCTCTGCTCCCCCCCCCAGGCTCCGGCTTAATATTGATAACGTCTGCCACGCCCACTCAACGCCCAGGAGGGGGCTTTGACGCTGACTATCATTTATGCCATGACCAAAGCGGGCTTATTAAATAAAATCCGCATTAAGTTTAATGTTTCGCGCATATTTAATTGAAAATGAATCACTTTAATTATGGTTTCCCTTTTTGGATTTTTATGGACATTCTGTGCACTATATATCCTTAATACCACCGATGCCACAGTTATTGGATTGGGCACAAATATTTGCTTTATTTGAAGGCACATATTTTCCGCATTTCAATTATGAAATCCTGCATTCGGATATGGAAATGGAAATGAGCTAACAAAATATTTTGCGGTATATTTTGTAAACAGTTTTCATGGCTTTCCCCCCGATAAATTGTATCCCAGAAATATATTTTAGATAACATTTTCTATTGGTTTTGTTGGTGGTTTCGTGTTATTTGTTTTGCGGCCATAAATTTAATTTTTCCTAATTAAATTCTGTGCAAACTTTTCGCTTATCCAGTGAATATTTTAAAACTTTTTCCATGCTTTATTGTGTTTTTTTTTGGGCGAAATTGTTGACCAATTAAGGTGTTTGCCTGGCCAGTGGGTGAGAACAACATTGTTTTGGTTTATTTTAATGAGCCCTATTTAATCATATTAAATATGTAGAACTTTTGTCAAATTATGAGCACACAATGCTGGAGCAAATATTTGATGAGCTTTTCGGGGGGAAACTAATTAATTTAATTGCAAATTTATAGAGTTATATATATTTGAAATGATTATGAAAATAGTTTGTGACAATTAGCTAAATTTGATGTATTTATTTGACAAAATGTGCCGCGAGCAGTTTATTTTTGGGATTTTTCAAAGGGATTTAAAAGTATTTTAATGCAGAAACAGAGGAATTTTCTGTGCCAGAAATTACATAAATATTTATCTACATTTATTTATATTGTGGTATACAAACCTCATTGCCAGTGAAGCATAAATTCCTTGTAAAATCTCTGAAAAATCCAATTAAATGATTCTCGAAGTAGCAGCTTTTTCCCCTGTCTCCCAAAAGTAGACTGCAGCAAAATATTGACATAAAATTGCGATAAATATGGCCATTAGACCATGATTGAACACTGTGATAGTGATGCCCCAAACAGCTTAGCCAAAAACCGAGCATTCCAACATATTTAAGTAGTGTAAATTGCATAGAAAATAACTTCCGTACCGCCATGCTTTATGCATTATTCATATGCCTCTGGCCGCAAGGACACACACACATCAGACAGACACAGATAGAGCTAGAGAGTGAGGGGGAGATTGCTCATACGCCAGGTTGGCCGCATAAAATATTGAAATTGTTGACCAAAACGCAATTTACGCATACATATTGCTTGCATATTGACCGATATGTGTTTTGTGTGTGTGTGTGTGTGTGGAGAGAGATTGTATTTGGCATTTGCATATTGTGTAGATTTAGCTGATTTTACTAATATTATTTCTAGTCTGTGATTTTGTTTGATTTTCGTTGTGGAAAATGCATTTGCAAACTAAAGCAAAATGCATATAAATTAAGGGCTTACGTTTTTTTGCTTTGTATATATTTATTAACTGGCTTATATATCACTTTGATTCCCGATAAATGCCTTTATAATTGGGTCACACACAGAAAATCCCTTTGACTAATTTTTTTGTTGGCTAAAAGTAATTGCATCGAAGAATACTATTTATTCGAATGGGATTTATGAAGAAAATTCAATTTAAAATATTGTATTTTTTATCGCTTTAAAGCTGACTTTGTGGTCAAATATTTGCTGCCTTTCGTTAACCCCTTTTAACTTTTCTTTTAACGACAACGAAGGAGTGGAAATTCCCATCTGTTGTGCATTTCATACAAGACAAACAATGGCCAGACTACCCCCCGTCTGTGCCCCCTTGTCTACCTGCATTTATGATTTGATTTTAATTAAAATAAATTTTTAATGGCTTTCAATAAACAATTTTTGAAAAAGGGAACACAAACTTTTCGCCGGGAAACTTGAGAGGGCAAAGTTGATAGAAAGTGAAAAACTCCTTTAGTTAAACAAAATTCTTTCTGCTCTTTTTTCTCTCCCGTCTCCATTACAGGTAGCAATCCGACAGGTGTAAATAATTGAGGGCAAAAACTTGGCCTTTATGAAACAGAAGCGTGTGCATGTGTGTGTGCCTTAATTTGATCAAAAAGCCAGCATCAGCAGCCAACGGCAATATGTCCTTGCCCTGCAGCAATCACAACAATTTGCAACAGTTGTGGTCGCCACAGAACATAAATTTGCATTTGTTTATTGACTTAAACGACAACAATCTAGATTGAAGCCATTAAAAAAGAGACTCTGAAAAGGTTATAGAACTGAAAATCTACACAGAAACAGAATGGCAGCAGCAGCAACTGTCAGCAGTCACGCCGTCACGGAGGCGAACGAAGGCAAAGTGGATCTGGTGTGTGAGGAGTGCGATTACTACGGCTCGACAGCCACGATACTTATCGATAGCAGCACCCAAACGGACGGCGATGATGAGGAGGAGGAGGAGGAAGATGAATCGGTGGTGAAACCCGTTAGGACCAAATTGGCACAAATTGTGGAGGAAGCTGAAGCGGAAGCGGAGACGGAGACGGAGGCGGACACACCGGCAACCAATGGTATACGAAATATCGATATTATGCACAGCGATAGCAATATCGATAGTATTCGATGTAATACACATGTAGAATGTATACGAAACGATAACAATGTTGATAATATACCAAACGGTAACGATAACAGCATCGATATCGATAACAATATCGTGATTAGTGAGGGCCAAGCTTTGGAGGAGAGAAATATGGATGCTGAAGAGGAGCACATTCCAGAACCAACTGAAGAAGAGGAAGAAGACATAGAATCCAAGAAGAAGTGGAACAGGATGGGGAACAGGATGTGGAACAACAGAATGAAGCTCAGGAGGAAGAGCAGGAGCTGGAAGTGGAACCAGAGCTGGAACCAGAAGAGGAAGACCAAGATCAGATCGATAACGTGGCCCGTCTCACAGGACTTGCTCTGGAGATGGGCTATGCCCGCATCATAGACTACGATAACTTTCGCATCATCGAACATGTCATCGAAAGCGATGATGATGGGGATGTGGATGGGGATGTGGATGTTGCCCAAGGACCGGCAGCCAGTACCTCACAGGAACTGCAGCAGGCCTGCCACGATTTGGTGACTTTCATCGGTGAAAGTTATCAGGTAATCGATAGGTCAGGCAATCACACCCATTACCAATCGCCAGCCAGCATACCGATAGTCGATAACAACAACAATAATCGAAGCAACGATAACCGTGTGCCCCCATCGACGGGTCGTAAACAGTCGAACGGAATGGATGTACCGGAGCAACTAAATCAAAATCCCTCCACAAGCAGCACAGCCGCTGTGGCAGCAGGGGCTGGATCCACAAGCAGTGCCTTGATTAAGGCATATAAATCGAATCTGACACCATTGGCGCCACCCTTTCAGCCAGCCGCCCTGAAGGCCAAACAACAACAGTTGCAACAATCGGCTGCAGGGGGCTTAAGCAGCACCAGCACCACCACCACCACCACCAGCACCAGCAACATGCCACTTGCAACGACAACCACATCGCAGAGCAGCTCCAGCACCAGCACCAGCACGCTCTATGCTGCTTATGAGCAGACAACGGTCTACTATCAGCAGCAAATGATGCCACTGCCGCAGCAGCAGCAGCTTCAGCTCCCACTCCTGCAACAGCAACAGTTGTCCCCCAAGCAGCAGCAACAACAGCAACAGCAACAACAACATTGTGCTCAACATGGTGGCATGCCGCACATTCATTTGCCAGCGGGTACGGGAAATGGCGCCCAATTGCTGCCCGTGCAATTGATTACCTTGACGCCAACAGCAGGAGGCGCTGCAACAGCAGCAACAGTAGGAGCAACCGCCCCCACAGTCGCTGCAACAGTGGCCGGGGCATCAGCAGTGGCAGCAGCTCCGACAGTGGCAACATCTTTGACTGGCGCCGCTTGGCCACTTGTGGAGGCGCCAATTTACATAGACATCAATGGGGAATATCGTAGCTTTTGCCCGGCACATGGACCACCAGCAGGGACGGGGCCAAATGGCGCCATATCCCATCACCATCATCATGCCCATGCCCATGCCCATCCGCACGCACATCATCCCCATGCCCATGTCCATGCCCATGCCCATGCCCATCATCCCCATCCCCATCTGGCACAGCAGCAGCAGCAACAGCAGCAACATCTTCATCATCAGCAACAACAGCAACAACAGCAGCAGCAGCAGCAGCAGCTTCATCATCATCATCAGCAACATGGCCAACATCAGCAACATTCGGCGGCAGTGGCCGCTGTGACAAATGCAGCAGCCTCAGCTCCTCGTTTGTTGCTGCAACTGGACGTTGCAACTGTCCAGCAACAGCAGCAGCACAACAACAACAACAACAACAACAACAACAACAGCAGCAGCAGCAACAAATCGTTGCCGCTGGCAAACGCAGCAAAGTTTATCGAGGTGAGTGGCCGTTTTATGACATTTGTTGTACAGTTTTTATACGTTCATGATGCCCATGCCCATGCCCCAGGGCTATTTGGAGTCCATATACGAGTATATATATACTATATACTATATAGTATATACTATATGTAGTTTTGTCCAGCCTGCAATAGCCCGACACGATCCCCAAGTCTCTTCCCTGAAAACTTTAGCCATTACTTTATGCTTTGATTCATGAGAGATAGTCGAAGGGACACTAGACTCCTCCTCCTGCTCCTCTGTCCCTTTTGCGGTCGGGGGTTTTGGGAACGGACCCATTACCAACTCTGTCCCTGCATCCTGGCCATTCCCATTCAGGGGTTTAATCAGTTAAGCAAAGCCAACAGAGTTGGCCTGGACTGGCCTCTCTCGCTCTGCCCTGCCCTGCCCCAGCCCGGTCAGGGGTTAAAATTAATTTCGAAGCCGTTGGGCGTTTTGGGTGCTGTGTGGCAGGCACTGTGGCGTTGTGGCGCTCCTTTTGTGTGATTGTTTGCACTTTAGGGGGCGACCTGGCTTGAGGAGCCAAGAGGAGCAAAAGCCATGAGTAAGTTCTTCGGTTTGTTTGTTTGGTTTATTTGCCAAATAATCTGTTTGTTTGGCTATGCAATAAGTAGTTCTGGGGTTCAGCCCCAGGTTGACATAGGCAGATTGTACTGTACTCTGTTGTGTGGGTGTTGTGTGGGTGTGCGTGTGTGTTGTCTTGCCATCTGAAGATTAAACAGAAAGAGTCAAAGGTGGACTTGCAAATTGAGAGGTAATTGCCTTGAGTTTGACCCCAGGAGCGGAAAATATACCTGGGCATACACAAAAGAATGTCTAGAACTCGGAAGGCAGTAAAGCCATTAAAATATCTATGATTTTGAGGCCTGTGAGAGGACATTGACTAGGATATCCTGTAACAGGGTCTGTAAGGGTCTAAAAAAGTGGAGCACAAGCACCTTTCTGTCACAGATAACCTTTTGCTCTCCTTCCTTTCATCGTTTGCCATTAACACTTCCTAAAAACAGTATCACTTCTCAAATCGCATATCAGAGATATCTTCCTTCCACTCTTTTTAATCGCCGGCTATCAACTGGCTGCCACACAGACCCGACACCTGGCTGCTGCCTCCAGCTCTCTGCCTCTCCTCTGTTGACTTTATCGCACAGTGTCATCTAATCCGTTTCACTTTTGCCATTTTCCGCTGTGAATGAAACCAGAAATTGTTTCAATTTGCATCGAGAGTTCTCTGGTTCCCGACCTGAACGAGGTATGGATTTCCAACCCCCCCCCTGCCTCGTCTATGTATCTGTATCCGGCTCTGCTTAATTGTATATGTGGCATCTCTCTCTCGGATCAATCCGTAGTGCATATGGAAGGCGACGCTGACCATATCCGGCTGTGTGTGTGTGTGTGTGTGTGGCATGGCTGTTTGTATGCAGATGACACTGTGTCACCAGAGTCTCCTATCGCTCCTGGATGCCACGGCACTCCACTCCACTCCATTCCATTGCCAAAAGAGCCACGTCCTGTTTTCTGCCCATTTTGTAGGTCTTTCTTTTTTACTGGTCCGCCACACGCTGTGGTCTTATGGACTCCTCGATGTCCTTTTGTTGCACCCCACTCTTGCACTCTTTTTTCTCTCTACTGCTCTCTGCCCCGCCCCCCTTTTTGCCCTTTTCGCACGCACACACCGCGTTTTCCCACAGGGAGAATGGTTTGTCCATTTTCCCCTTTGTTGTGCCGGTTTTTCGCCAATTTTCACTTACACATACGAGTTTTAGCATTTTTTAACAATTTTTTTTCCATGCCACCCCAAGGCTTTTTGCCAAAAAACATTTTTTATCTCTGTTTGGCCATCTAGTGCTCTCTTCCCCTCTCCTGCGCTCCCTCTCTTTATCGCCATCTTTGTCTTTCTCCTTCTGTTTGTGTCTTTTTCGCCGTTGTATTTCATTTGCCTTTTACTGTACATTGTCGCCATTTTGCTGATTTCATTTCAAGGATGTTCCAAGAAAAAAAGGAGGGATTTTTTGAATAAATTTCGGTTTTTAATTTAAAAAAAAATTCTGATTTTTTGGGAAGATGGGAAGGCTGTAGATGGGAAGGAATAGATTCAAGGGATGGAAAAAATATTCTTTTACGAAACTAAGGGTATTCCATAAGATCCATTCTATAAGATCCTATAAGATCTGGGGAGTAAAATCCCAAGAAACTAAGGTTTTCACAGAGAATATCTATTGAAAAACGTTAAAAAATATCTACAGAAAATCTACAAACTTTTCAAAAAATTCCTAAAAATCCCAAAATTAAAAAACGTTAAAAAAATATCTACAGAAAATCTACAAACTTTTCAAAAAATTCCAAAAAATCCCAAAATCAAAAAAAAGAAAGAGACATTCCCCATGGCTTTAAAACCCCGATACCACCATATTTCCACAGGAGAAAAGGCATTTTGGAACCTGAGAATCACTTTGGTTTGTTAGTTTTTCCGCTGTGTGTGTGTGTGTGTGTGTGCAAAGTGCGTAGCATGTGGCATGCATCATTCGCCTCTGTTGTCTGTACGTACCCGTTTGCCTCAGTCAGTCGCCCGTCGGCTGTCGCCATCGTGCATCCACATCCACATCCACATCCCACGTCCATGTCCATGTGGCACGTCCATGTAGCATGTCCACTTCGATGTCCCCCATGTCCAGTGTCAATTTGTACCATCTCCATTGGCTTTTGGCTGGCAGTTAAGAGAATTCCTTTTCCATTTTCCATTTTTAACATACCGTTTTTTTTTTCTTTCTTTTTTTTTGGGCTTTAGCCAGTTCAGGATCAGCCGCCTGTTGTCATAATTTTAGCACTCACTGTGCATGTTTCATACACTTTTTGCAGAGAGGGTATGATGATTTTGATCAGCTGTTAAATTTCTGTGGAAACTATATGTTTTGGAGCTTTAATCTGGGGGTAATGGATGGATGTCCCACATTTGGAATGGAGGCGACTGGGAAGCAAGTTCTCGTGAGGTAAACCCTTGGGTTTTTGGTGAAAATCGAAGTCTTACCAGCTGTCGTTCCAGGTATTTCTTTGATAGCTTTGATGATCGATCCATGTAGAAGGATTTTAAAAGGTATCAATGCCATCTTTCCTTTCGTTCGACCAAATTTTCCTCTGCAGCATCGGCGCTGACTGGAAATGCGTTTTCAGCTTTTTGAATGGCAGTGAACCCCCAACTCACTCTCTTTCGCTCTTTTAATGTCATTTTCTCTGGTTTTTTTGTCGTTGTTTATTTTTCTGGGTGTAATTTATTTGGGGCTCGTTGTTGGTAGACGGCATCCCATTGGTTTATGGCTTGTAAGTTGTTTATTATTAATGTTTGGCTTATGCTCGCTCGTTGGTTGGTTGGGCCTCCGGTTTGGGGGCTTGCTCTTGCTGCACTTTACGGGCATGAGCTCATAATGAAGTCATAGTTATCTGGCTCACCCTGCTGCCCCTGCCACTGCCACTGCCACTGCCTTTGACTCTATTTCTGCTCTGGCCTCTCCCGTTTTTACCATATTTGTTGGCCATAAAATATACGCGTATGCGTCATATTGCGACAATGGTATGTCGCTGTCTCTCTCCCTGTCGCTGTCGCTGTCTCTGTCCCACTCCCCGGCACAGCGGCTCTCATTTTCCGCTTTTCCAGCTTCCAAAGAATCCCGCTCCGCTCCCATTTGCAATTTCTGCTGCATGTTCATGTGTGTGCATTAGCAGCACTTATATAATGCATTGCGTGGCATTAGTCATGGGGTGTCTACTGCGATATGTGTCTGTCTATCTGTCTGCAAGCCAAGGAGGTGGTCCTATCTCTGTCTGAAGTCCCCTTCCACATGTTTGTCGAGGATACTTGTCGAAATTGAGAAAACTAGCACTTCCTTTGGGTTTCTGTTCACCAGTCTCTGAGAACATCAACATGGAAATGTTTTAAGTGGTTCTTTGTTGAATTATTATTATACATAGCCAAATTCGTGTAAAAACCTCCAGAAACTTGTCTGTCTTCTGGCAAAGACTATAAAATACCCAGATATTGCATCAGTAATAAATTCCATTTCAATTTCTTGGCCTAACCTTCGTCTCTGACCGCTGCCCTGCTCCCTACTTGGCTTCTGTCTGCCTTGGGCAGCTGAGTCGGTCCCAGAATCCAGGGACAATATACACAGTCCCTGGCGAACTTGATTTTCAATCCGTAGAGTAGCAAAAGTCGGTTCCAAGAACGCAAAAACAATAAAATTTGCTACTAATCAATCAATAAATATGATTAAATATTAAGGAATATGTCAAGAAAATAGAAGGTCAATAGGTGAAAATCTAGGAGTTCTATACTTTTTAAAGGCGATCGTCAGACCTACAGACCCATAAACACAGTATCTTAAGGATTAACGTAGATATCACCGCTTTTGCAGAGCAATAGCTTCCAAATTTCGATGGATTTTTGTTTCTATTGATTTCGAAATTTCATTGCAGTACATATTTTCCCCTAAAAGTTTCCTTAAGCTCTTCCCTCCAGCTGCAAGATAAATATTAGTTCCACAACTATCTAATAATGTCATACCCATTTAAACCAATTGAGCCTGATGTCAATCTCCCAGAAAGTCAAATCATTGGCTCGTTGAAACTCATTTCATTTGACTTTTAGCCCTGCTGTTTATCTTTGCAAGTTTTCTGCTGGAAAGCCGCAATCTATCTTTAACACTCTCAATTGTCGGTAGTTGTCGGGCAACGTGCAACGCGGTAATCCACACACACGTGCCACAAATGACAAACAGTTGGAAAAAGTTTTTAATGAAATGCTAAAAACTTCTACGGGAATAAAGATAGAGGACTGACTGAGAATTTTATTGGGCGGGGGTTTTGGGGCCATGTGTTGACACCAATTTTTGCAACTTTCAATCAGCTTTTTGGGGTGGGTGGGCGACACCACCCACACACAACTTGGTCTAACAATCCGGCTCAAGTCGAACTTAATTAAAGCGCTTTAAGCGCTCGAGATGCAAAAGGGATTTTGTCAAAGAGAGACAGAGACAGAGCGGGAGAGAGAGTGGCGCACATTTACGGTTGGATTGTTTCGCAAATTGGCGAGTTGTAGACCAAAACCAAACATGACAAACAAGCAAACTTTTCGCTTTGTCTATCTGTCGCTGTACTGTACTGTGCTGTGCTGTGCTGTGTGTATTTCTGTGGTTCGGGATGTGGTGGCCAGGCTCGAAGGATAGTCGAGTGGCCAGTGAGGACCTTGCCCCATCCATCGTTTCCATGGGGCGTGAAATTTATCTCAACCTTTAAAAGCTTTCTGCTGCTGGAAAAAACATTTCAACCAGAATTATGTCCCATTATAATTGTCACAAAGTCTGGCCGCAGATTGCAGGCCACAATTTAATTGGTAGCTACAACCAAAAAAGAGATCCTTAGACTATAGAAATCCCACCAAAAAGATAGCAGGAACCCCCTCCAAAAAATGGAGTGTTAGTGGTGTGGGAAACCCCCCAGAAAGAGAGCTAACCCCATCCTCAAAGAACACAGAAATATATCCAAAGATCCTAATAAGAACAAGATGCACAAGAGGCAGAGAGGCAAGTGCAACAATTGAAAATGTTGCCTAAAGGGTTATGGTTGCTTACGACGGGTCTGGGCTGGGGTAAAAGTTTCTTAGTCATGGGCAAAAAGTTTCTCCAGCTGCCAAGGAAAAGTGCAGCAGAGGCAGGAGTGCCATGCCGTGCCGTGCCGTGCCGCACATATGTTGGAGAAGCCTCTGCGGTTGCCTTCAACTTTGTTAAATGCCACAACCGTGTGTGCTTAACCCCTGAAAACATAACCCAGGAAAAAGGACTCTCCTCCTAACTATGCTTTACTCTTTACTTTGTCTATGGGGTGTTGTACAACGTGAAGCTGCACAGAGTACATATATCCTATATCCACGTATATATGGAAAACTTGGGAAACACGGGGAAGAGGAGGAGTATCACGTATGCGTGATGGGGAATTGATTTAATTTGTTTGAGTTTTAGCCAGCAGGAAGTAGAACTATGATAAGGGCTTAGATGTGCACCAAATGCTGTGGCAAATTTAAGTTAAGAAAGCTTTAAGCGGCTTACAAAAGCTGGATGGTGGTTAGGTAAATGGAAAATATGTGAGCAAATTTGTTCTGACATTCAGGCGAAAATTACTTCAAGTGGAAAACAATGTTCTGTAATTCATTTTGACTAATCGATTTGATTGCTTTTGATCCGCCAAACAGACTTTAATTGCTGTAATATCAATCAATATCAATATAATTATAAAGAAAATAAATGTATAAATGGTAAAGAACAACATAATTTCCCTCGTCTGTATTCTCACTTACCCATAATTTTGACCGAGTCTTATAATTGATGAAGAGTGTCACCGTACTACGAGTGGCGGGAGTTACGACAAAACCGCACCGAAACCGCAAGCGAAACGCACAAAATGATTTCCAATAAGAGCACAAAATTTAGGCATTCATTTATTAATATGAGGTGAGGCACAAGAGGGCGGAAGTTCGTGTCGACACACTAAACAAGAGAGAGCTAGATCAGCAGTACTGGGAATGCCTCACCCTTTCATGAACTTCACTTGGAACGAGAGCACTCATTCCTTTTTGATTCTCTTCTTCACTGCATCCCTCTACTACGTGGGAGTGGGAGTGGGAAAGGGACAAAACTTGACGAATTTTCAAGCACGCACACACACACAATGCTGGAACTCACGTGATCAAACGAAAAAAAACCGGCGCGACAACGAAAAACTAACGCATTTTAGATTTTGGCACATGAAAAAAGATATTATGCAAAAGAAATATGTTTAACTCATATATATTAAACATTTTACATATATATCACAAATTGCCGCACTTTTCCATCGTCGAGCTGCATTTTGTCGCCATTTTGCCTCTTGCTGCGCCCCGCCCATGATAAAACACATTTTCTTGCGATCAAACACATTTTACCTGTTTTATTTTTCACCATTTTCCGGATTTTCACGGATCTAAACGCGGAGCTGACTCACGAACGCACGCTTTGACCGGGTGAAAAAATTAAAGTGAGAGAGGCGCAAGTGCGTTCATTCTTTGATCTGCTCTTCTTCCTATTTTCTGTCCCTCCCACGCTCTATTCGGGTACTTTTACGAAAAAGAAACGCAAAAAAGGGATAAAACGGATCAATAACACATTTTAGATTATTCCACATGAAAACAAAAAAGAATGTATGCAAACAAATTATATGTTTTTCTACATATATATCAGATATATTAAATACATATATGTATACACATATATCACAAATTGCCGCACTTTTCCTTCGTAGATCTGCATTTATGCCGCCATTTTTCCTCTTTTGCGCCCCCGCCCTTTATTCAACACATTTTCTTGCACTAAAATACTTTTTTATATAATCACTGCATCACCAAAATAAAATTCACTTCACACACCTGCGCAACATTTTTCCTGTCGAATTTTTCACCATTTTCCTGATTTTCACGGCCTTTAACGCGGAGCTGACTTAGGAACGCACGCTTCGAGCGGGAAAAATATGAAAGTGAGAGCGATGCAAATGCGTTCATTCTTTGATCTCTCATTCTGCTGCCAAGGGCGTACCCAATATCTCGAGAAGGGGGCCGTGATTCTTAAGCGTCATATGATGATGTTACATGCATTTAGAAAAATTGATTCGGAATATCATATTAAATCAATTAAGCAAAAACAGTTTTTTAAATAAAAATTTGTTTTCTACTGTTAAGCATGCTGATGGGGGCCAGCATCCTCACCCCTGGGTACGCCCTTGCGAGAACCTCTTCCTAATGAAGCCATCTCTCCTCCCACGCTCTCTTCAGCTGCTTAGCTTCATGATGAAATTACACAAGGTGGTTCTCGCAACGCGCTCTTCTCAGAGGGGTCTTAGTATGGAAGCTGGCCCCCTTGCATGCTTTCTCTCAGAAAACAATTTTTATTTAAAAACTGTTTTAGCGAAATTGACCCGAAATGATATTAGCGAATCAATTTTTCTAAATGCATGTAACATCATCATGAGCTTAAGAATCACGGAATAGAGATATTGGGTACGCCCAAATAGGAAGAGGAGAAGGAGATCAAAGAATGAACGCATTTGCGCCGCTCTCACTTGAATTTTTTCACCGGTCAAGGCGTGCGTTCCTAAGTCAGCTACGCGTTTTAATTCGAGAAAATGCGGAAAATGGTGAAAATCCATCGGGTAAAATGTCGCGCAGGTGTGTGAAGTGAAGCTTAGTGTATTGATTAAATATAAATGTACTAAAATACGTCTTTTAATGCAAGAAAATGTGTTTGATCAAGGGAGAGGGCGCAGAAAGAGGCAAAATGGCGGCAAAAATGCAGATCTACGAAGGAAAAGTGCAGCAATTTGTGATATAGGTGTATATATGTGATATATGTGATATATATATATATATGTAGATAAACATATTTTTTTCAAACATTATCGTTTTTCATGTGGAATAATCTAAAATGTGTTATTGTTTTTCGTTCCTTTTTTCGTTTTTTTTTTTTCGTAAAAGTGGCTGACGAGCGCGTGGGAGAGACAGAAAATAGGAAGAAGAGCAGGAGATCAAAGAATGAACGCATTTGTGCCGCTCTCACTTTCATTTTTTTCGCGCTCGAAGCGTACGTTTGAAGTCATCTCCGCGTTGAAAATCCGTGAAAACCAACGGATAAAATGGTGAAGTTTAAAAGATAAAAGGTACAAAAAATGTGTTTTATTGCAAGAAAATGTGTTTGGTCAAGGGCGGGGGCGCAGAAAATGGAAAAATGGCGACAAAAATGCAGCTCGACGAAGGAAAAATGCGGTAATGGGTGATATATATGTAAAATGTTTGATATATATGTAGTTAAACATATTATTTTTGCATAAATTCTTTTTTTCATGTGCCAAAATCTAAAATGAGTTATTTTTTCATTGTCTCGCCGTTTTTTTTTCGTTTGATCACATGAGTTCCAGCATTGTGTGTGTGTGCGTGCTTGAAAATTCGTCAAGTTTTGTCCCTTTCCCACTCCCCCTCCCACGTAGTAGGGGGATGCAGTGAAGAAGAAAATCAAAAAGGAATGAGTGCTCTCGTTCCAAGTGAAGTTCATGAAAGGGTGAGGCATTCCCAGTACTGCTGATCTAACTCTCTCTTGTTTAGTGTGTCGACACGAACTTCCGCCCTCTTGTGCCTCACCTCATATTAATAAATAAATGCCGAAATTGTATGCTCTTATTGGAAATCATTTTGTGCGTTTCGCTCGCGATTTTGGAGCGGTTTTGTAGTAACTTCGCAACTCGTACTACGCTAACCCTTCATCAGAATCGTAAGAATCGGACAAGATTATGGGTAAGTGAGAAAAGAGACGGAAGAAATTATGTTGTTACCTACTGTACTAGGGAATTTGGGTGTACTAGATTTGTGCGGAAGCAAGTTATTCCGACCCCATAAATTATACATATTCTTGATTAACATCAATAGCCGAGTCGATATAGCCATGTCTGTCTGTCCGTTTGTCCGTCCCGATGAGCGCCTAGATCTCAGAGTCTAAAAGAGCTGACCCTTATCGTGCAGTATGCGGCCCTCTTGCTAATGGGAGCCATACTGACTAAGTATCGGGTATAAATGTAGAGTCGCTGCCGTAGCTGCGACTCAAAACGTTCGCCCTCGTTTAATGTTGGAGATTGCCATTTTGAAATGTGCAAACAAAACCTGAATTATTTCAGTATGAAATTGATTATAAACTTACTTGTTTATTAATCTTGTTTGCAATGCAAGCTCTGGGTAATAAAGAGGTTATTAAAATAATAAAAAATCATTGAATGAAAGTCTAACAAATCCCATAATTGCTAAAGTTTTTGTCCTGGCCAGATAAAAAGCATTTCTCAGTTAACGATTTTGTGTGGGTTTTATTGAATATTAATTGTATATTTTATGGCAAATAAAGAGAGTGTGGATTTAGTTTGGATTTCGCATCTGATGACACCTGAAAGCCATAGCAGCTTTAAAAGTTTCTCTACCTCGAAAACTTTTCAAACAAAATCACTCTATTAAGATCTTTTTAATGTAAAAGTGTCTCAAAAATATCCATCTTACTTTCATCATTTTGCCCGAGTCCAGGCAGTCTGTTGTCGTTTGAGTCCCATCTTCAATCTTAAATAAGTTCACCAAAGATCGGGTTGGCCCGTCTACGCTAAGCACTTGACTGCATTTCCTTTGGTTTTTACCTTTTGAACTTCTGGCAAAGAGATGCCAGGATAATGCATTTGACAGTTGCTGTAGTTTTTCTCTCCTTTTCGTTCTATTTTTTCACACATTTTTTTGTTGTTTTTTGCTGCTGCCGGGTTTTGTAGGATTTTGTGGGGTTTTCAATTCGGCAGCAGTTCTTAAAGCGATTTAAATTTGATGTTTCGATTATTTTGATACCCTAGGGTGGGATTGTAGAATTTTGCAAATAAAGAAACGAATTTTGTGGTACAGAATGTAATATATTTTCAGACTTATCCTTGAAAAGGAGTGATTCCCAGATCGATTTATTGCTGCTTTCTCGTATATGTTTCCTCTGATAAATCTCCATATATTCCCAAAAGAAACAATGCAACGTTGAAAAACCAAAGCTGATGAAAGTCATTGATTAAATAACAAATATTCACATAAATCTAATAGGTACTTCGCTTTCCTTTCCTTGGAGCTATCTATCCAAGCTGTCTCTTGTTTTTTGTCTGATTTTTTTTCTACCCAGTTAGCCAAAGACTTTTAGCTGTTGGCAGTTTGACACGACGACAACTGGCAGCGATGTCTAACAGAGAGGAGGGGACAGGAGGGGAGAGTGAGAGAAAGACAGAGAAATATATAAGGGGAGCAGAATGGGATGCATATGTAACTTTAACCCATCCTTGGCTCCGTCGGTTGCTCTTCCATTTGTGATTCCGATTTAGCAGAATGTTTCGTTTTATATTCAATTTAAGGCGCATCCACACAGTCCCAGAGTGAAGTGCATGTGCAAATTAAGTTGTGGTTTTAGCTTCAACGATACTTGTCAAATAATTGGTTCGAAGAATTTCATTAGCTGTCTGTGGCTGCCACACACACACTCATGCCACATGTAATCTTTGTTGATTTTCGTTAAGAGAGACTCATTAAAATCTCAAAATACCTGAGAATTATTTCACCTGAGCTGGTGGCATCGTTTGATGTAAGAGCACTTAAAATATTGTTGGAAAATGTTCTTAGGACAGCTGTCCTTGGTGGCTCCTTTTCCCTGTGGCTGTCCTTGGTGGTGCGTTCCACATTTTGCTGCGAATCCTTTCCCTTCATGTTCTTAAATAATATATGAAGCGATTGTCGAACAAGGGTCACGTGTTTTTTTGCTTAAACGACAATTTGCATACGAAACGACGAAACTAGGTAGAGGAGGGAGAAGGGGGGCTGGGCTGGCTGCAAATGTGGCTCCGTTTCGTTCGCTCCTCTAAGCAATTTTTAGTGTCGATTGGTGCCAAGTTGAAAATGCACTTTTTATGTTCGCATGGCGTGCAACGTAACAAATTTAACCCGTAGACAGATTGCACATGTGTACCGTTTTGTAATGTTATACAAGCAACATACGAACACACACAGATACTGCACACACACACACAGAAACACACTGGTACAAGATAAAGTCGTAGACGATGCCTGGCAAAAGTTTTCATCATGGCAGAGAGAGGTAGAGAGAGAGGGCTTTAGGGAGCCTGCAGAGAAGGACAGTGAATGGTTCCACAAATGTGAAACAAATTGTTTAATGTTCTATCTCTCCATTCCTTTCCCACTCCCACCTTCTCTCTCTTTCTCTCTCTGTGTGTCTGGCTGTGCATCCGTGTGCGTGTTTGCCGCCATTTGAGTTTTGTCAATGCGACAATTCCTCGACATCGTCATTTGTATGGAGTTAAGTAATCGCACGTTTATTACCTCTATTTGGCTCCTCTATCCTTTCTTCCCTTTCTCTTTCTCTTCCCAACTCTCTGTCTTTGTCTCTATCTCTGTCCTGCTTTGAGCATATGTGTCTCATCAAAAACATGACTTAATCGCCTTGACTTGCTGTGTTGTGTGGCTAATTGCAATTTGAAATGCCCTAAGAGATGAGCGCCGCCTGAGCTGACTTTGATTTGCCTCTAAGCTGTGCCACTTGTCACACAGTGCGAGTATTTTCTGTGTCACACGAACAAGAGCTGAACGTGTGTGAACTAGTTCGCCAGAGTGGTTCTTAAGAGTTGAAGTACTTGGACTTGATTTAGCGAAAAAGGGAAGCAGTTTAAGTGGATTTATTCTTGGTCTTCTGCATCCTACTTGGTGGCGTATTTGCAGGTGAAAGATTGGGTTTGGTGAATGGCAAATGAATGGATATTTGGCTATTGGTTTTGTTGTGGAGATACCTTAAACTTGATTTGTGGTTTTGCCTAGGTAAATGATTACTTACTTTAGTCTAATTAAACCACTAAAGGTTCTCTTTAATCATTATTATTTAATGCCAAGGCAGAAGTTACTGAACGTCTGTTATTTTTCGAGCAAAGCTCGAAAGTTGGTTCCATAAGTACTTTACTAGCGGCTTTTGGCTTCTGGAGGTACATATGTTACTTAAGTACAATGAGAGAAAAATTATATATTAAACTGAAACAAATACATGTGGATTTAAGTTGAATATTCGGTTTTTGCGTTCAAAAATAGTGAAATTAAATCGAATTCGCTTTGACTTAAACATGAATGTATTAAAAATACTTTTCTAATTACATTTTTATTACATTTGTAAGCAAAAAATTTTCAATCTAAATATGAAATACAAATAGAATACTTGCGTCATAAATGGATCGATTGCGAGTATTTAGCGATATATTTTGCGAAATTTTTTTATATATTTATATGTTTTTGCTCGCAAAAGGCAAAAGTGTAACTATTCGAGTCTTTTTTCTCTGCGTGTATTTGTGGAACATTTTTGTGCTATTCATTTCGGAGATTCCACATGAAAAAATGTATGATGTAGGCCTCCAAAGATATGATTAAGCCATGTCTCATACGCAAAGAGTACTGCCGGGGGAGCTTATTCCACCACCACATGGATCCATGTGGAAGTTCATTTTCTTGACACGCTGCCCCTCCCCCCAAAAACTACGATTCGCATCTGGCAGATCCACCTCATTCATCAATTTGCAATGTTAATCTCCGCCCACGAGGATGACAAATGATTCTCGGGGCCTGCGCTGGCAATCGTCTACATAATGCATAAATCAAAGGCAGGTAAACAAAAGCCATGAAATAAATAAAATACAAATTGGGGGGCAGCAAAATCTTGAGAGGCAAAGAAAAACGGAAAAAATTTGCCGTACAAGTACAGGTACAAATGCATAATGACAAATAATTTGAGTGGCAAACTCATCTCGCACCTTTCACCAGCCACCCACCAGACCCAGACCGATGGATAATCAAATGGGAAATGGAAAATGGAAAATACAAAACAAAAGCAAAGAAAAAGGAAAAACTGCGAGAGAAAGGGCAGAAACTTTTTTGCCAAGTAATTCTCATGATTTCAACTTTGAACTGCTGGAGCGGCTGTCACTTGTTCAGGTCTCGTCGTCTCTGTGAGTGTCTCAGGGGTTTCCTTTGCCTTCTCTTTCTTTCCTTCTTTCTTTGTGTCTTTGCAGTGTCTCTGTTGCCACTTTCATTCGCCGTCTCCGTCCCCTTCGACAGCTTGCTAATTTCTGCCGAGCCCACCTTCAACTTTAAAACTTGTTAGATAGCAGAATTTTTGGCCTACAGAGAAAGAAAAAACAGCGCGAGATTGTTATAAATAAATAATAAAAATAAATAATAAAAATAAATAAATAAAAATAAATAAATAAAAATAAATAAATTAAATTAAATAAATAAAAATAAATAAATAAAAATAAATAAATAAAAATAGATAAACAAAAATAAATATATAAAAATAAATAAATAAAAATAAATAAATTAAATTAAATAAATAAAAATAAATAAATAAAATAGATAAACAAAATAAATATATAAAAATAAATAAATAAAAATAAATAAATAAAATAAATAAATAAAAACAAAAATATATAAAAATTAATAGATTAAAATAAATAAATAAATAAAAATAAATAAGCAAAAATAAATAAATAAAAATAAATAAATAAATCAAAAGTATTATACAAAAATAGTAATAGCAAACAAAAAATTATATTAATCTTTTATAATCAAATAAAAAATCTAAAATACTAAGAAAAAAAAAAAAATAAAATTATACAAAAGCTGTTATTTTTGTTGCCTTTTTTAGTGTTTTAGTGTGGGTTTATTTTCCCATTTATTTGTTTTCTATTCGTTTTACCATTAAAATTTTGTCACACTTCGGTGTACATATTTTTCCATTAACACTATTCCCTGAGGGATCATCCGTGAGCCTTGTCGCTTTTCCGTTGTGCGACACTAATTGCTGCGATGTATAGAATATGTGATTTATTGCACCGGAATATAAACTCCACACTGCCATCGATTTGTATCGATCTGTCGGAAGAGACCCATATATTTCTGTCGGTGTTCGCCTTCATTTTTCTTTGGGACAGTCAGTCGCTCTGACAGGCTTCACAATTTGGTCGCGTTTCGGCAACAAAAATGTATGCAAATATGTTACAGTTACAGAACGCCCCCCCACCCACGCCCGACAAACTTTCCCTCCCCGTTTTGTCTGTCTGTGTGTCTGCGGAAAAGTTGTTCCTTGCTTTTGGCCCAAAATGCCGTCTTGGCGCCAAAGTTTTTCCTGCTCCTCCCTTTCCCTTTCCTTTTTTTTCCTGGTTCAGGACTCTAGGACCTTCTCTTTGGCGACTGGCAATGATTACAAGGCAACTCGAAAGTTGCAAATTAAAGGCCAAACTAATCTTCAGTTTGAGGCGGTTCCAGGAGAGTCCAGGAAAGTCCTTTCAGAGTGCTGACCACTGGAGAGGTCTAAGATTAAGTTAATCCTTTGGGTTAGATGGGTGATCTTGAAGTTGGATTTGAGGTGTTCCAGCGAATGTTTTTGTTTGTGCTCCGAGGATGATTCGGACTCTATTCAAGTGCTTGAAGCCTTAAGTAAATTCTACCCCTTTAAGTGTATCTTAAACCCAAAGTTTAGCTAAACATAAGCCATGGAGTAGTTGCTGTCTGCCTCAATTTAATTCTACCGCTTTCTATGGTTCAGCGCTTCGTCTACGCCTCTCGCAGTGCCCTGTAATTACCCGAACAAAAGAGGTAACAACAGCAAACAAGCAGCCCCCTGCCAGGCAACAAAAACCCTTCAATTACAATTGAAATTCCCATGCGGATGTTTAACCATAAACACGACACCTGTCCACAAATAAATTTCTGGGCTGTGGCCCACTCGACGTTGATTTTGGGGGATTTTTACCAGGAATGGGCTGGGGATGGGGCTGGGGCCTGGGCTGGGGCTTGGGTCTGGTTAAGTAGAACATCAAATATTCAAAGGCTGTGCGGGGGCTGTGGTGTGAACAAAAGCTGTTGCTTCCAACTGTTGCTCCCCATGGGGTAAAAAGGAGCAGCAGCAGCAACAAAAGCCACAATAAATACAGGAGCAACATGAACCAAATTACAGGAGCAACAATGGAACGGAACAAAAGCGACAGAACAGCAACAGTGTTAACAGAAGCAACAGCAGTGGTGTGGCAGCAACACGGGGGATACTTTACAGTGGCGGCACCTAACAGCAACCTTACAGAAACAGGAGTTTCAATGGCAACAGGAGAATCAACGGCAGCACCATTGAGGGCCTAATCATCAGCCAGGAACAACTGCAACATCAAGAAACAACAGAGATTTCACGGTGGTTGCATCCACAAAAGCCGCAATTTTCAGCAGAAGAAACATCAAATCTCAGACCACAGTATAAGTCATATAACCATAGCAACATCAACGGGGAAAACTGGGAAAACTGGGAAAACAGCACCGACAGCATCTCAGGTGCAACATCGTCAGAGGACCAACAAAACTGGCAGCCACAGTCAGCTTAGTGGCAGCAATTAGTGCGACTAATTAGTGCAAAATATAGTATGGGATTACAACTTGTTAAGCTTTGAAAGAGCAAACGAATTTTTATTAAAAAAGGTGGGGCCTCACGACCGAAACGCATCTTTGGGGTTCTGGAAAGTCCCAATACCCTGTATAAGATCATCATCCACATGAGCGGCATCAGCGCCATCAGGGTGGGAGTTCCAGTAACAAAAGGAAATTTCATAAACAAAACCAATTACCACCAAATAATAGTGCATTTTGGGGGGCATATCTGATGTCCACTGTTCACCACCTACAGGCACCCCCTCTGTTGTACCGCGCCCAAAGGCCAACTCCATCGAACAATAGGAAATTTGCTGGCTATTATGTCGAAATTAAAGCTCATTCACTGGATATATTGTCCTCCATTTTGTGGGTGTCTGTGTGCGTCAATTTGTTATTTTAATCATGGCCAACAATACGAGAGGAAAGGCCAAAGTGGGCGTGCCTATGGCAATAAACTGTCAATTTTCAATTATGCCTCTGACGTGTGGAAGTCGCACACATCACCTCCCAAACCCCACCATACAGCACCCCCTTCTGTTTTTGTGACAGGTTGTATGACATGGCCAACACATACGCACACACACGCATACAGAGAGACAGAGACAAGTCTGACATTTGTGGGGAGGGGGGATATATGTTACACTCGCACCCAAAGCCTGATATCTCATTCATTTGTGCGGTGAGTAATGCTCAATGTTCAGTGTTCAATGTCCAATGTCCCACCAGCTTAGCCTTGTCCATTGTCCGATGAGTGGTGCACCGACTAACTGCAGGCACCGAACCTCTCAGACCGCCCCTAGAAGCCCCAATCCTATGATAAAGAACGCCTCGAGTCTTGTGGTCGGCAGAAGACCTCATCAAAATCCATGGCCATAAATGTGACTGCCATGAATATCATATAATAATCGTCAACAAAATAATGGTCAGAAATGTGTGTTCTAGTCGGCGAGAGGCGTTTGATGGGTTTCGGTTGGGGGTAAGATGAAAATGAATTGGAATGAGTCTTACACCAGGGGTTCCAGGGGATCCACTACGATGTAAATACTTCCAACGTTCACTGGCGACTGGCATTCGAAAATAATGTATCCTTTCGCTTATGGGAAACTTTAAATTTTTTGAACGAATCAACGTCATTCAAGGCATTCTACGAATGTCTCTCAGGGCCCCAGTACTCTTAGCAGAGGGCTGTAAATGTAGCTGCAGTTGTAGAATGCTTTGGGATTTGATTTCATTCAATTACCATTTCCATAAACCACCAAATCAACCCACGTTGTGCCCTGGTCGTAGTACAATTGTGCGGTCCTGCTCATGACATTCATTAGCTTCAATGGGAAAGTGTTTCATCCGAGGACCACTGCCACAGCGGAGGCCAGGAGGCAGACAATTGTACTATTCAGGCATATGAAGCGGACACAAACCGATGCCCAATCCCTGAAAGGCAAAACCCAGTTCCAGGCTGTCTCTCGCTCTCCTCTCTCTGTGGCCCACTCCAGAACTGTGGCATTGTTCGTGTTTATGTCATCGGCATTGTTATCCTTGTCATGCTTTATGCCATGTTTACAAGCCGATTTTTGTGCCCCAGACCGACTCTGGCATGGATTCAGGGCTGTCTGGTGTCGTCAAGTGCAACACTTGCGACCATCTTGAGCGTATTGAATTATCATCATCATGATTGGAGAGAGGTCCTGTTTGTGGGTACGCATTTGCCATCGGAATCCTCTTCAGTGGCGCCATGAGTGTGTAATTGTTGTGGATATCCGGCCCCAAGAGGCAGGAGGGGGGGCTAGGGACCAACCAGGAAATACAAAATCTTCAAAATCTGAAGGATATTTTTGCCTGCAGGCTTTTATTTTGTGGGTTGCCAAGTAAACATTTCAGCCCTCCTTCCGAATAGCAATTATACGTGGATCCCTGGATCCCCGGATCCCTGGATCCCTGCTTTGTTATTGCATCATCATGGATGGAAATTATTGGTTTTGGGTTTTGCATGGACTTTTGATTTGATGGCTTTCGGTCAACAAGTGTTGCATTACAAATTGGTTTGAAGAGAGCCCCAGTCCCCAGTCCAGCCAAGGAAACAACAGAGAAAAGAGTTTTTCCTCGGGAAAAGCAAAAGGAAACATGACTGATGGGGGTTTTCGGTTGGCAATTATTGGGATAGCCCCAACACAAAACAAAAACAGAAACAAGGTCCGAAAAGTTGATGGCTTTGACTACAGCTCGGGCGAGTGAAAGGTTATTGATGCTTGATGCTTTTCCCTCCGAATCGCAATCGCAATTGCGGGTTGAATGGCTAAATTTGATAGTGCCCGCCTGCCCTGATACCAAATTGCCGACTGATGGCCGATGGCTGATGGCTGATGGTTTTTCCCAGTGAAAAAATATTTAAGTGTTGAGTGGGTGGAAATCAAGCCATTAGAGCGGGGGTTCAAGTAATAATAGATCTGTCGGGGTCACCAATTGTAGTCCACCTTTAAATTGGATGCCATCTCTGCCCCAAAACTCTATTAGATATTGGGTAACTTTTAACCACTTCATTTATGGCAACAACTTTACATATTTTCCCATGTCAATCGGGGTCACCCATTGATGGGGGGGGATGGGGGAGGGAAATTACTTGAATTATAAGTAATTCGTGTTTCCCAATAAATGATTCCTGTTGCCTGGCATGTAAATATATTGCATTTCATTATTGGCAAACAATAGTTCACTCTGCCCCTGGCTGCAGCAATTTGTGGCAGACTGTTGCAATTTGTAGCTTACAACAGCAACATCAACAACTACAACAAGAACAGCAGCAGCAACAGCAACAGCAGCGTAATAAGTACGAAGGGCTGAAAGAAGTTGAGAGGCTGCGACTGGCGCTTGGTGTTGACGGCATTGTTATTATGACTACCACTTGCCACCACCAGCCAGCTACAGCACGATGTTGTTGCAGCAACAGCTGTCACGTTGCCTCTGCAACGATGGCAACGATGGCAACGATGGCAACGACAACGGCAACACCGACCGCGACCAAAGTCTGCGCGAACATGACAGAAGAAGATGACGCTGCCTGATGATGAGGTGGCGATGCTGCGTTTTTTTTTTTGTTTTTGCTGGGGATATTCGCATGCAACCAAAGTTGCAACAAAGTTGAGGTTTATGCGGTAGGGGATATCAGGAACTTATCCTAAAATCTATCAAATTTCTCTAGCTACCATCTAATACACGACTTCTAGTCCCGCATAAACCAACTGGCAACAGATGCTGTCTGCTGCTCACTCCACGCTTGTCAGTTCATCTATCGCGCTGTCTAGCTTTTGCCCCCCCCCCCAACACATACTCCTACCACCCCATCCTGGCCCCGCTATCGTTCTCTTGTTTCGTCTGCTGTCGCCGCTCATCAACTTCAGTTGTTGTGTCGCATTATGCAATCAATTTTTCAAAAACTGCGCAAAACTTCCCCACCAACGGCAGGGGACCCCAAGGGGGGCAACGGCATGGCAATGGCATGGTAGGCGGATTTCGGTGGGGTCTGTCCGAAATGCAGCCATCAAAGTTGATGGCGGATCCCGGCCTGGGAGGGCGGGGCTAAGTGCAAATTTAAATGGAGATTTTTCCTTGCACTCCTTTCCCCCCGGTGGGGGGAGGGGGGGCGGAAAGTTCTACTTTTGGCGTTTAAAATGCATTAATGTGATCTTAATGCAAAACTTTTCCTAATTACATTTTGGCATTCCACGTTGCTTGCTTATCTAGAGCACAGTCCTCCTCCTCTTTACCTACACTGCAAGAAAAACATATGAAAAATCATGTATCTTCTTTTAATACTTCATTTTTTGTATAATTGGGGAAAAGTTGAATAAAATAAATATTTTCTAAATATTTCACAGCATTTCTTTCTGTGTAGCTCTTTCTATGACTTTTCGCTCGGCCTTTGAAATTTTTTGGCATGGCGCTTGCCTCCATTTGACAGCCGCTTGAATGGAGATTGGAGCTCTGTTTGTTGGCCTTATCTGGTCGGCCCCCGCCTTGGCTTGGCTTTCGTAGGCCTTTGAGCTGGCAACAGGTGAAAATTCTCATTTCATTTTGGGGCTAAATCAACTGTAAAAAATTCAAATGCCTTATCAGCTTAAGCTTCTGCTTCAATGGAGCTCAGCCAATGAAAGCTGCCTGTCCGTGTCGTGTCTCTGCCTGAGACTCCTCTGGGTGTGTGTGGGTGTGTGTGTGTGTGTGGTGCGCGCTTTTGTTGCCCGTTACATGAGGAGCTTTTTGACTTTTGTTTGCCTGTTGGCTTTTAGGGCCGCCGAATGAATGCAAATGAATAGGAAAATGTTTAAAATTGCAATTGAAACTGTAATTGAGTTGAGTTTCGAGCGGAGGAGGATAGGTGGGTTCATGGGGGGCTATGGCGTGTGCTTAAAGCTTCAGGCGGTGCTATCTGTGTGTGTGTGTGGGGGTGTCCTCGAGTGAGAACATTACACAGATTGCGAGGACGTTTTCATTTTGTGGTTAGTTCTTTTTCAGATGATAATCAGCTGGGTTGTCGGTTGGGGCAGGTTACTCCTCCCTTGTGACCGAATCTTGGTTGGATAATAAATTGATATTCCACCAGTCACTTTTTGAGGCGAAAGGTAATCGAATGCTCTCTCTATTTAATGTAAAAGTTCCCTTAAAAAAAGCTTTGTCCGTTGGGGAATCCAAAGGGCGATATGGGAATAATGATGGGGATTAGATGGAAGCTTGATGGAGTGCTGGTGAGTGTGTGCGTAGGTGTCTAATAAATGGTAGTAGATAAACAGATTGAGGGCCGAAAGTGAGCCAAGGAATGTCTTTGAAGAGATTTGAACAGGTGGGGCTGCTCACAAAGGAAGTACCATCAATCCCTATAGACAATTATTATTTTTATGCCACTTATAGATCTCCCTAGTAGTCTCCAAATATTGTGACAGCCTCGAGTGCCCCAAAAATGAGTCAAAACCATTGCATGCCACTTAAAGTGCACTCTCTCTTACCCCAAGAAATACCATCGAACCCATAAACTGTATTACGTAAAAGTCAGTCAGCGAAAGACCATTCATCATCTAAGTATGGAGTCAGCGAGGGAGCAGGGCCCCGGCAGAGTGCATATTAAAAGTAAAAATTTGTGCCTTTTTGCCTTTCTGCCAAATCATTGCTCGGCTATGAATTTACTTTCTCAAAGCAAAAAATGCCACCGCCCAGTCCCCCCTCTCTCCAGGCGGAGGTATCCTCAAAGCCAGGCGCGTGCATTGAACCGCCCAAGTTTTGCCCAAGATCTAAAGGAAAATATGGCAAAGAAAGGCTGCTTAAGACTGGCCAAGACAAGGCCTTAAATACCCTTAAAGATTGAGTGGGAAACTTAGTTTTCAAGAATTTTGGATGAGATTTGGTTCGCTTTTCTGAAGGTGATCAAAGAATTACAGATAGATGGCGAAAATATAGATGGTAGATAGGTTTTTGCCCGTTTAAAGGATGTATCTTTAGGTATTTACTACCTATGATGGTAGTAACCTTTTAAATGGAGATTTATCTGAGATATTCATTTGCTTATAGGCTCAGGAAAACCCCAAAACCTTTTCCCAACTTCCTGGCAAATCCACAAGACCCTCCCCTGTTGCAAGAGTAAACCAAAAGCGAAAGGTGCCGCATCGCATCGCCTCGCTTATTATAATGGACCGGAGTAAGTGGAGCTGCAGGGAATGTGGCTGCAGAGGGAAGCGGCGGAGAGCGGTGGAGCGGTGGAGCGGGTGTGCCCCAAAACAAGTTGCACGTACTTGAATGCGCTGCGAAAGGGAAAAGTCTGCGCCACGAAAAACTCACTTGAATGGAAAGACAGAGAAAGAAAGCCGGCGCAAAAATAAAGCAGTAAAAAACAACAAAAACCAAGAAAAAAAATGAAGCAGGAAAAAATGGGGAAAAAACCGCAAATAAATGTCACGAATGAAGTTTAAGGAAAGGCGA
This sequence comes from Drosophila lowei, assembly GCA_008121275.1. Classification (NCBI taxonomy): domain Eukaryota; kingdom Metazoa; phylum Arthropoda; class Insecta; order Diptera; family Drosophilidae; genus Drosophila; species Drosophila lowei. The sequence goes on from CM017779.1 coordinate 26,468,603, forward strand.
AGCAACAATTGCTGCCCCAAGGGGGAGGAGGAGTGGAGGGGAGGGGTATGCAGACCCCTGACAAAAATAACAGTGCGGAAAATCCGCTCAGACGGAGAAAAGCAAAAAATTAAAGAAACTCCAAAGCGGGGATAAGTTTTCCCTGCGAATTGTTCGAGTGTGTGTGTGTGTGTGTGTGTGTGTGTGTGTGGAAAATCCCACTGCGACTATTTGCCTGCAAATGACTTTGAAAGTGCGCATTTATTTCAATTCTTTTGCTGTAAGTGGTGCAAAGGGAGTGGCCCTAGCAGTGTGGCAACAGCAACAGCCACAGCCGCAGCCGCAGCTGTCCTTGCGGCAGTGGCAGCTGTCGCCTGTCCCCTGTCCTCCAGCCGAAGTTGCGTCAAAACTAATGAAGCGTTCAACTGCGAATCTGGTTCAACTATTTGATTAGCTCCCAGCCATTGCCTGGCCATTCAACAATGCCACAAATTTTGCACAACATTTCTGCCAGCCCCAGCCCCAGGCTCTGCCCCACCCCCCCCCCCCCGCAAGGTCTAGTTGTGTTTTTGCACCTGTCTACTATTTTTTTGTTTATTTTCGTTTCTGGTATCCTGTTTTTCTTGACTAAGTGGGGAATATTGGGCGTAGGCACTTCTGCATTCGATGGAGTTCCTTTGGAGCTTCCCTCTAGAGCTCTAGGGTATCCCCTGGCCCAGCTATTCCTTGATTTTGTTGATTTGCAAATCAGGAAGACGCCTCGTCTGTCAAAAGTTCTCCCTGCCACACTTCCGCTTGTGGATGAAATTGGTGTGAAATTTGGTGCTTTTTCAGAAAAGAGGGAGATTTGTTTTCTGCTTTTTGCTTGTCCCACCTGAAGGACACCATGCTCCTTGTTGCTGGCAACGGAATTTGTTTATTTCTTGTTGTCGTAAATAGATTTGGAATTGCATTTGCTTAGCAATTGACAAATTTCGAGGGGGAAATTAGAATAAAAGCCAGGAGGGAAAATATGGCAGGGGGAATTAATTGGAATTAATTCAAGAAAAAAGTGAAACAATGAAAGTACCTCCTACATACATCGGGATTTTCTTTCTTTAATTAATCTACAAGTCAAATAAAAGTCGCCCACACAAAATGTCTTTAATTTCGCCGCTTAATCAAGGCTCTTCCTAGCAGGCAGCCCTCGCAGTTAACTCTTCCTGATCCACACGCTCCCATGCTCCACGCTCCATGCTCCATGCTCCACGCTCATAGTTAAACAATTAGCGCATACAAAAAACAGAAAAAAACACCAAGAAAACGTCTTTCAGTCACGCCAAAGCAGCGGCAAAGGCTTGAGGCTTGGAGCTCATTATGTGAGCAGCCATGGGAAAGGGAGCGGAAGAAAAAACCAAATAGAAAGACTCCTGCCGCCAGGAAAAGACTAGCCAGGGGAGCAACGAATATGACATACGCTTTTCATGGTTGGGGAAAGGGTTTGCTAACTTAATTGGAGGCTAACTTGGCCTAGACTGTGCCTCACAGATATTTTCATTGCTTTAAGGTAGCCACTTCTTTACTAAATTTAAGTATCCCTCTGCAATTTATACTGCAATTTCTTAGACTCTTTTCTTTGCACGTTTTTCATGCCACGCCCAACAGGTGTTCCTTTTGGCCCGCTTTTCGTTCTTGATTTACGAGCGCACGAAAGTATGCAACGATTTTCCCACTTGCACACAACACAACTGTTAATTGAAAAGGTGGCTTTTCGCGTGACGCTAATTTTTTCGACCCTGGAACAAACTTTCCTAACAACTTAATAACGTAACGAACGTTGTTGTTGTTGTTGTTGTTGTGTGTTGAGGAATTTCCCCAAATGAAAAATCAACAAAGCAAACGAAAACTTTCACAACTCAATCAAAAGAATATTGTTTTGCCTTATGATTATTTTTCTAGGACGAAGGCCACCAAAGGGATTTAAAGAAATTTTATATATTTTTTATTGGGGGTTTCCTCTGTTTTTGGGTGACTCGATGATCGAATTGCCTTTAAATAAATAATTTGCAATATTTTCCGAGAAATCCTTTTGGGCCGAGAGAATTTCTTTAGAAAAGGATAAATGTTTATTGTTAAATAATTATAATAAAAAACAATCACTTTTGCTGCCTTCGAAACACACGCCAGAATGCCTTTACTTGTAATCTAAATTCAAAAAATTCTTAGCTCAAGTGAAAAGTTAATTAGAAATAATATAAAAAAACCTAATTAAAATATCAGGGAAAAAACTGGTGTAGAAAAATATAGAATAACAAAGCTCGCTTTTTCTCTCTCTCTAAAAAAGATTTGAATTCCGCTAAAACCCAAAGAAATTTTACAATTTCGTAGTTTGCTCTCTTTGGTTTTTTTTTTGGCTTATTTAATGGTCAGAACTGGCAGAAATTTTCATTTAAAATCACGTAAATTCTTGTGAATTTAAGCACGCACTTTGGCCCTTTGGCTCGGGGCAAGGATGGCAGGAAGGAAGGCAAGGAGAGTTGGATCCGTGCTGAAGCAGCATAGAAAGAGAGGGAGAGAGACGAAAGGATAGGACCCTGGCTGGAAAAGCTGCCTGCAGCTGGCGCCAGGAGCTGGCTGGTGGATGCTGGAGCTGGGAACTGGGAGCTTCCTCACTGTAATGCCTTTGCCGCTCCGACTGCCAACTAAATGTCAGTTAGAGCTCTCCCCTAGCTCCCGCCTTGATGGCTGCCCCAGCACCGCTTGTACATGCATTTCAGCTTAGGGCACGGGCACGGGCCAAAATGGGGGGACCACTGAGGCAAAGGACGAGGGAAAACTGAGGCACGCAGTTTTCCAATGCATTTTCATTGTTAAGCAAACATTTTATGCTACTGCTGCTATTAGTGACACTCGTTAGCATGTTGCCACCCGGCCACCCGGCCACTCCGCCCTCCACCCTTCTCTGCCTCCCTCTCTCGAAGGACCTCCCTCCCCCATTGTGCAAATATTTTGCTTACAATATACTCGTTTACTCGACATGCATATGCATATTTTCCTAACATTAATTTGATGCGAAGCGTCGAGCGAAAAACGTCAGCACGTTTGTCACGGAAAAAGCGTCACAAAAAAAAGGGCAGGCGGAGGATAATGGTGGCAAAGGAAGCACATACTCGTACTCGCACAGAGGGGCAAGGGGGGACAAGTGCCGAGGTAATGGGGCAGCGGCAAAGTGGGCATGCACAAATTTTAGTTTAATTTTTATTGCATGCAAGGACTTTGTGGGGGAAAAAGGGGAGAAAAAAGTAAAAAGAAGTGGCAGTGAGTGAGTTGGCTTGAATATGCGGTCAAAAGGGGGGAAGGGGGGCTGAAGAGGAGCTCTAATCAATGACAAACAATCCATAGATGGCACCAAGGACTCATGTCTGACAGCGTCTTTCGATATCAATTTCATTTCGTTTTGAGCATTCAATTTCAATTAAAGCCCAATTAAAATCCAGTAAAATCCATCCTTTAGCCTGCCCATTACTTTCCCAACTCTCTTTCAAACTTTCACAGTTTGACAAGCCATTTGCATGGCGTCCCTGGGCACTGCCTCGTAAATTGGCCACTTAACTGCGACTACGACCACTAGTAGCAGTACTAGTACTTATGACTAGTTAACAGCGCACTGCAAACGAATAAGTAAAATGTTTATGGCTGCAATCTGCTGAGAGCGGATAACTTTCAGAGTTTGCATCAAAATTTATTCCCCGACAAGTAGTTGAATGTACATTTTCTAATGCTCATATTTATAGGTGCTTTTCACTTTCCCCAAACAAACGTTGTTGCTGGGGCGCCTGCAACTGCACTGATTTGAAGATTTAGGAAAAAGTTTATTTCGCGCTGGGAAATTGGGGCAACAAGGTCGTCTGGAGAGGGTGAAACGATGCAGTGGTTTGGGGATCTCCAAAAACATGGAAATGTTGATATAATTTACCAACAGAGGACCTCCGACTGTCTGTGCTACCTTGTGCCCCTTGCCCCCTGAGTTTTTGATTCTTCTTCTGGGATTTCTTTCTGTTCCTTTGTGTGCTGCTCCTTTCTATATAGCATATTGTTCTTCTTAAGACGATTAAATGTGCTCTCATTGATTGTTTGTATTTTTCGAAGCATTTCTCTATTTTATTATACATTTCTTTCAATATTCTTTGCCATTGATTTGTAAGCGCATTAAAATTGGACAATTTGGCGGTTAAATTGCGCACAACAATGCCACGCGAACAAAAATGCACTCCAGCGATGAAAATGGAATGAGTTCTTTTCCTTTTTAGCTGCCGTATTTATTTTTCTTTTTTAATGGCGGGATTTGGGAATGGAACAAACAAAGCCATCAATTTGTGAAATATTTTTGTGTGCTGCATTTAAAACAATAAACAGACGGGGAACCAAATCTCGTGGATATTTTTCATTAGTCTCCGTTTTTGTGTTGCCTGCTTTTGAGCGTTTCAATTTAATGAGCGGATATCAAGTATGCGCCATGTGGTGCACTGCGCTGTGGTTCCTGTCAAACGGTGTCACAAACTTAATTGCAAATTTGCTTAAATAATTGAAAATTCATAGTGCGTTTTCGCTGTCTGTTTTTTTTTTTTTTAGCCGCTTTGGTTATTTAAATCATGAAATTATGATTATCTTAAAGGCTAATTTGTGCGCATATTTTAATAAATTCATTTAAAATAAATTATTATTTTAATAGGTGCTAATATTTTCCCATCAATTGATTGAAGATTGATTATAGGCAATTAAATTCATTTGGCGTACGATTAAAATAAAAATATGCCTAGGAATTGGTTTTGCTCGAAACCGAATCTTTTCAATCTTTATATCTCACAGATAACGCTCTCTGACCTTTGCATTTCAATTGAACATTAATCAGAAACACAAAAAATATGCACACACACAACATTTGCTGTCTTGTTTCTTGTTTTTTATCGCCTTTTTGTCTGTTGTTTGGTCTTTTGGCATTTTCGCACCAGCCATCGCTTTGGCGTGTAATTTGCCTGCATTGTTATTATTGCTATGGCCATTGCCATTGATTGTTGCTCTGTCCGCGAAAATATTATGTTTATTGTGGCGATTTTACTCTTGATGTGGCCAAATTATCGGCTGCTGGGTGCGGAGCGACAGAAGTTGTTTATTTGATGTGCTTAAATTATATGAAATTAATAACAATCAAATCAATGGATTTCCAATTGAATTGAGCTGGGAATGGGTTGGGAGTGGCGGCTGGGAGGCCATGGGAGGCTGATTAAATCTCGTCTTTCACTTTTTTCTTGCTTTAAACGGACATACACCCGCCATCCTCTTCAGAACATCTCTGGTGCCCCAGAAGAGGTTCAAGGTTAGGCGGCACTGGCGCCAGGCCATTGTGTCAGCTCTTAGCAGCAGACATGCCCCTCATTTGGCCCCCAACCTTCTCTTCACACCTAACTACACTCACATACCCTCCATTCACACCAAATCTGAGGTCAGAGTCATCATTTCAGGCCATAGCTCATCGCGCTGGTTGGGCATGTCCTTCCTGGACTCCTTCCTTCCTTTCAGCACTTTTAGAACCTGTGTAAATACATCATAAATAAATAATAAACTGACTGTGCCTCCTAGAGGTGGAGGCTGTGCCTTTCATTCCCCGTTTTCTATTCATCGTTTTACCATTCCTTTTTTCTTCAGTTTATTAGTGGTGGTTGTGGCAGGAGGTATGGAAGGGTATACTGGCTGTGGGTAGAAGGATACCAGAGACTACTGGCAGGATAATGATGATTTTCTACAGATATCTCCTTTTTCCACTCATCTTAAAAGGTTTCTTTGACTTTTAAACATCCATTGGATAGCTCAACACTTAGTAAATATAATTCCGATCAAAGAGTATTCCCTTAGCCATCAAATCCCTTGCTCTTTCTGCTCCGTGAATGGTTTCTCTCTGTTAGCGCCACTTCATTAGCTGACGGCCCTGCCCGCTGGCCTTACATTTTTTGGTCGCCTGCATTTTAGATCATCTCCTCTCAAGCCCCAGACCTCCTTCCCTTTCCCCCTGTCTCTCTCGACACTCTGGCCTTTGCCTCTTGGCGGTTTTTGTGTGTCTGTGTCTGTGTGTGTGTGTGTGTGCTCTTTTTGGGGGCTTTAAATTATAAAGTGTTAATGGCGCTTTAATAAACCGCTAATTTGCTGGTAATCTGACCCCAACAGAAGAGATGCCATGCCATTATGTGTGTGTGCTTGCGCCAGTGTTGGTTAACGAACTTTGCTGGCCATAAATCGCTAAAAGCTTTTCCCTTTCCGCTTTCTTATCGGGTGCCATCTCTCCTAAAAACACACACACACGCGGACTGGCTCTGCTCCACCCACCAATCGGCCTCCTACTCCCATTTATTCAATAAATTTATTCTAGTGGGCGTGGCTGGCTGTGGCAAACGCATAATTGTTGCATTTTACGGCCAGAGGTGGGGGAAGAGAGAGAGAGAGAGGGAGAGAGTATTAACATTGTACCACAGCTGCTGTTGTTGTTGTTGTTGTTGCCTGGGCTTAATTATTGCCAGCATTTATTTAATTGACTTTAATTTTGTTGTACGATTATTTTGTGCATTTAAATTCGCTTACTTGATGGCAATTTTCGGTTGGTCAGAACCAGCAGCGGCCAGCAGTCGCTTCGGGCTGTTTTAAAAGACCAATTTACCGCCTCTGCGTGGCCGTTCTTGATTAAAGTTTTGGGCCAACTGCTGCCACAGTTTCAGCAGCATTTGGGGGCGTGCAGACTGCACTAGTAATTGCATTACATGCCCGCCTGCCCCCTATGATTACAGTTTGAGATGCATTATGGATTGGGGGCATTGCAATTTAATTGCTCCAAATGGGGACAATCGAATGGAGTACATGTTTGGCTTAATTGCAAGGATATCGGCAAGGATTTGGGTAGGCTTGGCCTCCACAGGTTCTTCCTTAGTCGTAATAAGCTCCTGAGTTCTTGGTATCTATGTATGTCTAAGCCGCTTATAAGGGCGCTTTCATTCCATCAAATATTTTGCAGATAAACAATAATAAGCGGCTTAAAATCTTAAGTTTCTAAGAATTCAATTCTTGCATTATTTTTGGCTTAGAAAAACAAAGTCTCAGGGATATTTTACAGACGATAGGTGTCCTTTTTGGGCAATAATATACTGAAGGGCTTAAGGTATGGACACTGCGATTTAGAGGGGCATCCTTATAACAAGCTTGGCTGGAATAGGTCCCTGAAATGCCACTGTCTATGGATCTGGATGGGCTGTCACCTCTTAACGGAAAAAACTACATTTTATCGCGACAAATCCCACGGATTTGGAGACTTGCGAGAAAAATTGTTCCTTTAACTGGGACTGGAGAAAATCCATCAAATTATTCATGACTAAAGCCATAAATTGTACTTCCAAATGGAGATTATTCAAGTATCACTATCTATCTATCTATCTATCTATCTATCTATCTATCTATCTATCTATCTATCTATCTATCTATCTATCTATCTATCTATCTATCTATCTATCTATCTATGACGAATTTTTGATGGACAGCAAAGAGGATGTCTCCGAACTGAAATCATTGGGATTCTATTCCGGTACAAGCGGGATTATAATGGAATTATATTTGACAATGACGTTTGATAGGGATAATAAAAGAAGGATTTACTAGAAGGATTACGTCTTATGATTGGTGGTTTAATAATTATGCAAAGAGCTATCTATAATTTATAAATATATATTTAATATTTATTTAATTATATATTTTCCTACCCCATCAAATATACGAGTATACAGATGACAATATGCCTTAAAAATTATAAAAATATTCCCTAATTATTCTCAGGTCAAATAAAAATGTATTTCTTTTAAAAAAATATCTATAAACCGGACATCATTGGACAACAACGTCACTGTCGAAGCCATTTTGCCATATTTGTAATTAAAATTAATTACTTTCCCTTTGATAATACTTCAGAATTTCGCTTGGCAGGTTTGGAAAATGCTTTGACACATTGCAGGGAAATTGAGCGAGCTTGAGGGGCTCCCAGTCCTGCTGGGGACAGATACAGACAGGCTGGGGCTGGGGCGAAATCTAATTTTCTTCTGCCAAAGCTGGAGAAGTTTCCCCACAGCCACCTTGACACTGTTCCTCGGGAAAACTTCAATTTAGTTGGCAGCAGATGAAGTTCGTTATCTAGATGGGCCGCTTGATTGGATAAAAAAGTTCAAGGCAAATTGAAGTTTAATTTTCCATAATTTTCATATAACTCTGTCGTTTAAGTGTTTTATCTGTTGGCCATAATTTCTGGAAAATTCGTACTTGAATTCTCTTTTCTACCACTTTTTTTCTTAGCTTTTTTCCCTTCCATCTGCCGGCATATGTCTAGTGTCAAACAATTTCTAATAAAGCCAAGCGGAAGCAAAGCCCACCACAAGAAACTGAAATTCCACTCCCACCTGGACTTAGTCCTTAGCTGTCCTTCAGGTGGGTGGGGGGATAGAGGGGGGCTCTACGTCAGCGTCAACGTCGTGGTCCTGCTCATCGTCATCCGCATGGCGTGCCTGCATGCAATTTGCAAAAGGAGAGACAGACCCAGAACTGCACCTAGACAAAAGGAAGAGCGCTGCACGTCCGTTCATGCCCCACCCACACAGTCCATCCAGTCATCCTCCCATCCAGGCCGCCGCCTTTTGTGCATTCCTCGTTTTTGTCATGCCATTTTGCCATTTCCGTAGCAAAACAAAAGTCAACTAAATCTCTTGTCACTGCGCTTCCTCCAGGCTCTTGGTCAGAGCGAGGGAGAGAGAGGACTGAGGCTCTGGAGGACTCTGCCAGCCTGAAGTTGGAGTACGACTTGGTGTGGGCGGAAGGTAGAACTAAAAAATTTGCAGCCTTGAAGCCGTTAGAAACTTTTTGGTCTCATTCTTTCTTTTTTGGTAGATGGTTTGAGGCATTTTTCGGGGCAGGTGACAACAACACCGAAATCCAGCTCAAAAGTTGATCTAGGCTAAAAATAAAGTTAGACTTTGGGACAGCCTTAAGCTCATGGGGGATTGTCTCCACTGGGAGACGGTGGATAGATGCGTAGGTGGTCTGATGGCACGCTTGAATGCAACTAATTGAGAGACGACACAGGCGCTGACATCTTTTGGGGTAGCCATACATCATCCTTGCAACAGATGCTTCAGTTTGGTTTATTAAAATGGGGGGAAATCAATGGCCAACGAAGCTTCGATGCTCTATAGAACATCATTTATAGATTAGGGATAGTGTATGGCAGGTGTACATCGATTTGATGTGATTATTGATGGGTAAACTACATAATAGATTCAACATTTAAGGATTTATTAGTCATGCCACAATTTTCCAGCTGTAAATTAAGTCTTTTCTCTGACAGAAGGAATCGCAGGAGCTTCCAATTCCAGGCTAAAGATTGCCCAGGCACAAACTTCTACAGCTCCCAACTCCTTTAACCCGGCACGTGTCCCCAAATGCTTTCTCATTACTCGCCTGATGATCAATTACCCAAGCGGATCGCATAACTGCCATGCTTGAGACCCCGAGCAGTGTATCCTGGAAGCTGTCACTAAGCTGATAAGTGGCACAAAATGGCATCTGGCATTGACATGTATGGATGCGCCACCGCCTGCCTGACTGCCTGTCTGTCTGTCTGCCGCGTCGGGGGCTCTGGTTAACGAGCTTACGAGGACTCGTCTCCTCTGAGTCGAGAGCCCTGCTGAGCGGAGAGCTTCCCATCCGAAGATGTCGTGTCCTGTACGTGCCGCACATTCCGCACACTTATTTGGTTTAATATATCCTTCATTCGCATGCAGTAAGATGTGTATATATATTGGCTCCGTTCTGCTTGTGTGTTTGGGCTTTTGTCTTGTGCATCCGAAAAGTGCATCTGGGTTACGACGAGAGCTGGAAAGTCATGTCAATGACAGACGATGCTTGGAGGAAAATTAAATTCGTTTTTTCTTGGATTTGTTGGATAATTCCCGAAACTATGGCCATTAAAAGTTGATCAAATATTTCTTTCAAAATTTCCATACTTAAATTCCATCATTTCCTATGCATGAGGAGGAAGCCAAGAACTTCTTGAGTCCATTAAATGTCACACAACAATTGTGCACAGACGAGTGCATCAAAATGCATCAAGCCATCCCAGAGACGGAGAAACAGAGAAAGGGAGTGGAAGTGGGAGAGATTTGCATCTCTTTGGCTATCTCTTTCAATCTGCCGCTTCCTCGGAGCCAGCCAGCAAGCCAGCGACTCTCATGTGACAGCCCTGTAGAGCTGTGTCTTGCGTTCCGTTTGCCCCGTCATTGTTGTTTTCGTGCTTTCGTGCTTAGGCAGCTATCATAAATTGTTGCTTAAATTGCATATCATACGATGACATCAAATGACAACGTTGAGCCCTCGATCCTCCGCCGTACAGTCGTCTGCCCACTGGCAAAAAAATCCATCAAGATTTGGTGTTTTTGTTTCTGTGTGTGTGTTTCGGCCAGCCCAGGAGATTCACCCGTCACTCTGGGCCGGCCTCTGTGACTCTGTGTAAAGCTGCGGTAGCAGGTGACGCATTCGCTCAGGGCAATGGGTGCCAGCTAGCGATGGGTGCGTTTCAGGTGGAGATCTCTTGAGTGGAGTGAATGGTTATAAATCACAGAAATTATCCACTATTCGGCCATATTTAAGCCACTTAAACGACTGTTTTAAAGAACGTTTCGGCCTAGTTTCTATGGCTGGTGCTTTTGGATAATCTATACTATTGTAATTTATTCTTCCTTGGTTCTTTATGGACTGATTTCATATCATATAGCTCTGTACTTTGTACTCTTTATGTGTGCATACTACACTACAATATATCATCCTTTTGGAAACGATTTCAAAAGGTAGTTGCTAGGAATCCTTGTATTGTATAGGCTTAAACAGGAAACCCGTGCCCGAATCCCGAAGTTTCTAGCACTTCTGTGTGTGGAGTTCTTCCGTCTGTTCTTCTGCTTTCAAAAACGAGACTCCACGTAGATCAAGAGACTAGATCAAGAGACTATCACACGGCTAGATCCAGATAAACGTGGATCTTCAGATAAACCCTCAAGTATCCTAGGATTCCCTACATGTTATCGACTGTTAGGTGAGACGTATTCCCATATCTCTTCACCCGTCCAGCATCGTGTCACGTGTCCTTCTCTGGTGCAACAAAGAGGCCTACTCATCTGCGGAGAAGCTGCATAATTTGCCAGGCGCCCGATCTGTGGGTGCGCAGAAAAATTGATTGTCAGTCAGTCAATTGTTCAGTCATTCAGTCAGTCTGTCAGTTGGCCAAGTTGGTTGCCTGCCAGCCACTCCAATGCGGGCTGTCACATCATGATGACGATGATGATGATGATGATTCCGATCATGGGCCAACGTAAATGTAATTAACATGTCAAAGTGCTGACAAACTTCAAGCCTTTTGTGCAGTTTCTTCAATTGCGGTTTCTGTTTTCTGTTTTGTGTTTTGTGTTTATTTATTTTGCTTTTTCGTTTTTTGAAAATGTGTCAAGGCAGAGATCAGACAAGAGAGTTCAACGACGGCACAGCCACAACAACAGAAAGCCAGCCTTTGACTAAGAATAATACTGGCCGCAATCAAAAGCAAATCGCAGCTCGTTCTCCTCCTTTGTGGCAACGTCAGAGGTCTTGGCCTCTGGTGGCCCTACCGAATCGAAGGAAGGTTGCAAGAGTCCGGGCCCACGCCTAAAGGTTTATTATTGGTTTTTGTTTTGGGCTTTTCCTTTTCAAATACCCGGTAATCGTGGGCTAAAGGGGTAGTCATTGGGCAGGCGAAGGGAGGAGTTTTCGATGGTATTTATAGGCAAATCTAGGAATAGGTGGGCTTTAAAGGAGTCTAACTAATACCCCAACATTTTAAAGATACAATATGGAGGTTTTATTCAGTTTTTTGGTACTGGCCTCTTTGGACAGCTTCCTTCTCTTTTAAAGCCATAGAACAAGGCTACAGGGTATCCCTTGGTCTGAATAATATCGTTTATATATTTACTTCTTACTTATTTTTGCATGTCTTTTGGCATCTGTTGTCGGTTATTTATGACAAAGGTACTGAGAGCCAGTGAGATGACAGCCATCGCTGATTGCCCGCAGCCTCGGCACTTCATTTAATGAGTTTTCATTAGCACGCAAATTGATTGCGGTAGCTTGAATAATTTAAATACATTTATGTACATATATATTTCGCCACAGCAACATGCAAGAAAATGGCTTCATAAAGTACTAAATTTTACGTGAATTTCGCAAACAAAAAAAGGGTATGGTTTTCGAGATAATCAAATTAGGAATCAGTAAAATAAATAAATAATATTTCAATTTCGATTTGTTGCTGTGAAAAATCCCTTGAGGGAAGTCTTTATAGCAGACCTCAAACTTATTGAGAAATTAAGTACTAAAGTGATTTAAAAATGTTTATAAACTGAAATCCGTGGAATTGTTAAGGAAAGAGAGTTGGCAAGTGGAGATTTTTCTTATATTTATGTAACAAATAGACTCTGTTCGCCCAGAGATCTTTCTGCTAAGGCAATCCCCACTGTAGTACTTAACCATTCAGTAATTTCCGATCTCTTTCTCTTTCCAAGCCGCCTGCTCTTCTGCGCGGCTCTCGCTCTCTTCTGTTGGGTCTCTTAAGTCGGGCTCTTAGTTTACGGGTGTCTGAACTCGGGACAGAGCCATCGGTGGATGAAGAGAGGAGAGAGGTGTCTTCGCTGGTAGAGCTGCTTGTTCCAATTGAAAAAAAAAAAAAACAAACAAAAACTGGAATTGGTTTCACTGGAAGCATTGGTATGCGATATTCGGAATCACGGAATCAATGGAAGCAGTGGGACCAGACACCAGCCAAAGAGGCATAAAATAATTGAGCACTTGATCGGCAGGAGAGAGAGAGAGAGAGGAAGAGAGGGAATGGGAGAGAGAGCGGGAGAGCGGGTTCAACAATGAAGGCATAAAAAAGTAATAAATAAAAAAAAAAAAAACTGAACTGAACTGAAACCCAAGTGTCTTTGGAGGGGGGGAAGGGAGAGGAGAGGAATGTGTTAGAGAGGGGGGAGGGAGATGAGAGCCAAAGAGAGTGTAGTGAAAAGACGGAGAGAGGGACAGAGAGAGGGAGAGGGAGAGAGAGGGTGTTTGTAAGGTATGTAATGTTGTTTTAGTTGTTCTTGCTGCCACTGCTGTTGAATCGAGCGAACTGAGCAGTCAACAAGTCAACTTACAGATACAGATTCATTCACACAGATACAGACAAATGCAGCAACATATACAACACAGATACACAGATACAAACGTACGTGGATGCAAGTGGCGGTTGGTATTTGTTGTTGTTGTTTTGTTTTTTTTTTGTTGTTGGCAAACAAAGAAATCAATGCACACCGAATAGTGCTAAAAGACAAGTACAACGGAGAGAAGAGCACAAAGTGGAAGAACCCTAAGAAAAATAAGAATAAGAAGGCGAAGACGAAGACGAAGACGAAGTGCCCTTAAGAAGAGGAAGAAGCAACAGAAGAAGTGGAGACATCATGACCAAGTAGTCACATCTTTCCTCTACCAATCTACTACCAACAAAAAAGGTATTCCCAAGCACAGCTATGGTCAGAATACTAGGTACCACAGTGCCACAGGAAAAATTACTTATTGTTTTCTTAGTATTGAGTGAGGGAGAAATCTTAGAAAAGGAGGCTCTTTTAATGATTTAAACAGAGTTTAGCTGGGTATTTTTTTATTGGTAATATTTCAGTATTAATGAAAATCTAGTAAATTTTAAAACAAAATCAAAGCATGCCAATTTCTCTTTAAATATTAAACGATTAAAAATTGTATCGAAATAAAATATGAGAACACACATTTTTATTTTCGTTGCAAACCAATAACATTTTTCGTACAAAAAAGATGGATAAAAAATGTTTTAAATTCAGAAAATTCGTATAAAAATGGATTAACAAAATAGTAATATGAAATACAAGCCAATCAAAATCTCATGCATCGGTAAAACCTCAAAAAAATACACATTGAATTCATATAAATGGAAATGTGTGGGCATTTCAATATTCGCACAAATAAAATGAAAATAAATTGCCAGAAATATTTCAATTTAAGAGCAATTGACATTGGAGTGCTTAATATTTTAGCCACGACTGTAGGTGCATCTCTTTGAGTGTGTGTTTTTTTGTGAACAAGTAATGAAAGCAAAGCACTGGAAAAATAATGATTAAGTCTCTGAAAATGTACAAACACATAGACAACCCTCTCACACACTCGTGCAACGTCTAACATAAAAAGAAAAATTAGTCGATGAGGAAAAATCTGCTTGGAAAAAAGCGCGTCGTGTCGTGTCGCGTCGCGTCGCGTCGCCTGGTCGGAGGAGGTGGAGAAAGGGGGTCTGTGGGTTGGATAAAATTGGAAAAACTCGATTTATGAGTTTCAATGCAGTTTCCTTTTTTTCGCATACACTCACATGTGCGCCCAAGTGTGTGTGTTCGAGTGTGTGTGTGTGGGTACTGCATACCAAAAGTCAGTTTTCTTGCTTTAACTTTGAAAAGAAGACAAAAAAACTGATAGATGTGTGAAGAGGGTGGCTTGAAGAGTCCGCCAAGACAGTAACCAAACATTCAGATCGAGTATTTGGGCATTACAGAGCTATTATTAAGAGATACAGATACGAAAACCTGCCCATGGACAGGCAAATCTGCATTAAGACAGTTTCATTAATAATTATATATTGTAAGCCTCCTAAAACCATCCGAGGCTTGGTAATATATGCATTATATAGATCAATAATTTTTTTAAATAAATAATATTCAAGAAATACATATATCTTCCCCTCAAATCCCAACTTTTTATATGAATGTTTGAATAAATTTCTTCCTCTGATTTTCTTGATTTTCTCTTTCGAAAAACTTTTTGAAATGTTTAATGTGTTTGACTGTGCCTTGCCTTGGCTTCCTTCTCTGTCGAATGCGATGTTTGCCGCTGTTTTTATGTGGCGTTCCAATCGAGCAGCAAACATCAAACAAACATCAAGCGGCGAAGAAGATGGAAAACTGGCTGCCACATAAAAAAAAAGTTTGCGCAACATTCGAGTGCATCCTGTATGCAACGGGTTTTTGGGGCCAGCAAAAAGTGAACCAAAACCTGGATTGCCATTAACTGGATATATTTACTCCATGCTCCGCACCCCGCACTCCCCCAGCGACCGCCTCACCTCTGGCCCCGTACTCGTATATTAAAATCCAGATCCATAAAAAATCACTTTTAATAAATTTCGTCATAAAAATCGCATTGCGCTCTACCTCTACCTATATGAAAGATATATATAAATAAATCTGTTCAGTAAGCGCATAAATCTCTGGCCCAGTCCCTGTCCCTGTCGCTGTCCCTGTCGCTGTCCCTGTCCATGTGCCATAACAATAAAAATAAATCGCTTACCATAGACAACTGGGAAATCCCCCAAAATACAATAAAAACAAGGGGGAAAAGAAAAGAACAGATACGAACAAGAAAGAAACAAGAATTTCGCTGCAACTGTTGCACACCTTGTTCGCCTCTTCTCGCTTCGGGTCTGTTCTGACAGCAAAAGTGAGCTCTTCGTGCCCAAGGTCCTATGACAGACCCCAAGCACAGATTTTGCTGGGGGGAGGCAGGAGGGTGTTGGAGTTGGAGTGGCGGACAGGCAGACAGAACGACGGGCCGTGAGTTCCATACGTAAACAGCTGAAACAACCACAACAGATACAACTTTTATTAAAAAACAAGATGTGGATTTTCCACGGCTTTCAAAAAGAAGTGGAAATACTCTTTAGATCTGGGGGAACTAGGGGATTGGGGATTAGGGATTAGTATTGTATAACTTTTACTTTTTACAAAACGAAAAAAAGTTGAGTTTTTTTTATTAGAATTGCTCAGAAAAAGTGTCGATAACCCGTTCTATAGGAATAATATATGCATAAAAGTGGAATAACCTTGTATCTCATTAGAGAGGATACAGAAATGATAATATTTCTCGGAATAAGAATAGAATAGAATTTGAATGGCCTACCCCTCGATATAAACTTTAGATTTTAAAGACGATTTGGTAACAAATCTTCTACTGCCGTCAAAAGCCCTTAACCAAGCGTTGGAGCCAGAAATCAGCTGAGGAAAAAAGAAGATGCACCACAGCTAGCAATAAAATAAATGGAACTACAAAGGCCGAGAGCGAGAGGGTGATATGTCCCAGAGAGAGCGAGATAGATATCGAGAGCGAGAAAGAGAGGGCGCGAGACAAAGGAAACTTTTCAACAGCTTGCGAAACGAGCGAGAAACGTGAGCTAAGCCGAGGAAAAATATGCAATTTGCAGTGTACGAGGGGTATATACCCCCTGTATACCCATACAGAAACGTCTCTATATATCGTACACAAGCACAAGAAATCTTTACCTATGCTGCGTGCTGCGGAAGATGCAACAGAGTCGGGGGACAGTTGTCGGCCTGGCCATATTGCTGTTTTGCCTTGAAGAAGAGGCTGCTGCTGCTGCTGCTAGAACTGGCTAAGCTCTGACTTGGGTTCCGAGCGTATCGCGAGGTGAAA
Organism: Drosophila lowei; assembly: GCA_008121275.1. Lineage (NCBI taxonomy): Eukaryota > Metazoa > Arthropoda > Insecta > Diptera > Drosophilidae > Drosophila > Drosophila lowei. The sequence continues at coordinate 26,485,205 of CM017779.1, forward strand.
GACTACAGCAACAACAACAACAACAACAACAGAAGAAAAAACACAAAACATTAATTGCATGTGGCAAGACCAGCTGAAGGAGGAGCTGACGAAGGAACGGGGAGTGCACTGATACCAGCATAAGGTGGAGAGGTGGCTAGTGCACTGAGGGAAATCTGGCATAGAATGTCCCCTGCCATTGTTGATTGAGGGAGATCTGATGGATGGTCCGTCCAACTCCGGAAACTTCCAAGTTTTCGATGGCAGCGTCTTGATTCCCAATTCAATCTTCAATCTATCTTGAATCTAGATATATTTTGTATTAAAACTATTCGATTCTTACCATCTGAGTGCTATGCGTAATTCAATCAATCAATGGCACTGATTCACGATTGTTTCTTTGCTAAAACCCCATAGAATAGTACCCTTTCTTTAGTGATTGTTGAAACACTTCGTAGCTTTTTGCAGTGTAGTCGGGGTAGGCCTTGCGGTTGCATTTCGTGACGCTGATGATAAGACTCGTAATGATGATGCCGACTCGGTTGGGGCATGTGGAGAGGCGACTCCCGTCAGTCTCTGTCTCTGTCCCGCTGATTGGAGCTGCAATTGCCGTGCAGATTGGGGCAACTCTTGCTTGTTCGGTGTTCGGTGTTCGGTGTTCGGGGTGTTCACTGTTCCCTGTTCCCTGTTCGCTTGTCTGTGACTGTGACATGAAAAATTAACGCAACTGCGACGGCGACGGCGACAGCGGCAATGCAATGGTGAAAGTTGTGGGCTGCAATCGCATCGCATGCTTTTCAAGGTCTTTCCGTAGGTGTGTTGTTGTGCCTCCCCCTGCCTCACACCCCACCCCACGAGATGGCTCTCCCTCCTGGTTACCTGGACTTCCCCGAGCGCTTTTGTGGTCTGTGCAACTTGTGGTAAAGTGTCGAGAGCAAGTGATATTTTGATTGAATTTTGTAGCTTGATACCGAGACCGAGAGCGAGACGGAGAGCTGGAGCTGGAGCAATAGATTGGCTTGTCGGTGTTTTTACAGTAAAGGGAATCGATTACAAATTGGGGCACGCTCCACTTCGATTGGAGCAGCCATTGGAGCAGCCATTGGGAGTGGACTTACAGATTTTTCGAGAAGGTTTGGAAAGGAATTGTAATTGGAATTGAATCGATGATGGTGGGTTTTTGTTGTCTTGTGTTTAAATCCGAGTACTTTGGTGCTTTCTGCACGAATAAAATCAATTATGTTTTTATATAATTTGAACTATTATTTATGAATTTAATTTCCTCTATTGATTGAATTTGATGAGGTTTTGGTTTTAACAAGATGTTTGATGGGTATTACAGATTATACTTAATCGATTTATGTCGAAATGATCTCCAGAGTTGCCATATTTGACTTGAAATCTGTTTTCTTTGGGTTGCAATTACTTTTGGACAATCTATAGGGCACTCTTCCATCTCTTTGTCTCTTGAGAATGTGGGCATAACTGAACACTGACTCATAATAATGTATGTATGCCGTCAGAGCCATTCGATATGTAAATTACCCCATAGAAAATCCCCAATGATTTCCCATTTCACCTCTCATTTCCATATTCCTGCAGTGTCAGCCAAAAAACGAGACGAAACGAAACCAAGCCAAGTCAAGTGCCGCCTCTCTCTCTGTCACCCCGACAGTCTGCCTGCCTGGCTGTCTGTCCGCCCATTTTGCTACCCAAATTGCTCCAATTGCTAATCACATACACAGAAAATCAAATCCAAATCCGAATCCAAATCCAAATCCGAGTCCAAATCGTTAGCAATGCCAATTGCTCCCCCAGACAGTTCACACATTCCAGGTCCAGGAGTCGGAGTCGAGTCGCCCAATCACCGATTTTCATTTTCATTTCGATTTCCATTCCCATTGTCCATGTCCAGTGGCTGACGCATGTCAACACACACCCAGGCAAACGAGCAAAACTGCAACTTCAACTGCAACTTCAGCAATTTGCAACACAGCAACAACACAAAGCGAAAAACACAAAACACGAAACACGAATGAAAAACACATCACATCAGAGCAACAAAAGAAAAACAAAAATTAAATCATTAAAATTGCGACACTAAAAAATGCCAATTAAACACCAATGGGAATTTCACAGTTACCTCCGCAAAAAAAATCTCTGAAATAGATAGATACCACTCCACGCCACGCCACAGCCGTGGGGGACGGGACCGGGACGGGAAACAAGAAATTACAGATTACGAAAAATGTCAAAAAAAATCAACAAGCAGCTGAAAAATACGAGTGAAAAAGTGAGGGAGTCGAAACAAGGTAGCGTCGGTGAAGACGGAACCGTCTCGAGGAAAGCCACAAATTAGATGTTGAGAGATACTACACTCGTACTCGAACACCAACTCCCTCTTGCAGCTAATCGTGGCCTGAAAGGGGGAAAGGGGGGAAAGGGGGGAAAGGGAAACCACCTCCACCTCCGTGTCGCTTGTCGGCTCGTCGGCTCGTCGACTCTGCGGCTGACGGCGAAAACAATGCTAACGAAAAATAGCATTTAAGGAGAAAGTGCGCATACCAAAGCCAAAGTTTTACAGTCTAACAATTACAACATGATGACGATGACGCTGACGCTGACGATGATGGTGACTGGCGCTGGGGCTGGGGCTGGGGCTGGCTATGGCGATGATGAAGATTATGAGAAGAAACCAGAAAGAAACAAAGAACAGCCTACGATTGGGGGATACTCTTTTGTGGGATGAAAAGTACGAGATATGGTAGAGGAGAAGACCTGGGAAGTGTGATGGGTACTCATTGATTCAAGCTAGTAATTTAGTATACAATTCCCTCACCTTAGCTTTTGTACAATTTTTGAAAGAGATGTAACCTCTGAAACCTATTAATTGTTTGTTAACTTCTTACCTTTTCAACATTTTGACCTTTTATGGAGTTTAAATTCCGAGAAAAGCTACATTATCATTGTGTTTCTGGCCAAGATTTATTTGAGGAGTATTTTCAAATGGTGACCCCGATCGTTAGGCCATTTTTAAGCAGAATCAGCCTGTAGATATCCCTTTATATAACAGATTGATCTTTATTTAAATAAATTTCGAAGTTTTGAAGAGGAAATTAGGACCAAATCAGGAAACAAATAAAGTAATGAGAGAAACTCGGGGTCACCACTTTACAAAAAAAGGAAATCACTTTGAAACTGCCAGCAAGGGTATGCCATATAGGTCGTATACCCCCATAGAGTAACATATTATTATGAATTAAGCAAGTAGACAGTCGCCAGAGGAGCCACAGAAAGAAGAAGCTGAGACCGGCCCCAACAGCAAAAGAAGTAGCCGAAGCAGAAGCAGAGGCATGCAGCAGCATGCAGCATGCAGCAGCAGCAGCAGGAGGAGGAGGAACAAGTTTAAATGAGGTAAAATCCGCCTCGAGCCTATAAAAAAAAGAGAGTGGAGATGATGATAATGAAGAAGACGAAGATGCTGGTCAGCTAAAAATATCCAAGATGCGAGGCAGCGATGCACCGATGCACCGATGCAGATGCATCTGGGAGATACAAAAACGAGTACACCTAACCGAATCAAAAAAAAGAATTCCTCGTATTCTGCCAATTGGAGTGTGCACAGATGACGTTGACACTGAACGATTGGATGGACTGAACGAACCGCAGAAGAAGAAGTTCAATGACCAAAATATACACAGATACAACGATGCAAAGATACAGATGCAGATACAGAGCGAGCCCTGCCTGCCTGCCTGCCTGCCTGTCAGGCGTTATGATCGCTTATTATGAGTGATAACCAATTGACACTCGGCCAGGACTCTTCCACTTTCAACTCAATTTTAATTAAAGCAACTCGAGCGCTGTCTTGCACACAAAGACGGGGCTGCAACTGATATCCGAAGGGCCTCAAAACCTGATCTTCGTTTTACGATTTTCGCATCGTTTTAATTGTCCCACTTTTTTTTTTTTTGCCGTCTTGCAGTGAGGGGCGGCCAGAACTGGCAGGAACCTTGAAAACTTTTCCTTCCCCTCTTTCTTAATATAGAAAATAAAACGAGTCCGAGGGAAAGAACAGCCCAGCAAGTGACACTGATTCCCCTGATTGACGCGAAAACTCGTTTGCGCTGTCAGATGGGATACAATTTTAATTACAAATGTGGCAAATATATGGGGAACGAGGGGTAGATATAAATAGTAGACTGCTGCCCCTTCGATATGCAACTCTAGTGATTCTGTTGGGATTGGCAGCTACTTAAACATTCAGTCAATTAAATTAACCCCAAAATATATGGATTTTCCTCAAGGACACATCGAAAGCAGCAAAGTTTCTTTTATAAACTGAACATTAAAATCTATACCCGAAAACTCCCCTCAAACTAATTCCTTGATATACTCATAGCGACTTCTGACAACACTTCAAGCCAGTAGCCAACAAATCCGCAACAAATCCTTACCCCTACCCTCCCCCTCCCCCTCCGAAACTCCGGCTATTGAGAAAACACTTTACGGCTTAGTTGGATGAGGGAGAACAAGCTGAAGAACAAGATGAGAACAAGAGCCCCACTACCGACAGCCCCGACAGCCGACAGCCCCGAAGCGACCCACAAAATTCATTCAATGTGTGTGCTAAAACTTTAAAAAACTTCAAACTGCAGTTGGGTGCAGTGGGGAGGGGGCTGGGGGGTAGGGGGAGACCACCAACATTCCATCAAAATATGTAGCACAAGCTGATTCAACGAACCATCTCCTACTCGAGAACAGCAGCCAAAGGCAGCCAAAGGCAGAGCGATAGATGGATTCTGTTTGGTGGTTAAAGTCGTGGCTCCACAAGACCAGAGTGTGGCCATGTGTGAGTGTATCTGTGAGGGTGTTGGTGTAGCTATGAGAGAGTGTTGGTGTGGGTATGGGAGAGTTTTAGTGTAGCTATGGGCGAGTGTTGTTGCAGCTCCGATTGTGTTGTAGCAACTTTGAAGCGTGTGGCGCGCTAGAGAGTGTTAGCGTATCTTTGACAGTGTAGGTGCTACTCTGATTGTATTGGTGTCCCATCTCTGGCAGTATTGGTGTGCCGTTTTCAGTGCAATATCTCAAAGGCAGCTAGGAACGAGGACAAGGAACGAGACATGAATGGCAGCCTTTGCTTTGGATTTTCCTCCTTCTAGACAGAGGCAGAACAAGTCACAGGGAGGGGGAAAGGGGGCTCCAGTGGGGCAACATGGTGTTTGCTGAGAGGGTGTCTCCCTGCTTCGTAGAATGGAAATCCAACTAAGCTTCAAACATCAAATGCAATTCAAATTGAAATCTCTACAATGCATACAGTAGTTGCATTTTCGGGGCTCTCGTTCTCTCTCTTTTTCAGCAGGGGCTGTGCATAAAAGAACTGGTGGCATGGCACACAACGGGCGCCCAATCTGTGGAGAAATGGAAGAGACAGAGAGAACGATTGGAGCAACAAAAGAATCTTGAACTCAAAATGGGTCTCACACAGATACAGGCCGCAGAGCCACAGAGCCGCAGAGCCACCCGCTGGATGCACAGATACTCTAATATCTGGCCAGACTAGTTTTAGATGCCTTTTTCTTGTTGCTGTTCTGCCTGCCTCCGTTTGACTGTTTCAAATATAGATTGTCTGCCTTGCATTTCCAAAGCACATTCTCTCTATCTCTCTCCCTCTCTCTCCCTCTCTGTCGCCTCTAAATTCTTTCCTTTTTTTGCGCAAAGAACATTTATGGCCTGATAACACTCAAACAAGAACAACAACCATGTTGACATAGATATGTTCATTGAATTGGGTTAAGTTTTCTCCACCATCTTCCATCTTCTGCCTCTGGTTGTTGCTCTTGTTGTCGTTGTCGTTGTCGTTGTCGCTGTCTTTGCTTGTGTTTTTCTTTTTGCTCTGAAGATGAAAGATAGTCTTGAATAAGCTTAAGTTGGGATGTGGTTTTAGTTTTTCTGACCAAAATTTGACCTTGATCTTTCTGGAAATTATTCATATATTCTAATGGATCTCTCTCTCTCTTTTTTCCTATCTTTTCAGGTGAGTTTAACGATTCTTCCGCGCCATTACATACATCAAACGCTGATTAAAATGATCGGTAATATGGTAATTTGAAATTCCATTTTAAATGCTTATTTAATTGAAGAGTTATTTATTTTATTCGTCGGCTATAAATATATAAATATAAATATGTATATAAATATACAGTGATGAGTGCCATAAGTATCTATGATGTGCACAATCTCTGATCATATTCTAAGATTTTTTAAGATTTATTTTTTAGGTATTTTAGGTATAAATACATATAGTTTCTTTTTATAAAATTCTAAACCTACAAATAAATTCGAATTAAAATTTTCAATAAGTGGAAAACCTCTAAATAAAAGTTAATTATTTAATTCGTCGTCTATAAATGTTTATATTGTAATATAAATATTTCCTTCTATAAAAAGTGATGAGTGAAAAAAGTATCTGTGATGTGCACAATCTTTGATCATATTCTAAGATTTTTTAAGATTTCTTTTTCAGGTATTTTAGGTATAAATATATATTGTTTTTTCTTCGCCATGTTTCTGAATATTTTTATAAAATTCTAAACCTACGAAAAGTCGAAAATCCTTAAATTCTCTTCACAATTTTCCCTACAACCAAAGTTATGCTCTCATCAAAGGTTTTCTTTATCGTAATCATTTGTTCCTTTAGCAAATCTTTTTCCTAAATTTCCCCCCCATTTCTCCCCCCTAAGCTCTTTGGGCAATCAAGTGTCTTATTTAGTTGCAGGCTCTAGAGCTCCACTTGAACTTCGGAGTGATCCCTGGATCCCTTTTGTATGCACTCGTAGTGCCTGATAAGATCTACAATTTACAGAAATTAGCTCAAATTGTTTCAAATGCCACCCAACAACAGGGGCAGCAATACACTCGCAACAACTGGAAATCCCACACACAGATGCTGCGCCTCAAATTGCAATTCTCTTGCCCCAATCTCCCAGCTCCCTCTCTCTCTCTCTATCTCTGTCTCTGTCTCTCCCTCCGATTCTGGTCTTTCTCTCCGCTGGTCACACGCAGCGCGCGGGTCCAGCCCCATCCAGAGCTCCGTAAAGTGGCCAGTTTTGGATGCAGCCCCACAGTTGCGCTCCCCCTCATGCCGTACACCCCACCCCCTTCTTGGAGGCTACCAGTTCGGTTCAGAACAAGTTGCAATCGCTGCATCGCTAACAAAGCCACTCGACGACTGCAAAAATGTGGCCAATGTGCCCCACGACGAGGCGGGGTGTTGATAGAGGGCAACGGGGAGAGAATTGTTTGCCATTGGGCTTGGAGTGGGGTCTAGAGCGAGAGAGAGAGAGAGAGCGGCAGATTGGCTAACTGGCAATTTGAAGACTTGGCCAAGGCAGCTCTGGAGGAGAAGCCTGCTGTTGCTGCATGACAAGTGGCCTGCAACTAAATCGTTGCAACAGCAGCAGCAACAACTAGGGGGATTTATATGATTTTGGGACTCAAGAATACCCCTCTATACAAAGGGAACTGATCATTTGCTATAAATCCATAAAAAAAACCTTCTAAAATGTGAGGAAAACAGATGTTAATCGTATTTTGTGGTATAGCTCTTGTAATAGACGAGACAATATACCTTTGTGCTCTACCTGATCCAGGGTATCAGCAGAGCAACTTCCACAGCAGCTGGTAAGATGAGCTCTGCCACAGAACCCAAGACCAAGACCAAGACCATTTGCCCATTGCTCCTTTCTGCTTAGTTTTTCTGGTTGGTTCTTGGTTGTAGGTTCTTTTTGTGCATTTGAAATTTATTGCCCAGGCCAACAACAATTCAGCGTAGAGCACACAGCCAGCCACCCACCCAGGGCTCCCTTCTCCAGCTCCAGCTCCATCTCCATCCGTATCCACTCCCGTACGCAGAGCTCTCATTCTGCTTCTCCTTCCTTGTGGCTGTACAAAATTGTGTTGGTTAAAAATAACATTTGATGCAATTGAAATTATGCGTATGCCTTGTGCAAAAATATATACATCATGCAGCGCCATCTGTTGTCGGCCTGACCTGAATTTGTGGGTGGCAGTGGGTGTGTGTGTGGTTTTATTTACCATTTACATAACATTTTTTATTGAGTCTGCTCCTTCATCTTTTTGGGGGCAAAGTGCTGAACATGTCAATATGTTTTATGGAAATTTCGCTTAAAAATACGCATGGTGAAATTAAAAAACCCAGAAGGCTGAATACTTGTTCTTAAACTCTTTAAAGATGGAACTTTTGTATGCCTAGTCGTAGGCTGTCATCAGTATCTGCCGCACCTCCATTATGCGATTTATATCCTACGATACACCCTTTCTCTTCGATACAAGTGTTCTTGGAGCAGAGAAATACTCACACTTGAAGCATTCCATATCGATCAGCACAAAATTTGCATCTAAAATAGCATTTTGCTCATTTGCATAGCTCAATCGAAACTTGAATTTCCAATGAATAACATTTGCAATATTCAGGCGCGATTAATTCATTTCGAATGCAACAAAATTCAAAAGAATAAAGAAGAGATTTTGTCTCTCCCTTTGTATCTGTATCTCCCTCCCACCACTGATTGTATCTAGAGGTTGGCAGAGAACAGGTTGCTTTGGCGCTGAACCAAAAATGACCGAAAATTCCGAATTCCGAAGGCGATTCAATCAATAGAGGGGAAACACGTGAACTTTGAACTGACCTAGCCCACATAGCCGGAGAGACCGACAGAGACCGAAAGACAAAAAGGGAAACGATACGAAACGTATCGAAAAGTGCAACAAGAGGCATGCAACAAGGGAAAGGTAAACACACAGACGGCCACTCACACTCGTGCACTCGGGCAAGCGGCAGGCGGCAGCAGACAAAGATACATCTATATAGCCGCTGCTCAGATACATTTTTTTGGGCCATTTGGTCTGGCACTCGAAATGCAATTGGAGGCGGGCGTAGTATCCAAAAAAAAAATAAGGAGAAATACTATATATTGATTTACGCAACGATAAAATGTGCACGGGCACAGCCATAGATACAGATACTCTTTTTTTTCGGTGTAGGATACAATGCTGATGAAATATTGAAATCAATTGCAGGTTTCTGTTTCGCTTTTTTCTGTTTTTTTTTGGGTTGATTAATTGGCAATGGCCAATGCAAATGTTGTTGGCCTTTTGGCTGAGGCACACAGATACACAGATACAGATGCAGACAGATGCACTGCTGCTACAGATACACACAGTTACTGAGTTACAGATACATTGTCAACGTTCCAAAACAGCGTATGGCATACAATTTAAAAATGTATCCAAGAGATACATTACACATTACGGCCATGGCTTGCCAAGTCTTGACTTGGAAATTCCCTTCACTGCATTCTTTCCCACACCAAGCCAGACAAAGAGCATGCCACAGATATGAAGAGGGAGAGGGAAGCGGAGCCAGAGAGAGAGAGAGACAGGGAGAGGCAGCGGCAGCGCCTGAGAGTTGTGGCATGCAATGGCCAGAAAGAGACAGAGACAGAGCCAAAGACACTGCGAAAGAGAGAGAGAGATACGTTTTTGGGCCGTCTTTTGATAGTTTTGGTTAGTTGACTGCAGGGCTTACGACTGACTCTCGGTCTTGGTCCGGAGTCTCAGTGCCAGTCCCAGACCCAGTCTAAAGTCTCACTCTCTTGCCGTTGCCGTTGCCGTTGCCGTTGCCGTTGCCATTCGCATTGTCGTAAATTTTATTAGAGTGTTGCCACCCTCCCATTCCAACCATTCTAGCAGTGCCCCCAAGCGACTCCCAGCAACATCATCATCCCCATGCAGATGGCGATGATGATGCGACCTAACACAATTTTACTTAGTTTGCATTTTAGCTTATGTCTTTTGTGTTTTACTCACTCAAAATAAAAGAAGATTGCAAAAAAAAATCCAACACGAAACAAGTAAAGACCTGAGAAGGGGATAAGCCAACTATGGAAATACCCTCTGTCGAGATTTGTATGGTATTTGCCAGAAGTTCGAGTAATGGGTGCCATTCCACTCCTATAGTCTCAGAGATCTTAGGTTCGGGATAGGTATACGGTGTCTCAAAACCCTATATACCCCGTTGTACTCTACCATTACCGGGTATAAAAAATACCCATAAAACGTTTCGCATTTCAAAGGCCACACATTATTATTACTTGTGCTTCTTGTTGCTGCTTCTTCTACTATTTCTTTGGGGTTTTTTTTTGAAAAGTTTTCAATTTATTTTTTCCTCCTTCGTTTCGTGGGGGGAAAACTGATACGGACTTGACTTGTCTCGCTGACTTATTGTCGGTCGAGAGACACACAGACAGACATTGCCTTCAGAGGGGGAGGGGGTGCTGGTGCTCTCGGATTACTTTTCATTTTTGGCATGGATCTTCCGCAAGAAAACGGACTTGTGTCAAAGTTCAAAACGTTATCTCTTTGAGCCGCCGAATCATAATTGATAAAGACAATGCTCTCATTTGTATTTTCATAGATTTTCGGCTATTCATTCGTTTATTCGTCTCGGGTCCCGGGTCCCGGGTCCCTTCTGGGGTTATCATGGGGCTCTAAAAATACCAAAGCAATTATGCTGCGGCACTGACTGGGATGTCCGCTTTGCTTGGGTTTCGTTTTGGGGAACTGGGGTTCATTGGCCAGCCAAAGGTCGCTGCTACAAGATGTGTCATGCCAGAGATGCTTCAATCAAAGGTTCAATTTGATAATTCTTCCTGTAAAACGTTTGAACGTCTCTAATCCCTGCCCAAACAAAAGGCCATGCATGTAAATTCGGTGAAAACTGATTTGAATATCCAATTACATGGGAATTCGTGATTTGCCCAGAAACAACAATAGAACAGAACGTTCCTCCACGTTTGCCTTTTCGTATGCTACCAAAATGCACTCAATTATAATTGGCAAAGCGCCTCCCCAAATTGAAATTCCAGCGAAAAGTGCCGAAAAGGGGAATTCACACAGAATTCAAAACTCAAATACGAGAATTACCAATATATTTTCCCAAGTAAAGAGCGGCCCTGCTGCAGGTCTCTCTTAAGAGGCTTCTCTTTGCTTGCCGAAACTCGTTCTCTTTCTCCCACATAAAATGCACCGAACGAATGCCGGTTTTTGGGCGAGAGTGTGTGTGTGTGTGTGTGTGTGCCTTTACTACGTTCTCCTCTCGCGCGTAGCTCTCTCTCACGAGTGTGGCCGTAGTAAAACATGACATATGCGGGGCCCCTAACGTTGCGGCGGCCTTCTCCCTTCCAGTGCGCCGTTCCAGCAGTGCTCTTCTCTCTCTTTCAGCGCCGTTCGTGTTTGTTCGGGTCGTTTCCGCCGCTTCGAATGCGACTCTGAGACCTGAGGCTCGGTCGGAGACCGACTAGTCCGAATTTTACTCTCAAACTGTACGGTTTGACAGCAGCGCAGTTGCTAGCAGAATAACAGTATCGCAGAGAGAGTGCAGAGAGGTGGGCAGGCAGGGCAAGCCAGCGCGTCGTGTGTTTTCTTCTTTCTTCCTTACAAAAATCTGCCACACTGCCACAAAAAACAACAACAGTTGTTCCAGAGAGAGAGAGCGAGCGAGAGAGAGAATAACCAAAAAGTTTAAACAATTAAAAGTGAGTGTTGGAAAAAGTGCAAAAGAAACAACCAAAAAACAAGTAGAATTCAATCAAATATAAAATAAAAATGCCACTCAATAAAATACCACAAAAGCTAAATTAAAATAAAAATAACAATAAAAAAATACATCAGTAAAATCAAGTAGAACACAAAAACTGGAGAGCTATAACATCCACTTGAATGCGAAAATATCTTTGAAAATATAAACCGAACCGAAACCGAAATTTCGAATAATAACTGTTTACGAGTATTGTTATTCTCGGCTGACATCCTGTTCTTTTGTGCTGGAATTCGCATCACAAAAAAAAGATACTACTACATAATAATCATCATCATAATAATAATCGTAATAATCATAAATAATAACAACAATTTTCGTGTGACAAAAAAAAAAACACACTGAATGGCAGCAACAACAAGAACAGGCCAGCCATCCACCATAAACATTTTTCAATTGTAATTTCCGGTGTAGCGGAATTTCACTGTGCATTGTCTCTGTCTAACTGTGTGTGGACTGACTGTGTGTGGGAGTGAGAGAGTCGAGAATGAACCCAAAAAGAAGAGTGCAAGAAAAACATTAAAGAAGAGTGGAAGAAAAACATAAACAGAGCAAAATGTGGGAAAAACCCGAACAATAAATAAAATTGAAATAAAATAAATGTATAAGAACCCAAATGGACCCTAGATTCTTTGAATTTTTATCCTTATCCAAATTGAGGTTATATAAAAGTCTTAAAAAAAGCAACAAAAGACATGACAAATATTGGAAAACAGTAAAGAAATTTTTCAACCTTTAACAAAACTGAACAAAAACAAGTATAAAAGATGTTTAGATACAATTTTGTAGGTAAATAAATAGAAGCGATTTTAGGAGAGATTTTTATAGCCCCTTTATAAAGCATTTACTGGAAAAGACTAAGGTTAGACTTAAATTCGATTAAAAACTAACAATTTGAATGTTTGCAATTACATATTCTATAAAAGAAACCCAATACAATTTCAATTCCATTATCTAAATGGCCCCAAAACTGGTTATTCCAACTTGAACTTTGGTCCCACCAAAAACCCATCAATTACGAAGACTTATCTGCAATAACCCACCAATAAATAGCCATAAACTTCAACTTTAATTGGCCTTTCCCTGCACTCGAATGAGTCCGAAACGTACCCTCACTGACCTAACCTAATCACAGTCAATATTTACTTATCTGAAGCGGAAAACTTTAACCAGCGTAGGGCAACATATTTTACGTTTTATCTGGTTGATACTTTAAGCAAGCGGGCCCATCAATCGGCTAAGAAAACTTTCTGCCAAGGCCGCAGAAACTTTGATTAAACAGTGCCCCCAAAAAGCATTCAACTCTCCTCAACTGTCGGCTAATTAACATGGAAATTTTCCCAACCCCTCGAGCCACATACATACATACATATATATGTATGTATATATGTACGATGTATATGGTTCACTTGAAGCAAAAGTTTTGCCGCAGATAAAGAAGGGCGCTGGAGGGAGGAAGCGGCATAAGTTTTCAGAATTTATAGAGTCGACAGCCAGCCGTGCATAAATGAAGCTTTCTATCAATAGATACAGTAGCACAAAGAAAAGAGAGAATGTACTGGCAGATACACAAACACAAACACAAACACAAACACTCACCCCACATACAATATACTTGCTGGCAAAAAACCTAATTATAAACAATGGATATTTACCTCAATTTGGGTGCGGATCAAGCATCGGCATATCCTATATCTATGTACATCGTTTATATTTCAGTCTGTGGGCTTCAGTGCAATACCAAGTCGAACACTAAAAAACATTCCAACTAAAACTCGTTTAACCCTTGATCCAAGTGCAATTAAAAACAAAAATCCACTACAAAAAAATCAACGAAAAGTTTTTTGTGACGCTGTGTTCATTGTTTTGCTTATAAAAAATAACTACAAAAATCAAAAACCCATTAACTTTTATATTCCTCGTCGTTAAGCAAATTAAACGCCACACAAAACACAGAAAAAAACATCAAAATATATTATAAACTTAATAAGCATTTAAACAAACAATTGCTGCAATAAAAATTAATAATTTTGTGCAATTTATATTTAACTAAGAATTAAAAAAAAAAAAAAAAACGCCTTAAAAAGGTCCAAGGATTTTTGCTAAATCAAAATAAATGCTAAATAAAAACATAAACTTTCTAAACTCAAATTAGATAAATTGTTATAAAAAAAAAGTTTCTAAAATTTTAAATACAAGCAAATTTTTTCAACTATTCAAGTGCTAAATAAATACAGTTAAAATACAATTTGCGGAGACGGATTACAATTAAGACTTTTTCCTGCAATTTTTTCCATCTTTGTAAGTATATATTCCAGATATATATTCCCCACCAAACCAAAAACGTTCGACCTCAGCTGTCTAATGGGGTTTTTTTCCTAGAATTATTAGCTGGGGCTCCGAGTGTCAGTTCTGAGAAAACGTCTAAACTTTGAACATTCATTTAACAGCGGAGTGGGGGGCTTAGTGTTTCTCGAACATCGTTAATATCACTTACTGATTTGTTAATTGAAACCCAATCAAACTTGGCCCATTTTAGCCAGGTTCCCTTTCTTTTTTATAGATATTTCATAGATACAGGGGGACTCCCACAAACCCGAGTAGTTACCACATAAGAGGCTTAGTGGACAAACGAAATCCCCGCTCACGGCACTGGCCAATTGCCCAAACAATCGCCAATGGCTAACATTTTATTGTTGTAGTTGTTGTTGTTGAGTGTTGTTGATTGTTGTTGAGTGTTGTTGAGGCTTTCGTGTGAGCTTTTATCTGCTCTGAGATTCAGAGAGCCATCAAGTTGATTGTTTTTTGCCCATGATAACAGCAACAAAGAACATGCAATTTTGTAATTATAAATTTTACGGTCTGTTTGAGACGAGCTTTGAGAATATTTTTTGGATTTAGAGAGGCGCAGATACACAGATACATTCCTTGCCACACTCGTACTGGCAGTGCAGCATAACTGTTGATCATTTCCGGCTGGAGCTCTTTTATTTTGGCCAACTGTTGTCCGAACCTGTGTCTGAGGTCAGTGAACCCCCACCATTCCCAGTTGCGTGTTTGCTTAGGCAACCGAAATCCCACCAGATCTTCGGATGGAAGAGCGGGTATTGACTCTCAACTTAGTCCAGTGCACACACACACACACACCTCTCAATCATCGTTCTTTTCGCTTTATCTTTGTCGTTTCTTCGCCTTTACCTTTACACAGGGCGTACCCCCTAAAAGGGCCAAAGAGAAAAACGAGAAAATTAACATAATCAAAATTTACTTTTACGGCGCGAACACGTTTCGTTTCGCTGAGAAAGAAAGAAGTAAAAACTATTATTTATGCCCCAAAAAGTGGCATGCTCTCGGATGGATATTTACACATGCCAATAGCCCATCCACCATCCATGGAAGTGGCCTTTAAAGTGTCCATAAACTGTAAAGTGGTTCTACAAACAGATTATGTCACGAGTATCGATTCAAATCATTTGAAAAAGCCTTTATTTGTAGACTCTTTTAATAGGGAACTCAATCAATATGTGGGCTTGTACTGCATGGCTGTTTTGTGCTGGCTCCTTCTGTATCTTCAGATCAGCTCTGCTTTGAATTTCGCTTCAACGATAGAATGTATTTGGGACAAATTTAAAAATTTACATGTATCTGGCGAGAGGATGTGCCACAGCCATCGCCGACTCAAGCGCAGCGATGAAAAGTTCCCTCCGTGCATGCAATGGCCCCGAAAAAGATGCCCACCGCCCGATCCGGAGAGGTGCGACGAGCTCCAGCGGCGAGGATTGAAGCGGTCCGCCGATGAGTGTCGGTGGCACTACTGGAGCCATCGCAACGATCTGGTTGTTCGGCAACTGGCGAAGCTGCTTGAAGGGTGCCACGAGAAAGTTGCCGGCTTCCTATTCGATCTGACACTTCAAAACTACAATCGGCTGCTCTATCCCAGGCGCTGTGGCTACAGTGCCTGTCACGTACCCTACTGTCATCCGTATGTTTGTGAACGATACATGGGCATCTTCGATGATCAGGGAAATCTAAGGGATCCAGCGCATCCTAGAAGTTTGTTCCAGCTCCTGAAACTGTTGCAGAACTTCCTGAAGGGCCAAACTCATGGATGTGTTTCATTGCCCTTCGATTCCAGGCTCAAAGAAGATAAGCGAACACCCGTTGAAAGCTACCGAATATTAAGACCCATGATCGGGACAAGATGTTACAGAATAGGAGTCACAGAATTAAATGGACATTTAAAGCCCATACAAAGCAAAAAAAGGGGAAAGAAATCTCCAGGACACCTTAAACCCGACAAAAAAGCAGAAGAAGATGAAAAATTGGAAGAATCAAAGGCAAACCCGATAACAGAAGTGCCAATATCCCCGCGGTATAGAGTGCCAAGCAAGGAAGCGGATGTTATGTCGTTTTATTCGCAGGATTTGAGCAATGACTCGAGGTACCAGATGATGATAGACGAGAAGGGAAGGCGTCGCGGGATGGGCAGTCACTCCCACCAGCTCGGCAATCTGCGCTCCGAGCAGGCCCTGTACCTGAGCCATCTTATAGCCAAAATGAACGAGAGGCGAAGGCTGGAAAAGGATCCCCAAAAGATCATGAGGGCCCTGAGCCAGATCGATTTGGACGACGACGAACACGCACAAGACCAAAGGACTCGCCGCAACGAGGCATTCGCTGAACTCTCGAATTTTTACACGAAAACCGTGAGCAACGAGCGGGCAAAGAATGGGCCCCCCCATGCGTCAGGACGCCCTAGGAAGTACTATGGAGAACCGATGCCCGTTCTGTACCACGAACCATTCGATTCGACGAAGGAGTGGACGTGGATTCGCCGCCATCCGGGCCAGAACCGGCTGCTGGCCGACGGCAAGGTAGGATTCGCAGGGATCAAGCGCTACAAGCGCGAATCAGTGGAGGATGCGATAGAAAGAGGCCGTACTCGATGGTCGATACACAGTTCCTTTAGTCTGCCGACTTCTCCCAAAAAGAAACGAAGTTCTATCAATTCCAGGCTGGGACAGAAGAAACCCAGGAAATAGAACTCCGATTTTCAAGTTATAGTAGTTTGTCCGGAGCCTCAGTCGAGACTATACCAAAATTTGTGGCACACAAAAATAAAACCTCAACAAAAATTTCGAAATTTGTTCATCTTTTTTGGAAGTTTTTTGTTGGTTGCCTAAAAATGTCTCGATCGTGCTGTCGAGCCACGGCCCAGCGCGGTGATCCAACTAGCTGCATTCCCTGGTGTCCGCGACTGGAGCCCCTGAAGGCCTGCACCTGCTCGTCGCCCCAGCACCAGTGGTGGAACCGGAACTGTGTCATCGTCCGGCTGCTGGCCAACGCCGTCGACCAGTCCGCGTCGAATGTCTGCACTTTTCTCTACCAGCTCACCCTGAACCTGTTCAGCCGGATCCTGGGCCCATTGGCCATGGGCTGGAACACGTTGAAGGTGCCCTTCGCCATGTCCGATACCTTTGAGCTGTACTACGGCATCTTCGATGAGAATGGCGACCTGCGGAGGCCCATGCCGATGAAGACGTTCGTGCTATTGCTCATCATGATGAAGCGCTTCCTGTGCCTCCCATGTCGCATGATGAGACCCAGAGACAAAACCGGACACAGTCCCATAATGTTCTGTACGAAGACGATGGGTTTGTTCACCAATCCGAGCCTTGGAGTCGCCCCCTATGGCTCGCCCCATAAGGTTCCGGCATCTGATGATGTTCGGGCCGGTCTGAGGAGATTGGGAATGCCTAGGTCTTCATCTCAATGTTCATTGGATTCGGATGACATGCCCTACGGATACGCACCTGCCCTGTGCTGTTGCAGCGTGTCCGGCCCTTCGGGACCCTTGCCCATGAGTCAAAGACCCGCTCCTGGCGCTGGACTATCGGAAAGTGAGGTTCAACAAGCCTGCGAAAAACATTACCAAGAATCTAGAGACCCCAATGCTCCAGTTTGTAAAAAGCTTAGTCCCAGGCAAGTCACGAAACTACAGATGAAGGCCCTCTCCCAGTTCTACGGAGTCGTGGGCCAGGGCAAATACAACCACCGGCTTCTGGCCGCTGGTCTTCAAATTAGTCCCAAGCCAGCGATAAGTCCGTGCGAGAAGAGAAACCAAGGACGAGCTGAAGGCGGGCACATACCGTTGCTGTTCCAGAATACAGCAGTACCCCGGAGCTTGATGTCTCCAGACAGCATACAGCAGCAGATGACTCGAGTCGTCGGTGGATACAACGGGAAAAACATGTTGTCCGTTGATGAGGACCATCCGAGTAGCAATAATGGACATGAAGTGCGCGGCACTACCTCAACGGATAGCAACCAGGTCCTTGAATTTAGAAAAGAAACTGCCGATAGGAGAAACCCGTACATGGCATCCGAGGATTCGTCTTGCGAGGACTGGTTAGATGCGATTAGCCAGCGGATCAGGTTCCGCCACAGTCAGATGCAGGACCTCGAATGTGGAAAAGAAACTGCCCACAAGAGAAACCCGTACATGGAGTCCGAGGATACGTCTAGCGATGGCTGGTTGGAGCCGCCTGTCAGACACACCAGAGACCCTATAAGAGAAGCGATTGATAACGCACCGTTCCTTAAGCTAAGATCCTTTCTTCGGAAATGGGAAAGCAGTTCGAGCCACGAACCCTCGAGTAAAATAATCTGTCAAAGACACCCATCCGCGGGGAAACGACTGCGCCAACCATCGACTGGCCCTTCTATACTGCCAGCGGAAGGCCTCAAGAAAGGTGACCCAAAAAAGAGTGTCAGGTTCATCGATGCCATCAAAGAAAGTTTCCTAACAAAATTTGTACAAAGAAAGGTCAATCCCAAGGACCATAGGAGCCAAACGAAGCAGAAAGATGCCAGAAGAAAACAAGTCAAGCCTGTGGATCCCAGAAGTGCAAAGAATGGACAAAAGCGAGGACACCCAGCCAAGGAAAAAGATGAGGGCCAAAAGAGAGTCAAGACAAGGTCAGAAAACAAACAATCCCTGGAGGACGAGTCCTCGAAACGGATCTGGACAGTGGAAGATGAGATCAGGGAAAAATTACACAAACGCTTCGCCTTTAAGATACGATTTTAACCATCAGAAACCAAATTTCGATCAAGAAGCAAATCTTAAAGCAAGATCTTAAGAGCCCAAATTATATCTGAAAATTCTATTGAGTGGTTCATCGTTTCTGAAAGGCCAAAAATAAAGTGTCCATAAATCATGTGCCTCACACTAATTATTGCTCAATTCCTATGGTGCAGAGTTTGGGTGCATGGCTGTCCGTCCCCCCACGCCTCCCCTGTGGCATTGCAGCATGGTTGCGGCAAAGTCTGTCCCGCTTTTCATTTGGGCCTGGTCTATTCCGTACGATCATGATGATGATGATGCGGCTGATGCTGCAGGATTTCGCTTAAAAGCATTTCGCTTTTAGCCCCCCACAAACACATTCCTCTAAGCCTACTGCATCCATCTAGTTTAGTTTACTATTCCCCCGGTGTTGGGGGCTGATTTAAATTATTTTTTCCTTTTTGTCGGTGGGGGTGGGGTGGCGTGTACTATGTGGCGAAGTTTATTTGAATATTTTTGTGCACCACGCAGAAGTTTGAGCTTCGTTTTTGCTCATTTTGACGCGTTTAGTTTGCTTTGGGGTGCCATAATGTGGGGTTCTTCTCCATCTCTTGGTGGGCCTCAGCCCCGAGCCCCGAGCCGAGGCCATAAGCCAAAGGGCAAACGGTTTGTGGCCAAAACGCAATTTTGCTGGTAAAGACGGAGGAGCGCGTGTTGGTAACAAGTGCCGCTTACTTTGTTGGCCTCTGAGTGGGGTTTAGACCCCAAAGTGGGCCGGCAGGCAGGCAGGCGGGCAGCAGGCAGGCATATCAACTTGTTTGCTAGCTCTTTTGGGGCTTGGGGCTTGGGGTTGGTGCGAGCCGAGTGGATTTAAGACAAACAGATTAGATATTCATATGAGATTTAAGTGAAGCAAATCCCAGAGTTTTCTGTATAAATTTTGAATAAATTGCCTATGAAATGGGTAGAAAATGGTTTCAAGTGTGGTAAGCGGAATGAGCTTCAAGTTTCTGAGAGATTTACTCTATCTTGGAGCAATCTTGAGCTTAGATTTCAATAGAGGATGCTTAGGTATTGCGGAAAGGATTGCCTTTAAGCTCCTTTAAGTTTTGAAAGTAGGTAGATGTGTTCTATTGTGGTACGTCCTTGGATTTCATATACTAGATACATATTTCAAGTAAATTAAAGCTAATATACCAAGTTTCATCGGAATAGAATAAACAGAAGTCGAGTTACTTGAGGTTAATATTACTAAAACCGACCAGGGAAGCTAGTTTAAGCTATGCTTCGTCTCTTTACTTAGGTAATCTTTATGTAACACATAATATCTTTGCAGTTTAGTATGATATCTACACTTTCTTTAAAGGAATATCCATCATATCAACATATGTTCTTTAGCATTTCAAAACTCACGCGACTACAAAGTTTCACTAGTATAGCTCCAAGAGGAACCAAGTTACTTGAGACTATACCACCAACAGTTTGTTCCCCCCCCGTCTGCCCCAGTCGATTTCGGTGCTTCTCTCTTTGCTGCACTGTCGCCATAGTTCTTATCAGTCTGATGGGACTGTGATGATAATAATTCAGAGTCAAATATCTCGCGACGTCTAGTGGCCAAGACATGATTTATGGCATTCCATTCGAGACTTAAACAATACGATAATTATTTATTAGAGTGGAGCTCTGGCTCTCTCTGCAATCCCTCTAGTGCCCTCCAGTACTCTGTATACGATACAGACCCACAAGCGGACAAACATACAATATAAATAATAAGTTTTTGTTTGGCTGCAATGGCTTTGGACCCAGTTTTCCACCCCACTCATGCGGCAATTTATAATGTTGAGTGCCAAGCAGTTAGGAGGGATATCTAGCGCTGGGAGAGAGTAACCGAACGGGCAGGCAGGCAGGCAGGCAGGCAGGCAGGCAGACAGACAAGAGTCGCCCTGACAAAACCAGTTGGAAATGGCCTGGCAAATGGAATTTATTGCAATAGAGTGCTGAAAACTAAATCATCATCTTCCAGTCTAAGGCAACAGTAACAATAGTGGGGCCGGCAAGGAGGAGGAACAATTGATACACTCTCCACTGCCATCCAGCATCTACCAGCTACAATACCATCTACCATCTACCATCTACCAGCTCATTTAATATTTATGCGCATTTAGCCGGGGCACTCTTTTTTCTATACGAAATCGGACGGAACGGAATGGAGTCGGGGCATAATAGTGGTAGTAGTAGTTTCGGTTGGCCCATGCGTAAATATGCGCAAAATAAATACATTTTTTATCTCCATTTTATTATTTCTGTAGTTTTTTTTTCTTGGCTCTGCCTGTACGCATAAATTATGCACATATCTGGGGAAATATTTAACGCCTCTACACACACAAAAGGATCTCTAGCCCTAGAAAAAACCTCCAGCAGGCAAGTAAATTGGTTGTCCAGTTTTTCGGCTTTCCCGGTCCGTTTCCCAACATCCGTAGCGCTAGTTCCGCATTTTGTTTCCCCACTTTTTTTGGTTCGTCGTCGTTCAAGCTGTGGCATAATTTTTACGCATTTGCTCGGGGTCGCCATTGCCGCAGAAGTGTTGATAAAGAGGGGGCCTGGAGTGGGGTGGGCGTGGCACACGCACAGACTTCCTGCCACAATCGAAAGAAATGAGGAAAAATGCTAAAGATGCTGGCAGAGAGAAAAAAGTTAAACAATTCATGGCCGAAGCTTTATGCTTTATACGCGAAACTTTGAGTTTTGATTTCTGTTGTCGGAGAGGCAGCAGTGGCAGCAGCAGCAGCAGCAATGCTTGCCACACACTCCACTCTCTTTTTTGTGTGTGCTTTTTGGTTGTGGGAACGCTTATCTACGCCGGCTGCCAAGACGCAGACAACGCACATTGCCACACGCGCCACACACTGAAATGAGCTACAATGACGGTCGTATGCCCTCACCGCAGAGAGGGATCCATGGGCATGGTGGTGTGGTTACCTCTCATAACCCTTGTAAGGGTATTCCCTTGGTTCGTCTTCCAGAAATTAACGCAAGGCACATTTTTGCTTGTTTTATGTTTATTTGTTTGGGGCCGCGACGTTTGCCAAAAATCAAGGCTGTCTGTCTATATATCTGAATCTGCCTCGGGCTCTATGCTTTCCCCCCGCCCCCCTCAAACAGTATCTGTAAGCCCCTCTGGCAGGACCCTTTCCCACTGTCGGTTTGTGTGTGGCCAAAATCCACTTAAATCGATAAAAACTATCAAATCTGTGCGGGGCGGGGCGTGTGCCCCAGCTCAGTTTTCGGGGCTGGAGTCTGGGCTGGCTGTGGGTTCTGGGGAGTCTGGAGTTTTCTTTCTGCCTCGTTTCGTCACTCATACGCCATGTGCGCCGTCGTCGTTCTCGTCGGCGTCGCCACTCATTTTTCGCCCATGTTGCGTATGTTGTCAAGTCTCTTCCGCTGCTGTCTCTCTGGGGATTGTTTGCTTCTCGTTTGCGTTTTTTTTTTCTTTTCTGCTCTGTTCTTTCTTGGCAGCGGACACTGAAATTGTGCTGGGCACATTGTTGTTGTTGCTGCTGGCATGTCCGTTCTGGCATGGACTTGGCCCAGGCTCATTGTTTGGGGATTCCCCTAGCCATGCCATACATTTTTCGTCGGTCCGTCCCAGCTCTTCGGGGTGGCTGGGCATGGGCAACAGCAGCATTTCCGTTCTGCTCGTATTCCACTGTTGTCAAGCAGATCAGAGGGACAGACACACAGACGGACAGACGGACAGACGGACAGACATGTGTGTGCCCATAGGCGCCGACATTAGAGCGGTCCACATCCATCCTCCAAACCGAAAACCAAAAACCAAATGAGATATGAGTAGGAAAATGCCATGCGAAAACTGTCCCGCTGGAGCTAGAGACCAGAGCCCATACCCTACCCATCGCCCAAGAGCCCATGTCCATCCCCTCGGGGGAGGGGCAAACTATAATGCTAAATGACAAAATATGACAAATTATAATAAAAAAATAGAAAGAAAGGGAGACAAAAATAATATTTAGCTAAGAAAAGGCACAGAAAAGGAAAAAAAAAAAAAAAGAAATACATATAAATCGTTGAACAAATTTTATGACATTTGTCAGAGTGAAATCTTTGCAAAGGCTGATTCGTCTTTTGTGCGGCCAATTTTGTGGTCTTCTGCCGCGGAGTCCCCCCGTTTCCCGTCCTCCTCCCGGACTGCATTAATATAGGAATCACGCACTCGTAAATGCTCCTTTTATTCCCATTGCGTGCCGAGATTTTACAATGGCCACAGAGCAGAGCAGCACATAAAGAAATACTCAAAAAGATTAACAATAATCGGATCTAATCAGGGCGTAATTATGTGCTAGAATAAGTGCTGTTTCTGGAGAGATTATCGAGTGGAGCTGGCGGAGAGTATTTGGGGTTTTTGGAAATTATTTTCATTCATTTTGTTAATATATTCGTTGATATGTTCCCCAATTTAGTCGTTTCTCCTTAACTTTGTGCCCTTTAATTTTCCAAACTTTATTTAGAGCCAACTTTGGGCAACTTTCCCCATAGTTTCCCCAAAACCCATTCATTTCAATTGGCAAAAAGCAAAAAAACCCCCGCACAAAAAGCCTGTGTAAATTTATAACAAATTGAGGCTGCAAGAAATTGTTTGTTTGGTTGAGGATAAATACAAAATAAACTAAAAACTCAACTAAAAACTAAAAAACAATTGTCCACAAACAAACTAAAACAGATGGCGGGTTAAGGGTCTATATACATGTGGGGGAAAAGCACCTTCGAACAACAAAAAGTGTGTGTGGGTTTGGTTATAATTGGAGGAAAAACCTCACACTGAGCAAAGTTTCCAATTAGAGAGAGACGGAGAGAGGGGGGCAACAGTTGTTGGTTTTATTTTGGATTTTTATTTGTATTTTGTTTGGCTGGAAAAACCCCGAGTTTGAAGTTTATTTATACCTTGAATTTTTTTTATATATTTTTTGCGGACAATTTTCACACATGAACCAAAATGGCACACACCAACAAAATCCAAACTTTATAAACTAATAAACCCAACCCGTCTAGTGCCTCCCCAACCGCGTTTCC
Source organism: Drosophila lowei (assembly GCA_008121275.1). NCBI lineage: Eukaryota > Metazoa > Arthropoda > Insecta > Diptera > Drosophilidae > Drosophila > Drosophila lowei. The sequence goes on from CM017779.1 coordinate 26,509,018, forward strand.
CCCTCGGTTTCCGAGTTTCGATTAAATTTTGTTTAGGTATTTCCTTTATTTCCTACCCGGTTTTTCCCTCCACACCCGGCTCAACAATCGGAGAATTTCCTGCTGCAACGCCAACGAAAATTTCTGTGTGTGCATCATAAATATTTCTGGAAATTTTTTGGGGCTTCTCTACCATGATTTTTTTTCTCCTTTTTTTGGGTTATTGGTTTGGCTTTTTCGATTGGGAGAGTCTGCAAATCGTATGCATCGATTGTCGTCTGCCATATGCAAACTAGCTAATGCCCCTGCCCCTGCCCCTGCCCCTGCCCCTGCCCCTGACACACAGACAGAGGAACACCTCAAGGCATTTTGGAGTGTGGTATTAGAAATATGCTCTGGGATTTGTTGTCGTTTCTGATGGCCAATAGATTGGAAATTGATTGAGTTGCCGATGCAACTGCAGAAGCTTAATAAATATTTTGATTACCAGAAATTTAAGCCCAGGCCCAGGCGATTATTGGGTAAGACCAAGAGCAAATATTTCAAATTTTAATTTTGAAAAGGAAAAGAAAATTCCTTTAAATATTAGCACAGTTTTATTCCAGTTTCCCTTCTAATTTCTTTAATTTTTTAAAGTTTTTTTTTCCTTCTTTTTCCTGAATAATATTTTTGTTGCTTTGTTTTTTTTTTCATGCTTTCCACATGCCGCTAATTACACGCCTCAATGCCTGCCCACAATTAATTTCGGTTTTTTGTTTGCCATTTTAAATTTTTCACTCGAACAAACTACAATTGCAAAATTACAAAACCCAAATTATAAAAAAAAAACAGGAAAAAAAAACGAAGGCGGAATGAAAATTTCTACCAATTAGCGAGAAAGAGTGCCCCATAGTCGTAAAAGGGGGATTTCAGAGAGTTTTTCCGGAGTTACAGTCAAGGAATGCAATTATCAAAAAAGCAAAAAAGGAGGAGAAATGCCAGCAAAGCGAGCAGCTGCCTGTGCCACATTCAGAGTCCCATCAGAGTCCACAAAAATTACTAAAATGCAAATGCTTCCTTCTCCATCGTGCTGGCTCTCTCTGTGCGACTATGTGTGGCACAATGATTGCTGCATTTATGAGATAAGTTTTTACTGTCGACAACAATTAAATTACATTTTAGAGTTTATGGCCTTCGCCTGCCCAGCAGCACCCATGGATGGTTCGAGTCGGTTCGAGTCGGTTCTGTCGCCAGAACTTCAATAAAATCGAATAATTTATTTCATTACCAAAGTGTGTGCCTGATTGTGATTGTGTGTGTGTGTGAATGTAAATGTAATTTTTGATGCCTTTAAAGTACACCCACAGACAAAGGCCCTGCAAAAAGTGAGGTATTTGATCTGCAAAGTATCTCCAGGTGTTTGATGTGGGATATATTGTGGAGTAGCACTTCATTTTCCGAATTTATGGGTTATGCAATTGATTATCATTAGGGGCAAAGGTTTTCCCTGGCACCCACATCGCACATCGCACCCCAGGCCCGCATCGTGGAAAATATGTACTATATTTTTGGTGTGTGTTCGAGCATTGTCATACTCGTAATGCCTATGACTGCATCGGTCACGCCCACCCGCATCTAATGTGTGTGTGTGTTCCAAGGGCATTCATTTAGTCATTTATGCGGCTTACATGCCACGCCCACAGCCCAACAGTAACACCAACGCCCAGTGTTAGTTGGTTATCGGGGGAAATTGAAAACCGCATTGCATGTGTGCACCCCCATCCCCAACCATCCCCTTCTCTCCAACAATCACTATCTCCATTCCATTTCGGTTTGGGATTATTTTTGCATACTCCGGTGACAGCCCGAGGGCGCCATGGGGCGTGTTTAACATGAATATTCATTCACTCTCGCATATCATGCTGTTGATATGGCTAGATATCCTTGACGCACACACGAACGCTTTAATTAGTACTAGGTGCTCCGCAAGGATCCTTCAACCCCGCACTTAATGGTCGGAAATTGTAAACCGGAATCATGGCAATGCGAATATCGGAGAAATGAGGAATTTAATGAACCACTTTAAATGGAAATTTGGTTACGAATGGGAGGGCTACAAATTTCAAATAATTCCCCAAACAAACCGCACAGATATTTCTCGAAGTATCTGTAGCCCTGAGTCATCAACCTGCAGACATGCCACACTCCCAGCCAGAGTTGTCTTTATGCAATCGCCTTCCGAGTAATTAGCCGCCAACGCTGCCACAAATTGTGGCTGCATTGTTTTTATGCAACAAAAAGCCGAAAAAAAAACACAACCCACAAATGAAAAATTCAAACAATAACCAGAAATGCCAAAAAAAACCAAATTATCATATGCATCCGTGTATCCGTATCTGTGTGCCACAACCGCAGTAATTAAGCGAAGAAGAAGCTGTCGCGGCAGCTGGTCACAACAGGTGGCACAGGCGGTGGAGGGGGAGGGGTAGGTCTGCAATTTGTTGCATGTGTGTCGCCTTTTTTTTTTTTTTTTTTGGGATTTTTCCCGGGTGTGTTTTGGCTTATGTAATTATGTTCGGTGGTTCGCAGGCCTGGCGGATGAACCAGAAATCATTCTAAACGGAACCAATAACCAGTCATTGAACATGGCCTAAGACGGGGACGCACTGGGAGTTCCCCACTTTCCACTCTCGCCCCCACACCCCCCTACCGCCCACAGTGGGGCACTCGAGCGCGGCGCACAAAGAAAGCTGTGAAATGGTCGCCATTGACTGCATTCACCTCCTCGCAGTGTACCCAATGCACCGCAGCCGCAGCCGCAGACCGTCTTTGGCCAGGCATTTTTTCATGTCTTGGCTCGCCAACTTGGCCAACTTGTCTATTAACGGTAACTAGGTAAATGTTAGAAATTACCGTTAGAAAAATTGCCTCTGCCTCTGCCATTGCTATTTGCTATTTGCACACAAAGTAAGCCATTTGTTAAGTCGAAGAAGACGACAACGACAGCGACCAAGAAGTAGAAGAGGAATCACCAAGCTGATGAAAGAAGAAAAAGAGTTACAAGAAAAAAGAGCTAGAGGGTACGGGGTACAGGGTAGAGGGTACAGGGTAGAGGAACTCAGTCAATTGCTTTGTCTTCGGGGCTTCTGTGAATGGGAAAGTGTTGTCTTGCTGGGGCTTGGCCCAGGGCTTGCCCTGAAATATTTATCACTTCCACTAACTCCACAGAAATGTAAATTTACCTTCGGTGTTGGCCAGAGTTTTCCATCTGGGAAACCGAACATGGCGAATGCTCATTAGGTGGTAAATGGCCATAGCCATGATGCTAGAAGATGGTTTTCCTTCATTTTCGACCCAAAGTAGCAATTCTTTTGGATTGAAAAATGGTATCCTCTTTTAATCGGAATCAAGAGCGCAATGGTATATGAATACTTATGCAAGAATATTTAATTAATTTTTATAATTATAATATAAATATTATTATAATTTTTAGAAATTTCCCAATTGGTTTTCTGTTCAAAAAACCTTCTAAAAATCTTAGAAATCTGCGTATCAAATCCTAGTGCTCTGTACAGATGAGACCCCTCTTAAAACAGTTACCCAACACGATGCCAGAATGTTCTCAGGCAACTTTTTATGTCACATCACGACTTCTTGCCATTTGGGTTCTATGGCAGATGGAGGAGGGCGGAGGGAGGGGGGAGGAGGAGGGCCTGCCTTCGCTTTATAGCTGCTCAATAATTCATTAGACATTTGACACCTTTGGAGCGTGGACGGCACCGACTGAACTGACAGCACTTTCAGATTCTGTTGACACTTTGGATTTAACTTCAAGAAATGCAGACGCACACACACGCACACACACACACACACACACGCTGTGGCACAACAAATGGCCTCATCAAGACGTTCAACGTGTCGCAAATGCGTTGCCGTTGAGTGGCCTGACACGCCTACCCAGTCGCCACGCCCACCCCTCAGCAGCCCCTCTGGAAGCACCTAAACCCGGTCTAGACGCTTTTGACACAAATGCGGCGGGTGTTAAGAAAAAAGTCCACAAATGTCTCCTCTTCATCTGTCTGCCATTTAATATAGCAAAAAAAAGCAGCATAAACAAAACAAGTCACAGAAGGTTTAGACCGATATAGAGACTATGGCGATACCTGATAGGCAGACTGGGAACAGAACTCTTGTAAGCCGAGGCAGTAGATCACAGATCTGGCCTTGATCCCTGGCAGATTGGGAGGATTTGTGGATAATTTTTAGGGGAATGTCAGATCTTTTTATATGAAATTATATATATCACAGGATTTTCATAGTTTTTGGGAGTGAAAGGTGGTATATTTCTAACATTTCCATGTCTACTTCCCCATTTGAAAGCATTTCCTATGACAAACACCCACGCAAACCCATATACTCCTCTCTCTCTCACGTCTACAGGGTATGCAGAAGAGAAAGAAGCAGATTGCTAAGCTGCGTAGATTTCCGCGTGGTGTCCTCTGTCTCAGTCTCAGTCTCAGTCGCTGCCTCTGTCCCTCCCTCCTGCACACCTGTGCCGTGTTCCCTCTGGCTGTCTGCAGTCGACGTCAGCGTCGGCGTTGGAGGTGCGTGTGTCTACCATTGTCTGCGGGCGGGCTGTGTGTGACGCGGCATGTGGGGTTTGGAGTGCGGCGAGGTCTCTGGGAGTACTTGAGACAGCCATGAGAGTGCATATTGAGACAGGTGACAACAGTCGCACTTCATTCGTCTGCTTCTTCTGCTGCTGCTGCTGCTGCTTCTGCTTCTTGTTGCAACTGCAGTTCCCCTACTTCTTTGCCAGCTGCTTCTGGCTCTGCAACATTTTGCTGCAGTCGCGTTGTTCGGTGGTAATTGCTGTTGTAGTTGTTGCAGCAGACGCACTAAATCAATTAGAATGCAGCCCACGTGAAGCATTTGCAATGGAAATTTCTAAGCATACGGAAAAATTGTTCCACTTCTACTTCTAGTTTTATTTTATGATAATTTGCCGGCCTGGTGCGTTGGTTGGGGGCACAACTTTACAACTCTATTCACACTGAAATCTTCAGTGTTGAAGAGTGTGCCCCAGAAGCATCTCGAGCGTTTTCCAAGAATTAAATGAGTTGAACTCTCTTAATGGACGGAGTGGAAAAACCCAGTGTGGGAAACGTTTTCTGATACAATAAGACTTTGGAAATTGCATTAATGGCTGTGGGAAATGGCATAAACTATATCCAGCGATGGAAAATTACACAATTCCATTGGATTTTTATTAATTCAAGGAATTTTCTAGGTGTTTGGTTAATAATATTTCGAAAATGTATTTAGGAAATTTTTAAAAGGGTGAAAAACCATTTGCACCTAAATTTAATTCCTTAAAGAACGTATGTATGTTCTTCTTCGGAGCTATAATTCATTGAAATTATACTATTACCAAAGGAAAAAAAAAAGGCTCTGTAGGTGTACGAAAATACCTCCATAAAGACTTGAAGAAAATATTATCCAGCCATCTTTTTTGCATCCATGAAGGAATCCAAGAATTTATGAAATATACTGAATATATACCCGCAAAAATGTCAGAAAGGTCCCCCCCTCCAGATTGTTCTCCAGAATTCCATTTACAATTCTTCTTTGATGTTTGCCTCGATCCCGGGACAAGCACTTGAAGAATTTTAGCGGAATGCCATTCTTAAATTTGTTTTTTGATTTCGTTTCTCATATATTTTGGGGCGATGCACCCCGAAATGGAAATTATTTCTGCTGGCTAATGAGCCGGTCGTTGAACCCTGGTCTCTCCCTCTCCCTCTCTCCCTCTCTCCCTCTCTCCCTCTCTCTTTGTATTTGGATATGCAACACCCAACACCTTTGTCGAAAAAAAAAGTGTTTGGTTGGCTCTGTCATGTCTGTCCGCCTGGTGGAAGGTGCGATAAATGCGGACAGACGTAACGAGCGAAAGGGCCAAAAAAGAAACCCATTAAAGTAAAGCTGCATTAACAGCTAAATGAAAACACCCAACGACAAAAGCAACAACAACAACAAGAACAACAAAGCGCAGGCATCAAATTTCGCCACACAGACAGTCGAAGCGTGGGTCAAACCCTCAGACAAACCCTCAGATAGGCAGAGCCAGTGGAACGAGTGCGGGTGAGTGGTGTGGAGGGCATACCAAATCGAACGATTAAGACACGCTTACGTTTTAATTTTGTTGTTGTTTGGAATACCCTGTAGTCGTAGAGTGGCATTTATGAGAGCAAAAGGCATGCATACCATGCCATAGGAGTATTCGATCAACAGACGAGTAATAGTCAATCTATTGACGATCTATTTCAATGAGGTAATTCCCTGAGGAAACGTTTGTTCTTTAAGGAATTTAAACCTACAAAACCCATGAGTGCTTTGCAGGGTTATGGCTTATTCATTCGCAGATCGTGCAAAGGCAATTTTGTGGTCTTTTCGCAGGAATTGGAATTAAAAAAAAGATATAAAGAAGAATTAAAAGGTGTACATTCCACTGTCATACCATTCTCTGCACGAATCGGCACTAAAAAAGCCTTAAAACGTCGCTTTTTTAAGAAGATAGCTTAGAATTGCTAGGATAGATCCCTACTGCAGTGAGATCTTTGTGTTGTTCCACAAATACTATACCATATATGATCCCAATTGATGAGTAGCCCATAGTCGCCCATAGCCCGTAGCCCGTGGAGCAGTACTCCCTTTTGTTTTGTTTGTTGTTGTTTTTGCTGCAGTTTCGTTTCTGTTTTGCCTTCACTTTCTGTTTGTTATTTGCGGGGTTTCATTTAAGTGCCCGCTGCTGTAGCTGTGGCCTGTAGCTGTTGTTGTTGCTGTTGCTGTTGCTGTTGCTGTTGTTGTAGCTGTTGTTGCACGAGGCAGTTCTTATTAACATTGCTTCGCTGTTATTGTAGCTGCCGTTAGTTTTCACTCTTATCTCTTATGCCATTCCCTTGTTATTCGTCCGAATGTGGGTGGGTGGTGTGCCCGTTGCCCGTTCCCCCTTGCCACATGCCACAGGCCCCCATCGGTAGTATCTTTGTAGTTCAGCTTTTTTGTGCCTTTTGTGCAAGTATTTCAATTATTTGTCAAATTGACACAATGGCGCAGTTATCTGATCAGTTGTTGGTGTGCATACAGACATTGTTGTTGAGTTTGTTGTTGAAGCTGTTATTGTAGATTTTTTTCTGCTGTTTGTTGGTTTTTTGTGGTGTCTATTGTTGAAATATTTTGTGTTGTTGTTGAAACTCTGGTGAGATAATTCCAATTTGATTTATGTTTTGCACTAGATTTCAAGGCGATTATTATTTGTTTTAATGATTAAAGAAATTCCGGGAAATCTAGAACGGAAGACCCCGGACTACGCTATTTACTCTCTAAATATTTAGTCAAATATGCATTAGACGAGCATGTGTTGCAAATGCGGGTGGTCTTTCCCTTTGACTCGATGAAACGGTCAAGAGTTTCGGCTGGGAAGTGGGCTAAACAAATATCAAAGCATAAAAGGTGAACATATTGGCCATTCCCTACCTGAAATCGTATTAAAAGGTGATCTCACAACTGGAGGGAGTTCCAAGAAAATTCTATAGATAACCTTGGATTGGGGGGCCAGGGCCACAGGGTGGTGGCTGCGTCTCGAGTCTTATCGCAGCTGAGAGACAAGATAACGTTTTTGGATTGGTAACCAAAAGGGAGAAGAGCCCCAGCTCTCCTCCTGTCCTCCTCCTGTCCTCCACCTATTAATTTGAGATAAACAATCTTTTGCAGATACAAAATACAAAAAAAAAAAACTATAAGATACATTAAATATTACCCACAAGCTGGCAACAAAGTTGCAGCGAAAATGTTGATAAAATACTAAAACGGGACTACAATCAAAACCGAATATCGAGACAATGGTGCGACTGAATGTTGCAGAGCAACACAGCAGCAACAGCAACAGCAACACGAGCAACATAAGCAGCAACAACATCCAGAACAACAACAGCAACAGCAACAGCAATGCGGGTGGCAGCTGCTCCTCGACCACATCCTCGACAACGAGCCTGAACAGCAACTCGGCCTCGCCAGCGTGCAACATGGTCATGTTGCAGGCCTCACCACCAGCTGCAGTAGTAGTAGCAGCAGCACCACCACCACCACCAGGACCACATCCACACTTGCAACAAATAGTGGCAACTGCAACCCAACCGCTGCCACAGCAGCAACAGCATCAACCACAGCAGCAGCATCAACCACAGCAGCAACAACAGCAGCAGCAGCAGCAACATTCACCTTCGGACGGTGGCTCCTCGAACTGCTCACTGCCGGCATCGCCGCCATTGTTGCAGCAGACCGCAACGCCGCCGCAGGGGGCACAGATTGTGCCGCCCGTCTGTGCGCTGCACCACCCACAGCAGCAGCTGGCCCTGATGGCCGCCATGCAGCATCACCAGCACATGCTGCAGCAGCCGCCACCGCCGCCGCCACACGCTCTCCACCATGCACCGCCGCCGCACCCTCCCAACACACAGCAGCAGCCCCACCAGCCGCCACCCCTGCCCCACGAGAATGGCCATGGCGGAGGCGGAGGAGTCTCCCCAACGGAGGGGGAGGCGGTGGAGGGGGATCCTCGGCGAGCAGCGTGAGCAGCATCTCCAGTGGCAGTGGCGGGAGTCAGGGCAACGGCTCCATCAATGGCACCAACGGCATTGGACCGCCAAATGTGGCACCACCGCCCCCAGCACAGCTGCCGCCCGGACAGCTGTACATACCGTATCCGAGCGAGTTCTATCCGGAGTACTACATCGCCCCACATCCGCACGAGGGCATCTGTCCGCAGCATCCGCATCATCCGCATCCGCATGCGCACCACCATCAGCCCATGTGCGCCATGTCAGCGGAATACGGTGAGTCCTCGAATTGGGTTCCTCCTTCGATAATTAAGTGCAATCCCTCGCCCAACAATCGGTCATACCAGACACCATCCTTCGCGAGGCAGCAGCTAATTACAGCTGAACTAATCCCTTCTCTAAGTGTCTCAATTCGTCAGAAGATACTTTGCTAAGCCTTTTCCCATTCCCCCTCCCCATTCCCCCTGATGACGATGATGCAGTCTCGCAAGCTCTTAAGCTGCCAAAAACTTGGCAAGAAGCAAACAAAAATGGTAAGACCGAACCTAAAAATAGACGAAAGCCACACCGCCACACCGCCACAGCACCACCCACCCAGCAGCCTTCGTTTGCCCTGCAGTAAGTTGTATACATTTGGCATTTAAAGCTTTTGCCAGACGAAACCTCAACCCAAACCAGTCCCCCCCAGTCCCCTAGCGCCCCCCCACAGCCCCCAGCTGTAACCCACAAAGTCAACAAGTAAACTTTGCATTTGATTTATCTCTCCGGAATACCCCCCACACCCGACTTCCCTCAAAAGCCAGTCATTTAATATCATCAGGCAACAAATTAGCTTGAAATCGCTCGTCGGGTTCTTATACATTTATTTATTTATTTTTTCTGCTACTTTTGTAGCACAATCCGAATGCACTCTATCCGGTAGTACGATGAGTATTTGTAATTCCATAAAAGCAAGTAGAGTACCCGTACCCGTACCAGTACTCGAAGTACTCGAGTATTAGTTGTAGATATGGCATCCAGTTCCAGTTCCCGCTGGGCTAGCGTACAGTATATATGGTACGCCCATCTCATGAGATTTGCATATGAGCACGGGACAAATAACATTACAGGGTGTCGTTTTTTTTCCTTATTTCAAAGACATGAATTCCAAGAAATGTTCTGCCATTTTTGATTAATTAAAATTCTCAGAGGATGCACAGATTATCACAAACAAAACTCACAGGCTATCAGGGGGTTTTCCGTTGAGTAAATATAGCCCTTGGGGAAAGTGAAGCCAATTCTGAGAATTCGTCGGGAATTTTTCATGAGAATATGCTATCAAGTAATCTGATATTTGCAATTTAACCCGATTCCATATGAACTTTTCTCAGTAAAACCCCATTTAATAGGCCTTCGGCATGCAAGCCACTGCCGTTCTTTAAGACACCCTATATTCAAAGCTTATCGAAGCCAAAAGCATTTCGCATCCACGCCCACCCATAGAAGCCTGTCCAACTGGAACTGGGCTTTGGCCAAGCCCAGAAACCACTAGCCATTCGGTCAAGACTGGCCAACATCGAGAGACAGCGACAGACCGACAGACCAGAAATGTGTCACTCATTTGCCAGCTCATCGGGGACGGGGGAGGGGGTGGAGAGAGTATTGGCAAAATATATAATTGAATTTGATCAAGTTTGGCGCAACCCAGAAACCCCAATAGACCAGCATTTTCAATTTATCAATGTCATTAACCTTAATTGTGATTCGGCGGAGGAGGAGGAGGAGGAGGAGGAGGAGGAGCGCCAACAAAGGCCCTCCATTGATTGAGAGGCAAATTTTGAAATATGAGATGCTGAGCGAAAACTAGTCGTCTTTTTGGCGGTATATTGTTTGTGGAATATCCACTAATTTACACTAAAATGCAGACGATACGAGTACTGTATGTGTAGTGTATGTGCTAATTGAATTTGCCTGTGGAACACGCCCTTGCGCCCCCTTATGGAGACTCCTGTCAACTAGTTGGATGTCATCATCGGGGGAGCACTACTTCCTCCGCCAACTTGAACATAATTTACAATTACGGGGAAGTGTAAATGGCTTTTCTACCTCGACATCAGGTCACACTTGCCCCCCAGCCCCGCCCGAGAACCATCCTGGCAGGTCGTCTCCTGCTTCCTTTGCTCATTTGGCAAATGCTCAGCCTCCAGCTCCACCTCCACTCAATTTAGCTCGACGCTGGTCTGGTTTGCCCTGATTGTTGTTAATCGAATAAACTTGCAGAGGAAATGGGCTCTGAGTGCGTGCTGGGCCTTGCCCTGGTCTTAGGACAGAGCGATGCCATGCCATGGCACTACTGCTGCCGATGTTCTAATGGAATTTGCGCCCGGGTCGACATCAACTTTAGTATATTGATATGGATGCTGAGCATGTTATAATTATAAGAATGCTGAGCATGCTCTTGCTTACCCCCCAACCCACCCCACCCACCTAACCATAACTAACCCCACCCCTCCCCCCGCCTTTACTCTTTGGGCTCTTTGCTTTGCTGAATAGTGTAGAGCATCTCTGGGCACATGGTGTTGATTGCTGGAGGGCGGGCGAGCGAGTCAGTCCCTAGCTCTAATCAACATAATTCCTATTATTTTATCTGTACGTTCATTCGGTCAGCAGAACAAAAGGAAAGAAGGAAGGAGGGAGAAATAAGAAGCAGAAAATATAAAAATTGAAATGAATGGAATGAAAGGCCGATAAGGGGGCACGTGGCTGAAGGCCGCTGCCAAAGGAAGTCAATTCTGGGTTAGATTTCGGTAGATCGGCCAGCAAAACGGAAGGAAGTGGCAGAATCTTAAAGAATGTGTTAAAGGTCTTTAAGAGGCATTGGAATATGACAAACGAAAGAGAAATACTTAAAGTATTCTATGAACTCAATGCAAAAGCTACTAAAAATTGATTAATATTTATCAACTGAGATTTCAAGTAGATCTCTTTAATATTCGAATACTTTCGATTACAGAATACCCGTTTTTATTAAATATTTATGTACATTTATTCAATCAAAGTTCATCGCCGATTGATCGATCTGTTTCCGCCATTGTGCACACTCCCCTCAATGGCTGGCCCCATTGAAATGTCTTGACACCTTTCGTTGAGTAACCCTACTCAAGGCTCTGTGCACAACTGTACCACTTTCAATTGAAAGCCTTACAAATTGAGTTGCAATCGAATATACATGTATTTGTGTGTACGTAAGTGGGTGCTATCCTTAGCCTTGTCGCAGCCCTTCTGGCATTCAGAGCTTGAGGGGTTCCTCCTCCACCACTCACTGCATCTTCTTCTTCTTCAGTTTGGAGCACGTTTCAGCTCAAGAACTGATTTTGCCAATAAATATGGGGGTGAATATTTTATAAGAAAGTGTGCCTCCATTATGGCACGCATAAATAAGCCTAGATGTCAATGAACCCAAGAGGAAAGTGGGGAAAACTCGAGAGAGTTGGAGGGTGAGTGAGGAGTGAGTAAGGGGGTGTCCCAGAGAAGGAGAGAGGTAATAAGTGTGAAACAGAGTCAATCTAAGCGTTACATCAACACTTTCCCATAGATCGTAATCAATGAAAGTAAACACAGAAGGAGGAGGAGGAGGAAGGATGCTATGAGGAGGTCTATGAGTGCGAGGGAGTGCTTAACCGTACATATCCCACCCTCTCTTACTCTTTTCATTGCTCTTCCTCTGGCATTTCGGTTAATCTCTTTGGTAATAATTTTTAATTAACCCAAAGCCCGCACATTGAACGCCCTCCAACTTATTAAGACTTATTAGGGACTGGAAGGGGGGGATGGCTGGGGTTATGGGGCATCTGAACTTTGCACTTTTGAACTTCCAGCCAGCAAATGCCCAACAGATGTCCAGAAGCAGACGCCCAAGAAGCTGGAACAATTTTACGAGCTGTCGAATAAAATTCGTTTCGGTTTTTTGTTTTCTTTAATTGAGCGGAAGTTTTTCTTTTATTTTTATTTTTTTTGCTGTACTGTAGAACAGTCACTGCCAAAAGTTGTTTGACCCAGCCATAAAAAAAAGCAGAAAACAATATGTGAATGTCCTCTCGGAGAGTAATTTGAGAGCGTGCCCAAGAGGCACCTGCTGAAGGGAGAAGGGCCCTGAGAAACTGTGTCACAAAGTAATACAAATCAAAGAATCGTGGGAGGGGGAGGGGGAGTGGGAGTGGGTGGCACTCCAACAATGGGCCAGAGTCAACATGGCTCCGCTCCGCTCTGCCCTGCCCTGCCCTGCTCCGCCCTGATGGAAAACCACAAATGATTGTTACTTATTATTCGCACATAAAACGTTTTTCCTCTGCCCATCCAAAGGGCCCGTACAATTGTTCAGTGAGGCATAAACAAACATTTCCATTCCATTCCGGTCCAGGACATTGTCAGAGTTCTGACATCGTCTCAGGACCCTGAGTTCTGTTCTTCTGATGTCATATTACAAGCTCTTAGCTGTAGCTGTAAAAAAAAAAAAAAGGAGAAGCCCTCTCTCGCTTCTTGCGGGTCATAAAAAGAAAAGTGCATAAAATGGTATTTTCTCAGTGAATGTCAAACTGTAAGCAGTCAGTCGGGCGACAGGTAGGAAGTGGATGGAGCTCCCAGTGGCAGCTGCTCTGCAGGGCCCCCACTCCTGCCCCCCATACCCTTTCCAGCATAAAGTTGTCCATTTTTACGAGCCGCTTTGGCGGCACAGATTTATTGGCTTCCTCGCTTTACTCGATTTTATTATTGTTGCTCGTCTCCCATTGCATTTGCATATTCAGTGGAGCACCTACCCCTCGACCCCTCTACCCCCCTCTAAACCTCGTTGAGTTTTACGCCAATTTCGAAGGTTAGCCAACTTCTTCTTTGTCCGCGTTGCGTTTCGTCTCTGGGACCTTTTTTTTATATATTTTTTCTGCTTTATAGTTTGCTCAACTCGACTCAAGTTTCTGTCGACGGTTGAGTTTTATGCCTCACTTTGAAGTGGAGAACATTATGCCACGAATGGGTAGCATTTTTGTGGATCTTTTTGCCTTCCTCTCTCGCACTTTGGCCTTCGATGCTAATGACAGAGAGACGATGCTGTCAGAACTCTAAATGACAAATTGCTCCTGCTCCTGCTTCTGCGCTGTGGTGGGGGCTGGGGCTGGAGAGCTCTTCTCTGGGGAGTGAGGGGGCACCGTGAGGCGGCATAAATTGTGGCAGTATATTTTGCCCAGCCCAAAATCATATTTTAACTTTAGTTTTCCTTCTGACGAATGATGAACTCTGGCTGTCAGCGGTGGCGGTCCATCGGACAATTGACTTTTGTTGACCCACATTTTTCAGCAGGGAAGTTGCTGGACGTCTCTGGTGTAAATAAAAACCCTCTTGCTGAAGTAGAATCACTTCACTTTGCTAATTCCGAACAAATTTAGAAACTCCCTCACTCGAATATCGAAGAACGGAGTTTTTGGAGCAGAACCTTCCCTTTCGTGGTGTGCCGCCTCTTTGGGAAATGAATTTTCCTATCTGGCAGAACATTTGTTCCATAGACACAGAGCCTTCAAGTCCCAGTTCCTGCTGCAGCTCCTCCTGCACTATCAATGTCAGTTTATCATTCACTTAATGGGGGGCTTACACTGTCCATAAAACTGTGCCTTTTTCCACCCGCCTACTTCCACTTCCGCTCGCCTGCATTTGGTTTCCTCATTTAATATAATTTGTTGCAAGTTTTGCGGCATGCGGCATGTGGCAAGCGTCTGTTACATGTGCCCAGCCTCTGTGCGATAGCTGCACTAATTGAAACGTAATTATATCATTTGGGCACGAGGCAGTCAGTCAGTCAGTCAGGCAGGCAGGCAGTCTGTCAGTCAGTCAGTCAGTGTCTCACACTCTCAACGAGACGAGGCACTAATTGCAATTTGCACAGTTTGAAACTCTTTGGGTTGCACAGTTTGCGAGTCCTAATGGGATATGCCCATCGGGAGAAGGTGGAGGCTCTTAAAGGTATGCCTTCCTATGCGGTTGAAGTTGGAGGAAATTGGAGACTTTTCCTCTCTCTAAAACTTCTCCTCCACTATGACAGTACAGCCCCCTTAGCTACAGACTAGCTCTCAAAATTATAGCATCATCAAATTGCTTGGAGTTTCAGCAAAAAATAGACCATAGTTTGAGCATCTATCCAGCATCTTGAGTCTAAGTAAGGGCCACTTAATCAGCCAACTGTAGTTTGAGAGAGATTCAATTTGCCGTAGCCGAGAAGCCCTGAGGCATCCACAGTTGAAGGGTTCTTAGATCCGCTTTTATAGTTGCAGACTTGGCATTTTTTTGGAGCATCTTTGTGACTGTCTCTCGGGAGAGGCTAACGCTAGAGGAGGATTTTAGGTGTAGAACTTCTGAGTCCTCTGAGACTGTAGATTATCTACTATATGTGGGAGAGAATCAGTCATTCATGGACTGTTTAAGGTTACCTAATTTACCCTTGATTACGTTGTTGAATAAATAAATCATTTACAGGTGGAACACCACGTTTTTCCTGCGGGCTTAGAGCTACTGAGTACTTTAAAGTGGCAGTTCGAGTCGCAAACCTCTCAAATGGTTTCTGAAGCTTGAAATTTTCTAAAAAAGATGCAGATTTGTAGAAAATAATAAGATAAACATATAGAAATCGCAAGAGTCATTTAGAGTCAATCTTCAGTAGTAGAATCAATCTTTTATGAACATATTTACAAACAAATTCATATCCATTGAATCGTTCAATCTTTTACCTTCCAAAAATCTATAGAAAACCAAAGTTTAAGAACTTTCGATGCCTTTATTCTTTATTGAAGAATTTAAAGCTGAATTACCCCTCAGAATGTGCCACCCACAAGCACTCACAGATACACCTACTCAACCATTATTTTAAAGATCAAATGTCCCCCACTTTATGGCCGGCAATTGGTTGCGTGCTCTCACAGTCCAAAAAAATAATATTTATCCATTTTGATCCGAATTTTTATGCAACTCTCATCGAACGGAAGTTGTTTCCCGATTTTCCTTCTGTATGTGCATACAAATACCATTTTTTCCACAATTTTCCTGTGCTTTTTGGCTGGCATTTGCCAAAGAAGTGAAATTTATTCGTTTGCATTTTTCGGGGGCTTAAAGTTGTGCCTGTGCTGTGTGTTTGGGTATTCCATGACCGTTCATATAAATCTACCAGCATATAGATAGATATTTTTTGGCAATTTAATTGAAATGTCAGGCACGTGGTCAGGAGAGAGATTCACACACACACACACACACAGAGAGAGGGGAGGGAGAGGGAGAGCTAGCCAGAGTTTGACCCTCGAGTTGGTCCGCTGCCTAATCCCGTCGAGCTTTTGTGGTTGTCGCACATTTCCGGCTTAAAGTGGCAGCGGCAGCGGCAACGGCAACAACGTTGCCACTCTGCTGGCTCTGTTGTTCTTGTTGTTGGCGGTGTCGTCTGCCACTTCCGTTTGCGACGCGTACACGTAATTGATTTTCCCGCCCCGCCTCCTGTTTGCTTCTCCAAATCTCGGAGCCCGAGAGCACTGCAAAGCAAATCAAAACAAGAACAAATACGTACGGCATGAGTGCCCCAAATTCTTTCGGTTTTTGGATACCCATTGAGCAGATTTATTTGTTGGGAAACTGTGTGGAAAATGGTCTTTCTCTCCCAGCAGGAAGGGAACAGAACAGAACAGATCTTGATGAATTTCTATGGATTGATAGTCCACCAAATGTGAGGCAAATAAATCTTTAAAATTGTGGATACTACAGCATTCTGTATAGGGATTATGGCCTGTACTTTCAGGCACACATTATACCCTTAAACTCTTAGCGTACTGGGTATCAAAAGAACAACAAGAACACTGTTTGCGTGACAAATGAGAATTTCACTTGATTTGATTTGCTTCGTGCGAATTCTGTGGAACAATAGTACGACTGCACATGCTCGCAGATACACGTACAATAGATGTATGTGTATGTGTGTGTCTACACCTCACACCGTTAAATGATTTTTTGGCAAAAGCAACGGTAAAATCGCCGTGACCGTGAACTTTGTGGGTGCCCCATAAATATATCAACAAACAGGCAAAAAACGCACAAAAACCCAAAATCCACCAAAAATATTCTATAAAATCTCGATTTTTATTTAATAAAGCTTCGTTCGGGTTTTGTATCTTTTACCTCTAATTAAATTCTTAAAGCTGAATCATTCGATTGGGAGCCGTGACATTTGCATAGTCCCCAAGTCCGCAAGTCCCCAACTGAAAGCGAAGTCTATTAACTTGAAATTTATTGACACGAATTCCATTTCGTTTCGAAGACCGGCCTACCTTTGGGTCTGCCATATATCAGGCGTTGTGTAAGCCACACTTGAGCCGCAATATTGGCCAAATAATCACTGGGTGTGGGCCATCTCCCATCGAAGTGAAATCAAAATGGAAAAAAAGAGAAGGAAAACAATTTCGCATAAATTTCATTCGCTGGCAAAGAGAGTGGGGAAAATTGCCTTTAAATTGCTCGAAAATGTTTTCTTAATACATTGCGCAATTCCGTATTGAAATCAGGGCGTGGCAGGACGTCCTGCCCTGCCCTGCCCCTCCACTATAACGAAATAAGGAAGTGCCTGGGGCTGCCGTTGAGAAGGAAGGAAGAAAACTAAACGGAATAATGCAAAATGACAAAATAACTTAAAGCGGCCATAAATTCTCCAGCTCAAGGACATGCTTAAGGCAATGGCCAAACCCTGTTCGAGTTCCGCTCCTGGCTGCCACAAAAGCTCCAACTCAAATCAGAGCCAAGAAGCAGAACACAGGAGACTGTCAACACGTTTTGGCCATTTCTGTCTACGTTTCGTTAGCCTCAAACAAGAAACAAACAAACAAACAAAAAATGCAAACAGATACGAGTATATGGAGTAGAGGGGGGATTTTTTACCATTTTTTGTCTGGGTTTTAGAATGTTTTGAAAAGGGGTAGGTGGGGGTATGGATTTATGAGTGGGGCTTTATTTTTGGTGCTGCGGATGTTGGTCATATTTTGGCATATATATTTACCGATTGAAGACACTTAAAGCTCAGGGAGATTCAGTTCCAATAAACACAGATTTATATGTTTATGTTTCGCCAGGAATTGTAGAGCCTTTCAACAAATTACACATGTATCTCTATCAGTATCCATATTTTATACCTCCTTAAAAATATTGGAATATAAAGAGCCCATATCCTTCATCTTTCTCTGTATATCTTTGTTCGTTTCTGTATCCCTCCCCCCGCTGCCCTCCTCCTGACCTGTCTCTGGTCCTGTCTGGTCCATCTTACCTTGTCCTTGTTCTGCGGCTTGTTCTTGGTTCTCGCCTGCTTGTTTGTTTGCCTGTCGCGTCCTTCGTGGCGTATGCGTAATATGTTTTTGTTTGCCACAGGCCTCTGCCGCTGCCACTGCACCGCCTCCTCCCGGGCCAGACACACGCCAGACAATACATCGGCTATGCGGGTGTACATATATTTACTGCTGTGCGTGTTGACCTTGTGAATAGCCAGCGGCTATTGAGTGTCTCCTCAGACGCCTCCTGTGTCACGTAAATGCCACCAGTAGCCGTGGCAGCGGCAGCGGCAGCGGCAATAATATAAAAACAACGACAAAAACTCTTTTAATTGCTTTTTAATGAGTTGTTGCCGTCGTTGCCATGCGGTTGAGGGCGTGGATGGCCCGGCAAGAGGCGTGCCCCGTCGTCGGAGGCTATAAAAGATACAAAATATATATCTATCGAACAATATCGGTTGACAGCATTAAAACAGAGCAGAACATAAATTACAAAAAAACTGGGGGAGTCCTTAGCGGTCGCCTACACTGACAGAAAAAGATTTGTGCTTCTCAAAATACGAAAATAGATTCTTTAAATACTTTATATACCCGTTAAATAAAGATACTGCCAGATCGTCTAGTATAAACCCGAAATATATGTTTTTTACTTTTTTTTTGAGTGTACTCCCCAACGATTCCTGCCCTTCGCATTTTATGTGGCTTTTGTATGCATTTTTATTTATTTCGTCGCATTTTTTTTTGCCTCTAATGAAAAAAATTGCAGTAGCACCAACGACAGCGGCAGTGGCAGCAACAGAAGCAGCAGCAGCTTTCATTTGATTTGTATTGCTTTTGTTGTTATTGTTGTTGTTGTTGGCCAGGGCCACTTATGGACTCCAAAAGCTTCTGGCGAGAGAGCGGGTTCAACAACCGACAAATGCAGCCAACAGGACAGAGGGCGACAGGAACAGAAACAGACAGAGACAGAGACAGAGACAGAGCGACACTACTAACCGAAGAGCACCCGAAAAAAAAAAAAAACCAAAACGTATATGAGAGTCGAAATATTAGAGTCGAAGGTTTGAATACCCTGGCGTTATATATTTCTTCATGGAATGGAATTTATGATCTATAAATGGATCTGAACTATTAGGAAACACACAAAACAAAAGATTGTGGAAGATTTTCCCACAAAGACAGGCTTGATCGTTGCTTTGACAGCTATACAATATAGGGATATAGTTTTGGTAGTATTCAGATCGAGTTAAGACCATAAATATGTGAATATATATAAAGCTGATATTTCTAATGATTTAATTAATTTTTTTTTTTTTGTATAAAAACAAGCTATAAAAGCCCCACGTACCCTAGATCTTAACATTTGAAATCTAGAAATTTGCTATCAAAATTTCTTCAATATCTTCCCTGAGAAGCCTGGCTATATCGACACATGCTGCAACAGAATCAATATATATACTTTATGCGTTTGAAATGCTCTTCCTTTCTGCGTGGCAAGCATCTGGCCTCTCTTTGAAAGGGTATCAGAACGAAACGAAAGGCAGGGCAGGGCAGGGCAGGGCAGGGCAGGGAAAGGGGTGAAGAACAAGCAAATGCAAAAAATTGGCATCAAACAACAGAAACTTTTAGACAAGGGATGCGGTGGTGTTGGAGCACTGGGCTGGAGGCTGGGGGCCACACATGCAATGCGCATTAAAATTGTAACTGTAACTGTAACGTTTTTTGTATGGCCATCTCGCTGGCGCTCTCTCGCTTGCACCACCGTCTGGCCCCGTCTGCTGGCCTCGAGGCCCACTTCAGTTGTCCCTCTCTCGCTCTCCCTCTCTTTGTCTTTATGTCTGTCTCTGTCCACCACCCTCCCCTAGCCCCTTCTGGCCAAGTTAAGTGCCATTCATGTGATTCTCTACTGCTTCTTCAATTTTTTTTTTATCTTTTCTCCTTTTTGATCCTAAACTTTTTTGTTGCTCTTGTTTGCCCCTCTGCTGATTTTTGTCCTTTTTGATTTTTTGTTTCCAGATTTTTCTGTGTTTTTTTTCCCCATTTTTTTGAGAGCTTCATTTATTAAAATATTTTATATGCACAAAAGATGAACAGTGCGTTTCATGACCATAAGATTAAGCTTACTTTTAATTAAAAGGCAGGGTTATATAAGGATTAACTTCTTGATTCCATTAAAAACTACAAAGCTAATGGCTTTCGCATCTTTCTGATGCCTTAAACGTATAAAACGCACTGTCTCGCCTGTATCTGTTCGGGCATTTGTATCTGTATCTGCAACTGTATATTTATTTCGCCATTGCTTGCTGTATTTCATATAAAAAATTTCCTGGCCTGTTTGGGGGCACGTTATGATTGTTGTAATTGCTCCGGCCACCCCCCACGATGGGGTCTCGATTCCGTTCGATTGGATGCCATTCGATTGCCCGATTTCGACGCTGGCTGCGAGTCCGGGCCCCAATTCCAGTCATATAAATTGCCAACAGTTTCGGTTACCATTTTTTCCATTTTCCCCGCTGGTTTTTCCTTCTTTCTCGCTCTTTTGTTTGTTGGTCATTTGTGTGTGACTTTTGTGGTCGAAAGAGGATTTTAGCGGTTAATGTGCTCTGTTCTGTTGCTGGGTCACTGGGTGGTGGGTGGTGGGTGGCTCTGTGGTGGGGCTGGAATTCCGAGGTCAATTGTTCTGCCGGGGAAAGGGTTGGACAGGGCCGGAGCTCCCTGGGAATGCTTGTTAAGTAAACCAATTTGTTTAAAGATAAATATCCAAGTAAATATACTTTTATTATACTTCGCTTTGCAATGTGAAAGGTTGCGACTAAATGATGATGTCCTGGGGTTTTATTGGCCATTCAAGGTTGATTATAATTGAAACGTGATTAGAAATTGATTGGGCGGATAATTCTGGGAATTCTTTGGGTGGACTCTTGTATATCCATAGATATGTATTTCAGGGAATATCTTTGAAAACTTTATTCTATAAAATATCACGATTAAAAAATTTAATAAATTAATTACGGACTAGGCGGATAATTCTGGGAATTCTTTGGGTGCTATGGGTAGTTCATTCTTATATATCTATAGATATGTATTTCAGAGAATATCTTTGAGAACTTTATTCTATAAAATATCACGATTAAAAAATTTAATAAATTAATTACGGACTAGGCGGATAATGCTGGGAATTCTTTGGGTGCTTATATATCCATAGATATGTATTTAAGGGAATATCTTTGAGAACTTTATTCTATAAAATTAAATACATTTAACAGTCATAATTTCCTGCGGACTAGGCGGATAATTCTGGAAATTATTTGGGTGCTTTAGGTAGCCCATTCTTATATATCCATAGATATGTATTTAATTTGATTAAAACTTTTAATACATTTAATAGTCATAATTTCCTGTGATCTAAAAAGATAAGATCTCTTCTGGCATCCCCAACACAGTCATCATCATTTACCCTTTGTGCCCCAGGGCCACGTGCCAGGCATTAAATTAATTTGAGATCATATATTTTTGTAGTTCCCCTACAAAATGTGCAAAAAAAGCCCCAAGTGCGGGCTTCTATAAAAAAAGATAAATAATAAATACAGATAAAATAAAAGGATTTATTGGGCGAATCATAAGACTTATTGTAATATATGTACACTCGTTGTATGGAGTCATAAAACACCAAATGACTCTGGCACTTACCACCGAAAAAAAACCCCAAACTGTGCCACGCCCAGATGCCTCGTAAAACTCAAAAAAAAAAAAAGAAGCCACAAAATGTGTCGAGGCTCGTCATAATAATATATATAGATACATGTATCTGTATTCGTGTACATCCAACGACATGACATCAAATCCATATGTTGTCTGGAAAGAACAGCAACAAAAATATTTACAAATTTGTTTTCATATTAAATTTTTTGTCGTTGGAGAGTCGTTTTGCCTGGCGGCTGTTTTGCTAAAAACAAAAATGTTTCGCTGTTTCTAAATCTGGTTCATAGAATCCCATGGCCCCGATCTCCGTCCCCGAATGATTTCCTGGAATTTCGGGTATTATTTGCCGCACATGCGGAACATGCAACACATCCATAATTGCTGGAATACTAAATTATGCAATTAATTTGGCAGTCCAAGCCCCAGACCACTGGCCGCAAAGGCTAAAAGGCCAGACTGGCGGCTAAAAAATGTATAATGTAATAAAATGGATATACATTTCAACAGAAACGTAGTTTGAGAGCAGGGATGCTTTAAAGTTTTTATAATTAAATATAGGACTCTAGAATCAGTTATTGAATGGAAGCCAAGCCCCTTTGTGGCAGCCCCTTCTGCCTGCAACGCCACTGCGTTGATTTGTGGTGTTGTTCAAAAATGTATTCATATAACCATGAAATATTCAGGAAATTTACGATATGTGTATGCATTATCCCTTGCTGACCAAGCACCCGAACGGCGTTATGTTTTGCCTTTATTATTTCTGAATTTCGTATTGAATTCAATTTTGGCTTAATTAAATTGTGAACTTTATGGCCAACAGCAATGTACAAATGCTTAATGAAATATGTATTCCCAAAGATACTTTGGAAATTTTAAAGAACTTCAGAGCTTTTTGTTCATTTCTTGAACAGTTCTTTTGTTTGGGAAAAATACATTTTTCATTAAACATTTCTTTCTCTCAAAAAAATATACGATTTTTTCCTCTTTTCTGCATTAAAAATCATTTCTTTCTTTTCTTCCAATAACTCTTCTCATTTCCTCCCAAGAAATATAATGCACAATTTATGCGTATTCTCTTGAATCAAATACATATACGAGTGTAGGCGAAATTTCCATAGCGAAATGAGCAAATATGTAATCAATTCATTCCGCTCGAAGAGTATACAACACTCGACAGATGGCAATCAACATGTTGGCTCTCTGTTTTTTCGCTTTTCAATTATATTTGTTGGGGCTGCTGTTTGCAAATCCATCCATCCAAAAAAAGACGAGAGTCTGAAATGCATATGAATACTGGTCGCTATATTGTATGTCCATTTAGCCGTGTATCCCCAAATGAGGTTTATGAATTAATAATACGCCTGCAATCATCGAAGTGCAGTCAATGATGCTTTAAAATCATTAAGTTGTGTTCAAGTCATGCAAATGATGCTCTAACTTGTGTTTGGGCCATGAAAAATATGGTTTTACTATGAAAACTGTGCTTAAGCTATGAAAAAATGTATCTTTGAGCCATGAAAAATGGTTTTAGTATGCCTTAAGCTATGAAAATGTATCTTTGAGCCATGAAAAAGAGGCCTTAAGTAATCTTGGAGCCGTGAAAATGAGGCCTCAAGTGCTTTTTGAGCCTTGCAAATTATGATTAAATTTATAGCCATATAAAATATGTTTCTAGGCTTTAAAATCTATGTAAATTCGTGGCTAATTCTTGTTCTTTGCCATCTCTTCTCTTTGCAGGTAAGCAACAATCGACGATGATTACGTATACGAACCGTTTCGGCGTGAAGTGTAAGTGCAAGTGACAACAAGTTCCATTTCAATTTCAATTAAGCCCCCAAACGAACACCCCCGAACATTGTGGGTACTCCTGTGTGTGTGTGGGTGTTTGTGTAAGCAACTGACCGTGCAACAAGGTCAGACATAAAAGTTTCAGTTTTATTTCGCCTCGTTTTTGCTCCTTCTCCTTCTGCTGTTATGCAATCTTTGGAGGATTTGCTCCCTCATGCCAAAGGCAGGAAGTCCATCTTTGCATCGTTTTTCTCTTTTTGGTCTTGGCAAGGAACAGCATATCCTGCAGTGGCCACGCCTCCTCCGCCATCCGCCAGACCAGACCCCGTCCGTTGCTGCTCTTTTTATGGCCACGTGCGAAAATGCGGCAAAAGTTTTACGAGGTCAGGGTGAAGCTGTGCTCGAAGGAGCTCTGCTCCTTACGTCCACTTTACCCAGACGAAGATGCTGCTGATGATGATGTCACTTGAGTGAAATAATTTGATATAACAAAATGAGGCGGCAGTGGGAGTGGGAGTGGGAGGATTGAATTGGGGATTGGGGATTGCTGGATTGAAATTTGCATGGAAATTCCACAAAACTGCAAACTGACAAAACTCTTTCAAGTGTTTGGCACTTGTTGACTGCCAGAGAAAGAGAGATCCCAAAAAGCCAAAATCCAAGACAACGTCAACAACTTTGGCATGTCCACGCCCTAACCATTTTGCTTAGACGCCCCAAAGTCACATGCAAAGTGTCTTTGGGGGATTTTCAGACTCTGTCTGGGCCCGGGTCTGGCCACGCTCAATTCAATTCAATTCAATTAAAAGCCAGCACACGCCGCACCCAAAAAGCAAGAGACAACGACTCAAAGACTTGTTCGATGGATTGCTTTGGGTAAGTCGATCGAAGCGACAACTTTGATGCTCTACTTGGGGGTTGAATGGGGATTGCTGGGGATACTCCTTGCCCCTGGAACCATTTCAAGTGATGCCAGAAGGACATCTCAAGGGTTTATTGAAAGCACAGACATTGCAGTTGTCATTAAGTTGTACAACGCTTGAAAAGTGTTTGATTTTGGATAGATATTGAGGCCTCGAAACATACTTTTCGCTCTCCAAGAGTGGAGCAGCAGCCTCTCTACTCTGCAGACTCATATCAGCGAATCGTTATGCGATATCTACACCCCCCCACCCCCCTTCCTGTGCCTTTTTCGATTTGTCAGAGCAAATTTCAATTGATAAATTTTTGTTTTTGTGATCAAACTTTGTGCGAAAATTTGTGCCTCCAACTCTTTGACATTTCATGGGGTGTGTGTTTGATTCTCGCTCTTTTTGGGGAGCCGTGGAATGGAATGGAGTGTACAGGGAGTGGCTCTGCAGCACTTGCCACAAATTATCCACTGGTCGGCCCAGGTTGCCATTCACTTTTCCACAGTAAATGGAGGTGGTTGCCCCTAGCAAACAGAGGGGCGCAAAACGGTCGAGAGCTGGGAGTTGGGATGGCGGTCACTTGACGCTTTTCCCCCCCGCCCACATTCACTCTGCCCCTTTGGACCGCAAGCTGTTCACTTTTCTCTTTGATGACTCACAAAATGCCGCTGCACTGTTCTCACTGGGGGGTGGGGGGCGGGAAAACCGCACTCTTTTCTCAGCCCAGTCCAGCCCCTCTTAGCTCTCCACAGATTCCCCTACCGCTCTCCCTCGCCCTCGCCCTCGCCCACTTTCCCTTTCGGCTTGTGTTCTATTTGCACAACTAAGCAGCAATTAACGCTAATTATGGAAATTTCTTTCATTTCAACTTGACTTGCATTTGCGGTTGCACAAAGGGTGCGAATCAGGGGGGAACCAGGGAGGCAGAGGGACTCCAAAGAGGAAGAGGGACTCCAGAGAGAAAGAGGGTGCCAGGTATACATATTTCCAAGGGAAGACTTTGAATATCAGATATTTAAATGTGGCCTCCGAACTACAAAATATTCCATCGCCAGGCCCTTCGCAAGAGGTTGAAATGGTTCAAAAAATCCCAAATTAAAGGACTAGATTAAACGTAGTGCAAGGCGAATGATGTGGTTAGGGTGCCCCTATATCGTTCCAAACACTCAGATGAAGCCATATCCTATACACTTCATAATTTATACAAATAAACTTCCTTAGATACGAGCAAATATGTAGATTAAACTATTTATTTACTACACTCGTAAGATATACAATTTAAAAGGCCCTTTCTCAAGGCCATGAGTTCTTGGACTCCTTCCCTCTTCCGGCATTAACACTGGAGGTGATGGATAGCACGAATATTAATCCTTTCCATGACTTGAATCTCACCTTAATTGGTTTTTCGAAGGAGACTGTCATTGAAGCCATAAGAAGGATCTGCTTCTCGGAGTCTTTAATCAATGAAAACTTACCAAAAAACAAGTTAATTTACCCAAAGCGACTCTTTGTAAAGGTTTCTAATAGTCCTGCAGAACCATATCCTTAATTAAACATTGATTACCTCTTCGTTAAGTTTTCCAATTGTCTGCACAAATGTGCGGTCCCTCTCGGGGCTGCAGGCATTCAATACATCTTTGGTAAACACCAATAAATAATTAATAATTCAGCACGTTCAATAAGCTCTCACAAGCTTGATTATAATTAATTTTGTGAGAATTTTGGCCAGGGAATTCCAGCCTGGGGGCCACACCAGAGCCTGCGGCTGGCCAAAGCCGATAAGTTCTCTTCCCTGGCATTTTCTTATCAATACAACCGAAAGGCCAGGCCAAACAGGCAGATGGAAAGATACTCAGATACTGGGATACTGCAGAGCAAACGGAATCTAAAACCAAAATGCAAATTGAGAAAACAACTATTGTTTTTGTCACGACTCTGGTGTTTGTTTGCTTATTTATTTGCTAGATTGTTGCTGTTTGCATATCTGTATCTGTATCTGTATCCGTATCTGCATGTGCCACTGCTTCTGCTGCTCTTGGATACAAATTAAAACCGAGATGCCCGAGATGCGCCATATATAATTCACTTAAATGCCTTTGCCTGCCCCTGGGCTCCAGCATGACTCACATCCTCAATTTACGTGCCAGAGGTTACTGTTTTTCATTCATAAAAATGTATCTCAGGGGGGAGAACAGTGGGGGAACAGCCACCTTATCGGCAAACATATGACGACAATGCATGTGCTCCAGATAAAGGCTGTTCTCTAATAAAATTTCTGCGGAATTCCAGCCGAAACTGCGTCAGTCGGTGGCAAAACAACTTTGAGGTCTACAAAAATCCCCCATAAATCACACACCAGATTGATGATTCATCCAAATCGAAGCCCAAAAAGCCGCAAAAACTCCACTTAAATCTGGTATGTCCGGGTCGAAAGTTGAGGCTGGTATGTCCGGTTTATACAAGTCAAGGGTTTAATAGTTTAGCCAGTCTCCTGGCTCATAAGTTCTAAAGAACTTGAGCTGCTTGTGGGAGCAACGGAAGAGAGGGAATGGCTTTCTTTAAGGCCAGAGAGAGGCCATCCTAAGGCATCTTTAAACGTACCTTTAAATACTACAATATTCTGCAGCCAAATACTTCTAATTGGTCTTCCGAAAGCCTTATTTGCTGCTCTCTTTATACGGCTATAAAATATGGTTTTGTATCTTTAAACCTTTCGTATCGTAGTATCTTTTCACGCCTTCTAGAACCCCCATATATTTCCCTAAACACGATCTTTTCTATGAATTTATGTGTTTATTTCCTTCGGCTTTTGTTTATCGAATGAATGAAAGAAGACTCTTCTTCAACGCTGGAATGGATGATTCACTCGCGTCTCAACTTTTACTTTTCGGCTTTCATAAGGTTGTTGGCCGACTTTTAAGTTTCTTAATTAAATTCAAGTTCAAAGACCTGCCAGAGTCGGTTCGGTTCGGTTCAGCCTGCCTCATGGGCCTACGTACTGGTGTATTGGTGTCAAGATGTCTGAGACAGACTTCCTTCACCGCCACACACTCTTCATAATTAACAGCATTTGAGCCCTGCTAATGAAATAATTAAAAAATAGTTGCACTGCCACTGGCAGGCGAAAAAAAACGCCAACAAAAAACCACAAAAGTGTCATTGCTGTTGACAAAAAAAAAAAAAAAAATATTGCAAAAAAACCAAAAAAATAAAAGGGGGAAAATCGTTGTAGCCGAAGCGAAAAGAATGTCATGTGCGTGCCTGCATGCGAAAAGTGGGGCTGAGTGGGGAGGGGCGTGGCAGTCACGGCATGCGAAATGTATCTATTAGATACGAGTGTGCGAGTGTGCGAGTGCATGCGAAATGCGGTTAACAGCATTGGCAGCAGACGCAGTTTTTGCCATTTACCGTTAGCCCAGGCCGAACCGAAGAGCCAGAGCCAGAGCCAAGCCAGAGCCAAGAGCCAAGAGCTAAGAGCCAGGCCAACATTGAAGCTGAAGCTGAAGTTGAAGTTGCAGTCGAAGCTGAAGCTGAAGCCAGTCGCTGAAGTATTTGGGTCACTCGTTGCCGCTTGGCTGCCACTTGAAGTCGTCTAATGCCTCCTCCAATGGCCATGGCGGGTTGGCTTGGCTATGTGTACCCTGTACTTAAACAAGTAAAGGGTATAATGTGTTGGATTTGAGAAGATAGGGTCTAAGAATCCATAGGACACTGCCAAAGGGGGAGGAAGAGCACTTATGGGAAGGAGTAATGTATATTGTCTTGGTCTACAGATAGAACACTCTTTTCATCTTGTTGTAAGGAACTATTCTGTAGTTCTAGAGCTCTAGATAGTTCTCTACGTACTGCTGAACAAGGTATCTTCTAGGTCGTAATCATTCCATTACAACTACCTTTTGGCTGATGCAAAAGAAGACAAAAATTTCGCATTCATTTTTGCTTCAGTGTATATTTTATAGTTTTTTTTGTTTTTTTTTTTTTTTTTTTTGGGTTACTGCGATAAGCAAATGCTCTATGTGTGGGTTAATTTGAAAGTTTCAACTGTCACAAATGTTATAATTGACGGCAGCCACTTACGGGTACGGGGCAGTGTATCTGTATCTGTATCTGAATCTGTGTATCTTTTCGCTGTCGCTCTGTACGCGTACGAATACCTCTCGGATGCAGTTCAAATGCTCTGCTCTGGTCGTGTTGAATGCGCTTTGTTAAGTGCCGTTAAGTGAGGCATTGAGTGACAATGCCTCGAGATTACGCCCACACGGGAGAGGCTCTGGGCTCTGGGCTCTGGCTATCCGTAAATGCAAAACAAAAGCCCAACTGCCGGCGAATGACTAATGCACTCCCGCTCTACTTTTTGCATACAACAAAATGTTCTACTATCTAAAAGTGTAACTGCGTATTAAATAGTTGTATGCCTCGGAACAGAGGGATATCATCGGCATGAAAGAAAGAGAGGTCTTTTGTGGAAAGTTCTAGGTCTGAATGGAAAAGGCCTGGAGGAAATAGATTGAGATACATTTGAGGAAGATGCAACATAGCTTAAAATTAAGAATCACTTGGAAATTCCATGTGAAAATCTCGCCAGAATCTAAACTCAGTTTCCAAACGTTTATTTCATGGTAACTGCTGCAGATTTATAGTATCTTTGTCATGTCTATAGGTCACATATTCACCAAATCCACTTGAATAATCCGCAAGGTCATTTGCCAAATTATCCATCAGCTACATCGCACTACAGTGTGATATGGCCAAATCTTTAACGCTTTTTATGGCCCCTAAAGCTGTGTGTGGGATTTTTGTGGGATATATCTATTTTTTTTGGTAATGGGTTCGTGGGAAAGCTCAAACGGAGATCATTTGTTGTATTGTTAAAGAGGGACAACGTGACTTTGAATATTTTAGAGACCGGCACCAGGCTGTACGACCATATCCATAAACATTCAGACTGCAATTTATATAAAATGGTATCTGAGAATCGCCAAAACGAATTCCACTTTGTCTAATTATGCAGAAATACAGTGTGTGTGTGTGTGCGTGTGTGTATCTGCGGGATACATTTTTGTGGGGACGCCTGATTTAATTTCATGAACATTTTTGTTTATAAAAAACTTTAGTTTTCGGAGAAAATCTCCTCTTTCTCCTGTTTCCATTCGATGATGAAAATCTTTGGTGCTGCCGCCTGGAATTTTCTCGTTTTCCGTTTTGCTAATTTCTGCGCATTTGGCTTTTGCTTTGGCATTTTCACTTTGCCATTCATGACTTGGCTCTGGCTTTGGACTCTCGGGCATCGGGCTTCGGGCTTTGGCTTTGGACTGCGTGTTTATTGCATCCGTTTTGTGGCATACTTTTCGTGCGGCTGCTGCTGCTGCTGCTGCTGCTGCTGTTGCAGCTACTAAGCACGAAGCGGATATTGTCACTTTTGCAATTACAACGCGCATAACTTTGTGCAACAACAACACGCCATGGAAAATTGCCTTGGCACCAGATCAGAGCAGGGGCAGGGCAGAGGCAGGGCAGGGGCAGGGCGCTGCAAACAATGAATGGAAAATGGAGAAAGAGAGAGAGGAGCCAAGATAAGCAAAAACAATTTCTTGAAAAGATAAGGCTATATATAGAAATTAATTGAAAATAATTCAGCAAAGCAGAGCCCTAAAAGCATATGGAATGCCTTACAGCCTGATAGAATCGGATCAGGCCAGGCCAAGGACAAAGTAAATTGAAAATTTAATTAAACAAGATTCCGACTTGAGGGCCAGGGAACTGAGAACAGCTTGCCAGCTAGGGGATTGAAGGAAGAAATGGAAAAGGAGATGTTTTTAGAGAAATTAATCTTTTGAAGACAGTTCCATCTAGAACTCTTAGGGACTAGACAGAAGATAGCCCAAGGGATTCGAGATAAATTCAAGAGTTATTTCAAAAAACAAAGAAAAGCTATAGTAGTATGGGGATATATTTATCATGAATTAAAATAAAATACAGTAAAAGAGAAAAATTCTGGAAAAACCCTTAGAGCTAAAAAAGGCAGAAAAAAGCAGGGATATGGGAATTTCAAGATTTTTTTAGTTTCTGCTCAGTTCTATATGATCTTTCTAGTGCCATACGACAACAGATCAGTACACAATGAGCTTCGGATGACAATTATGTAAAAATTATGTAAAAACTTGAAAGCAGGCGCGTGATAAAAACCTGTGGGCGCCAAGACGCGTGGCTAAAATTCAAAAACTTGATTAGCCAAACCACATACCAAATATGGTGTCTACCGATATTCAAATGAAAAGAGAAACCGAAAAACCTGGCCATAGGCTTGCCAAAAGTTGAACTTCAAATATTACCGTCTCGGGAATGCAGAAATTACCTTATACTCGTACCATTAATCAGAAACTCATTAAATTTGAATCACAAGTTCGTTAATTAAACGCCGCCAATTGTGTGTCAAGAGTTCACTCTTGGCCGCATTCGTTCCAGAGGCCCTCCCCTCGAAAAACTTTCACATTTCGACCACAATGGAACTACAAAAATATATGTATCTCCAGAGCGATCAACTTTGGCATATTTCTACCAAAGACGAAGGCGGCGCGTGCAAAAGGCCCTACAGAGAAAAAAGAGACAGAAATCATAATACTCGTAAAACAAAATCTCGGACAAAAATCAGGGTTCAACGAACGCAAATGAAGAAAACGAAAAAAACTAAACAAAACAGAAAAAGGTCTCGAAAAAAGAGACGAACAAAAAAAAATTGCTATAAAAAGCAAGCAAATAATTAACACAATGAAGTGCAGAAGTAAGCAGCAAAGAAATCGAAATAAAAAATTGTTTAACAATTTTCTGCTTGGCAGCCAAAAAAAAAAAAAAGAAGAAAAAAACTTGGAGATGTTTGCCAAAGACTTGCGAAATCCCAGAAAAGACGCAGGAAATACAGACCAGACGTTCCCATAAATAAACCGTGCAAACAAAATGCCTCCACAGAATTCCAGCGAAAAATGAATTGCTTTTTTATATTTCTTCATTAAAACAGATAAACGAATAAAAGCGGAACTGCGCCCAAAAACGCATTCAATCAGCCACCAAAAACAAATACAAATACAAAACAAACAAAATAATAATTAAGTAACTGTGCTCAAAACTTCTGACGAATGTCGCATACACAAACAACAACAAACCAAAAATAATTAACAACAAATTCCTGCCATAAATTGTTGGAAAAAAAAAAGATTTTTAATTTGTTCGACAAGTAAAAAAATTTAATTAATACTGGTTTTATAACGTGGCAGCTAATGGCTTTGTACATATGTATGCGAGCGGTTTTTATTTGGCCACGTTTAGGGGGTTCTTGAATGGCAGCAGGGGTGCAGTGTCCCCCCAAAGGATGCGGGAGTGCAAAAGGCAATTGGAGTTATAATTCGTAGGAAAACTAATGGCATTGTTCATGGAAATATAGTAAACTAAAGTGAAAAATTTAATAAAATGTATAGACAGCTGAAATCTCTAAAACATACAAGCTCTGGTCTCAAAACTTCTACTGTTTCGGTTTCCATCGGACTGTCGAGCCTGTCAATCTGCTATAACTACCACAAGACCCTTGGGATCATATCCCAGGGCCTCTAGAAGCTCCCTGTCTGCTGTGGAAGAGGCCCTATGATCTTCCTCTGCCGCGGCGTGCACTGGTAGAAAAGAAACCCTCCTCAACTCTCTATTAAATACCTTTAAAGCCACAAGGACCCCCCCTTTGTTCAACCACGTGCCAATTTCCGATGACAATTCTGATTAATTTTGTTTATTAAGATTTCTGTGCCATCTCGTGTCCAATCAATGGTCATTAACAGGCGTGATGACAGCAGCAGCAGCAGCGGACCGTCAAGACGGAAAACAAAAATTAATATTGCCATAAAATGCGCATAAAATATGTTAAATAAAAGAAATTGGTATCCATAAACACACGAGTCGAGTGGCAGCGGTGATGGACAGTAGGTTGGCCGCCCCTTGGGGGTGTGTGTTTTTAGGTGGCTGCCGCATTTCGGGGCAGAGCACAGACTGTCAAAGTGACGCCATTTACGGTTTGACAAGCACAACAATAACAGAAGGCGTCGTTAGTCTGTCTGGGGGCTTGATGGGTGGGGATGTACAGGGTATATCTGAAGTGACATATGTGGACGACAGTTAAAATTGCTCGCAAGCTGTCAATAAATCGAACTTAAATCACGAGAAACTAGTGGAGAAAAGAAACAGCGAAAAATATACCAAAATTAAGGAAGTTTTCCCTGAAAATATCTCAGACTTTCCCTCTTAAAGAAATCTCTATCTAATTTCCAAATTAAATGCGTTTTAATTTGAATTTTACGCCTGACTGTGGTGCCTTTTCCCCTGGGACACTCAGCCTCGCCTCCGAAAAAAAAGGATGATTAATTAAGGGTATTTTGATTAATGTTGCCCCAGCCCAGGGCCCCAACAAATCAACGAAGCGAGCGAACCTTTTGGGACAGGACAGAAGAAAAACAATGACCACAAGACGTTGACCCAAACACACAAATAAATGTGTATACCATACACCTACAAACCACCGACTGACTGACTGACTGACTGACTGACTGACCCAAATCCCAGGCCAACACCTGGCCCAAATATCAGTGAAGGGATTGGAGGCAAGCCTTGGAACAACAGCTGTGCAAATATTTGATCTGGCTGCCTGGTTCAATGCTGCTCAAACCGTGACAGGTGCAAATTGTTGAACTTCCCGCCCAGGACGCGTGGCGTGGCGTGTCTGTCCTCCCTTAGCACCTGTACTAGGTCACACAGACCCTTCAGGTCTTCTGGTCTTCAGGTCCTGCCTTTTGTTATTCCCCACTATATGCGAGTATCTGTATATATTGTGTTGTTGGCCCCATTTTTGTGTTGCTTTTCCTTCTTTTTTTTGGTCTAAGTTTTATTGGTCTGCGTCTGAGTTAAGTCTGAATTTTGCCGTATCTGCTGTTGTTTTTGGGGAGTTTTTCCATGTTTTGTCCTTGAAGTATCCTCAGCGACGGCGACGGCGACGGCGACCAACGGTGGCTGCGGCCTTATAAATCTTCTTTTGGACAAAATGGCGCAGAGCACGTGGAATGGTATATGGGTGTATCTATGTGTGTGTGCCTTTGTTTAGATATGTATCTGTGCGTCTGCTCGTACCAGTATATGAGTATATCTCTGCTTATGTGTGTGTGTGTGTGTGTGTGTCTTCGGTCTTTGTCTGTGGAAAAAGGGAAATAAATTATTTTCTGCTTGGACTATCAGCGCAACGTAACTTTATTTTGTCTTTTCACTTTTGTTTTGCTTTAGCCGTGTTTGCCAACTAATTGTCTTGTCTCCGCCCCCTCTGCCCCGACACCACCACCCTCCCGCTGCTGTGACATCCATAGTGTACCTCATTATACCCTTAAGGAGGGGAGTACTAGGACTTTGATCAGTATAGAAGATATAGAAGATATAATCAGACTGCTCAAAGGCCATTCCTACTAAAAAGATGTATAGATACGAGTATTTTTAGTATATTCTTCTGATAGGACTATCATATAGGAGCGATCCCTCTGCCAGGGTATCCAAGGCTGCGACATATTCCTCCTTTCTCATATTCCTTTGCATTTGCTCAACAATTTATGAGCATTGCGGCTGAGACACAGGCAAGAGAACAGCTAAAGAACAAAACCAACAAAAAATATCAGAATAAAATAAATGAA
Source organism: Drosophila lowei (assembly GCA_008121275.1). Lineage (NCBI taxonomy): Eukaryota > Metazoa > Arthropoda > Insecta > Diptera > Drosophilidae > Drosophila > Drosophila lowei. Next base: position 26,543,022 of record CM017779.1, read on the forward strand.
ACAAAAAAAAAACAAAAAAAAACGAGAGAAAAAAGCGAGATGAAAAAAACAGAATCTGCCATCGTTTGTCGCGGCATAAATAAAATTAATTATTCAGGCAAAAAGGCAACGGCTTTGGCTTTGGCTATGGCCGTGGCCAAGGCGAGATGGCCAAATGGCCAACTGGCAAAGTCCACAAAAGCCAAGCCAACGCGAAAACCAAAGCCATAAAAGTCAAGCGGCAACAACAGCAAAAACGAATTGAAATTTAAGTACCGCCTCGCCCGAAGGCAAAAGTCGCAGCTTTAAAAATATATTACCCGATTTCTGGGTTAAGCAATTATTGGTCTGAAATGAAAATATACATTTGAGAAGAGTGGACTCTTAAAGTTTTCATTATTCCTCAAGTAAGACCTTCAAATGATCATGATCAGAAGTAATGGAGTGGAATAGTTCGGGTTGAGCAAACACCAAGTTTCTGAGAATCATCTGGAGGGGTAGAGGATAGAAAAGGATAAGATTTCCCAGAAAAGTATTCCAAAAATAGCTTTCTTAGTAATTGCGTGCATTTAAATCTTTTGGATCCTTTGCAGAAAGAACTGGAAAGTAGAAATTCCAATCAGGGCTTAAGCTTTCGTCTGTACATTAATCATTCAGTTGGCTGTCTTCTCTTTGCTTTCTTTTTTTTGGGGATACCACCTCCCACAGCAATTACTTGGCATAAATCCCTTTTTCCACCTTCCCGGCTAATGTCTTAACAAAACAGGAGAGTAAATCGGAGGAAAGCGAAGGAAAGCGAAGCCAAACAAACAACAGTTAACCTTTACCGCCCCGCCCTCTTGCCTGCAGTCCGCTCGAGGAAGGAAAAATTAATTAAGCACGCTTTAAATTTGATTTCATTTGTTTTTGCCCAGTTCAGGAGGGAGGGGGTGGAGGGAGGAGGTCTGTGCATCTGGTATCCTTCCCTGGCCCCCTCTTGGAGCTTGGAGCTTCTCATTGCCTTGGTCATTCGTCTTCCATTTCGTGTTTTAATGAGCTTCATGCGCCACACGCTGATTTCGCTTTCTCGTGCTCTTCCGTTCCACACTTTGTTTCGCTTTGGCTTGTTATTATTATTGTTGCTTCCTTTCTCCCTCTCACACTTACTCTCCCTCTCCCTCTCACTCTAGTCATTTCTGTTTAATTGCTATACACTTGCAGAGGGTGGCATAATTTTGCAACGCAGCCTTGAAGCATTTGGGTTCCTACGATCTAAAGCCGAGTGGTTAGTGTCTTTATTTCTTTAATTTTTCTTTTCCTTTCTATGGGAAAAATAACCTAAATTAAACAAATATATAATCTAAGGGCTCTACAGACCCTTTCCTTCAGTCTAGAGAGCTCTTCAAGGAACTCTTTAGCAACAAAGCCTTGGAAATATTGTATCATATTTTATCAGACCAGATATTGGCTTTACTAAAAAGGATCAGTCATCTAATAATTAAAACCGATCACTTTTTAACAAAATTTAATTTAAATCGATCTAATTTTTGTGTCATATCAGCTCTATCGCTCTTAATAAATTGTCTAGGTTCTAGGGAACATGATTATCCTCTACAGAATCGTTTCCATCGTGTGATCCCATTGGAAAAGGGTATTTGAATCTTCGCATCCCTAGGCTTCTAGGGGTTATTTTCTTCTCTCTGGGTCTCTCACTGGCCCGCTCACTGGCAAATTGCAAATTGCGGGTTAGCATTTCTTAATGTCAATGCCATTTTGCAGAGGAATGCTCCGCCAGAGGAAGAATAATGAGCAGCAGAAAGAGAAGTAACAGTCCGAGAGGGAGAGAGGGGAGAGGGAGAGGGGGAGCAGAACCAAATTGGCGAACTCTCAGTTGAACCGAGCCCCGGAGGGGCAGCACCCCCCGGACAGACGAAACCAGAACAACGAAATTTTCTTCTTTGCCTCTTTTATTTTTTTTGGTTTTTTTTTTTTTTGTTTTGGCTTAAGTGTGCAAGTTAATTGAATTGGGGCTTGTGCGAGGGGTGGACAGGGGGGGCTACAGTTGCTGCTAATTGTTAATGGCTGAGGGAGGAGCATGCATTTATGGTAATGTCGAACACAGCGGGGGGGGGGGTTGCCTGAAGCCCTGTTATGAGGCGAATTGAAGTGCGGATCAGGGCCGAAAGTGCAACAAATTGAAAGTGTTGATGATTGTGGCTAGAAATGGTAATGGGGTAGGGGCGGCAGCGACGCCAGTTAGTGGAATAATTAAGCATGTTGATTAAATAGGGCTATAAAAAGGGAGAAGAAAGGAAAGAGTAAAGGAAAGTTTCGCCATGATGATTGTATTGGAATAGTTGGATAGTTCACAAATTTTAATTGTTTTTGAGGTGTTAAATGATTAATGTCCGCCTTGAGTGTTTAATTCTTAAGAATTTTAGTGATTTTAATAATGAAATTATGATTAAACAATATTAAAGTAAATATTAAAGTACCTTTCCTGCCACAACAGATCAAAGACCCTTCCACACGGGCATCAGTTGTGTAATTTTCCTGCCTTCACATGGAAAAACATAATTAAACGAATCTAATCCAATCAGTTTCTGACTGGCTAAAGCAGAGCCAAGTAAATACCTGAAATGCTGCCAGAGAATGCCCCCCATTAGCCCCCTTACTACCTTTTGCACATCTCTCCGTTGGTCTCCCCTCTTTCCCTCTTTCTCCGACCATCTAAACATCTCACTAATCGGTATAAATCCTGTAACTAAACCGAAAATGCCCGTCATTAACTTGGCTATCCCACCTGATACATTATGCACCTGATACTGCCACAGACCCGAGACCTCAGAGCCGTTCATGCCTTCAGACATTAATTTAAAGCCCTCTCTTCCTTGCCTTTCCTTCCTACCTGCCTGCCTGCCTGCCTGATGTCCCTGCATTGAAGCGACAAAACCAATAAACCAAATGCTGAATAACAGCCTTGCCACATGCCCCCCTCCGCCTCCTTTTGGGTGGTGTCAGAGGGCATGGTTTATCGCTCAGACAACGCGCAATTTTTCGTTTTAATAACAATATTTACTCATCATAAAGTATAAATGAAGGCATAATGTGTTGACGTGACATATATACAGATATCCGCATGTATTTATGTCTGTATCTGCATCTGTATCTGTATCTGTACGATATGACAGCCAGCCAGCCAGCCCATGCCCCATGCCCCATGGGGGGCGTTGACGAAAAATTTCACGACTGTTTCAACGTTTTTCCTGTTTCAAGGTTTTTCATGCCCTTGGAAATGGGGTAGGATGGCTTTGGACAGGTGTTTTGCAGGGCTGAAACTTTGCAAAGATCCTTAAAGATCTTCGAAAAGCAACGGACCTTGTATCCCAGTAAAGTTTTATCTGAATGAACAAGGGATCTGTTCGTCGGAAGAGTATTTAAGCCTTCGGCTCCGGAATCTCTCTTATCTTTGGTATTTCTTTTTTGGTGCCGGGACCCATTTGTGTCGTTGTCTATGAGGACGTCACTTCGGTTGACATACAAAATGACAATATTTACAGGGAAGATGGAGAATTTGGGGGCATGGAGAGGGCTACTGGGAGGTCGTTGGGTGCGGAAAATATTGGAAATTCAAATAAACAGAGAAGAGGCGCGAAAACAGCAGCCGATGCCAATCCCCTCCATGCCAATCCCCACAATCAACAAAACGTGCGACACGTGCAGACTGTCAAATGGCGCTGGATGGCGCCACCCCGACCCGTATCCGGGGAAAGTCAAATACCCATTCCCAATCCGCCCTCCAGCCACCTACCACCCTCTCTTTCAGACAGCCTTCAGCACCCACTGCCACCTACCACCTACTACCCCTCTCCCCGACAGCCTCCAGCAGCAGTGTCCCCTCCCCTTGTGCCCGCCCATCAATCAATGGGTCTTAGTCGATTTCTGTTGGCAACGTTTAACGGGGCGTATGCGCAATTAATGCGATTTGCTCGGGGGAGAGAGAACACTTTAACACTCGAGGAATTTGTTGTACGAAAAGCTAAGGAAAATTGAGAAACGAGAGCTTTCCATTGAAGAACTCGTGAATTTTCTGCTCTAATTGCATTTTGCGAAAGTTTTTTTTCTATATTTTTTCTTGTTGTATTTAAAGCTGCAAAAGTCGCCATAATTATCGAGATAATTGCGCACGCATCGTTAATTGGAGTTGAATAAATGGTAGAGAGAGAGAGAGAGAGGTGGGGGAGACACGCAATGTAGATGAGCGGAGAATGTGAGATAAGTGAGGAAAAGTGTCGATTATAATGAGCCAACTAACCGCAAATTGGTCTAGATTTGGTCGGTAATTATCAAGAACAAAAGAGGGAAACCGAACGAGCAAAAAGAAAGAACTGGAGACGCGACAGAGGGATGCCACATCCAAATATATTTTATGTACCACACAAATCATCGTCAGGGGCCTGTCAATGTCCCCAGAAAGTAAACATAAATCATCGCCACAGCAAATCGAAAGTTTATTCAACTCAAATATGAATACGAATACGAATATGAATATGAACATGAATAAGTGTCTCGGCTTTGACGATGTGTATTAAAACAAATGTCTGATTAAATCAACATCAATAACTCACTTATGGCACTCAATTCGTTTAGAAAAGCAAGACCGCAGAACACACAAATCCCCCCAACGATTTCCCGGGCAGAACAGAACGTTTTCTCTCGCATTCAAAGTTAACCGAATTGTTATTAATTTTATAGACATTTGGTGCGTGTTTTGCGTGTGCGTGTCGGAGCAATCGGAACCTTCCAGACAACAACAACAACAGACAGCTCTCTGAGGTGGTGCCCCTGACCTCAGACTGGGTCTCTAGACAATGACTAAGTGAGACAGACAGCCAGGCAGGCAGGAAGGCTGGGGCAGAGTCGTCTGGAGGATGGGAGGCCACAGAGGCAACAATGCGTAACAAAACAGGAAGGCAATAACAATTTGCAATTAGCCAAAACGCGTTGGAGACGCAACTTTATTTTCGACACTGTAGTAGTAAGCCAGTGGGGTGCTTTGGGGAGGACAAGGTCAACGCATCAGCGCAGAAAATTAAAGTAGAAGATGATGATCTGGTTGCCAGCGAGGGTTAACGTGGGCGGCTATAGAGAAACCGAAAGCTATTAAAGAAGGATTGATGGAGGAAGAGATTCAGTATATAGCCATCTATGAAGTACATTTGGCTCTAAGATTAGGCAGAAGATTCATTGCATCGATCTACTGAAGAGGAAGTACTATACGAGAAACCATTGCCAAAGAAACTTTCCTTCATGTAGATATCCGACTTAAAACTTGCCCAAAAAATATATCTTCTACCCGACTTACACTTTCCGCAAGTCCCAGCGAAACCTTCAACCTCCACAGCCATGAATCTACCAGCAGACCTCTCCCCAGAGCAGCCCGTCGCTTCTTAAGCAGTTTAGCATTAATTAAGTTTGAGTTGAAGTCGCAGACATTTGCCTGTAATGGGGGGAAGGATGGGGCAGCAACTGTCTGTCTGCTTACCAAGTGATAAGCTGAACCAGCCCACTCCTACCCCAAAGGGGAGCTGAAAGTCTCGCCTAACTAATTGCTGCCTTTTAACACTTGGCCAAATGCGCTGCTCGGAAATTCGCTCCGGTGCGGTGTGCATTTCCTGGCCAGACCCAGACAGAGCCCCCCCCCCCAAGCCCAGCCCAGCCCTTAACTGGATGATTAACTGCATCAGGCATTGGTCTAAAGTGCAGAGCTACAGGAACTAAGGGAACTACGGGAACTAAGGTGGTGTTTGCTTTTATCAGCCATCATCAGTTTTTTGCTTTGTCGCGTTATGCGTCAGCGCACTAAACCAACATTTTTACACCTAAGAGCAGATAAAGAGCGGAGCACAAACGGACAAACGGACACGTACGCGGAGTAGAGCCATGGCAAAGTACGGTACGGCTGACTGGCTGGCGGACAGCATTTAACAGTTGATTAGACCACGTCCCCCATGTCGATAGAGCCGTGGAGGAGGGTGGAGGGTGGAGGGTGTGCCACCGTCTGGTGGCTCAATCTTGTACGTCTGCCGCTCGCATTTTCGGCCTGAATGGACGCGAGACATGGCTAAGCGTATTACCAGGCCGCATTACCGTTAAGTTTACAGTTTAACTATAAAAGCGAGTGCAAGAGCCGGAGAACGAAGGCGCCCCCACGATCCATTAGCCGATATTACGCATACGCCGCGTGGTGTCCATAAAAAATGCAACGCTGCATTGTTTAGCAAGCAGAAACAGAACACAGGAAAAAACACAAAAAAACAGAAACAAAAACAACAACCTACATAAAATTCTAGAAAAATGCAGAAAAAAATAATAGAAATGCGAAAAAGCCGCCGCCAGAGCATGGAATGGATGTGGTGCGGTTGGTGCAGGGCAGGACGGTGCAACATTCTTTTTACGTGCCGGGGCATGCAAAGTGCAAAGCTGCCAACTGCATCTATGATGATGATGATGATGATGCTGCCGGCAATGGAGGCGCCTCGGCAAAGCGCAGCTGGTTTCCCAGCATTTTAACCCCATCCATATTGATGGGCAAACACGGAATGCATTTTATGATGAACACGAAAATTCATGGATTGCTCTCTCGTATGTTTTTTGGGTCAATACACAGATATCTACATATTTTGGTACGAAAATGCTCGAATTTGTCAGAGAATAATTTAAAATTTAAGAAGATTTGTTATCTGCAATATTTTTGTTCCAAATTGATTCAATTAATGTTGTTGAAGCTTCAATCAAATCTAATTTTAGATTATTTATTTCAATTTAATGGCATTTATGCCCCAAATTAAACGCTAATCTTGTCCAGACATCTCCTGTTAACAAATCGCCGAGGAAGTCCACCAAATGATTGCTCATTCTTCGGGGAGTGCTCTTTTTTGTTGGCTTTTAGTCGTCGCAATGCAGCCAAAAGGCTGGAAGGATGGAAGGCTGGAAGCACGGAAGGAAGGAAGGAAGAGAAATGGAATTGAAAAGCAATACAAATCCACAAATCAAAATATATCTGAAATGTTTGAAGGGGGGTAGGGAGGGTAGGGGGGGTAGGGGTTCGACTTATGGGGCGGCTTGCTGTCGTTTATTCTGTGGCAATGACATGCGACAAAGTTGCAGCTGAAATGGATCCATAGATGGAAATGGAAATGGGAGTTGCACAGACCCATTCCCTGCATCTATATCTCCCTTTTCGCTGTATCTAATGACAGTAGCAGAAACCAGAACCAGTTACCAGAAACAGAACAGATCCCAGACAATGCAAGATGAAGCTCTGAGGCGGCTCTGAGGCCAGTGCCAAGAATCCCGAAAACTTCAGCTCCCTTTGTCGTTTGTTCACCCTGCTGTCCCCTCTTTCCCTCTGCCTCTTGGCCAAAAGCTGCCAAAAAATGTTTGCTCTAGAGATTTCTACACATTTATTAAAGAGAAATGGAGAGAGAGAGATGGGGACAATGCAGGCAGCCTATGGCTTTGGGGAACGGGGTGTATGGGGTGTATGGGGTGGATATTAATCATCGGGCAGACTTAAATTGCAAATGAAATCGGAATTGGGCAACGGTGCGTATGCGTATCGTAGTTGAGTAGTTCGAGAGGCAGAGGGAGAGGCAGAGGGAGATGTGGAGAGTGCCACAAGGGTGAGGGAAATTGGCAGACTCTGTCAAGCATTTTGTTGGCTGCAGCAAACACACACACACACACACATTCCCATATACATATGTACAGATATATATGTATATTCACAGAGATTCAGAGTCAGGGCAAAAGAGAGATATCCATTAAACAAACACAGTGAAATCGCCGCTGACATAAAGCAGCCATGACTGTCCCCGTCCCGGTTCCCGTTCCATCCCATGTCCTGGCCATGTCCTGGCGTTGTCTCTGTCTCGATGTCGCCTCGCTGGCGCCAACTGTCGACTGCTTTAGCATTTGCCTTCAAGCTTTACATACACCACACCACACCACACCACACACATATGAATATATGTACACACACACACACATCTGTATCTGTATCTGTATCATCAGCATATTGCCATTTGTTGAAGCATTCTTTAAATAATTTCTCCCCCATCACTCTTGTGCTCTTTGCAGGTCCCGCAACCGTTCAAATGGTTTCCCAGAGTCGACCGCCGCCACCGATGACGGTGCCCGTCCAGGTGCCGCAGTACGTCAGCGAGAACGGAACTGTGACCCACGTGATGCTGTCGCCGCAGCAGTACCAACAGCTCCATCCCGGACAGGGACACCTCCATCCACAGCCATTTGTAAGTACCTTCGAGTGGCCCCCACTCCCACACCCACACCCAGAGTTAGCCCTTAAGTGTAATTAACTTGTGGTTTATGGCATGCCGGGGAGCAGTGCTTATAGATCTGGAATGAAAAGAGTATAGAAATCTAGGCTTTAAATGAACTAGGTCTGGGACCATTGGGTTCTGTTCTGTATAATTGATTGGTTTTCTATGCTTTCATTGACCCCATTTTGCTCCTGTTTTAATGAAAGTATTTGTTTAATGAATATGCATCGATAAGCATCAGCCAGCTTCATAAATTTTCATGAACTTTCAAACGAAAGAGATATATGTGTTTTCATAAATTTTGTTTAAAATTGATTATAATTTATGAACCTGCAAACTGCAAGGATGTTCATACATTTTCCATGACTGGAAACTTTCTGGAGATTTTTGTAAGCCATTAAAAAATTCAATTCAATAATTGCTGATGTTCAAACAAAGCAACTTTTGAGTATTTCAAAAAAGAATAAGCTTGAGCTGCAAAAGTACGAAAAGTAAACAAATTTTGTTCTCTTTGCCAGGGGATTATTTAAAGAACTATTCAGAGTGCTCGTGCCACACATTCAATACTTTGTCTGCTATATTTCAAATTTGATAAATGAAAAAATGTCTGCTGTAAAAGATACATTGTTTCTTTGGCAGCCCATCAGAATGTGCGATATATTGTCTATCTGTCCCCGTTTCGATGGCAAATTGATTCCCCGATCTGCTCGGACTTCCACAATTCCCTCAGTCCTCAGCCCAGGGCAGCTTATCAATTGATTTACAGCTAATTGAGCGAACAATATTGCAATCAGCGAATGCGACTGCGAATGCAACAACAATTATTTCCCGATGCTAATTCGATTTTCAAGTGAAATTTTCATGGGGGCGAGTCGAGAGTCGTCGTCGTCGTCTGGCAATATAATTTATTGTGCATCGGATCGGATCCGGGTAAAGTTGTTCCTAGAAAACAATTCAATTGCCGGGGCCGATACAAAAGGAGGAGACTGTGTTTATGCCAGCTGTTTATTCATTGCGAAACTAAAACCCAACAGAACCCAGCAAAACAATGGAAACAAACGCCCCGCAATGAGACGGACGATCTAAAATGGCTAAACTTTTAGCTAAATGCCAATTACAAAATGCAACAGCTATTAAAATAAAGTTTAAGCAAAACAAAAACAAAAAACAGAGAAAAACAGAACAAAAATTATATGGAAAAACAGCTGGCAAGCTGTCGGACGACGACGACGCTTTGCATCTATAATTTATTTATTTATTGGTTAGTTAGTTTATAAACTGCCATTTCGCTTTGTGTGCCTATCGTGCTCCTACATCAATTGTGTTTTGTGTTTGTGTTTGTGTTTGCGTTTGCCTTTCTCCATAAGCATTTGCGCTGACTAACTCTGACTCGGAGAGAGGCCCCCTGACGCGGGAAAAGCGTGAAAATTGCATAACTAATTAGCTGCTCGCATTAGTCCAATTGTGCCCCAGAGAGTGAGTCACCGTCCTCTCCGGCAAATATTTGAATATGCAGTGCCACAAAAATGCACTCACCGCCTGCTCTGCCGCTGTGCCGCTCTGCCCTGTGCCGCTGCTCGTTTCGCAAGCTGTCATTTAGGCGTGAGCTTTGACAATCATTCGACTGGGGGGGTCTACGAAGATGTTTGCTTTGAATGCTAATTGCCGGTTGCTTGGGTGGAGGGGCCAAGCCGAACAAAGTTTGTTGTTTGCGCCAGGGTTCATTTCAAAACAAAGTTCAAAGTGGCTCAAAGTTGCTCAAAGTTTCTTAGAAAACTGTATATTTTATTGGGGTTTTATGTGCCTATTTCTTAAGGCTATTTTTGAAATATATTTCTTTGAATCAAGACTCAGCTGCCAAAAAAGAATTCGAATTGTAGGGCCACCAGTTGCTTTTTCATCCCATCAAAATCTACCTCAATCTTTAGATCCTTATGATCCAATATGTTCATACATTTTGAAGTATTTTTTCCACATTTCTGTGAAACAATTATCTCGGAAATGTAAACGTTTTCAATAATAGACAAATTGCATTGCAGTTCCTCTTGAAATGTTACAAATTGCTGACATTTCAAATCATCGTTAAATTTAGCTTTATTATATGTATTTTTGCCTCCATTACCATTACCATTCGGAACTAGTTCGGCTCCCATGAGATCGGCGGCATCAGAGGCACATGCATTCCATTCAAATTGGCTCGCTAATTTGCAAAATACTCGTAGCAACAAAAAAAAAAATGAGAAAAAAGAAAATAAAAGATGGTTGTTAACCAAAGCAGATGAGCGTTACCCATTCACATCACGTTTCGGACCGCTCCTGCCTCTGCCACTGCCACTGCCTCTGCCACTGCCTCTGTCAGCCACTGCGGTCCACTTATGTCTAATAATTTAATAATAACAATTTCATTGTACAACATAAACATTCCCATCATTTCTTTTATGTGCAGAAAGTTGTTAACAGAATTTTGATTGAAATATTTTCCATTTCCAACGGATAGAGAGAGAGAGATGATGCTTGAATAGAGAGGGAATAGAGGCTCTCCTAAGGCTACGAGTTCGTGACTCGGCTCTCAGTTTGAAAAAACTGGCATTCCGGTTCTGGCTTAGCGCCTAGCGCAATTTAAATTCTATTACCCAACGCTCCTCTCCCACCCCCACCTGTCCCGCCTCACGTTATTTATTATAATATTATCAATCTCTCAATTAAAAAAGATATTAATTGCCTTCAGTGGATTATATAATTTCCAATGATTACCCGCTTTCCGCTTTCCGGTTATGCTCTGAAGCAATCGTCTCCCATAATTGGCTGACACTTTTGGGTTGATTTATATTATTTGAGCAGAAAAATCAAACAGTTTTCCCAATGAACATAAATTACAGAGAGCAGAAGAGAAGAGGACAATTAAAGCGGCAGTCAGAGCATAAAAAAAGCATTTATTTTGAGGGTTAATAAATTGAAAATGTATTTATCAAAAGATACCACGTTGGATTTCCCAGCAGCCAGCTAACTGTTGTGCTGCCAGGGGACTGGGCAGGGTTGCCAACGCGAACTGTCAACCCGAGAAGACAAACGTTTACCTTTAAACAATTCCGATTTGCATAACAATTTGTAGACCCAGGCTAATGGTTGTTGCTGTTGTTTTATCTGGTAAATGCAATCCATTACGAGTAAATGCTGTGGCTGGCTGGTCGTGCCCGCTGCTGGCAACGGGCAGCGGGCAACGGGCAACATTGTTGCCCATAGGTTAGGCCAAACTCCATACCCCATTCACCATACCCATTCGCCGCTCGATGACTTTTAATTGAACTCCACTTGAGTTGAACTTTTGCTTGTCACATTTTTACATAACTCGCCAGTCAGCAGTTGCAGCCTCAGCCTCAGCCTCAGCCAGGGCTCTGACTCTGGCTCTCCTAATGCCATTTTGACAGTGGAAAACTTGATTAATGCATGCAGCGCCAACAACTTCATCCGTTGCTGCCGGTTGTGCTGGTGGTTGGTGCAGCTTCGGACACATGTGGCGTCGTCACGGTTTGTTGCTGAAATGAAAGTGCCCGGCGGTTGCTTGACTCGAGCTGAATTTTCCTTGACTTAATTAACAATTTGCTGCCACAACACACACAGAGACACACACTCACTCGCAGAGATATTCGCACAGCACAGTGTGTGCCACAGTGCCGCACAAAATGCAAGTTTCCGCTTGTGTGTTTATGTTGAAATGTTTATAATTTGATTGTATGCTAATTTACATAGCATAGCATAGTCGGATAGTCGGATAGTCAGATAGTCTCCATCTGCGGAATCGCATTGCCATTATGCAACTTGAGCTATGCGCTCGGATAACTGTAACTGTCGCACCATATCCGTAGGAGAAGCTCCAACTGAAACCGAAACTCTGCGGCTCTGTGGCTCTATGGCTCTGTAACTCCCTCGCCGACTATGTTTTCATCTCCACTTTTTTCATATGTGTGTGTTAATCCCGCCACTTCTTTTGTTCTCTCAGCTATGCTGTTTCCGTTGCTGGTCCGCGAACAACAGAAAAAAAGAAGAAACTCATTAACTTTGACCCATATTTGTGGCCTGGGCGGCTTTTTAATATTTTATGATCATCCATAATAACCATGCAGCATCGTCCATTTCGGGCACAGCGCGAGCCAAGTGCCAACAATTAGGTGCAAAATGCTTTAAAGTCGTCAAATATATTGCACAAGTTGCACGCAAGTATAAAGCCAACTTTGGACATGTAAAAAACCTGAAATTAGCTTGATTTCAGTGAAGCATTCATTTTCCAGAGTTTTGCGCAAAAAAATTATCAATCATCAGGCATCTGGGGGCTATTTTAGCTTAATACAGCATGCGGGCGTGGATAATTGCCGGTGCCCATAAACAGCGAAACCAATTTAGTTAATGATTTGCTGTGGAAATCAGATCAGACTGGAATTTCAGTTCAAATTTTACTTTCAAACGGGCGCGCCAAATAGAATGCCCTGAGTAGAAGCTGCCTGCTATGAAATTCAACATTGCACTGCTTGGGTGAATGCTAATAAGTCACTGGACAGCCCAAAGAGCACACGTTTTTGGTTGTTTTTCGCCACTTACGTTTTATGTTTCGGCCTCCTAAACTTGCAGAAAATTGATTCATCAATCGCGTAAAAAAATATATCTTGTTGAGGGTCCTAGCTAGTTAGTAATATTCAACCGAACATTAAAATCGAAGACTATAATTTCCGATTATGGACAGAGGGCATTTAACCCATTGTCGACCAGTGGTTATTTTAATGCACTCAACGAAAGTTCAGGTGAAAGATATATTGGGATTTTTTGTAAGCAAAGAGGTAGGATAGGATGGATCTACAGGAAACATTAACAAACAGTATTATTTTCCACAGCTTAACTCATGTTGTTCACCTGCTTAAATGGAGGGGGTTAAGTGGGTTAAATTCGGTGTTTTCATCGGTATATTTACAGTATATTTCTGACGGTCAGACGGTATATTCTACCTGGTCACACTGGAGAGCAACAACAACAAAAACTAATTAAAAAAATTAAAAATAATCGTTTACATGTTGTTGCATTCGTTATTTTTCAAACTTCAAATACTAATTGATTGTGGAGAACATTTTGCGCCAGCTGACAAAGACTTTTACGAGCTGTCCTACCAATTTCCAGTGCAATTTTCGCTAGAAAGTTCTACCTGCGCTGATAACATTCGGCAAATGAATTAGTTATTGTTATCAGCACTCTCTCTCCGTACCACGAATGTTATTTATAGACAACTTGTAGACGTTGACGTGGTAGTTCTTGCCCAGCAATTAGTTGGGATGGGGAAAATGGAGCAGCAGCAGCAGGAGCAAAAGAAAAAAACGACAACGACATCATCGACCACAAGCAGCACCAGAACTGTTGTGCTTAAAGTATTTACCTACCGAAAAACCTCCATTTTGCGCACTTATTAAACATTTAACATTGATGTCCCCCTCCACAGATAAGCGCCAATGGTACATCGCATTTCTATACGCCGGCAATGGCCGGCTATCCACCAGGTCCTGCTGGCAACGGACCACCACACTATCATCTGCAGCAGCCACAGGGTGCACCGCAGCAGCCACCGCCCAGTGTGGGAGGCGGAGGGGGACCGCCGCCACCTGTGAATGCCGCACAGCAGCAGCCGCCGCCAGTCCACACACATTCCCCGCACTCGCCGTCGCCGCCAAACTATCGGGATGAGCGCAGCCAGAGGCAGCATACGAAGCTGCTGCGGAAGCTGGAGAAGCAACGGGAGTCCAGTGAGTGTCCTGTCCCAGCTCTTGAAGTGATTTCCCCATACTAAAGTGTTTCTCTTTTAGATCCCGCCTTGTCCACGCCCACACATTCGCCTTCGCTGCGGGTGTCAACGATCTAAATGGCCATCACACCAACAACAACAACATTCCGGTGGGTGTATTGCCCCTGCCACCGCACCTCAACAATCACCATCACATGAACAACAACAGCCACTTGCACAACAACAACAATCATGTGCGTCGCCTCGCGCAGCAGCAACTGCAGCAACAACAGCAACAGCAGCAGCCGCAGCCGCTGACGCAGAGGAACGGCAATCCCAATGCCACGCAAGGACCAGCCACGCCCCTGCCCCAGCGAACGGGCAGCAGTGTGGGCGGCGCCAGTTCGGTGGGCACATCGGAAGATGGCGAGGACAACTCCAGCCTGGCCGGAGAGGATGAAGAAGACTACCAGTCGACGATTGTGGAACAAATATCGGCGATTGAGAAGCCCGAGGTGATTGATGTGACCTCGAAGGCAGCGAAAATCATCTGGGAATCGCCCGTCATCACCGATGCCTTGCTCATCAATATGCACGAACTGCACTACCAGGTCCTGCTCAGCGACTCGGGCAAACAGTGCAAATACAAGAGTCTCTATCGAGGAGAGGCACACGAATGCATTGTCCAGGATCTGCAGCCGGGACAGGACTATCTGGTGCGTCTGCAAGTGCACTACCAGAAGCTGCAGGGCACCGTCAGCGAGCCGACAGAGTTCCGAACGCCAGCCTGTGAGCCGGAGCCGCCGTTGCCCCCCAAACTGGTGTCGCGCACCAAGAGCTCCATCAATCTACGTTGGGCTGCACCGCCTGCGAATGGTGCAACCATTCAGCACTATCTGCTGGAGTACGACGAGGGCAAGGGCCAGCCGATCAAGTTCGTGGAGCTGGCCAAGATCAAGGCCAAGCACTATGTGATCAGCAAGCTGCAGGCCACGACTGTCTACAGTTTCCGCCTGGCCGCCGTCAACGAGGTGGGCAAGTCCCCGTACTCGCCCATCAGCAGCTACAGCACCGCAGGCAATCCCCCGGCCGCGCCCAAGCCCCCGCAGCTGCACTCGAGCAGCCCCAGTTCGCTGAAGCTGTTCTGGGAGAGGCGCACCCAGGATGGGGACTTCCTGCTGCAGCTGCAGGATGCAGAGTCCGGACACGGCTACCTGAACACCTACAAGGGTACCGATCTCCACTACGAGTGCCTGCAGCTGCGCCGGGCGTGTAGCTACCAGTTCCGTCTCCGATCCGAGAACGAGGCCGGAGTCTCGCCCTGGTCGCCGGAGGTTAGCTACCGAACGGCCGCCGAGCGTCCGGGCAGGCCGGGCAAGCCGAGTGCCAAGGGAAAGATCCATGGCACCCACTTCAAGGCGCGCTGGGACACGCCCTCGGACACCGGCGGAGCGAGCATACTTCGCTACCATTTGGAACTGAGTTCGGGACCCGTTTTTGAGCGCATCTACAGCGGCTCCGAATCGGAGGCCATGTGCGAGCGCCTCCAGCCGGGAACCACCTATCAGCTGCGTGCCTGCTGCGAGGGTCCCGCCGGTCAGAGTCCGTACTCCGACATCGGGCATGTCACCACAGAGGCTGTGGCCCCGGCGGCCCCGCCTCCCCCGTACTCCAGTGACCCGCCCTCGCCGTATGCAGCACTCCTGAAGCTCCTTCAGCCGGACTACAATGGCGGCGCCCCCATCCTAGAGTTTGAGGTTCAAATGCGCCGCTTGGAGCAGGTGCAGCCGCCCCAGATCGTGTACAGAGGCAAGCAGGCGTACTTTGTGGCCCAGGATCTGGTACCGGGCGGCATGTACGAGGTGCAAGTGCGAGCCATCAATCGCATCGGAGCCGGCAACTGGTCCCAGTGGATGAAATTCACCGCCGCAGCAGCCGCACCTGGTGTGCCCGAGGAGCTGCGAGTGCTGGTCAAGTCGGCCACCCATCTGAGTGTGAGCTGGCAGGCGCCGCTCCACGAGAACGGAGCCCCAGTCACCAACTACATCCTGAAAAGTGCCAGCCAAGAGAAGCGCAGCGAGGAGCTGGAGCAGGAGCAGGAGCCTCTGAGAGAGCCACCCAGCACGGAATTCCACAACTGCTACCAGGGAGCACAGACGTGTGCCGAACTGAGGAACCTCGCACCCTTCACACGCTACTTCTTCCGCATCCTGGCCAGCAATGCCGCCGGCTCTGGCTCCGCCTCGGATGTGGTGTGTGTGAGCACCCCGGCCGCCGTGCCTGGCGCACCCCAAATGCAGGGATACGAATTCACCGCCCAGGAGGTGACCCTCAACTGGACCCAGCCGGCGGCGCACGGCTCTCCCATCTGCTCGTACAACATCGAGTACGGAGAGCGGACCATTGCCACACCGGATGCGTGCACCCGGTACACAGTGACGGGCCTGATGCCCGAGACTAGCTACAAGTTCCGCGTCCAGGCCGTAAATGCCATCGGAGCCGGAGCATTCAGTGCCTATGCAAAGTTGACCACGCAGCCGGCGCCACCAGCTCCACCGCGCCTCGAGTGCAGCGGAGCGGGCCACAACTACATCAAACTGAAGTGGGGCGAGGGCGGACCGGGCGGCAAGACCAATGGAGCAGCTGCCGGCGGAGGCGCTGACTTCACCAAGTACTTTGTGGAGATGTACGTGACCCGGGCGAAGCAGTTCCAGGCCGTCTACTCCGGCACCAATTGCATGTGCAAGGTGCACAAGCTGCAGGAGCGCAGCAGCTACACCTTCCGCATCTACGCCCACACGGACAGGGCTGGAGACGGCGACTACTCCGAGGACTACGTGTTCGAGACGAGTGCCACGCTGCCGGCCAACATCAAGCCGCCGCGTGTGGTGCACGAGAACAGTGTGTGCCTGATGGACCTGCCCGGCCAGTTGGGCATGCAGCTGACCCTCGAGTGGCAGCACTCGAAGAACTCCTTCCATGACCGTGTCGAGTACGAGCTTCAGTACGCGGTCCTGGGAGCCGCCGAGCTGGAAACGGAGACGCCCAAGGGACGGAGCAGCAGCTCCAGCGGCAGCGCAAGCGGAGCTCCCCTCAATCTGGCCAACCAGGACTACCGTCAGCTGTACCGCGGCCCCGAGACCAAGTTCACCATCGACAATCTAGCTGCGGGTACCTGCTACCAGTTCCGCGTGTGTCCCGTGCGGATAGCGTCCGGCGGAGAGCTGCTCTACGGGCAGCCATCGAGTCCGTTGCGGTATCAGGTGCCCAGTGAGCTGGATCCCAGTTCGGCCACCTGCCACCACCTGCATGGCTCCACGTCCCCCAATACGGCCACACACTCGCAGCGGAGCAGCCGGAAGCTGTCGGCGGGCAATGGCTCCACCAATGGCCTACACCTGAGGTCCGTAAGTGCCTCGGCCATCAGTGGCTGCAGCGGCGTGGGAGCCGATCCCCTCGCCATTGGCCGGCTGCAGCAGGAGCTGTCGAGCTTCAACGCCTGCGGCGATCCACTGCGTCACCATCATGGCAATGAATCCGCAATCAGATGTGGTATGTACAGTAAATATATCAAGGCAAATTTCACCCACCATGCAGCAAGCAGCAGTACCCAGTAATCAGCAAGCGTGCGGCATTCCTGGCATCTGCAACTGCTGCTGGGCCTGGTTGGGTCTGGAAATACTTGAAACTTGTCCATTAATTTGCATTTGTTTCTCTTTTGACCGTAGAAATGGCTCATTTCCACCATCATCACCATCAACCGTGTGGCGGAGATGGCAACGCATCGTCTGGCTCCTCCACGGCGGGCTCCAGCTGCGCCGGCTCCAATCTCCTTCTGCGCGGCAACCACATGCATCACACGCACCATATGCACCACTCCCATCACATGCACCATGCCCATCATCCGCACGGCGGCGGTGGCGTCGGTGCCATCAGCGGGAGCTCCTCCACGGCCATCTCCGCAAGACTGGCCAGCCAGGGCGGCACCCTGCGTCGCTTTGCGGCCAAGATGACGTCGCTCTACTGCAACCGGAAGCGGCTGAGCGACCAGCAGAAGGCCGTCTGCATTGTGGTTTCATTCCTGTTTGTCACCATCCTGGCGGCGATGCTGGTGAACATGCTGCGCGGCTAAAGGCGCTCTCCAACTGGAACATGCAACATGCAAATCGAAAACTGAAAGAAGAGTAAGGAAAATGATAAAAAAAAAAGAAAAACAAATGCACTTTATGTCTCAAAGAAGTGATTCAAACAATTAGTTGTAATTATGTATTTTTTATATAAACAAAATCAAAAGAAATCAAATTGTAAATTGTCTAATTTTAAACAAACAAAACAAGCAACCAACCAGCAGAATAAGAACAGGGAAAACCTAGAAGAAAAACACACAATAAACTGTATTTAAATGTACACAAAAAAACGAAACTAATACATTCACACGTCTCGTCTAAATGTTTGTAAATGTTACAATAATGGTATTTACTTACGAGTATATGTAATATTTGTTGTTGCTAAAATCATTGTCACAAAACGAAACGAAAGAAAAGGAAAAGCAAAAGAATAATCTCCATATGTGCTATATAAAGAACTTTGTAAACCCCCCCTCTGTAAGGCTCACGAGTACTTGTCAAACCTGTTCCGAAATGCTTCTCAAACTGTTCAATTTTTTGCGCGTATGCAGGCAGCTTTGGCAAGACATATTTGCATTTGCTCGGCGACGTGTAAAACTAGCATTTGGAGGCGTGCCCCAGCGCCAGCCCCAGAAATACTTATACATTCTTGAACCACATCCGAATTTTGAAACCAAGTCAGACACACCATAGGATTGTAAATAATATATCAGGCTACAACCATCTAGAACAGAAACTGAATATTCCATTCGATACACTCTATGACAAGGTATAGGGGCCCGCAAGGATAGTAGAGCAAATGCAAAACGATTTAAAAACGAAATATATGAATTTATTAGACTACCAGCAAACAAGTATTTCCGTGCTGTACAATTGTTTCCCCAAAATATATATATATATATACACACTTGCATAGATATATAAATGTATATGTAAACGGCAGACGCTTCTTTTCATTCTCACAAACCAAGAACCTTTTTATACGAATTATTACACAATTTATTACGATAAACATTTAATACATATTCAAAGGACAACCACAAGAAGAGGAAATGGGGAGAACCAAGGCAAATGCCCAGTTGGGGCTGCTATATCGTGGCTAATTGTTGCATTTTTCACAACCGACTAAACAAATTGAATCCAAAATTGGTTTTGTAGGCATGTCCACTGCTATGGCAGTCCCAACTGGGCAAAGAGGTCTTCAAAATCTATATAAATATATACATATACATAAATAAATATACATATATTTTTTACACAAAAACATTTAAATATATACATATATATGTATTGTATGTATGTATAGTATAGTATATGTCGATGGGGAAAACGAGAGGAAAATGAAAAACGAAAAAAAAAATTATTTAGTATATATGAATATATATGAAATTTATAGCCTAATTAATGCAACGCAAAGTGATTTATATTCCAATTATTATTATTTTTCTAATTAAATAAATTAAAATAAATGTAATTGTTTCTTTCCATAGCATTTAATGTGAATTATACAAAAACGGAATCTTATCTACAAAAAATCACAACAAAAATCCCAAAAAAAAGAAAACAAAAACAAATGTTTGTTCATGTAAAAAATACAAATTTGCTTGATGCAAGTTAAAAAAAAAACACCAGATATACATATATATATATATATATAAATAAATAAACTTAAATCGGAATCAAATGATAAATAAATGGAAATTATGTATGTTTCTATGTTTACAACGGTAAATGGTTACAATATATATTATATATGTGTGTATGAACGAAAAATACAACAATATACATGTATATTATTTTGTTTTTTTACATAAATAAAAAAAAAGAATGAACAATGAGGGACAAACGCGGAAACACTGAGAGAATGCCGAAAAAATATTTCTAATTATATACCTATGTGTCGATTTATTTGTTTATCTCATATAAATGACGGGACGACGACGCAACATTACAACAACAACAGCAACAAAAATAAATGAAACAAAAAAATCTATATACATATACATATATGTATATATATATATGAATATATATATAAAATTTATTTGCAAATATATATATATATGAAACATTTAAAATAAATGCGATATACAAATAATAAACATGGAGCTTGTGTTGTTAATGACCAGAAGTGGGGTTTGCCTTTCACCTTCATTTGGGAAGAAATCACTCTTGGATCGCAGATAAGCTGCACCTCAGAGATTTCAAGTTAAGCACATGCCTTGATCTTCCCTATTCTATCTGAGACGTCTTTCAACCGGCTGCCATTGAAGGAAGAGTTGCTATTATTTGATTCTGCTGTTCAGGCCGGGGTTTGAGACGGTACCAAAGTTTTGTGCAACGTATTTCCTAAATAAGTCGTAGGAGTCTCCACTCGTGACGCGGTGGTACTAGCCCTTCCCTAACTTTGTAGACTGCATTTAGGAAACATTCACTATAAGTTCCATCAGTATCTTCAGTATCTTATCCATTAGACTTCTGGGTCACCATCACTTTATTCGTTTCTTCCGACTCCTTTGTGAAACTTGACACCTCTGAAATCATCTCCACGAATAATTCAACTAATTAAACTAACAAAATTAGTTATAGTATTTATACCTGGTACTTTAAGAGTATAGGCAAAAACAATATAATAGTAGTATAATGTAATCCCATACACTTCAATGCTACCCGATTTTTATACCCGATACTCAAAATCAGTTTCGGAAGAAAGGTTTCCGACCCCATAAATTATATATCGTCTTGATCAGCATCAATAACCGAGTCGATTGAGCCATGTCTGTCTGTCTGTCCGTCCCGATGAGTGCCTTCTCAGAGACTATAATAGCTAGAGCCACCAAATTTTGTATCCAGACTTCTGTGATATTGCACTGTTACAAGTGTATTTCAGTATTTCGCCCCGCTCCCTTCCGCCACCACAAAGGACGAAAATCTTTGGCATGAACATTTTAATGATACGCGAAACTACGGAACTATAGAGAATGACTATATCTATGACTATCTTGACTATCTTTAATTGCTGTTCTAATGACAGAAAAGTGGGCTCAAAAGCCAGTTTGAGGGGATAGCGACATATCAACGATCGGATAGGCATATGACGGTGTGAACCGATTCGTAATGATTTGAAGCACTAAAGAGGCGTGAGTACATTATTAATAAATTCTCAGAGATTCAAAGTTCCAAACACTAAAGGTCATGGCTTAATCGAACGAGATATAAGGCAGTGGCGGACAATTTTTGATTAAAATATCTGTGAATAAAGTGGATATAAATTCTAAGCAATTTTTATTCCCGAAAAATACCTTTCATACCAAGGAAGCAACTCCACCAACCGTAAAAAAGGATGAGATCTAGCATTTTCTTTTGTTTTCGTTTAGATATTTTGTATTATTTTTATTTTGTCCGTGCAAATAACAATTTTATTTGTATTTATTCTAACATTTGTTTCGTATTCGGTTCGCCTTCCTGCATTTGTTCGTTTGAGGCAACAGAGATATGTACTCGGATGCATTGCATGGCTATTGTACTAGATGTATGTACATATATCTGTTGGTTCATTGCATCGAATGATATAAAATGTTATACGACATTATTCGTTATTGTTTTCGTTGATATTCCATATATAGTATGTATGTATTGTTCGTGTGTGGGTGTTTGTCTACTTGAACGCAAAAAATCATCTAAAAATTTGGATTATTCGTATTTGGTTTCATATCTGTAATCTATGTATAGGTATAGTTTAGGTATATGTATATTATATTTTTGTATGCTATGCTAAAATCGTTTTGTGTGTGAAGATTATGGATATGGCATATCATAGTCC
The DNA here is from genome assembly GCA_008121275.1 of Drosophila lowei. Taxonomy (NCBI): domain Eukaryota; kingdom Metazoa; phylum Arthropoda; class Insecta; order Diptera; family Drosophilidae; genus Drosophila; species Drosophila lowei. The sequence continues at coordinate 26,565,036 of CM017779.1, forward strand.
GGATATACATTTGTGTGTATATCGTATCCATAAAATGCATACACTTTAGTAGTACTGCAATATCGATTATTGTTTGCTGTGTTGTTGGTTAAAATCGGTGTATAAAATTTGTGGTATCTTGATTTATTTACTTCTACTGCTTGCTTGCTTGAACAACGACAAATCCTTGGCTTCAAATCCATTCTCTCAAATCAACAAATACACAGCGCGCTTCCCTTCAGTTCCGAGTACAATACGGTAATTCAATGTTCATCCAAAACTTATGTGTATAAAAAATATGTTTCATGCTAAGGCAACGTTCAACATCGATATGGGATAGTTTTAGTTTTAGTTTAATTCGTATTTCGTATTTGTATTTGGTATTTGGTAAAGGGCTTTCTTGGATCTTTGTCTCCAACTCGACTTCGATCAGGACCTCGAGTGGCTTTGTTTTCTTGTAAAGGTTTCTCTATAAAGCGATCATATGATATGTGTGGGTGCTGGAGAGATAGTAGTAGAGTCTCAGGTGATGGTTTAGGTTTAGTGTTGGATAATCTCTGACAATGCCAGCACTGAGAAAACGTAAGTAAACGTTGAGTAAGAGGATACTTTGAACTTCTGATGACGGTAAATAGTGCTCTATGAAAGGTATTGTTGGTTTGGTGAACAGTTACAGAGTTACTGAGTAATTAGTAAGCTGCAGGGATGTGGTGGCAGCCCCGAAACCCAGCGTTGGCTAACAGCTATAGAGTACTTGTTTTCTTATTTGATATTTGGTAAGTGATATCTATGTCTATATCCGTGGTGTGAGGTAATTTAAGATCTAGGCTGTGTTGGTTTAAGTTTTGGTTAGTTTAGCGCCAGACTGTTTATGTCTTCATATCATCTCTGTTTCTGCTTCTAGGTATCTGCATCAGGTGCGCCATCTAAGTAGTTAGCTGCTATATCTTTGGTATCTCTGACAATCGTCACCTCAATTCGCTGAGAGTTTCCCCCCGTGTTCCCTCAGCCCACGGCTCCCATGGTGGAGACGCAGCTGGTGCTGATCAGGGGCTCCCTCGAGTTGACCGACGTATTGGATGGATCGATGGACAGCGTGAACGTGGACGTCTCCACCGAATCATGCTGGCTCTGGGTCTGCTCGTGTCGGCGCGGCTTCACCAATTGGGCGGGATCCTTGTGCTGTACTCCGCCCTCGGCAGTGGCTGCCGGATAGCTGGACACTCGCTTAAGGGTCTGGCAAAGAAAGGCCAATCAATTATGGGCTTCGGAGATCTATAGGCAAATACAAACCTTATCGTTCAATAGCTCTGCTGCAGCCGTGGCAGCTGCCACCGATTCTGTGACCGGACAAATGTTCTTGCTGGAGGAGAACTTTTTGCGCTTACGCTTCAGCGCAGCAATGGCAGTGAGACCTGTAGGAGAGACATGTAGCGAGGGAGGGGTATGCTTGCGATCTTAAGGTTCACCCACCGCTGGTTGTGTGAAAGAAGTGTGAACCCACTCCCACATGCGTGGGTGTTGGATTGCTCGAGGCAGTGGGTGCTGGTGTGGGTGTTGCTGCTGCCGCTGGCGGAGTGGACTCTCCATGGTAGCCGTAGCCATGCTGAGGTGAGTTCTGGGCATATGTGACCCGCAACTGGCCATGCACTGGCGTGGTATTGTTTGAGGTATTGCACACAGAATCCTCCGACTTGGAGCGTCCCAGCATCTTGCTCACGTTGCCCACCTTGGCTGCTTCTATGAGGGTTCCTGGAAAAACATTTCGGCAATTAATGAACTGCTCTGATTTCAAAGATCAAGTTCCAAGTACCCCATCGCTTCTTGTGTCCGGCTATGCGCTTGTTGTACGGCTTCAATGCGGACTTATTGTACTTGGTGACTGGGCCACTGGGTGTCACCGCAGCCGTTCCCTGTGTGGGCGATGTGGGGGACTCGGAGCCCCCACATCCCGCCTGCTGGCTCTGCTGTCGCTTGTGCATAAAGTTGGGCGTGAAGAGAGTGGAAATGGTTGAGCTCAGGATCTCGTGCTGGTTGTCATAGTTGTCCAGCGATGTGGAAAACTCAGCCACGGGTGCCAAGGAGCCCGTTGAGCCCGGTGGTGCGATATTGAAGCCCTTCATCAGGCGGCGTTCCTTCTGGCGATTCTTTTTGCCACCGCCTCCTGGTGCAGAATATGAAAATATAGCAGGGAACTCTTAGAGAAAGACGTGATATCCTCATAGTCAGTTTCTTGGGCTTACCACCACCTTGTCCGGCCGACACATTCGTGTCCATGCCACTGTTCTTGAGTATCTCGACCAGCTCACAGCGGAAGGCGGATATATCCTGTTTGATCTCATTCACATCGTCCTCGGTGACGCCTTGGGACTCGGCCTTCCTCTGCTCCACCGTCACATAGCGACGCACCAGATTCCGCATGATCTGCTGGTACTTAAAATCGCGATCGCTGGCCTGTTGAGCCTTGCGCTGGAGGGGATTTAAGGATAGATGAGACAAATAAGCTCAGACGCTTCTATGCGTAGACCACCAACCCGTATCGTTTTCAGATGTTCCCTACGAGCTGCCGAAGAACCGCTGCAGAAGACCCGTCGCATCCACTTACACGCATACCAGATGGACTTTGGAGTGGGTATAATATTGAATGGAGGTGGACATGTCCCACCCTCCTCGAAGTAGCTAATCCAGAGCTTAGACCGGGCAAACTTCCACTCCACATCGGCACGTTCCTGCGAAAATGCAAAAGAAAACTTGAATTATCCGAAGAGCTATCTCTGGGGACTCTTTTGGGCTACCCACCGAAATCAGTTGATACGAATGGTTCATCATGGCTATGAGCAGGTTGAGCAGCACAACAATGTTGATCACCGAATAGGTGCCAAACATCAGCATGCCCCAGAAGCGTGTAAAGATCTTGATGCCGTCCAACTCGAAGCTGTCCAAATCGATCAGACCAAACACAGCCCAGAAGAGGGTTTGTGTGGTCTCAAATAAACTGAAAGTAAAGAGTGATGCCCATCTTTATATGAACATCTTTTTAGGGAGATGTTGAGGCACTCACTTGGAGAACCTACGCCATACAATACAGGCATTGGGATCATTGGTGCCATTCATATTGAGCAGCACACTGCTTGGAGAGACCTCCGGACAGCGTTTCTTCTCCAGATCCGCATAGTACCTGGAAGAATCGATAGATGGGAGATTGGTGGATGATGATATGGTGTACCCACCATAGTAGCTGGTTAAGACCACTGCCAAAGGCAAACAGCACCAGGACATATAGAAAGAAGAACTTCATGATGTCCATTACCATGCGTGACAGCGACACTTGCAGTGGCCCCAAATGTGGATTCACCGAGAAGATGTATACCAGTTTGAGGCTACTAAAAATGTTCGCCGCACTGAACAGGCCCTCCGATATGAGCATCGGGTCCCAGGCATCCCAACGTTCGCGCGGCAGATCGGTGGCATGGGAATTGTAGATCATCTCCTTTTGGACCTATAAGAGAGAGAAGGGTTTTCTTCAGAACTGAATCGTATGTGACAGGTATAGACAATTCCTCACCTGAAAGAAGGAGACCACTCTCAGGGCAACAGTAGCCACATATAGGGAATTCGTAACAAAGTCGATCACATTCCACATATCGTTGAGGTACTCCTGCAGACCCACGTCCCAGAGCTGCTTGACCTCGCTCCAGATGAGGCCGCTCACCCACGACAGGATGAGCCACTCGATGAAGGTGGGCTTGGCGCCCCGCTTGGTGGGCACCTCCTCCACCTTGTTCAGAATGTTCGAGTCGTCGGCAAAGAACCAGCCCCCAATGAAGGTCTCAATACGCTGGGAGGCCAGCATCAAAAGAACTGCATTGGTGGAATGGCATCGTAAGTGGAGGATTGATTGCTGAGAGTTTCGGGAGGGGAGAGGAGGGGAGCGGAGCGGAGCGAAGCTTAACGAGTACTCACAGAGAAAGGTGAAGTAGGAGGCGCTGTGGCAGATGAACTTGATGAAGGGCTTCCGCATGGTCTGGCCAATGCCGGAGTAGGGGGCCAGGATGTAGGCCAGCGAGAAGATGGGGAACATAATCCCAATGCGAATGATATCCACGGCCTGCAGGGCCATGTTCTTCCGCCTGAATCCGGGCAGACCCTCGTACCAAATGCTCGCCAGCAACTGCTGCACATTCGAGTGGGCCACAAACTGGTAGGGACAAGCAGAGCATTCGATTATTATCCCAGATGGGAAAGAGGTATAGCCTCACTAACCTTCTTTTGCCGCAGTTTGATGGCCAATTTGAGGCGATTTAAATGCATCCGTTCACCATGTTCGTAGATCGGACCGGTGGGATCGTGGTTAAGCAGTATCTCCAGCTCGTGGGAGGTGCGGGTGTGGTCCAGCAGGGCAGTGGCAAAGTCCTGGCACTGCTTACGCAGTTCCTGGTATTCATTCTGTAGGGAATACAGCAAGAATCGTTGTATCTTAGCCTTGCAGCACACCTTAACATTAATCACCTTAAATTCGTGCTCGAGGAAACTGAGACGCCGCAGCTCCCAGGACAGCTCGAAGGCCGTGAGTATAGGATCCTTGGATGAGAGTGCTATGAGGCTGGGACTGGCCAGGGCCCTGTACGCATTGATGCGCGATCGCGAGTGCCTAAGAGAGTCCTCCTGCCGTGATTGGACGCACTCATCGCAGCCACAGCGCACGTCATGGGGCATGGGCAGGACGGCGCCACGATCCAGGAGAATCTTGATTATCTCGTAATTGTCCCGGTGGGCAGCCAGTATAAGCGGCGTGATGTCCGGAGTAAATGTGGAAGTGTCCTCCGAGGCAGACTCCCAGCTCTAAAGGGAATAGTATCTTCAATGATTTTAGGCGAAAAATAAAGTCCGGATCGGATCCACTCACATGATTCCCTTCGTTGTGGAAGGTGACATTCTCGTGATCCAGCAGCACCTCCACAGCCTCCACAAACTCCTCCGAGATGGAGTGCAGCAGGGCATCCTTCGTGTCCACATTGTAGTTGATCAGCAGCTCCACCATCTCCAGGTTCTCGTTGTCGATGGCCATCAGCAGGGCGGTGCGTCCCAGCGGATCCACACAGTTCACATTGATGTAGTCCGTGTCCTGTGCCTTCTGCAGCATCCTTCGAGTGCCGGCCATATCACCACGCTCCACGGCCAGCAGGAACTTCTTCTCCTCCAGAGTGAGCTGTCGGATCTCCTGATGCGGTCGGATGGTGTTCTCCTCCTCCATCATGCCGTGGATGCTGTGACGCTGTGGGGATACAGAAAGGTATTTGGAGCTGCCTTCAGCGATCAGATAGTTGGACCCACCTTGACACGCCTGGCCGGCTCGATCTGGACTGCTATGTGGCCACTGCCACTGCTCTCGCTGCCCAATTTCTTGTCGGCATTCTCCGAGGCATCCGCTCCATTCTTGATCTTATTAAGGATGGGCGCCAGAACCGATTTCCTTCGTGCGGGGCTCACAAAGTGTAGCTTTTTTCCGTCCTCTGTGGGTAAACAGAATTACATTTCATGAGTACCACTGCAGGCCACACACCCCACACTCTGCAGCGATGTCTGGCAGAGATAATCCAGTTAACACAGTACCCGCACGGCCTTGAACAACAACACCCCACCCCACTCCACACAGGCAGACAGACTCTGTTCAAGGCCACTCGCCCGGCAGAACTCCATGGAAATCATCAAATTGCCATTAACACTTATTTGCACTGATTTTCGATAGCCTTTGCGGAGCCGCAAATGAAATAATAACATCCAAGCGCAAAATGCAAACGCAAAAGGAAAACAATGAAAAGACAAAAACACCGCAAGAACTCGCATCAAGGCTCGAAATGCTGGATACCCTTACAGATACATTGCTATAGAGATACAAGTTTTAACGTTTGCTGGGTGTTGTGTTACTCAGCCAGATATTGGTCTTAATCCATGCATATGCTCCCAGACGTCTTGTTATTCTGGTTAAGAAAACATCTCGTTAAAGCTGAAAGCTCGAAATGCTTCCTACTCTGCATTGCAAACATCTCTTTGAGATCATCATTCCCCTACAAAGGGTATACAAAGAGCAAAAAAATAAAAGTGAAAGCACAAAAGCAAACACAAAAACGCGGCGTATACGCGATGTGGGGCGGGGGGGTTTCTTTAGAGGGTGGCATGAGAAATCTGGGTCAATTATTGCTTGCATATTAAAAAGCAATGCACGCACACTGACACACACACACAGACAGTGACAAAAGCTGCCTGTCTGCGTATCAGTCAGCAACTGTGTGTGTGTGTGTGTGTGTGTGTGTGTGTGTCGCTGATGTTGTCAGTTTTTGGCATTTAATTTCAAATGACATTGGCTGCATCGGTAGCCTAAACACATCAACACCCCAAAGTAACCAGCCAGCACCCACTGCGCCCTAAACATCTTCTTCCCCTATGCCAACCCCAACCGCATCCACACCCACATGCGCCATAAAATATGCAACATGGTTTGCAGAGCCCTAGACTTGGCATTGGCTGTGTGTTGGTGGTACTGGTGGGTGGCGAGTAGGATTTCAAACATTTTTGAAATATTTTTGGATATTGGCGAAAGTTATTGCTTGTGGGTACGGAATGATTGAACAGGCTAAAAGAAGTACGCTTTGAACGTGAAGAAAAACAAAGTTTAGAAAGAAATGCTTAGAGAAGGAGCTTAAGAATACTTTAAAGACTGTAGATTATTAGGAAGTGATACGTTGTGTATATATATGGAATGATTATCTGTTGAATCCGTTGAAAATAAAGACAATTTCAGGCATAACTATGAGTCTGCTCTCATAACTAGTCTGAATGTCCTGCCCACAACAGGCTTCAATTATATTTCAATAACATTAAACCTCCCTCATGTGGAAGTTTACTCAGCAAACCAATGCATTTCAGTGAAAGCTACAAAAATATGGGTTTTGGTCTCCAATAGAAGCGCCATACAAGGATACATTCATTATTCAGTAACCTTTTGCCTTTTGCCAGATATTATCGGCATATAACTTGGTTAAACCCCAAAGCTGATGTTGTCTGCATTTTGAAATGGTCTGTCTTTCCCACAGAAAAGAACTTTCGGACAAGGTAAAGTGGTTGCCTTCTTCGTTGCCTTCGTTTCACGTGCGTTGAACTTTCATTGATTGCAGCTACAACACACACACACACACACTCATAAATATTAAATACATGTGTGTCTGACACACAGATACAAAATACACGTATGCGCGCATGGGTGCCTCCTGTGGTGTGAGTCTGCGCAGGACCTAACCTAGGACAATTCCGTTTTGGGTTGTCGTAGGTCGTGTGCACAGGAAACCACAGCAAAAATGGCGACGGCTATGCCGCCATTTTGCACCCAACCCTAACTCACATACACATAGACATTTTGCTCGTTTCACGGCTGGCATACTAATCACCTGCTTGAACCATCGAAATGCTATTGATTGACCTGAAAACCGAGTACGAGTACGAGTGCTCGTATTAGCCAACATCAAGCCACAAACAGCTGCGATTTGTCCTGGTTAGGAGTACATTTATTATTCATTTGCCATTGTCACTGGTTGACTTAATGATGAGCGCTTTTAGTGGGCTCTGGACTGGTCAAAACGGTTAGCTTTACTCACACTTGGATATCAATCCTTGAAAGCCATATGACTCCCACCTAACAAGTTTGAGGCTATAAGGTTTTCCTTCTTTCTCTCCTAAAAATTATTGCCAATATTTTCCATCTTATTATCCCCATTTCCATACTTCAACGTTCAATGTTCTTTCTCCCATAAAAATTGATGAAAATCCGCACTAAACAGATATTTAAGACCTGCCATTTGTTCAACTTAAGTTTACAAAATTCCCCACAAGTTTGTTTGACCCATTTATGGGATATTTGGCTATTCAAGGCATAAGTAATCCAGCAAGGAAAGACATTGTCTTCGTGCAACTGCCGCGTACGTGGCGCATACGTAATGCGAATTTTGTACGAGGGATTTGGTAAGTTTCGCTTACCTTCGCCTTCTTCGCCGGTCTTCGCATCGCTCCATTTCGACAACTGAGATGGGAGAAAATAACAGAGAGGGAGAGAGAGAGAATATGCATATTAGTTAGTTAGTTTTGTTAGTTTAGGTAGTTCTGGGAATTAGCAATTAAGTGCACAGTTTAACAATTCATAAATGGTGTCTTTCACAATTTTCAGGCATATTTTATCTAGTAATATTTAATTAATGTGTTTTATGGTGAATACGGTAGATAATCCTACTTATTAGTATTGAAATTAATTAATAAATTACTTTTGTTTTGGTTATCAATTTCCCAATCAATCTCTGGGAGATAATCTCCTTATATTCCCCCAGAATCCACCCAATCCAAATCAATCTCTAAAAACCCATTTCCCTCTTTGAGATTTCCATTTAAATCGTTGTCTGTGTCTGTCACTATCATCGAAAATTTGGCAAATTTAAAATTGATGAGTTCCGCCTTGGAAATTTTCTCGAATTTCCCAAACAGACGACAGACCTTGACAGCAGGCTCACCTTACCCTTAGACCAGGCTTGCCCCCTGTCTCTGCCACAGTCTCTTTCTGTGTCCCTGCCACTGACTCTGCCACAGTCTCTGCCACAGGCTCTGCCACAGTCTCTGTCCCTGCTGCTGTTCCTTCCTGCCGCCAAAAACAAACCAAAACCTTGACACACAGAGCATAAAAACAAGAACAAGAACGGCAACAGCCTCAGTTGCAGTTGCAAGAGCCATGGCAGTGTCTGTGGCAGCAACAAACAGCAGATAATTAAATGTCAAGACTGCAGTAACAACTACCAGTGGAGGGGGCGATGCAGGAGGATGTGGGATGGGAGCAACTGAACATTGGTTGTTGCCTTCACGCCTGACCAAGCCAGCAGCCACATCCAAAAACCGCACACACAAGCAGGAAGGAAATATAAGTTTTGGTGGCAGAAGCAGCGTTAGATACCCTTGCAGATCCATAATTTCTTTTCTCATCCGATTTGTATGGAATTTTGATGCAAATTTTTGCCAGATACTCGGACTATATTCCCTCCTTTTCAAATATCCCATAATAAATGATCAAAATCACCAAATTTCTAATCTCTCCACCAGCACACTCTTTAAGCCCCAGACATATTCGTAGTCGGATAGGGAAGACACAACGTCCTAACCCTCCCATTCGCGCACACTAATTTCCTGTCGAGCTTCAGGTTCAGGTTTGTCGTTTCACCTCCAGCGAAGGTCTCGCACATCCGGCTGATGTTGGGGGCTGCTTTTGGGGTCTGCCGATGCTGATGCACTCGGCAGCTGAAAGCAGATGCAGTGGCAGGCCCCAGGTGGAGCCGTGAATGGGGAGGAGAGGCAGAATGGCATAAATCTGGCATGCATGCCTTGAGTGTCCTTGTTGCGGGCAACAACGCCAACGACTTGTGGCTCCTCTGGTGCCCAACGCATAGACACACACACACACACAGATACAGCTACAAATACAGACATATAATGCGTGTCCTTGGCTCGTGCAGCAGGCAAAGACAACGTCGAGGACAGCCAGCAAAAACAACAGTAACAGCAGCTGAAAGCAGCAGGATTCCGGACAAACATTGCACAAATTGCAACACTCGACAAAGAACGAGATAGCCATAGAAAAAGGTTGAGAGAAAGAGAGATAGATAGCTAGAGAGGGTTAGAGGGTCAGCGGGAGAAAAAGGCGGCATTCCAAGCGATGCAAAAATGCAATGGACTTTTTATGGTACTCTATGCGTGGAATGAAGTAAGGATACAATCTGAAGGGCTTCACATTAGGAAAGGTTAAAAATTAAAATCGAAGGACTTAAGAACTAAATTAAGATAAGATTAAGATTAAGTATGAGAGCTATGCCATACTGAAAAGGAAAATTATAGAAAGAAATTACACATCAAATGCTTCTCATTCCTTAAAGCTGAAGAAATCTCTATTGTACCACATGATATAGTACTCATTCCCAACCTGCATCGGCAAAAGGGTATGTAAAGAAGACCCCAATGCGAAAGCAATAGAGATATTCAGATTTTTCCAACTTTGTTTTCGTTCTTTTCGTGTTTTTGTTTGCGGCAGTAACTTGAGTCTGAAGATGGGGCTGAGAGGATGCAACCCAAGGCAACGGCAACTACTTGGCGCCACCTCTCGACGCGTCACGCCCCCTTCACTATTTCTCCCCACTCTGCTGCTGCTCCTCCATCCTGCCACCTGCCATCTCTCCCCCTGTGTTTGGGAGAAGGCCAAACGCAAGCTGCTTGAGAAAAGGGAAAAGTTCAAAGTGTAGGACGGCCACCATACAAATCAAAATTCAATGTAAGAAAAGCCCCCCACACACACACACACACACGCACCCAATTTTCATATGGAAATGCAGGTCGGCATTACGTATACGCCGTGTTCCTAGCAATTAAACGCGAACTTAGCGACCAGATGTTGTTGCTGTTGGTTTTTTCTGTTGCCGTTGCTGTTGCTGTTGCAGCTGTTTGCCGCTGTCCTTGAGCGCCTTCTAATTGAGGGCACTGCACTCGGTCTGCGGTGACCCCAAGGCACCCCTTTGCCATGCCACCGCCACCGCCACCACTCTTCGTGCCACCAATTTTTTGCCACATGTTTCAACCCTTTCATTATGCCCTTTGCCAAAAGGATATGCTGATTCTAACTCGATGTTTGGCAGTGCCTAGGAGAAAGCATTTCAGGGGCTAGGAGTTCTTCTATTGGAACCGTTTTTGGCCTGCAAAGTTTTCTGTGTTTCCAAAGTTGATACACATCGAATAAATATATCATTTATCCAGCCATAAAACAATCTACTATCTTAAAGGGTATCAAAATCTTCGGCCTTCAAAGCGAAGCTTCCTTTCGTGTTGATGTTTTGTTTTTGCCTAACAGCTGTTTAGCTGTTTCCCTGTCCCTGCGCTCAATCCTTTATATGAGGATTGTTATATGTATTTGGTCCTTTGTGTGCGTCTTCTGTGTATGTGTGTGTGTGTGTGTGTGTGTGTCCGCTTCCGTTGAGGGCGCAACATGCAAAGGCAAATGAATCAAATTTCTTGCCTGTGTTCGTATTTGTATTTGTGTTTGTGTTTCTTGTATTTATTTGCATGCAACGCAGACGTCGAGGGGGGAGCAGGGGCGCTTAACAACAGTTTAAATGCAACTGTGTGCATGACACAAACACACACATGCATACATTAGCACCCTCACACAGACACACACCATTATATCAAAAAGTAGGTTAACTAGTTTTTACGGTTAAATTTTGTTGAAAATACACGAAAGGTAAAAGGCACGCTTTCTGAAGAAAGCTGAAAGAAAGTGCAGGTGGATAAAGTTCGATGGTCATGAAGATTTACAGACATACATATGACTACATATAAACTGTTCATGTGACTGTTGAAAGAATGTGAATCATAAATAAACGGATATACAAAGTGTTTGCTCAAAAACCAACCAAACCAAATCTCGATTCCAAAGATCCAGGAGACAGACGCGTTCTCGATAATAATGACCGACCCTACCTTGGTATTTACTAAGACCCCAATCACCTGCCAGACGCTTGTTCAATAACTTTATTATATCTGTAGCTTGGAGAGAAGAGACAAGACTACGTTGTACTTTTCATTTAAAGAGATCCTATGTTTGTCAAACCATTCGATTTTTAATATGGAGGGACACAAGAAGTTAAATACATAAAATGCGAAGGATATTCTTACTTTTCTATACATCACATCCTAAGATAATGATCTCTTCCTGTGTTCCATCTTTGCTTATATCCTTTTTGAGAAGCATTGGATTTAATCTTTAATATTCTTTGAAGATAATCCGATCCTTTCTAGTCTGTTTCTTTTTGCAATACATAATGCGGATTTTACATAACTTTCTTTCTTTATTTCTCCGGTTCCCTATTATTCTTTGAATGTTATCCCTCCATCCTCTCCGATTTGTCCCTACTCTATCTATTACATTACTACATTCCTAAGATATTTCGGTATCTGGCATATTCGAACCATTATCCCTGTAAGAGTATCGCAATAAACCTACAATTATTTATAAACATCTACAGAAAATATGCGCTTCTCTTGTCCTCCAACTGTTTCTTTTTCACATTTATTTTCCATTGAGCTAATCAAAGAACTCTCGAGTGCCAAGCAACTCCTTCAACTTCTAGAAAACAGCAAATTAGATGAGAAATATCACTCCTTATCCTTATCCTTCTTGAAAACCCCTCTCCCAGGCCACCCATTGACCCCTATCCAACGATAGAGCTGCATGGAAATTGAGAAACTGGGACAAGTGGACGACACTGAAGAGTCATCGACAACAAGATGTGGAGGAGAACGACCACCTGGCCGGGTCAAAGGCCACCGGGCAAACAATGGAAAAAGTGGCAAGAAGCAAATAATGATTCGCCTTATCATTGTATCTCCATCCCCTCACTTTGTGACTCACCTTGAGTTGAGATTTCCTCTTGAGAGCGGCAATTGAACGGGTTTGCTGTCGTAGAACCTCCAGTGCACCTCCGTTGGCAGCGACGTTAGCAGCGACGTTTGCAGCGACGTGGACGTTGTCAGCGACAGTGAGTTCGAAATTATTTTCGTTTTTCAGTTGTATTTAGTTTTTTGAAAAATGTTTCCTGCCAAAAACTGTAATCGACAGAAGAGTAGGCGCGAATCCCATTTGTTTAAACTCTCACGAAATCAGATTTTGTTTTCATATTTTTACATTTCTTTTGTTTGGGAAATACTCTTGTAAGAAGAGGGTATTAATAGCTGGGATATTCAATTTTTAGACTTGAAAAGTGGCTGATGGGGCGTATAATTAATAGGAATTTCAAGGGTAAGTTTAGAAGAAAACAGAAATGAAGTAATGGTTGAATTAATTGATTTCTGAATGATTAGAATGGAATGAAATATGAGAAGAGCTGTATAAAGAATTTACGGAATGGGCAACGCATCGAATGGTTGAAGTATTTTGTTGATTGTTTGATCGTTTTGGAATCGGTTACAGGGAGAGTGGAATAGAACTTTTTCACAGTTTCCTATACCCTCCTCATTAGGGAAAACTTTTGAAAGTATCCCCCTTCTTGCAAAGAGTATCCCACGTTCGTTTCCGCTCGAATTTCCGTCAAACATTCCCCTTTTTCTCTTCGCTTTGGTTGTTTACGAGTGCCCCTCGAGGAGCAGCGCGAAAAAGATGAAAAACATTTCGTTTTAATTATAAACAATTAGCATTGCAAATCGCTTTTCGATATTTTCATTGGATTTTCATGATTCCTTTGTTTTGGCTTTAATTACACGTTTGGACGTTTTGAATGATTCTTAACGTTTAGTTCATTTAGCTTGTTAGAATATCTCACTTATTTTTGAGATTTTCAGATTTTGAGTTATTTTGGGCAACATTCCGTTTCTCTTTCACTACGAATAACCTTACACAAATTGGAATTTGTTAAAGCAGCATCGGAGTGGGTTGAGGGCGCGGGGGCTGCATATTTCCGTTACGTGCAGTGCCACCGGAAGTCCACACAAAGGTACACACACACACAGGCACACTCGAGTGCAGGGGATTTTTTTCCGTGCTGTTGGTTTTCGTAACTTTCAAGAGGGTGTTTGACCCATAAATGAATTTATGCCAATTTAGAAGGGCTAACACCATCGTGCCTCCCCAGGGGAGGGTCGGAATTACAGCCAGAGGGGGGTGCTCTATGAAGGATGGGATGGGGGCGTTGGCTAACCAATTAAAACATATTTTTTTTATTGTGGAATGGTTGCTTGTTTGTTCCCCAGTCGGGGGTCGCTGGCTCCATGAGCAAACAGCATTTTCGGAGCAACATAACCGGATATATTTGTGCAATTATTTTAATGGCATGCGACGCCCACCCACACACACACACACACACACTCACGAGCTAAAGAGCAAGGGACCGAGGCAAGCCCATTTTTCATTAGAATTTTACTTTCTATACCCCTCTCTTGATGCCGCTTGTTGCCTGCCAAAATAATGTTTGTTTTTTTCACTTTAATAATTGGAAATATATTTCTACCCGTCGTTGTTTTACTTCTATGTGTGTTTTTATTTGTAGCTGGCGCGATTTCCTCTCGACGAGTTTTCCATGTGCCTTGGCCAGCTGTCGACTTGCAACTGGCCCCAAAAACGGAACGGAAAGCACGGAATGGCTAAAACTGCAAGGACTCCCACGAACATTGCAGCGAAGACGAAGCCTCGTCACGAAGCGCCGGGCGAAGCGGGGACTGGAGCGGCTGAGGGGGCAATTTCCATTAATGAAAACTCAATGAAACCGGAAAGCCGGCTGCATGCTGCGCAAAGCGCATGTGTGTTGTAGTAAACGGCGGCCAGGATAATGAACTTTGTGGCACCAGGTCATAGTACAAAAGTGGTGGTCAGAGGAGGTTGAATGCAGCAAATAATAATCCAATGAGATGTTCAAATTATTCGGGCACTCTTAACTTATTTTCTCTTTAGCTGTTTTAAAACAGCAAATGCGCAATTTAAAAAAAAAAAATTTATTTTTGAAATACCCGCGTGTACACAGCAGACATCGATGTTTTTTCCAGCAGAAGGCTGTTACGCGCGCATTTCAGGCAAAAACGCTGCCCTACTCCCGCCCAACCGACCAAGGGGTGATGCTGCATGACGCGCGGCGCGTTAACCGAACCAAACAGGAACATGCAGGAATGATAGCTGTTAGACTAATATTCGAGGAAATTAGAACTAAACTTACTAAAAGAACTAAGCATGCATTCAAAATACAAGTACAAATACAATTACTAAATACGGGAAAGGTACGTGAGTATTAGTAATTGAATAAGAGAAAGGGAATTAGTGGTGGATATAATGTGGTAGAGAGAATCAAAAACCGAGCATAAGACCCTAAATGCAGGGACAAGGGTACATAGTTTCTAGTCGGGACATATATAGGTTATTTGAAAAACATCGATGTTTCATCGATGTTTTTCTCCAAACATCGACAACATCGATGACCGCAAACATCGATGTTTCTCCAGCTCTACTGTGGAGAAACATGATACCGCAAATATTCGATAAAATGAATAACATCGATGTTTTATTAATATAATATTAATAATAATATATTAATATATAATTAATATATAAATATTAATATATATATATATAAAATTATTATTGTTATATGACAACTTCATTTGTCGATAAATAAGATTTTGACAACTTCATTTGTCGATAAATAATATTTTGACAACTTCATTTGTCGATAAATAAGATTTTGACAACTTCATTTATCGATAGATAAGATTTTGACAACGTCAAAATTTTGACAGCTGACAACGTCAAATTTTGACAGCTGACAACCAATCTTGTAGAAAATCGATTTAATAATCGGATAAATTTATCAGTTGAGAGATCAGTAGTAATATTCGACGGAATATCAAAATCGAGGAATATGGTTTTCAATCCTTGACGGAGAACGATTAACCCATTGTAGACCAAGGGGTGTTTCAATATTCAACCGAAAAAAAATTAAAATTTAATAATTTTAGCGTAGTTTAGGTGAAGATATCGTGGTTTTTTTTAAGTTCAGAAGAAAGACGTCTAAATTGAGCCGACTGTATATTTTAATTAAATTTTTAAAGGTATATTTACGAACAAACGGTATCGAAACTTCCATACGCAGGTTTTTTTAATTTTCGCTCACAAATCATACTTACGTGTATCATTTAAATTGCATTTAAATCCTTTTCGCTCATTCACTTTCAAACAATTTCCATTTGGCGCTTAAGTTTGGTGGGACTTTTTCGGATTTCCTCTGATGGGATTTTTCCCCCGCCACAATGTCCTTTTCAGCGCAACAATGTCCCTTACATTCCATACTCACTTACGTTTTCTTACGTCTTATGTTGCTGGCAACATTCACTTTGTATGGGCCAGACTCTGTACTAAAATTGGTACTGATAAGTTAGTTTTAGTATGTATTTGATATACACCACTCATAATATATCCATATAAACTCAGTTTTTCATGTGCTGGGCTTAAATATACTGGTTAAAACGGGAACGATGCAATTTTTGCTTTCGGCCAATGAAAATCTTCAAAAATGAAATGCAAAACATGTTGCATTTTTCGGCCAATGAAATCGACAAAAACATTCTGCAAAACACAATGCTGCAGCAACATGTTTTGCAATTCATTTTTGACGATTTTCATTGGTCAAAAGAAATTTTGCTTCAGCAACATGTTTTGCATTTTATTTTTGACGATTTTCATTGGCCGAAAGCAAAAATCGCGTTCCATGTTGCGGCAACATGCAACTCAAGTGCATACTCTAGGAAAGGATATATAGAATTGAGAAAATGTTTGTCATCCCAGGCAAAAAAAATTTAGTCTCTGTTTTAAAGATATGTGAAATCGAGCAGCATTGTTCCTCAACATGGCGCGGATTGAGCAACATTTCGCATACCCTGGGAAAAAGGATGTTATAGAATTGAGAATATGTTTGTCATCCCAGGCTAGAATTAATGCAAAAACAATTTAGTCTCTGTTTTAAAGGTATTTCAACGATATTTTGAAGGTAGTGGTCTTCTTACAGAAAAAGAATGGGTATCGGGATCGAGATATTTTTACAAGACCCTAATCATATGCATTAATATGTCTAAGACATAACCATCTGAGATAATTTCTTTATTAATTACGTTTGAAAGCAGCTTGGAAAACAGTATCTTCATAGTAAATGAACAAAATAGGGTATACAAATGCCCTTACTCCGGTTGACTTGACATTCCATACTCACTTACGTTGCCACTGTTTTTTTGTTGACCTTTTTTGTTTAAACCTTGCTGTAGTCAAAATACAATAAATGGGAGTACTTTAATAGTAGTTAATCTTGTAGAAAATTTATTCGTCAATAGGATAAAACTATGTGGGCAGGGCTAAGGGTTTTAGTAAGCCAGCATTATTCAACGGAATATCAAAATTGAGCAATAGTAACGATTTTTCTCTTACGTCTTATTAAGTTTTTTTTTATTTGACCTTCTTCGCTAAAACCTTTTTTTAGACTAAATCCAACAAAAGCCAGAGTTTAAAATCAACCAGTCAAGTGGAAAATAGATTCATTAATCGGATTAAATTATGTGGGCATGGCTAAACTTTCTATCTAGCTAGTAATATTTGACGGAATATCAAAATTGAGCAATATGGTTTCCAATCCTTGACGGAGAACGATTAACCCATTGTAGACCAAGGGGGTATTTTAATTTTCCACCGAAAATAATGAAAATTTAATAAATTTAGCGCAGTTAAGGTGATAGATATCGTGGTTTTTTTGTAAGTTAAGCGGAAAGATGGCATGGATCTACAAAAAGAACTTACAATCGTTAATATTTTCCGCCATTTACCTCAAGTCGTTGAACTGTTTAAATAGAGGGGGCTTAAGTGGACCAAGTTCGATTTCTTATCGAGACTGGCTGGCACTATTTGTTTTGGAAAATGACAACAACTTTTGGCGTCTCCTAAATGGAAAATAATAGGAGTTTGCGGCCTGAGGATTTGGAAAATGGGAAGTTTAAGTGCTGCTTCGACAACTGCAACTACGAGACCGACCGTGCCTACAACAGGTGGCGTCATGAGGCGAGCCACTCGAAGGTGGATTTGGAGTCGCGGGCGTTCAAGTGCCATTTGTGCTGGTACAGCTCGGACAAGGCATCCAACATAAAAAGGCACCACAACAATCGACATCCGGGTTACGAGGCACCGGCGTACAAGTCCATTAAGCCCGCCGCTATCGTTTGCTACGTGACGGGATGCACCTACTCAACGAATCGTCCGTATGACATGAGGCGGCACCTCACGGTGCACAACAATCCATTGAGAGGCGACAAGGCGTTTAAATGCTTGCTGTGCACCTACAGCTCGGAGAGGAAGGGGAACCTCAGACGGCATGTGGATCTGCGGCACAGTGGCATGAGTGGAAAACACTCTTCCGAAGAAGAGGAGCCGGAGCCAGAGCCGGACGAAGGACATAGTACGGTGCCGTTTGCACAGTTTGAGCCGAATGTGCCGAGATTCCGATATTCATGCGCCATGTGCAACTACAGCTCCAAGAGGAAGGAGAATCTTGCTCGGCATTTGGAGCAAGTGCACAGTGTCAAGAGTGGAAAAGAGTCGTCAAATGATGAAGCAACGGAGCCGGACGCACGGCAGAAGGTGAAGCTGGAAGTACTGCAAAAGGTGAAGCTGGAAGTACTGCAGAAGGTGAAACTGGAAGTACGGCAGAAGGTGGAGTTGGAAAAACGGCAGAAGCCGAAGCCGATTGTGAGCTATAAATGCTCGCTGTGTAGCCACAGCTTCAAAAGAAAGGCGAATCTTGAACGTCATGTGGATGCAGTGCACAATTGCATGAGTGATAAAGAGTCCTCACATGAAGAAGATGCGGAATCGGAATCAGAGCCGGACATACGGCAGAAGGTGAAACCGATTGTGACCATCCATACATGCTCGCTGTGCGACTACAGCTCGAACAGGGAGCCAAATCTGAGGCGACATATGGAGCAAAGGCATAGGGGCTTGAGTAGAAAAGTGGTCTCACATCCAGAAGAGGAGCAAACGGAGCCGGACGAAGGGCAGGAGGTGGAGCCAATTGAAAGCAGCTTTGTGCCGAACAGGAAGTCCACTCTGAGGCCGCGGCGGAATGTGCGGTACAATGGCTTGAGTGATGTAGAATCCAAAGGTGAGGAGGAGTCTGAGCCGGAGGAATTCCAGGAGGAAGTGCCGATTGTGGCTGATGTTGGAACGGAAGAGAAAGTGGTAGTAAGGACGAAAAAACCAAAACAGAAAAAGAAGGAACGACTGTACGATGAGTTATTTGAGGAATTGGAAAATGATGATATGATAGTTGAGGAATGCCCCGAGGCGGAAGAAACGTTGGCACGACAGCAGGACACCATTGGCCAAAAGCAACTGATAGTGAGTCCTGGAAGCATTTACATCTCTGGAAAGCACTAACTCTTTTTGTATCTTCTAGGCTGTCGAATTAAATGGCCAATTGCACTGGTACGAGGCCATTGATCAACCCGCGGATGAAGCACTCCAGCAGGCCTTCATCGACGAGCAGCCGCTGACAGTCGTTGGGCAGCAGGGGCATGCCCTCGTCGAGGAGCAGGGGCAGGCCCTCATCGAGGAGCAGGAACAGGCCGATGCCGCCAATATGCAAATGGAGGCTCTGGACGATGAGCTGGCTCTGTCGATGGCCGAGCACGACGTCCAGGGGATGATCAGAATATGGAGTATGTGGAACTGGTGACGACAGAGGTACCGCCAGAGGTGACGACAGAGGTCCCGACAGCGGTGACGATAGAGGTTCCAACAGAGGTGCCCCAAACTACTCAGCAGCAGCCATCACCATCTACACCACCCAAGGAGCACAAACCAGTACTGTCCTGGCGCTGGAGTGTACCTCAAGTAAGTGATTGTACATTAAATCCAATGCAATCCTTAAGCAAACCGCTCTCTCTCTCTCCTGTAAAGGCGGCCAACGAAACATTGACCAATGCCACGGACCATCCAATAACCATCACCTTGGAGACCATCATAGAGGATGACTTTCCTTTTTGGTGGGACGACGGGGAATACACGAAGATGCACAAGAACACCACCTATCGCGAGCACAACGGCACTACCAAGGAAAACATCCAGCGTATCCTCCGCATCATCTACGACCTGTACTACAAGCCGTTCAAGGAGGATCGCAAGATGTCCGATGTCTTTCAGATCAAAGATTCATGGCTCTGCGCCACACGGATGACGAGAATGCAGATTATTAAAGATATGTACTCCAAGCTGGGCACGTAGGCAAAACACGTACATAGTTATATGTACTACTAAGTATTGTAAGCTATTTTTTCGGGAAGTGAAAGTGATTCAAGTTTTTCTTTATTCTTTCTACATTTTTCCGAGTATAAGCTAGCAATATTGCAACTGATCGTATTGAATTAAATGAAAACGGATGCAAAATGGACACCAAAATTCCAGATTTGTTTTCATTCCCTACACAACTTCTACACAAATATTTGATTGACTTGTAGCAAATGTGTAGTTAGCGTGTAGTGACCATGTAAAAATATTAATTTAGTGGAAATTGTTGACCGTTTTTGCTTAAGAAAAAGGTTTGAACCTTATTTTATAAGCCATCCAATAAATATGAGTCCTTAAAATAAGCCAATCTTGTAGAAAACTAATTGATCCGAACAGATTAACCTTAAATAATCACATTTGTGTCTTTTTTAAACGAGATCTCTAGTCCGTAAACAAATCAACAAAGCACACTGATCCATCGAATATAAAAACAATTTAAGGCGCTTAGCGTTGGTTCTCTGGTTCTTTGGTTGTCATCTCTTTATTTTTTCTTCACAAATGCATCAAAAATGCATTCATTTCTATAGTTATAGGTGTGCGTCCATGGTGTGGCCCGCCGCTTAAAAGTAATAGCCTCTAGTTCATTTTCCAGACTTTTTCAACATGGCCATGGCATTCTCGTTGGCAATCATTTGGAATTCCTGGAAGCGCTGCGACACCCGCTGGTTCATCTTCAGATACTTTTCCACGCAATTCAGCGAACATTTCACCTGCAAAAAACACCAAAGGCGGATGGATCTTGGTCAATGGACTGAGCGAACCGCATCTCATCTCACTTACCTCGTTCTCCTTTACTTCGTGAGATGTGAAATCGCGAACACAGTCTGTGAAGCACATCTCGGTTAGGCGGTTGTAGGCTATCAGAAAGTCGGAGAACTACATGTGGAGGATCAGCGATTAGTGAATTTGTCCACATTGTGAATAGATTGGCCAAATCAGCTTACATCACGTTGGGAATGATTACGCGGATATCAGGCGCAAGTAATGCCGCTGCACTCACCGTTTTTATCTGATCCTTGTCCAGCTGATTAAAATCAATTTTTTCCGGTGTTTTTTCCATGTTTTTTTGTTAGGTTTAATTGAAATTTAACGAATGAATTTAATATTAAACAACTGTGACATGACAACTTTGACATCGATAGTATCGATGTTTTAAATCATTCCATTCAAAACTATCGAGTGGCGCCACTATCGATGGTTTGACAGCTCTAAATATACCGAAATATACCATCTAATTTTCTAAATATACCGATGAATAAACAACTTTTTTCTTAATAAAAACGTAACAAGTGTTTTCATTTATTTTGAGATCATTCTTCCTTTTCATTTGAAGTCTTAATAGAAAGTATATGGGATGTTTGAACAGCATTTCTGTTTCCGGTTAAAAATTCTCGCAACCGGTTTTTTTACCTTGTTTAAGAAACAATAAAAAAAAAAAGAGTTCTTAAAATAGGCCAATCTTGTAGGAAATTGATTCGTCAATCGGATAAAATTATGTGGGCAGGGCTGAGAGTTCTACCTAGCTAGTAATATTCGACGGAATATCAAAATCGGGGAAAATGTATGATGGAACTTGAATAATTCGTCAGTATATTTACGGTAGTTTTTTAAATTTGTGACGTATTTTCGGTATATTTCTGAGGGTCAGGCGGTGTATTTTATTGATAATTCCGCGGTCACACTGACGACTTGCGGCCTGGCCATTTTTCGCAAATTTTTAATTTTAATTTAATTTTTTCGTAAATGAAAGCATGTGCTCGTCGAAATTGAAGTGAGTGCTGAGTGGAAACTCCATTTGTCAGCCGGGTGTTTGTGCGCGAGCCAGTGCAATTTGTGTATACGTAGCAACCCAAAAGAAGGCAGCCGGAAGGTGTGCAAAAAGCGACGCCTCTGGTAAGTTTGCTTAAATAAACATAAATATTCCGACACGACATATGTATTGAGTGACGAGTGCCCCCCTCTGCCAAGCAGTTGTATGCCCGCTTGGGGCCGCCTTGTCTGGCATGTTTTTTGTGCGTTTTTACACATTTTCCTTTTGTTTGACTTTTTGGCGCAAAATAATCTACCACACCGGTGAGAGAACTCCCCACAGCATGGTGGCGCAATGCGCAATATTTGCCCAAACGCGTGTTCTCCTTCCACGGCGTGTGGCAACTCTTTTCTAAAACGCAGTTTAAGTTGCATTTTTTATTTCAATATACCCTAGTTTTTACTATTTTTTAAATCAATTAAGTTGTGCGACTTGTGTCAGTTTAGTCAAGGGTTAGAACGCTACAAGTAAATGTAAAACGCACTTGCTGCTGGCTCAGCCTAACTGTAAATTTTACATTTAGGCAATCAGTTAGTTTTGATTCAAAATGGCTTGGATACCGTCGACACGCTTCGAGGACGATCTACTCGATTCGCAGCCGGGTTGCAATTTTGTGCTGGGCCAGATGGCCTATGAGAAGAAGCGCGAGGCAGAGTACACTCCTCGTCCCACCGGCACGCACGAGTACTTGGCAGATCGCGACAAGCGCAACGCCGAGATTGATATGCTGCACGGCCCGGCCAGCTCCAAGAGCAAGGGCATCCAGGGCTGCCTGGCCATGATGGAGCGTATCCAACAGATCGCCGGCACCAAGCCGTTGGGCGAGCACGCCACCATGGAAGACTGGAACGACACGAGCACCATTGAGCGGGAGGCCATTGCCATGATGCGCCACCTTGGCCTGATGTCCATGGGTGTGGAATCGATGAAACCGCTTCCGCTTAAGGAAGAGAACGCGCCCAAGGGTCCGATTCATGTGGTTTGCAACGGCCGTCGTAGGATGCCCTTGATCACGGATCCCGAATACTTTCGGCCTCGCAAGACACGCCTAGCCAAGGACACTACCACCAGCAGTCTCTCGACCACTGCAACAAGCTTCAACGATTCTGGCTCGTACCACACCGCCAACGACAGCAGCTTCTTCGAATCCGCTGAATCGGAACTGGAAACAACGATAAGCAGTCATGATAAGCACTCATACAAACTGCTGGATAACACGACACTAGAACCGAAAAAGATCCCAGCAACAGGACCGAAGAAGATCCCAGCAACGGGACCGAAGAAGCCTCCAGGAACAGAAGCCACTAAGGGCCGTACGGGACAGATATCCCAGCGGCGTCTGAACCAGCGTCAACGTCGTCTCCTGGGGCGGACCGAGAATCTCCAAAAAGAATTGAACTGAAACCCCCTTCCAAAAAAGTCAAAAGCGTGGATTATGGACTGATTTGTCAAAATAAATAAAATGGAACTTATAATGCGTATAAAGTAGTTTATTAGTACACGGAAAAAACACACGATTTTCTTTATCTGTAATCTTAAACAGCCAACATTAAAAGTACAGAGGAAAACTTAAAGAATAGCTTGTTTTGTACGATTTTTGCCAGCTGATGGTTTCATTTACACAACTTCCACTGTATTTATTTATCCCATTTATCAGATGTCCAAGCAATGAGCAAAATAATTCCCTAATCAATTCTCACCCACACCCCCTTCCTAATGGTATTGTTTCTGTGTATAGAACTATTATTAATTTGCTGAGCCAATCAATTAAGCCTAATAATCTGTCCCTGAGTGTCGCCAGAAGACATTTACGCAAAGACAGCTTGGAAGAGGGAGTAGTGTGTGTGTGTCTGTCTGTCTTTCGACAGAAGAGGACAAGGTGTATTTATATAGGGTGATGCATTTCCAGAGACCATATTTTGTTACATATTTGTGCAAGTGTTATGCTTGCATATAACCACGTAATACGAAGAAAGCAATAGATTGCATGGTAAAATAAAATCTGCGACCTCTGACCGAACGCTTCACCCTATATTAATTTTCCGAGGCTTAGTCAGCCTTCTTTTGGCGGCTCTCCTCTCACATCTTGTTTTGTCCTCAGCTTCTCTTCTCGCCTGAGAGTGTGAACGAGACACCCATACATTCGCACATGCAAAGCCCCGTACTGCAAGTTCACTGTTTCCCCGGCAACCGCGTGCGTCTATTGTCTCTTTTTTTCTTTCTTTATTTTACTTTTATTCTTTTTCTTAGCTCTCTCCTTTTCTTTTGGTTGTCAAGCTAAAAGTTGTAGTTGTAGTTGCTGGTGAAATGGATGCTGCTGCTGTCGCTCTGATGCTGCTGTGGTTGTGTTTTTTGCATTGAAATCATGTTTTTGTTGTTGTTACGCAGAATACACACACAAATAAATAAATAAATATGGAAGCAGTAGTGAGTCCAGTCTGAAAAAAGGAGATGGAATAACAGAGAAAGAGTGGGTATGTAAACGAGACTTCGAGTCTTGTCAGGAGCGGGAATAAAAGAGTCGAGAGGCGTCAGCGAAACATAAAGGAGAAGCCACAGTTACTCCAAAATGTACATGCACTCAGCAGAAGTTGTATCGTTAGGGAACAAATATATTGGAAAATAAAAATATAAGTTTAAGGAACCTTATATTTTACCCTCAGAAATGGTTTAATAAAAATGTATCTGTTTTCATCTTGAGGGTGTATGAATAAATATTTGCCCGAGTGTAAATAAGTAGCATGTGGCTCCCTCTTTAGGGTGGACCAGTTGCGCGCCAGACTATGAGTTGATTTGATTTTGTTCTTACTGAAATTCTGTACAATCTATTTGAAGTTCTCTGTAATCCAATTACTTTTAATAGCTGGCAGTAGCGAGTTTCGCGATTTCTTGTAAGGTTGGTTCACTCTATTCCTAAGAGTCAGCGACGTTAGCAAAGCTTCCGAAAGGTATAGTTTGTTAGGTAGACGCAAAGGCTGGAAAGGGAGGCACATAAAAGACGAAGAAGACGCAGAGAAGTAGCAGAAGCAAAGGAAAAAAAAGGAGCAACAGCCCTCGCCGGCAGCCGGCTTTATGCTGTCAACGTCGCTGAGAGCAAGTTAAACTTAAAAGATTTTGCCGAGTGAGAGAGAGAGAGAGCGAGAGGCTGCAGAGAGAGGATCCACACCACCATCAACGAAACGTGTGTGTGTCCGTGTGTGGCTGTTGCTTTCCTTTCTCCCTCATCCATCCTCCACCGTTTTGGCGCGCGCAAGCGTAAGCTCCCGCTCTGCTCTCTCTCTCTCTCCGGTTGGACTCTCTGGTAGTTTCCGAGTCTATGGGCTGGCTTTTGAAGACGGCGGCGTGGCGGTGGCAGAGTCATTTCAACGGTGAAACAGGACGAACGGCCTTCAGCAGGACTTGCAAAAGCGAGAAAAGAAAACCCCGAAAATAACTTTACTCGCTGTTATAGTAGTGCCGTGTAGTAGTAGTTGTACTATTGTAGTAAACGCTTTTCAATCGAATTTCACGAAAAGCCGAATCAGAATGGAGAGGCGTCGAAATCAGACGGACCACGAGGATGCCCCTGCCAAGAGGTGGCGACTTCGGTGTAGATACAGACACAACGCGGCTCACAGGATGCCGGATGGATACCGTCTGTGTCTTTGCGCGTGTGTGTGTGTGTGTGTGTGTCCTAAGCTTCGACGAAGACGCGGGCTGAGACATTTTTCAGTGGTGACTTTTTCGACAAAACACGGTTCAATTCGGTTCGTTTCGGTTTAGATTCGGAGCGGAGCGCCTTTTCTTATAACCCCCTGGGGGTAGTTGTTACCGTCTTGCCTGCTGTGATGCTTGGGAGGAAAGCTTCTAAGGAGAATGGAGACAAAGGTAGCGGCAAAATGAGAAGAGTGAAGAAGGAAACGTCAAAGAGACACGAGGAGAAGGAAACTAAAGCGGATCAAGGAGAATGATGAAGAAGGATCCAGTCCAAAGAGAAAAAGAATGAAGATGGAAGCGCCAGAATGTGAAGAATAAATAACCTCAAAAGGAACCGCAAACGCGTGTTCGCTATGAAAAGGGCGAAGATGAATGATTCCATTGATGTCTCCAGTCCAACCCCCTTCTGAAGACACGACGGTAATCGCTCTTTATCATATTAATTAAATAAACTTTTATTTGAGCGTGCAATTTATAAACAACGTTATTGCATATGCGGCATTTTTTCCCCCCGCTCTTTAGCTTTTTGCAACGCCCGCAAAATAAAAAGGAAAAACTCTCGAGGTTAACAGAAAAGAAAAAAATAAATTGAAGAAAAAAAAACTTGCAACGCTGGTCTTGCCACTTGTCTGTCCGTCTGCCAGCCTGTTATGCCTGTCCGTCGGTCCATCCTTCCGATGCCTGTGTCTCTTTTCTTCTTTTTTTTATAGCCATGCAATATCTTTTTTCATTTCTTGCTTTCCTGTTCGCAGCAGCAACAGCAGTCGGCCGCTGGAGCCTTCCTTCTTCATGCACAGGGCGCACGAAAAAAAGCGAATGTTCAAATTGAAATACTTTACAAAACTCGTATTTGCTTAGCCTTATCGGCCGCCGTGCAGACCGACACTACACACACACGCACACAGATACACACACCTCAGAAACGACTCTGTCCTGAAGTTTTTCTGCAACTCGCGCTGTTGCTATGTGCCCCCCTGGTCCCAGAGGAGGAGGTGGTGCTGTAACGAGTCGCAAAGGCCTCTACTCGGCAAAAGCCGCCTGCTGCTGGGATATCTGCGTAATATCTGCAAAATGATCAGACCAGAGGATCCTCTGGCAATAAGGAAAAATAAATCATTAGAAGAAGCTTAAATGTAGCGATTGCCGTGGAATAGGAAGGTGTTTTAACGGTGATACATGTTAAAGAGCGTGCTATAAATAGATATAGGTTTCTGTCTTAAACTACTATATATACTCTTTTCATCGCTCCTGAGAACTATAGATTGCTTTGTACCCCTTCATATCCCTCAGAAGCAACTGAAATTTCTACAAAATTTGTTCTGAAGTTTTCTCATCGTCTAGTCTAGTAGTTCTTTAAGCTGTCCGTAATTTCAAAAATAAGATGTGATGTATTATTTTATATTGAATGTAATACCTTCCAGAAGAAGAAATTTTTTAAGAATTTCATTAATCAGTTGCCTAAATTGAAGCAGTATTTAAATAGTACATACGTTTGAATTGAAACCATTGAAATGATATTGAATGGATTTAGTAATCCCAATGCTAATGTTCAGTTTCAGTTCTCTCTTGGACTATTTTCTCTTTCAAAATAGAATCGTGAATGAGGAGTCCTCGCTTGCTCCAACAGCTATTACTATTAGTTTTTTTGGACCATTCCTTTGCACTGTCTTTTGGTCTCAGTCAAGCCATAAAAAATATTCATAAATTTCTTTATTGCAATCCTCCATGTGTCCCTCCCCCCTTCGAGCTGGGCGAAATCCGAAACCGCTGCGGGAAATCTTGGCTCCTGCGGGGCTAATGGCTTGGCTAACCAACAACCATCATCATTACAGGGTTTCTTCCCTCTTTTTTTGTACTTGGCATTAGCCAATAAGCCAACCCAGATGGTTTTGACCATGGCCTGGACTTGGACTGGACTCTCGCTAGACTGGATTTCGACTTGCCACAATATCATTAATTTTGTAGCCGCTTGTTGGCTGGCTTTCCCTGGTCTCTGCTCTGCTCTCTGCCCACTCATCCAGCGACTAGTTTTGCCTGTCTCCTGTACTTCAACTGTCCTCCTGGGATGGTATCCCCATGCCCCCACACCCACTTGTGTCCAGGGCTAGTGACTCCTGTCCTCTGTGGCTGGCCTGCTTTGCTCTTCTCTTGACTCGCTTTTTGCCTTTCCACTAATCCATGAAAATGGTTCTACTCTGTGTGTATGTGTGTGTGTTTGCTAGTGTTCCAACAAAGACACGTTTCAACATCCCCCTTCCTCCTTCTCTTGTGCGCTTCGTTTGACTCTTTAATTTTATTTGATTTTTGCTCTAAAGCTCTCGTTCTGTTTGTTTAGGATTTTCGTTTTGGTTCCTTTGGGGGGAGTCCTGGTCTGCCTTTTGGATACATGAATATTATCCTCATTCTCATCCAATTTCGGGCTCCTGTAAAATTGTTTAGTCAAAGCAAAATATCCTTAGATTTCATTACACAAAAGTTAATCAAGATGCATTTATCTGATCGGGCAAAAAAAAGGAGCCTAAAACTGTCCTACAATTTACTTTTGTTTGTCATGGACGCCGACCCCGTAGTCATTTATATTGTTTTGATAAGTGTGGAAACGCTGCACTATGAAAGGCAGCACAAATTGATGGGTTTTCCCCCATTACACACCAATTTTCATATCATTTATTATGAGAGGCCTTTGACAGGTGACAATTTCTTAATGATTTGGGTCAAAATACGAGTATCAGTGCGGTTTTTATGATGCCATTCGATTGAGATTTTCTGTAGGGAGAGAATTTCTGTGGTCTCATTGCGTGGTTTTTTTTTTGTAATGGAAAATTGCTCCTACCGCACCAACATGACGCGTCACATCGATGCCTAGACTCGAGACGCACAAGCGAAAGAGAATGCTCGTATATTACAAAACAACTTGCATGTCGAGAGCATGATGCGTTTTTGTTGTTGTTGCTGTTGGATGCTAAAAAAGGATGAAATTGTGGAATACAGTGCTTTAAACCTTTTTAATTAAGAATTAAGCCCAGGAATTCTTGGGTTGAAAGAGTTTTAAGAAAGATTGGAACTATGGCGCTCTCCTGTCAAGGGAGACAGCATAAACTTTTCCATATTCATAGAATATGTAAAGGAACACTCTCCATTTCAGAGCAAAACTTTGCTTAGAATCTTCTATCTAGAATTCTTAAACTATTCCTTTTGCCTAAACTTTAACTAAGGAATTCTCTTGAAACAAATTTTTGGGGTTGTGTCTTGTCCTGTGTATTTCCATACACACATCTACAGGAATGAATGAATAAATGGCCTCCATAACATACTTTTCCAACTTTGATATCTCTCCTTTTTTTTTTTTTTTTTTGTCGCCGCAGTGGAAAGTTTTTGTGAAAAACTTGTCAAAGTTTTTAGTGGAGTTTCATTACTCATCCGGTATCTCCCACTCCCCCCGCCTCTCTTTTCATTCCATCACTTTTGAGGTTTTGGCTTTAGGCTGTCGACACGTGCTGTGTGACACGCCCCGTTGTCCCCTTTCTCATTGAAGCTTGAATGGTGCAACACATGTTATCTTCCACACCCTCTGTTTGCACACCTTCTGCTATGAGAAGGGTTTGGGGTTGTATGAATAATTTAGAAAAAGATATTTCATCATTTTGGGAAATTAACTCAACTCTTTTTGTGGAGTGTTAGAGATTATGATCCTTTGGGATGTACACATAGAGTAGGTGCAGATATCCTTAGTAATATAGAAATATGTACCTTTGGAAATCCAAAGGATATCATTTATCCCGCAGCCATAATCCACAAATCTGCTATACAATTTACATGATAATCAAAACCCAGTTCTTATGCAAAAATTGGATTTAAAAAAACTTTTCCATTATTCACCGAAAAAGAAGGAAATAACTGGATAAGAATAGGAAGAACTATAGGAGGAAGAGAACACGCAAAAAATGGTTTTCCCTGTGGCATTAAACCTAAAAATAGCCCAAAGAAAAACTGACGTGAAAAAAATAAAGTACAAAAAGAGAACAGACAAAAAGGAAACTCAAATACACACACACACACACACAACACGAGTGTACCCAAACGCAAACAGACACTTACGCAGGAAAAAATTCCACTCTGTTGAATGTACAAAGAAAAAGTACAGATAGGACAGATGTACAGACATGCCCCATAAGAAATGTTAATGGTGGCCTGTTGAACAAGCCAAAAGCAACAGTGGCAGCGCAGTCGTAGCTAGCAGAGGCAGAATACCAGAGCGGAGCAGTAGGAGCTACAAGAGGCAGAAGCAGGAGAAGCTTTGCCGGCAAAAGAATCAGCAGCAGCAGAGAGCAGAGCAGAGGAACCTTCACCGGCAAAATAAGTAGAAGCAGCGGCAGAACAGACTCCAAACTAACAGAATTCTCTCAGCGAACACAGCATCCTCTGGAGCTATAAAATTCACTCAAGCCCAGTCAAGCGCAAGCTCGTTGTGATATTAAAAGAGAACAAGAGAGAGGGAGCAATGGCAGCAAATTAAAGCTAGTCAACCATAACGGCGACGTCATATTGCGCTGATGGGCAGAAGAGAGAGCTCCAGAGCCAGAGAGGGAAGGGTGATTGGACAGAGATGGAGTGTCAGAGAGAGGAAATAACCGACAGAATGGAGATAGAGAGAGCTGGGACATCTGAACCGACAGAGATGGAGCCAGAAAGAGCGGAATGGTGATTGCCAGAGCAGCTACAGAGAGGAAGGGTGATTGGACCGAGAGTGGAGATGGTGCATGATGAGTGGAGAGCTTTTTCCAGCGCTAGTTTAATATACGCAATATGCTGCCATGGAGAAGGGAGAAGGAAGTGGGATGGAGTGGAAGAGGCACTGCGGCAGGGAGTCGAAAATCTGCGACTGTTGATGGTGTTGTGCTGTCCCACCCACTCACTGATACACGCCTACACAAATGTACACACATCTTCGAGTACATAGAACAGGCACAGTGGGAAATAACTGAAATATAAGAGGAATACTATCTGGGAAAACCAGGAGCCCTAGATTTGTGCGTTTAATGTGTAAATAGGATTCGATTCGTCAAATTATGATTATGTTGATTGAGATTAAAGGGTTTGAACTTCCTTCACATGTTTTCTTTGTCGAAGTCTTTGTTATACCATTTTACGATATTCTCTTGGAACCAGATCATCATTCTATTTACCCACATACCACAAGTGAAACCATACTAAACTACAAATGCTATAAAAATTAATTCAAAGGGTAGGTAGGATAGGTAGGGATGAAAGTGGTTTCTATAGATCTATGAACTTGTTTCTTTGAAATTCCTTTGTATATTCCTTTTTTTATCATCTCTAGTATGTTCCATTGTCCTTCCTTATTACTCATGCACACACAGTCGCATGATTCACTCAACTCAACTCCAGTCCCCATGTCCTTCTTCCCTTCAATTGCCCGTCGAAGCGAAGCTTGCGCGCTCTTTTTGTGTCGCAAAAGCTTTGAAGCGCCTGCGCCGGCTAAAGTGTCGACTGTCGGCCGGCTGCCCGAATGGAGAGCCGAACGAACCATGACCATGCCAAAGGATGAAATATTAAAGGCGGCAGGCAGGAGCAGGAAAGCGTAGTTGAAGCTGTTCGGGCTGTGGGGAGGGGGGCTGTGTACACCACAAAATTTCAACAGCAGCAGGAAGGAGGCAGTCAGCATCCCCATGTGCTTTTCCGTACTCTCTCTCTTACTCTCTATCTTTGACGTTCGCAGAAGTATGCGTGGCGTATATGTATGCGTGTGAAACAAAGCGTAAATGTGAATGACAGCGCGCGGCAGCGGAACGTTGTGGAATTGTGCGGAACACATCGCAATACAAATTAGAAAAGTTCGACGCTTGGCGGCTTTCCCGTCTCATTCCCCTTTCTATCCTTTACCCTTACCTTTTCCTACTCAGTGTGTCCTTCCACTAATAGCCATCTTTGTTTTTGCCTTTTTGACAGCTATGCACGAGGTCGCAGCAGAAGCTTTAGCAGGCGGCAGATGACGACGACTACAACGACACCACATGGCGGCAAGGCACCAATACAACACACAGGATACGGCCAACAGGATATTAAGGCACGCAGCAAAATAAACAGGACCTAGACCTCCTCCAACCGTGGACCCAGAGAAAGGAGCCTATCGGTAGGACTAAGCAAACAAATGGCGGCTTTCATGGCAGGAGCAGCAACAGCCGCCGGGGGAGCAGGAGCCGGTGCCGGAGCCGCTCGGGAATTTGTCGAGGGCTGGACACTGGCTCAGACCCTGGGCGAGGGCGCCTATGGCGAGTAAGTTACCATCCGAAAAATTTCATCAATTTTTGGCATCACTTTGGGTTCGTGTGTGTATGTCCGTGTGCGTACTCGTGGACTCAGATGTGTGTGGGTCGAAGTCAATAAACCGGAAATGCTTCTGCCGCAGAGCAGTGGCAAAAAAACGAACGAACTGTAACTGAAACTGAAACGCACTTTTCCGGCGTATTCCCGCTGTATACGACGACTGCTGCTGATGTGCCCCCTGCCGGGCTGGCGCCGCACTGCGCATGTCCCATGGCGGCGGCATCCTGACATCCCGCCGCCGAAACGGGGAACACGGCACTGCCACACGGACCAGTCGATGCACAGACGACACCGAACCGAGTTGCAAGTGCAGCAATGCAGTTTCCCCGATTTGTTGCAATAGCTAATCCCTGTGCTTTATCTCCTTACTTCCCTTTTCTGTGTGTCTGTGTGGATATGCAGAGTGAAACTGCTCATCAATCGCCAAACGGGCGAAGCTGTGGCCATGAAGATGGTGGATCTAAAGAAGCATCCGGATGCCGTCACATCGGTGCGGAAGGAGGTATGCATTCAAAAGATGCTCCAGGACACACACATTCTCCGGTTCTTTGGCAAGCGGTCGCAAGGCAGTGTGGAGTACATTTTCCTGGAATATGCCGCCGGCGGAGAGCTATTCGATCGAATTGGTGAGTACGGAATGGGATTTTAGACTTCAGTTGGATTTTAAAATGTTGAATTGGGATTTAAGGTATCAATGATATTTTAAACACCGCCACTAATTGAATGAATAATGACAATGATAACGGCTTATAAATATTTTCAATTTAATTCATGGAAAACTGTAAAATTGTATGTATATTTTGAAGTTCAATGTACATATTTTTGGGAATTTATTTTATACAAATACCTAATCCTTGGTGCTGAATGGCATCTGTGCGTGTCATTCGGAATGAATGTCCCCATTCGCTTAGGGGATAACTGAAGTTATCATGCCTCATTCGGATGCGTAACGTCCACGAATTTCAATGGTTAAAGGCAGTGACATTTTTTCGAACCATGAACTCTTAGCATCGTCTTGGTCGTAAATTGGGAGCGTACAAATCTACAAATAGAATTCGTTTGCATTTAAAAAGTCTACCCACCGCTGGTTTTAAGCACTCAAAAGTTGAAGTTTATCTAAACAAAAAAATTACATTAATTATTGCCTTGATTAGAGTATCATTTTATCCTAAAGCCATAAATGTTTTTCCAGATTTTCTTCCACCGTTCTTAAATTCTAAACAGACACGGTTTAATAAAAGTCCAATAAAACTAGAACAAAAACTTTAAACCCCTTTTGACTTGACATTTATTCAACGCCCATTTAAATGCCATTTAAAAGACAACTCGAATGGCTAGATTGAAACTGAAATTTCATGGCCAAAACCAATCTTCTTTGGATAGTTTCCAAAACCAAAGTGAAATCCCACTTGCACCACAAAGCAAAACAGTAGTCAACCTCTTTTTTGTGTACCACAAAAGCCTGTTGGAGAAACTACTTAAAGTTTGTTGGCCACTCAACTGGCTATAAGCCCGAATTTGGCATAAAACTTTGCCAAATAACAGCGAGCAGCAACAAGAATCCAAGAATCCAATAACATAAATGATCCCTCAAAGCGGTTACCAGAGAGACCACACAGAAAACAAGACTGTCTTGAAAAGAGGACTGCATCTTTCCGAGTGGACTGCTCATTAGACTCGGGTTTACCAGCCATTCGGATGATGTGTGTCCTAGAATCCTTATGTGTCCACACAAAACCTAACAATCCGTGCAACCCACACAAACAGCAGACAACAGACAGCTGGACAGACAGCTCAGAGTTATGGAAGAATACTCGTATTCGACTCGTGGAGTAGACACATGCCAAAACCCATATAGACGTCGGCCCCAGACGCAAATATGCCAATATGTGAATCCAGAAAAATGTCACAGACAGACGACAAGCGGAGGAGGATTGATGTGGCATGGATGGAAAACACATTCCAACAACCAGTTGGGAGCGGGGTGGAGGACCACCGACAAATCACATTGACAAGATACAGATCTTGATTACAGAGGAGGGGTTCGTCCCTCCCTCTTCTGGCCTGCCTGCCACTTGCAATGACAATTTGCCAAAAACAGACGGAAGGGAATGGCAAAGAGAGAGAATATTAGTGGGGGAGGAGTAGTAGGTGCAAAGTTCGTGGCATTTTCATAAATATTAACAACTTGGCAAAAGGTCAGCGCGTACTATTCGTATCAGAGGGATGATAAGGCAGAGACTGCGAGAGAGAGAGAGAGAAAGAGAGAAAATGGTCTCCTACTAATGGAAGTGGCATCCTTGCTTTGATTGCCACCTCATACCTCATTTTCCTTCTCCTATTCCCAATCACACCGTCATCGTCATTGTACTTTCCATCATACTCTTCCTGCTACTGTGTTTGTATCTGTGTGGGATGGGCAATAGGGGGATGTGTCGGTTCGGTTGCATTGGGGAGCTAGAGCAATAATCAATGTGGCAGCCATATTTAGTCCCTTGCTGCTAAGCCATTTTTAATTATATCTAGAGATGAGAGCGTGGGCCATCTACCATGAGTGGTAGAGAGAGAGAGATCAAAGGAACATTCATAAATTATGTGTGGTGTTAATAATTATTTTTTTTTTTTCGGGAAATGGGTTGCCTACAGAATGATCTATTTTCATGCATCAGAATGTATAAAGTTTTTGAGAAGCCGGCAAAACCTTTCGGGCCATAAATATGTTTACTGACTAATACCAAAAACAATGGAATGAACAAGATGTCGCTTGCGCTACCAAAAAGTTGTGCTGAGTTTGGTGTGACGCAGAAAACGACTTTCTTACAAATTGTATTTGGTTACATTAAACACGACAATCATTGGCTTGATTTTACACCGAAAAGTGTCTTTAAAATGTGTGTGTTGCCTAAGGGCAACTGAACTTCAAATGAATCATCTTTTTTTTTTAAAAATCAATCAAATTGCACCACATATGTACAAATGCCTTAGAGATCTATCCGTTAACAGAAGCATCACTGAATACTTAATCATCCGATATTCCCATTACTCACGAGCTTTCATCACAAGCTTCTGAATCGGTAACACTCGCATCTCTCTTTCCCGCTCTCTCTTCCTCATTGGATGTGGTCTAGCGCCTGTTGGGCATGCAACAAAAAGTTTTTTTTTAGGGAGAAGGAAGAGAGGGCATGGCATGGCATGGAGTGCGATGAATGGGTTGCCATAAATAGGTTCAATATGCAAATGAAACATAATGGAAAGGCACACACACACACACAGCCCATTCACTGCACTCTCCCAGAGACAGATGTGATGTCCTTTCGCCCCGCCTGTGATGCGTGTGTGCGTACGAGTGTGTGTGTGTTTAATTGTGTCTGTTTGCACAGAAATGCATTCATTAAGCTTATACCCACCCAGAGATGAAAGAGACAGCGAGGAGTAGCAGGAGCAGAAGGATATATAGATTCTGAACCTATTTGGTCATTCACTCAATCGGCACGTCCTTTCCTGGGGGAAGGGATAGCGAGGAAGCCCCTGCCCTGCTGGTGGAGTATGATATATAAATTATACTTCAATTACAAATGAAATTTTCGAGTAATTTCCCATCATAAATGTGGGGGCCCTGTGATTGGAGCAAAAGGACATGGTCGGTATCCTCCTTCCTCTTTTTTCTCTCTTTATGAAATGCAATTAATTATGCTAAAATGTTACTGACATGCAATTTTATAGCTTTCATCTGCTGACAGTGCCTGTCCCATCATCATCATGATCATCTGAGGCGTATTTTCAGCGACTTCATTTCGTTCTTGTGAAATGTATGCAAATTATGTGTTTTTGTTGATGGCACTAACGGCAATGCTTAAAGTCAGTCAATATTCTACATTTAAACAGATACATGTAGTATGTATATGCAGAAGATTCTCACTCGTTTCCATTTAATTTTAACCCGCAAAGAGTTGTGCAAATGGCGCCAGCATCAGCAGAGCATCAGGATGGCAGGAAACAGCCAACATGCCACATGATAAATGAATGGCAAACAATGTGCCACACACTCTCTCTCTCCCTCTCTGTGTGTGTGTGTGCCACACGCCACACGAATGCTGAAAACAACGAGAGTAGGATGCCATGCCATGCCACGCCAGCAGCTTATAGATGGGGGCCATGAACGAGTCCCTGATGGTCTCGGGGAGGGTGTACACCTGTTATAACTTTATCTTTTTCCCTGTAAACTTTTCAGGTATTACAAATTGAGAGTGACAAGAAGCCAACCAACTGAAGGGATAGACAGGGAAAACCGAAAGAGAAAAGCAGGTGGAAATGTCTAGGAGAAGACTATCAAAAAACAAGCAAAATGTCAAACATTTCCCAGGAAATTCTATAAAAATGGAGAAAAATGATTACCTAGAAATTTTTATTTTTATATTTCACTAAAGCGTATATATTTACAGTTTTTCCAAGAATATATAGAGTGGAAAAAAGGTAGAGATTGTGGGGGTTTTCTAAGTAGTTTTCATGCTGTTGAAAATGGAATTTATTCAATCAAAGTTTTTATTTCGTTACTGCAGAGTGGAATCCAGAGTTTAAGAAATACTAAAAGTACAAGGATAATTTTATTGAATCCTTTTTTTTATTCTAAATTCTTTTATCAATACATTTTCAATGGATTTTTGGAAAAATACTTCAGAATATAAATCTTCTGAGGATCTATAGAAGGGAGACGTCTAACTAAACCGAAAGGAAAGACTGACTAGAAATATACCCTTGCACAAACAAAAACAAAACACATGTCGTGTGTATGACGAGCCACATTGATGCTCGACTCGAGCGTCGAAATTTTAATTCGTGTTGATTTCATCCAATTAAATAGCGCAGCAAATGGATATTAAAGATATCTAAATAGTCCAAGAGAAAATGTAAGTTTATTCCTCCACAAACTTTGTCGGAGGTATAGAAATTGATATATTTAATGGATGGATTCAATGGATTAATTCTTTATATCCATTGCCGAATCAGAGTAAAGAGAACTTTGCAGCAAGTTAAATTCATTTGCAATGCTGAAACTGCTGAAATGTTAGTCAAATTACCAAAGAAATCCCCATTTCCAATTAAATTTAAGCGCCTAAAAGGAGATAAATGAAGTAATTCATATTTTGTGCATTTAATTGGAATGAATTTCCCAACTAATTTGTAACCATAGAAAGTGGAAAAATACTCATGAAAAGTGCATCTCAACTTTCAAAGAATTTAAGCGAATTAAGCGAACAGTTCAGGCCACAACTTTCCTCAGTCAATAGATGGCAATTTGCATTAAAAAGTAGAGCGTCGCCTGAAGGCCAAGAACTTTAGCAGAGTTTGCGAAACAAGTTTTCCCCTAATCTCAGTTAATTACTGTGAAGCTTTTGCAACCAAAGAAGCCCAAAAGGTGATCCATTTTCCAAAGGAAATTGAACGTTTTTGCACCAGAAAAACAGTATATAATCCCAGCCACTTGAATTCCTCTCTTGAAGCTGAAGTTTTTCCAATGTTTTCCTCTCTTGCTTTTCTCTATCAAAGCTACACTCGAATGAATGATAGACAATAAAAATTGTGGAAACTACTGGAATTTTCTGTTTGCACCAAACTTTTCATCAACTTTTTTTTTCTGCAAATAGAAAAAAAACCACTACCTTTCCAGGGCTTCTGTTTCGCCTTTAAAGGGTTTCCGTTTCGTTTTTGTTCATTGGGAAAACTATAAAATTCAATCAATATGGAAAATTCCATCAAGTCCGTCCATTGAAAATGTCTAAACATAACTTTGCTCTTTGCCTTTGAGGGGAGAGTCGAGTCGAGTCAATGGCAAAAAAAAAGCAAAATCAATAAGCAACAAAATGATGGAAATTGTGGGGCTAAAGATATGGGAATGGAGACTCATCTGAGCAGGATGCAGCAGGATATGATGTTCAGGGACCTGTCTTTGACAGTCAATCAGGTGAAAGGAGGGACAGGAGGAAATACAATCTGTCTAGCTTTTACGAGTAGTTCCCTCAGCTGAAGGCTT
Source organism: Drosophila lowei (assembly GCA_008121275.1). Taxonomy (NCBI): domain Eukaryota; kingdom Metazoa; phylum Arthropoda; class Insecta; order Diptera; family Drosophilidae; genus Drosophila; species Drosophila lowei. The sequence goes on from CM017779.1 coordinate 26,602,839, forward strand.
TTTCTCTTGAGGTTTTTCTAGTGTTTTCCATCCATCTCTCGTATCTGTCTTTCTGATTATGTCGTTTGAGAGTTGAGTTGGAAGGCGAAAATGCTGCACTTCCGAGTGGAAGACTTGTTGGGTTTTTAGCTCTTTACTTGAGACTTTCTAATGCTCGGAAAAGAAACAAACCCCGAGACTAGAGAGAGAGAGAGAGAGAGAAATCTCAACAGGTAAAAGTGGAAACTAAACAAACATTTTGGGCGCATTGTTTGTGTCCAGAGGCTTTGATTAAAATTTCATAAAACTGTTGATTGCATTTTGTACGACCCATTGTCGTTGTTGCTGTTGTTTTTAGTGTTCTACTAGTGGCGAGCATATCCAAGTTCCAATTTCGACCAAATTTCCTTTACTTCCTCGATGGTAGCGTCGCGTTTTCGGTTTTATCAATTGTTCTTTTGTCCTTTAATAAGCGACCAAACATTTTCTATGATATTGAGATCAGGGCTCTGCGCAGGCCAGGAAGAACAGCCACATTGAGATCTCGTAAAAATTTTGTAGGTGCCGATCCCTTGTGGCATGGAGCATTGTCTTGCTGTAAAATCCAGTCGAGATGGGAAATTGTCACCAGACACAAAAGCATGTTCATTCAGTATAACAAGATACCGGGTCTGATTCAGAGTGCCTTCTATTGGAACAAAGTCTCCAAATCCGTAGTAAGACATGCACCCCAGAACATCACTGTGCCTCCACCAAATCTGTTCAATGGTTGCACTGCACTTTGTTTTTTTGCTTGTCGTAGATGCATAAATCTTTTACAGAATGAGCCTTGGAACTGGAAAGCTACTTCATCTGTCCATAAAACATTGTACCAAAACTCCTTTGGTTTTTAACGTATTGCAATGCGAATGAGAGGCGTTTTGCTTTATTTGCCTCGAAATTTCTATTATTTTTCGCACTGTATACGCACTGTATTCGTATGTCGATCTCCTTCAATCTCCGACGTATTGTAGCATCACAGACTTTTTTGCCAATCAATTGTTGCGAATCTGCAGACAATTTAACTGGGCTTATCGACGGATTTTATCGACTATGCCAATTAAACGTCTACATTCCCGTTCATCCATCGCTTGTTTCCTTCCACTTCTTTTTAAATTCTGTAAATTTCCATTCGTGTCCTTTTTCTTTTCCAGATTATAAACGGTTTTTCTACAAATTTTGTAAGTTTTGGCCAGTTGACGCTGAAACCCCGCTTTTAAATTTTGTAACGATCTCGGATCGAGTTTCAACAGACAACTCCTTTGTCTTCACCATTTTACTTGTTAATTTTAAATTTTAAATTAAATTTACTTATTGCAACTGCAATAAACGAAAAACGACTGCACTAAGTCAAACCAAGTCTAAGAATAAGCTCTAATTTGCATTGTGTAAATACTTCTGAAGCAATGCAAATTTGTGTAAATACTTTTGACAACAGTTCACATGCTTCTATTTTTAGCCCATTAACAGTTATTTTTCCAATTCTTCTTTCAACCAATTCCTAGTAGATCAAGCTTTTTGCCCGTAAAGCTTTTTTTTGTATTTTGATTTCAACAACAACAAAAACAACTCCTAAACTTGAACTTGCAAAAACTCTTTGTGTAAATACTTTTGACCACCTCTGTATAATCCCAGCCACTTGAATTCCTCTCTTGAAGCTGAAGTTTTTCCAATGTTTTCCTCTCTTGCTTTTCTCTATCAAAGCTACACTGAATGAATGATAGACAATAAAAATTGTGGAAACTACTGGAATTTTCTGTTTGCACCAAACTTTTCATCAACTTTTTTTTTCTGCAAATAGAAAAAAAAACCACTACCTTTCCAGGGCTTCTGTTTCGCCTTTAAAGGGTTTCCGTTTCGTTTTTGTTCATTGGGAAAACTATAAAATTCAATCAATATGGAAAATTCCATCAAGTCCGTCCATTGAAAATGTCTAAACATAATTTTGCTCTTTGCCTTTGAGGGGAGAGTCGAGTCGAGTCAATGGCAAAAAAGCAAAATCAATAAGCAACAAAATGATGGAAATTGTGGGGCTAAAGATATGGGAATGGAGACTCATCTGAGCAGGATGCAGCAGGATATGATGTTCAGGGACCTGTCTTTGACAGTCAATCAGGTGAAAGGAGGGACAGGAGGAAATACAATCTGTCTAGCTTTTACGAGTAGTTCCCTCAGCTGAAGGCTTTTTCTCTTGAGGTTTTTCTAGTGTTTTCCATCCATCTCTCGTATCTGTCTTTCTGATTATGTCGTTTGAGAGTTGAGTTGGAAGGCGAAAATGCTGCACTTCCGAGTGGAGGACTTGTTGGGTTTTTAGCTCTTTACTTGAGACTTTCTAATGCTCGGAAAAAGAAACAAACCCCGAGACTAGAGAGAGAGAGAGAGAGAAATCTCAACAGGTAAAAGTGGAAACTAAACAAACATTTTGGGCGCATTGTTTGTGTCCAGAGGCTTTGATTAAAATTTCATAAAACTGTTGATTGCATTTTTGTACGACCCATTGTCGTTGTTGCTGTTGTTTTTAGTGTTCTACTAGACGAGGCCGTGGCTAAGCCCATAAATCCTTTAGACACGCACAGCATGCAGGCAGCCAGGATGTGGGATACAGGCAGAAGGATGATGCTCTCGCTCGCATTACATTTGTTTTTCCACCTGCCCTGTCTGACCCCTGACCGGGGCACGGCACCCGGGTTTTGTGCTCTGCTGCACATATTTTCCATTTTCAGTTTTTCCGTGTCTCTCGAGAGGAAAACACATACGTATAGGGATAGAGGATACACTCTCGAAAAGAGAGAACGTGCGAGACGAGGCGGTTAAAACATAAATTGCATTTTTTAAATGTGTCACAAAATTTAATTCAATTTCCGTGACTTCTTTTTGCAACTTCGCCTGACTGACACCATTTAACCACCTCTTAAACTGAACATTTATACAGAGAAGTATTTATTATATCGTATTTTTGTTTGTATTTTTCTTTTACAGAACCCGATGTGGGAATGCCGCAACATGAGGCCCAGCGCTATTTCACCCAACTCCTGTCCGGACTGAACTATCTGCATCAGCGTGGCATTGCCCATCGTGATCTCAAGCCGGAGAATCTGCTGCTGGACGAGCATGACAATGTGAAGATCTCCGACTTTGGCATGGCCACCATGTTTAGGTATTAGGTACAACGAAATCACATTTCAAGGAAACATCTGACAAAACAAAAACAGACCCGAAACTCCCATTTGTTCTTGGGAGAATAATTGATGATGGTAGAAGTATAGAAAAAGAAGGTCTTGTTTGCTTAAAGATTGTGTAGGTCTGCAGCATTAATCTCGTAAGGAAAACAATATGTTGTTTCTGGGAATCCATATACCATAGATTTGTTTTCCTAGAATTGGTTTACCATAGATTTATCTTCTTAGATAATGCTGGAACTCGGCAACAAAGTAAAAGCTGGGGACATGTAAAGTTTTGCTTAGTTTTCCTAAAAGAAAAGAAATAGTTGCCTGTATATAAATTCCTATAAAAGCCCTCCAATCATGACGAAAGGAATGTTTGACCATCCTGCTTCAGAAATGGTAGTCTGTACTAATTTTAAAGCTAATATATTACAAAGTGGAAGAGTTATATGTGCTTAAAAAAAGAATACGGAAATCCTTTTGACGATTTTGAACCTTTTTTTCATTTTCACTAAATATAAAAGAATTATTTTCTCCTAAGATCAGATTTTAAAATCTTTTGTTCTTAAGAATCCTTTAAGATTTGTATGTCCGATCCTAACGAACCTCATATGTATGTAAACAAGAACACTCGGTCTTGAATTCCGATCTAGAAATACCTCGCATAAAGGCGAAAACGACAAAAAGCTTCATTTCAAGCATGAAAGAACTATTGAGAAAATTAATACATATATCTAAGCATGGAAAATCCATTAGCGCTGCCACTGACTGACCAGGAAAGAAAAGTTTTTTGCCGAAAATGAACCAACAAACAGAATTGTTAATTGAAAAACCCCCAAGGATTTGCTGCCTTGAGGCTAAAACAGAAACTCAATTTTGCTAATTGCAACTCTGCTTCTGCTTTGGACTGCGCTAATAATGTGTAAAAGTGCAGATGGGGGGAAATGCTGAAAAATTGAAGCATAAATAATTATTTCTAGTTCAACTTTTTGTCAAATCATCATTTTCTGCACCATAAAGCTCTTGTGTTTACACTTCAACTGGAGCTTGAGGCAGTCTTATCTCTCATATCTTTGTTCTTCTTTGCTTTTGGCTTCTCTTTTAGCCTACGCTTGACAAATTTTCTGTTGCTATGCACTTTTAGATGGTTAAACGAGGCAGATAATATGCAAACAGATCTTGTAGATTTTTTGATTGAGGATAGAGAGTTTCGGGGACAGCATGCTGTAGAAAAATATCACACCTACTTTGATCTCTCATGCGTGCTCCGCTTTAAGTGTACCCAAAATGCTTGGGCTTACTCGTTTAGCCCGTGCTTGGGAAGCCTGCATTAGAATAGATAAGTAGAAGCTTACACACACACAAACACAATCACACAAAAGATCACGAAGACTAACTTTTTCTCTATTTTCTCTTCTCTTTCACATGTTCCTTTCTGGACGAACACTGCGCTTTTGCTGATGGCGCTTCGCTCCCTCTGCTCTGTTCTGTCGCCGCTGCTCATCATTTCCTCAATGCAGATGCAAGGGAAAGGAGCGACTGTTGGACAAACGTTGCGGCACTTTGCCGTATGTGGCCCCAGAGGTGCTCCTGAAGCCATATCATGCACAGCCTGCGGATATTTGGTCATGTGGCGTCATACTGGTCACCATGCTGGCAGGAGGTAAGTGGAAATCAGGTGGAAACAAGTGATATAACCGTCTTTTGCGAGTTTCGTGTGGAAAAACTGTTTAATGCACCGTTTAATTTTGTTGGCCAATTTTTATAATTTTGTGCACCGAAACATTACAAATCAAAAGAATGTGACAGCAACAGTTGCAAATTTGAAGCATATTTGTCTCGCTCGCTCGCCCGCACGTCCTCGCCTGCCTTGCTTTCTGTTCTCTGTCACACGCATCATCACCGGCTAAGCACCTCTCGCATCGTCACGCCACGCATCTCGTCTCGCTTTCATCTAACGGGATCCATACATACGTATACGCACATGCATATGTATTATCGTTATTTTTTTTTGTGTTTGTGTTTCACTTCTCTATCTCTCCCATTCGCTGTCTGCCGCCTTCCATGCACTTTTTGTTCTCCTTTAATTTTTGCTGTTTCTTTGGTATTCTAGCTGTAGATTGTTTTTTGCACATTGTATATCATCTAAAGCTTTTATACCAAAGCTCCAGCTTAAATTGCTTTACAACGCACCAACAACAACAACAGTAACTACTGTAATCAGAAAACGAACCCCGAATCGAATGATAGTACAGTTATAACATGCAAAAAAAAAAAGTAAACATCATTACGCAGTCAAAGCACGTTTCGAATACTCTACTCGTTTACATATTTAATTGAAATTACTTTTCGTTTCGCACGTTTTTGGTTTTCCTTTTTGCACTTGTCAAATATTGCATAATGCTAAAATAATTTGTTCAATTTAATTTTTGCACAGAATTACCATGGGATCAGCCATCGGCCAATTGTCCGGAGTTCATTAACTGGAAGGACAATGATCGCTGGCAAACACAGACGCCATGGAGCAAACTGGACACACTGGCCATATCCTTGTTGCGCAAAGTACTGGCCACCAGTCCGGGCACCCGCTTAACCCTGGAGAAGATTCTCGATCACAAATGGTCCAACATGCAGTTTGCCGAGCATGGTAAGGGGGTAGTTGATACTTCAATTTGCAGTAGGCACCTTCGAGTGTTTATCGAGTGATTCATCTACAAGCACACTTAGCCGGCTCAGGTACTTAGTGACTCTCAATGCTTTCGACATCTTGAGAGTCTCTCTGTGCCTGCACTGGCGGTGATGCAACTGCAACGATTAAGGGTGTTCCTAATAAGTGTTATATTTAGCGTCTTATGATAAAAGTGCTATATTGAAAGTGTTTAAATGTACGATAATCTAATCTGTGCTTAAGCTCTGCTCTGCTTCTGCTTTGGCGCTTTAGCTGTATGATAGATTTAAAATACTTCATAAAGCTAGATTACCAAAGCATTGGCTCTGTGGGACCTTCATCCAAACAAAGTAATCCGATCTGCGTGTGCATTTAATTATATTTTGTTTGCAGCTTTTATTTACTTTGGTCATGTTTTCTTTATGAGTTGCTCTTTTGTTTGCACATTATTTGATCTTTGGTGATTTTAGCTGTATGGTGTATATCAAAGATCCATAGAGCTTTATCACCAAAACCCAAATGGTTTTTGCATTTTTTCGCTTGAGTTGCTTACGTTTTTAAAATGTTTTTTGTCAACAAAATCTGAATAAATATCCCTCAAATCAAGATAATGCTTACTAAAAAACTTTTCTTCTCCCACCCAAAGATCGCTCTTTTGACTTGGTGGATTCGGCGGCTGCGTTGGAGATCTGCTCGCCCAAGGCCAAGCGACAGCGTTTGCAGTCCAGTGCTCATCTGAGCAATGGTTTGGATGACTCCATATCGCGGAATTACTGCTCCCAGCCGATGCCCACGATGCGTAATGACGACGACTTTGATGTGAGATTGCGCAGCGGTCGGGCCACTGGGGGTCAGGAGAATCAAGCCGTGGCCCAGGAGGCGCGCCTCAGTTACTGTTTCTCGCAGCCGGCCCTGCTGGATGATCTACTGTTGGCCACGCAGATGAACCAGACGCAGAGTGCCTCGCAGAACTACTTCCAGCGCCTGGTGCGACGCATGACGCGATTCTTTGTAACCACACGCTGGGACGACACGATCAAGCGACTGGTGGGAACCATCGAAAGGCTGGGTGGATACACGTGCAAGGCCAGCGAGGAGGGTGTGGTCACAGTGTCCACCATCGATCGGAACAAGCTGCGGCTAGTCTTCAAGGCGCACATCATCGAGATGGACGGCAAGATCCTAGTCGATTTTCGGCTGTCCAAGGGCTGTGGTCTGGAATTCAAGCGGCGCTTCATCAAGATCAAGAACGCGCTGGAGGATATTGTCATGAAGGGACCCACCACATGGCCCATTGCGATTGCAACCAATTCGGTGCCTTAGTTTTTAATGGAATTTAACCTAAGACTTGACTCTGTTTCATTTGGATACATTATGTTTATGTAACTTGTGTTCACAGCACACATTCATCATCACTATCGACCTTCGAATAGCTTAAATATTTTATTAGCATGTGCTCATGCATTATCGACGATTACGTTTTGTATTATGTATACTGCCTATTCTTAAAGCTCTACTATGATTTTAAATTTGTTGATTTTCAAATGAATACCGCGTATTGAATGTAGTTGATTAGTTAAATAAACGTTATGAAACAATAAATATTTACTTTTTAACATAAAAACTTAAGAATAAGAATTACTACTTCATTTAATGGAAATTTAAACGGAATTCTAAATCGATTCTAAAATGAGTGTTTTATAAGTCTATTGCTGTAGTTTTCAAACGATAGGACGATGTAAATCAAGAATAGATGTTAAATGGCCCTCGAAAGCCACGTCACTTTATAATGCCAAACATATCCTTAATTGGTTAAATTTTTTAAATTGTGAAATTTGTTGCTCCCAATATTCTACATTTTACATGAGGAGACGAGTATTTACATGCAACATGCTGCAAGTCCACCCACCGTCCGACAGGGGGAGTCCTGGAGCAGCAGACTTCCCACAGATGCCGCCAATACTAAGAATAACATTGTCCACAAGTTTTTTTTTATTTTTTTATTTCACATGAACTAACGATATTGAGTATATATTTATTATTGATTGACACTTTTGTGGTGATTTTCTTCCAGTTTTGTGTATTGTTTTTTCTCTGTGGGATCGACTATTGGAACACCTGGGCATTCGCTTTATTTGAGTTGAACGATTTTATGCTTAATTCTATGTCTCAACAATAATTTTGTGGGTTCTCTGTAATGGTAGGAGTGACGATTGAGTACGTGTGTATGTGTATATTATTTCAAATGAATTACAACGACTACAAATACGGATATCCACGCTGGCCAAGATGTTGTGGGGCGGCTGACAGAATATCTGATACATAGGGATGTTTGTTTGTTGGTTTTTTATAAATAATGATTAGATCATGTTTTAACATTAATAATAATGTCTAATAACGAAGCATAGAGACAGCAAACGGTTTTGGTATTTTAATTCTGTTGCCTTTTGTGCGCCAGACACAAAATCCAAAAAGGGTTGACGAACACGTACACCAAATATCAGCACCACCCCAGGATGGGTCTTCTCCTGCAGCTGCTGCTGATCATCATCCAGTCCATGCGGTCTCGTGTTGGATTAGCGGGTGCATTCGGTGTGGTTGGAATTTTGAAGTAGCAACGCTTACTGGGGCTTCCTGAAGCTCTTGCCGGCGAACTTGACACCGGAGCCGATCTCCTCCTCAATGCGCAAGATCTGGTTGTACTTGGCCAGACGCTCGGAGCGGCATGGAGCACCGGTCTTGATCTGGCCGGTCGACAGACCCACAACCAAATCACCGATGAACGAATCCTCGGTCTCGCCGGAACGGTGAGAGACCATGGTGCCCCAGCCGTTCTTCTTGGCCAGCAGATGAGCGGCAATCGACTCGGTGACGGTACCGATCTGATTCACCTTTCAGCAGCAGGCAGTTGCAGGCGCCCTTCTCGACAGCGGTGGCAATGCGCTTGGGGTTGGTCACGGTCAGATCGTCGCCGACAATCTGGATCTTGGTGTTGCTGGTCAGGTTGGTCCAGGCATCCCAGTGATCCTGGTCGAAGGGATCCTCAATGGATGTAATGGGGAACTCCTTGATGAACTCCTGGTACAGATTGGCCAGCTTGTCGGGTGACAGCCACTGGGCCTTGTCGCTCGCGGGGTTCTTGAAGTCCAGATCGTACAGACCATCCTTGAAGAACTCAGAGGCGGCAACATCCATGCCGATTTCGATCTGTCAAGCGAATGGGAAGTGGAATTATAGAGATTTCATCCATAGAGGACTCTTAAGATCTCCTTACCTTGCCAGTGTAGCCAGCCTTGGCGATGGCATCGGTGATCAGGACGAGAGCCTCCTTGTTGGACTGAATGTTGGGGGCAAAGCCACCCTCATCACCGACAGCGGTGGCATCCAGACCGAACTTGGCCTTGATCACGTTCTTCAGGTGATGGTACACCTCGGAGCCCATCTTCATGGCCTCGGTGAAGGTGGTGGCGCCGGTGGGCAGGATCATGAACTCCTGCATGGCAAGCTTGTTGCCGGCATGGCTGCCACCGTTGATCACGTTGAAAGCGGGCACGGGCAGGATGATCTCCTTGTTGCCGGCCAGATCGGCGATGTGTTTGTACAGGGGCACATTCTTCTTGGCGGCACCGGCCTTGGCGACGGCCAGGGAAATGCCCAGAATGGCATTGGCGCCGAACTTGCTCTTGTTCTCGGTGCCGTCCAGCTTGATCATGAAGTTGTCGACAGCAGCCTGATCAACCACATCCAGATTGGCCTTGATCACCTCGGGTCCGAGGGTATCGTTGACATGGGCCACAGCCTTCAGCACGGACTTGCCATGGTAGTTGGCCTTGTCGTTGTCGCGCAGCTCCAGTGCCTCATGGACACCGGTGGAGGCGCCAGACGGAACGGCGGCACGGAACAGACCATTTTCGGTGGTAAGATCGACCTCGACGGTGGGGTTGCCACGGGAGTCGTAGATTTGACGGGCCTTGATTGCCTTGATGGTCATGTTGGTGCTGCAAATGCAAGGGGAAAGACCGGAAAAGGTTAACCACTTTTGTAATCTCTGTCTGTGGTCTGTGGTGTAAGGGAAACAACCAAATTGTAGTATTATCAAACATTAAAGTACAATTTGACATTTTGGTTGGATTATCCTTCTATTAAATTGATATGATATAGTGGTCCGATTTGGATATAATGTGGGTGGGTATCCAACATCCCATTGTCTGGATTATCTAAAGAAACAAGCATTTTTAATTGGTTTAAAGGCTATGGTATATCCTTGTTGGATTATTTCGGTAACATCATCTCAAAGGATCGGATATAACATCACACCAATGGTAATGCTCTCTGGAAGGGTATTAAAAAACAACAGACAAGACTGCTAAAAGGCAGATAAGAATTTCAAATATGTTTGTTGGACTTTCATCATGGAATATTCCCGTAAATTCCTACCAAATCTATATTTAATTTCGATCAAATTTTTAATTAAAGTATTCTAAAATTGTTAGAATTCTTGCGAAGAGCGAGTAGAGAAAAAACAGATTTTTGCAGTCCCTTTTAAATTTTATTTCGGTTCTTATTAGACACGCTAAAAGTTAACCGTTAACCAAAGAATTCTTTTCAGTGCCACTGAAGCGTGAGACTGAAAAGTTTGATTTGATTTGATTTGATCATGATGCATCAATTTGTGTTACGTTTTGTGCGTACTTTATCTGAGCAACAGGTACTTAAGGCGGTTTATTTTCATCATGGGCAGCTGATGGATGTCCACAGATTATTTTTGGCGATGCTGCCTGCGATTTGATGTCGGGCCCAGTGCTTTGGGATATAATTGACGTTGCGGAAGGTTAGGGACCAAAACGTGGGTGACTCGACCGAAGTCTTGGTCCCCTGCACTGCATTCCAGCGGCAAAGTCGGCCTTCTGCTGTTGCTCGTTGTTTGCAGAGGACCGCATCGCAACGGCTGGAGGTGGGAATGTTAATATGTTACAGGTGCGAAAACGGGTGATTATCGGTGGTCCTTTCCTCCCGATAGATACTAATAGATAAACAGATGCGATCTTGTGCTTCAAGTTTAATTGCATTAACGGCTGATGGTGTCAGATACTCATAATGAGATATGCCGACGGTGGGTCGTCGAATGTTCCACTTAAATCCCATGGGAACGATCTTCATCTGGGACGCGGTGCCAGTTTCTCCGATTGTTGATATTTAAAACGAGGGCATGGCCACTTGGATAGGTGCCGCCATATCCTACAAATGCTGGTAATCCTTTTGCAGGACCACGGGGGTACAATTTATACTTGAGTTATCGATTTGCAGAGTTTCCACCGGTGCAGGGAAAACGACACTGGGCGGCACGCCCATTCCTACATCCACGCTGACCACTTTGCAAATGGGATCCTTAAGTCTGTTGACACCAAACACTATTCAAACACAATGCCAGACAGCACCATTTTGACGTAAATTGTACATTGGCGGCCGACACGACCTATGCTCCATCCAGCGTTACCGATTGAGCAATCAATGTTACATGCTTTTTCTGCTGGCTTTATAATCAACCTGTTTAAAAAATAAGGAAATAAATGTAATTACATATTTCTGATATTTATATTTTAGCACGGAATTCAAACAAATAACAGCTTTTGCCATTATTTCCGCGCCGTTGGTGTTCCATTAAATTGATATCCATTTTGGCCTGGGGACCGCCCAACTAAAATTAATATTTGTGGCGGTCAGGTCAGTTCATCAGAACGACCCAAAAAGAAGAACGAAACGCAAATTTCTTTGTTTTAGCGGCACACTTACATACGGAAAAACAATACGTGACGCAAAGTACGTGAGAATAAAAACTGCGGGCGATTACGAAAAAGGGAAAAACAACAGAAAACAGAAGAAAACAGAACAGCTGATCCCAGAATATACCAACTTAACGCAATATTTGCGAATTATGCCTTATAAAATGCTCGCAGAGCTCGCAAGCGGGAGTTTTACAATAGAAAGTGCGTGCTTGACTGTGCTGCCGGTCGAAAGCCAAAAAAAGCTAAGCCTTCGTGTGCCTTCGGTCCGGCAATGTTCTTCGGTTTAGGTTCACGTCTGACAGATGACGTACTGACAGATTAGTGGTCGAGAAGCCATTCGTGTTTTTTTAGATATCCAGAGATATATGTACATTTAAAAAAATATATACACAGTGGCGTTGAAAATAGCACCGTCTGTTTTCAAAATTTTTTTCGAACTTCTGAAAGTTTAAATCTTTTAGGAATTTAAAAGGTGGCTTTTACCAATCGGACAAGAAATTGGCAAAATAAAAGAAATAATGGGTCTTGGAAAGGAAAAGCCGAACAAAAAGCCAGAGGCTCGAAATGTGCAAAGAGCATAAGGTGGAAATTTTGAGGTTCAAAAGAAATGATTAGCAATTTGCCGAAGTTTTTTCCCGGCGTGGACAGACGTCCCAAAAGTGTGTAAAATATCCCCGAACCACTGGTAAAGTAATTGGAAGTTTAAGAGGAGCAAGGAGGGACCATTTTAGGTCGGCACAGAATTTAAAAATATATTAAAAAATTGTCTACAGATGAAATTTCAACAGAAGTTTGCGCTTGTAGTCCACGGAAGGTATAGGGCAAAAAAGTTAAAAATGCAAATAGCACTAAAGTTGGGAAACGAAAGGAGAAATTGGCAAAAAGTCTATCTGATTCGAAATAATAAGTTTTTTGTGTCTTCCAGCAGGAAATGACCCAAACGAACCAGAAAGAAATCATTTCAGATCTTGAACCCCATTGCCAATATTTTCTTTATTCGGAACAAAATGTTTCGGGTCAAAACAAAGAACAAAAATATGTTTGGGGCATGGTATCGTTTGCATGGATATCATTTAATTTTGAAATTGCGCTATTTTGTGCCCAAATGATCCTTTAAAAGCTTTCTTTAAATGCATTTGCATTTGGCCACAAAAATACGCTATCATATATAGACAATATGCGGGTCCGAATGCTATTTTTTTCGGTACAGCTGTATACCAGGGATGGTATGGATATCGAAAGGGCGAGCGTTTGGTTGCCTTAGTTTTTAGAGTTCAAAAAACTTGAAAAAAGATACAGGATCACATATTTTGTCGAAACATTCGGTGTACTAAACATGCAAAACCACGTTCATTTTGGGGTTTTGGAAAGGGTGCGGGTAGGTATCGTGACCCGTACTTTGTATGAATTGTCCCATCTTTATACTGTATGGTTAGTGATATTATTAAAAGAAAGTGTAGGGCGGGCGAGGCGGGTGAACACATAATTTTATCCGATTAATGAGATCAATTTTAACAAGACTGGCAGTAAGTTAAGAAATCCCGTTTTATTGGCAGAATTAGGTAATACATTACTAACAAAAAAAAGGGGGGCCACTGATTCCATCTCACTCTTTACTCACATGCAAATGGGATCCAAACCAACGAAAACACTTGTGAAGGCGAGGCTCCACCAAACACAGTTAGGAACGACACTAATTTTGAATTGCAAACATTAGATTGGAGTCATTTTTTCTTAACTTTACTTTACATTTAAAAAACAAAACATTGTACATTTTGTAGACGTCATTTAAACTGCATTTAAAAGAATAACTAAATTTTAATCACTGGTAATTTGAACGTCCGTCCACATTTTAATGCAAAATTTGCTCCATATACAAATTTGAAAACGATCGCTTTACATTTGACGACGTAAAATGTACATTTTACGTCATTTTGCGACATGACCTAATGACCCGCCGTGGACAATGATTTTCAAGGTTAAATGAAAGACTTTCAATGTCAAATGAAAGACTCAGAGTTGCCACGCTGGTGGTTTTTCTGACAGGGTGGCACCGCTGGAAACTAGTTGCTATTTTTATTTGTTATTTTAAATCAAATCAAATATCGAAATCGGGTAATTTGATTTCCGATCATGAACGGAAACAATTACCTAAATTAAATTACCCGGACGGACGCGACTGTGCGGTGCGGATCGTTTATCTTTGTGTGTTTATCTGATCCGTTCCACATAAAAACTTCGCTCAGAAAAAAGCGAAAGTACACGATTTGTGAAAATAATTGCAATAAACATTATTTCTCATTGTTTCAGATGAAATTAAGTCAACGAAATACGCCAGCGGAGGAGGGAGGGGCACTTGAAAATTTTGCACAGACATTTTTGTTAGATAATCGCAGGAGCTTTGTGGCAGAGAATCTTCACATTTGCACTACGATTCGATTAAGAAATTTATATTTTTGGCAGATCAAATTATTAAATATTATCAGGCACACACACACACATGAATACATACCAAGAACTTTTAAATTTGAGAAATTTAAATCCAGATGATAGAGATTCTAGAGTGCGTCCGGCGTTGCTGTTGCTGGCGTTGCTAATGAAAGCTGTGGCCGAGAAAATGACGGTGGAAGCCGCCTCGCCATTTCTCGCTGCCGCTCCCCCAGTGTGGGGCCAGCAGCGGAGAGCGCCACGTAAAGCTAACATGCTGTTGGGGACCGCTTCTGGTGGTGGGTTTATTGGGAGAGAATTGCTGCCGCTCTCTATGTATTTCCAGGTGCTTGCCAAAACTGCAAGAGAGAGTTATAAGCAAGGAAGTGGTTAGAAATGAGGGTGGAAACAGAAAATAAATCTGTAGCTGTCATACCCCCCATGTAGGGTATCAGGCTATCTTCTGTTAAACTAACATTTCCAGCAACCAGGGCTGCCACAGCAGTGCTGCAAAACGTACCACCTGTGACCATATGTTTCAAACGACACACGCGGCCGGCTTTTGTTTTGGATTTCGACGCGGCATTAAATTGAGGAAAAACTACTGGTAAAATGGACAGCAGCAGCGCAATTGTAATGCCTGGAGAACGCATCAGCACCATCGAGGAGGTGGCGAAGGAGAAACGTGTAATACTGGGACCAGGACTGCGGCGATTGGACGATACGGTGGTGGCCAGCAAAGCGGGTCCTCTGCGTCACAAGGAGCCCAACACCTACTGGATTGACAACTACCAGAGACGCTATGTGCCCGCGCGCGGAGATCTGGTGCTGGGCATCATCAAGGGCAAGGCTGGGGACCTGTACCGCGTGGACATTGGCTCGGCGGACATTGCATCCATTTCGTACCTGGCCTTCGAGGCGGCTACCAAGAAAACCGGCCCGACCTCAATCCGGGAGATATCATCTACGCCCGTGTGCTCAACGCCAGTGCGGACATCGAGCCGGAGCTGGTGTGCGTCAACTCGAATGGAAAGCGCGGCAAGCTTGGTCTCCTGGCCGATGGCTTCTTCTTCAAATGCACCCTCAACTTGGGACGCCTGCTGCTCCGGGAGAACTGTCCCGCATTGGCCGCCCTTACCCGTGAACTGCCCTACGAGATCGCCATCGGTGTCAACGGACGGATCTGGGTGAAGGCCAATTCCCTGCGCGAGACAATGGCTCTGTCGAATGCCATCCTGACGATGGAGCAGGCCGGCTACACGGAGATCGACAAAATCTGCGACAGTCTGGGCGATGTGCTGCAGGCCTAGTCCGTACAAATAAATATTAGTTAACTTACATTTTCACAAAAGCAATTTTTTCAATATTTTTGATGCGACATTTATGTAAAAGCCTCTTCTGTTTGCTTTCGAAGATGAGGAGGTTTGACCGTAAGGGGAAGATGCTTATATCTTCCTGGTCCATGGTGTGAAACCCCATTTAACATACCAACGGGAAAACAATTCCATATATCAGATAATTATAAGAAATCACATAATTAACACCCCAAAGTCACTGAATCATCTCCGCCAACCCACACCGGAGCAATCTTCCTCATCGTATAGGCATGTTAATGGAAAGGTGTGGATGTATGCGTGGGAAACAGCTGATCCGGCTTATCTGTGCGGCGGCGACCCATAAGAGGAGTCGGAACTTTTGCTTTGCAGTTGATTCTCTTACGGCTTACGACAAAGTGCAAAGGTAGCAAATAAGGTAGCAGCCCACCGCACCGCAATGAGCTTCCTGGAGTTCCTGCTGCTACTGTTGGTAGCGTACTATGTGATCTATGTGCTGCTGTGGATCGTGCTAGACTGCAATGTGGCCCTGTGGTTCAAATCAAAGTTCGGCGTTTCGCTGTCGTCGATGCGCGGACAGGTGGTTTGGATAACGGGCGCCTCGAGCGGCATTGGACGCTCTTTGGCACTGAGCCTGGCCCGCCATGGTGTTCGACTGGTGTTGAGTGCCCGGCGGGTGGAGCAACTAGAGGAGGTCCAGGAGGAGTGTTTGGCAGCGGCTCGCGGCCTGCTGGCCACCAAGGATGTGCTCATTCTGCCCATGGATATGCTGCAGCTGCAGCGGCATGAGTCCAATCTCTTCACGGTCCTCAATCACTTCGATCGCCTGGATGTGCTGGTGAACAATGCGGGAAGATCGCAGCGTGCCAGCTGGACGGACATCGAGATCGAGGTGGATCGGGAGCTGTTCGAGCTGGACGTCTTTTCCGTGGTCCATCTCACGCGACTTGTCGTGCGCTACTTCATCGAGCAGAACGGTGGTCGGGGTCATGTGGCCGCCACTTCCAGCATCGCCGGCTTCGGTCCGGTGCCCTTTTCGGCTACCTATTGTGCGGCCAAGCATGCCCTGAACGCCTATCTGCTGTCCCTGAAGCTGGAGATGCGTAAGTTGGATGTGACCATCTTCGCCCCGGGGCCCATTGCCACAGACTTCCTGCAGGAGGCCTTCACCGGAGAGCAGGGCGCCAAGTACGGACAAAGTACGGCAAATCAGAAGCGGATGACAGCGGATCGCTGCGGCGAGCTCTTTGCCGTCGCACTGGCCAACAAGATGGATCTCACCTGGTGTGGCCTCTTCCCCGTCAATCTGCTGGCCTACTGTGCCCGCAATCCAACGCTGACCAAGATCCTCGGCCAGTTCATGACCGAACAGACGCTCAACAAAATTCGCGAGGGTAAATTGTGAGATGCGGCGTTGCCCGTCTCGGTGCTCACACAACTTTTATACATGTACAACATTTAACTATACAAATATATGAATATGTACACAAGATAAAGTGAATTGCGTTAGTTTACTTTACTGATAATCTGGTTGAGACTACAGTGCGACTACTACACTCGATATACATACATTATTATAGTTGCGAAACGCACTATTATCAAGATTTCTTCAGATATTATTTTGCTTAAATCACATAAACAACTATTTTAAGGCCTAATCTTTCCCAAGAGCTGCCTTGACATGAGCAGGGATCTTGACACGTTTCCGCTTTGCTTTTGTCAGTGCTGTTTGTTCTACTCCTTGTAGCGGCGACTTAGCCTTTTCTTTTTTGCTCTTTTTACAGGACAGAGGATTGGGATTCTTGGGTCCTTTGCGTTTCGTTGAACTGGTGGTGGCCTCTACTGGCTTAAGGCCCTGCTTTTCTTTCATGTAGTCAATCTTCGCGGCATGCTTGCCCAGCATGAGGTCCTTGGCCTGCTTTAGCACCCACTTTTTGGATGCTTTCGAGGGAGCCTCCAGCACGGGAGTGGCTTTGTGCAGATAGAGCAGGCAGCGTCCGGGAATCTTGCGCAGACTCTCCTGAAGCAGGCGGTCCTGGGAGGCGACTATATAACGATTGTCTTTGGTCTGTGGGGAAGTGTGGCATTAGTTATTATTTCCTGGATTCCTCCCAATCTTACCATTGATTTGATGCAATCAGCGGCAGCCACAGGCTTGCCCTCGTGTCCGCATTTGTGCACATGGAACTTCTTGACAATCGTTGTGGCTCCTGTCAGTGGTGCGCCCAGTGCCTCCGCCTCGAGGATCACACACTGGGTGGTCAGCAGCTTGGCACCACATTGGAAATACTTCCTAATCTGCTCGTCAATACCAATTTTGTGCTGAAATTTATAAAGCATCAATATTCAACAAGTTCCGTTTTCACTCCTATGGAAACCCACCAGCAGCGCTGCCTGGCAGAAAGTGGCGTCAACCAGGACCTGGTAGGGCTCCCGATAGTCGAAGTTTGTGGCGAAAAACACCAAGGTTTTATGGGATTTCTTAAATCTTGATATTTTCATATTTTATTTTTATTTTTATAAAAGTCGGCGTGCCACTTAGCCCACTTTAGCCCCCTCTATTTAAATAGTTCAACTACTTCAGGTAAATGGCGGAAAAATATTACTGATTGTAAATTCTTCTTGTAGATCCATCCTATCCTACGTCTTTACTTACAAAAAACCACGATATCTATCACCTGAACTGCGCTAAATTTATTAAACTTTCATTATTTTCGGTGGAAAATTAAAATACCCCCTTGGTCTACAATGGGTTAATCGTTCTCCGTCAAGGATTGGAAACCATATTGCTCAATTTTGATATTCCGTCGAATATTACTAGCTAGAAAGAACGCCCAGCTATGCCCACATAATTTTGTACAACTAATGAATCTATTTTCCACTTGACTGGTTGATTTTAAACTCTTGCTTTTGTCGGATTTAGTTTAAAAAAATGTTTTAGCGAAGAAGGTCAAATAAAAAAAAACTTAATAAGACGTAAGAGAAAAATCGTTACTATTGCTCAATTTTGATATTCCGTTGAATAATGCTGACTAACTAAAACCTTTAGCTCTGCCCATATAATTTTAGGCCATTGATGAATATATTTTCTACCAGATTGACTATTTTAAGTACTCCCCATTTATTGTATTTTGACTAAGAAAGGTTTAAACAAAAAAAGGTCAAAAAAAACAGTGGCAACGTAAGTGAGTATGGAATGTCACGTCAACCGGAGTAAAGGCATTTGTATACCTCTATTTTGTTCATTTGATGAAGAAACTGTTTTCCAAGCTGCTTTCAAACGTAATGAATAAAGAAATCATCTCAGATGGATATGTCTTAGACATATTAATGCATTAATGATTAGGTCTTGTAAAATATCTCGATCCCGATACCCATTTTTTTTTCTGCAAGAAGACCACTAACTTCGAAATATCGTTGAAATACCTTTAAAACAGAGACTAAATTGTTTTGCATTAATTGGAGCCTGATGACAAACATATTCTCAATTTTATAAAATCCTTTTCCCCAGGGTATGCAAAATGTTGCGAAAATCCACGTGGAATGTTGAGGAACATTTTGAGCTGAAAAGGACATTGTGGCGGGGGAAAATCCCATCAGAGGAAATCAACGAAAAAGTCCCACCAAATTTGAGTGCCGGTTTCGATACTATCGACTGGCTGAAAACTGACATAATGGCGCGCCACCTGGCGTATCTTTGATGGCAATTTTTCGATAGAGATATCGAATTTAAATATGCTACCACCAACTGTTGGTGCTCTTGTAATCAGAATGAAATGCATTTTCAAATAAATTTTGCATTTTCACCCTCTCACTCGGTGCGGCTATTACGCGTTTTGTTTTCGTTTCCTTTTCCCATATAGTAGTTCCTATTTTATTTTGTACTGCAGTTGCGGGCACAACAAGTAGTGCAAAGACAAGCCTCCCGCATCTATATATGCATATTTTTATATATGTGTAAGTTTAAGCATATTTTGAACAGAAAGTGATTAAATGTAATTGTGAAAAATAATTAATTAGCGGGAAACGCTCAAGGCTTCAAGGATTGTGCTCTCAATTGTAAGTGTCTTATTGTAAGTGCTGTGTTTGAGGAGCCCCTTTAGCCTTTGTGAACCCTGCCGCGTATATGGATTATTCATATGAATATAAAATGTCCATATAGCAGTGTATCGTACAGTACAAATTCATTTGCTTTTCCCGGACATCAACAGTTGTGTGTTTTTGCAGACACGTCCGCTTTCCACAGGGTCGGATACGGATAATTCATATGAGTATATGCACCACAAGCTCTCTGGATCGACACACTCAGTTTCAGCAAACGTTCGCCTTTTTGGAGATGGTTTATTCATTCGTACCATATCAGATGTATACGTACGGATAAAAAGGGCATATATACAGTGCAAGCTCTCATCAACGGAATATCAATTTTCCAGGGCAGCGTATACACAGCACAAGTTCTCTTAAAGGGACATGGCAACCACTGTTCCTTTGTTTTGGTTCAGCCCTAGGCCGAATTTGGTCTGTTAGGGTTGGTTAAAGGATATATTTGAAAGGGTCTGAACTGCCCTCCTAGTGAGCATTGACTGTAAATTTGATAGCCGCTTGTCATTTACATTTTATTTTGCTTCTTTTTTTCTGTTTTTGTATAACATTCAAATGCATTTTACGGAAGTGTCTAATTGTACTTCACCACCATCGCAAGGATGAGTTCTTCCATCTCTATTTATTGCATATTCCCATACAATCTCTATATGCATTCAGCTGTAATTTTTTTCAATCTACTGCAATTGTCATTCAATTGATGGGGAAACGTTTTGCAGCCATAAGTTTTCGCTTATCATTCTCATTGAGGGGGATTTATAATAGAAACTCTCTGGTTTTTCCTATGATATTTAATAATCGGTCAAGTTTGAGCATAATGTCATATAATAGCCAGATAAAGACGCAGATGCATTGGCACGCAGCAGCCGCTTGGTCTAGTATTTTTTGTTCTGTTCCTTGATTTTGCCGCCGCTTCGTCTTAATTCACGAAGGTTGAGTGCCATCCGACAGTTGTCGCATGGAGGTTGAGTGCAATCACCTCAACTGCCTCTGTAGGATCATCATCGATTTCACCACTTTACAGTTTATTCAAAAACCAGTTTGTTCAACTCGATTCGATGAAAAGCAGACAGTCTTATCGTCGAATTGCAACAATAAAATGACCAAAAAAGAAATATTGGTATGCCATAGGCAACAATCCATTGTGAGCTGAGCT
Organism: Drosophila lowei; assembly: GCA_008121275.1. Classification (NCBI taxonomy): domain Eukaryota; kingdom Metazoa; phylum Arthropoda; class Insecta; order Diptera; family Drosophilidae; genus Drosophila; species Drosophila lowei. The sequence continues at coordinate 26,623,493 of CM017779.1, forward strand.
GAGCGCGTCTTGTCTTCCTGTTCAGAACGTAGCCTTTCGATATACAATATACGAGAACAGCGCGACTGCATGGTAAATTATGGTCTTGTATCACGTGTCTCGAATCCGGGACTGCTCCCCATCGACGTCTGTTCTGCACCTTTGGCGGGTTTTGCCTCTATTTAAATAGTTCAACTACTTCAGGTAAATGGCGGAAAATATTACTGATTGTAAGTTCTTCTTGTAGATCCATGCCATCTTTCCGCTTAACTTACAAAAAACCACGATATCTATCACCTGAACTGCGCTAAAATGATTAAATTTTCATTATTTTCGGTGGAAAATTAAAATACCCCCTTGGTCTACAATGGGTTAATCAATCTCCGTCAAGGATTGGAAACCATATTGCTCAATTTTGATATTCCGTCGAATATTACTAGCTAGAAAGAACGCCCAGCTATGCCCACATAATTTTGTACAACTAATGAATCTATTTTCCACTTGACTGGTTGATTTTAAACTCTTGCTTTTGTCGGATTTAGTTTAAAAAAATGTTTTAGCGAAGAAGGTCAAATAAAAAAAACTTAATTAGACGTAAGAGAAAAATCGTTACCATTGCTCAATTTTGATATTCCGTTGAATAATGCTGACTAACTAAAACCTTTAGCTCTGCCCATATAATTTTAGGCCATTGATGAATACATTTTCTACCAGATTGACTATTTTTAAGTACTCCCATTTATTGTATTTGACTACAGAAAGGTTTAAACAAAAAGGTCAACAAAAAAACAGTGGCAACGTAAGTGAGTATGGAATGTCACGTCAACCGGAGTAAAGGCATTTGTATACCCTATTTTGTTCATTTGATATGAAGATACTGTTTTCCAAGCTGCTTTCAAACGTAATTAATAAAGAAATTATCTCAGATGGTTATGTTTTAGACATATTAATGAATATGATTAGGGTCTTGTAAAAATATCTCGATCCCGATACCCATTCTTTTTCTGTAAGAAGACCACTAACTTCGAAATATCGTTGAAATACCTTTAAAACAGAGACTAAATTGTTTTTGCATTAATTGGAGCCTGGGATGACAAACATATTCTCAATTTTATAACATCCTTTTCCCCAGGGTATGCAAAATGTTGCTCAATGTTGAGTATGGAATGTAAGGAACATTTTTGAGCTGAAAAGGACATTGTGGCGGGGGAAAAATCCCATCAGAGGAAATCCGAAAAAGTCCCACCAAACTTGAGTGCCGGCTTTCGATACTATCGACTGGCATAAACTGACATAAATAAGCCGCGCCACCTGGCGTATCTTTGATGGCAATTTTTCGATAGAGATATCGAATTTAAATATGCTACCACCAACTGTTGGCGCTCTGTAATCAGAATGAAATGCATTTTCAACCCCCTTTTTGCACTTTCACCCTCTCACTCGGTGCGGCTATTACGCGTTTTGTTTTCGTTTCCTTTTTCCCCATATAGTAGTTCCTATTTTATTTGTACTGCAGTTGCGGGCACAACAAGTAGTGCAAAGACAAGCCTCCGCATCTATATATGCATATTTTTTATATACTGTGTAAGTTTAAGTATATTTTGAACAGAAAGTGATTAAATGTAATTGTGAAACAATAATTAATTAGTGGGAAACGCTCAAGGCTTCAAGGATTGTGCTCTCAATTGTAAGTGTCTTATTGTAAGTGCTGTGTTTGAGGAGACCTTTAGCCTTTGTGAACCCTGCCGTGCGTATATGGATTATTCATATGAATATAAAATGTCCATATAGCAGTGTATCGTACAGTACAAATCTCACTTGCGTGGACATCAACAGTTGGTGTGTTTTGGCAGACACGTCCGACTTCCACAGGGTCGGATACGGATAATTCATATGAGTATATGCACCACAAGCTCTCTGGATCGGACACACTCAGTTTCAGCAAACGTTCGCCTTTTTGGAGATGGTTTATTCATTCGTACCATATCAGATGTCTACGTACGAGTACAAAGGGCAATATATACAGTGCAAGCTCTCATCAACGGAATATCAATTTTCTCAGGGCAGCGTATACACAGCACAAGTTCTCTTAAAGGGACATGGCAACCACTGTTCCTTTGTTTTGGTTCAGCCCTAGGCAGAACTCTGTCTGTTAGGGTTGGTTAAAGGATATATTTGAAAGGGTCTGAACTGTCCTCCTAGTGAGAATTGACTGTAAATTTGATAGAGTTGTTTCTTTTGCTTCTTCTTTTCGCTGTTTTTGTATAACATTCTAAATGCATTTTACGGAAGTGTCTAATTGCACCACCACCATCGCAATAGTTCTTCTCCATCTCTCTATTTCTGTATATTCTATCTCTCTCTCTATAAGCATTTAGCTGTAATTTTTTTTTTCAATCTACTCAATTGTCATTCAATTGATGGGGAAACGTTTTTGCAGCCATAAGTTTTCTGCTTATCATTCTCATTGGAGGGGGATTTATAATAGAAACTCTCTGGTTTTTCCTATGATAAGCTATATCGGTCAAGTTTGAGCATAATGTCATATAATAGCCGATAAAGACGCAGATGCATCCATGCAGCAGCTGCTTGGTCTAGTATTTTTTGTTCTGTTCCTTGATTTTTGCCGCCGCTTCGTCTTAATCTACGAAGGTTGAGTGCCATTGACAGCTGTCGCATGGAGGTTGAGTGCAATCACCTCAACTCTCTGTAGGATCATCATCGATTTCCACCACTTTACAGTTTATTCTTACAGTTTGTTCAACTCGATTCGATGAAAAGCAGCAGTCTTATAGGAATTGCAACAATAAAATGACCAAAAGAATATTGATATTCATATGCAACAATCCATTGTGAGCTGAGCTGAGCGCGTCTTGTCTTCCTTTCAGAACACACCTTTCGATATACAATATACGAGAACATGGCATCGTAAAATATGGTCTTGTATCACGTGTCTCGAATTCTAATTTCTCCCCCATTCTGTTCTGTTCTGCTCTTTCGCGGGTTTCCGGTGGCTTTCTGGCCGTCGCTCTGTTGTTGGCTTTTGTCGGTTATGGTGGGTGGAAAGAAAGTGACGCATGGGTTTTGGCTAGAGATGAAACTTTGGTTGAGGGAGGGAGCGCTACTATGGGAAGGAAAACCCACAAATAGTAATAGTAACTTCTTAATGTTCTTTTGGGGGAGCATAAAATGGTTGTTGAATGTGCATGAATCATTGATGGTTAACAGGACGAGGTCATCTATACATATATATACTTATAGTTTTGTGTCCTAACAGATGGCTTACATTTTTAGTGCATTAAATAAAGAGATTGAGTCATCGGAATACCTTTAAGGTACCTAAAGAATTTTCTCCAGCTCTTGGAAATGTTACTTCCCAGAAATTTATGGATCATACTTAAAAGTTTTGTTAAAGTAATAACAATAGCTTCTTATATTGTGTTGAAGTCCTGCCGACTTTTTCCAATTTTTTGAATTATTAGAAATTGCACTTACATTATTTTTTTTTGTATTTTTCCTATGGGTATAATTATACCCACACATGAAAATCGGACTCTGATTTGATTTCTCTTTTCGTTGTATAACTGCTGCCTGCAACAAAAAGAAAGAAGGTAATTTTGAGTTTTCATTGCTCATTTGCAATCGTTTCACTTAGGGGGCTACTTAAGTGCAGCATTAGTTTTGGTTCGCTTAATTTCTATCCCATTCCAATAAATCCCATCGCTAAAGCGTGGACTATATTCCGTCTCTGGAACCAAATTGATTCATTCAGTTCTGGTCCGGTTCGCTCTCGTCTGTCTACGCCACCATCGTCATGTACGCCCGTCGTAGAATCTCCCAGCCGAGATCTGATACGATCATTAAACGATTGATCGCTCTATCATTCGATGGGGAGATGGCAGCAGACCAAAATGCTAAGTAGAGAGGTAGCATGAGGCCGGCTTAGCTTCACTTCATTTATTCATTCATTGGATTCATTCATATTTATCTAACGTCACGCCAAATGGGCTTGCCCCGAGTACGTTCCCGCTCTCCCACCTCTCTGTGGCCTGCAGTGGTGTGCATGCCAATCAGGCTCAGTGTCTCTCCAAGACAGTCCCGGTCCCAGTCCCAGAGCCCAGGGCTCAGACTCTTCCCATGATACCTTTCCACCCCCCCATCAGTCTAATTAGTTCCCAAATGGAGGGGAGTCCGAGTTGAGTCCGAGTGCTGTGGATATTGGTACGTAAGCCGATTTGGCTTTGGATATATATAAATAGTATATTTGTACGAATACATATATAGTATATATTTATACCTCATTAGCGAAACATTTGGCGTCCAAAGTGGACTTTTAATAATGCGATTTTATTTTCTTGCGATTTCTGGCCCGGCATAAAGAAAGACTTCTTATTTTCTTATTGCTTATTGCTGGACGATGATTCTTCCTTTTTTTTTATTTTTTTTTTTTTTTTTTTATAAATTTGTTTATTTATTGTACTGTACAGTATTTTGCTATGCTATCATCTTGAAAATTTTTTTTTTGGAAAAAATCTCTCTGGCGTAAAAGTGTTGCCCTGGAAAAAATAAATGATCTTGAACCCAGATGTTGACCCTTTGTTTAGCACAGTTTTGCACTGAATCGTGGGTAGTTTTCATATTTTATTTGGGTTCGTTTCCCGTCGCACACGCTCTATCCTCATGTGCTGTCCCTCGATTGCTATCAAGGTTTTTATACTATATTTTTGGAATCTATAGTATTTGGAATAAATTCTATATAGTTCATACATAGATCGAAAAGAACCCAAATGATTTTGTCACCTCTAATCGGGGGGCGACACGCTTTGGCTAATCAGCTAAGGGTCGGGCTTACAGCAGGAATCAACAGCCCCTTGATGACGATCATCGACATCATCATCATCCCGTCAACGTGATCTCTGCTTGCGTAGTTTGCCTCCGACGACAAAGTGTAATTTGTTCGTTAGCTTTCAGTGCATTAAAGCCTAAGTTGTCAACCGAATTGTATAAGCAAATAGGTTTCCTATTCGATTAAATCCGTTTAATGGTTTTGGGGCCCTTCTGATAAGCTTTGGACCTTAGTCCCATTCCTTTCTTCGAAATTCTATTCCCCTAGGTTGCCTCAATAAACCTATTTGCCCCATAAAACATTACATTTTTGGTGAATTTTTTTTGGTTCTAAAAACGTGAAGTTGGTAATTGTCTTTCATTTTTTTTAACCAACTTTAAAGACACTCAGACATGTCCATAAAGTGTTTGAGGCTATTCCACCGAACTATAATCCCAGGGATATATTTAATCGCTTAATTAGTCGTTACTTATGTAGTTGCAAATGTACTCAAAATGGTACAAAAATAGGGTTCGTAAAAACCAAAGTTCAAATCCTCTTGGAAAACAACACTTAAGAAGACCGAATCAGCAGTGCAAAATGGTACAAACAATTTCCGGAAATTCCTCTGTGAACTCTGAGATTTCAAACGCATTCAATAAATGGTTAAAAAAAAACGTTTAACGTGAAGTCAATATGTAACTATTTTTAAACCGCAATGCACTCTCCCACTGTGAATCACCCAACCAGAGATTGAAGCAACTCCCACAAGGTCTTTGAGTTATTGTAGTTTTTCCAGCGACAATTATTGGAGGGGGGAAAATAACGTGACGTTGTCTCGCGAGTCGCGAATTAGAAATTCAAATGCAGCTCCCACAGCTCGGAGGGAATCCACGTAACTGAGATAAATCATCTGAAGAGGATTGAGTAATATTTCGAGCTAACGATGCACAAGTAAACTTTCATTGGCCAAAGTTCGTGGGAATCGCTGCAAATGTTGGGGAGTTGAGTCGGCGGTGGAGCATAGCATACGCAATTGGTAGCCTAATCATTTGATGTACAGAGAATATATCCTATCTACCACATTACTATCATCGCTGGCATCATCGCCTGGAAAACCCACATAATTGGGGTGCTGATAAGCAGGGCAAATATCTGAATTATCTGGGCTGTAGATCGCTATCTTGTTGACCCATCCAATGAGGCTTATCTCCCGCCTGTAGCTTGGAAATTAATTACTCGCATTCCCTCCGTTGGCATCCAAGGCCACCTCATCCGCATCCACATCCACATCCAGAGGGGAACTGCGCCATTTATCCGAGCTATGGGTTGCAATTGCTGGGTTCACGAACCCAACTCAATCACCATAATTTGATGCTATAAAAATCGATGGCCCGACCTAATGGCTGGCTTTAGATTAGACCGATAAACCTCCATCCGGCTTGCAGATCACGTAATTATCAATTATCAACACAAAATGCTCATACGACACGTTGAACGCGATTTGCCTATCGTCTAATTGCCAGTTAGGAATTGTCTGTGTGTACAATGTAAGTCGATTCGGGATGAGAACCAGTCGTCGACAGATAGGTGGAGAGATGAACGCGGCAAGGGTTGGGCAGAGGGTTAGGGCTAAAGGTATGTTTCCTGACATGGGGCCAGGTGCTATGGGGTGCTATAGGGCGCTAAGGTAGGGCTGCGAGTTGTACTATGAACGCAGATCAAATCTTTGAGTAATTCGTGTCAGGAATAGATTGACTAATTGATTGGTTATAGGGATTGTTTAGGCCTGAGTGAGCAGCATTTTAAAGATGCTTAAATGGAACCAATATGCGATGTATTCGAAGTGGAGATGTTTGTAGGATAGTTGATAAAGCTAAAAGAAAATGTTCCCCAAAGATATAGAGAAAAGGTTTTTGTTAGAGGATTCTTCTTTCACCCACAATGGAACGACCATCCTAAAGAAAATATATCTTAGTTTTAAGAGTTGTTATCTTATCTTACTGGTATCCCACCCATATTCTACAAAAAGATAATTAATTTAATTTTATAAAACCCAATAACAACTAGATCCAGAAAAAGTTACAGATAAAGATAGTCTATAATGGGAGTACAGAAAGTGTTCCCTCCAATTACCTCGTTAAAACTGAATTCCTTAACGAACTGATGATTTGAACGAATTCCGCAAACCCTATTAGGTACGAAACCCTCCTCAAAACCTAGTATTAAAAGGCCATTATTGCTGCTAGTTAATTGCTGCAAGCCAATACTTAATTGATTTATTTATAGCACAAGTTTCCGATCGGCCATCAATAAAACCCAAATAACACTTAATAACCATTCAGTCCTACCGCTCGTATGGTTAATAACCCACATCCCAAAGAGATTTTCCATATCAAAGGAATTTTAGCTGTAGAAACCGCAAATGAATGAATCACAAAGAAAGAAAATTGCGAATCACATATGCAAGCGACGTCACCAGGGAAACTTATGCCAAACCACGCACGGAGCCAGCCCCAAGAAACTGCGAGAATTACCCAGCCCGAGACAGAGAGAGAGATAGAGCTTACGAGTTATCCGATTATAACAGTTAACGGTACCAATATGGAGGTCAGGGCCTGGTAATTTACAATGCATTCATTACAGCAATAAGAAAGCCAACCGCCTAACGTAATGTAATAACGTAAGCAGCCGGCAAGAGAGCAATAAGCTTCGAAGAGAGAACCCAGCGTGCGCGAGAGACCAGCGTGTGAGAGCAAGCGATCATCAGCTGTGCGCTGGAGCAGCTGTTGTTCGAGCTGTCGGGGTCTTATAAGAGCCATGGGGAGAGCACTTTACCGTTTATTTGTGGCGAGCGTCGCGTTTGGAGCGCACGTGTAAGCGAAACAGTAGCGAAAAGGGGGAGGCCTAGAAAGAAATAAAATAAAGCAAAATCGAAAAAAGTATATAATGCACAGTGGCGTGGCTGACTGACAAATACAAAAAAAACAATTGAAATTAATTTACGCGCCGCTGCCCATCTGCATAAGTTCAATGAAGGAGGCAAAAGCAGAGTGAAACAAAACCGCGCAAACATACAGTGTCGTCGTCGTCGTCCCTCTCGTTTCCACTTCTGTGAATGTCAGTCCGAAAAGGAAGAAAGTGCAATACAAAATCGAATTCAATTACACAAAAATACAAAAAGTAAAGAAGAATCCAAAAAAAATCGCGTGTTCATGCAAATCGAAGACTGGAAATGAGTTTTCTTGGGCTCAAGTTTTCTTAAATTTTCCCAGTGATGTGTGTTCATTCATGAATTGCGTTCTGTGTCGATGCTTTTCCGCTTGTCAATTGCTACGTCGCATTGTCTTGGTCCATATGCGCACTCGTATTCTGCGTCTCAAAGAGAACCATATTATTAGTAACTATAGCAACAACAGCATTAGTCACAAGAAGGGGAAACTTTCAACAACAAAGACCAGCTGAAGCATCGAATCGAAACGAAACGAAAAAAAAAGAAAGAAAGAACTTTCCGAGCGCATCGCGTGTGTGAGAATCGTCATTCGGGAGCGCAGTCAACAGGTTCGTTAACATTACCCAACCTCTGACCCACTAACAAAAGAGTGAGTGTGAGAATGTAGAAGAGTTGAAACCAAAAAGAGAGAGGGACCGAATGAAAGCACATATATGTATATGTACATATGTGCATATGAAAGTGTGCAGGAAAGAACGAAACGTATGGGAGAACGAAAAGCATACGTATGAGAGTGCAATCCTGCCCAGCCCGTATGACATTTACTGCTTTCGTCAATGGCTTTAAAACGCTGTGAAAACATGGGATTCTTCGAAACAAATTTACTTTTTTTTATGGTTAAAAAATAGAAGTTGAAGAAGGAGTTCTTAAAGTTTCATTGCTACCCCAAACATTTGTAGGTAAAACAAAAGCCAAAGATCTAGTCTTCCAAGAAAAAGCGTAGCGGTTAGAGGAAATTAAATAAAATGAGTTGCCTTTTAGATTCAGCTGCTTTTCACTGCGTAAATAAAAAACTGACTGAACGAAAGAATGTGCATACAATATGTACATGTGTACGTACCGCTGTTTAAGCCTTTCCAAAAATCCAACGTTGTTAAAGTAAACTTAAACTAGTCTTTATATTCGATTGTTGCGCACCAGAAATCAGCTGCTTTCTACGTGAACTGCTTTCACTTGTAAAGCGCATTGCTTTGCAAGTCACAAAACAGCTGATTTCAAAGCTATGGACGGTGTTATATTTCTCAAGCATTGTATTTTAATTACAAAATGCTAAACAATTTCAAACATAGGTCTCCGGCTTGTTTAATTATTCAACAATCAAATTAGTCATATTTTCTTGCTTGCATAGTAAGTAGTTGCCTCTCACAGTGGAGTGAATAATAAGTAAGTGCCATATAGCTGCCGTGCCTGCTGCACATGTGTTCTTTGGGCATCGGTTGCCCAATCGATTGCCCCGATCGATGGGGGAGAAAAGCTTCCATCCTCTCCCCTCTCTCTCTCTCTCTCTATTACTCTCACTCTTCGTTTTAGAAAGAACTTGAAAATGTGGGCCACAGTGCGACTACAGGGCGACTACTCGGACAATGGACATCGACTTGATTATCCGATCTTCGACTAGTCGGCACATTTCCAGTTATATCATTCGATCTGGTGTTTTGCTTAACGTATTCATGACTCGGGCTGTTGGGGTATGGGACTTGTGCATGGAATTGCAATTTACAATTTGTTGCGGGAGGAGCAGGCGCACTTCTAGCAGTCACTGGTTTGTCTCCGATGCAAATCCCAGCTAAAATTTATACAGCTTTGTGGCTAATCTAAAATGTGTTTGTAATTGGGCGCAGTAGCGGATAAGATAATTATTTTTGACAGTGATGCCCACTTCAGCTAATTATAGCCTTTTTTGGAATATAAATAAAATGTAAATTTAATTTTATCTCGCTTTAAACAGATTTGAGCTGGTGTTCTGTAGTATCTCTAGCTCTATCTCTAAAGTAGCTTCATTTCCCCTTTAAATTCCCACTCAATCATCTTAATTTTCATCAATTTTGTCTCATTACGTGATCGCGCATACCATACCTTTACGGATTGTAAATACATATGAAAAAACAAATTGAGAACTAATATACTCGTACTCGTATAATATACGTATCATATATCATATACAAACCGAATATAGCGGTCATTGCCTGACTGATGGATCGACTACACAATCAAAAAATGCGAAAAGAGAGAAGAGCAGTATAATATTTGCCTTTCAGAAAGCCAAACAAACATTTGTGTGCCGGCTACTGCGACATTTCGTGGAAAGAGTTCTTTTGAGTCAGCCTCTACAGCCACGCCCCCCTGAAGTAATACAAAGTATATAAATATATACTATGTATATAAGTATTTAAGTGCCCTGATCCGTGCTGACCACGTGCTGACCCTGACCATGTCACTTTTCCCTATCGCTTGCCAAACGTGGTTCTTGGGGTCGTATTCTCGTAGCACTCGTAAAAATATGCTTCTGAGTTTTATTTTTATTTTTTTATCGTGCTTTCTGAGACGATCAATTGCCTCATTCTATTGTGCCGAGTAGTACTCTTCGTTCCAGTAGTATTATTTATTGTAGTGTTCTGAAGTTGTTTCATGTTTTCTCCGAGTTTCGTGACTTTAATGGAAATGGTGATCGTTTTTTCGTTTGTGTGTTTTTTCCTTCTGTGAGTTTTATGTATTTGCATGTCAAAACAGCAGACGGCAGAGAACGGCAGAAAATGAGCAATTTGCATTGAGTGAGTTATGAGCCAGACCCAGAGTCCAAAGGTCCCACAAACAACAACCTACCTCTGAGAGTTTGCTGTTGAGAGTTTGCCAAAATTTAAATTACGTGAATTACTTACTCGTGGACGTCGTGACGGGTCTTGCAGTAATTTGTTTCGGTTCGGTGCTTCTGAACTACATTTGAAAGCAATTTACGGGGGTTTTTTCGTTGAACATTATGTGGCATTTGAGCAACATAAATCTTATAATGTCAGGGATATGAATAACAGTTTGAAACCATTATAAATGTTATGCATACATCCATAATTTCCGCAAGGGATTCCGTCATGTTTTAAGTTCAGAATATCCTGCTATCTACTCTTTAAGAATCTTGCTGAATCATATTCAAACTTCACTTAAAAAACACCACATGCCGAGCTGAAGAACGGAATAACAACCGTAACTTCTATCTAATATTCCTAATGTAACATATCCATCAAGTTTGCTTCAATAATTTATACAATACATTCTTTAAGAGCAAACATTCCTTTCACGTAATATTCTCATACATTCAGCTAACATTCTTTCAGTTTCATATTCACATAAATACATACATACTCATACATATGTATACCCGTCTGTCTGGGTATTTGCATATTTAAATAATTATGTCATACGGCGAACACCATAAATTGATCAGCAATTGTCGTGCCCTGCCCCAATCAATGGGATACGAGTATATCGCCGCAGACTCAATGAAACTGCACTCGAAATGCACTCAAAACAGAGAACTATGTATGATAGTTGAATCAAGATCATACCAGACTTGATCTTGATTTCATTTTTGGCTAATTTTCGGTCTCTAAAGAAAATGATTTGGCAGTTTTTGTAGTTTCTTTTGGTGTATTTTCTTGTAAACTGGTTTTCTCGGTCTTTGCCTACTTTTGAGGCTGACATTCTATTGAGGGGCGGCCGGGCCGGGCCACCAGACACCAACCTCTTTACATCAAAGTCAATATCAGTTTACCACTCGAGGAGTTGTTTGGCAAACATCAACAAAAAATGTCTATACTTGGCCAAAAAATACATACGAGTATAGTGAGATATGCCGCAAAAGATGTAAAACGACTTTACAGCACTTTGTGGCGGTAATTTGCATGGTTTTATGGACAGACTTATCGGCGGTATAGCCTAGATATTCTTTGGTTGGTTGAATGACATATTGAAGGCCATTTTTTGGTAATACGTTTTTAAGAAAAAGTATATCAAATAGACTCGTGGAACTATGATATTTTCTGGACAAATCTTTCATGCACCTCTTACACTATTTTTGGATAGTTTTCTAGATTTATGTACCTTCTTTGATGTAGATTCTTTTTCACTTTTCCATTAGCTCTAAAATTCGAAGTCCACGAAAACCTTTTCCACCTTCTTTTCTAATGCTCTAAAAATACCAGTATCCCGCTTTAAACAAATATTTAACAAACTTTAAAGGTGCAACCAAAGTTCTAGACCATTTCTACATAGTATTCCCAAGTAATGTTTATTTAATTTGTTTGAACATAGGCCTCGAACCTGACCTATGTTAAGATTTTGGCAAATTAACAGAGCTTAGCTAATCGGACAGCAAATAACCAAATATCTATCTCTATCCTAATAAAAAATCAACAGCTGAATTGACAAATATTTACCTTATTTATATCAGAGCGTTTATTGGTTTATATAAAATCAATTCCAGAAATGATCTAAGTAAGAACTTAAGCCACGAATTTCACTACATTTGCATAGTGTCCAGTCATCCTAAGACCACAAAAAAACAAACTATAAAAAATGACAAGCAGAAATATTTGAATTTTGGTTACATGCCGGGAATTTTTGGGTAGTCGGCTGATAAATGATTCCCGATAAACCAAACACAGTCTGCGCATAATTTACATTAAATTAAAATAATGGACTCCAAGAAGAATTCTGTCTAGATAACAGATCTTTAGAAAACAGAATACTACAGAATATTGTCTATCCATCAGTTTGAAATTCCAGCGATTGGTGTCAGATTGAAAGTCTTTCAAATATTGTCTATGATCCATTAGATCCATTAGATGTAGCAAAGATTGTGTATACATCAGGTTGTAAGTCTACAAATCATTGTCTGCCCATTTTTGAGTTTGAAAGTCCACAGAATATTAGATAAGATTGAAAGTCTACAGAGGATTGAATAGCGTTGAAATATAGAGAAAAGTCTACAGAAGATTGTCTATCCATCAGCTTGAGATTCCGCAAAATATGGACAAACTTCTCGCTTAAAAACAATAGTACGAGTAATCATAATTCACATTACTCACAGAATTCTCAGATTACAATAACTTTCCTTGTTCGTAAGAAACAAAGAAATAAATGATATGTACAATCATTAAATGACGCATCTGTCGCAGCAGGGAGATATGTATGTAGACTCAATAAAGTGTCCCGCAGCTCTAAATTGTGAAATCTAAGCGAGAGAACGCCCACATAAATATGTACAATTCGCAATTTACTTTTGTTGTTTGAAAGATATAAAAAAAAACACCATCTAACGCCCCTCCTAACGAGCGCCAACAGGTCGTTAGGGTTTCTTCCTATTATTATCGTTAGGCAGTACTTACAACATCTGGAGAATAAACTGGGAAAGGGAATGATTGCTTAAAGCTGGATATTAGGGTGAGGAAAATTGCAAAATAATTTATGGGGAGGGATGATATGTGAAGTTCATCACTTGGCTGTGCCGCTGATCTTTGGAACACCACAAATGGAATGTGAATATGGGAAGATATCGGATGTTATTTATATACATGAAATGAATCAGAGATTAATGGAGTGGATTTAAGGAAGACTTATACTTATATTTAACAAATACTATGGATGACAAATTCGTGATATTGTTACCCCATATTTTCTCCACTCAAAAAGCCTTCTATATCTTTCTCTTTTCTTTCCTTTTCAGAGCTATAGAACCCCTCCCGAAGAAGCACATAGTAGAATATCCCCATAAATATGACACTCTTGCCCGATATAAAACCCTCAGATGCCGCCTGCTGTGGCGGTGGGGCACACAGTGATGCCAGCAGCACCTCCGGTGCCAGTCACAAGGGACACCACCAGGGCAAGCACCACGATAGTGGCTGCCTCGGCATCAATTGTTGCACCACAGCCGCCAGTTCGGAGCTTTCCATCGATGAGACATCTTCCACATCATCCCGGGGATCGGATGCCCTGGCAGAGAAGGTGAACAACAATTTGAATGTCTTCCAGAGGCCAAACTATCATGAGGGCATGTCCCATGCTAATTTTGATCATTGCGAGAAGGTTGATATTGAGTTTTCCGATGTGCGATACCAAGTGAAAAAGTTCTCATTTCCAGAAAGGAAATTCGGTGAGTAACCATTAGAAAGGATATGCTGAAGGGGATTACTCAATTATGGTCTTATCTAATTGCAGTCACCAAGGAAATCCTCCATGGTCTGAATGGTAGTTTTCGTTCTGGAGAACTGACAGCCATCATGGGTCCCTCGGGGGCGGGCAAGAGCACGCTGTTGAATGTCATGTCTGGCTTCTGGTGAGTTTCCCTCGTACTTGCACTTGAACTTGAAAATTCTATTTTCTTACTGCTCTGCTCGGTGCTGTGACTGATGTATCGCTGAATATGCAATCAGGTTTCCGTCGATTTAATTACATGTTGTTCATATCGTCCGAGCAAACGAATATAAAGCGCAGACGCTGCATTCGTTCCATCAATCAACACATTGTTCAGATGTCAGCAATGCCGAGCAAATTGCTCTTGGTTGTATGGCACGATTGATTATGAATATGTATATGGAATATAGATATAGGATATAGAAGGGGCGGCATTTTAAGTGGTGCCTAATGGATTTATACAATTTAAAGAGTGACTAGAGTAGCAATAGATGTTGCCTTAGGTCTTAGAGTTTCGGCATCTTATAACCGCAGAGATGAAGGAACAAACATAAAAATGGAACATATAAAATTATGCAGAAATATAATATGCTCTTCTCAAATGATTCACAATCTTTTCTTTATTTTCGAATAAAATGCTGTGTATATGTAGCTTGAAGCTTGGCCTCCCATCCCGGACATAATCGCATTACTTCCTCTCCCACTGTCGAGACATCAGCTGACATCAAAACAGTTCAAGTTCGCATATACCATTGCATAAGTAGAACTTCAGACCGATTTGAATGCACTCTGATGAGTGATTCATTCCCTGTCCGTTGAACGGAATGGAAACGACCCTCCACTGACGCAACTGAAAGGAAATCTGAATTCTGAATGTAATCTCTCTACTTTTTGATGGCCAAATGACAGCTATTACAGCATGTACAATTTTGAGCTATATAATTAATAAATAAAAAACGATGCACGTGTCGAAAGGGAAATCGCACGAATCGAATCTCTGTTACGAGTATCATAATTAAAGTAATATGGATGTTGGGCGGCAAAGAGCCACCGCCAGAGGCACCGCAAGGCGTTTCCACAGCTTTTCATTGCTAAACGTTATCGGTCAGTAAACTATGAACTTGAAATATGTACGGGGCGTATACATTTATTTTAAGTTCGGCTCGTTTCGAGTTCAGAGTAGTGTCTCGCCTCTGTTCCCAGACATTCACGGAGATATTTATTTTTTGTTGATTTTTTTGAAGGCTCGTGGACTCGTGAGCTCATTAAAATTATAATAATTACTTTAATTGCTTGTTTGTTGCTGATTTTCATTTGTGATTTCTTCCACTCATTTTCTCTGACAGTGCCACTGGAGTGTCGGGCAATATACGAGTTAATGGCAAGCCCATGGCTCCCAGCTCCGAGAGATTCCGTCAACTGTTGTGCTACATCCATCAGGATGATCTGCTGCGTCCCCAGCTGATGGTGGGAGAAATAATGCTCCTGGCTGCACATCTTAAGCTCGGTTTTAAGGTCAGCAAGACCTACAAATTGGATTTGGTGAGTAAAAGCAGCCAAGCAATCTCTACCTAAATGGTTATTTAACAGATAGTTTCCGCATCTGTCTATCCATCTTTCTCACAGATCAAACACATCTTATCGCTGTTGGGTCTGGAGCATCGGTATAATGTGCATACGGCAAAGCTTTCGGGTGGACAGAAGAAACGTCTCGCCATTGCCCTGGAGCTGATAAGTAATCCTCCAGTGCTCTATCTGGATGAGCCAACGACGTGAGTATGCATACGAATACGACTATGAGTATACTATATACATATGTATGTAGGGTAAATATGGGTACACTTATGTAATTAAAGTAGCCATGATAATGATCGTCATCTGATGAAGTTCCTTATAGAATACATATTTATATGTGCATATGTGCTTACTTATTAGCGGAAATTCAACAAAAAATCCACCCAATGCCTGACCCACAAGTCAAGTTTGTGCATGTCTATATTGCTTCGGGCTTATCTGTTCTCTATATACATTGTGTGTTGCTACTATATATATTTTATATAGTTATTTAGTTTTTGTTTTGATCGATTGGGTTCATTGAGCAGGAAGCTGTGGCAAACGTTTAAGCCGTTTAATTATTTAGAACCGATTGAGTTTTTCTGTTTTATATACTGAATATCTGTATCTGATGTATCTGATGAGTTTATCAATCTTATAATTATTGGATTATCCGACAGTTAAGTCCACAATTAATGGTTGGGAGTCGTTTATTAAATACAATAAATGTTTTAATGCAATTTGATTGGAATAATTAAAAGAAAAAATGCCCTACTCATTGACTAGAAACCTCTCTAGGGCAACACAGTGGTATACGTATACCTTTTCGATTCCAAGGATTTTGCACATGTTCATTCGCAAAAACCTTTCAAAGCGCGGAATACAGAAGTCTACTCTGTAGAATGATAGATCCGGGTTCACTCTCGGGCACCAAAAAGCAAGTGTTCTTTTAAATGCTTTTAGTAGATCAAAGTTTACGCTCAATCCAAACCAACTATTTTCTGTAGAGATCTGTTACCAAAGTCCCTCTTTAGAGGTGTTGTCTGGGTCTGGGGACATAAACTATTTTAAGCACTCCGCCCCGTCTAGACAGAGACTTAGTCCAATTAATTGTCCCTGTTAATTTACTTTAATGACTGGCCGGATTTTCGTTCTCCGAAATAAACTTCCAAGTCATTCGCTGACTGTGCATATATTTTCTAAGGGAATGGAAAACTTTGAACTGCAAAATAGATGTCGATTTTCATAATGAAAATTGCTGTTGCAAGCAATCAGATTTCCACAACAACTACTACGAGTATATATGTACATATGATTATTAAATAGTGCACAGATCTTATCGACTTGTTATTGTATATAAATCATCAGCTCAGCTAAAGGGCAGACTCTGTCTAACATTTGATCGGTAATGGCTTCAAAACACTGCGGGAGAGACCAGTTTTAATCGATACACAGAGCCAGAGTGCCGCAGAGCCACAGAGCCACAGAGCCACAGATAGATGTTATATTGTCTCGCCTGATGCGGATCAATAAATTATATTCCATGTGTATGTACTCCTCAAACGCCTCAAACCTTTGTAATGCCAATCAGGCCGATTTGCCGTTCGACTTGCAGTGGCTAATGGCTTTTGGGTACAAACGAGTTTTGTACTTTCATGAAATCAAGTTCAAACAACAATCGCTCATTCGTGCACAGCCCATAAAAGTAAGAAATTGCCCAATTTCTTAATGTCTTTCTTTGGGTTTAGGGGTTCTGTTCTCTCTTTCTCTCGCCATAATACGGTTTAATGAGTTCCCGGGTTGCGAATTTTCTGCCATAGGTCAGGTGAACACCCATTAAAAGCCGTTGAGTCATACCATACTTAAAGTGTAATTTGTTTTCTCTCATTTTTAGTGGTCTAGACAGCTCGTCGTGCAGTTCTTGTGTGGCGCTGCTGAAAAAACTGGCCTCCCAGGGCCACACCATTGTTTGCACCATTCATCAGCCCAGTGCTTTGATCTTTGAGATGTTCGACAAGCTCTATACGGTAGTCGATGGTCACTGCATGTACCAGGGCCCAGTGCGAGAGCTGGTTCCATTCCTTGCCGAACAGCAGCTCGTCTGTCCCAGCTATCACAATCCAGCTGATTACCGTAAGTCGAGATCTATACAGATCTCCAATCTATATGCATATATTTTATATAAAATTCATTTGTATGTTGTATCCAGTGCTGGAGGTGGCCGTCGGCGAGCATCAACGTGATCTGAATGAATTGATTCATGCGGCGAATAAAAAGTATTACGAGGATGTTGATCGATATCGTTATATGAGCAGTGCGGATGTCTCACGGCTCATGGCAACAATAAAAGGTAAGAGTTTTTGTATGGCTTTCTTGTGGAGTATTGGGGGGAGCTTTTTTCGTTAAATGTTGGAGTTACACTTTGAATTTACAAATAGATATATTTCTATATATAGAATTTTTTTTTTGGGGTTTTGCCTATTTAAAGGCCCATGTAATTATCTCCATCTGTGACTTGAATTGAGTATTACCAAACATATTTTGTGCTTGAGAAATTTTAAAGAAAATTTGACAATCAGAAATTAGACTGTAGATCTCGTGTCAGGCATTTGATATATGAGCTTAAATCCTTTAATGGTATTTAGGAGCATCTGAAGCTGCTTTAGCAAATCCGATTCTGAGGCGCCAAATGTCGGCACATTCGCAGCATTCACAGGTATGCACACTCGTTGCACCCACTTCTCAGATCAATCGCTGAAGGTACTCGTTGGTAATTTTTCTGCATGCAATGTGGCGAGTAGTAGCTGCTGAAAGTTCCCACGTAGAACCTAAAAGAATAATTTTCTAGCTCATTTAACATTGATTTATTTGAAAGGTTAGCTCTAAGAAAGTACTATTTCAGTTTAAGTGTGATCTCTTTAAGCATAAACTTTCTCTAATCGCCTTTTGGGTTTCTCCACCTTAATTACAGACAAGATTGGCGGCAAAGAGCTGAGCACTTCGAGTCAAATGTTGCCAACAGTTGCGCTGGCGCAATTCTCCAGCTACGACTATGTGAAACCGGCACAGCAGGAACTGGCGCTGGAGGAGATCAAGGCACTCAGTGGCCCCACGGAGCTGGAGCTAGTGGATCAAGAGCAATCAGAGAATCAGCCACAGCAGCAGCAGCTGCCACTCGCCAATGTCAAAGCAACCGTCAAAGAGCTTGCCACTCCAACGAATGCCGCCAGCTCGGCCTCGTTCCTCATGCAATATCTGCTCCTGATGCAACGCATCTTGATCTGTGCCCGTCGCAGCTACGTGAGTTACACTTGAATGCATAAATAAAATAAATTATATAAAATATGGTTAGCCATTGCTTTTATAAGCCGGTTTTAGGGCCTGGCCTGGACGGTCTGTCACTTTGATTTGGTAATTTGTCTCTCTGGTAATTTATCCTCGAAATTAAAGTGAAATCCAGTTCCGATCTTGTTTTCATTGTAATTTTCTAATTGTCTTAATGGATGGTTTTTACTTTTATTTAATTTTTTTGTGTCTTGTTTTTGGCGAAATTATTGTTGCTTTACTTTATAATTTCATTTCATTTAATTGTCATTTGTCGTGCTGCCATTTTAATTCATTGCCAAAGCAAAGGTATTTTTTGGTGGGTTGGCACTTTGCAACGCTTTCGGATTTTGAAAAAAAAACAAAAAAAATGAAAAAGAAAAACAAACCACAAAAAATGAGATTTATGTGTGGCTTAATTTAAAGTCTGATGTTTCAAGTGATATAATATGCGGGTATAATCCATAGATTATATGGCTGTTACTAGCAGGTAATTGTTGAAGGTTTCCAAAGGCTCTTCGTGGCCTTATGATCATATCATAATTATAATGGTTATTGCCTTATGTGCGAACATTAAGAGAATATAGTGGTGTGTTTCGTGGCTTAAAAGTAATTTATTTAATTTTTTATATTTTTTTTGTTGGGGGTTTAGGAAGTTGCAAACCATATGCTTCTCAATTCTACAAGTACTTTCAAGACATCTACTTGAAGTATTCTCCTTCATTTGTATACAAAAATATTTGTTCAACTCCAATGAAACTCTTGAAACCTTATTCCCAAGAAAGTACTCAACAGATACTCACATCAGATTCATCTGAATAAATCTCATGAAATCAAAAGCCCTATCCCTATCCCTAATTAGAATTATTTACCCATTATATGTCACAGTTTAGAGCTCGTTTAGTTTTATTTCTTTGCCTATTTGCGCTTATTGTACTGCAGGTGTGATAAATATTGAGTGGGGGCAAAAGTTTAAATATTTACCATGGCAAATGAATCAATTACCGTGCTAGCGGCATCGGCATCGGCTAAAAGCAATTCTCACAAGATTGATGGATGACGTTTATCATCTGAATGTGAGCAATTAGCACATGGCATTTGTTTTAAATGTGAAATTGAACAAATTGTTTAATGAATAATTAGCATTAGCATCCGGCCATAATTTTGTTGTTGCCTGCAACCCCCCGACCGCTGCACAAAATGATTAATACAGATTTGCATAGACTGCAATTGCGTTTGAGTGAATGTTTTAGCACCTTGCCAATTTGCTATTGACTTGTCAAACACCCCGACCGAAGACTGAAGACCGTAGACCGACGATAGAGAATCTCAAGATCTCTCCAAGCAGCAGAGAACCACTCAACCGGGCCATAACTTCAACGAGCTATTCCACAGCTCTAACCTTCACATAGATTTCGGTTTTTAGCGTGTTCTAATGACCAACATCACTCGGACTGCACGAGTGCATGTGTATTACCCTGTGCAGCTGCAGGTGCAGGGAAGGGTATATTGTGTTACAAGGACGTTGACCCGAAGATTGTTGTGAGATACCAGACAGAAACGAAGGGCGCAGATACGAGTATAATTGGAAACGAAAACTTACAGAAGAATGCTAAATATTAACATCAAAGACTATAAGAGCTAGAAGGAAGACTTGGGTGATGCTCGAGCTGAAGAAGTTTCTCTTACAAAAAGTCAATTAAATGGGAAAAGCAATCACAATCCTTGAGATATCATCGTCTTCTATGGAAGGTGCCTACTATATATCTAGTTATTTAAAAAAACTACCAAAAATGATTAGAATACCTGTTTCCCAGGTATCAATTAGTCGCTTTAGCACGACTCTAATGTTCTTACTTTTTTCTGGTTTTTTTAGTTTTATTTCTGCTGCCCCGCCCCCACATGAATATATCTAATGTACGCCTTGTATCTTTTTCAGTTTCTGCTGCTGGCTCGGATCTTTTCGCACATTTTCATTGGCGTCGTCTTTGGCTATCTCTACTTGAACGTGGGCAATAATGCACAGAGCGTGCTGGGCAATTACGTCTATCTGTACGGCTCGACACTGCTCTTGGTCTACACGGGCAAAATGGCTGTGGTCTTGACATGTAAGTAGTGGGATTGTGTATCGCCAAGATATGTACATATGTATAGTCAATGGTGCTTGGGGGTCTGTTCAAGTATTTCTCGTGTTTCAGAGGCAGCCACTGGCAAACAGCCTCAGACAGAGACCGAGACTCTCCCATTTTCGTCCAACATTTCCTATTCATTGATTCTTGTGGCCACAAAATGTGGCCAACAAATTATGCAAAAGTTGTCCCCAAATTTGGTCGAAGCTGCAGCTGCTGCTGCTGTTCTCTGGTGGGTCTTGTGCAATGCCTATTTATCTTTCTTGGCCACCTTTGGCTTTGCTTTGTCTCTCTTGTTGTTTTTCCGGCAATTCTATGTGTATCTACTATGTTGCTTGTATTTCTCGCAATGCGGATTGGCATACACGTACACATTTGTCTTAACATTTGCACAAAAGTTTTAAAATTTAATTGGCAAAAAGAGCGAAGATTAGTGGACAAGATAGTCGGCTAAGTCTGGAGATCAATGTTCGAAGATATGATTGAATTTTATGGCTTGTTCGAAAGAATTGGCAAAACTGGAGAACTTATGAATATACATATAAATATACGAATAATGAAGATATCGACGGGTAGAAGTGAGGAGAGGTACTCCAACTTGGGAACTGGAAAATAATTATCTAAAATGAATATCATACAATTTATAAGGGATTAATACATCAAATTAATATGCATGAATATTCATTCAAAGCCAAAAGCGGAAACGCGTTTCGCAATAGAAGAGAATAGCCAAACAAATCATTCAACTTTAAACTCCACAACTTTTGACATACGGAAATTGAACAGAAACATTGAAATAAAATATCTACAAACTTCGAGGCTCCTATGATATTAGTTTCTTAGGGAAATCTTTAGGGAATGATTCCCAAATGCAAACATAACTGGATATGTATCACTCCCCGATTATATCCACACCGAATTCGCACATTAACCTCGTCAGAAGGTCGGAGCTCTGATCAGATGTAAACGTCTAAACGTCGAACCACTTTGTCATTTATAATTTCCATGTAAATTACCACCAAAATGAGTTTCTCACCTCAAAAAAACCAATCCTGAAGCCTAAAAAGTAAATAATCATAAAGTACCAGACGATAAGCGTATGGACAAGCGACACAAGCTTGGGGGCTATGACTATTGTATAATAAAACCGGTATATGAACGATTCTCGAAGCTTTTTTATAATAAATGAGTCCGTGTCAGGGACTGGGGATCTCTCTTACGAGAGAAAGAGAGATCAACGGGATAAGGGGGATACGAGTTAAGATCTTTACCGGTTTCGGTTTACTGACCTGACCTATATAGGTGCAAACATGTGTACACATATCACCTTCGTGCACATATCGAATTTAATAAATAAATAACATTTCTCAATTAATTTTTATTTGCAGTTCCGCTGGAAATTGACATGCTGACAAGGGAGCACTTTAATCGCTGGTATAAACTCGGGCCGTACTTCCTGTCGCTGATCTCCTTCGAGATACCCTTTCAGGTTAGTAATTCCCACCCGCATCGTCATTCCGCATCACCCATTACCCATCACCATGATGGACATCATCAATCATTATTTAATGTTAAACAATCATAGATGGTAGTGGGCTTTTGTTTAATGAATTGCTGGTTCGGTCATTAAGTCAAATTAGCGACGTGAAATCGCTGATTTTCAGGTTTGTTTTGCGTGACAGGTTCGCGTAAGTGGCCCCGTGGAGTGGACTTCACTGACAATTTGGCTACCAGCTATTTCCCGAAATGATTGTTCGTTCACCGAGGGAGAGAAATTTCCACGTTCTGTTGTTTCGATTTCAAAAGAATTGCTTTCGTTATTCTTAATGGATTGCTGATTCCGATTGGCACTGGTCCGAGTATCTTAAGAATCGCTGTAGAATGAGTAATCAAAGCATTCTCAATTGCTTCCGGTCATGAATGCAATGCAAGCTTGCAAGCTATCGGTTCAAACATGAAACATTTCACAGTGCTTCTTGGAGAAAAATAGATGCATTCATCAGATGTTCATCTTAATTTTAAAATAGTTATAGGAGTAGAGGAATAGTAGAGCTAAGATATATGATCTTCTGAATTATGCACCTCCCTTACATTATGTTAGGCATATCTCTCCTTATTCTCTTACTTAACCTTCTTCTACGTATTCGTGTTATTCTTACAGAGTCTCTGCACCGTCCTGTACATCATCATCAGCGTTCATTTGACGGGCAACGATAGTGTGGAATCTTTTCGCATATACTACTTTATGCTGCTGGGAATAATGGCGTCGTTGAGTGCCCAGGCCTGGGGCTTCTTCGTGGGAGCCACGCTGCCAACAAAGGTGGGTTTAATCACACCTCAACATTAATCAAACTAAAGTTAATTGGTGTTTTATCTTAATCCCATAGCTTGCCGTATTTCTGGGACCCATATTAGCGGTGATGTTCTCCGTGTTTGGATTCTGTACACGATACATAGACATCACACCGCTGTTCCGTTGGATGTGGCATTTGAGCTATTTCCGGGCCGGATTCCATGGTGCACTGAATGCGATCTATGGGATGGATCGCGCTTTCCTCGAGTGTCCGGAGAATACGATGTACTGTCATTTCAAGAGTCCCAAAGTGTTTCTCAAGTACATGATGATCTCGGACGTGCACATGTCCGACTGTCTGCTGCTCATGGGCATCGTGATCGGGGTGATGCATGTCCTGACCATCCTCACGCTCTGGCGCAAGTTGAACAAACGATAGGAGCTAGTCCTACAAATTCTATGTTTAATTCGTTTACGTTCTTAAGTCTACGTTTTATTCCTTATGTACATAGTTGGGTTTGTCCATCAACAAGTCTCTGTTTTTATTTCTCTGTATCTCCCTGTATCGTATCTTTGGTTAAGTCTTGCATCTACATATTTTGTCTGCGAGATCTTGGCTTATTTTATACTGATCGACCCAACCGTAGATGTTGAAGCTAGCTTAATTATTTATTTAAATATTCATTGAAATATTGTGTGCAAGAAGGCTTTAGGGTAGCTTATTCCAGTTTAAGTGCTGAATACCAAAAAACAAATCAACGAAAATTACCCATAAACAATGTCAATCGCCCAGTTTCCATCATAGCAATCAAAACTTGCCATTTTCCTACGATTTACATATTTCCTTACGAAAACCCCTCATCAACCGAGCTGGGATTCCTGCTGGGATCCGGGCTATGCCAAATCTTGAGTATCATCATCTAAGTACGTAAGGTTCCGCACAACAAAGATACATTTGTGATCAACATTTTTGTTTTGTCTCTTTAGTGATTAGCTTTAGTTTTACTCCTAAGTTGAGTTGTATGTTTAAAACGGCTGATGATGATCGAAATTCTTATATAGCAAATCTTTTTGATTACATTTTGATTTGTTTTAGTTTCTTAAATAAAAACATTTTGGTAAATTTGATATATAATTTTATATGGTTTTCATTTCGATTTTGTTTTGGTTTTTTGGGAATATAGAAATAAGGAAATTCTGGGAAAGTTGATCTGTAAATAAGGTTCCTATGCATGAAGTATTGTTCCTACAGATTGGAATTTTAAAGTACAAAAGGAAGAATGTATTTTGATGCGTACTAGTTAAGCCATGAACAATTTACATATGACGAAGAAGAACTATTATATACAGGAATATCAGAATAGGAAACTTTATGACTGTACTGATTAAAAGAAACTGTATAAAGATCCAAAAATCCCAAAAAGGTTTCCAAACTATACGAATAATGAAAACTTTTTACAACAAAACTATATCAATCGTACATGTATTAAGGCATATCAAAAGAGTTCCATATTTAAGAGTCTAACAAACTAAATAAAACGATTTTATTAGTAGCAAAAATGTAAATGCCAAAGAAAATAAGTTAAATACAATACATTGATGGATGCGATGAAGGAATATATCCGGTAGATAGTCCCCCAATCAGGTAAATGCTTAAAGACTAAACACATCAAATATATATGAATATATATTAGTGATTTATGGAGATTGCACAGATCCCGCTTTACATTACATGGTAGACATGCGTGCATATCGAATGATCTGGTCATGATTGAGGGGCGCATCGGTGGAGAGCTGAACGCGCTGCCATTGCCGGGATTCGTTGGATTTGCGTATGGCCTCCACTACGGCCTGGACGTAGAGGCCATCTTCGAAGGTAGCCGCCGTGGAGACGGGCGCCTTTACCCACGAGGACTCCTTGCTGCCAAAGGCTTCTTTTAGTGCGCCCACCATCTTGCAGAGGCCCTTTATATAGGGTCTGGGCAGGAGCGAGTTATTCGTGGCGAAATGCAGATCCTGAACATCCACATAGACGGCCTCCTCCTTGGGCTGACCCTCTTTCAGCACAAACAGATCTCCGCCTCGGACCACGAGATGTCCCTTGCTGCCGTAGACGAGCACCTCCTGTGAGAAGGCCTTGGCCGGCACCGTGTGGCTGTGCAGGGCCACCGTGACGAGGGTTCCGCTGGCCAGCTCCATTTGAAAGTTGCAAAAGTCCGGGGCCGTAATCTGCCGAATACCATTGATGGCCGGCGTCGTCTTGGTGTAGGCTCTAAGGACGCCATGCACTCGCACCGCCTGTTGCTGCAGCAGAAAGGTAACCAGATCCACGACGCTGCCGACCAGATTAAGGGCTCCACCGCCCATCTGGGCATCGCACATCCAGTTGTATTTCTCCGGGAAGAGGGTGCCCATCTGCACGCGCACATCCATCAGCACCACCTCTGGCAGCGGTCCTATCAGCTCCTCCTGCAGGCAGCGCCGCATATGCGTGAAGGCCGGCAGAAAGCGCAGAGGATGATTCACCAGTGATATCAGAGTGGGATAGTACTGCGAGGCTCGCACCATTTTCAGGGCATCCTGCTGATGTAGTCCAGCGGGCTTGTCGCACACCACGTGCTTGCCAATGCCCAGAGCCTTCACAGAGATCTCCGCATGCAGGAAGGGCTGGCACACGATGAACACCAAGTCCACGTCCTTTCGCAGAAGAACGTCATCGATGACGTTCGTGTGAAACGAGACATTTTGTGCGGTGGCCGTCTCTTTGGCTTCTTTTAGGGTGCGGCCCCAAATGCCGCGCACCTCGAAGCCCTTCTCCCGCAGCAGGGGCACCAGCACATTGGCTATTTCGCCAGTTCCGAATACACCCACGCCCGGCAGCATCTTCCAGCTGCGGTTGAATAAAAGAGTTTTTTTTTGTGTTTACAAAAACCAAAACAAAATTGATGTTCAGTGTGCCCGCCGATAAGATATACGGTCTGACCCACAGAAATATACCGAAATATACGTCACGGTTTCAAAATATACCAAAATATACTGACGAACTATTTGTATTCAAATTCCATCATATTCCTCGATTTTGATATTCGGTTGAATATTACTAAATAGCTAGGAACCTCAGCCCTGAACACACAATTTTATCCGATTGACAAATCACTTTCCTACAATACCTGCAAATTTTTTACCTCTCATCTTTATTGGATTGTGTATAAAATAGGGTAAAAACAAAAAAGGTCAACGCATCTTAAAAAATACTGGAAAATACTATGAAAAGAGAAAAATATGCAAGTCGTGTGAGCTAGACATGGTTTGTTAACTGCCAGTGTGACCACTGCCGTAAATAACCCGCGTGAAAAACAAACTTAGCCCATTAACCCACCTTTATTTAAACAGGGAAACAGCTTGAGTTAAACTGCGAAAAATAATACCTATCCTACCTCTTTAGTTACAAAAAACCCAACGATATCTTTCACCTGAACTGCGCTAAAAATCTTCAAGATTAATCGCGTATAACAGCGCAAACTGTATATCAAAAAGACAGCTTCCGTCAGTGAGCACTTGAGGCGGATATTCAAATTTGAATTTGAATTTCCTGAAAATTTTAGGTTTTCCAAGTTGGCGCTTAGTACGCTGTTACTCCTTAGCCTAACCATTCGAAAATTTATATTTTAAAACCATCAAAACCATTTAAAATGGCAATGAATTCAATTGCTCAGTGGTTGGTGTCCTGTGCCATGGGTGCATTGACGGTCACGAATGTGGTGCGTCACGTGAATGTCGCAAACGATAAAGAGACTGCGCCCAGGACTGTCAGCATTAAAAACACGGGGGCAATCGACAGCTCCGCGATGTCAAACGAGGAGGAGTTGGCAGCAATGGGCCACTCCGACTTGACCGAATCGCCGGTTCTTGGCTCGGAGACGGTCAATGCGGCGCTGCAGCGCTTGTTCAGCAGCAAAGAGAATCGGAGCGTGGATCGCAGCAGTGTCTACATCGATGCCATGCACAATGATGCCAATAAACAGGAGTATACCCTCGGCTCGGAGGCACTCAATCGCATACTTGAGGGACTACAAACACCATCGGGTGGGGTCCCGAGCAAGCGAGTGTCCTTTGAACCGCCTGCAAATGTTTAAACTTCAAGATGAAGAATTCGAATAAATTAAAGTTTCTGCCTGGCTGTTCCACACACAAATAAGACCACACGATTTTCCACCGCCACTGCCTCTGCTTTGAGCCATATGGGTGTTATTCCAGCTGTCAAAGCAGCCGGCATGCGGAAAATCATTTTGCAGCTTATTACAAGCAGGGAGGAAGTGAAGGACTTACTGGCGACTGGGCTTATACCACGCCTCGCCGCACACATGTGGGCGGCGCTGTGGGTGTCGCAACTGTGAGGTGGATATGGCAGGATATAATGCACGCATTGGCAAGCCATGGCAAACAAATGTCACAGTCGACGCATTGCCCTGTCATATGGTAACCCAATTAGTGTAATTTGGTTTAAGGCAGCTGCCGCCTGTCGACTGCCATCTCACTCTGTCTCCCCATTGGTGTGGAGTTGTGTTGTGTTGTGTTGCTTGCGGAGCTTTAATTAAACCACACAAAGTGCACAGCAGTACCAACAGCACCAAAAGCAGCAGCAGCTGGCAAACAATCAACTTTAAAGCAAACCCGCTGGCCCCAGCAAACAGCTAATGAATGTTGCCATGGACCACCACCCTACAGGCATACAAACTCGCAAGTACGATATCATTAAGTTATGGAACGCCAGCAAAGGTAGTAGCGATAGAGCTGTCGAAGATGGAATCAGCTAAGGGCGATATTGAGTAGGTTCTCTTAGATGGAATTTTAAATTGGGTATCGATTCATACAAGGGAATTGTAGAAAGGGTCGTGATTCAGAAGGATCGAAGGACGAAGCGAATATCAATACATAAATGGGTGCCATAGGAAAAGAGACACAGTTATGATTCAAACTATACCTTGTGGATTGAAATCCTTCAATGGATCATTTTTAAAAGTTGCGCAGATGTCAGCAGATTGTGCAATGAGATATTCATCTAGAAAACTGTACATTCCTACTCCTCAAGCAGCATAAATCACACCGTTTTAAGAACCTCCCACAGCAGCTGGCTTTTGTCTCCAACAAATTAAATTAAATCCTAGACATCTAGCAAATCTCCAGCTGTCCCACAAAACACACTCTTTAATTGAAAACTGTATGTTAATGGGGGAGGGGAGTGATATTGATTAGATTTGCTAAGCGAGGCTTAGCTTAACAGGGACTTGGGTGTCGGACCGCACGACTCTTGCCGGATGGGAACCTTTTCGGCCAGACATTAATCACATTTAAGCCAGATTAATACTAAATGCATGGGCAAGACAAGACCAAAAACCGTCTGGAATTGCAAAATACAACTAAACATTTAATAAGCCAAACAAGAGTCCTAGTCAGCGTCGACGCAATTGTACGTGACCTCATCTTGTGGTGCTCCTGAGACTGGGATTGGGACTAGGAGTGGGTCTGCGACTGAGACTGAGACTGCGACTCGAATGAATCAGACCGCACATAGATCTCTGTCAGAGGCATTAGCATTAGCAATGAACAAGGACGATGAGGACGGCGAGGACGTTGCCATGCGGCGAGCACCCAAAGATAGTTCATCAAAACTGACAAGCCCATTTCGCTGTGGGATGAGGAGTTCTCCTCCTCATCCTCGTCCAGCTCCTAGTCCGAAGCCAACTCTGAAATCTACGACATATAACAAAACTGCAAGGCAAACCGAGGATACCCTCGACCACCCACTGCCACCAGCATCGAGCTGGCCCACAATCTCGATGCCCCGCATCAGACGGGGAACCACAGACAACAGATGAGAAATATTCATCAGCATTTACGTCACGCAGCGCGCAAAAGTCGCTGGGGAAAGGGGAGCCAGAGCCAGAAAGGGGCAGAGGCAGATCCAGAAGAAAAGGCTGGGATGAGCGAGTGAGCGTGCGAAATCAGGGGGGGGCTGTCAGTAGATTTATGTTGACATTTCAATGACAGTTGTGAAAATGCTTCCATTTCACGAGAATACGAACGAGTATGTGTGCGTGGCGTGGCGTGGTGTGGCATGGCATGGGGCCGCTGCGGTCCTGTCTTCTCTTTCATCTTAAATTTGCGCAAATTGGTTTATCATGCGCTGATAGGCAAGACAGCCGTACAGCACAACGCAGCAGAACAGCACAGAAGAGAAGAGAACAGCTTAAATTATTTCCAATCACGTATCACTCACGAAGGGGTTTCAGGGATGGGGATGGTGAAGGGGTCAAGGCAGTCACAGTCACGTTCTTGTCGCGCACTACAAGCGAAATAATCATAAGTCACGCATTGCTCAGGAATTAGCGGGGAACAATCATAAAGCTGTTGAGAATATCATATCACTTATGGTAATGCATTCAACAGTTTCTATTGACGTAAACATAGTTCACGAACAATGGATGCACAATCAAGGAAATACTCATTCGAAGTCTTAAATGAATCGTAACTCAAGTTGGAAGCACTCACTCAATCTGATGATGTCCCAAGAGCATCCAATACAATATCAATCTGTTGAATGGGTACATCCGTGGTTATAAGTGTACAAGGATACCTATATTCGATTTGAACCACTGTGTCGTCCATTTGTTATTCTCCTCATGTGATTTAGATTGATATTCCAAAATTTCTGCGACCATATTAGCGGTTGGTACAAACATACATATCACTAATTACGATTACGAGCTCCAGACGAAAACTGTAAATAAAACAAAACCAATATTTCATTATTGGAATTACAAGAGGATAAAAGATAAAAAACACTCACAAACTCCGTTGACCGTAAGCTTCTAACACTAGTTTGTTATTATAAGATGGTTTAAGGGTTCACCTCCAATATTTTATTTTTCCACTCTCGAATTGTTTCCTCCTCTCAATTTTCCAAGAATATGTTTTTCCTATAATGAATAAAATACAAAAAAATGAAATTATGTATACATTTTATAACCGTCAAAAAGAAATCGTAGCATAAAAAATACTACCTATCAGATAGCAATACCATTAAAAAATTACGATTAGATCTTTTCATGTTACATCATATTTCAAATTGACATCATATTCCAATAGTCCCGAATATTTAAGGGAGCTTCAGGCCAATGTCTCGCCTTCTGGCAGATAAAATATAAATTGCTTGCGTGCCAGCCATCAATTTTTATTAACTTGATTAAGTGCTTTATGGCAGGCGTCAGGGATTTCTGGTTATGCAACAAGTTATTAGCAGCAAAATGGAAATGCCACGTGGGTGGGGCACAAGCAAAGGGTGGGTGAAGGCCACCCTCCTGGGATGAAGCGTTGGCTGGTGCTTGGCTGTGACAGCAGCTGCCAAAAGCCTCCTCGGCTACAGCTGGTGTCAAGGAATAATATTTGCATTGTTGTAGCTGAAAGGGGAGACTTAAGTGGGGTTGGGGTTGGGGCTGGGGCTGGCAATGGGGATGGGGATGGACTCAACGTTCAGTATTTCAATAAGCTAAAGCTCCGGCTCGGCCTCTGAAAGGGGACTGCTGAAATTGGGGGTACACTCCGAGTAGACTGTGCTGCAGACGGGGGAATTTCATTAAGGAAATAACATGAAGTTATGAACAAGTTACCTTCCATAGTTAACTGCATGGGGAATGGAATTTTTCGAGTCTTATGAATTTCATTCCTCTGCCTCCCTCGACCAGCCTCGACGGCAGCCAACTTATTCCATTCCCTGCTAATTTTCAACAACTTTCAGATTCTTTTCTGGCGCAAAATTGCGCATGCAGGGGTTTGTGAAATATTTCAGAAATGCAGGCAGGACTACCATGAGAGATATTTCATGGGAAAGGAAGAAACTGTTTAAAAGCGATTGTAAGAAGGGGCCATATTTTTACTGCATTTTATGGGCTAAGGAACTAGAACTTTTCAGAAGCTTATTCAAATATGACCTACAAATATCACATTTTCATAAAGATTGGATTATAAGTACTGTCAGGACTTGTTGGATTGGCGGAAGATGTGTCCAAGCAGCCAAATATCTCAATTTGAATAGCAATTACTGCTAGTACGGCACAGATAAACCTACATTTTATAAGCTGTTGCAAAATAAACATCACCAGAAAGATTACAACACCTGGCATTTGGTACATTCCCAGCTCTTTTCTCTCTTCTATTTACACTGAACTCTAGTTTTAATTACGAGCAATGTACAGTCTGTCACACTCTCACAAGCTATGTTTACCGTTTTGCTAGCAAACCAAATTGGATTCAATTTCTCAAAACAATTTCCATGAAGAAAAGACGTCTTCATTAAATAATTGAGAGAGAGAGAGAGATGCACACAAAGTGCTGGAGAACCAATACTTACTCCAAATAGTATGTCCATTGTCTTTCCTTGGCAACTGTAAAATTCCATTTACAGAATTCACAGGCAGACACATCAGAGGCCACATAAACAGGAAATTTTACAGTCGAATGGATTTGATTTTGTTCTATGTCATATGATACAGGATCTGCATATATAAAGCTGTGAGACTGGCTTTAATTAAGCTCCAGGCGAAGGGAGATGTGTTCCTTTGGTGGACCCTTCATTTGTGCACTAATTGAAACATATGTATGTATATATGCAGGGCTGTCGGCAGCTGCTTCACCGAATGTCCGACACCCATATAAAATGTAATTCACAAACCAAGATTCATGTTTCTGCAGTCTGTCTCCCAGCTCACTCCCACTCTCAGGTTCGTGCTGGACATAAATCAATGCGTCCTGACACAAATTGTACATCCTGCCTGGCCAGAGATGACGACTCTCTGTCTGCATCTCCATGGATCCCTCTGGTATATGGTTATTTGCCAAGCTCGTTAAATGGAAACTCAATGACAATTCTGTAGGCATACATTTTGAGTGAGTTTTGCATTTAAAGTGCTTCATTGCCTTCAATGCATCTGACATTGTCATGGTCCGTCCTGTCTCTGCGGCCCCTCTCTCTGTGTGTGTGCTGTGTGTCTGTTGATGCTGGTGACATGTGCATATTGTGTGTACACAAGCTAAAAGCAATCCACTGAACGGAGTAGGCTTTTAATCACTTGAAAGCATAAACGGCAATTGCTTAAAACGTATTCATTCGCCTGTTAACAATTAGCTCAAAGCTGAATTAGATAGTATCCACTGGGAGTAACACTTCTCTGACAAGAATCTTCGCACGCACAATAAAAATCAGCTGTCTTAACAGCCCCGTCCACCTTACAGTAACGTATGCGATCGGTTGGCAAGATTGGTTAACACGCTGTTAACGTAACAGCAGAGAAGATCGATTTTCTTAACAGAGGCAGTACACACAACCAATTCACTCTCCTTCCAATTATAAAAATAAAGCTGAGCAAATTCACTATCACGGATTATGATGTCTCACCCGGAGTTTACCGTAGTCACGTACGGGGCCCTGGAAATGGAAGCCGCCAGCGCCCTCATCATGCTGCGCTATCAGTTCGAGGATCAGGAAGCAGAAAACATGGTTGCCGTTTGCTCCTCCAACACTGTCGTCGTCGCCAAGCGCACACCCAAAGAGCCGTCCACCTGCTCTAAATCTCACGAGCGCTCCATACTCAAGCATCTGCAGCCCATCCCTGACGCCGCCAAAATGTTCTGCATGAGCCCGGAACAGTGGAAACTAGTGTACGATTATTTGGAAAACAAAATGATCTAGATCTCACACCCTAGACATAGAAGACGATCTCATTGGATTAATTTTTTTGTAAAATCAGGCAATTCGCCAACAGCACGAAATGTGCAAAGTTGGCTGCGCATGTTAATGTTAGATGGCGGCTCTGTAAGCTGTTAAAACAAGTGCATAATAAAACAAAATGTTACCAGTTACCCATAGGACAAAATATTATTAAGACTTGTTAATCAAAACAGAAATCGTTCTGCTGCCGTTTTAATAAAATCTGCAAATATATATTGTATTAACAGCCGCAGCCAAGCTCACTTCATCCTTATCATCATCGACGCAGACGTAGACGAACCGCCGAACATGTGCCGCGGCACAGCAGCCGCATTTATTGAAGCGCACTAAAATTTGTTTGCAGTTTGTTATATTTTGTGTATTTTTGTGTATTTTTGTGTTGGTGATTGTTGTTATTATTACAGTAGAGATGCTAGCGATTCGCACTATCTGTCATAACTTGGTCTTTGGGAGAGTCTCATGTCGACCATCAATCAATGTCGGCAGCCTCGTGCCATGCGGAGACACTTATACGCTATCACAAGAGACACCCTGGGACACGGACACAGCTGGGGAAATGGAAGAGGATAATTCACTTATGCCCGACTGTGCGTCAATCCACTTACGTGCCTCCGATGGGACTAAGCCTCGGATGTATCACATTTGCCAGCAGCCTGCTGCGAGGCCAAAAGTTCAGCGAGGCGCTGGTGGTGGCTACGCTGGTAGGCCAACACTTTTTTACGGTTGGTCAGCTTGGTGCGATGACGCTCCTGCAGGGATAGATTGTCCAGAGGCGCATTCAAGTTCGACAAGCCATCGAAAGTATCAAAGTCTGCAGTTGGAATGCGATCCCATTCGGGAGCTGGAACCGGTGTCTTATTTCCGAAGGTAAATTGAGTAAATGGTTTGAATAAGAAGTTAATTTATTCCTACCTCGTAGTTTGCATTGTGGGAGCGTTCCCGACCGTTTAAATAGCTTTCCGTAAACTTAAGCTTGGACATTTTCACCAATTTTCTCCGAATATTTGTAAAATTTATATTTTTTCGTCGACTCAGTGGTCACTTGGTGCTGGCATCAAATCGATAACCTGCTCAAATATGTATCGAGACAAATTAAACGTAGAGATGGGTATGAAAAACAAATTAGCATCCAAATTGCCGACCGAACTAAACTGGATCCAGGGCAGGCTGATCCCGCTGCAGTTAAAAGCCTTTTTGCACCTCCCATTCCGGGCCCCGGCCAAAAGGCCCCTCGATTATTTATGTACTAAATGCAGATAAAGTTTCCAATTTTAAGGCCTTGCCGTACGGCCGCCAGCCAGCCCGTTCCGGACGACTCCAGACCTCCTCTATGCACTTTGCAGGCGGCCAAAAAATAAAATTTATTTACAGTTTCCTCTGCCGAAGGCTCCCCCGAAACGAACGAATTGGGGCAGGCCGGAGCGTGGGTAGAGCCCGGAAACTCAGTCACGTTTTGTGGAAAATGGAAATGGTTTGGAATTTACGGCAAAATACAACAGGAAAGGAACAGCAAAAAATAGAAAAAGTGGGAAAGTTGAGAGAAAAGGCAAACTGCAAATGGAGCTGTGCCAGTGGTCCAGTACTAATCGGAGGGAAAGTCTCCTTTTCCATTATGTTTTTTCTCTCTTTGGGGTTAGGGGCCTAATGAAATTTTCGTTTTATGGCAAGTGCAGCCAAACTAAATTGCAGGTGAAAGCTTTTTCCGTAAAGTGTGTAGGGTTTTAGGGGAGGACGCCTATAAATGTTTTTTCGAAAAATCACATTTTTGCCGGTCCTTTAATTTGAGTGCCCAAATGGAAGAGCCACGAAAGGCGGGCCCCATAGCCGAGGGGCTCCATAAATAAACAAAAGTTGTAAACCATCTGAAATTCGAGTTGACTCAAAAGCTGTCCGGGCTTGTTGATGCGTCTCGTCTCCCCTCACTGTTTTTTGCCTCTTTGCATTTTATTGCCACTCCACTCCACTCCTTGTTTGTGCTGGATAGTGTTGGTGCTTCCACCGGGCCTCCTGCATATTCGGTGTGTGTGTTGTCCTGGAGAAAGGCTAGTAAGAGCTACATGGAACATGCTAGTGGTCTCCAAGGGGTCAGAGAAATGTCAGCTTGGATTGCGGCCAGCAGCAACAAACAGCAACAATGGAATCTTTACGAAGGGCAGGTATATGTAGGGCTGTGGGGTTGATTAAGTGTTGGGCTTGAACTGAAAACTAAGCGGTCGATTTCTATTCTTCTAGCATTCAGTATATGAATGATAATTCTTCGCACAGAATGTGTTGTGTATTATATTTCTTATCTTTATCTTGAATTAAATGTTTCCTCGAACTTTCAACTCATTTTACGCACAATTCCATCCAATCATACCACTGTCTTCGGCCACAATGTAAGGTTCAACTAGCCATGACTTTGGGGCAACAAAATACCCCGGACATGCTGCCCATTAAGTTGCAACTTTAACATAACACACACATGCATAGACACAGGACATAGGACACAGAGACACAGGGCAGGTGTGACTTAAGCTTCTAACCATACACACTCCTCCCCTCTTGGCCATTACCCCGCACTAATACACTTACTCGAGCGACCAACAAGTCAACAAACATTTTTGTTACGTTTTTGTTTCTATTTTTCGCTTTTGTCGTCGCTTTTCAACTTTTGCTGTGGCGTTTTTTTGTGTGCCCCAACTTTTTGGCGAGCTTTTTAATTCTATATTTTATGCAGGGGGTGGTGGGCTGGCAGAGGAGGGGGCGCTGCTTCAAGCTGTTCTATAATGAAGCCAGCTTCTTGTAGCCGCTGCAAAATATGACAAAATGTTGAGCCAGCGGCGCATATTTTAAGCCTTCCTCCCCAAGCAGCTTAACAACTACAAGAGAGACCCCAAACCTCCGCCCCCCGGCTTCATTTGGTGGGGACAATCCCCTCTCCCCTCACCCCTACCAATACCCCGCTGGCTGACAGCGGAAAATGTCAGGAAAATGTTGGCAGCGTTGACTTTTCCGCATGAGTCTGCTGTTTTATTTTATTTGAGCCATTTTTCGGTGCCCTCGCAGCGGAGAACGAGGACTAGTACGAGAGTATGACTATCGCATTCATATTTCTGGCCTTTTACGACTTTTTGTAATCTTTATGGGGGGTTTTGGCTCAGACCAGCTCAGCGCTTTTTACAGCTCAAGGAGTTACGACGCTTATGAGTGCAATTTAAATTCAAAAGCCGCTTAAATTTATTTCGAGCTGCTGCTAAAGATAGATCTTGTCCTGCTCCTGGCTCTGGCTTTGGAGCTGGAGCTGCCGCTGCACTGCACTCACTTAAGTCAATTTTTGTGTTGCAAATTTCACATTTATGACAAGCAATTTAACTTTTTGCCTAATTGCGCGACATGGAAAATTGCCAGCCAACAAGTTGAAAGTCCTGGCCCTCTATCTGAATCTGCAGGAAGCCCCAGCGTTGTGTGTGTCCTGATGCTTCATTAAATGTAACTTTTGTCGCCTGTCTCGGAAGGCGGCATAGAAAACTTTTTGTTCCAGCAACAGGATGTGGATAGGGGATGGGGGATGGGATAGGGCTTTCCTAGCAGTTCCATGGGGTTCACTAGGGGGCTAGGCAAATAAAATGGCTCATTAGGATAGTGCAAGTGGAACTTATTGGATTAGTTGCCATGACTGCCTTCGGGGCTAAAGGAAAACTCTGTCATGCGATGCGTTGCGTTGTTCTTTTTTACTTGGGGGAAATCGTTGAGATATTCATGAGGTTGCAGGGGTCCGAGGGGGCGGCAACGCAATGGAGGTGTTGAGATACTCAATCTGCTTTTGAATACATTGAGATCTGAGCTGTTTTTTGTGCTTTAAGTTCTCGTAACTTACATTTTTACTATTGGAATATCCAGAATAATTGATCACAAAATTTAGATCTTTAAGTCCTAGAACATCCTGGATTCCAGCTTCTTAGTCCCCTAAAACTGTAGTCTAGCGAAATAACCCCAGTTCTTTCTGCACTGAAACTTAGCAAACTGAAATTTGCCAACCAATTTGTGAAGTCCAGCTTGTACCATCTCCCCATTTTCCCCTATTTATTTATGTATATTTCAATGCATAGTAGATTTTTTGTCTTTGGAATAAGTTTTTGCCTAGTGCTTGGATTAAAAGTTTCAACAACCTTAAACTTTCATGCCAGCTAATCGCGTTGGTGAGACTTGAGTTTGTCGACTTGGGTCTGGTCTATCCCCCAATTAGCCATCCATGGAGCAAGAGCTTCATTTCGCATGCAACTGGAGATGTCTCAAAGTGGAAGTGGAAGTCGAAGTCGAAGTCTCTGTCAAAAGGGGGACGGGACGGGACGGGACTGGGAGAAGCATTTTTCCGGCTGCGTGGTGCTTCAAATGCTGGAAGCGTCGAAGCGGATCGACAATTGTCTTAATTTCTCCCCGCGGTCTCTTTAGCGCTCCAATTGCCACAGCCACAGGGATACGTGAGAGGGAAATGGGAAACGGAGAGAAATGGCTTAAGGAGCTTGGAAAATCCCTTTCAGCTTGGCAAAAGGATTTGCATTACAAACTCCATTTGCAGTTGCATAAAATGATTTATTTACCGACTTCACTTATGGCCGACTCGCTCTGAAAGGGTAGGGAAATCCTGGCTGCAAGCAAAAGCTCGGAAAACAAGCACGAAATTAGTTTGTTTGCCTCGGATATGCACAAAGGATTATTGCCAACGCTTTCAGCTAAAAAGGAAATCCCACAAAAAAGAGAATAGTCGTTTATATTGTGTGCAATAGAGAAATTGTTTTTCCCCCGATGGAAATTGTTCTCACAAAAGAGTCAGTTTGTTCTGTTGAGCGCCGCTTATCCCAAAATGCATTCAGACTTTATCGACGATAAAAATGTTTTTTAAATGGATTTAATCTATACGAGATTGGAAAATGTGTGAGAGGAAATCTTTCAGTGTGGATTTGAATTGATTGGTTTCCATTTCAGCAAAAATTTTGTTGAGGATTATTGTTTGTATAAATTGAGAATAGTTCTAAGAAATAGTTGTTTTTATTGATTCTAATACTGATTATGGAATTACAAGGAAGATTATGGAATTGAGATCCTCCTTCTTTATTCATTGTAAATATTAGAAAGGAATTTATAAATATTGTACTGTTGGAAAAAGAGAAATAGTCTAAAGGGCTGGATGTGATCCTTATCAGACTACTCTTTCGACTGTCCTTATATCCATTTGTCAAAATTTGATGCATTTTCTCTATGATGCATGTCGTGTGTCATAAGGCCATCGCCTTAGTCTAGTAGGTTCCACTAGAATCAAAGGACTAAATTATACAAAAACAACTTAAACTTTGCCCAAAACCCATATACATTCTTGTAGATAAACAATTTAAGCTGTTCGTAATTTAGTTAAAACCAAACTTAATTCTGTTAGACTTTCATAGAATCACATGGTTTTCCATTTCCCCTTTTCATATCTCGTTAAAAATGTTATCCAAATGTTACTCCACTCCACACTTTACTAAAAGTTTATTTTTTGTCTCTTCTCTTGTGGAAATTCTGCCAGCCGCAACATGTTGACAAAAACTGAAGTTTCCTTCCAGTGGAAGTTTGCCCTCGGTTAAAGTTCCTCAAGAATCAAGGCGTGGGCCCGACCACAGGCTGACTTGGAGCCTAGTTGGTGGCCATGTTGCAACGTGCTTGTGGGGCATGCCACTGCCACTGCCACTGCCACTCGCCTAACCTCAGGCCTGGGGCGCTGAGACATAATCTTAGGCAAGATTCGCTCGTCCCCTGACGCTGACAAAACGTTTGCATGAGTTGGCAGGAAACTCGCATTTACCATTTTTATTTAGCCATCATTTGCCTTTATGACTTCTGCACTAATCTGGCCAAGAGTGTCCTGTATAGGGCCATGATTTGGCCATTTTATCGAGTTCATTTTGAACTTGTTGAAAAGTTTGTGCAAGTGTTGCAAGTTTTACTTGGCCTGGCCAAGGTTTTTCGGGGCAACCTAATGGCAGCCACGTGGAGTGCTCGGCCGCTGCTCCTTCCTCTGGTTTTGGTCCTACTTTGACACACAGAAGTTTGCATGTTTTGGGGGAAAATTGCTCATTAAAAAGTAATAAATGTCATGCTGGCAAATCGTCTTCGGTAATGAAAGCATATTCTTAAGAATGTAACTTTAATAATCTCTCCACTCTGTTGGTCTCCATCTTCCAATTAGTTTTCCTTTTTATTAAAATTTCTATTTTGCCAATTAAACTAAATGAAATTCTTCTCTTTGCAGACATGAAATGAGCAAATTACATTCGTCAGTTATTAGAGAAGCACACAAAGAAGCAACAGTCAGCCCAGGACACGACAGCCATCAAAAGGATAACAGACACAGAACACTGCCGGACTGCTGCAAGGACAATTACGGAGCTACACAATGAGGAGAGCCGAAGCTTGAATGGACTGGAGTGTCAGTGGCAGGAAGAACATGAAGGAGTAAACAGTATGACCACAAAAACCACAGCCAGCTCATGATGAGGAGGCTCTCCAGAGCAGGACTCCTTGCAGTGAACAGGTCTGAAACGAGAGACTGAATAAGGGAGAAAGCAGTTGGTACAGATAGAAAGGATAAAAGACTTGATAAAGGATAGAAAACCAATAGGCTGAGAAAGATATAGGATGAGGAACCACAGATATCAATAATGCAACTAATTGTTCAGCTTAAGACCAAGATTATCTATTTGATTGGTCGAAAAATATTCAATATGTCCTGAAAACAGTTTTCATCCTCCGCTCAAGGAAATTTCTAAAAGGAAAACCTCAAGGTTCAAGCGTTTTCCACCATCCCATGGTCTTCCTTTTGACTAACACAATTCCAGGCAATTCCAAACAATAAGTTGCCATTTTACTGTCGAACGCTTAACCTTGTCCCCAATCGAAAAGGGAGCAGTCAACTCCTGCAGTGTTCCCGCCCCATGCTCCCCCAGATGTTGCCCAAGATTATTTTCATTTTCACCATTTTCCTGCTTCCCTTTGTTCGGTTGCCTAGAAAAGGAGAATGGCTGAGGAGGAAGAGGAGGAGGCTTCGTGGGCAGGAGCCTAATCAGATATTTACGCCACAGGCGGCGGCTTCAAGTCGGAAATATATCCTGCGGCACAGGTCCGCCTCCTCGAAAACACCATCCACAGTCAGTCCGCACAGTCCGCACAGTCCCCGCATCACATTTGAGCTTTGGGCTTTCGACTCTCGCTGGGCGTTAAAATAAATGAGAAGCATTTAGGGCCAAATCCCCATGGCAGACCAACATCCGAGTCCAAATCCGAATCAATATGCCTGGCCACATCATGTGAGCGCTCTGTGTTTTCGGGGGTATCCTGGGAAATCTGCCACTGCCACTCGGCTCCCCGTCCGTCCAACGAGCTCCACTTAATTGGAAGCATTTGTCAAAAATGGCATTGCAAAGTTGGGAATTTCTGCATACATTCCTCAGTGGAGGCGTGGCATAAATCCCTAATGTCCATATACAAACATCCAACACATCTGCATTGGAACGTGTCCAAGTAGGAGAGGACCAGGAATCGGGTCACAGTTTCCACTTTCTCTTGAGCAGGCGGAGCACTCATTGTATGTTCCTCCTTTGATGCATGTGTGTGGATAAGGAAAAGAAGGAAAGAGGGAAGGAAAGAAAAGTTTGTGGAGCACATTTCACTTGACCTGGTTGGGTGGTTCCGATTGAGAGAGCGCTGTGATGGAAACTGTTCGAGCCTGTGCTGTAACTGTAGTTACAATTATTATAATAGGTGAGGTGTTGGGAGGCGAGCGCACGGTATATTCCAGGTCAACCTCGTTGGCTACCGGGAGAACCGGCTTTTAGCCTGTACATCGAAAAGTGAACATCACTATTCAGATCCAATTTTTCTAATCGAACAGCGTTTTATAGTTCCTTAGCTCTTCGCCTGATAGCTGGGAGCCATTTGGATAGCTGGTTGTCTCTCATGCTAGTTGAATCTCCATAAAGAACATCTGATCCACCGAACTAATTTCGATTTTTTGATGTGACGCCTTAGATTTTTTCCGATAGAGATATACTGTCGCTCGGTCTTTTCAAACAATCAAGAGCCTCTGATTTTGCTCGCATAGTCAAATTACAGACTACATTAAAAGTCGAAGTAAATATGAATTCTCAACCCGAAGGAAACTTATCTGGGTCCACCCAAAAAGATGCCCCTCGCAATCCACCACAAGGTATGTGTCAGTCAATGTGTGCGTGCCCATTTGGTAATTCTATACAACTTGCAGCGGCCGGTGGAGAAGTAGCATCAGCCGCAACACAAGATGCAGCTGAGACACCTGGATCCAGTGCCACCCTAAATCCCGTTCCGGGGGTGCAGCAGGGCCCCCCAGGGACCCACGGACAGAGATATCGATATACCGAAAGCCAGTTGCGTCGGATTGGGCTTCAGATTGGGCGTCAGATTGAGCGTCAGATTGAGCGTCGACTTCTCTCGTCTCCAGAATATAACGTTACGATGCGTTTCTGGTACTAAAGGACGGCGATGTGTGGACTGTGACGGCGACAATTAAACCTAAACATCTCTTGAAAAATCGACTTACAAATTGTTATTAAATTCAACGCTGTTCAAATTTTCCTATATCGTCTTTATGCTTTCCACAACATACTCGTGAATAGTTTTGCTCCCACAAAGCAATTGGAAGTGACATTTGATTGCTGGATGCTTATTGGCGCTGTTATTGCCACTAAAAGCGGCGAATAACGAAAGAGGAGA
Source organism: Drosophila lowei (assembly GCA_008121275.1). Classification (NCBI taxonomy): domain Eukaryota; kingdom Metazoa; phylum Arthropoda; class Insecta; order Diptera; family Drosophilidae; genus Drosophila; species Drosophila lowei. The sequence goes on from CM017779.1 coordinate 26,665,352, forward strand.
AGAAGGAGATCTGCAATCTGTATTTCATCCATTTTCATTGCATTCTCAAAGCCTCGATTGATAATTAATTTGCATTTGACTTTTTTCTTGTGGTTCTGTTTCCTTAATTGTTTTCTTGATCCAGTTTTGTTTATTTTCTCATCCAATGGACAACGTTTTCACATTGTTTGCTCTCAGCCACTGATTAAACCTTTAAAAATGCACCAAAAATTAAACAATCGAGATGATTTGGCCTCGAAAGGCACTCTTTCTCCCTCAGCTCCGACTTTTATCGGTAATAATGGGAAGGAGCGTCCGTCGGAAGGAAGGCTGACAGCAGATTTTGGTTTATATTCCCACATAAATTTTAAATAAGCCCGGAGACGCAGTCGTAAACTTTCGAAAGACAAATCATAAAACGGAGAATAAAAAAAATTTCATCTGGCAATGTGCCGCAGCAAGAAGGGACAATCACTTCCCAGAAAAATATGATCTAATATGTGAGTACTGAGGAGGCTGATAGGGGATCCAATGGAGGAATTGTACTACTGAGTGTTAGGATGGCTAATTGGATAGAACTCAAAGATTTAATGCGACCCTCTCCAGTATGCCTTCTCCCAATAAGTGGTCAACCTTTGGCCTTTCTTTTTCCATTCATTAATCATTCCCATCCCCCTCCGGGCCACCCACATTCGTCACGCCCAAAAAGTTATATTGGTAAGAAGGAAATCTTGATATATTACAAAGGACAAGCTCCCCTTGATTTTTCTTTAATTAAAGCGCAGAGTCGCCTCGCATCGGACATGAGTTGCTTTCCCGCTGAGCGGGGGGTTCGACAGAGGCAGAAATGTAATAAAAATGTCAGAAATGAGACGAAGGGAGATGGCCACCCGCGATAATTGTGAAATTGAAGTAATTTTTCCAGCTGTCACCGGGGGAAGTTTTCCAGCTTAGGGACTCTGGCGGAGAACTGACCAACCGACAGCTTTAAGGGTGATGATGGGGTAGAGAAGAGGTGGATCCGAGTGAGTGATTTGCATGATGATGCTTCACATGCTGCTCCTCCCTCCTGCAGCATCCACATGAATAAATTCCAATGGCCAATTTCTGACAAACTTTCTGGCGTGTGGAGGGAAAATGTGAGGAGAAAAAAGGATGTGGGCTTACACGTGCTGCCAATGTCATTCCGGCAACATTTTGACAATTTGTGGTAAACAAATAGGAAAGTCAGGAGGAAGGATGGAAAGGTGGAAGGGTGGGATGTTCTTTTGCTGAATTATTCATAAATACGCAACGCATCCCGTCTTGTTCTGTGCTCTGTGGAAAATGTTCTCCACCAGTCTATGACAGGCGAAAGAAAATGCGAGCACAGACTTGTCGAAGAAGAATGCTTCGAAGGTGAGGCTGACACTGAATCTCCGTGGGAATCCGTTTGGAAGGCATTTCCACGAATATGCGCCGAGACTTCTGGCTATGCAAATCAGTTGAATGTGAAATGAGTTGGCCTTTTCTGCCAATATCCACTGATACTCGTATAAAATATGATACAATCGATGTAAGTGATATGGATGGGATCTCTCACTCTGATTGGATAGGATTGATATAATTTCTGTGCAACAGTTTCACTCTTTTCAATCATTTCTGGAATGCATGTTCCACAATTAAATTTTAGTCATTTTCCGGGTCTGACTCCATAATGCGGGTTTATAGTTCCTTTTCCACTCTCCAACCCTCTGCCAACTGTTTGCGGAACCAACAAACCAATCTCCATCCTGGTGCCAACCTTCTCCTTGGATCTCTTCCCCTGTTTCACATCCGTTTTATGGTTTTGCACTTAGCAATTAACGAGTTTACTTTTTTAGTGCTGCTCCCAGAACCCGCATGAAGTGGACATCTCCTCCTCTTCCATCCTCATCCACATCCCATCCCCGTCTCTCCACCACACCATCATCTGCTGCTTCACCTCTCTTTCCCTCTCTGCCAGGGACATCTCCCAGTTGGCTCGTTGCTCTCAATTAGAGTGTCACTTCCGTTTGGAATTTAGCTCGCTGCTGGACAAATTTACCTATGTGCAGGTGCCACCACTTGCTCCACCTGTATCTCCTGCACCACCTTCTCCTGCCCCTCCTTCTCTTGGTTCCCCTCTCAGCTGCCATAAAACAGAACTCGGACACGAACTGCATTGCGGTGTTTGCCTCTTTGGGGGATGTCCCACGAGGATGTGGATGGGGATGTGGATGTGGATCTGGAGGCACTCCAACTTGGAATCCTCTTTGGCGTTTTGCTGAGGAATTATCACAGTTCAGGGAAGGATTTAGTGTGTGGTTTCCATCAAGTTCAAGGTCCAAGGAAGGGCGATCCCTTTGCACACCTTCTTCCCTTCCCTTTGAGAACTTTGTCCAGTTGGAATTCCCTTTTCAATTGCATTAAATTCTGCTCGCGAATAAAGAAAACTTTTCACTGCTTTCTCCAGAGGTCTCCTGGGTACAAATGAATGCACATTACTCTTAGGAGAGTTTCTTGTTTTCTCAGATTTCTCTCTCCTGTCCTTCCACTTTTGAGTTGCTTTCTTTCTCCGTTGTGCAGAAGTTGGAGGAAGAGATAGGGCGGGCGATGGCGATGGGGACAAAGTGCAACGGAAATTATTTCTAAATATAAATTGCACGGCGAAAGCAAATGGGAAAATGTCAAAGAAAATTTAAGAAGTGGAAAACAGACAATGAGAGAGAAGGTGATGATAAGTCAGGAAATACCGAATCGGACTCTGATTGAATTGGCGTCAAGGAATCGAACGACATGGTCATGGCAGGAGAGAGAGAGGCAGAAGAAAGAGAAACGAGAGAAGATTCTGCGAAATGCCTCTGGATTCCAGAGGCATGATTCTCCTTCCGCTTCCGGCCAACACATGTCGGCCCCCACCTTCCTGTTTAATTTGTTTTGCGGCTTTTCTTGGCCTGGTTGCCTTCGACTACTCCTCATCCCTCTGTGAGGTTTCTCCCTGGGAAGTTCCCATTAATTATAGGGAAAGTGCTTGGCAAAACATTTTCACATCATTAAAAATTATTTATGTGGGCGGCCCTCAAGGATAACAGGAAGCCAAGGATACAACTCAAATAGAATTAATGTCTGTCTTCAGCTTCCTGACTCCCCGCCACTCTGGGACATCTATAGGGAGAAAGAACTTTGGGAGGAAATATTTCTGCAGACTACTACAAGGATCTTAAGGATCGTACCATTCAAATTTACATAATTCGTTGCAAGTTTTGTGGCCAACATTTAACGAGCCCCACAATTTGTCAGCGGACAGCGGACAAGGCATTCCACTGTCCTCGAATTATTCATGGGAAAAGGAGGGGGACAGCGGGGAGACAGGTAGAACAGGTGTGAATAAGATGGAAAGGGAAAGGCACTCTGTCTGCGGCAGCTTCAGAGCAATCAACTTTTGGGTCTATGAATTTGTAATTGGAAAGGAGACAAAAGTTAAATGTCTGGAAGCAGAGAACAATCCTTCAAGGCATGAGGATGGGTATGGGTGGAAGTGTAAGGGGTATTTAAGGGTACATTCTTTGGATAAATAAAGCATTTTAATCACAAAATGTAATGTAGATATCATTCTTTAATGAAATGGTAAAAGCAGCTGGATCTATCATCGTCGACTTTGATATAAAAGACTCGTATCTATAAAACCTATTCTTGTATACTACCTTTGATAGATCTATGAATGATGAATACCTAAAGGAGAATATATTCATCAAGTGTCCATTCGATGTGCCCTCTCTTCTATCTCTGCTTTGTGTAGTTTCCACCCTCCCAAGATCATTCATCTCCATGGCATGAGTAAACCAAATGTAAATTCTAAACAATCAAAAAGCGATTTACGGCCAATTAGAAACGACATTTAACCAAGCCCAAAACACAAGTGGAGCTCAAATGGAGATTCGAATGGAGAGAAAGAGGGTGCGGTGTATACCCAAATGCGAAAACAATTTCCGAATTAATTGGGAAATACCAAAAACCAACCGTCGGATGGAGGAAGTCCGCATTTCATTTGCGGCCATCGGTAAATAATTGAGACCTGCTGCAGTGACCGCCAAAGTGGGAAATGTGTGTCCACCCCCTCATGATATATTCCGGGGATACCGACCCCGTCAGAGCTATTTAATCACCAAATTATATGGGCAAACAAGGTAGACGGCCGATATGGATACGGATAGGGGCGGGGCTGCTCTGACATGCAACGAAAATTGTCAGAGGCAAGTGGGAGGAAGGAGATCTGTGACAAGGAGCTTCGATTGCCGCAGGACTTTCCAATTTTTATCAATTTCGTTGCCGCTGCTTGGATCTGGTTTTTGGCATTTTTGGCATTTTTGGCAACTTTTCCACATCGGTTTTCCGCGCGCTTTTCCAATGCGGTTCAGACAATATCCTGTCACAATTGTCGCTGTCTCTCAGCCTTGTCTCTCTCTGCCGCGGGGCCTTTTGTTTGGTTCGCGCTGGTATCGATTATTTCATTCGATAATAGAATTGAACAGGGAAATGGGAACGATTGAAAAGCATTTATTTCGTCTCATTCGGGATTCTCGATGCTCTCTGCTGGATTCCCTCTTTCTATTTAAGCGCTGAGTAATTGTCTTCAAGCATTCGGCAGTTCAATCCACGCATTTCTCGGCATTCCACAGACGACCTCCACATCATCATCATCATCATCCTCATCCTCATCGATGAGGTCGCACGTGACCCAATGCCACATGGATCCCCTCGCTTACCCTCTCTATCCCTCGAATCGGAAACAAAAGACCCGGAAAATGTCAACAAACAGAAGCGAAGAAATCGAGAAAAGAGTGTGGAAAAAGTGGCAGGAGAAGGGAAGGGAGAGGTTCCTCAGTCAATTCGCCAAGTGAATATTTTGTGTCGCTTTGTATTTTGCATGCGTATGCCACAATCCCCAATCCCACTGTCAATATGTTCACAAGAAAAAGATAGAAAGAGAGAGAGGGATAGAAAGAGTGAATGGGAGAACCACATGGAAGCCTTGTTCCTCACGTAGCCGTAAAACATTTTTGGCTCGACAACACCCAAGCGGAGCGACGCGGAAAGCGAACGACAAGCAGAAACTACAAATTTTGCATGAAGGATGCCAAACCCAGCCCTGCCCTGCCATGCCATGCCGCCCCTCCCTAACATTGCCTGCCGTCCATTCTCCATAGGGATAGGCCCTTTCAGGTCCTGATGCGACTTTATTATGGCCAATTCTTCCCTCAGGGAGAGAGTCAGGGAGATACAGAAGGAGAGTTCAGATGCACGCGACATTTCAACGAAATTAAAAGAAGGCCAAATGCTCAGAATGTCCTTCAACCAAAACAGAGGGGCGGAGCAGGCCGTAGGGGGGACGAGCCATTGAGGTTGCCAATTTAATTCGTTTCTGAATTCCGAATTCAGTTTCTTGGCTTTCGGCCAAAATAATTTACAAGATTACGGGGAAACAGCAGCAGCAGCAGCGGCACAAGGAGATGAGTAACGAGACCGATGGGAGGGAGAAAATATGGGCAGAGGAAAGAGGAAGAGCGAGTGAGGAGCGAGTAAATATGAAATTAATATGGGAAATGGAAACATTCATGGGAAACTCGCATGCAAATCGGAATGAGAAGTCGGCTGAATTATAAATTCGAACAGGAAGGAAGGAAGGAACGCAGTCAAAGCAAATTCAGAGACAGATTTATACTCTTAAAAGCACAAAATGTGGACTATTTAAGGATAGACTGCACCGATGAAGCATAAGGGAATGATGAGGCTGGGTGGAACTGGGAATCACAGCAGTTTAAAACCTGGCAGTGTATTGGACGTTCTCTAAAGTTCAGATCAATATTTTCCAAATCATTGACTTGCGATTATTCCTTGATCTTACTGGATAAGACAGATAATAGCTGCAGAGAGAGCTGCGTAAGAGCTATAGTTGGATCTGCCAGATGTTTTGTTTAACTATCTTAAGCAGGTAACACAGACTGGAAGTCCAGCTCAATTCATTCGACTTATGTACGCATGCAGGGAGCTTCAATCTCCACCTGACCCCTGGTCATTATCCCTCCCATAACTTTTCCTTTTCCTACCGCTGAACCAGCCTAAGTTCATTTGAAAACTTTCGACAGAACTACACTAAACTACGAGTAGAACTGGAACTGATGGCACTTGAGCTTGAGCCTGATGAAAACTAATTTGTGATTCAAAAGAACCCAGACGGTGATTACTACTGGCCCCATGCCCCAAGCCCTATGCCCCATGCTTCTTCCGCATCCACTCCCCATCTCTGGGACAACCTGAGCAGCAGATTGTCATCGTTTTGAGTCTCGGCCAGAGGCAGTTTCCCAGCTCCATTTAGGGTCATCTATCCGAAGATTTCTGGAACTTGGAAAGGAAGTGGGAGGTGGGAGTGGAAGGAACCGCAGACAAATTTGAAACTTGCACCGCGAAATTACGCGGACTGATGAGCAAAGTTTGCCCAGAGAGACATTCGGATTCACGACGGTTCTATTCTCTCATTCGTAGAGAAGAGAAATTACACGCAGAGAAAGCAGAAGGTATGGAATGGGGATGCGAATGCGAATGGGGAGGAGGATTCGTTTCGTGCTCAAGTATCGTGTAAATGGTAACAATTTATGCTGAATGCCACAGCAGCAGCAAATTTGGATTCCTTTACTCACACGCATGCAGAGACACCACACACACACACACCGCACACATACAGGAAACACACACGAACACAAATGCGGTTTATGGCGCATTATTTAAATTTTCATGCTCTCAAATTTATTTCGCCGCAGACTCATAATTTAATTCAACTTTTTCTCTGGGATGTTAATGCTCCTCTTTATATCTCCTTCTGTGTGTTGTGTGTGTGTGTGTGAGTGTGCTAATGTGTTAGTGAGCGTGTGTGTGTGCTGCTTCCCTTTAGCGGAAATTCTTCGCTTCCTTTTCTGTGGCTTTCTTGTTTTTGGCTGCTGCAAATTATTTGGTAGCTGAAAGTACCCAATGGGTGTTAAGGGGGACGAGGTAATAGTCATTCACACACTACCTCCTCCACAGGAGCCACAACAGTTACCTTTCGGCTTAGAGGCCCTTTGTCTCCGTCCGACATGTCTGTAAGCCCTCCTCTCAGCATACAAAAGCAATTACGATGTGTCCTCCACTGTCGCAGGAGGAGGCCTTAAACGGCTCCTCTATCGGAGAGGGCGGAGGGAATCGCGAGAAAGTCAAGGGATTGGCAGTTCTCCCCTCCACTTTCTGCACCCTCATCCCACTCCCACTCCACGGACGAGGCCAAAATGTGTTAAAGTGAAGGGAAATCTCTGGAAGAGCCACAAATGTTGGCTCGTCCTCTGCCTGACAGATTTGCGGTTAGAGGGGAAGCTGCAGGAGGAAAACAATTGAAAACTGCCGGCCCCCCTCGTGCATTTCATAATTAAGAAGAGGAAGCAGGAACTTTGTTTTTCCATTCGGGGAAATCCCACGGATCTGTTGAGGGAAAAAAAAACTGTGACGCGACCTCAAATTCGGGGATGGGGAAAAGTATTGAAAAAGTGAAAATGGACCGAGAAACGGAGAAGGGAAATTTACTGCTGACTTTGTTTCCATTTATCGCAAACTTTTCTCTTCTTTCGCTACTTTGTGCAGAGTCTTCCTTTGCCTTTTCCATCGGAAAAGCGATACAAATGATGGAAAGTGACCCCGAATGAAGAGGCAATTCAAAGAGAAAACTCTGCTCTAAGCTGCTCAAAGGAATATCAAAAGAAAAGCAATGGAATGGGAAATATATTTAGAGATTTTTAAAAATATCTGTGACATGAGCAATAAATAATTCCCAATGGGAGCAGCATTTCATGTCCCTCTCTTGCATTTAAGCCACTTTTCCTACTTATCCTTAAAAAATAAACAAAAATAAATTCTGCAAAACATTTCCTTTCTCCTGTTTTCCTTCAGCTTTTCCTGTAAATATTTTTCCAGGCAAATGAAAATATTTATTTACTCGATAAGTTCTGTTTCCACTTGGAAAAGGAAGCAAAACTTTGGCTAACAATCAAACTGAAAGTTGGAAATTTTATGTGGCAGTCTCAAAGAGAGGGAGAGGTAGAGAGAGAGGGGGATAGGCAAAATATTAAATACAATTACCAAATTAATTTACATTTCGGAGGAACTTGAGAAACAATTAAAAAGTTAAGAAACTATCAGCCCAAAATGGTATAAATAAAACTATGAATATTCCCTGATACGAGAATGTTCTGCAGTGGAAAGTTTGCCAATAAATAGAGATGTGTTTGCGGGAATCCTATCCTAATCCTATGTACAGCATCCTCGCATTTCACTTTTCCGATCCCGAAAATATTTCAATTGAATATTCCGTTTGCTCTGCGGATTCCCAGGAATCAAAGAACCAAAGCAAAAGAACCACAAAGGTCTGGGTGTAGCGCTGTTTTCATTGGGGCTTTCGTGTTTTCCCGGAGTATTTCCCAGGGAAATAAACATGGAAATTGCGCAGTTTTCCTTCTGTTTGTCTGTGGATTCATTGTCTGCTTCTGCTACTCTCCTATTCGGAGGCAAACAAATTAACAGAAATGTTGAACAATATTGTTCGACGACAGACAACAAAAGGAAAGCAGAAGAGAAAAAGAGAAAGAGAGAGCGGAAGAAGTTTTCCTGCCACACAAATCAATTAAAAGTTCGCCCCAAGCTCAGACAGAATCTCTTCAATCTTCCATCTTCATCGGGATTTAAAGGAAACTGTCTCCCCGTTTGGAAGGGGATCGGGATGCCTGGCCATGCACTAGGATGGGATTCAAGCAGTTGATTCAAGCAGGCAAATCGAACATTGATTGATGGCAGGATCCACTCGACTCATTCTCATTCCCATCTACATCTCCATCTATTCTCCATCCCATTATCATCTCCTTCTGCGATAAAAATTTCTAATTGATATTTACATTGAGACTTTTGTTTGCTGCCCTGAAAGTCTGAGGGACCGAAGGAAAAGCAATCCCATTCTCTAAACAAAATATATTTAAATTTCCGTCCCGAAATCAAGCGTCCAAGACGGGTCCACCATCCCTTCCACCATTAATGTGCGAATCGTTGACATGAATAATAAGAGCATTTCGGACAGAGCCCTCGACTGGCGGCAGACTCCTTTCGGGGGGCCACTGAAAGGACTACTGACCTCCCCCAAATGGTGGCCCTCGAACGGATGTCGGGCATCCTCAGACAACAAATTTATGGCAACAGCAAGAGAGAGGATAAAAGAGAGTGAAAGCTCCTTCTCCGAGTTATCTGAGAGACACTCCCATTGAAAGAGACACAGATAGAATGTTGCTGGCGGCATGCCACCGTTGTCTGGCAACATTTGTTGCGTGCGGTGTGGTCGAAGGGGCAGGCAGCATCCCTTGGATCTCCCTTTGCGAGTCCTTCATATTGATTTCTCGCTCTGTTTGGGCTTCGATTTTGTGGTGGAAAGAGGCAGAAGAAAAAGAACACTGTTGAAAGGCAGCAGGAGATGAATTTCTGGGTCAATTGCTTTCCGTGTGCGTATTTTTGTTCGCTGGAAAAGCCACATGGTATGGTGTGTTCAACATGGAGCTCTACCATTCATCCCCCTCTGACAACACTTAAAACCAATTACGAACTTGGCCCAAACTGAGCATCAATCAGGTTATTGAGTTTGAGGCCTTGGTATAAAGTTTTCTCTGGCAATTAGATGGGGAACATCCACAAAATATATATGGCAGACAACGCCAAAATTTAATGAGCAGATGCAGGTCAAAGTGCAACGAAGAATGTCCCCTCTCTTCCCACGATGGATCTGCCGCGATGCCCCACCTTCCATGATAGATGGAGCTGCATGTTTTTGGCACCCATTTAAAATTCCGTGCACGCAGAACGTCAGCGCTGCTCCTCATTCGCATTCCCGTCCTCGTCCTGGCTGTGGTCCGGCTCCGGACTCGTCCTTTGCTAAACTGGAGGGAGCTGTGGTCGCCATGGATGGGGCTCCGGTTCCGTATCAGGGATCCGGGGAGTGGCAGAGGGAGTAGTGGCAGGGGGTGGAGTGTGCAGGAAGCCGACAAGGTGCAGCTGCAATTTGGGGCCTGGGCTCGGTTCACATTGTCAGCACTTTCATTATTGCCCGCATTTTTGACCAGGACGGGGGCGGAGGTGGATGAGGGGGGATAGGGATTGGGATGGCAGAGTGGCAGCGTGCAGCTGAGTTCAGTTGATTGGAACATTTTTCCACGCCATACGTTTTCCTTTGGGCCAAAGCGAGTTCCAGCGAGACAGCAAACAAAGCATTTTCCAGGCATCGGATGATGAAAGGCATCCAAATTGAGATGAAATCCGAGCTGGAGGAGGATATCCATGTCAGATGTGGGGCAGAAGATTAGATCGCCTTACTTCGTTTGTTTTAAGGGAGATTGAACAGAGAGTTCGAAAATATGGGATTGTATTCAGATAAACCATTTTTTATTCCACTTTTATCCCGAGCTAATCCCAAATCTTGTTACAATGGTATATATCCCCCATACCTTCTGTCCATTCACCTACTATTAAGTTCTTTTTCTGCCAATGAACAGCTTTACATGGGGCTACTCATACGCAGCGGTGTCCGCTTCGAATGCTCCACAGGGGCAAATGCTGTTCCATCTGACTGGGAACTGCTTTCGGTTTCCGTTCTGCTTCTGCTTTCAGAATTTTTAATGAGTTTTCGGTCCGAGACAAGTTCGGACAAATTCGAGGAATGTATTCCCCATCCTCTGCCTTCACTCCAGCAGAGTTCAAGGTTGCGTCCTGTCCTTGAACTCACAGATGAAGAAACTTAAATGGAAATTGGAATGGGAATAGGAATAGTAGACTGGGAAAGTATTTCTCTGAAAGAAACTATGCCACAGAGGCAGAGGAGGCGTCCCCACTTCACACTTTCCCATTTCTAATTCATTTCGCGTATTGTTTTTCTTTCGGAATTTTCTTGGCCTACAAATGCAAATGGAAACACTTGGATAGAGTGGAAAATCCTCACGATATTCCGCCCCACGCATGCCCGCGGTTCTGCCAAGGAAAGAGTGATGCCTCCATCCTTCTCCCTCATCATTCCTCTCCTGACATGGCCTGACCCCAATGCATGACTAGTTGTGGTTCTCCATTCAGCTCTCCCTCTCCATCTACTCATTTTCCCACTCGGATGCGCCTTCATCGTAGGGTTGGGTCTGGGGTCACATAAATTTGAATGTTTTGCCTTGTTTGAGATGCTAATGTTGGCTAGGGAGAGCGAGTACAGGATGGGAGTATGGGATGGAAGTACGGGAGAAGGTGGGCAACGAGGCAGAGCAAGATGAATATCTCAGTTCTCGAGAGGTTAACAGGAGGCCAGAGGGGAAAGTCAAGTTGCAACAGCTTCAAAGTCACGTCGTGCGGCGCTCAATTGTGCGACAGACTCGGAGAACTTCACAGAATGGGTCGAAGGTGCTGCATGATTTATGGAAGGATGGATGGATAGCGGGGGAATATAGTGAGCAGGGAGAGGGGCAAAACTGATGCACTTGTTGTTGCTGTTTATCTTCCAGTTGGTTAATATCCTCCGAGAAGGGAGACACAACACAGGAACCAGCACCCGGGAAAAGGGCAACTCTCGTGAATGGCATCATTATTTGCATATGCCACACTTGTACCTGCCCCTGCCCCACTGAGCCACTTGCCGCGACTTTGCACAGAATCCATGCAAATGCGATGGAGATATATTTCATATCCTCCAGTCTCTGTCTCAGTCCCATTCTCCCGTTTGCTCTGCTGCTCGGAGAATTGTTCAGTGAGCGCCCAGTGGGGCATGCATAAAATATGTTACAAGGCAAACCGACCAAGCCCACATCAATGCACGGGTAGGGTAATGGAGGGGTGGGAGGCAGCAGGGGAGGATGTCATCCATCCATCGATAAATTCGTTAAAATCAGTCCTTCCAGTCTTTCAATTAAAAAGAGGAAAACAGAATAAACCGAAAAAATGTCACCAGAATGGAAGGAAATGGAACTCACCAAGCGAGTAAAGGCCATGTAAAGTGAAATGTCATCAGAGATGGGGAAACAGCAGGGATGGGTGGAGAGAGCTGGAGAGCAAGAGAAGGCGGATGGCAAAGGATATGCCACGACTCCACGCCTTCTGTCCAGAAGATCAGATGATGGGCAGAACGGAGCTGGAGCTGGAGCTGCCATAATGAAGATTTAAAAGTTTCGATTTACCGATTGCGTGGAATGGAATTAAGGAATCGAAGTCTGGAAGTGTACAGGGAGAAGGCCAACTCCTTCTCCTGTACATTTCCCAACTCCGACTGTTGCAATGAAACTATATAAAAGGAGAACCGTCTTCCCCTCTCTCTCTCCTTCCAGAGTTATTTCATGCGAAAGGAGAGTGGGGTTGAGCAATTGTGGCTGAATGTTAATTAAATGCAATTTCATCGCAAGTTGAAAACTTTTCCACGACCCACTGGAGAGAAATCTATACGTTGGAGAGAAGGATGGTAGAGTGGAGAAACGGCAGAGTTTTCCTGGCTATATTTCACTTTCAATTGCCCTTTCCTCTGCCTATTTTCCTTCTCTCTTTTCCGCATCTTAATCATTTCTCTATTTCTTTCTTTTTCTTGTTTCTTATTCACCTTTTGGCAACCGCTACGAGTTGTGATAGGTCTTTCCCTGATAAGTCGCAATAAATCTCCTTGAGAATTGTTCTCTTCTCTCAATCAGAGAGCTTTTCCATCACACCTTTTCGTACTATCGCCTTGACTTTCGCCCACTTTTCACCTCATCAACAGACAAATATATCACTTCGACCCCTAAATCCTGCCAAACGGAGTCTGGAGCCTCAATTCATAGAAGGAGTGGATCCGAATGAGAATGAAATTAGAGCCGCTGCAGGCGCTGGAACGGATTGGATGCAGCACATTAGGGAAATTAATGGGTGCCGGTGGCGTATGAGTAATTTAAGACTAAGTTCCATTCGTTCCATCTCTCACTCGGATTCCCATTCCCACTACTGTCGAGGCTGTCGAGGCGGGTGGGAAACTCTCTCGCTCTCAGTTTTCTCCGGGAAATGTGTGAAGAGGTTCCTAATTAATTTTGTATGACTACGCAAATGAAGAGGAGACTAAGGGAGGTGGGAAAATGGAGTTCCTGGTGGGACTGGGAGGGCAAGTCATGTGAACTAATGATAAACACTTTCGGAGGGATTCAGTTCCGGAAGGGCAGGGGAAGTGGCGATGGGAGAAGAAACTAAGCAGAAGCGGAAGCTCCGATAACGGACAGCAGAGCATACAACGCTGCCAGGAAGTGAGGAAGGAGGGGGTGGGAGCAGTCACAGTTACAGGATGTGGATGGAGCACCGTATCCGCTGTGGAGCCTGCATTTGTAGAGCTAAATATTCGAGAGTTTAATTGAAAATACAAATAATTTGCAAATGTTTTCCCCAGGTTTAACTTCAACTGCAGTTGAAACAGAAAAGGATAAGGGAAAAGGGATTCAAAGTGGGTCAAAATGAGTAGAAAAGTGTATAAAAACAGTTCCAATCGATGGAGAGCAGGGGAACCCAGAGGCTGGCTAATGAGGCATCCACATGGAACACATTCCACATGCTGTAAATGATGTAATTCTAATTCAAATTTGAATTGGAACAGAAATGAAAATGGAAATCGACTGGAAATGGAAATGTAAGCAATGCTAACGAGGGAAAGCAGAACAATCAAATGGTGCGCCTCATTGGAGCCGCCAAACGGAAAATGGGAAATGAAGCTGTCAATTATGAGTCGGAGGATCCATCCCCATCGATTCTCCACTGGAGAGAGCACCAGAGTCTCATGAAGGGAATCCCCGAATGAAAAAGCAGCCAACTTTGTCCAGGATAAATATTTGGAGCTGGCCAAATGAGGCGGAGGAGGCAAAAGGGGATGGAGGTGGAGCAAGGCAAACGAAGCAAATGAAAAGGAACATGAAAAGCTGCCGCAATTTGTTGCAAAAACAAAGAAAACTTTTCCAAACTGGAAGGGAAATGCAACAAAGTGAGAGCCAAAGAGAGAGGGAGAAAGGAGAAGGGAAATGCAGCTTGGAATATATTCAAATGTCTTCCTCTTGGCCCCTTTGGCCTCTGTCTTCGACTCTCCTTTTTCTTCCTTCCGATGTAACTGCAATCAGCCACGCCTTTTGCAGTTGCCTCCTCCTTTGATGGGGCTTTATAAAAAAGGAGCAGGGAGCGTTGACAGCAGCAGGGACAGAAGAGAGAGAGAAGGTAAAGAATAAGTGCATTGCTCTTCTCTCTGAACTCTATCTGTCTCTCCTGCTTTGTCTGGCGAATAATGACGGTAAGAGAGGAGTTGGAGGAGACACTTGCCCCATCTTGTTTACAACTTGAGAGTGACTTTTATTGCCTCCCATTTTGATTTGCATTTCGGGGGAGTCCCCAAACGGCACATAATTGAATGTTGCAGAAGGGAGAGTGTTGCAGAAAGGAATAAAATGCGTTCTAAGTGGTGCTGCATATAGAGATCGATACATGATCGCACTTCCATAGGAAACATACATCCCAGGAAAGAAGCATCTTCAGAGTAAATGAACTGCGTTTCTCTCCATGCGATTCTCCTCGAATCAGTTTGCTTTGGCTTCATTTGCTCCTGCCACATGGAACAGTGGCTCTGAATGTGGAATCATAAAACTAAGTGCTCCCATTCATCCCTCTCCCTCTCTTTGTCCCTTAAACTATCCCCCCTTCCCCTCTGGCATGAAACTGTACTTCCTGCGATGCTTGTGTGAATCCTTTCATATCATATTTAACCAAAGGAAAACGCAACTGAAAGGAAAATGCGGCTAGACGGGAACCAGGAGATGGGAAAAGGGAGCAGCAACAATGAAGACGAAGGGGAGAGAGGGTAGCGGGCAGCGGGCAGCGGGGAGTGTGGCAGGCAGTGAGGCGAATGGCTCCAGACGGGGAGGGGCAGATGTGAGGCAGTGTCAGGATAGTAGTCAACATTTGCTGACTTAGCTGCAATTATGGCAGATATTTTTATGAACTTGATGTCAGCCCCGGAACCACACTGAGATACACATACATTCTCACACATGGGAAGATATAAAGAGAAAGAGACAGAGAGAGAAGAGCAGAGGAGAGATACGGCAAGTGTCCTGAATGGGAGACAGGAGTGTGGCTAAAGGCCAAGCGATGCATGGAAAATGAAGATGAAGATGGAAATGTCAGTTGGAAAAACATCCTCTTCAAAAGTTGGTGGAGTTGCTGCAGACCCTGCGAACATAGCGAAAGAAAACATTCTGTGGTCTTGCCAGATTATTTGTAAAATAAAGTGGGGAGCTGAAAGATATGCTAAAAGCTGATCTGGTACTAGAGAAGACAGTAAAAATTTAAAGGAAAACAAAATAGGATACATTTTATGTTTGTAAGCTCTTCATATTCCTGATTGATCCCTGCAACAATCCAAGAAGCGAAATCTCTTTAAAGAGGATTGTTAAATTATCAAATGACTAATATTTCTGTGGTGACAAAGTCTCCTGTACATACCTGTAATATATTTTTTAGTTATGTATATGTTTATTGATAATATTAGATCGTGGTCGACTGGTAAGTGCAACAGCAGTCACCGTTAACGGCACGGCTCGATCGCGGCTGATTTCTGCTGATACTACTGCTGACTGCTGCGATTCGTCTTCTTCTCTGCTGTTCTCTTCTGCTCTCCTTCTGCTGTCTCTTTCGATCTGCTGTTGCTCTGCTGTTCTGTTGTTGTTGCTGTTCCCCGGCGCCAATCGCTGCACCCTTCTTGGGCCTGATGACCCCATCCTTCTATAATGCATTACTCCTTTTCATTGAGGCAAGTATTTTCAATGTTTCATCATTCCACAAACATAATGGATAATTTTCTCATTTCCCCATGCTCCTTCCCACCAAATTGCATAATTAATTCAACTTTGTTGCTGTTTTTCTTGTGATGGATGTTGCTGTTGTTTTTGGTGCGGATTCTGGTGGCATTTCGAATGAAAATGAAAGAGGTGTCCACCGGAAAAACCACACAAATTTCCGCCAGCGGCCGCCAACAAAAAGCAAAAGTTAATTGTTCAAATATTTCCAGAGCACACATGCAACGCCCTTTGACCTGCTGCCCCCCTCTACCACTCAATCCACCCTCCAACAGCAACAATGAAAAGGGGAAAATCCAAGCTCCGCTTTCGTGTGCCACAAAATGTTGCACCTCTCCTCCTGCGTCCGCTCCTCCTCCTGGAATGGTTCACGGACCCGTTTAACAGCGAACATTTTCGTTGTTGTTTTTGTGCTCATAGAGGAAGGGGGGATGGAAATGAAGGGGAAAAAGCCTCTTCCTTTGTGGCACTCTACACTGGAGAGGGAACAACAAGCTTGGAGTGGGGGTTTCATCTCATTTTCCATCACATTTTCATCGCTTTTAATTCGAGTCTCAATAAAAATCATCAGCAATTCATTTTCACGGCGCTCCAAACCGGCGACCGAATTTCGGGGAGTTCTCCAGTTTTATTCCTCTTTAAGAGCCGCTGAGAGGAGAGCAGAGCCATGAAATTCCGTGTCATAAAATTAAATTTCTCTGCAATTAATTCCATTCTGCAGGACTCTTCCTCAGGTCCTTTGCTATTGGACTTCTTCAGTGGAGAACTTTTGGTGGAGTTTTAATCGCTGACCCGGAATGACCTTCGCTTCGATTTCTTCGGCGTGCTCCCTCTCCTGCCCCTCATTTTGTTGTATTTTCTTTTAATTTATTTATCATTTTCGGCCATGTTTCTCCACATTCTCTTTCTCTCTGTCTCTCCTTTTCTCTTGAGCTTTTCTCTGTTCTTCGTCGCACTTCCTGTCGCCTGTTAATTGTCTTTAAATTGCTGTTGGAAATGTGAGGAGGGGAGGGGATGGGAAGCAGAAAACTTCGATTTCTGTTTATCTTTGGCCATTTCAAATGAGTTTTCTTGGAAATTTATTGCTGCGGAAATTAAAGGAAGTTTTCCAAGGGAAAAAGGTGCTCAAAGAGGGTGTCTAGATGGGGGAATTTCAGGATTAACGAGAGTCATCTCTTATATAGAAATAGTTCGGCATTCGAGGATTCATTGCTCATCTGCAATCATCGGAATAAACCACCCAGCAATTGCCAAATTATCCACGAGAGTTCCCATAAATATGTAGTATCCATTTAAGGTTCTCCGTCTCCATTCTCTAGTTAGAGTCCTTGTCTCTCCCCCATAAAACACTCTCCGAAAAACAACAAGGAGAGGTTCTATATATTTCTATTTCTTTGCTGCGTTTTCATGGCCGATTTTTATCATCACGAACATTGAAAATTTACGAGTTTTCACAGAGCATAAATTCTGTGTTTTTTCTCGCAGCTTTTATTATCTGCAAAATATTTTATACGCAGCAAGTGGCGCATCGTATGGATACTAGAGAGTGGGGAGTATCTAATGGATACATGAACCCAAATTGAGTCACTTTGCATAGACCAAAGCAATCATCATCCCCGCGTCATCCCGCTGGGAAGCTGCCTTCGGGGAAAGCGAGGAAAATGGCCGAACAAATAATGATAAAAGGTGAAAAATGCACTCAGAAGGGGCACGGGCTGGGTAGGGGCTGAGGGAATGCTAAGTGTAACTTATTATGGGAGAGGTTTCTCCCCTCGGAGAGGGAGGAGTGGAAAACTTTTCGCTCAACTTTCCCAGCTCTCAGCTGCATGTGTTGCATGCTTTGCGGCGCTCGAAAGAAAGCATGAAAAATACCCGAAAGGAAAGGGACAAACTGGGAGGAAGGCAGGGAAAATGTTGGGAAACTGGAGCTTCAAGTAAACAGGCAAAACTAATTTTTAATGTCCTGCATAGAGGGACTTACAGAGAGAACTCTCTCTCTTCGTTTGATAACGGTGCAAAATGTTGGCACTTTGTCTCCTGACAGCCAGGATCATCAATTCCCGCAACTGCTGCACTCGCTCATCTCTCTCTGAAGGATCTCTGGGAGACTTCTCTCAAGTGGAGGTGAAGAAACACCCAAGAGAAGTAGGAAATTCAAGGAACAGCAGTAGGTGGGGGGGAGGAGGAGGGGACAACCGTTAACAACTTTTTCTTTTGCCAATAAATTTTCAATTTCCGCCCTGAAATTTGCAATTTATTTCACTGCAGCAGAGCTAATTTCCCCCTGACCCGTCACCCACAGTCGCTTTCCTCCTTTGTAAGTCAATTTCTGAGAGTTTTCCGTGTCGGACTGTACGCCTTGCCATCAGATTTCCCACACGAGTAAAAGGGGGCTTACCGGGGGAAAAAAGTACACCTGCAAATTGCATTGTCTGCAGAGGGGATTGCAGTATGTGGAGATCCCAACAGTATAGAATACAAGCAGGGGGAGTCCCATCCAATCCTTCGGCAAGTAAACAACTGCAGGAGGGCCTTCGCTGTGGCACACCCATTCCCCCTCGTTCCTATCATAAATCACGCGGACAGAAATTTGATTTGATTTGCAGAATCTGCGAAAATATTTCGTAAATATTTACCATCGCACTTTTTCACGCTTTTCCAACAGTTTTCTGGCATCCCCCACCTTCAGAGAGGGAACTTTTCCAACTGTGAAAATATTTTTCACGTTTCTCGTTTGTTTTCCTTTTGCTACTTTGTTGTGCAAATATTTTCCCACTTCGTTTTGCCCCGTTTTTGCACTTCATTTGTGTTTGAAGGGGAAGAGGGGCGTGGCTGTTTGCTTTCCTTTGATATGCGAAATTTATGCACCGATTGCATTTGAGACGAGATTTCCCATCCCTGAAATTATGAAGAGGTCACTTCTCGAATGCCATCTACAGGGGGGAGGAACGATAGCAGTGGGCGGAATGTCTTTTAGCTCCGACAACCCTGAAGAGATCGTTCTCCTCCACTAGATGCACAAGAACTCCCCTCTGGAGGCCGTTTCCATTTGATTTTAACGACTTGGAGTTAAGTTTTCCCACAGGCTCCGGGGATCCTTTTCCAAGCGAAACATTAAACTTTGGCCCTACAGAGGCGGAAGTAGCAACAGCAGGCAACAGGGCTTAAGGCAGCTGGGATGGCAAAACAGGACACGACAGCAATAGGAGAAAACATTTCCAATAACGCAATGGAAAAGGTTAGGGACATTTCTCTGCTCCCCTCTGGTGGTGTTCTTTGGCTCAGGGACATTAAAAATAACATTCCGAGAATACGAGTATAAGCCCCGAATCACTTAGAAAATGTTGATCCTAAGCCAAAAATGGGAAAGAATAAAGAAGGAATTATAAATCGTATTACATTGCTCCCTAGCCACGCCTACTACCCCACCCACCTCTAACCCTTTGCTAACTCAATTTGTCTAATTAACTTATTTTCGGTCTGGCCCTCCCCCACCCTCGAGGAGCATCCCTCTCCGGCTGAAGGGCTTTCTCATCTCAAGTCAAAGATGGAGATGGGAATGGGAATCGCTGGGATCCTTCACACCCTTTATATCCCTTTCGGGTCGTGTCTGCCGGTAATTATGTGAGCGGGATAAAAATGTGAGCGGCGTTGCCTAATTGCGGGCGACAGTCTTGGAGGCGGCTCACGTGGCGTATGCGCAACGCGGGACAACTTATTCCCGCATTCCATTTTCCCTTTGAGATGATGGTATTTTTTCGCGCCTTATTTAAAAGAAAATCACGCACGTGGGTGGAAAAGGGTTGCAGATGGGGAGAAATGCAAAAGAAGTCTATTGTCAGCATTGTCAACGGAGGAAGGGAGCCCCAATGTAGAGACGTGCCTAGAGATGTGCGTTTGACGCTTCAATGCTGCGTTTAATCGGGGATTTATATGTAGATGGGAGCGAGGATGGAGAGGGGCTAACAAATATCTGACAGATAACAGAGGTAAATGAGGTGGAGACTGGAGGAGAACCCTCAACCAACTCTGGCCACAAACATTTCCACGTCTCCTATCAGCTGCAATCGTTTTGTGGTTTCTAAGAGATGGAAGGAGGAGGGAGGACTCCCCCAGTTAGGTGATGGCGAGATACCAGCCACAATCGGAGACCATTTCGTGTTAAATTAAGCTGCAAATGCGAATGGTTAAAGTCACTTTCAGGCTCCTCCTCCACGCCAGTAGGAGTCCTTGCCAGAAGTCATTCCAATTATGCAGCGATGCAAATTGGATGAGCCGCAGGATGTCCTCCGCTCAAAAGGATTCTCGCAGGTGCTCCTGTTGTTTGCAGTTTGTTTGTTGTGGTCAGCAATTAAAAATTTAAACTGCAATACTCCGTATACTAATTCCACAAAGGACCTTCAAAGGATACCCCCCTAGGACACAGGATGCGGCTCAATTGTTACATATATTTGCGGCTGGATGAATTGAATCTGCTTATAAATGTACCAGCCAGAAGGCAAATACGGAGAGTACTTGAGTCCTAATTGAATTCCTCTCGGACAACCCTAAACAACGATTTAATGTGGACTTAACTATTCCCCCGTGACGATGAAGTACAGAAACTTGCCCCAAATAGTCAGCTTAAAATGTTACCAAAGGTTCTGGTTCCAAGAGGAAGAGAAACCTCTCGCCTATCACTCGTCGAAATGCTGCCAAAAACAAACTTCGAAAGCAGGAAAAAGCACAGAAAATTAAAAGTGAAGCGGGAAAGGAAAGGAAAGCGGCGTTTACAGGTGACAGGTGCTAAAAGTTTTCCAGCAAACATAACTGCCACAAAAAGAGGGGGCAGGAGCAGGCGAAGAAGTGTTAACTTTGCAACAGTGTCAAAAACTGCAGTTGCATCGGCATCGGGGAACAAGTTGAAGCCATTTGAAAGTTTGTTGCGGCCATCAGCGGCCAGAGGAGGTACCAGTCCAATCGAATGGCATCGATGGGATGTCTCGATGGGGAGTACTTTTTCTTTTTCTCGAGGGAAATGCAGAGCGCCAGGTTAGCCTGAGGTCATCGGATGCCCTCTCACGCCCAGCCATCCGTCGAGCCTAATTAAGCGAAGATTTTCTAAGAGATTCGAGGATTTCCATCGCCTGACTGAACTGAAATTCTCCTGCTCTCATCTCTGCTCGCATCTCAGCTGCTCAGTGAGGCATCAAAATTGTCATCTGATATGCGAGATGTGATGTGAGAGGCGATACTAATTGAATGGCATTTAATTTGCACAACTTCAGAGACTTAAAATGCAGTGCAGGCCATCAATTTGGGATGTCACTTAAGAGGGAAATCCTCCTCTTTTGGTTTCTGCTTGTGTGCTCCAAGAACTCTCCCAATGTGTAATGGACATTGCTGGGGATAATATCCCACTCCAGTGTTTATGTTCTGTGTTTTCGAAATATTCTCTGATGTGGAATATGAATCACTCTTCATTAAATTTACCCTCGAAACTAATAAAATGGGAAATTAATTTAGCCTAATAGTTTTCTTATCAATCTCTTTCATTTGCTATCCTATCATCAACACTCGACATAGAACAATTCTCAGCACTGTCAGCACTTTATTCGGATTCGAACTTCAACAATGCCACAACAACCGCATCGCGGCTATCGCCAGCGAGTGGCTCACTTTACTTTGAAGTCGACTCTGTACGCGTCCTGGGCTCTGGGCCTGTTCCCGTTCACCTACGACTCCCGGACGAGGCAGTTGACACGGTCCCGATGGCTTCTATCCTATGGCCTAGTCCTGAACCTGGGCTTGATGGGGGTGGTGCTGCTACCGAGCACAGAAGACCACAGGTACGCCAGGATAGACATGTTCGAGCGGAATCCAATAATAAAGCAAGTGGAGGCGATGGTCGAAATTATCAGCTTCCTGACTGCCTTCGTTATGCATCTGGGAATATTTTGGAAGAGCAGGGAAATGATCACCATCCTAAACGAGCTCTTTCTCCTGGAGAAACGACACTTCAGTAACCTAATCCTAGCGCACTGCCACCAGTTCGACAAATATGTAATCCAGAAGTGCATACTGGTGGTGTTAGAGGTCGGCTCCTCGTTGCTGATCTACTTTGGAGTTCCCGACAGCAATCTCGTGATCACGAAAGCCTTCTGCATATATACGGTGCAGATGGGCGTGCAACTCGGCGTGACCCACTTCCACCTGGCCGTGATCTACATCTACCGCTTCGTGTGGACCATTAACGGACAGCTCCTCGAGTTGGCCAATCAACAAAGGCAGGGCCAGAAGGTGGACCCGGCCCGGATTAAGCTGCTGTTATGGCTGTATAGTCGCCTCCTGGAACTAAACTCTCGACTGGCTGCCATCTATGATATTCAGGTGACTCTCTTCATGGTCACCCTCATGTCTGCCAACATCATGATCGCCCATGTGCTCATCATTTTATGGATCAATCAGTTCTCGCTCATGGACATTGTTCTGCTACTCCCCCAAGCTCTGGTCATCAACTTTTATGATTTTTGGCTAAGCATAGCCTTCTGCGAACTGGTAGAGTGCACCGGCAGACAGACTTCTGACATTCTGAAGCTATACAATGATGGGGAGGATATGGACAAAGAACTGCAACGAAGTGTAAGCTATGAGACCTATCTTTAATGTTGATACTTAAGGGTTTCCGTATCCTCTATACGTATTGCAGCTCTCGGACTTTGCTCTTTTCTGCAGCCATCGCAGACTGAAGTTCCGCCACTGTGGACTGTTCTACGTAAACTACGAGATGGGCTTTCGTATGATCATCACCAATATCTTATATCTTGTTTTCCTGGTGCAATTCGATTATATGAACCTGAAGTACAAATAAGAATATCCATCAATCGATATATCCATAAAGTTTTTGCTCTTTTAATTAGCCTGAAAGCTTTTCAGCCAGATGGTTTAACTTTGATATAAATATCGGAAATTTCATTTAGGACAGGCAGTCAGCAATGTTGCGGCGACGTGAGGGTTTCGCCCCGAAACTGTCTCGGGTCGTCCTGCAGGTAACACTGTACGGCTCGTGGGCTTTCGGCCTCTTTCCATTCACGCTCGACCCGCAGACAAGGCAGCTGAGGCGGCACAGATGGCTTCTGGTCTATGGCGTGGCGATAAACCTCTTCCTGCTGTGCATTGTGGTGCTCTACAGCGAAGAAACCGCGCAGAGTCTAGAGGTCTTCCAGCGAAATCACCTGCTAGGGTGGATGAACGTTATCATAAGGGTCCTCGCCCTAATTGCCAGCAGCGGGATAATACTCATTTCCTTCTGGAAGAGCGGACAAACTGTGAATATGTGTAACGAACTGCTGGCCCTGGAGCTTCGACACTTTGGCTTCCTTGATGTGGAAGATTCCTCGAAATTCAATTTCTATGTCATCCAGAAGGGTATGTCCATTGTGGGGGAAGTGCTGGGCTTGGTGGTGGTGAACTATGGAATGCCTGGAATGGAAGCGATTATTCAGTGAGGTGCGTGGCATCTACCTTGGTCATCCACATTGGAATGCCCAACGAGTCCGTTTTCCTGGCATTTATCTACCGTTTTGTGTGGCTCATCAACCGTGAACTTCTGGACCTGGCCAATCGACTGAGGGTCAACCGGAAGGAAGCTCCTCTCTTGTCCGCCTCCTCCTGACTCTCTACGGTCGCCTCCTGGACCTCAACTCACGACTCACCGCCTACTATGATTATCAGACTGCCATGATGATGGCCATCTTCTTGGGCGGCAACATCATCGTCTCCTTCTACATGATCGTTTTCAGCGTCAGCCTCAGCAAGATGTCCGTCCATGATCCTGAAGCTTTTTAATGATATGGAGATATTGGACAAGGAGATGGAACGAAGTGTACGTTGGCAGGCAATATTTTGTGCTGATCCTTAAAGGTTTTCTTTAGACTGAGGACTGAGGTTCCGCCACTGTGCGCTGTTCTACGTAAACTATGAGATGGGCTTCCGTATGATCATCACCAATATCTTATATCTTGTTTTCCTGGTGCAATTCGATTATATGAACTTGAAGTACCTATAAGAATATCCATCAATCGATATATCAATAAAGTTTTTGCTCTTTTAATTAGCCTGAAAGCTTTTCAGCCAGATGTTTTAACTTTGATATACATTTTAATAGACAACACACGGGGCAAAGTCGACTCGGAAATTTCATTTAGGACAGGCAGTCAGCAATGTTGCGGCGACGTGAGGGTTTCGCCCGGAAACTGTCTCGGCTCGTCCTGCAGGTAACTCTGTACGGCTCGTGGGCGCTTGGCCTCTTTCCATTCACCCTCGACCCTCAGAAGAGGCAGCTGAGGCGGCACAGATGGCTTCTGGTCTATGGCGTGGCGATAAACCTCTTCCTGCTGTGCATCGTGGTGCTCTACAGTGTCTACAGGGAAGAAACCTCGCAGAGACTGGAGGTCTTCCAGCGAAATCATTTGCTAGGGTGGATGACCGTAATCAGAGCGGTCCTCGCCCTAATTGCCAGCTGCGGGATAATACTCATTTCCTTCTGGAAGAGCGGACAAGCTCTGTGTATTTTCAACGAGCTGCTGGCCCTGGAGCTTCGACACTTTGGCTGCCTTGATGTGGAAGATTCCTCGAAATTCAATTTCTATGTCATTCAGAAGGGTATGTCCATTGTGGGGGAAGTGCTGGGCTTGGTGGTGGTGAACTATGGAATGCCTGAATACACCACGTCATATTTGTACATGGGCCTCCTTTTTTTGACGCAGTTCAGTGTCCATATGGTGGTCATGCACATCTTCCTCGCCATCCTCTACATATATCGCTCTGTGTGGCTTATCAACCGACAGCTCCTTGGTCTAGTCAGTCGTCTAAGAGTCGACCCTTTGTCAGACTCTTCTCGGATTCGGTTACTCCTCTTCTTATACGGGCGCCTCTTGGTACTGACTAAGCAAATGGAGACCACATTAAACGGCCAGATCTTACTGATCCTGACGTCAGCACTGGCTGGCAACATTGTGGTCATCTATTTCCTGATCGTGTACACCGTAAGCCTCGGCCAGCTCTCGATTTCCTTGGCGATCTACCCCTACTCCTTGATTTTGAATGTATGGGACTATTGGCTAAGCATTTCCGTCTGTGAACTCACCGAAAGAACGGGCAGGCGCACCTCAACCATCTTGAAGCTCTTTAGCGACCTCGAGCATACCGATGTGGACCTGGAGAGAAGTGTAAGTAAATCCACTCTTACCCTAAATGATCTTATACCTTCTTTCCCAGCAGATTAATGAGTTTACGTGGCTCTGCAGTCATCGTAGATTTCGATTTAGTCTGTACGGACTTGGCTTTGTGAATTATGAAACGGGTTTTCAGATGATCGTCACCAGCTTCATGTATCTGCTGTGTTTGGTGCAGTTTGATTTCATGAATTTGTAGGAGAGTCCATAGTCCATGAATAAATAAGGACAGAGGCCTATCCCTGGATGTTAGCACATTAAATATTGATACAGAAACAATCTTACAAATATAAAAAATTATTCAGCGATTTTCAGCTTTTTTTTGGGCACCCGCAACATCATCGTCTCCTTCTACATGATCGTCATTAGCTTCAGCAGGCAATATTTTGTGCTGATCCTTAAATGCTTTCTTTGGAATTTCAGTTCGCTGAATTTGCTCTATTGTGCAGCCATCGCTGACTGAGGATCCATCACTGTGGACTGTGCTACGTGAACTATGAGATGGGTTTCCAAATGCCCGTCACAAGTGTCTTGTATCTGCTTTTCCTGGTGCAATTTGATTATATGAATTTGTAATTCCATCTAAGCAGGACACATCATTAGAAGTAACAGCCAGGCGTTATGTCTCCCCAGTCAATGGGAAATAAACTCTAAGCCTTAAGCTGTAAGTTGGCTCAAAGTGAATGAGTTGCAATCAGAGCCCAAGCTAGGATATGTAAAGAAATCGGAACATGGCCGCAGGACAGCAATAAAAGAAAAACTCCCTTTCAAAGAACGCTTTGTAAGAAGCCAAAAAGAGGAACACAAGTCAAAAGAGTCTAAAGTCTAAAGAGAAGCATGGAAAAGCAGTGCAATTAAGGCCAACAAATGAACGAGTTTTCAGCTTTCTGTACTTTTTGGCTAGCTAAGGCAGTCCATGAAGGCAGTCCCCTGGCGATTCCCTTCCTGCTTTCCTTCTCTAGAGAACAATGCGGAGAAGAGCGTGCACAAAGCAGAAACTAACATGAGCAGCCCCAGTGCATTTTCTCCGCTTTCCACTTTCCTTTGTTGGCCAAGTTGTGTACTGGCTTTTCTTTGGATGTGTGTGTTCGGTACTCTGCTAATTTCCATGACTGCGATTTTCCAGTTTCATACGCTTTCCCCTCTCCGCACGGTCCGTGCTTGATTTATGCTTTTCTATCTGTTATTTTATTCTTGGTCTAAGTGGAAGATTCAATTTAACATTTGTCCAGACATTCGGCTACATTTAGGACAAGCGGCTACACGAAAATACTCGAACAACTGACAGCAACAATTAGGCCAACAATGGGACACAGAGGCAGGACAGAAGCCACACAATGGCAGACACAGACACAAGCCCACACACACACTCATACTCATACTCTGTCCCAGATAGAGAGAGGATACATAAGTGTGTGTGTGGGTCCTTGGCAGGAGGCAGCCATTGCTGTCAGTGACAGGCCTCTGGTCCCCGTCGAGGGGCCCAGACCCATTATCTTCGATTATTGGGAGAGCACAAAGCCAGAGGCGATAAGAGAAGGAGCAGCAGCAGTAGCAGAACTCCAAACAATCGCGTAAATTGATTTTTATTATCCTGTGTAGGGGATTCTCTTTTCCACCCATTCAAAAGGCTGTCTGCTGCCAAGTTTCTGGCAAATTTCCTGCTCATCTGCACGGCGGGCAAACAAAATATAAGCCAGAGTGTACACAGGCATTTGATTTATTGCCTTCGTCCAGGACATCCGCCAATTGTTGGGCCACGTGGCCTTGCTCCTGCTCTCTTGCTCTTCTGCTCCTGCTCCCGTAATCCTGTCCTGCTGCTGCTGTTTCCACCGCTCCCTTGTTTTCACAATACAAATCCCCTCCATGGGTCAACATTCTTGCTGTTAGCAACTCGTCAAATGTTTCAGATAATTCGATTCGATTCGATTCGGTCCTTCGTTGATTTCTGCCAGCTTTCAATATATTTTTATTAAAATGACAGCATCTGGCTATGGCTCTCGTTCCGAAATGAGATGGGAGAACAATGCCGAGGACAGCAGTTTCCCCGAGGCCAAAAAATCATAAAAATATTTTCTTTTATGATGATTTGCTCTGTCAGCAGAAATATGTATGTAGGTCTGACATGACACCTATTCCACTCATAGTTATAATAGTCGTCGCATAGTGATAAGTTCTGTAATCGTTGTTAGATTTTTATGTCATTGTTATGGCCTTGCAGGGGGTACTATCATTTTCAAAATCATAAGGATCTCTTTTGCTAAACGTCAAGGAAAGTACTTTCAACAGAAAAATATGTCCAGTTCTTATATTCTTTGAACTGCTGGAGATTGAGTAGAATCATCCTAACAAATTTTATGGGGGAACGACATAGTGGACCGTTGATTAAAACACTCTCCAGCCTGATGGTTTCTTTTAGAACATATAAGAAATATGTGGCTCACTATCAAGGACTTTCTGTCAGCCGCTCCTCGTTTTCTTCTTTCATTTCTTTTCAAGTAAACAAAAGTTTTTCCAACCAAAATTTCTCATTAAATAAATATTTAAGCAGAATTTGAGACTTGCCACTAATTGCTTTGCTCCTCTTGACTTTTCCATTCCCCTTCTCTCAACTGATTCTCTATTTCTCTACCGCTGGAGACACACAAATCGGCTTTTGCTCGTCGCTGGATTGTTGTTTAAACTGCCAGCAACTTGCAGCAAATTGCCAATTATTTAATTTCGAAAAACTTTTCTTTGGAGCCGAGCTCAACTTTGGTCTCCAACTCTTTGGCCGATCGGCTTATATAAATTGATGGCAGGGGGCCAAATTATAACGCATTGGCGAACTAATTAAGGCAGTTGGGCTGATTCCATGGAACAATTGGCGGGCATTTATCGTAATTAGAGAAAGGGCTGCGGGCTGAGGGTCGCCTTTGTTGCTGCTCCTTTCATTACGAGTACTCACTCACATCCCGGCCGGCCCCAAAGCTTGGTTCCAAGTTCAAAGGAAGTGTACAGTACTGTTTCTCTTTTTCTCGCTCTCCTCGAAAGTCAATCAAATTTCTGCCTCCATTGGGCTGCTGCGAAAACATATAAATTTAAATTAAAAATTCGCTGATAAACTTTGGCCTTTCATTCGGGCCCGCAGCAATCCTTTGGGTCATTGAACGTCCAACAGAGAAACCTCAAAAAAATACCAGTACGAGGCCAAATTTGGGCTGCCGCCTAATTACAATAAATGGCCAGTCAGCTCAATTTCGTGGAAAGCCCTGTGGCAAATTTTAATTAATTTTCTGTACAAATTGTAATTTGAGGTGAACTTGATCTTCGCAAAAGGGAGGGACTCGATAAAGATAAACTTCCAGCAGGGAAAGTCTTATCAGATAGAAAAGAGAAAGCGAAATGTTCAAAAAAGGTCCCTCGCTTAAAGACTGCTTTTTAAAGCTAGCAAAAATGTTCATTCATATTATAAAATTATTCCAAAGATGAATATCAATTTGCAGAACCTTGAACCAATTTCGTATTATCGTAAAATAAAAATAAACCGTCAGTGAAAAACAGATCAGAACAAAAACAGAACCGAACCGAGCTGAAATTATCGATGGAATTTACGAGCGCTGGATGGGAACATTTCGTGGAACTAATGCGTTCATCAGGATTTTTATGGTGTAAACAAAGCAATGAACAATTTCAGGACCGTCCGGATAAAGCCAATAAATCAACTATATTGGGGATATATTGCAGATAAAAGAGAGCAGAGGGAGAGGAAATGGAGAGTGGCCGAAACTTTTTGCGGAGCCCAGCAGAATGAATCCACGGAGTGTGGTGGGATGGGGAGGCGGGGAAGGAGAAGTTTTTCTGCCTGGGATAATAAAAATCAATTTACGCACTTTTGCTGTGAGGGACGTGGCCTTTATTGCTGCTCCACTCGATGTTGTCGATGTCCCCTTTGGCGTTGTCTTCCTGGGGTCTAATCGGGGCTAATGGGAGTGGCTCCGGGGGGAGGGAAAGTGCCTGGCTTTGACAGCGGTTGGCCCCTGTCAATGAGTGGGTAGAATGCAGCTTATCTCTGGCCTCGAGTGTTGATGCGTCACAGGACTTTCTTGCCACAGCCCACATTAATTGTTGCTTTCAATTGGTTTTCTTTCCTCAGGGCTATTTCTGCCTCTATCAGGATAATAGAATTATGAGCAGATATGTATGTATTTCTGTGTGGTACAGACTTTCGTTTAGTTGAAAGGAAAAAGTCTATAAATTAAGCCAAACAAGCTGGAAAATAGTAGTCATGAAAATTAGCAGAGCATCCAACACAGCGAGTCCCTAGTCAACAAAGGAAAATGGAGAAAATGCAATGGGCTATTCATGTTAGTGGCTGTTTTGTGCATGCTTCTCTCTTCACTTTTCTCTAGAGACCCTGTGGAGTTTACAGCCAGAAAATCCCTGTATTCTTAGCCAGCTGCAAAGCAGAAAACTCGTTCATTTGTTGGCCTTAATTTCAGTGCTTTTCCGAGCCATTATGTGCTCCCTTTTTGACTTTTGGCACAGCCTCATTTGGGAGAGCAAGAATTCTGCTTTTATTGCTGAAACTCGTTCTCCATTGAGGCAGAGCTGCTGATGGCCTGCGGCCGTGTTTGCATTCCCCCCGCCACATGCAAATCTCACCCGGAGATGGCTTCAAAAGTCAACAAGGCATTCACTTAGACACGACTCCTTTCGCATCTCTCGTCGCACGTGTGTTCCCCCCGAACATGGAAAAGTCGCGTGTCATCCCCTACAGACATCCCCCAGTCACATCCTCAGCTGTCACTTGTAAGTCCTTTTCATGGCAGCACTGGTAAGTCCTTTTCCTCGTGGGAAGGAGAGCTCTCGACTCCAGACGACACAAAGAAGTGCGAACCAATTAGAGGGGGCCTTTAATATTCATTCTTCAGAGATTGCTAAAATCAAACTGGATGAGGAACAGAAGGTAGAGGAAGCTGGTAATGGCCATGCGGAAACCCATCTCATAGTTCACGTAGAACAGTCCGCAGTGACGAAACCTAAACCTTTGATGGCTGCAGAATAGAGCAAAGTCCGAGATCTACAGAAGAGAAGTATATAAATCTTGAGGATCTGCACAGTAGAAACCCTTGTTAGATTAAGCTTACACTTCGTTCCAGTGATATATCCAAGTTCTCAATGTCATTGAAGAGCTTGAGGATCGTGGAGGTCTTCCTGCCCGTTCGTTCTGCCAGATCGCATACGGCGATGGCCAGCCAGAAGTCGTACATGTTGATGATCAAGGCCTGGGGCACAATGAACAGCAGGATGGCGTTCAGCTCCTTGTGCAGGCTGATGCTGAAGATGATGTAGTAGTAGATACCGAAGACGTTGGCGGCCAGAAAGGACACCATCACCAGTACCATCTGGTAGTCGTATATGCCGGACAGGCGATGGTTCAGCTCCAGCAAGCGACTGTACAGGGAGAGAAGACTGTCAACCCTGGAGGACTCGACTGTCTCGCCCTCTGCCAGCTGGTTGGCGAATCGAAGCAGCTCTCGATTCACGATCCACACACAGCGATATATGTAGACCACGGCCAGGTGGAAGTGCGAGGCGCCCAGAAGGACCACCAGGACTATCATGCATAGGCCAGTAATCCCTAGAAACAGCTGCGGGCTGTAATTGGGAGACATTCCCAGTTCCATTACGAGCATGGAAAAGAGCTCCAGCACCACGGACAAGCCCCTGTGCAGGACAAAGTCATCGAAACTGCAGCAATCCTCTAGGGGATAATGACGAAAGTGGCGCCACTGGAGATCCATCAGCTCGTTGAGGATCTTGGCAATATCCCCGCTCTTCCAGTAGCACCGCAAGAGCATTAGGGCTACCATAGAGAGGCTGTGATAATCGTGTATGGAGTTAATCCGCTCAGCCAGCGGATTTCGCTGAAAGACCTCCATCCGCGCTGGTGTCTCCGTCTCCGTGTCGTTGGCCAGGATCAGAGCAACTATGCCTACATTGAGAACGATGCCATACCCAATTAGCCACTTGGAACGATGCAATTTCCTCGTCCAGCTGTCGTAGGTGAACGGGAACAACCCCAGGACCCATGAGCCGTATAGCGCTCCCCTCAGGGTGACGTGAACTAATTTCTGTCGGAAGCCACCATCCCGACGGCGGAACATCCCGGTCCGGAGAATCAACCTCGAATGGGAAAGGCAATTTCCCTCTTTTCGGGCAACGAATGTGAGCTGCGATAAGGATGGCTGGACAGATGGATCGGGGTGTATCGTTCGGGTTGGGTGGTAAAATGCTGATGAAGGGCTTAATTACACTGGCCAGCAAACATTTTCCCATCACTTCATGTGCGTGCCTGTATGTCTCCCTGTTTTGCTGGCGAGTATATAAACACTTTCTATGCCGACACGACCTCTTTGTGCCCTGGCTCATAATGCGTACAACGTTTGCTGCGATTAAATCGTTTAATTAATTGGATGGACACGGAGTTGGAGTTCCTCCTGCCCCATTCTCGTGTCTTCGTTGTGTCATTCCTGATGGGCAGCTCATCAAAAAAAATTTCAAGAGGAAAAAGAAAACGAGAATTATTCTTAGAAGAGGCTTAAGTACCCCAGGAAAACATTTCAATCAAAAATCTGTGAAAAATACGTAGCATAAGGATTCGAGTGCGATTTTATCCCCAGCGATTTCCACTTCACATTTTGAGGGTTCTTTGAGCACACAAGCAGAAACCAAAAGAGGAGGATTCCCCTCTTAAGAGACATACCAAATTGATGGCCTGCACTGCTGTGGAAGTCTCTGAAGTTGTGCAAATTAAATGCCATTCAATTAGTATCGCCTCTCACATCCACATCTCAGACGACACTTTTGATGCCTCACTGAGCAGCTGAGAAGCGAGCAGAGATGAGGGCAAGAGACTGTCATGAGGAGAATGTCAGTTCAGTCGGGCGATGGAAATACTCGAAGCTCTTAGAGATTCTTCGCTTAATTAGGCTCGATTGATGGCTGGGCGTGTGAGGGCATCCGATGACCTCAGGCTAACCTGGTGCTCTGCATTCCCCTCGAGAAAAAGAAAAAGTATTCTCCATCGAGACGTCTCATCGATGTCACTCCATTGGACTGGTACCTCTGGCGGCTGATGGTCGGAACAAGCTTCAACAAGGGCTTCAACTTATTCCCCTGATGCCAATGCGACTGCAGTTTTTGACACTGTTGCAAAGTTAACACTTCTCCGCCCGCCCCTGCCTCCTCTTTTTATGGCAGTTATGTTTGCTGGAAAACTTTTAGCACCTGTCACCTGTAAACGCCGTTTTCTTTTCCTTTCCCGCTTCCCTTTTAATTTTCTGTGAATTTTTCCTGCTTTCGAAGTTTGTTTTTGGCAGCATTTCGACGAGTGATAGGCGAGAGGTTTCTCTTCCTTACCAGAACCTTCGTAATCTTTAAAGCTGATTATTTGGGGCAAGTTTCTGTACTCCATCGTCACGGGGGAATAGTTAAGTCCACATTAAATCGTTGTTTAGGGTTGTCCGAGAGGAATTCAATTAGGACTCAAGTACTCTCCGTATTTGCCTTCTGGCTGGTACAGTTATAAGCAGATTCAAATCATCCAACCGCATACTCATAACAAGTGAGCTGCATCCTGTGTCCTAGGGGGCATCCTTTGAATGTCCTTTGTGGGTATTTGCCATTTGCAATTGGATTTAGCAGTATACGGAGTCTCCACTCCGACACAATTGCAGTTTAAATTTTTAATTGCTGACCACAACAAACAAACTGCAAACAGCAGGAGCACCTGCGAGGATCCATTTGAGCGGAGGACATCCTGCGGCTCATCCAATTTGCATCGCTGCATAATTGGAATGACTTCTGGCAAGGACTCCTACTGGCGTGGTGGAGGAGCCTGAAAGTGACTTTAACCATTCGCATTTACAGCTTAATTTAACACGAAATGGTCTCCGATTGTGGCTGGTATCTCGCCATCACCTAACTGGGGGAGTCCTCCCTCCTCCTTCCATCTCTTAGAAACCACAAAACGATTGCAGCTGAGAGGAGACGTGGAAATGTTTGTGGCCACAGTTGGTTGAGGGTTCTCCTCCAGTCTCCACCTCATTTATATCTGTTATCTGTCAGATATTTGTTAGCCCCTCTCCATCCTCGCTCCCATCTACATATAAATCCCTGATCAAACGCAGCATTGAAGCGTCAAACGCACATCTCTAGGCACGTCTCTACATTGGGGTTTCCTTCCTCCGTTGACAATGCTGACAATAGACTCCTTTTCCCTTTCTCTCCATCTGCAACCCTTTTCCACCCACGTGCGTGATTTTCTTTTAAATAAGGCGCGAAAAAAATACCATCAACTCAAAGGGAAAATGGAATGCGGGAATAAGTTCTCCCGCGTTGCGCATACGCCACGTGAGCCGCCTCCAAGACTGTCGCCTGCAATTAGGCAACGCCGCTCACATTTTTATCCCGCTCACATAATTACCGGCAGACACGACCCGAAAGGGATATAAAGGGTGTGAAGGATCCCACGGATTCCCATTCCCATCTCCATCTTTGACTTGAGATGAGAAAGCCCTTCAGCCGGAGAGGAATGCTCCTCGAGGGTGGGGGTGGGCCAGACCGAAAATAAGTTAATTAGACAAATTGAGTTAGCAAAGGGTTAGAGGTGGGTGGGGTACTAGGCGTGGCTTGGGGGCAATGTAATACGATTTATAATTCCTTCTTTATTCTTTCCCATTTTTGGCTTAGGATCAACATTTTCTAAGTGATTCGGGGCTTATACTCGTATTCTCGGAATGTTATTTTAATGTCTCTGAGCCAAAGAACACCACCAGAGGGGAGCAGAGAAATGTCCCTAACCTTTTCCATTGCGTTATTGGAAATGTTTTCTCCTATTGCTGTTGTGTCCTGTTTTGCCATTATCCCAGCTGCCTTAAGCCCTGTTGCCTGCTGTTGCTGCTTCCTACTCTGTAGGGCCAAAGTTTAATGTTTCGCTTGGAAAAGGATTCCCGGAGCCTGTGGGAAAATTTAACTCTCAAGTCGATAAAATCAAATGGAAACGGCCTCCAGGGGGGAGTTCTTGTGCTTCTAGTGGAGGAGGGCGATCTCTTCAGTGTTGTCGGAGCTAAAAGACATTCCGCCCACTGCTATCGTTCCTCCCCCCTATAGATGGCCTTCGAGAAGTGACCTCTTCATAATTTCAGGGATGGGAAATCTCGTCTCAAATGCAATCGGTGCATAAATTTCGCATATCAAAGGAAAGCAAACAGCCACGCCCCTCTTTCCCTTCAAACACAAATGAAGTGCAAAAACGGGGCAAAACGAAGTGGGAAAATATTTGCACAACAAAGTAGCAAAAGGAAAACAAACGAGAAACGTGAAAAATATTTTCACAGTTGGAAAAGTTCCCTCTCTGAAGCGGGGGATGCCAGAAAACTGTTGGAAAAGCGTGAAAAAGTGCGATGGTAAATATTTACGAAATATTTTCGCAGATTCTGCAAATCAAATCAAATTTCTGTCCGCGTGATTTATGATAGGAACGAGGGGGAATAGGAGTGCCACAGCGAAGGCCCTCGTGCAGTTGTTTACTTGCCGAAGGATTGGAGGGGCTCCCCCTGCTTGCATTCCATCCTTTTGGGATCTCCACATACTGCAATCCCCTCTGCAGACAATGCAATTTGCAGGTGTACTTTTTTCCCCCGGTAAGCCCCCTGTTACTCGTGTGGGAAATCTGATGGCAAGGCGTACAGTCCGACACGGAAAACTCTCAGAAATTGACTTACAAAGGAGGAAAGGAGGAAAGCGACTGTGGGTGACGGGTCAGGGGGAAATTAGCTCTGCTGCAGTGAAATAAATTGCAAATTTCAGGGCGGAAATTGAAAATTTATTGGCAAAAGAAAAAGTTGTTAACGGTTGTCCCCTCCTCCTCCCCCTCCACCTACTGCTGTTCCTTGAATTTCCTACTTCTCTTGGGTGTTTCTTCACCTTCACTTGAGAGAAGTCTCCCAGAGATCCTTCAGAGAGAGATGAGCGAGTGCAGCAGTTGCGGGAATTGATGATCCTGGCTGTCAGGAGACAAAGTGCCAACATTTTGCACCGCTATCAGACGGAGAGAGAGAAAGGCTTTCTCTCTGAAAGTCCCGTCCCTCTATGCAGGACATTAAAAATTAGTTTTGCCTGTTTACTTGGAGCTCCAGTTTCCCAACATTTTCCCTGCCTTCCTCCCAGTGCGTCCTTCCCCTTTCGGGTATTTTTCATGCTTTCTTTTCGAGCGCCGCAAAGCATGCAACACATGCAGCTGAGAGCTGGGAAAGTTGAGCGAAAAGTTTTCCACTCCTCCTCTCCGAGGGGAGAAACCTCTCCCATAATAAGTTACACTTAGCATTCCCTCAGCCCCTACCCAAGCCCGTGCCCGTTTCCCCTTCTGAGTGCATTTTTCACCTTTTATCATTATTTGTTCGGCCATTTTCCTCGCTTTCCCCGAAGGAAGCTTCCCAGCGGGATGACGCGGGGATGATGATTGCTTTGGTCTATGCAAAGTGACTCAATTTGGGTTCATGTATCCATTAGATACTCCCCACTCTCTAGTATCCCTACGATGCGCCACTTGCTGCGTATAAAATATTTTGCAGATAATAAAAGCTGCGAGAAAAAACACAGAATTTATGCTCTGTGAAAACTCGTAAATTTTCAATGTTCGTGATGATAAAAATCGGCCATGAAAACGCAGCAAAGAAATAGAAATATATAGAACCTCTCCTTGTTGTTTTTCGGAGAGTGTTTTATGGGGGAGAGACAAGGACTCTAACTAGAGAAGAGAGAGGGAGAACCTTAAATGGATACTACATATTTATGGGAACTCTCGTGGATAATTTGGCAATTGCTGGGTGGTTTATTCTTATGATTGCAGATGAGCAATGAATCCTCGAATGGCGAACTATTTTTATGTAAGAGATGACTCTCCTTTGAGACCCCCTCTTTGAGCATCTTTTTCCCTTGGAAAACTTCCTTTAATTTCCGCAGCAATAAATTTCCAAGAAAACTCATTTGAAATGGCCAAAGATAAACAGAAATCGAAGTTTTCTCCCTCCAATCCCCTCCCCTCCTCACATTTCCAACAGCAATTTAAAGACAATTAACAGGCGACAGGAAGTGCGACGAAGAACAGAGAAAAATTAAAGAGAAAAGGAGAGACAGAGAGAAAGAGAATATGGAGAAACATGGCCGAAAATGATAAATAAATTAAAAGAAAATACAACAAAATGAGGGGTAGGAGAGGGAGCACGCCAAGGAAATCGAAGCGAAGGTCATTCCGGGTCAGCGATTAAAACTCCACCAAAAGTTCTCCACTGAAGAAGTCCAATAGCCAAGGACCCGAGGAAGAGCCTTGCAGAATGGAATTAATTGCAGAGAAATTTAATTTTATGACACGGAATTTCATGGCTCTGCTCTCCTCTCACCGGCTCTTAAAGAGGAATAAAACTGGAGAGCTCCCCGAATTTCGGTCGCCGGTTTGGAGCGCCGTGAAAATGAATTGCTGATGATTTTTATTGAGACTCGAATTAAAAGCGATGAAAATGTGATGGAAAATGAGATGAAACCCCCACTCCAAACTTGTTGTTCCCTCTCCAGTGTAGAGTGCCACAAAGGAAGAGGCTTTTTCCCCTTCATTTCCATCCCCCCTTCCTCTATGAGCACAAAAACAACAACCAAAATGTTCGCTGTTAAACGGGTCCGTGAACCATTCCAGGAGGAGGAGCGGACGCAGGAGGAGAGGTGCAACATTTTGTGGCACACGAAAGCGGAGCTTGGATTTTCCCCTTTTCATTGTTGCTGTTGGAGGGTGGATTGAGTGGTATAGGGGGGCAGCAGGTCAAAGGGCGTTGCATGTGTGCTCTGGAAATATTTGAACAATTAACTTTTGCTTTTTGTTGGCGGCCGCTGGCGGAAATTTGTGTGGTTTTTCCGGTGGACACCTCTTTCATTTTCATTCGAAATGCCACCAGAATCCGCACCAAAAACAACAGCAACATCCATCACAAGAAAAACAGCAACAAAGTTGAATTAATTATGCAATTTGGTGGGAAGGAGCATGGGGAAATGAGAAAATTATCCATTATGTTTGTGGAATGATGAAACATTGAAAATACTTGCTTCAATGAAAAGGAGTAATGCATTATAGAAGGATGGGGTCAGCCGGCCCAAAAAGAGGGCAGCGATTGGGGCCGGGGAACAGCAGCAACAACAGAGCAGCAGAGCAACAGCAGATCGAAAGCAACAGCAGAAGGAGAGCAGAAGAGAACAGCAGAGAAGAAGACGAATCGCAGCAGTCAGCAGTAGTATCAGCAGAAATCAGCCGCGATCGAGCCGTGCCGTTAACGGTGACTGCTGTTGCACTTACCAGTCGACGGCGATCTAATATTATCAATAAACATATACATAACTAAAAAATATCTAACAGGTATGTACAGGAGACTTTGTCACCACAGAAATGTTAGTCATTTGATAATAATCTTTACAGAGATTTCGTTTTTGGATTGTTGCAGGATCAATCAGGAATATGAAGAGTCAACAAACCTAAAATATATCCTATTTTTCCTTTAAATTTTTACTGTCTTCTCTAGTACCAGATCAGCTTTTAGCATATCTTTCAGCTCCCCACTTTATTTTACAAATAATCTGGCAAGACCACAGAATGTTTTCTTTCGCTATGTTCGCAGGGTCTGCAGCAACTCCACCAACTTTTGAAGAGGATGTTTTTCCAACTGACATTTCCATCTTCATCTTCATTTTCCATGCATCGCTTGGCCTTTAGCCACACTCCTGTCTCCCATTCAGGACACTTGCCGTATCTCTCCTCTCCTCTTCTCTCTCTGTCTCTTTCTCTTTATATCTTCCCATGTGTGAGAATGTATGTGTATCTCAGTGTGGGTCCGGGGCTGACATCAAGTTCATAAAAATATCTGCCATAATTGCAGCTAAGTCAGCAAATGTTGACTACTATCCTGACACTGCCTCACATCTGCCCCTCCCCGTCTGGAGCCATTCGCCTCACTGCCTGCCACACTCCCCGCTGCCCGCTACCCTCTCTCCCCTTCGTCTTCATTGTTGCTGCTCCCTTTTCCCATCTCCTGGTTCCCGTCTAGCCGCATTTTCCTTTCAGTTGCGTTTTCCTTTGGTTAAATATGATATGAAAGGATTCATACAAGCATCGCAGGAAGTACAGTTTCATGCCAGAGGGGAAAAGGGAGGGATAGTTTAAGGGACAAAGAGAGGGAGAGGGATGAATGGGAGCACTTAGTTTTATGATTCCACATTCAGAGCCACTGTTCCATGTGGCAGGAGCAAATGAAGCCAAAGCAAACTGATTCGAGGAGAATCGCGTGGAGAGAAACGCAGTTCATTTACTCTGAAGATGCTACTTTCCTTGGATGTGTATAGATGGTGTTCTATGGAAGTGCGATCATGTATCGATCTCTATATGCAGCATCACTTAGAACGCATTTTATTCCTTTCTGCAACACTCTCCCTTCTGCAACATTCAATTATGTGCCGTTTGGGGACTCCCCCGAAATGCAAATCAAAATGGGAGGCAATAAAAGTCACTCTCAAGTTGTAAACAAGATGGGGCAAGTGTCTCCTCCAACTCCTCTCTTACCGTCATTATTCGCCAGACAAAGCAGGAGAGACAGAAAGAGTTCAGAGTGAAGAGCAATGCACTTATTCTTTCCCTTCTCTCTCTCTTCTGTCCCTGCTGCTGTCAACGCTCCCTGCTCCTTTTTTATAAAGCCCCATCAAAGGGGGAGGCAACTGCAAAAGGCGTGGCTGATTGCAGTTACATCGGAAGGAAGAAAAAGGAGAGTCGAAGACTGAGGTCAAAGGGGCCAAGAGGAAGACATTTGAATATATTCCAAGCTGCATTTCCCTTCTCCTTTCTCCATCTCTCTTTGGCTCTCACTTTGTTGCATTTCCCTTCCAGTTTGGAAAAGTTTTCTTTGTTTTTGCAACAAATTGCGGCAGCTTTTCATGTTCCTTTTCATTTGCTTCGTTTGCCTTGCGCCACCTCCATCCCCTTTTGCCTCCTCCGCCCCATTTGTCCAGCTCCAAATATTTATCCTGGACAAAGTTGGCTGCTTTTTCATTCGGGGATTCCCTTCATGAGACTCCGGTGCTCTCTCCAGTGGAGAATAGATGGGGGATGGATCCTCCGACTCATAATTGACAGCTTCATTTCCCATTTTCCGTTTGGCAGCTCCAATGAGGCGCACCATTTGATTGTTCTGCTTTCCCTCGTTAGCATTGCTTACATTTCCATTTCCAGTCGATTTCCATTTCCATTTCTGTTTCAATTCGAATTTGAATTAGAATTACATCATTTACAGCATTTGAAATGTGTTCCATGTGGATGCCTCATTAGCCAGCCTCTGGGTTCCCCTGCTCTCCATCGATTGGAACTGTTTTTATACACTTTTCTACTCACTTTGACCCACTTTGAATCCCTTTTCTCTTATCCTTTTCTGTTTCAACTGCAGTTGAAGTTAAACCTGGGGAAAACATTTGCAAATTATTTGTATTTTCAATTAAACTCTCGAATATTTAGCTCTACAAATGCAGGCTCCACAGCGGATACGGTGCTCCATCCACATCCTGTAACTGTGACTGCTCCCACCCCCCTCCTTCCTCACTTCCTGGCAGCGTTGTATGCTCTGCTGTCCGTTATCGGAGCTTCCGCTTCTGCTTAGTTTCCTCTCCCATCGCCTCTTCCCCTGCCCTTCCGGAACTGAATCCCTCCGAAAGTGTTTATCATTAGTTCACATGACTTGCCCTCCCAGTCCCACCAGGAACTCCATTTTCCCACCTCCCTTAGTCTCCTCTTCATTTGCGTAGTCATACAAAATTAATTAGGAACCTCTTCACACATTTCCCGGAGAAAACTGAGAGCGAGAGAGTTTCCCA
Source organism: Drosophila lowei (assembly GCA_008121275.1). NCBI lineage: Eukaryota > Metazoa > Arthropoda > Insecta > Diptera > Drosophilidae > Drosophila > Drosophila lowei. The sequence goes on from CM017779.1 coordinate 26,705,424, forward strand.
CCCGCCTCGACAGCCTCGACAGTAGTGGGAATGGGAATCCGAGTGAGAGATGGAACGAATGGAACTTAGTCTTAAATTACTCATACGCCACCGGCACCCATTAATTTCCCTAATGTGCTGCATCCAATCCGTTCCAGCGCCTGCAGCGGCTCTAATTTCATTCTCATTCGGATCCACTCCTTCTATGAATTGAGGATTGAGATCCCGTTTGGCAGGATTAGGGGTCGAAGTGATATATTTGTCTGTTGATGAGGTGAAAAGTGGGCGAAAGTCAAGGCGATAGTACGAAAAGGTGTGATGGAAAAGCTCTCTGATTGAGAGAAGAGAACAATTCTCAAGGAGATTTATTGCGACTTATCAGGGAAAGACCTATCACAACTCGTAGCGGTTGCCAAAAGGTGAATAAGAAACAAGAAACAAGAAAGAAATAAATAGAGAAATGATTAAGATGCGGAAAAGAGAGAAGGAAAATAGGCAGAGGAAAGGGCAATTGAAAGTGAAATATAGCCAGGAAAACTCTGCCGTTTCTCCACTCTACCATCCTTCTCTCCAACGTATAGATTTCTCTCCAGTGGGTCGTGGAAAAGTTTTCAACTTGCGATGAAATTGCATTTAATTAACATTCAGCCACAATTGCTCAACCCCACTCTCCTTTCGCATGAAATAACTCTGGAAGGAGAGAGAGAGGGGAAGACGGTTCTCCTTTTATATAGTTTCATTGCAACAGTCGGAGTTGGGAAATGTACAGGAGAAGGAGTTGGCCTTCTCCCTGTACACTTCCAGACTTCGATTCCTTAATTCCATTCCACGCAATCGGTAAATCGAAACTTTTAAATCTTCATTATGGCAGCTCCAGCTCCAGCTCCGTTCTGCCCATCATCTGATCTTCTGGACAGAAGGCGTGGAGTCGTGGCATATCCTTTGCCATCCGCCTTCTCTTACTCTCCAGCTCTCTCCACCAATCCCCGCTGTTGCCCATCTCTGATGACATTTCACTTTGCATGGTCTTTACTCGCTTGGCTTTAAGTTTCCTTCCATTCTGGTGACATTTTTTCGGTTTATTCTGTTTTCCTCTTTTTAATTGAAAGACGGGAAGATTTTAACGAATGTATCGATGGATGGATGACATCCTGCCCTGCTACCTCCCACCCTTCCATTGCCCTACCCGTGCATTGATGTGGGCTTGGTCGGTTTGCCTTGTAACATATTTTATGCATGCCCCACTGGGCGCTCACTGAACAATTCTCCGAGCAGCAGACAGAACAGGAGAATGGGACTGAGACAGAGACTGGAGGATATGAAATATATCTCCATCGCATTTGCATGGATTCTGTGCAAAGTCGCGGCAAGTGGCTCAGTGGGGCAGGGGCAGGGGCAGGTACAAGTGTGGCATATGCAAATAATGATGCCATTCACCAGAGTTGCCCTTTTCCCGGGTGCTGGTTCCTGTGTTGTGTCTCCCTTCTCGGAGGATATTAACCAACTGGAAGATAAACAGCAACAACAAGTGCATCAGTTTTGCCCCTCTCCCTGCTCACTATATTCCCCCGCTATCCATCCATCCTTCCATAAATCATGCAGCACCTTCGACCCATTCTGTGAAGTTCTCCGAGTCTGTCGCACAATTGAGCGCCGCACGACGTGACTTTGAAGCTGTTGCAACTTGACTTTCCCCTCTGGCCTCCTGTTAACCTCTCGAGAACTGAGATATTCATCTTGCTCTGCCTCGTTGCCCACCTTCTCCCGTACTTCCATCCCATACTCCCATCCTGTACTCGCTCTCCCTAGCCAACATTAGCATCTCAAACAAGGCAAAACATTCAAATTTATGTGACCCCAGACCCAACCCTACGATGAAGGCGCATCCGAGTGGGAAAATGAGTAGATGGAGAGGGAGAGCTGAATGGAGAACCACAACTAGTCATGCATTGGGGTCAGGCCATGTCAGGAGAGCAATGATGAGGGAGAAGGATGGAGACATCACTCTTTCCTTGGCAGAACCGCGGGCATGCGTGGGGCGGAATATCGTGAGGATTTTCCACTCTATCCAAGTGTTTCCATTTGCATTTGTAGGCCAAGAAAATTCCGAAAGAAAAACAATACGCGAAATGAATTAGAAATGGGAAAGTGTGAAGTGGGGACGCCTCCTCTGCCTCTGTGGCATAGTTTCTTTCAGATAAATACTTTCCCAGTCTACTATTCCTATTCCCATTCCAATTTCCATTTAAGTTTCTTCATCTGTGAGTTCAAGGACAGGACGCAACCTTGAACTCTGCTGGAGTGAAGGCAGAGGATGGGGAATACATTCCTCGAATTTGTCCGAACTTGTCTCGGACCGAAAACTCATTAAAAATTCTGAAAGCAGAAGCAGAACGGAAACCGAAAGCAGTTCCCAGTCAGATGGAAAAGTATTTGCCCCTGTGGAGCATTTGAAGTGGACACCGCTGCGTATGAGTAGCCCCATGTAAAGCTGTTCATTGGCAGAAAAAGAACTTAATAGTAGGTGAATGGACAGAAGGTATGGGGGGATATATACCATTGCAACAAGATTTGGGACTAGCTCGGGATAAAAGTGGAATAAAAGGTTTATCTGAATACAATCCCATATTTTCGAACTCTCTGTTCAATCTCCCTTAAAACAAACGAAGCAAGGCGATCTAATCTTTTGCCCCACATCTGACATGGATATCCTCCTCCAGCTCGGATTTCAGCTCAATTTGGATGCCTTTCATCATCCGATGCCTGGAAAATGCTTTGTTTGCTGTCTCGCTGGAACTCGCTTTGGCCCAAAGGAAAACGTATGGCGTGGAAAAATGTTCCAATCAACTGAACTCAGCTGCACGCTGCCACTCTGCCATCCCTATCCCTATCCCCCCTCATCCACCTCCGCCCCCGTCCTGGTCAAAAATGCGGGCAATAATGAAAGTGCTGACAATGTGAACCGAGCCCAGGCCCCAAATTGCAGCTGCACCTTGTCGGCTTCCTGCACACTTCTGCCCCTGCCACTCCCCTGATCCCTGATACGGAACCGGAGCCCCATCCATGGCGACCACAGCTCCCTCCAGTTTAGCAAAGGACGAGTCCGGAGCCGGACCACAGCCAGGACGAGGACGGGAATGCGAATGAGGAGCAGCGCTGACGTTCTGCGTGCACGGAATTTTAAATGGGTGCCAAAAACATGCAGCTCCATCTATCATGGAAGGTGGGGCATCGCGGCAGATCCATCGTGGGAAGAGAGGGGACATTCTTCGTTGCACTTTGACCTGCATCTGCTCATTAAATTTTGGCGTTGTCTGCCATATATATTTTGTGGATGATCCCCATCTAATCCCCCAGGGAAAACTTTATACCAAGACCTCAAACTCAATAACCTGTTTGATGCTCAGTTTGGGCCAAGTTCGTAATTGGTTTTAAGTGTTGTCAGAGGGGGATGAATGGTAGAGCTCCATGTTGAACACACCATACCATGTGGCTTTTCCAGCGAACAAAAATACGCACACGGAAAGCAATTGACCCAGAAATTCATCTCCTGCTGCCTTTCAACAGTGTTCTTTTTTCTTCTGCCTCTTTCCACCACAAAATCGAAGCCCAAACAGAGCGAGAAATCAATATGAAGGACTCGCAAAGGGAGATCCAAGGGATGCTGCCTGCCCCTTCGACCGCACCGCACGCAACAAATGTTGCCAGACAACGGTGGCATGCCGCCAGCAACATTCTATCTGTGTCTCTTTCAATGGGAGTGTCTCTCAGATAACCCGGAGAAGGAGCTTTCACTCTCTTTTATCCTCTCTCTTGCTGTTGCCATAAATTTGTTGTCTGAGGATGCCCGACATCCGTTCGAGGGCCACCATTTGGGGGAGGTCAGTAGTCCTTTCAGTGGCCCCCCGAAAGGAGTCTGCCGCCAGTCGAGGGCTCTGTCCGAAATGCTCTTATTATTCATGTCAACGATTCGCACATTAATGGTGGAAGGGATGGTGGACGCTTGATTTCGGGACGGAAATTTAAATATATTTTGTTTAGAGAATGGGATTGCGTTTCCTTCGGTCCCTCAGACTTTCAGGGCAGCAAACAAAAGTCTCAATGTAAATATCAATTAGAAATTTTTATCGCAGAAGGAGATGATAATGGGATGGAGAATAGATGGAGATGTAGATGGGAATGAGAATGAGTCGAGTGGATCCTGCCATCAATCAATGTTCGATTTGCCTGCTTGAATCAACTGCTTGAATCCCATCCTAGTGCATGGCCAGGCATCCCGATCCCCTTCCAAACGAGGAGACAGTTTCCTTTAAATCCCGATGAAGATGGAAGATTGAAGAGATTCTGTCTGAGCTTGGGGCGAACTTTTAATTGATTTGTGTGGCAGGAAAACTTCTTCCGCTCTCTCTTTCTCTTTTTCTCTTCTGCTTTCCTTTTGTTGTCTGTCGTCGAACAATATTGTTCAACATTTCTGTTAATTTGTTTGCCTCCGAATAGGAGAGTAGCAGAAGCAGACAATGAATCCACAGACAAACAGAAGGAAAACTGCGCAATTTCCATGTTTATTTCCCTGGGAAATACTCCGGGAAAACACGAAAGCCCCAATGAAAACAGCGCTACACCCAGACCTTTGTGGTTCTTTTACTTTGGTTCTTTGATTCCTGGGAATCCGCAGAGCAAACGGAATATTCAATTGAAATATTTTCGGGATCGGAAAAGCGAAATGCGAGGATGCTGTACATAGGATTAGGATAGGATTCCCGCAAACACATCTCTATTTATTGGCAAACTTTCCACTGCAGAACATTCTCGTATCAGGGGAATATTCATAGTTTTATTTATACCATTTTTGGCTGATAGTTTCTTAACTTTTTAATTGTTTCTCAAGTTCTTCCGAGATGTAAATTAATTTGGTAATTGTATTTAATATTTTGCCCATCCCCCTCTCTCTCTACCTCTCCCACTCTTTGAGACTGCCACATAAAATTTCCAACTTTCAGTTTGATTGTTAGCCAAAGTTTTGCTTCCTTTTCCAAGTGGAAACAGAACTTATCGAGTAAATAAATATTTTCATTTGCCTGGAAAAATATTTACAGGAAAAGCTGAAGGAAAACAGGAGAAAGGAAATGTTTTGCAGAATTTATTTTTGTTTATTTTTTAAGGATAAGTAGGAAAAGTGGCTTAAATGCAAGAGAGGGACATGAAATGCTGCTACCATTGGGAATTATTTATTGCTCATGTCACAGATATTTTTAAAAATCTCTAAATATATTTCCCATTCCATTGCTTTTCTTTTGATATTCCTTTGAGCAGCTTAGAGCAGAGTTTTCTCTTTGAATTGCCTCTTCATTCGGGGTCACTTTCCATCATTTGTATCGCTTTTCCGATGGAAAAGGCAAAGGAAGACTCTGCACAAAGTAGCGAAAGAAGAGAAAAGTTTGCGATAAATGGAAACAAAGTCAGCAGTAAATTTCCCTTCTCCGATTCTCGGTCCATTTTCACTTTTTTAATACTTTTCCCCATCCCCGAATTTGAGGTCGCGTCACAGTTTTTTTTCCCTCAACAGATCCGTGGGATTTCCCCGAATGGAAAAACAAAGTTGCTGCTTCCTCTTCTTAATTATGAAATGCACGAGGGGAGCCGGCAGTTTTCAATTGTTTCCCTCCTGCAGGTTCCCCTCTAACCGCAAATCTGTCAGGCAGAGGACGAGCCAACATTTGTGGCTCTTCCAGAGATTTCCCTTCACTTTAACACATTTTGGCCTCGTCCGTGGAGTGGGATGATGTTGCAGAGGGTGGAGGGTGGAGGGGAGATCTGCCAATCCCTTCACTTTCTCGCGATTCCCTCCGCCCTCTCCGATAGAGGAGCCGTTTAAGGCCTCCTCCTGCGACAGTGGAGGACACATCGTAATTGCTTTTGTATGCTAAGAGGAGGGCTTACAGCGATGTGGGTCGGAGACAAAGGGCCTCTAAGCCGAAAGGTAACTGTTGTGGCTCCTGTGGAGGAGTGGTAGTGTGTGAATGACTCTTACCTCGACCCCCCTTAACACCCATTGGGTACTTTCAGCTACCAAATAATTTGCTGCAGCCAAAAACAAGAAAGCCACAGAAAAGGAAGCGAAGAATTTCCGCTAAAGGGAAGCAGCACACACACACGCTCACTAACACATTAGCACACTCACACACACACCCACGCACAGAAGGAGATATAAAGAGGAGCATTAACATCCCAGAGAAAAAGTTGAATTAAATTATGAGTCTGCGGCGAAATAAATTTGAGAGCATGAAAATTTAAATAATGCGCCATAAACCGCATTTGTATTGGTGTGTGTTTCCTGTATGTGTGCGGTGTGTGTGTGTGGTGTCTCTGCATGCGTGTGAGTAAGGGTATTCCAAATTTGATGCTCAGTTGCTGTTGCTGTGGCATTCAGCATAAATTGTTACCATTTACACGATACTTGAGCACGAAACGAATCCTCCTCCCCATTCGCATTCGCATCCCCATTCCATACCTTCTGCTTTCTCTGCGTGTAATTTTTCTTCTCTACGAATGAGAGAATAGAACCGTCGTGAATCCGAATGTCTCTCTGGGCAAACTTTGCTCATCAGTCCGCGTAATTTCGCGGTGCAAGTTTCAAATTTGTCTGCGGTGCCTTCCCTCCCACCTCCCACTTCCTTTCCAAGTTCCAGAAATCTTCGGATAGATGACCCTAAATGGAGCTGGGAAACTGCCTCTGGCCGAGACTCAAAACGATGACAATCTGCTGCTCAGGTTGTCCCAGAGATGGGGAGTGGATGCGGAAGAAGCATGGGGCATAGGGCTGGGGCATGGGGCCAGTAGTAATCACCGTCTGGGTTCTTTTGAATCACAAATTAGTTTTCATCAGGCTCAAGCTCAAGTGCCATCAGTTCCAGTTCTACTCGTAGTTTAGTGTAGTTCTGTCGAAAGTTTTCAAATGAACTTAGGCTGGTTCAGCGTTAGGAAGAGGAAAAGTTATGGGAGGGATAATGACCAGGGGTCAGGTGGAGATTGAAGCTCCCTGCATGCGTACATAAGTCGAATGAATTGAGCTGGATTTCCAGTCTGTGTTACCTGCTTAAGATAGTTAAACAAAACATCTGGCAGATCCAACAATAGCTCTTCTGCAGCTCTCTCTGCAGCTATTATTTGTCTTATCCAGTAAGATCAAGGAATAATCGCAAGTCGATGATTTGGAAAATATTGATCCGAACCTTGGAGAACGTCCAATACACTGCCTGATTCTAAGCTGCTGTGATTCCCAGTTCCACCCAGCCTCATCATTCCCTTATGCTTCATCGGTGCAGTCTATCCTTAAATAGTCCACATTTTGTGCTTTTAAGAGTATAAATCTGTCTCTGAATTTGCTTTGACTGCGTTCCTTCCTTCCTTCCTGTTCGAATTTATAATTCAGCCGACTTCTCATTCCGATTTGCATGCGAGTTTCCCATGAATGTTTCCATTTCCCATATTAATTTCATATTTACTCGCTCCTCACTCGCTCTTCCTCTTTCCTCTGCCCATATTTTCTCCCTCCCATCGGTCTCGTTACTCATCTCCTTGTGCCGCTGCTGCTGCTGCTGTTTCCCCGTAATCTTGTAAATTTGTTTGGCCGAAAGCCAAGAAACTGAATTCGGAATTCAGAAACGAATTAAATTGGCAACCTCAATGGCTCGTCCCCCCTACGGCCTGCTCCGCCCCACTGTTCTGGTTGAAGGACATTCTGAGCATTTGGCCTTCTTTTAATTTCGTTGAAATGTCGCGTGCATCTGAACTCTCCTTCTGTATCTCCCTGACTCTCTCCCTGAGGGAAGAATTGGCCATAATAAAGTCGCATCAGGACCTGAAAGGGCCTATCCCTATGGAGAATGGACGGCAGGCATTGTTAGGGAGGCATGTCATGGCAGGGCAGGGCTGGGTTTGGCATCCTTCATGCAAAATTTGTAGTTTCTGCTTGTCGTTCGCTTTCCGCGTCGCTCCGCTTGGGTGTTGTCGAGCCAAAAATGTTTTACGGCTACGTGAGGAACAAGGCTTCCATGTGGTTCTCCCATTCACTCTTTCTATCCCTCTCTGTCTTTCTCTCTATCTTTCTCTTGTGAACATATTGACAGTGGGATTGGGGATTGTGGCATACGCATGCAAAATACAAAGCGACACAAAATATTCACTTGGCGAATTGACTGAGGAACCTCTCCCTTCCCTTCTCCTGCCACTTTTTCCACACTCTTTTCTCGATTTCTTCGCTTCTGTTTGCTGACATTTTCCGGGTCTTTTGTTTCCGATTCGAGGGATAGAGAGGGTAAGCGAGGGGATCCATGTGGCATTGGGTCACGTGCGACCTCATCGATGAGGATAAGGATGATGATGATGATGATGTGGAGGTCGTCTGTGGAATGCCGAGAAATGCGTGGATTGAACTGCCGAATGCTTGAAGACAATTACTCAGCGCTTAAATTGAAAGAGGGAATCCAGCAGAGAGCATCGAGAATCCCGAATGAGACGAAATAAATGCTTTTCAATCGTTCCCATTTCCCTGTTCAATTCTATTATCGAATGAAATAATCGATACCAGCGCGAACCAAACAAAAGGCCCCGCGGCAGAGAGAGACAAGGCTGAGAGACAGCGACAATTGTGACAGGATATTGTCTGAACCGCATTGGGAAAGCGCGCGGAAAACCGATGTGGAAAAGTTGCCAAAAATGCCAAAACCAGATCCAAGCAGCGGCAACGAAATTGATAAAAATTTGAAAGTCCTGCGGCAATCGAAGCTCCTTGTCACAGATCTCCTTCCTCCCACTTTCCTCTGACAACTTTCATTGAACGTCAATGCAGCCACGCCCCCATCCGTATCCATATCGGCCGTCTACCTTGTTTGCCCATATAATTTGGTGATTAAATAGCTCTGACAGGGTCGGTATCCCCGGAATATATCATGAGGGGGTGGACACCCATTTCCCACTTTGGCGTTCACTGCAGCAGGTCTCAATTATTTACCGATGGCCGCAAATGAAATGCGGACTTCCTCCATCCGACGGTTGGTTTTTGGTATTTCCCAATTAATTCGGAAATTGTTTTCGCATTTGGGTATACACCGCACCCTCTTTCTCACCATTCGAATCCCCATTTGTGTTTTGGGCTTGGTTAAATGTCGTTTCTAATTGGCCGTAGATCGCTTTTTGATTGTTTAGAATTTACATTTGGTTTACTCATGCCATGGAGATGAATGATCTTGGGAGGGTGGAAACTACACAAAGCAGAGATAGAAGAGAGGGCACATCGAATGGACACTTGATGAATATATTCTCCTTTAGGTATTCATCATTCATAGATCTATCAAAGGTAGTATACAAGAATAGGTTTTATAAATGCGAGTCTCTTATATCAAAATCTCTTTATCCAAAGAATGTACCCTTAAATACCCCTTAAACTTCCACCCATACCCATCCTCATGCCTTGAAGGATTGTTCTCTGCTTCCAGACATTTAACTTTTGTCTCCTTTCCAATTACAAATTCATAGACCCAAAAGTTGATTGCTCTGAAGCTGCCGCAGACAGAGTGCCTTTCCCTTTCCATCACATTCACACCTGTTCTACCTGTCTCCCCGCTGTCCCCCTCTTTTTCCCTATGAATAATTCGAGGACAGTGGAATGCCTTGTCCGCGTGTCCGCTGACAAATTGTGGGGCTCGTTAAATGTTGGCCACAAAACTTGCAACGAATTATGTAAATTTGAATGGTACGATCCTTAAGATCCTTGTAGTAGTCTGCAGAAATATTTCCTCCCAAAGTTCTTTCTCCCTATAGATGTCCCAGAGTGGCGGGGAGTCAGGAAGCTGAAGACAGACATTAATTCTATTTGAGTTGTATCCTTGGCTTCCTGTTATCCTTGAGGGCCGCCCACATAAATAATTTTTAATGATGTGAAAATGTTTTGCCAAGCACTTTCCCTATAATTAATGGGAACTTCCCAGGGAGAAACCTCACAGAGGGATGAGGAGTAGTCAAAGGCAACCAGGCCAAGAAAAGCCGCAAAACAAATTAAATGGGAAGGTGGGGGCCGACATGTGTTGTTGGCCGGAAGCGGAAGGAGAAACATACCTCTGGAATCCAGAGGCATTTCGCAGAATCTGCTCTCGTTTCTCTTTCTTCTGCCTCTCTCTCTCCTGCCATGACCATGTCGTTCGATTCATTGACGCCAATTCAATCAGAGTCCGATTCGGTATTTCCTGACTTATCATCACCTTCTCTCTCATCGTCTGCTTTCCACTTCTTAAATTTTCTTTGACATTTTCCCATTTGCTTTCGCCGTGCAATTTATATTTAGAAATAATTTCCGTTGCACTTTGTGCCCATCGCCATCGCCCTATCTCTTCCCCCATCTTCTGAACAACGGAGAAAGAAAGCAACTCAAAAGTGGAAGGACAGGAGAGAGAAATCGGAGAAAGAAGAAACTCTCCTAAGAGTAATGTGCATTCATTTGTACCCAGGAGACCTCTGGAGAAAGCAGTGAAAAGTTTTCTTTATTCGCGAGCAGAATTTAATGCAATTGAAAAGGGAATTCCAACTGGACAGAGTTCTCAAAGGGAAGGGAAGAAGGTGTGCAAACGGATCGCCCTTCCTTGGACCTTGAACTTGATGGAAACCACACACTAAATCCTTCCCTGAACTGTGATAATTCCTCAGCAAAACGCCAAAGAGGATTCCAAGTTGGAGTGCCTCCAGATCCACATCCACATCCCCATCCACATCCTCGTGGGACATCCCCCAAAGAGGCAAACACCGCAATGCAGTTCGTGTCCGAGTTCTGTTTTATGGCAGCTGAGAGGGGAACCAAGAGAAGGAGGGGCAGGAGAAGGTGGTGCAGGAGATACAGGTGGAGCAAGTGGTGGCACCTGCACATAGGTAAATTTGTCCAGCAGCGAGCTAAATTCCAAACGGAAGTGACACTCTAATTGAGAGCAACGAGCCAACTGGGAGATGTTCCTGGCAGAGAGGGAAAGAGAGGTGAAGCAGCAGATGATAGTGTGGTGGAGAGACGGGGATGGGGAAGGGATGTGGATGAGGATGGAAGAGGAGGATGTGTCCACTTCATGCGGGTTCTGGGAGCAGCACTAAAAAAGTAAACTCGTTAATTGCTAAGTGCAAAACCATAAAACGGATGTGAAACAGGGGAAGAGATCCAAGGAGAGAGTTGGCACCAGGATGGAGATTGGTTTGTTGGTTCCGCAAACAGTTGGCAGAGGGTTGGAGAGTGGGGAAGGAACTATAAACCCGCATTATAGAGTCAGACCCGGAAAATGACTAAAATTTAATTGTGGAACATTCATTCCAGAAATGATTGAAAGAGTGAAACTGTTGCACAGAAATTATATCAATCCTATCCAATCAGAGTGAGAGATCCCATCCATATCACTTACATCGATTGTATCATATTTTATACGAGTATCAGTGGATATTGGCAGAAAAGGCCAACTCATTTCACATTCAACTGATTTGCATAGCCAGAAGTCTCGGCGCATATTCTTGAAAATGCCTTCCAAACGGATTCCCACGGAGATTCAGTGTCAGCCTCACCTTCGAAGCATTCTTCTTCGACAAGTCTGTGCTCGCATTTTCTTTCGCCTGTCATAGACTGGTGGACGCCTGACATTTTCCACAGAGCACAGAACAAGACGGGATGCGTTGCGTATTTATGAATAATTCAGCAAAAGGACATCCCACCCTTCCACCCTTCCATCCTTCCTCCTGACTTTCCTATTTGTTTACCACAAATTGTCAAAATGTTGCCGGAATGACATTGGCAGCACGTGTAAGCCCACATCCTTCTTTCTCCTCCCATTTTCCCTCCACACGCCAGAAAGTTTGTCAGAAATTGGCCATTGGAATTTATTCATGTGGATGCTGCAGGAGGGAGGAGCAGCATGTGAAGCATCATCATGCAAATCACTCACTCGGATCCACCTCTTCTCTACCCCATCATCACCCTTAAAGCTGTCGGTTGGTCAGTTCTCCGCCAGAGTCCCTAAGCTGGAAAACTTCCCCCGGTGACAGCTGGAAAAATTACTTCAATTTCACAATTATCGCGGGTGGCCATGTCTTCTCCCTTCGTCTCATTTCTGACATTTTTATTAAATTTCTGCCCCTGTCGAACCCCCCGCTCAGCGGGAAAGCAACTCATGTCCGATGCGAGGCGACTCTGCGCTTTAATTAAAGAAAAATCAAGGGGAGCTTGTCCTTTGTAATATATCAAGATTTCCTTCTTACCAATATAACTTTTTGGGCGTGACGAATGTGGGTGGCCCGGAGGGGGATGGGAATGATTAATGAATGGAAAAAAAAAGGCCAAAGGTTGACCACTCATTGAGAGAAGGCATACTGGAGAGGGTCGCATTAAATCTTTGAGTTCTATCCAATTAGCCATCCAAACACTCAGTATCATCAGTAATACCAGTATTCACATATTAGATCATATTTTTCTGGGAAGTGATTGTCCCTTCTTGCTGCGGCACATTGCCAGATGAAATTTTTGTTATTCTCCGTTTTATGATTTGTCTTTCGAAAGTTTACGACTGCGTCTCCGGGCTTATTTAAAATTTATGTGGGAATATAAACCAAAATCTGCTCTCAGCCTTCCTTCCGACGGACGCTCCTTCCCATTATTACCGATAAAAGTCGGAGCTGAGGGAGAAAGAGTGCCTTTCCGAGGCCAAGTCATCTCGATTGTTCAACTTTTGGTGCATTTTTAAAGGTTTAATCAGTGGCTGAGAGCAAACAGTGTGGAAACGTTGGCAACGTCTTTTGGCAAGGAGAATAAACAAAACTGGATCAAGAAAACAATTAAGGAAACAGAACCACAAGAACAAAGTCAAAGGAAGACCACCAGGATGAGAGCGCAGATAGGGATGCAAATTAATTATCAATCGAGGCTTTGAGAATGCAATGAAAATGGATGAAATACAGATTGCAGAACTCCTTCTTCTCCTCTTTCGTTATTCGCCGCTTTTAGTGGCAATAACAGCGCCAATAAGCATCCAACAATGAAATGTCACTTTCTCCAATTGCTTTTTTGGGAACAAAACTATGTATGTTGTGGAGAGCATAAAGACGATATAGGAAAATTTGAACAGCGTTGAATTTAATAACAATTTGTAAGTAGATTTTTCAAGAGATGTTTAGGTTTAATTGTCGCCGTCACAGTCCACACATCGCCGTCCTTTAGTACCAGAAACGCATCGTAACGTTATATTCTGGAGACGAGAGAAGTCGACGCTCAATCTGACGCTCAATCTGACGCCCAATCTGAAGCCCAATCCGACGCAACTGGCTTTCGGTATATCGATATCTCTGTCCGTGGGTCCCTGGGGGGCCCTGCTGCACACCCGGAACGGGATTTAGGATAGCACTGGATCCAGGTGTCTCAGCTGCATCTTGTGTTGCGGCTGATGCTACTTCTCCACCGGCTGCTGCAAGTTGTATAGAATTACCAAATGGGCACGCACACATTGACTGACACCTACCTTGTGGTGGATTGCGAGGGGCATCTTTTTGGGTGGACCCAGATAAGTTTCCTTCGGGTTGAGAATTCATATTTACTTCGACTTTTATTGTAGTCTGTAATTTGACTATGCGAGCAAAATCAGAGGCTCTTGATTGTTTAAAAAAACCGAGCTACAGTATATCTCTATACTGGCGTAACATCACAAAATCGAAATTAGTTCGGTAGATCAGATGTTTCATATGGAGATTCAACTAGCATGAGAGACAACTAGCTATCCAAATGGCCCCCAGCTATCAGGCGAAGAGCTAAGGAACTATAAAACGCAGTTCGATTAGAAAAATTGGATCTAAAAAGTGATTTTCACTTTTCGTTGTACAGGCTAAAAGCCGGTTCTCCCGGTAGCCAACGAGGCTGACCTGGAATGTACCGCGTGCTCTCCTCTCCCATGCCTCCCAACACCTCACCTATTATAATAATTGAAGCTACAGTTACAGCCGAGGCTCGAACAGTTTCCATCACAGCGCTCTCTCAATCGGAACCACCCAACCAGGTCAAGTGAAATGTGCTCCACAAACTTTTCTTTCCTTCCCTCTTTCCTTCTTTTCCTTATCCACACACATGCATCAAAGGAGGAACATACAATGAGTGCTCCGCCTGCTCAAGAGAAAGTGGAAACTGTGACCCGATTCCTGGTCCTCTCCTACTTGGACACGTTCCAATGCAGATGTGTTGGATGTTTGTATATGGACATTAGGGATTTATGCCACGCCTCCACTGAGAAGTGTATGCAGAAATTCCCAACTTTGCAATAAAATTTTTGACAAATGCGTCCAATTAAGTGGAGCTCGTTGGACGAACGGGGAGCCGAGTGGCAGTGGCAGATTTCCCAGGATACCCCCGAAAACACAGAGCGCTCACATGATGTGGCCAGGCATATTGATTCGGATTTGGACTCGGATGTTGGTCTGCCATGGGGATTTGGCCCTAAATGCTTCTCATTTATTTTAACGCCCAGCGAGAGTCGAAAGCCCAAAGCTCAAATGGGATACGGGGACTGTGCGGACTGTGCGGACTGTGGATGGTGTTTTCGAGGAGGCGGACCTGTGCCGCAGGATATATTTCCGACTTGAAGCCGCCGCCTGTGGCGTAAATATCTGATTAGGCTCCTGCCCACGAAGCCTCCTCCTCGTCCTCCTCAGCCATTCTCCTTTTCTAGGCAACCGAACAAAGGGAAGCAGGAAAATGGTGAAAATGAAAATAATCTTGGGCAACATCTGGGGGAGCATGGGGCGGGAACACTGCAGGAGTTGACTGCTCCCTTTTCGATTGGGGACAAGGTTAAGCGTTCGACAGTAAAATGGCAACTTATTGTTTGGAATTGCCTGGAATTGTGTGGGCCAAAAAATAATAAAAAACCATGGGAAAGGTGAAAGGGAGATATCGAGGCCTTGAGGTTTTCCTTTGAGAAATTGAACTGAGGGAGGACGAAAACTCTACAGTTTTCAGTAGGGAATATGCTTTGACCAACCAAATAGATTATCTGAACAATTAGCTGCCTCATTGATATCTGTGGTTGTCTCTGAACCACATCCTCCATCTCTCTCATTGTGCACCTCTCATCCTGTACTTATTTTCTGTATATCATATTGTCTCCATCAGCCTGTCTCTCTTTGTCCATATCACTTGACCTGCTCACTGCCAGAAGTCCTGGCTGGAGTCCTGCCCAGAGTATCATCATCATCATCATGGTCTCACTGTGGTTCCTGTGGTCATCCACCAACTACTTGTCTGCTCCTCCGTCTCCTCCGGCTCATCAAGCGACTGCGGCTGACGCTCCACTTGACTTGGAAGCCGTAATTGTCCTTGTCCGGCAGTCTCCTGTGTCAGTTATCCATCTGCTGTTTGTTGCTTCTTTATGTGGTTCTCTAATAACTGATGCAAATAATTTTCTCATTTCTGGCCAATACTTGGCTTTTGTGTGTGTGTGCGTGTGTGGTCAGGATATTGCAGATAATCATTTAATTTGGTTAAAAAGAGCCTATGATAAAGAGGTGAAGTTCCTGCAAAATGACAAGTGACTAAAATGGTTGCTTTAGAAATTCATTAGGTCTGTATTTTCCACCCCAAACAATTGCCCTCCTTGCTGGTTAACAATTTAATTCGTTTATTTCCCCTTGGATAATTTGGATCTGATCAATTGCAATCTGTATGAAAAGAGGAAAAGAAGCAGAAATGTTTCCAATCGAATGAACAAAATGTATCCTTTTATGCCCAATCAATATATACAACCATTTTTTTCGAACCCTTCGCCAATCAGCCATAAATAACATAATTCATATAAATATACATATATATATACTCTGTATCCATTCAGATAATTTTCCTCTCCAAATTTGAACAATTGAAGCTTTGAATGCATTTCGTTCTGTGGCCATTTCTTTCCTATTTTCCGCTTTCCAATTCGATTTTCCGTTTTTTTTTTGTTCAGCCGGATGTTTGTCTGTTCGGGGCATATTCTCGGGACTCTCTATCCTGCCACATTTGCAAAACATTTGAATTTGAATTCATTGAGGTGCAATAAATAAACTTGCCACATAAATCATTTTAGCAGCAACTTAAGCACTCAGAATGGATTTTTTCGCCAGCTATCCGTATCTTCAGTCTCTCAGCTTCACACCCAGGAAGAGAAAGACACAGAATGTAAGTGTGGGATATCAGCGAAGCTTGGAACACCCTCTAAATTATTGAAAACGTTAGGAGATACTGACCGATTCATTCTATGACAGCTACTTGTAGATGGATATGGATGTTGTATATGGATGGACATTCTTCATCAGACTTTACTGCCGGCCAAAGCGGACATTTGCACATCCACTCCCTCCACATCCTCTACTACTTACCTTATAGAAACACAATTACTTCCTGCTGTGCCTTGACAGTCTTCCTTATACCCTGACAGAGAGAGTATATACGGCTAAGGGCACCTTGGGGAGAGATTGAAGAGAATTGCCGGGACGGGTTAGAGCCCAAGAACTAATTGGCCAAAAACAATAAAACTCGGCTCCTTTAAAACGGAAAGAAAACCCTCCGTCTCTTTGCCTGTCTCTCTCTCTTTCTCTGCGTTTCTCAGTCTTTCTCTGTCGCTCTTAAAGTTTGGCTAAATGTTTGCGAGTCCATTTATAAATCCGTGCAACGTTTGCTCTATGTGCCCAAGGGATTTCCCCAGAACAGGACAGGGCAAATATTGAAACTATAAAGCGTTTGCTTTTTTCTCTCGCTTCTACACCCACTCATTGCCTTTCACAGCCTCTCTTTCCTTCTGTCCCTCTATCACTCCCTTTCTCTCTCTGTCTCTCTATGTGTGCGCTGGGTAAAGCTGCTTTAATCCTAAAAAAGTTTTTGCTGGTGAGTGGGTTAAAAGTAAGAGCAAACTACCAGGACGAGTACATGGTACATAAGCGGCTTATGCCATTAGTTCGGAATCGCAGTTTGTCCAGCACTGAGTCCAGTGCCGGCCTGACGAGCGATGTCCTTCTCCTGCTCCACCTACCCGCACATACCCATCTATACCCGTATCTATCGATATATCCGCTGTGTTCCAGCTTCCGCCCGCCTACCTCTTGGAGGTGGAGAGTGTGGGCCCAAAGTTTCAGGTAGCCCTGGCATTTGCCAATCCATGCGGCAAACTTTAAAAGACCCTGTTCCAGTGGCGGCCACTAATTGGTGGAAGTTTGACGTGTAAAATCAAAAGTTATGACCCAGAGATACGCTTAAATGGGGGGGAAACCTTGCAAAAGTTTATCATAATTTGTGGGTAGATAAGTAAGCGATGGCAACAAAAGGGTGGTCTATGACGGGTCTATGAAGAATATGGGAACTTATGTTAAGCCCAGTTTTTGGGAGAGGTGGAATTTGAGCTCTAGAATGATTTCTTGCTCGGAATGCAGCACCTTATGTACTTCAGTTCTTATATTCTTTAATGTTTATAATGATGCAACTATACATCACTAGAAATAGGTCTTTCTTAGCGAATACAATATAATCCATTATATTTATTATATACCTTAAAGACTGATCAACATCTCAGATATCTCTAAAGTTAAGTTTTTACACCAGATTTCCTCTCAGCAGAAACCGTTTAAAGCCTGCATCTTAAGCACTTCCGTGCTCCTTTCTGTGGCTCCACGGAGAGTAGAGAATGTCGCCACCAGGTCTGACT
The DNA here is from genome assembly GCA_008121275.1 of Drosophila lowei. Classification (NCBI taxonomy): domain Eukaryota; kingdom Metazoa; phylum Arthropoda; class Insecta; order Diptera; family Drosophilidae; genus Drosophila; species Drosophila lowei. The sequence goes on from CM017779.1 coordinate 26,723,138, forward strand.
TTATTACAGTGCAGTCCCCTGACTGGCCCACCGAGACTGCAGCAGTTTGCCAAGACCGTAGACCGAGGACCGGGAGAAGAGAATAGCCATTTTTGTCGCATACTCCACGCGGATTTTGACTGCATAAAATATGAAATTAAATTGCAAGCCAACAAAATGGCGCCTGGGAAAATGACAAAAATATGAGACAGAAGCGCTGTAGAGTCAGTCTCTCTTCCGCACGTGCCCCTCCTGCAGCTCTTGTGGCACTTTGCTGGGAATTCTCTTGGCGCTGCCGACTTGATGACTTGCAGCTGTCGCATTTCTTTCGCGACTTTAGACACTGCTGCAACGCTTGTTGGCACCTGGTTAGCCACCTCGATGATGTTGGGATTTCATTTGACGGCAAATATTGTGGCGTCTAATGGGAAGTTCTCGGCTTGCGGTTGCTTTGCAGTGAAGCGAAGACGAAACCCAGCTAACTCTGATATTGTCGGCACTTTGTGAATGCTGTGAATACTTAAATTTTACGTTAAAAATGTTACGGCTAAATGAGATAACTTTCCGCAAAATTGGTCTTTGTGTGATCCTCTCGTGTCTGGCTCTGTACGCATACGTGTGTAAGGACATGGACACGGGCCCCAAAATTGACAATGCATTCTTTGTGAACAACGAGGGCTGCAAAATGATTGCCCTGGATGTTACGAGCCCGGAGATAAAGGGATACATGAGAAAGCCACCTGGTGAATACAAATGCATCGATGCAACGTGGTTTTCAACGAAACTCATCAAAGGAAGCTGGTATCTGACGTTAATTCGCGACATTGATCAGATACTGATCGACCACAAACTAGATAATCAAACAAAAATACAATGCGAGTATGATCGATTTGACGGAAAGAGTGACTGGCAATTGGAACACTACAGAACGGTTATATTTAATTTGGTACCCCCATATCGCTGGAAGCTGGAATCGTCTATGTACCTGCGTGTGTTTTGCTACAATTCTACGAAATTACTTCATGAAGATGCTCATTTCGTCATCCAGCCACCGCCGCAGGAGTTACTCGAGCAACCTATAAGCTTGAAGAAATGGGACCAAGGAAATGAAACGAAACCGGCAGAATCTACCTCGGAGCCTCTCATTTCTGTCATGGTCCTAGGATTGGATAGTGTGTCCCATCTGAACTTTCTGCGCCAGATGCCTCGCACAGTCAACTACCTGCGTCATCAAATGTCTCACGTCGAGTTCTGGGGCTACAACAAAGTTGGCTTGAATACCTTTCCGAACCTGATTCCCATGTTAACGGGGGAGAGTGAAGAGGAGAATGAGAAGTATTGGAAGAAGATTCAGCGCATGGACGACTGTCCTGTAATTTGGAAAGACTTTAAAAAGGCCGGCTATAATACCAGCTTTGGTGAGGATTATCCGGAAAACAGTCTATTTAACTTCTTAAAGCCTGGATTTGGCTCAAAACCAACCGATCACTATCTACGTCCAGTCTTGAATTCCATGTTAAGGATTTTTAGCAAAGATTCCTTTGCTTGGTGCTCAGCGGGCCGCACACTCACAGATGTATTGTTGGAAATGGTGGAGAATTTGCTGCCCCATATGCAAAGGCATCCATTCTTCTCGTTCTTTTGGTGGGGACAGGGCTTCCATGACTTTTTAAATTTCCCTTCGTTGGTCGATCAGCGCTTTGTGCGACTACTGAGGCGTCTCGATGATACTGGAATCACCAACAATACCTTCATATTCTTCATGTCTGATCACGGCTCGAGTTGGGGCTCATTCCGGAAGACCTTTCAAGGTATGCTGGAGGATAATCAACCCATGCTGTTCACCCTCTACCCCAAGTGGATGAAGGAACGCTATCCGCTGGCCATCAGGAACCTGGAGAGCAATAGTCACAGTCTGATCACGACATACGATATGCACGAGACCATGAGGGACCTTCTCCATCTGGATTCATTGCAGGAGAATCGTCTCAAACATAAGGCTGGCCTGCTGTGGAAGCTGCGCGGCTCTGAAACACCGCGTGGCGTCAGCCTCTTCCTGCCAGTGCCCTCGTGGCGCACTTGCAACAGCTCCAACATCCCTGTTGCATATTGTCTGTGCCAAGAGCTGACTCCTCTGCCATTGGACGCTCGAGAAGTGCAGCTTGCCGCCCACACAGCTGTCCTTTCGATCAATCAGCTGCTAGAGACCTATCTGATGTGCGAACAGCTCCAGCTCAAGAACGTGTCTAACGCCTACTCTTCGGCCCCTCATATGACCCAGGAACATGATATGAGGGACATCACTGTGCGCTTCGAAACGATTCCAGGCGATGCTTACTTTGAGGCCACTTTACGGGTGACGCGTGGGGTATTATCCCTGGCGGGAGAGATCGTTCGGATTGATGATAGTAGCAACTTCAACAGCAACTGCATTAGCGAGGTCAAACTGTTTCCCTACTGTTATTGTGGATTGTAAAGTCAGGTTTTGTAGGTTGCTTCCTCCAACTACGCATCAATAGAAAACTAAAAGAGTGCATTGCAGTATCATGTAAATACTTTTTTTAATTATGAAATAACTTAAATATAAATGATTTAAATGCAGTCCATGCAGACAGATTGAAAAATTTTGGGCTGGAATCAGTTTATTAGTAGTTGCAACCGTTGTTTTTTCTTTAATCGTTTTATAGAATTTAGCCAGCAAACCTTTCACAGTCCCATTACATGTAACACACACACAAATAGATCAAAGCATACTTGACTTTTTTTACACAAAAATACTAAATTCCCGATTAAAATATGGGGGGTAGTGGTAGGGAGGAGAAAAATGATTAATAGCCTACTCGCATACCTACTAAATATAGACAAAAAATTGCCTTAAAAGCGGTCGAGCCGTTTGGAAGGAGTAACATGAGATCTTTATATATCTATCTATATATAGTATATAGTATAGTATATATAGTAGTATATAGTGAGAACGGCTGAACCGATTTTGTCAGGAGAAGGTATTATTCTCCATCGACAAAACGATCAAGTGAGTTATCTTCAATTACATATTCTTTAATATTTGCGGCCATAGTTTCTGCATTCAAAGCATGCTAGTCTATAAAGACAACAAACTCTTCAAAAATGTGCATTGGAAACAGAGATTAATTCGAAAATCACATTACATGATTAATAACAAAAAGAATATTTACAAAAATATGCAGCGACAATTAAATACACCCCATCTGGGTACGACCTTGAGCGAAGCCGAAACTCAGCAAACTCTGAAATTGTCTGCATTTTGTGAATGCTTAAATTTTAATGTTTAAAAATGTTTCGGCTTACTGAGGCACCTTTCCGCAAAATTGGTCTTTGTGTGATCCTCTCGTGTCTGGCTCTGTACGCATACGTGTGTATGGACATGGACACGGGCCCCAAAATTGACAGTGCATTCTTTGTGAACAACGAGGGCTGCAAAATGATTGCCCTGGATGTTACGAGCCCTGAGATAGAGAGATACATGAAAAAGCCACCTGTGGAATACAAGTGCTTCGATGCAACATGGTTTTCAACACAACTCGTCAAGGGAATCTGGTACCTGATGCTGGCTGGCGACATTGATGACATACTGTTTGACCGTCATCTAGATAAACAAACAAAAATACAATGCAGGTATGATCGATTTGACGGGAAGAGTGACTGGCAATTGGAACACTACGATACGGAAACATTTAATCTGGTACCCCCATATCGCTGGAAAGTGCGAAGTACTGTGTACCTGCGTGTGTCGTGCTTCCATTTTAAGAAATTACTGCATGATGCTGCTCATTTCGTCATACAGCCACCGCCGCAGGAGTTACTCGAGCAACCAATAAGCTTGAAGAAATGGGACCAAGGCAATAAAACGGACCCGGCAGAATCTTCCTCGGAGCCCCTCATTTCTGTCATGATTATAGGATTGGACAGTGTTTCCCATCTGAACTTTCTGCGCCAAATGCCGCGCACAGCCAACTATCTGCGCAACGAGATGTCTCACGTGGAGTTCTGGGGCTACAACAAAGTTGGCTTGAATACCTTTCCGAACCTGATTGCCATGTTGACGGGGGAGAGTGCAGAGGAGAATGAGAAGTATTGGAAGAAGATTCAGCGCATGGACGACTGTCCTTTAATTTGGAAAGACTTTAAAAAGGCCGGCTATAATACCAGCTTTGGTGAGGATTATCCTGGTGCAAGTCTTTTCAATTTTTTTTTGCCTGGCTTTGGGTCAATCCCAACTGATCACTATCTACGTCCAGCCCAGAAACTTATGAATATAACCTGTGGCACATATAAGCAAACAACATGCTCGGGTGGACGTTTACTCACGGATATATTGCTGGAAATGATGGAGAATCTGCTGCCCCATATGCAAAGGCATCCATTCTTCTCGTTTTACTGGTGGTCCCAGGGCATTCATGACTACTTCAACTTTGGTTCTTTGATCGATCTGCGTTTTGTGCGACTACTGAGGCGTCTCGATGATACGGGAATCACCAACAACACCTTCATATTCTTCATGTCTGATCACGGCTCGAGGTGGGGCTCATTCCGGAGAACCTTTCAGGGTATGCTGGAGGATAATCAACCCATGCTGTTCACCCTCTACCCCAAGTGGATGAAGGAACGATATCCGCTGGCCATCAGGAACCTGGAGAGCAATAGTCACAGTCTGATCACGACATACGATATGCACGAGACCATGAGGGACCTTCTCCATCTGGATTCATTGCAGGAGAATCGTCTCAAACAGAAGTCAAAGCTGCTGTGGAAGCTGCGCGGCTCTGAAACACCGCGTGGCGTCAGCCTTTTCCTGCCAGTGCCTTCGTGGCGCACTTGCAACACCTCCAACATCCCTGTTGCATATTGTCTGTGCCAAGGGAAGTGAAGCTGTCCTTTCGATCAATCAGCTGCTAGAGACCTATCTGATGTGTGAACAGCTCCAGCTCAAGAACGTGTCTACCGCCTACTTTGGAAAAAAAGCAACGTTAATATAATTGGAAACCCCATTGTTTGGGCCCACAAATACATAAACACAACCATCATCGATCCAATATTAATATTAATATGAATTGGCAATTTTATGACTGAGATTGTTTCAAGCTGGTGTTGTAGTTGTCGCGAGGATGGCTAGCTGTTTTGTCTTCTATTTATAGAGAGTCAAACAGTTGGTTTGTATTTATATATTGATCGGATCAATATTATTGTCAGAATTAACAAATTAAATTTCAGTGGCTATGCAACTCCCTCCACGCGCCTACTTATTCCCTTTCTTTCACACACTTTTCGTCGTGCAATGTGTGCGCCCTCTAGCGGAGGTACCAAAGCAGGCTATTGTGGAGGATAAAAACGTCCATCACATATGTATTAACTGAATACCGGGTATTCAGGTAAAGCCGCGGCCAATGCCGCTTCTTTTCAACATATTTTCGCGGCTGTTCTTCTTGGGGGTTGGTACGTGGCCGCTCGAGAGCCGTGTGGATCGTGACAGCGAGCGCTGCCCGCTCTCATAGCAGCTGTCAGAGAGCGGTAACAGTGCGCTGTAACCGGAAGGCGTCACAGGCTGTTAACGTGGTGTGTTAACAGCGCTGTTACTCTGTTAGCGCTGCCCTGAAAAACTGCACACAAACACTAAATATCATTTTGCTTCAGTTTTTCGTGCTGTGCGTTTCCTGTCATTGCCAGCAAAGTCAAAAGTGTTGTATTCACTCTTATATTTTGTCACTTTGTGAAGGAAGAAATTTGAATTAGTTGAAATGATTTTCAAAATGTTCTGGCCAGATGAGAAATATTTCCGAAAAATCGGTCTAGCGGTTATCCTGTCGTGCCTGGCTCTGTACATGTACGTATGTACGGACATCGACATCGGACCCAAAATCGAGAATGCATACTTTGTGAACAACGCGGGCTGCAAAATGATTGCCCTGGATGTGATGAACCCGGAGATAGAGAGCTACGTCGAAAAGTCTTCGACTAGATATGGATGTAAGCAAAAAGCCTGGTTTGCAACGAAAATCTTCAACGGAAGCTGGTACCTGGAGCTGATCCGCAGCATAGATGAGATCCTGATTGACCACAATCTGGACAATGAGAGGGATATTAAATGCTTTTATGATCCATATAAAAGTATAAGTGACTGGAACATGACTCGCTACAGAAGAATTAAGTCCCATTTGTTGCCTCCATATCGCTGGAGAGTGCGAACTACTGTGTACCTGCGTGTGTCGTGCTTCCATTTTAAGAAACTACTGCATGAAGACGTTCATTTCTTCATCCAGCCACCGCCGCAGGAGTTACTCGAGCAACCAATAAGCTTGATGAAATGGGACCAAGGCAATAAAACGGACCCGGCAGAATCTTCCTCGGAGCCCCTCATTTCCGTCATGATCATAGGATTGGACAGTGTTTCCCATCTGAACTTTCTGCGCCAAATGCCGCGCACAGCCAACTATCTGCGCAACGAGATGTCTCACGTGGAGTTCTGGGGCTACAACAAAGTTGGCTTGAATACCTTTCCGAACCTGATTGCCATGTTGACGGGGGAGAGTGCAGAGGAGAATGAGAAGTATTGGAAGAAGATTCAGCGCATGGACGACTGCCCTGCAATATGGAAAGACTTTAAAAAGGCCGGCTATAATACCAGCTTTGGTGAGGATTATCCTGGTGCAAGTCTTTTCAATTATTTAAAGCCCGGCTTTGGCTCAACTCCCACTGATCAATATTTACGTCCGGCCCAGAAGATTATGAATAGGATGGGCGGCACCCGTAGTCAAACAACATGCTCGGGTGGACGTTTACTCACGGATATATTGCTGCAAATGGTGGACAACATGCTGCCCCATATGCAACGGCATCCATTCTTCTCCTTTTACTGGTGGTCCCAGGGCATTCATGAGTACTTCAACTTTGGTTCTGTGATCGATCAGCGTTTTGTGCGACTACTGAGGCGTCTCGATGATACGGGAATCACCAACAACACCTTCATATTCTTCATGTCTGATCACGGCTCGAGGTGGGGCTCATTCCGGAGAACCTTTCAGGGTATGCTGGAGGATAATCAACCCATGCTGTTCACCCTCTACCCCAAGTGGATGAAGGAACGCTATCCGCTGGCCATCAGGAACCTGGAGAGCAATAGTCACAGTCTGATCACGACATACGATATGCACGAGACCATGCGCGACCTTCTCCATCTGGATTCATTGCAGGAGAATCGTCTCAAACAGAAGTCAAGTCTGCTGTGGAAGCTGCGCGGCTCTGAAACACCGCGTGGCGTCAGCCTCTTCCTGCCAGTGCCCTCGTGGCGCACTTGCAACACCTCCAATATCCCTGTTGCATTTTGTCTGTGTCAAAAGCTCACTCCCCTTGAATTGGACGGTCGCACGGCCGGGCTTGTGGCCCGCAATGCTCTTCTTTCGATCAATCAGCTGCTGGATCCCTATCCCATGTGTCTTCAGCTGGAGCTCAAGGACGTGGTCAGCGCTTACTCTTCCGTTCCGCATGTTAGCCACGAGCATGACAAGAGGGATTACACCGTCCGCTTTCAGACGATTCAAGGCGGTGCTTACTTTGAGACCACTTCACGGATGACGGATGGGGTATTGTACCAGGCGGGAGAGATCGTTCGGATTATGCATCGTAACAACAACAGCAACTGCATAAGCGATCTTAAATTGGAACCCTATTGCTATTGTGCAGTTTAAAATGTGGTATTTGTCACTTTAACAGAATAAAACAATATGAATGTGTAAATTCAGTGTCTTTTTGTCCTATGAAAGCTGCGTGATTCGGATCAATTTTTATTCGAGGTCTCACTATTTCCATTAGATACTATATTAAATGTTGGTTTTCAAGTTTCCATGCAACTGGGAAATTAAATGACATTTTACACAAAACGCAAACATCACTCGGTATTTGATTTATATTTTAGCCCGAAGGCAGACAGAATTTCGAACAAGTCAAACAAACAGACTGCAGTGTGGTAAGCCATTTTGGCCTACATTTAAAGTCAAACATCTGGTCTTGGCTTTTGCCCTTTGACAAGTCGATTATGCAATCACTTCTGTGGATGCAGGTTGTGGGCTTTGTGTTTTCTAGCCAACGGCGGAAATTCTTATTAAACTTTCAACGCTCAGGCAATAATAGATACAGACAGACACTTCCAGTCCATAGTCAGGAGATACAATTTTCATTCAGTGCAGCGACCGAACAGGTAAAACTTCCAGTCTTTCAGTTTATTAAAATTAAGTGCCAAGAAACTCTGCCATTAATGAACCACCCTGCGTATGAGCAATATTTGTCTAAATTATTCTCCGAATTTCTTTCTTGGGCCCAGAAGCAAATTGCTTGCAGTCAATTTGTTTCAAACGCTCGGCTTGGCTCGCCCCATCATGATAATGTTGATGATGATGGATTTATGTCTACCATTTGTTTTAGTATGCTGTTTTTTCGGATCGTATCCTGCTTTTTTCCTTGGCTTCTGCTGGCTTGGGCGATGCCTGTCATCGGCAGCAAAGTGAAAAGTGAAGAGTGAAATGTGCGCTGCCTGGGAGCATGCCATAAATCAATTTTCACAATCCACAAAAAAGCGTTGCCTGACTTTGTAAGTCGAGAGTGTTTTTTGCGAGTATTAATTGAAACAACGCAGTCTGGAGTGTCAGCAGATTTAAGGTTAAAGCCAGCTGAAGAGACAGGACGTTTTGGTGAAGTGGGATACAAAAGGATAAGATTGGAGCAATCATCTCAATTGCAAGATATCCTCTGCAACTTGTGCCATGATTTTCTTTGGCATAAGGTGAGCAAATAAAGCCCAAGGCTAGCCAAATGTTTTGGCTTCTAAAACCTCTAAATATATGCAACAAATTAAGTTTATGACATACTTTTACCATAGATCATGAATCAGTGCCACTTGCACTCGGTGTGCGGTGCTCGTTGCTCGATGCTCAGATAGTCATAATTGAAACGTAAAAAAGTCACCAACCAGGCATTAATAAGGCTTTAAATCTGGCACAAAAACAGAACAGCAGCGCCCATAAGCAATGGCAAGACCACGAGTCGAGCACGGGCGTCAGGAGAACATAAAAAGCCAAATTAGCAATGTTTCACATCAAAGTGCGCATTAAAATCCGAGACGATAATCACACACTCTCACACAACTCACACACGCAACCACATACGCACACAGAAACGCATAGGCCAGACGCTGCCTTTTGTGTATGCGTGGGAACATACAAAAAACATAATTAACCGCGACCTAACGACGACGGCCGACCCACAAAAAGCCGTCAGCCCAAGGCCCCAGGCCCCACCAGGACACCCAGGATTCCAACCCCAGCTCGGATTCCCCACTGGCATCGGGTTAATGTGACGAACGCAGCTGTTGTCGTTGCTTTTTGTGTGCAGCCTGCGGAGCCGACATTTTTGCAAATTACACACTTTTGAATATAAAGTACTCGTATAACATATACGTATACACGAGACGACATCCAGTCTGTGGCCCTTTTTAATGGCACAACAACTGAAACGACAGCAGCAGGCCTTGCGACGCCCAGAAAATATCGATATTAATATCTACATTAAACAAGAGTGTACGAAATATTACTTAAATATGCCTATGTATGTATGGTTTTCCATCTTTAAAGTTCCAGTGATGGAGAAGGGACTGGGCGTACCCTTATGAGGGGTAAAATTTTGAGTCAATAAACCTCTTTTCCAAGGCCAAAGTAGTAGTAGCACACGAAACATCGAAACCTCCGAAAAACACATGGAAAAGTTGATTTGGCTATATTTTGGACAAAACCCCAGTGATCTGCCTCGGAGGGACATTTTAGACGCCACTTGATTTGCAAATTAAGCTCGCATTTAAATATAATGCCATGTTTGGTGAAAATACCCAATCTGTGGACTCAGTATATCCTCTCGCCGACTAATTATCTCTCATTATGAGCGAATCATTTACAATCGATTGCATTTAAGGCCTTTCAATCGCTGCTTAACCGCAATTCCCTTTCTCCTGCCGCTCTCCACACTGCCACTCAATGGTGTTTCCGGTTCAGTTGGGCCACCTCGTAAGCGGAAGGATATTGCGCCTGCTGCACAGCTGGGGGTGTGGCCGGATAGGTGCCCTTTCAATCGTGTGCTCTTAATGAAGCTCCCAGCATCCGTCTACATACCCCAACCCCCACTCCTACTGGCTTTACATATGAATAAATTATTGATATCCAAATTCAGTTCGATGCCTCAGACCAGAGCCCGAGCCCAAACACGAGCCTGACCAATGCCTCGACATGCATTTCCATCCGTTGCAAAAATGCAAATATTGATATAGTTATGAATGCGAATGCGAATGCTCCCGCGTCATTTCCATTCTGCTGGGAAATCCTTAATCCGTGGTCTGTGTGATGAGGCACAGTGGAGTTGTATTTCTCTCTCTCTCTCTCTCACTTTTCCATCCTCTGTGGCATATTCAATGTGTTTGCAAATCACGGACAAGAGAATATGTTCATGTGGGTCGAAAACAGGGGATTACATTTGGTCAGATGCATGAATAGGGCCAAATTGGCAAAACACCACGAAAGCGCATGGCAGGGACATGAGCTGAAGGTCCATTTATTCGTTTTAATTTTATAATTTATAAAGGCTTCGAAAGGGAATTATAGTAATAGAATCAAGCATCAAGAAGCATCAACGAAAAATCAACAACAGACACATTAAGCAAAGCTTATTGGAAATAGCTGCATTATTTTCTACAGAGAGTCCCAGCCCTCTATGTTCACGTTTTGATAATATTCTTGATACCCTAATACAATCCCACTCTGAAAGTCCGCATGTGTCCACCACGGTTTTGGCGGTTTACAAAAACGGCCTTTAAAACAGAGTTCAAGACACTACTACAGAGTAACGACTCTGAAACGTCGGATAGCCAATGCATACATAAACTGGAACACAATTATGACATCAACTAAACCAGAAAATATAGTTTTATATTGGGGTTACAATCTTGCTCAAAATTTATCCGATTTGGTTCTAAATATGCACCAATTTGTTGAGCCCCTCACTCAAAAAATACGAGCATGTTTTTGTATGGCTAAGGCCCAAAACCCAGGATGGCCTAAAATGGCATTGGGTCATCTCTTGAGCACACAAATTGTATGCCCCCCCCCCACTCAGCTCTGCTCTTTTCCTCGTTTCTGAATTGCAATTAGGAATGATATATGAGTTGAAACTGGTCCAGCTTTCGATTCGTTTCGTTTCGTTTTGCTTTGTCTTGTTTTGTCCCATTTTGTGTGACATGGATTTATGCCTTCCCAAAAACCATTCGAGTGCTGACTGAGGAGATTGAGTCCAGCCCATTGCAATTTGTAAATCAAATTGTCTTCCAGAGAAAGAAGCAACAAATATTGTCAGTATCGAATGATTGCATGACATTTGGCTTTTTTATGAAGCCTCTTTGCAAGTTAAAAAAATATGAGGCATCAAGTAAGTTGGTAAATTGTAAAATCGCAAGAGATATTCGTTTATAAATTTAAGATTGCTGAACTGCTTAGATTAGATTGTGGCTCAATAGTTTCTCTATTGGACAGTCCTCCAAGTCGTTTTTTTAGTGCTTCAATGGTTCCTTTTATCCTTCGAATATCCTCCACTCCATCAATTACGCCTTTGATTCCCTCTCTCAAAATTCGCATGAATGGCAAATAAGTCTTGAATGCAATCAAATTAAAGGAGCCAAGTGCAGTTTAATCCTTTTACAAACACATTAAAATGTAGCCAGCAGCTGTTATCCCATGGCCATTGTGGCCCTCGGAGGGACACAAAAGAGAAGACACGGATGGAGCTTAAAAGGACAGAGAGAGAGAGAGAAAGAAATGGAATAAAAAAGAAAGCGCAGCATTTAATGATAATTACAGCGACCATTAGCAATTGTCTGGCGGCAATAATAACAAAGTGAACATAAAAACCATGAAGAGAAGGTAAGCTTCAATTGCCGAAGCTGCAGATACCCTAACAGATGCATTGATCCTATGACAGCAGTACGATATGTCCATGACCTATGAAGAAACATGAAAGTTCAGCAGAAAAAGATGGGTAGGGAATGCTATATAGTATCGATTCTGTGGATGCTAGTGGCTACTTGTGGTCCCATTCATTGTACCCATTTTAAAAGTGCATAACCAGACTACGAAATGAAGAGCAGGGGAGTAGGACCAGCTTGACATGCTTGGAGTGAATTGGCTTAGAGTGAGGAGTGGGACTGGGAGGTCTTAAGCGTGACTCGATTTTCAATTACCACAGCACTTGGCTCAATCCAATGAATTGTTAAATTATGTAATGAAGCGTGTACTCTAGATAAATGAAAACTAATTAAATTAACTTTGGCCAGCAGCGACTGGCAAAGAGCAGTGCAAACTTTTGCTACAAAGAAACGGCATTCCACTGAATCCACTCTTTGGCAGAGACTGCAGATGGGAGGGAATTTAATTTGAGCTGTTTGCAAACATTTTAGTTTCAAATTGGAAAACTAATTGTTTGCCACACACATACTCAAACAATTAAATAGAGGCACAACAAAACCATTTGACTAAGTGTAGAACAGAAACCAGATTCGAGTACAGTTTTCTGGCAATTAGGCACGTTCCATGGCATAAGCTCTTATGGTTAATTGCCTTTCACCTCGCACACACTGGCATCTCGTGTGGCATCGGGGCGCCCCTCCCCTGTTTTGGTCTGCTCTGCATTTAATGAGTCATTCGATTCGATTTCGAATGGGTCACGTAAAACATTAAAATGAATGAACGAGACGTTTAGAGAGGCGGCGGGGGAGGAGGAGGCGGAGGCGGAGGCACAGGCAGCAGCATCGTTTGCACATGACAACCAGATGGTAATAAATTTCTTCTTTGGCCAAAATTATAGAAAGCCATAAATGGCAAAGTCATGGGGCGTGGCTCAGAGAAAAATAGAGAATCCTCCATTTCAGGTGGATGCATTCGAGATATTCGGTAGTTAATAATGCAAGAGAGGAAAGAGTTTAAGAGGATGATTTAGTAAAAAAAATCTGTAAGCAAACCAACCATTCCATTTGAAACTCTTTTGGAAGCTTCGTATCTGGAAAGGATCAAAGGAAAGATCAAGAGTCTACCAAGGTAAATAGAGAACCTAAAGCTTAAGTCTGATAGGTATCGGGTGAATACGAATGTCACCAAGTGGAAAATTCACTAGAATATTGAATTCAATTCAAGATCTATCTATATTGCGCGAGCGAACCGAGTGAACTGGGGGTCAAGGCACGAGCGGAGCGAGTTTGCAAGGGGCTAGAAGGACTATAAGCAGAATCTTCTTCGGTTCATGAAAAGAGAATACTACGTAAAAATAGCCTAGGGGTAAACTTTTGTCCGAAAATAATATCCTAGCTATAACAGTACCCGTATATACCTACTTCTACACATATGCTTTAAGGGTTTCCTCTCTATGGACACAGTCCTAAATCAATTGCTTTCTTTAGCTGCCACACACATACACACACACTCTTTCGGTTCGACTGCCCACGTTTTATCCTTTGCCCTGACTCTCTTTCCTTTTGTGGCTGTTGACTTTTGGGCCTTCTTGTCACCTTTGCGCTTGATCAAATTCAACACATCAAATAACACTTTACCCCATCCATGGCCCCATGGCAGGAATGTTCTGCTTGGCACTTGGGAGCGAGTGTGAGTGTGTGTTGCCTTTGCACATTTGGCTGATTTTGAAGTGTGTGCTTAACAATTTTTTGGACAACTTTTTTAAATTCCTTAAGCACGTAGACGGCTAAACTTTTTAGCAAAGGCAAAAGTAATTTTGATTTTATTAGCTGTGTAGCACCTGATGGCATTTTCTTTTTCCTTTTTGCAGTCACACTTAGTGTTATACACTACCCCTCGACACCTGTGCTCATCTCTCTGTTAGCCTTCGCCTCTTTCAATTCAATTTCAGTCAATTGCGTGTTTGGCACAAAGTTTTTCCCACACGCAGAGACACACATACAAAGAAATACAAGAGGAAGCCAAAGCCTGCGAAATACGGCGACAACTTGACAAAGTCAACAGTTTGATGCGGCGGCCGGGCCGAGGAGTAAAATTGAGGCAACGGCAACGGCAACGGCAGGAAGGGAAAATTGAGGCAACGGCGGAAGGTAAAATTTAAGTGGAAAAGCGAAGAACACGACAGCAAATTTGTTGTTATCGACATTTGCTGTAGTCGATATTTCGTTGTCAAAGCAGAGGACAAAAAAAGACCAACTTTTCGGGCAGATGCCAAAGATTCGGTGAAACGTTAAGAGAAACGACAGGAGACAGGGTCAAAAATTAATCAGAGCTGAGCCAATGATGATTTTTTTTCTATGAAGAATATTTTGGTTCAATCTTAAGCATTATTCTAGCTGCTTTCCAAAGTATTTTCCACTCAGATTTATTCGAATAGTTCTTATTGCTCAGCGTAACTAAAGAACATTTTATTCAGATAAAAATGGCATCAAAATATAATCAAAATTCGCCAAGGGGCTCCGATAAATCCATAACGGTTGACCCATCTTCGCTGTCAGTGTGATGTGAGTGCAGACCTTCAAAATCATAATGTTCAATCAAGTAACCCACAATAGCGCATTCGGACTCCATCATCTTCTCCCAACGGCGCATGGGGTCGAAAGTGCTGACGCCCATGCTTTTGTATGTCTTTTGAAGGAGTGGACCAGCATCGCAACCAGCTATGAGACGAAGAATCTCATCATCCTGGCTCATTATGCACGATGTCAGATCGTATATCTTGCCATTGAAAGCCGTGTATATTGGCTTATTATCTTTTCCATTATATGTGGACAGCTGTTGCAAGGTGAGCTTTAAAGGCTTACGGAAAACGTCAGGCTCTTCCTTATCAGCTGGCTTCTTCCAAATCTTTGAGATGCCTTTGCTGGCGTAGTAACCGAGGGCGAATGAAATCAACATCTTTCCAGTGGTGCTCTTAAAGATCGGGCTGATCACACGGGAGGCAGCGTCTGTAGTTTCGGAAGTTTAGCTGGAAATGGAATTATACTATTGATTGATGTTTACTTACTTGCCAAATGGACCTGTCCCACCATCTGCATGTTGGAGATCAGGCTCTGTGCCATCGATATGGCTGTGCTGTAAGACATTTCGAAAATATATATTCGTAAAAAAATATTTTTGTATATTATTAAGGACGTCTGTCACGTTGAGACTGTTACAGTCGACTAAACAAAACACTCCCAACTGAAGTATAGATCCAGGATTTATGATACAAATAATTTACTGATACCTGCATTATTTTAAAAACTTTAAGTGCATCATAGATCATACTCAATTAAGATCAGTTAAAAATGATTTACTGCTCTGAGCAGAAAAAAAGAAAAATGTTAATCAAGCCAGAAATTGTTGCCAGCAACTGAGCCACTCCCCACATGTACATCCCAACTGTTAAGCCACCTGCTGCCAAGCTCATTTATTATATAGTCATATACATACATATATACATATGCATGTTCATATAGGTTGTAGCTGTGTCTGCGCCATTTGCTATTAACATTAATGCCAAATGCGATCATAAAAATTGGTCTTAAAAAACACTTTCATGTGTTTGTCGTCGGCTGTGTGCCCTGTCAGTTACTGTTTTTATCAAATTGGTTGTACTTGGACTTTAATATGACTTAATAAGCTCATTACAATTTCTTCCCCCCCTCTCTTCCACTCTCTCTCTCTTTCTCTCTGTGTATATATGTGGGTGTGTGTGTACAAAAATGTAATTTCGCGCCACGAGAGTGCTCTGGCATATACATATGTATATATGTATACATGTATGTAAATATGACTGCAGGGCAAATGGCAGTAAGAAAGACTGACGCTGATTTGGGTTGGCTTTAGTTGATACCCTCTGCTCGTTATATATCTGAACTTTAAATTGGGCTTGTCGTTGGGTTTTTTGTAGCCATTGTTCCTCAGCAAGAGCTTCAGTTTTCATGAATTCTCTAGAGACAATGGATTGGACTTTCTTGTGTTTAAAGTTATTTAATGGATAATGTTTACATGAACAGTTCGTCTTCGATATGTTCGTAATTTTCCATATTTGTGTCGTCTGCTTGGATTGCCCTTAAAAGTAGGCAATGCTTTACATTATTTTTGCTGCGATTAAATATTTTGTTCAATAATATAGGACAACAGAAAGCCAAGGGGCATTCATGCATTCTAAAGACCCTTTTTTATTATAAACAAGTTTAAAAATGCATTTAAGCATTAATAAATCCAACATCCATATGAAACATTCATTGTCTAACCTGCAATTTAAATGCTTTAAGGTACCCATCTTTACATTTGCAGACGCTTTTCGGATGCATCTTAGATTGTGCCATTAATTTGGAAATATCAATCTGTTTTTTGTTCACTTTCATTAGGTATTTCAGCATTGTCCTCATTTACAAAGTTTTAATTTGTCCAATAACCCCACCCCCTGTTATTGTCTTCAATTATCTTTTCTTCTATTCCAGCATGCCATGGATACCCTTGCTTGGCCTCGACAAGAACCAAGAGAAAACTGAGAAGCGTGGCGCGTTTTCGTTTCCGCCTTATGCTCGCATTAAAATTTGCATAACGTTGATTTTGTTGCGAGCACATTACGCATACGCCGCGTGTGACGCTGGCTCAAATTGCTTTGGGCACTCGGTTTGCGCCTCGCTGCTTCCTTTGCGTTTCCTTTTTTTGTTCTGTGGGCATGTTTCTGCTTATTTTAATTTATTAAATTAAAACATATTTCACATGCTGTTCAAATATAATTACATTTCCTTCTGCATTCCTTCCTACCATGACTACTTTTAATTAAAAATAAAAATCATACTTATAAATACAAAAAAAAACGGAAATCTCTTTAAAGTTACGCCGCGTGCTGCATGCCACCGCTACTGCTGCTGCCGCTGATGCTGGTTATTAATAAACTTTTCAATTGCCCACAAACTGCGGGGGCAGCTGTCTCGTATTAACTTTGTCTGTGTGCCACTCCCACTTAACCACTTTCACCCCCTTCCCTTCCCCCTCCCTCTATCGCTCTCTCTTTTTTGCTCCCACATTCTCTTTGGCCTCGCGCTGTCTCTTGTTTGGCTTATTAGTCCTGCTCTGCTGAAATTTGCTTTGGCAAATGTCGGAAATCCGACTGCCAAAAAGGAGCACAAAAAACCAAACTTTCAACCACAAAGTGCCAAAGCTCATAAGCCCACAAACAGCATAAAAAAGAGGCAGGGGCTATGGTAGGAGGGAATGCGGATGCTGCTTATTATTCGAGTTAATTAAAGCAAATTTCAAAAGGATTAAATTGCCAGCAGATTTGCTTAGTTTACTTTTGGCTCCAAGCTGTGTTTGGTGTTTGGGCGGAATATGCCCACTAATGGGGCCAGAAAAATGGGGAAAATGAGAAAAATGCTGAAAGGATAAAACAGGAATTGACAATTTAAGATGGGTTGAACTTCGTGAAATACATTTTTTCTAGAAATGATTTCTTTTTCTTGAATTTGAAACAATGTTTTTGATTTACGTAAATAATGCAGAAATAAGGAATAAAATGCATACTTAAATCCTGCTCTCCCTTTAACATTTTTCAGTATTCTCTAGAATTTTCTCTTCCATTATTTACATAAAGTTACAAATTCCCTTTGCCTCTGGTTATTGTCTCCTTTTTCAACCATTTATTCAAAGGCAAAACGACTACCAAAAATTCCTCTAAAATGTTATCAAACATTAACAGTAAAGTCCCATTCAATCTCCCTCTTTTGTACCCCAACTATTCCCCACAGTACACCATGATTTATTCATTGAAAAGAAAGAGCAGTAAAAAAAAACAAAAAAACACAACAACTGGAATGGCTCCCACATAGTTTTGGTCCATCTGACGTACCCTCCTTCTTTTTTCGGTTGATGCTGATATATTTTACAGCACTAACCATAAATAAAAAACTACAGAAAAATAAAAGGATAAAAACAAATATGTAAAATCTGCAAAAACACAAACAACTATAGGAGGCTACAAACAAACAAATTGAGCAAGAATAACAGTGGCAGAAAAAAATATTTCCATGCGACAATTGCAAAAGTGTCAAGGTGCAGGCGGCGCCAGCCGCAAAAAAAGGAAAACCGCTAGGAGAAAAATTCGAGAAAAATAAATGAAAAGAACCGAAAAAACTGGGGCAATAAAGTCTGGTGCCAATTTGTTGTGTAACCGCCACTGCTCCCACACAAAAATCGAAAGTTGGCCACCATTGTGTGCTAAATTTGAGATAGAAAGGAAATATCGCAGGCCTGGGCTATTTTTAATGCATATTTCCTGATGGGGAAATGCATATGTCAGCATTTAGGAGGTTGTGGAGAGGCTCTTGACTTTGATGGGGGCTTTGCCTTTAAGCTCACATCTCCCACAATGAGAAATGACAGAAGAGGATCAAAGTTTTGGCAGCCTTTTTTTTTGCTAGGGGAACTCTGAGGTTTAAGTCGATTATCCCATTTAACCAAAACTCAATCACATAAGCTCGTTTGTTCCACACCAAATACTTACTCGTATCTGGCAATGCATTAAATCAATATCTCAGGCTCTGTCTGGCAGATTGTGTGTCTGTCTGTCTAACTGCCGAGGAAAACTTTCATCCGGCAGATGGAGGAAAATGTAAGCTGGCTGAATAATTGCGGGTGAAGCGAAGCCCCCAAAAATTAATGAACTCCAAGGAAGAGCAGGAGCTGCCATAAATATCATACACAAAGTCGAAGTTTTCTTAGTTCGAATTGATGAGCAACGCGCTGGCGGAAAGTTTCGGTGTGGCACGTTTTGCATGATGAGGTTTCCGCAATCATTTTCCACCCAAAAACCCACAACCCACACAGAAAAGTTGCTCATTAAGATGCCGCCGGGAGAAATCGCGTGAAATTCTCATTCCGATGCCAGATTATTAATATCTGTGTGGGATGGCGTGTGGGAGTGGAATCTTTGTTAGTGTGCGCAAATATTTGCGCATTTCTCATTAAAGTTTCACATATATCACGCATACGCCGCATTGTGCACAATTAGTTGCAATTTATCCCCCTTCACACCGAAACGAGCTCTCGGCTTAATGATACTTAATGTGTAAATCATTATAATAAATTACATGCATGAGCGATGATAAAAATAATCCAGCGCCAAGAATAATACAAATAAACCAAGTGAATCCCCATAATGTGTGCGCCGTCATGAAAAACACACACTGAGAGACAGACTGACTGAATGCAAAGAGAGCGCCAAGTCAGAACAGGGCCAAGAGTGGAGTCCTTATGCACGCATTAGACATAAAGGCCATAGACATTAGGGCGCATAATGAAAAGCATTTCGGTTTCAAGAGTGCGTCACAGCCGACACGAGAGGAAGAGGATGATGATGCTGAAGATGATGATGATGATGATGATGGGGGCTGGTGCCCCGGACCAAAGCAACCGCAACATCAAACAGACAGAAAGAGCGACCGGCAAAAGGGAAAAATATATAAAATATACTCGTACTCGTTCTCGTTTTCGTACTCGTACTGTCATCCCAAGAGCGCTCCACAAGTTATGAGAGCTTTCCTTTTGGTCCCTAACCATACTCAAACAAGGCTCACAGCTGTTGTCCACAGCTGTTTCTGGTTGCAATGTTTTGGGTAATTTCTGGCAGAACCTTTTTCCGCCTGGACCAAAACTTCCCTTTCGCATTAAAACCCAAAACATTTCGCTCTCTCTCTCTCTCTTCAGGATGCTGTGTGCGCATGTTGAGAGAGAATCACGTTCTGAGATGAAACTCCTGTCTCTCCTTCAGATATTTTATAGGAAAGCTCAAGCTCTTTTATCTGAACACTGTCCGCAGCCATGTGCTCATATAGGATTGGTCCAGTAGCGGAGCAACTTTGAAGCGTTACGGTTGGTCGCGAGTCTGAAACCGGAGCCAGAGGCCATCTCTAGCCATCGCATCGCAGTCAGAGCTCTCTTTCCTTCTGTGAGACGCGTCGCGGCGGAGTCTTGGACTTCCCCAAAACTGTTTACATTGTTTGGAAACTAATTAAAGTGAGTTTACGGCTGACTAACTAAATCATCATGATTCTGCTAAAGAGTTTTGGCTTGGTTATACCCGTCCTTCGGCCAAATTTAATTGGCCAAGTGCGAACAAATTTCGAGAAAATACAAGTGTGTCCATGGAAATTAGTTTAAAAGTGTTTGACGAAAATTAAATTGAACAAAGTTGTGAAGGATAGCAACATTTTGTGATTTAATTGAAAAGAAGCAAGCAACAATATTTTGACTTACATTTCCATATGAATAAACCATCAAATAAATAGTCAAATCAAATATTCAACAACCATTTTATACAATTAAATATTTCATTGAAGTGTGGAAATGCAATTTCCATCATAACAAATGATTTGGGAAAAATATCAATCAGGGACTATACCAGTTTTTGTTAGTTTTTGACCATTTTTATTGCCAGTTTATCGGGAATTTAGGGCACTTTTAAAGCAAAAATAAAATCAAATATTTATCATAAATACCCATCATAAAAAAATATATAAAGATTTAGAAGTTTAGCACAAAAATCATACAAAATGTATTCGAATTCTAGTTAATTCTTTAAAAGAAAATTTGCGTATAAAAAATTTAACATTAGTTAAGATAGAAGCATTTTAAAATGTGTAAATGATTTAAAAATTTAACGGGAGTACACAGTCAAAGAAATAATCTTGTATAAAGTCTTAATTCTTATATATTCAGAAGTGATTAGACCTTAGTAATTTTTCTTGGATTTTAAATGGCACTAGGAGGTTTTCGGAGCTACACTTGCTATTCAATCCATTACCTCAGGAATGAGTAAAGTTCAAATCCAAGTTTTGCGTATCCAAACTAACTGAACTAATGACCATCCATTATAACTTTGTAACCAGAACGATTCGCCCAGGGCTACATCGACTCTACCTTTGGGAGTCCCACCACCTTCAACTTCTGCCCACCCCAAAAGATAATTACGCCCACCAAATTCTATACGAAAATTCTTTGCTTTGCAGTGCAAACACAGTAAAATTCATGAAAAATAAACAAAATACCGACAAAGTGAAATTAACAAAACAAAAATAAACAGAAAAACAGTGCCGAAAAAGTGCAAACAAGAA
Source organism: Drosophila lowei (assembly GCA_008121275.1). Classification (NCBI taxonomy): domain Eukaryota; kingdom Metazoa; phylum Arthropoda; class Insecta; order Diptera; family Drosophilidae; genus Drosophila; species Drosophila lowei. Next base: position 26,744,316 of record CM017779.1, read on the forward strand.
GCCAAGCCAAGGCCACCACTGTACAAAAAGGTGAACCCAAACAAATAATTTGAAATTAAATCAGTGGTGAAAACTAACAGAGAAAGAGTCCGCTTCGGGAGTTTGTACGTGATTTCGCTTTTGAAAACTACATTGAAGCCGCTGTAGCCATACCATCCGATGCCCGTACTCTCTTCTCTGCATTACCCACTCTATCAGGCTTTCAGCACTTGAACTTTACTTAACTTCTTGTTCTTGTTCTGGTTCTGGTTCTGGTGTTGCTGTGGCTACTTCATCTGCCACCTCTTCGGGCTAAGCCAGCGCCGCAAGTACCGCACAAGAGCTTCGATTTTCCTATCTGATGGTATGGGCATTGCATGTATGTGTGGGTGGGTGGGTTTCTGTGTGCGTGAGTATCTGTGTTTGTGTTTATCTGTGTGAGACTTGGAGGATGTTGTCACCCCCACGAAGAGGTAGAGGTGGAGGTGGAGGCAGCGGTGGCCTTAAGCGCTTCACTTTACATAGCAAAAACTAGAAGATTGTAGAGATTAAGCCCACAGCCCCACAGCCCCCGACCTCCAGCCTCCAGCCTCCTTATGGACCTCTCTCACTCTCCTTCCCTCTCTTACTCTCTCTCTTTCTCTCTATGGTACAGCTTCCTCCTCTTTCACTCTGTGATTTGTATGCGTTTGCCGCCATCAACATGGCCCCAGCTAATGTTGGCTTTGCCCTTAGGGTGGTGCCTGTTCTGCGGCTGTAGGTGCTAAAGTTGACTCCACACAACCGCTATAACCTCCATACGTTTTACACTAGAAACATAGCTAGGCGGCATCGCTCTCTGCCTCTCATTCGCTCATTCGCTCACTCTCTAGCTCTCCCTGTCTTTGAGCGCAAGTCTGTGCGTTTTTGTTGGCGTGTTTGTGGCATAAAAATAAAGATAAATGCGAGTTCTTTACAACGCAGCGTTGAACACTTTGAGCCCAATCTTTCCTGGTTCTAGCCACCTTCTTACCCTCTTTTAACCCTGCACTGTGGCTTGGGTGGGATTTTTCTGCTGCCGATAGAAGCTAGAGAAAGTTGTGGTTAGAAAAAGGAAAAAAAGAAAATGGGGAAATAACTACATTTGAGATTCTTTCGATTTCAGTGTATTTTAAAGAAGTTTCTTTGTTTAAGCACGGTAGAAAGTTAAACTATTTTGACTTCTTTTCTATCATGGAAAAGTTTTGTTAAAACAAAACATGGTAGACCAATGTTAAATAGGAAAATAGGTATATAAAAACGAAAATAAAGTTGAAGGATTTGTTTGTGCCTTGTTCAGAGATGTTTCTATTCTTGTAACGTATAAATTTCCTTAAAATCTTAACATTCTTGACATACTCTTGGCAAAACAAACTCCTCTCAACGTCTCCAACTTCACTCAACAGGCCAATGAGGCAGTACTTCAATTAGAGCCACTTGTTCGCACTCTCTCCAACCACTGTGCAAGGACACACCTTGTTTTGAACACTGTTCTACAGGGGAGGGTGCAGGGTTCGGGGTTCTGGCTGTAGCTGTGGCTGTGGCGCCCATCAAAAAACGTCACCGGTGCCTGCCAGCCACAGCATCAGCCCCAAAAAAACTCGTGGATGGAGTTTGTCTAGGACAGGAATGGGAGTGGAGCAGCGTCACTCTACTCGTACTACCCTCCTGCGGTTGCGAGTTTTAGATTTCTTCTTCCTCCTTTTTCTCTGTGAATGTGTCTGCGTGTGTGCATGTTACCCAAAAAATGCGACCAACAAAAAAACACATTTCTAAATATGTCTACAAATAAAAAAAAGAAAGGAAGAAAGGTTAGGAGATTGGGGCTCGGTGCTCGGGAGTCGAATTTTTAGATACCCTTGAAGATACAAGTTATCTGTCCTTTATATTAATCTATCGTATCTTCTTTCCGTTCTGATTGGCTCTGATGCTGATCAGAATTATGGAAATACTAAAAGCAATACAATTTATAACATTTCGTTGAATAATCGGAAGAATTCAAAGATTTTTCCTGCAAATACTTGTCTTTAAATTGATTGTTTCTATAGCAGTGCTTCCAGGAACAGTTCAGGAAAACAAGGAACAAACTTTATAGGACCATAAATACTTCATGCTGTATGTGGCCAACCCCTCTTGAGAATCATGACATGACCCCCATGAAAGGGTATTACAAAAAAAGGGAAGATGGAAAGTTGCTTTGCATAGAGCGCAAAAATGTTTTGCTCTATGTTTATCTGCAGCGGCCCATCTCCACCATTTCTGCCGCTTTTCCACCAGCCTCTCCATCTCTGTTGATATTAGCGCTTGTTTATGGCCGACACTGTAGCTGTATCTGTATGTGTGTGTGCCACGCTTCGTCGCATTTTAAATTAAGCTCCATTTTTATTTCTATTTACATTTTGCTCTTTCGTTTTTCTCTTCTTCCCTTTTGCGACGGCTCCTGGGCTGGCGGCTGGTGCTGCAACTGTTTGCGGAGCAGAAGAAGGGGAAAAGTTTTTACCAGACGGCGAGGAGAGAGCACCGCCCTCTTAGGTGCTCAGCATTTTTTATTTGTTTTTCATTTTCACTTTTATTATTCCAACATTTCTACAATATTTTTGTTGTTGTTTATTTTTCGGGGCGGCGCGGCGCCAAGTGAAATGTTTGATTTATTTTTTATTTGCCATTGAACGTGTTTCTTTATGTGTTTTCTCTTTGGTTTTTGCTGCTGCTTTTACTCTCCTACTTTCTACATACACCGGGAAAAATAAAGAAATGAAGAGATATTTCTATTCAAAACATCCATTTCACTGTTTTTAACATTTATTTCTACATTTCAATTAAATGTTGATGTTTTATTACCTCTTGGAATGCGCCAAATTTTCTTATCAATCTGCAGTTGATTTGGATCCCCTTTTTTCAAGTGTAGTACCTATTCTTCTCCCGATGCCTTTCCCTTTCTCCACTTTTCTTTTAGCTAATCTTTTTATGCTTCTATTTATTTCGTTCTCTCCATCCATTTTATGTGCCATTCTCATATGTCTGCTATTGTAAGCTGCATTAAATTGGAAAATTTTTAAGTGTTTTTATTTATACTTTCATTTTTGTGTGGAGTAAGATTTGTTTCATTTTGGGAATTAGCTTTGTGAGCATGATTTATGACGCGGAACAAGTGTGGGTAAGAAGCACTAAGGCTCTTTGAGCAGTTTGATCTGCTTCGAGATTACAGAAATGAGTTTTGTTTCATTTCTATTTGAATAAAAGATTTTAAAGAGAAGAATAAAGTGGCTTTAGGAGGAGTTTAACTTTTGATGTTTTCTACAAAATTGTTTCTTTTTAAAGAGATTTCAAGAGACCGTACCAAAGTTAAGTCTTTAATAATTTCAATGAAATAAGTCAATGACAAAATCCAGTTGATGTCTCTTTGCACATCCTGGGACCTAGGAGAAAGTTAATAAACCTTGAACCCCAAATATCTAGCCTCATATTTAGAATATCCGTCCCGAGAACCCCTGCAATATCTGATCATCCAATCTCCTTTTCTCCACTTCTCCATGCACTTAAAAGCAATTTTTGTTTCTCTTTTGGAGAAGACTTAATTAAATGAAACGAAAGGCTGAGCAGCCACTTCTAATTGAAGCATTCTCCAAAGATGCAGAGCCCAAACAAAAAAACGAAAAAGAAATCATTTGAATCGCATCGTCTGAGGTCTGGCGTCTGGCCACAAAAAAGGGCAATTGCTGGGCATAAATTCATTTCTCGTTTTTTTCTGCGAGAAAGAAAATATGAAAATTCCTCCAGTTATCCTTCTTATGTTTTTTCTCTGTATGTGTCTGTGTGGTGCCTTTGCTCAACCACAAAACAAAAAATGATGAAAAAACCACAGAGAAGAGGACAGAGAGAGAGAGAGAGAGAGAGAAAGGAGAGGGAGATTCAGTTATCGGGGACTTACCACAGACTTGACTTTACCGCGACTTTAAAAATATGAGGGAGTCCCAGTGGAAACCAAACTCTAAGCGGATTTTGATTTGTTTTCGCCAACCAGCCAGTCCCCGCAAACAAAAGGAAAATGTGCTTAAGTTGTTTGTTCCCTGATGCTCTTAACTTTCCCCCAGTTGAAGGTTCCAGCTACTCCTCTCCTCAACTGAGGATTTCAGATCCTCCTGTACTTTTCCTCCAAGGACTCCGGCTCCTCCCTCTCCACCGCCTTTACAGAATTGAGTTTGAAAAGTTGAATTGACATCAATCAGAGTCAGAGTGCTTGGATGTTACTTTGCCGCACCTGACAGACCGCAGAGCATAAATATACTTTTCAATATGCGCCCCGACCGCAGCGTCAAATTGGATGAGTTTTAATTAATTTCGTCATTACAATAATTAATTGAATGCCTGCTGAGAGAGAGGCTCAAGGACATGGCTTGGGGAAGGGTGGAGGAGGGTGGTGTGTGGGCTGCAAGGGCAGGCAGACGCACAGGCTGCGCAGGTGCAACAAATTGCAATATATTTTACAGCTACTTAGTCGAGCATTACACATGCACTGCAGGAGCCAACTTTCCGAGCCCCATGTGTGCGCAAGTATGTGTTGTATCTGTGTGGTGTATTGTGTGTGTGTGTGAGAACACAACTAGAGTTTGATTTATTGCCAGCCTCAAAAGCTCATAAATAAATGAAATGAAACCCAAAATGGGCTCAAATTAGTTTGAAGTCCTTGGGGGCGATGAGAAATTGAAAGCGAACAATTGAAATATACATATGTATGTTTGGAAGTGTTTCGAAGTTTCAGTTTGAATAAAATACATACAATATGTTATTTTTAAGTCTACCGGAATGGAGTAAAGTTCGTACCGAAAGCGATCAATAAAAAGTTAAATTAAATCATTTCTGAATAATTTTTAAAATGTTCCTAAAATAGAAGTTTTAATTGGTGTCAAATTTTTCCAAAAGCATTAAGCAAAAATTTAAATTAAGTACTTTTAAAAATGTTAAATAAATACATAGCTGAAAGCTTCAAATATTTTGTTTAAATTCAAGTTAAATGTTCCAATGTCCATTCCCACAAGCACTTTTATCCACACAGCAACTAAGTACAGCCTAATCAGCAATTTCTCAACCCAATTCAGTTAAACCTTTTTCCAAACTCAAAGAGAATATCTTAAATGTGAAATCTCACTCGGAGGAGACCATTTCAGAAGGCCAGAGAGCCAGTCAGCGCCAGAGCCAGTGCAAACTTCTTTAATCTTGGAAAATGTGCCTATAAATAGCTCAGAAAGCTGTGCTCCAAGCCTTGTGTTTGCCTTGCAGGCCGGATTATGGCTTTGGCTGATAAATCTGTCGCCCATAAAGTACCACAAGGAACGGCTGTGGCACTAGATTCAACATTCATACCCCTCCATACACTCACCATACACATGGGTCCAATTCATGAGGCGACGCTGCGTCTCCGACAAACTACTGGAGATAAGAGAGAATATACGGAGAGAATCCCATGAATGGATGTCTTGCTCGAGTGACGCCAGCAGAGTTGTCGTCCAGTCCAGAGTCCACGTCCAGTGTCCGTTCCCAGTCCAATCCAGCTCAATGGGTGTCCCGTCCAGTTCTCACTGTGTGCAATCAACTGTGAGTTGTCATCTGCCATAAGCAGAGAGTCCCCACAAGTCTCTGAGAGCTGCTGGTTAAACGCGGTGGGCCGCAAATCAATTTGCTCTTCAACTAAATTCCCAACTGAATTTAACATTTAGTTAGTTGTGTGGACTCTGTATCAAAATGCCTTGTCAATTATACAATTTGATTCTCATTTTTATTAGCCATCACAATACAATTGCTTGTTAGTATTCTCTAATTTGCTGGCAAGGCAACAATGCAACAAATATCCTCTCTTCAAAGGACTTTGACTAGTTTGATCACTAAATTAGAAATTTACATCGGTTCCTTTGTCATTAAACCAAATATGTGCATTGATTTTTCCTGCCTGCAGCTTGGAGATTGGAAGTAAGGAGTGATGAATTCCTAATCCTATTTCCTGGCTCTTTGTTTCATAATTTAATAGAGTGGATTAAAGTATTTACACTTGACCCGAATAACGGTCTGAATCATTTTATTAGCTCACAAAAGAATTTCAATGAAAGTAACAACATTTTATGCCCACTTAAGCTAAAAACATCACTTTAAATATTTTATTCCTCTGTTATTTATGTATTTCTAAATTAATGCTTGACCCATATAACCCATATAATAGACCATATCATTTGATTGGCCAACAAAAGCATTTAACTGCCACTTCTAAAACATTTTCTGCTCGTTTAAAGCTCAAATATCTCTTGGTGAGTGCCACAAATGTGCTGCATACTTTTTGGCGTTCATTGAGCGTGAAAGTCTTTCATTTTTCTTTTATTTTAGCCCCCACCCCTCTGCAAAAAAACACCCCAAATTCCCCTGAACGAGTGCATTTAACAGTTTATTGTTGGAAAATTCCCAAATATTTGTGGAATTTCTGAACATTTTCGGGGTGGTGAGAGGCAAAGTATGTTGGAAATATTTTGAGTCCCGCATTTGAGGACGAAATTTGTATGGATTCTAATTAATATGTTTCCACCATGGCCATATTCAATATTCCCCTCCACATAAATTATCATTTCTATTTGCTTTTGGGCCGCTGGCAAATGTTAATATCTGATTCCCATGCAAATGTCCGGCCCAGACAAACACACTTTGTAAAGTGAAACCCCAACCATCAAAATATATCGAATAAATGTATTTGAATGCAAATATATTTGCGATAAAAGCCAAACCAGCCAGAAAGTCAGCAATATATATGCGGGCAAGGCAGACATTTTTTCAGTCAATTGATGGTTGTCAGGATGGAAAAAACAGTAAACCCCTACGAAAATAAATTGTACTAATAAAATATATTTTCTATTTACAGATTTTCAGGCGCCATGTGCCAAAGCAAACAAAAATAGCAAAGTGTATGCGGAAATATATATTGGAAAATCGTTGGGAAAAATCAAAATAAAAATTCCTTCCTCTTTTTGGGAGAACGAGGAAAATCAACGGCCGGAGGCCAAAAAGGAAATTTTAACCAAACAAAATGCTGAAAATCTGCATTTTTACATTGGTAATTGCGGCAGCTGCCGCAGCAGCAGTAACAACAACAACAACAGCAACAACAACAGCGGCAACTACTACAACAACAGCTGCAACAACACCAACAAAATCGGAAGCTCCAAAAACAGCAAGGCAGACCATAAAAAATGACTTGGGTGGAAGTGACGCCCCTCTGGGAGCAGGCGAAGGCAACCGAACGTTGTTGAACATTTTCAAGGATGTGCCAGAGGAGCGAGAGACGGCCACGGTGGGTGGTTCAACCTCAACGGCCACGCCAACCACAACAGCCACCACCAGCACTACAACAACAGAGGCAACAACCACCACAAGAACGACAAAAACTGCACCAACGACACCAACACCAACAGCATCAACTACGGAAAATGAGGTAGCCTCGGGTGGCAGCATGCTAATGACAACAGCATTGCCCCCGGCGGATTTGGGTGAGATGAGCGGGATAAAGGATGCAGTGCATCGCATCAAATTAAGCGAGATTCTATCATCATCCACCACGGAACAGGCAGAGGTAGCACTAGAGTCACAAGTCGCACCAGAAGAGATGAAGGTAGCGACAATAGAGCTTAAGGAACAGCCAGCAGCACCTATAGAAGAAGCTCCCGAGGAAGATGAAGACTCCCCAACCGAGTCGCCACTGCAAATACAAATGCAGGCAGCTGCCTCCTACCAGGTGGCCGAAACTCTGGCGGATCTGAATGAAGAAGAACGTGCCCGCTACGATGCCATGTTGGCCCACCAGCCCACAGCCAGTAAACTGAATATTGTTGATCTATATCCCCTGAAAATCGAAGACTTTCAGCCGATTATTCAAAACGATAATGAGGAACTCTTAAGGCAGCGTACGATCTTCACACAACCCGAGAATAATGAAGAGTACAGACAGAATCTGATGCCCAATGAGGTGGACATGGTAATTAACAGAGACGAAGAGCCAGTTCAGGATAAACTAAGAGTCAATCAGGCCATTGGTGATACAACAACCACACCTATTTCCAGTCAAGGAACCACAGCAGATTTCACAGGCAAACTTCTGGCCGACCAAGATGATCTTATCACCGAAATTGAAAGCAAATTTCAACTGCAAGAGACGACAACTACAACTACAACCACAACCACAGTGCGACCCCCGTCTCTACTCAAGCCCGGCGACTCTTTCATCGATCGTCGAGTGAAGAAAAGCTTTGAGTTTCCCATGCAGCATCGAGCCAGCGATGTAATGGCCATGCCCCACATAGACTTTGCCAACACAAAGTTCCAAACGGATTCGCTAGACTCCTCCGTCGATGGCAAGGCGGCGGTGGGCTCGGCGATGCACATGGCCTCGCATCCGGAGTTCTCCACCACAAAGTTCTACAACAGCAAGGAGCTGTACAACGAAATGCTGCTGCATAATAAGCGCAAGTTAATGAAGGATACCAAGTCAACAACTACTATGGGCGCCTCGGGAGCGGCTGAGAGTCCGGTTGTAAAGTCAGTGGAGGACACAACTCAGTTGCCGTTGAGCGTGACTCTGGTCGCAGACGGGCAAACTTTTTCCCCAACAACAACAGCAGCAGCAACAACACCAACAATATCTCCAGCCACAACTCAAGCCACAGCAGCAGCAGCAGCAGCTGACTCAACAACAAAAACAACATCTGCAGTGGGAAACTCTGGGAAATATCAGAAACAGCTTAAGCGTGCCAAATTATTGCTCAAGGCTCTGACACCGCCCAAGCCAGACAAGCTGGCAGTTGTCTCGTCACCCGTGAAAGTCGCCACAGAACCATCACCATCTCCATCTACATTATCGACTACCATGGCGACGACTCCTGGGCCAATGATGGCCACGGCCAGGACGCGTCCACGGCCACAGCGACCAGTTAATCCCGCTAAGGCGGCCTCAAAGCCAATTGCCAGGCCGCGTATTTTAAGTCGCCTCCAGGAGAAAATCAATTCCCTCGAATGCGAGATACAGAATGTGCCGCAGGACTCGCATTTGTGGCGTGGCAATGAAACCCACGAGCTGTTGCTGCCCATTGTGGTAAGTAGGCGGTGGCTTTAAGGCTTTGTCTTTGGCGCCTTCTCTGCTAACAAAAACAATTGAATCCTGATTAAGTTCTTATCATTAGCAGCACAAAGCACACACGCGCAGAGTAGAATAAAGAATGAATGGAAAGGGGAGAGCTTAAGCATTCACTGAGGGGCAACACGCCGTATGCGTGTTATTTGTGTAAGCGGGTTAACCAATTAGGGACTGAATACATTTATATAATATGCACGCTGACGGCTAATTAGTATGGGGAAGCTTAGTTTTTGGCAGGAATTAGCCAGAAGGAAATTAGAGAGATCCTAATTAACCTGACAAAGTTCCAAGAAGTAAAGAAACTATCGATGGGGCACTCTAGAGGGTACTCTTCAAGCCCATGTTCAACTTTCCCCCATTAACAAACAACATTTGAGCACACTCAACTCAATAATTCGATATCCAATTTCCCTACATCCCTTCGTAGCCCCAGCCCTCCCTGCACAAAAACAACATACGGAAAACTTGTCAAATTTGTTTGCTCGGCTAATTGAAAACCTTTTAAGAGTTGATACAATTTTCAAACCGAAAGAAATCACTGACGGAGCAGTGCGGGGCGGGTACATAAATAACTAACAAACACATTTGCAGTTAACATCGACAGCAAACAGTTGAATGGACAAGAAAAGGACATCTACAAGACAGGGGAAAAAAGGATTCACCGGACTGAACCCGAGCCGAGCTTAATCCCCCCCAGATAGTTTGGCCAACAAAAGGAAATTATTGATCGCCATTTTATTTGGCCATTTCCGTGAGCATGTGTGAGGGTGGGAAAGAGGTTCTCGGGGCAAGTTGACCGGAAATTCGGCAGCCTGGTGCACAGGTCCCTATGCAAAAAAGGGACAAATCCTTGACGTGTAGACAGTGCGGTTCGAAACGTTGGTTTTCTTAATTTTTGGAGTGAATATAAGGAAAATGATATGATTACTTTCAAAAATGATTCTCAAAAGAATAAATATAGACTTAGGAAAATTTTTTATTCTCCTTTTACCCAAGTTATTAAGGGATTCGGAATATTTCCAAAGAAGACAGTCCTTCCTATAGATCTTTTCTATCAATCATTTCAACCCCAACCTGAAGGTATTGCTTTTCACTTTTATCCATCTCTTTATCTTGTGGAACGCCCTCCACATCTCTTACAATTTTGTTACAGACTGTACTTGACTGTATCCTAGAAAAGGGTTTACAATTTCTTTATTAAATTGCATTTGTTGTTAAATCATGAATAAACTAGAAAAGGGACTGACTCCAGCCTGGGGGCCCAGTTAGTTGCCCAGTTGCTGGGAGTCGGCTTTCTATTCTGTATATATGTATGTATATCCCTTTCATGTCTGGTTATATTGACGTAAATCAAGCCATTTGGCTGGCCGAATCACAGCTGCTGCCCTTTTAGCCAAATATTTAAATTAATATTGAGAAATGTTCACCCTCTTCACTGGCAGGAGTTATGTGAGAGCCAGAAGCTTCTTTGACTAACTGACTAAGAGACTGAAAGACAACTGACAGAAGCCGAAGACGGACTTTTCCGAATGTTTAATTAACAGCAGTTTTTGGGCTGTCTATTCAAACAGTTGCTGTGTGTGCTTCCAGCTGAAATGGTATTCGAATTATATGTCCATTTAGAAAGCCCTTCCTTTGGTAGGTTTCAGGTCTTTTGTTAATAAGAAAAATGGACCAAAACGAATGGCAAAGGAAAAGAAATTGATTTTGTGTTTACTTTTTGGTCAGCAAATGGTAAATGGGAGGTCGTCCATGAATTTAATTAAGGAGCAATGCAGCATTATGTAAACTTGGCCCCAAAGTGAAAAGGAAAATACATATACATTAGGCATTGGCATAATGTGTACCTTGCATAAAATTAATGCTGACTTTCTTGCCCTCCTTCACTGTGAAGAGCTTCTTTCCCGGGGCCCCGTCCCATTGGCAGAGGTCCCTTCCCAGGGCGGAGGTCCTTTCCCAGCGCTCCGTCCCTCTGGAGGTAGAAAAAAAGTAAACAATTAAAGAAAACAATTTTTGCATAAAAGGTGGAAACATTTCATCCAGGTTTTTCATTTCTTTTTTTTTGTTTGGGGGTCAGTGAAAACATTTCTCAACTGAATTTGTTTATTCTTCTGTTTGTTGTCTTGGGACTCTTTTTGATGGAAGTCTCTGCTTCTCTACTCTACACTCTACTCTCTACTATTCTCTTCCATTTTTCTACTTTTTGAGACATTTAAGCTCAGTTGAGATTAGTTTTTTTTCGTCTTATGTTAATGGGTAGGTAAGTGCCTGAGTGCATTTTTCTAGGAGAGTTTTTCAAGACACTCTAATTGATTGGAAATTGAATGAAATTTTGTCAAAGAGACATTTGATGTTAAATTAATCATGAGTTGGCTATTTAAGCGGGCTATAGAATCTTTGAGATTATATTACCCTGTCATGTACTGGTTTTCTCTATTGAATCCCTAACGTCCATAAAACTGCTTTTTAAATGAATGCTACAAAACTAAATAAAGTCCCAAAAAAATAGGCAAACATATATGTACAACAATAAAAATGGAAATTTATGTCATTACCTTTTGTGGTCTCCATAAAAAAAAAAAAACACTCCACACAAAAGTACGCATGAAATTTTATGTGACCCAAAAACTTGGGCATTTCCCAATTGGATAAAAATCCCTGTTGTATCCCGTATATGTTTGTAAATATGCAAGTTTTTCGTTGATTTTTGTTGTTGCTGTTTCTGTTGGAAGGCTGACCAGCATATATACAATGTGGAGTTTTATGTGCGTTGAGACAGGCCATTAAAATGCCATAAATTTGAGCTCTGACAAATCCGCAACCGAAAAAACCATACATACAACGTATACAAATGCTGTATAAAAAGCGAGATCCAAAACTAAACCGCTTCAAATTGCGCAAAAATATGCTAAAATGGCTGGAGAGGTTGGAAATGGAGACCATAAAATGGGAACCCGACAGTGACCACAGAGTCGAGTTCTGGTCCTGGCTTACACATTTTGCTCGTATTTTGATTGTGACGTGTGTGTGCTGGGGGTGGCCGTAGCAGACAGCTTATGGCTGTGGCTTAACCCAAATTAATAAAAATTTGGCAACATCAAGTGGATCTACGCATATGTTATAAACTTTGCTAATAACCACCTCCGAAACGGGATCCCAGGCGGACCCCTGAAATGAACCTTTTGGCTGGGAAGTTTATTAGGTTCGGATCCGGGCCTCGGCTCTGGTTACTACTTATGTAAATTTGTTTCTACCACAAAACTAAACTCGCAAAAAAGGGACCAGACCCTAGACCCCAGACCCTAGACCCCAGACCCCAGACTAGACATCGAGACAATGTTATAAAAGTGAAATTAGAAAACTTGTTTAATAATTCAGTTGGTTTCATTTGCCATTTCCATCGTTGCCATTTTGTTCGGCTGTCAAACCGCAGCAGACTGTCAAACCGACTGTCGGCGAAGAAACCTTTTAGTCCCCTTTTACATTTTGCGGCAATGATTTGAATAAGCAATTTTCTCCATCCCAAATTCCATCTTCTCTTCTCTCATCATCAGACAACGGAGCACTGTAGGCCGGACGAGCACTGCATACCAAATGTCCTCACCTGGCGGGGCGAGTCGGAGATCCAGTCCGGCGATATTCTAATTGTGGAAATCAATGATGCCATGCTGAATCCATCCCACCAGCCGAACAATACCAGCAGGTAAGCCGCCTCATCAAACTGAAATTATTGTGAAATTTAAATCACATTTGATGGGGGAGAGATTAATTAAAGGGCATTCTCTGAATGAGCTCTTTAGACCGTAAGCCTTTGAAAATTTAAAAAATTTGTAAAGCTTATATGAGTATTTTATGTTCTTTATGTTTAAAAATTATAAAAGTTAAACCTCGTAGTGCCAAAAATATTTTGCAAACATCATAAACCATCGGGGTTTAGTGGGCAAACTTTGACAGATAAAAAATTCCCCTCACCAACCAAATCCCCTAACCAAATATTTTTCCAAAACAAACATTGTAAATCAGAGATTTTAGTAGCTACATATACATATATAAGCCAAAAAGATGAATACTGAAATATACAGAAATAAAAGCAACTAAAATTCTTTAACAAAAATGTTTTGAAAACGTGTCAAACCAAAAGATTTAAATGCATAAATATAATAATTACTACAAATATACATATTTTATAGAGAGAAAAACATAAATATTTTTCATTCGGAGCAATTTAGCAACAGCTTAAGGATTTTAAATCCCATGCCAAAAATATGGCAAAATATATGCGCTTATACAAAGAATTTAATAGCCTGCAACCCTTGTCACATAAAAATATCTTTTACTGCAAGGAGATACTTTATTTCGCCTCACACATCGTTTATTTCATGTATTTTCTACAGACTACAATTTTTTTTTTTTCATCAGTTCAACTTCATTGTTTGAGTTTTTTTTATTCTCTGTTTTTCTCAATTTAATGAAGCACTTGATGCTCGACGCATGAAACAAAAGATATCAATTTACTTTAGATATAAGATTCAATTACATAGTCCACACACACAGACAAAAGTATATTTTTTCAACGCTTTCATGACAACTGCACTTGTTGAAAATGGTGTCTGCTGACTTGCAGACACAAGGCAGGAGTAAAGTTAACCAAAAGCTGATGGCTGATGGCTGAGAGTGATGCGTTTTGTTAAACAGAGTAACTGACTGACTGGCTGGCTGCTGGCCACCAAGACACACTGTCATTATGGGCTATCATCAGAGGTAGCATCTCCGGCAGCAGCATCAGCATCTGCAGCATCATCATCATCCTCCTCATGTAATAGCCGACCCTTTCTTTTTGCTGAGCTCTGACAGGAGCACAAAGCCCCTCACCTGAGTACGGAGCAGGATTGGCAATACAGCAACCGAAACTTTCTCCCACCTGTCTTCCTGTTTACGCACATAGTTTTTACGTTTTGGGGAGTTGGGGTGGCCGGAAGGTGCCTTTTTCTACTTTGGGCGTTGGTTTTTTTCTTATTGGGTTTTTTATTTTCAGTTAAGCGCTTTAATGCGCGTTGAAACGTGTTTGTTCGGGAGCTTATTATATAATAACATCCATTAAGGACCTTTATTGATTTTTCTTCGGCACGTCTGCCCCCGGCCATGGGGAGGAGGAGGTAGAGTCCTGCAATAGTTGCCTGGTCGTGCTGGTGTCTAAGTTGGACCAGACACGTTTCGCCATTATCATGCCCTTTTTACAGTTTATTAAATTGTTTTTTTTTTCTCCACCTTCTCTTTCTAACTCTACTTCCCAGTCTCTTTCTCCGTATCTTTTCTCTGTTTGGTTCATTTCTGCTCGCAATTTTTTATTTCGTTTCTGTTTATTTTATAATGCTCGACAAAAGTCCCCCCTACAAACTGCGCATATAAATGCGCTGCCAGACACTTCGTGCCCACTCCTTTTAGCCTAGTTGTTGACCATTAGTCATTTTGGCCAGGACCTCAACACACACACACACACACACACACACACAAAGTAACACACAGCTGGCTGACCCTTTTTGCCATGGCAATTATCACGTTTCTCTGGGTTTTGGTATCACATTTTTCCGCTGCTCTCTCCCCCTTTTTTTGCTCTTTTTAATTTGGCTTTGGTCGCGCACTGGCTCTTATCTTATCTCTTGATAGATGTGGCAGCAAACGCCACTCCCCCCTTCCAACAGCAGGCTCCATCAAAAAGTTTTACCAAAAAGAAAAGAAAACGAGGGGGAAAAAGGAAAAAATTAAAATTCATTTGTCGATCTCCGGGCGAACATCAAACGCGTCCGCGTTAGAAAATGTGCTCCCTCTCTCTCTCTAACTTAGCCTCAGGGCCGTGGAACTCGAAATTCCCGGCATAAGTTTTCGGTTCCTGTATGACCCGGAGGCGGTGCTGGAAGGTTGGGGCAGAGCCACAGAGTTTTGCCGCTGGCTAACAGGACCGCAAACAATCGAGTTAGTGGAGGAGTGAAAGTGAAGCGAAGTTCAGGTCGTGCACAAAAAAGCATAGCATACAATTGAGCGCGCGCGCCCACAGAGAGAGAAGAAAACTTCCCGCCAACTATGAAAATGAGATGTCAAAAAAGTTTTCATTATCGATTTAATATGTTTCTCTGTCTGTCTGTATGCCGAAGAGTGTGTGGGGTGTGTGTGGAAAAGTTAACAAATGCAATAGCAACAAATAATAATGCCAGGAGGACCCAAGGCAAAGCAAGTGGGTAGCAAATAGATTGAAAACTTTCTTCGGGGTTCGTTTTCCCAGTTCTCTAACAAGTTTTCTTTTTCCCCCCGCCACGAGTACGTGTTTGTTGAAAAATTGCAAACTTGGGTACTATACTATATGAGGTGTCTGTCTCGCTCAGGGTCGGAGTCGGAGTCGGAGTCTGGCTTCTGTGTAGGAATGCGGTATAAAGTTCGGCAACAAGGAGTTCTTCAAATGCCAGAAGTACAAGCTGGTTACCCTCTGTACAGCTTCTTAATGCAGCCAAAATTGTGGGCAATGCCTTAAAGAAGTTTGTTGCATAGTTTTGCAGGCATGAAAATCAAGAAAAATCGCTGAGGTTGGGGAAATATTTAAGACGAATTAAAAAATAATCCTAGAGAATTTATACATCTCATAGCACAACCCAAATGCCCCTAAATAAAAGTGCTGTATGCAGTCGCGCACTAAGATGGGATCTTTCATAATATAAATTAGTTCAGGCATCTGTTAAGCAGCTTTGTTTTGGCAGGCAATAAACTATTGTACATCTGGCATTTCCATACCACGCCCAAAAGCCTCAATGAACCTTCTCAGCATGAGCATTCACCAACCCCACAAAAGCCTCAACATAAACCCTTTCCCGAGCCGCCATCCCAGCGCTCAACTAATTTCATTTCCGCTTTTGTGCTATTTAATTTCCGCTAGAACAGGGCAGGCAAGAGAGCTACTGCTTATAAATAAATTTCAATTAATTATGCACACACATACAGAGAACACAGAGAGCACAGAACCTAAAACGAACTAAGGCACGAAAAAGTGTGTGGTCATATTTATAACTTAAACAAGAAAACAGCAGCCCATTTAACATGCTTCCTATCTATACCTGTCTCTCTCATTCTTTCTGGGTTACTTTAACTACTGCTCTGCTCCAACGCGCGATGCTGCTGCTGCTGCCACAATGAATGTCCACATCCAGCGCGGTACATGCCACACAGGTCTATCAGGTAACACGCTCCGGCCACGAGCATTGCGATGTAACCGAAGGCGTCCTCTTGGATATTACACCGCTGGTGGTCGATGGCAGGAAACTGGTTACGTTGTACGATAAGGATCTCACCGAGGGAGTTAACTTGCTAATTGGTGAGTAGACCCAAGTACTCTTACTTTGCCCGGGTACACATAACTTTGTGGTAAAGTTTGATAAATACAATAAAATATTGATCGAAGGGAGCCAGAAAAGTATCATTACATTTTACCCTTACTTTTTTAAAGGATGTTTTTTCGAATGCAATTTAGTTAACTATCATACTTCTTCAGAAGTAGGATCATTTCACTAAATCCTCATTTCGTAATCATTCACAGTTAATCCTTTTCTTTCTGAAGCCCTGAAAGCTACTCAGTTTCTCCTTAATATTTCCTCCGTTCAATCCCCTTCGATTAAAGAGTATTCCATCTTCATCTATCCCGATCTATATCAGCATCTCCCTCTCACAGGTTGACGCCTTTGGGGAGCAATTTTTTTTCCTTTTTGGCTTGTCCTGTTTGTTGTTCCTGTACAGCCTATGCCGCAGCCTGCGGCTATTAAATATTTGTTTTCAGCAGCTACCATGCCACCACCCCTCGTGTTCATGTTCCCAGTGTGCATGTAGCTTTAATTAATTTGAAACCCTATTTTTTCACACTTCCCTCTGATCCCAAACCGTACCGTATCCGTACCGTACCTCTTACCATTCCGTTATGTTCTTTTCCGTTTTAGTGGTGTCCGAGCTGTGGGGAGCGCAATGTGTTCGCCTGAAGGTGACCACGAAAACCGACAATTGTGGCGAGAATGCCGATTGTTCGGGCAAGGGAGTCTGCTACTCGAACGCCGGCATGGAGGAGTACGAGTGTCAGTGTTGCAGCGGTTTTGCGGGCCCGCACTGCGAAGAGATCGATGCGTGTAACCCCAGTCCGTGTACCAACAATGGCATCTGTGTTGACCTGTCGCAGGGTCATGAGGGCAATTCCTATCAGTGCTTGTGTCCATACGGTAGGTCATTAATCTCTCTCTCTCTCTCTCTCTCTCCCTCTCTTTTCCTGCTAATTAGTTGAGTTATGGGATTTCGCTACTAATATGCCTTTGGTGTTTTTTTTGTCCCTTCTGTTAGGATATGCGGGCAAGAACTGTCAATACGAGTCGGATCCCTGCAATCCCGCCGAGTGCATGAATGGCGGCAGCTGTGTTGGTAACTCGACGCATTTTCGGTGAGTCCAAGGCAAACACAAATACAGAGACACGGCACAGCCATAGACGGAGCTTTCATTCAATTATCGTGGCCATTGTTTTTGCGGTTCTGTCTAGCCCTCCCTGTCACTGTCTGTATTTGCTCATAAATGTTGACTTTTGTCGCATGTTCAGAAATTTCTGTGCGAGTATAACCTTTATCCCTTCCCTTCCTCTATGGCAGCTGCGATTGTACGCCCGGCTTCACAGGACCTCTGTGCCAGCACAGCCTGAACGAGTGCGAGTCGTCGCCCTGTGTGCACGGCATCTGTGTGGATCAGGAGGATGGCTTCCGCTGCTTCTGTCAGCCAGGTGAGTGAACAATTCGCCAAATAAACGCAAATTGCCTTCATTCTTTTGTTGATTCGCTCGCAAAATCGCTCCCATAATGCCAATATTTTGCAAGTTATCATCGTGAAAATTCACACAATCATTGTTGGCATTGCTGGTTCTATTATAAATTGAGTTAAGGTTGGAAATTGCAATGGATCATTGTGATGGGTTGAGTAAAGTGATGACTAGCTTTAAACAGCTGGTAAATGAAACCATTGTGAGAGACAGTCGAAAGGGAATTACATGTAGGTCTGAGGAAATACGTGACATCAAAAGATTTATTGAACAATATTTAACTGTATGAAAATTTGAATTGCACTTTCCATTCAAAGTATTCCCATATTTTATCCAGGTATACAATTTTATAGGTAAATAATAATTTTCCTAAGCTAATAGGATTGCTTATTATTTCGACTGAATTGCGTTTCTTTAAGACAATCAATTTTCGCTTTAGCAATCGAATTGAACTCTGATGCAAATCAAAAATCTACATCGAAGCTCATAAATTATTTCATTGGCACAAACACAATTTACATAAATCGCACTCAATCACAATGAAAGTAAATGTATAAAAAAAATTCCAAATACAAAGGCAATTCCGGAAAGTCTGGTGGAAGAAGCCATACCGGTCGAGACATCGTCTCCGTCGAAGACTTCCTTCCCCTCTGGGGGCCGCGCAGAGCCAGTCAATGCTAAAACATTTCTCATTGAAATTTCCATTTCATTTATTTTCCACATTTACATTACGTATACCCCACAACCTCTTTTTCATCCACTCTTTCCCCTGTGTGTGTCTCGCAGGGTTCGCCGGGGAGCTGTGCAACTTCGAGTATAATGAATGCGAATCGAATCCGTGTCAGAATGGCGGCGAATGCATCGATCACATTGGCAGCTACGAGTGTCACTGCACGAAGGGCTACACCGGCAACCGTTGCCAAATAAAGGTGAGTGAACAATAGAAAATAGAATGGTTTTTTTTGTTAAATCGAAGCTGGGAGTACCCTATACATAGGGGAGATATAATATTCATCTTTTGTATCTACAAATATTTCAAAAAGTTTGTAGAAATGGAGTCCCGTTTCACAATTTTTTGGGATTTCTGTTACTGCTATCATCTTTTATCTTTGATGAACGGAAAGATTATAAAATTGTGTCCCTGAATGGTTGTAATAATCTGCGGAAAGGGTAATATTAAATGTTTAAATAAGAGTCCATATTATTGGATATCTTGGAGGTCTTGAAGGACAATTGTTACTCGTACATACCTTCTCTTTTTTTATCTCAGAAAAACTAAATTTTCTTATATTATTAAGAACATTTCTAACGTTTCAATACACAAAGTCGGGGAAGGGCCTAAAACCATTTTAAAGTCCTCTTTTTTTCAAAGCCCTTCCCAAGAGTCCCCATTAGCTGATTTTTATTCCCCGAGACAATCAATATTTTAGAATGATAACAAATCTGCCGACAATTCCCCGATGTACCAGTTGAGCGACCTCTGCAGGGGCCTGTCGTTGTCGAGGGCATCTTTGAATGGATATTGATTTAATTTGCTCAAACCCGAGACGCGGCTCACACTCTCTGTCTGTGTGTCTGTCTGTCTGTAGCATACGTATATGTCGTATATGCATAGGCAATGAGGCTGGACTGCCTTTGTGTGGGTACGCGTTCGCGTGCATGTGTGCAAATGTATCCCTCAGATACGTACGTATGCTGGGGCAAATACATTTTTGAATACGTAATGAACTTTCTGCGAAGCTTTCATTTCTATTCCAACATTTTTTTTTCGCCTTCTCTGAGTCCTGCTCAATATGCTTTGATTTGTGCTATATTTTTGTTTTTGTTTTTCAGGTTGATTTCTGCGCCAACAAGCCTTGCCCCGAAGGACATCGCTGCATGGATCATGGAAATGATTTCAGCTGCGAATGCCCAGGAGGTCGCAACGGACCGGATTGTAATCAAATGCCACGAACGGTAAGTCATGATTTATGCAGTCCCTGGGAATGGTTTGGGTCTGGGTCTGGGTCTGGGCTTGGGCTTGGTATCGGGGTTTGTGCATCCTCTTCCTGGCTGTCTATCCGAGTCCTGTCTGTATCTGTATCTGTGCTGCTGCAGCCATGTGCACGGCAAAAAGGCCAGCAAATAGCCACAAATTGTTGGCTTGCTTGCTATCCCTCCAGCATGTGTGTGTGTGTACTTGGACCAGCTGCAGCTGCAACGTAATTGTTGCCAATTTCGTTAGCCAACTGCTGTAAAATTTCATATACATTTTTGTAGTAGTGTTTCCCCAATTTTCATTGCTCTTCCTGCGGTTTGTTGTGTGCATTTTTAAACTGATTTACGGCTTTGGCTTGTTTGCGTTTGGCTACTCTCCATTTGATATTGTGTTACCCCTAACCAAATGAATAGTTTGTGTTTGTTTTTGTTTGAGTTCACCCAAGAAGATTTTTAATTGAAATTGATCTTTTATTTAGTTTTGTGCAAGTTTTGGGATACCCCAAGCCCATTCTTACATCAAACTTGAGTACATCCTCCAGCAAGCCGAAGGACGCCCGACCATCACTTGGTTCATAAATTAAGTTAACTTTGTTAAGGGCACAGGCCTGGCCTGGCCTGGCCTGGCACTCTCCACAGAAAACTGACAAGGCCAACAATGGGGGAAACTACCAGTAAGTGGCGCGGGCAGGGCAGGGGAAGAAAAGAATTTAATAAACGCTCAATGGACTTGATAATTTGTGGTGCTAAAATAAAACTTAACAAAATGTACATAAATTAAGCGTCAAGGCGCCATAATTAAAGCTTTGTGAAAATGATGGACACGCTGACTAACCGCGAGACTCCTGAGGGAAGGGATCAGGACGAGAAACACTGTCATTAAGGGGGCGGTGTCGGGAGCAGGAGTGGGTCTAGAAATTGTGGCTTCCAGTCGGGGGCTCCAGCAAAATTAATTACATTTTCCATGCCAGGCACACACTCAGGAGAGGTGGAGGAGAACAGCCTCCTGGTAATTGTTAGTGGGGTTGGGGGTTGCGGTTGGACAGGCAGCTGCTCGTTTATAAGACAGGATCCTAACCATTGCGATGATAATTCTCAGTACTTCCAGCAATGCCAAGTGAATCCCTGCACCCATGGCGGCACTTGTTGGTCCAGCGGCGAAAGTTTCTACTGCGCCTGTCGTCCTGGCTACACCGGAACCATGTGCGAAGGTAAGTCGGCGGTGGCCGTGGCCGAAAAGTCATTAACTTGATTAAGGCCATCCCATCACAAAATATGTTTCCCCTGGTGGCTACTATCTAACTTTTTTTATCCTGTTCCCCGCTTCCCCGTTTCTGGCTTTCCTTTTTCCGCTTTCCAGATGAGTTTGTGGTCGAGACTGTCGTTAGCTCCAGTGAATTTATTGTCGACGATGCGAACGCTAGAAATTTTAATGACAAAACTTTCGGTTCATCGGTTGTGCTTAAGAGTCCCATTGAATTGCATAATGCATATTTTGCGGCCGGAGTTCTGGCAGCCGCCATTTTCATCGTTGCCGTTGTGGTAAGTTTCAACACTCCAAAAAACACACACCCAAACACACACGGACACACGGACGCGCGCAGAGGAATCGGTAGAGTGCTCTGGAGGGATGGGTGTAGTACGGCCGTACAAGGTCCCGTCCCCGTGACCAACAGGGGAAATTGTACTTTGCGGTTATGCAAAGTGCGCGAAATGGCATTGCATATTCATTTCGTTGTCGGCAGCTACATGGAAAAGCCACGGAAACTGTTCGGTCGAGTCGCAGGGCTTTAACCCGAAAGTTCTCAATCCCGAATCGAGTCGAGCTTAAAGCAGATGCAAATTTATGCAGTTGTATGCCCTGGATGGGACTCGCACTCGCACACTCAATGTGTGTGTTACTTCAACTGGAGGCGACTCTATGCCAATTTATAGTAACCCAAAGGAGGTTGCCTTCCATTTTGAAATGGGTTTCAGCCCAGTGAAATGGATACCCATCGAGCGAGAATCCTTGTATGGCTGTGATTAATAATTCTGCTTTAAATTAAGTTATTCTCTTCCGAGATTCAGGCGGCACTTAAAGACGGAAATTGATGCCTGAAAATGGATATGTCTTGCATTTTGTTGTTAAAACTTTAAAAGATTTGCTTTCGGGAACTTTATCTTCAGGGAATTTTGGCTTGAAGCACATTCTTTTTCTTATTTTCAAGATATTACGTGCCTAAGATCAGCATCAATTTAAGAGCTTTCCGTTTAAAAAAAAAGGAAATATTACCTTCAACTTAATTTTTCATCTTAAGCCATTACCAATTCCACATTCCAATCGTCTATAACCATTTACTAAGACCTGAAAACACTTTCCATTCGCGTTTCAGGTCACCATTTGTCACTGCAAGGTCAATCAGACGTATCGGAAATTCTCCACACGTTCCACCTCGTTTATACCCATTTTGGGCTTCAGTCGGCGACCCAAAATGCAGGGCAAACTCAATAAACATTGGCTGAGTGGCAAGGGTCCAAATGGTCCCGGCCAGCCCGGCGCCAGCAGCAGTAGTGGCGGTGGCGGTGCAGCAGGACCTTCCAGCGGAGGAGCGCAGCGGGGATCCCTGACTGGAGCGACGACGCACTCAATGCGCCATTTGCCCAGCCACCCACAGACACAGACCACGCTGGGCGGTGGTGCCACTGGCGGCAGCAACAACTGTGGTGCTGCTGGTGGTGGACAGCTGCAAGAACGACCTTTCCAGCGGCACCTGGCCATGAACCTCGAGAACGACATGTACTACACCGTGGAGAACTCGCAGCACTCCCCGTTGATTCAGTGAGAATTGGATGGGAACGGTGGATGGTTAGTAAAATTTACGCCACGCACTGATCAGAGCCACACGGATTGAGTGGTTATTTGTGGGTGGGGCGATGGTGGGCCTCGCCGGGGGAGGAGGAGGAGTGTGTAATTAACTTTGATGCTACTCGTTGAATATTCCAAATATTGAACAGTATTCGATAATAATAAACTAAATTAAACTTATGTAAACGATGCCAAAAGTGAACTAAACGAAACGAAGCGGAGCGGAGCGGAGCGGAGGTGGTGGCATAATTGACTTTATGATTATGATTCCAAACTAATGCAAACACAAATATCTATGATTAATACATGTATCTCTCTGGCATAAATAGGCTTAGCAAACTTGTTAATCAAGGTTTATTTTGGCCAAGCGCACACAGACCCAAAACACACACACAGACACTCAGCCACACAGACACAGATTTACAGACTCTAAAATGATAATATAATATTTGATTATGAAACAAAAACCCCGTAGGGGAAATGGCGGAGGCAGAGGCGCAGACTGGGGCTTCTGCAGATAATCTTGAGTTATGTAAATGTTTAATATCCCTGCATTAATCCTGCACCATTTGTGCTGCCATCTGCATTAGCCTATTATATAAATTTTGCACATTTATTTGCGAACCCCAGACATGTTTCAACTTCAATTTACTCGTGTGTCGAGCTCTCCTCATGTGGAATAATTTTATGGCAGTCCTTTGGGCTAGTAGTGGAGAGAGACAGGATATGGAGTGCTCTTAGCTAATTGTTGCCATGAAAATTCTAGGGAAGTTTGTAATGCAAATTCATATTTAGGAATGGACTTATGCGGCAAATGGACACACCCAAGGGAACAAAAAATTTGTTGGCTCAAAGGGAAAAAACTGTGGGGAGAATTGAAGATTTTTGTTTGGGAATAAAAGCTAGTTTTCTGACAGCCCATTATAAAGGAAGAACCTTATGTGAAAATTCGAATCAAAAAATATATATGTCAGCAGGATAATTTTCAGGAACTGTTCAAAATAGGCTTATTTTCCAAACGGTGCACTAATTATATTCTAAAATAATTATCACAAAAGTTAAAAGAAACTAATGCAAAACAGCAATGGTAAATATATAATTTTATGGCATCTGCAAAGCCATTTTGGGCTCTATGTTCCACCGCATTTTCATTTGGAAATGTTTTCAATTAGTTAAATAATAATCAAAACGAAAACAAAAGCCGCATTATGGACATTCCATTGAGAACCGCATTGGAAGTGATGCTCCAAACGATAATAATAAAAGTACTGCAGAAATCAATTTCCCCTTGAATGTGTCCGAAATATTGAAATTATATCAACTAATTTTAGGAAATGCTGTTTAGTTTAGTTTTAATTAATTTTTCCATGCCAATAAATTGAGTTTAGCGATGGCGACAGCGTGGACGGTATGGATAGAGGGGCAGAGGGGCAGGAAGTGCAGCTATAGGTGAGTGTTATAAATTGATTTTAGTCGGGGCAGATATCAGAGATTATTGCTGGCTAACTGAATTTGGGTTTTGGGTATTTGCATTTGCATTGGCATATGAATTAGCACTCAAATGTTGTTAGTGAAAATTAATTAGCATAAATTAAAAATGTTTGCCACAAAAGTTAATATGTTTTTTGTGCATAAATAATATACGTTTCGAAGTCATTTCCATAAATGATTGTGTGTCTATGGGTTGGGTGTGCGTCTACGTAGCATATGGATATTAATGCTAATAAATTGGCAAAGAGAATGGCACAAAGTTGCACTCAATAATTGATTAAAATCAAACAGACAAAAAAATACAAGCGAAAAAAAGAGAATGAAAATTTATCCAAATAAGTGAAATAAATTTAAATGGAATTTCCAATGCGAGCCACTAATATTTGTGCAATTTTTGGAATGCGCTATGGAAAATGAGTTTGTAATTAAAATGCTATATTAAGTAATTAATGACGATAAAATGGGGCAAAACCAAACGAAAAGAGGAAAAAAAAAAAAACAAAAATGAAAATGAAATACAAATAAAATACAATTAATTAAAAGCCTTAGCCTAAGGAGACAGACACTCACAAAAGCAAAAGATATGAAAATTATATAAATATAATTGCTACAATTTTTAAAGAGAAAAATTATGGCAAAACACTTGGCGTTTTGGGGCAATTACAATTTAATTTTTAAGCAAATCAGCAAAATAAATGTGGAAAATCCAGCGAAACGGCTTTAATTGGGGAAAGCATTGAACATTGAACTCATACAATATTTTCTGTCGCTAACAACATTTTGTTTATTTCATATAGACATATACATTTATATAACATTAACACACACGAGTAAAACTAGACAATAGTTTTGGTTTTTTATTTATTTTAAAATTGGATTTCGCTTTAGTTTTTTCTTTCGCTTTTGGTTTATTAATATCACTCATACGCCACGTTGGGCTGGTTAGAGATTTGCTTGCACCATCAAGTGGCATCGGTTTTGTCATCCTCCTGCTGCTCCTGCTGTTGCTGCTGCTGCGTTGCCTGTGGGATCTTGCCACTGCCATTGCCATTGGATTGTTGTGGTGGCTCCACCTTTTCCGCCTCCCCCAGACTCACCGTGGTCTTGGAAGTATGCAGCTCCGTCTCCTCGGGAATGACCTTGCGGCCCTCTTGGTCCTGCGAAACGAAAGAGATGTGAGTGAGCAACATTTTAGCATCAAAATACGTATGTGCTATGCTTATGCCATGCCACATGCAATAACTATTCGCATATACAACAATAAGTCATGCTAAATATTTGTACTGCACAGTGGCTGCAGTTTGTGTGCAGACACACGCGTATTTCCAACCAAACCACACACATTTTCGTTTTTCCACTCTGGCACACATTCATTCAGCAATTAAAAAGGTAGAGTGTATGCAAAAACCAATTCCATAACGAGCTTTAAAGCTAACCAACCAATTGCACATAAAATAAAAACATGAGCTAAACAAAAACAGGAAGGATTACTTTTGAGAGTCGACGCTTTAGATACCCTTGCAACTGCATGGTTTAGCTATCCAAAAAGAAGGAGGATATTCAGCAGGATATTGTAGCTTGAAGTCTGATGAGGAAAGAAAGACGTACAGACGGACATGGCTAGATCTAGTCGGTGCTCTTGATGCTAATGTATAATAAAATTCCCAATACCCTCTGCAAGGGTACTGAGAAGAGAACAGAACAGAAAACAGCATCCCAAACATCTGTACGCAATCGTGTTGGTCTGGTGTACTCGCAGTAGAGTGCAGTTTACAATTTACTCAATTAACTTCATTTCAGTTTTTCCCTTATGCTCTCAATGGCCTTCATGCACATGCGGGAAAGTATAATCAACATGCATGCTTATTTCTGTTTGAACATGAAATGTTTAAGTGGCCAATAAATTATATTTAGTGGAGTGCAGTCATTGGGTTTGGCTTGGTTGAATGGTTGGTTCGATGGGGGTTCGATTATATGTATGCAAAGATCTCAAAGTGAATGTGTTGTATGATGGCGGTAATCATATGTATCGGCTTGTTGTGGAGTCCTTCTAATAAGTTCATTTTAGAAGTGATTTGGAAGAGTGTTAAAAGGGATATTATTTCTTGGTTCCATTTTAAACTTATATATAATAAAGGATGAAAATAAATTATCTGTCGAAATTTTTTCCTTCTTTTTTGTAAGATTTTTTGAAGAATTTTATCTATATTTCTAGCACCATGATTTCTGATTTTTGGTATGCCACTTAAATTTCTGAAATGAAGCCAGAGCTTATGCTCGTAGTATATCCATAGCATATCTATATCTATATCTATACCGTTCCTTTAGAATATTATCAAAGCCCAAATACTTTCACCCATTTCCAGGGTATCCCCTATCCTGCCACACATATAAAATGCTGAATACTACTCTTCCTGTCCAGAATCTCAAACGATGTTTTCTTTTTTCTTGCCAACACACGATTTCTGCTGCATTTCATAAGCATTCCGGATGAGTTACCCTCGCATATGCACGACTGAACTGCATCGAAATCGCCGGTTGGTGTTGTATTTTTTTCTCGCTCGGTTGTTGGTGTATTGTTGAAAGGCATTTCCACGTCATCAAACTTTTTGGATAATTCGCAATTCAACGGGCGTAGTTTTCTTGTTGTTTGGCTTTTTATTAAAATGCCGGTTGCCGGAGAAAAAGAGAGGGTACAGGCCTTGCAGTTGAATGCACAAAAGTTTTTCCAACAAACGTACGTACACATACCCCTCTTCATAGAAATGCGCATCTTAAGTGCCATGTGTGTGGTTGGGAAAGAGGGGAGAGGGGAGAATGGCCGAAGGATACACCCTCTTTTCTCTGTAGAATAGGGACCAGAAATTTCTATAATGTTTTCCTCCCCAGTTCATTTTGTGCTGCTTTTGTTTCCATTCTCTTTGTTTGGCTTCCACTTTTTTGTTTTCTTGCTTTCTGCACCTACAGCTCGCTCTGTTGCTGCGACTCTAGCACCCACCCCATCGCTTTCTCGAACTCACGCCCCCTCGCCTCGTTCCCCTCGTAGCGGGACTTACAATGGGCATTACTTACGCGCAATTTCGCGTTCACTTTTTGTGCGTTATGTTGAAGAAGTTATTGGCCTCGATATATGTATGTACGCTTATGAATGCTGGGATATAAAGTCGTCTCTGGCCAAAATCAACAATGACAAATGTTGGCAACAGCGTCGCATTACGTGGCATTCATTTTGTGATCATTCCTATAAATATTTCTATTTTTTTCCTACCGCTTCCTCTTACACATCGATAAATCGTTTTCATAGCCAAAGAAATAAAAATAATACCAGCAAAAAGTGGAGCCAATGGAATTCTATAAGGGTGTGTGTGTGTGCGGGCTTTTTTGTGCTTGTGTGTGTATGGGGAATATTTTCAGCTGGAAAGCAGAAGCCATAGAAGCAGGGAGAACAAACAGGAAATCGAAGAAGGAACTAACAACATACATTCATTCATTTCATACATATGTACATTTATTCGCACATACATTCACTCATTCAGTCATTCATTCATTCGTACAAACATATGTACGTGCCTTGGCAATAGTAAAATATTGAGAATGCGATTGGTATGCTTGTTGTTAGTACTATGGCAGGCTATGGACAGTGGTTCGAGGGCAAGGAAAGAAAAAAGAAAACGAAGACTGTACGATATATCTTTCATTAATTTTATTTTCCTTTATCTACTGTTCAGGACAGCAGATCGAATAGAGGGCTTTTCTTAGACTGTTAACACCCCACGTTAACAGTATGTTACCGCTGCAGGCTAACTCTCTCAGTTAACAGGCTGTTAACGATCGGTGTAACGGCTCGCTGTTAACGCTTGTGGCAAACGCTCGCTAATAGGACTCTCTCAGATCGCTGGGCGAGTGACCCTAACATTTTTTCGCACTCATCCACCCTCCTAGAAACATCTACTTTTAATGTTAACCAACAAATCGAGCTTGCCTCACTGTAGATTTCAAAGTTTGAAATCATTTGCCACATTCGAACAGACGTTGCCTTTTGCTATGCTTTTTCCTTGTTTGTTTACTCTATGGCTATGTTGTTCTTTTACACCCATCCATCCACATCCCCATCCCCATCCACAGCCAACCCACAGCCATTTACCCCCCCATCTAGCTATCCACCCCCCCGTAACCATACATCCCTCGAAAACCCATGGATAACCAAACATTGTTGCTTTTTGCAACAGCTGCCATTGTTATTCCCTTTTTGTCAACTTGAATTAAGTTCAACAACAAATCATTTGGCGTAAAACCTAAACAAAAATCAGAGAGTACAAAAAAAGGACATTATTCAAGCTACCCAAAGAGAAAAGGCTGTGGGTATAAAATCTTAAAAAAATAAAATACGCATAAAGAAGAAAATATAATGCTAAATGCGATGTGATGGGATGTGAGGAGCGCGAGCTCAAATTGCTCGAGTGTGCAAAATTAAACTAAACTCAACTAAGCGTGCAGCAGAGGCGAAAGGAGCATCAGAGAGAGTGAGAGAGATGGAGAAGAGGAGCGCAATGAAAGGAGAAGGAATGCAGAGACGATGAGGGCCATGTGGCATGTGGCATGGGGTTGGGTTTTGTGGGTTATGCATATAAAAACAAGTGATGCCCAAAAGTCAAATGGCGCAAGTGCGGGCTTTAATTCAACGAAATAACTTAATGCCCGGATGGCTTGGCAAACTGCGACCCATGAACCGCTCTCCTTGTGCTCCTCTTTCCTTCAAAAAATTTCTCCCAAAACAGCAAAAAAAAAGAGGCAACCAACAAAAGCATCAGCAATGGGAACTGTACATGCCATTGCATGCTGCCATCCCCCCAGTGAGGGGCAATATCTTGGCGGATGATGCTGTTCTGCTGCTGCCTCTCGATGTTGCCTCTTGTGCTGTTGCAGCAGCCACTGTTCTGCTGCTGCTGCTTCTGCTGCTGGCTCCTCTGTTTATTCGTATTCAGTGCTGCATACTTTGGGGCGCATGCATCCCCGAACAACCCAGAAGAGGACAGAGAAGGACAGGACGGAGAAGGACATGCCAGGCCACGCCATGCATTTGCAGTTACATATGTTTGTGTGCCGAAGTACTCTTTTTGGCAGAAAGATCATATCGATTAGGTCAAATTGTTGGCAAATAGTCAAAAAGGAAGATATTACTTCATGAAATATTATATACAAAAAAATTAACGGAACTGAATTCGAAATAAACCTATATTCGAACTTTTAATGAAAACTTTACAATATTACTTTCTTTCAATACAAAATAAGAATATAAATCCTTTTGCTAATTCTAATCATTTCACCATCTGCCAAAAAATAAAGGGTATTTCTGCACTCGTCATTCCATGCATAGTTTTTCGTTTGTTTTTTGTTTTTATTCAGTATATTTTTTCGAATGTTTTTGTTTCTGTTGGATTCTTGTACATTACCATTAACATGGAGCTGGGTATTACGGATAAATCCACAGCGGGTATTGAAGTTAACAAACCACTTGGATACTTTTTCATGCGGCTGGGGAAAAATGTTGATTCCACGCCCTGTTTGTATGCGAATGGCATTTTTGGCTATAGCATATATTATCCATATACAAGTACATATATATATATAGAGAGAGAGAGAGATAGAGATGCACTCATTCACACACACCCACCCACACACACTCACATTCATACACTCATACGAATATCGAAATAGGAAGTTCTCTGCTCTCTGGTTTTTGGCAAATTTATTTTGCACAAAGCGAAGTTTTGGCTGTGTATGGCTTCCGGGTTTCGGATTGGGAATGGGTTTTGTGATCTGGACTACTGGCCTGCAATTTGCAAGCGACGCGACGGACGGGTTCTATCAACTCCGGATAGAGGAACTCCCTGCTGAGGTTCCAAACTCTAACTCTTTCTCGGTCTCCCCCCCGTTATTTTTTAATAGCTTAAGTGAACTCTGGCTTTGGGTTTTTGCTCTGGCTTTGGCTTTGTTTGGTTGTTCAGTGATGTGTATGGCCAAAACTGTCAGTTGGCTCTGTTCTCGCATCAGATGGGGTTGTTTTGTGCAGTCGAAGTGAGCAAAAGGCAAAACTTTGTCTTGTTCATAAATTCATTAATTTGTTGGTTTATTTTTCTTTTCTCTTGCCGCTCATTTTCCTCTCAGCCTTGCTCTTTGGCGGCAACCACATTTGATTTATTGAATTATGGTTGCCTAGTTGCCATAAAAGCTTCGCTTCAAAGCATTGAAAATTAATTATGATATTAACTTTGACAAGCCTTGCGTATGGTATATGTAAGTGCAGAGAAAGAGAGCGGGTAGAAAGTTATATTATGAGTATGGCCCTCAAATGAATGGCAAGAGGGCTGAAAGGGGGCCGGTAGGTGGGGCTTGGGTTCCTTCTGGGCAAGTAAAATCAATTGTATGGATTACATATATCATTGGAAAGTTTTAATTAAAGGATAAGGCAGATGAAATTGTTTATAGTTTGTTTGATTGCAATTTCAATTGAAGTTTCTGCAATAAATTGTGGTGGAACTCTGAAGAAAAAACAGACGAAAAATATAATTGCTTTGAAACTGAGTCCGAAGATAGTTCAAAAAGCAAAACATTGGCAGAAATTCCACTAAATGTTGATTTTAAAAAAAATGTCAGTTAGTTAAAGACAAAAAAAGAGTTTTGTTTAGAGCTTTTCTGATAGTTCCAGAGTTTTTTAAGACTCCCAGAGAAATCTTTGATCAACAAGGTACCTCTGTTCCTACGATTCCCTAATTTTGAACAAATATAAATTAATAATGAGTTACGATTTCCCACCTGCAAAGCTGCTGAAAGTACAAACAACTTTTAAGCTTCTTTCAATTCCCAAAACGAAACTAGGTTGAGCATTTTTTTAAAGTTCTCTGTTGGGGTGCTGCTCGGCAACTAAATTGGCAAAATGGCGCCCCAGTGGCGCATATGTTTGCGTTGAAAACAGAAACCAATAAAGCCGACTCCAATTCGAGCTCGACAGCAGGAGCACAGTGGCAATGGGAGTGGCAGAAACGAGAAATCGAATCCATTGGAGCGGCATCAAAAGAAACGACCGTTCAAGAAAGGCAACCGAAAGCCACACACACACAAAGCAACAACATCCCAAAAGAGCCGCCCAGTCGCAGTGCCAGTCCCAGTCGCCTGCTCCAAAGCAGAGAGAAGCAGAGCAACAGAGACCCCAAAGCGGATGCAGTTGAGCCCCGGCATCCGGTTGTCAAGGCACACACAAAAACCAAAGACAGGAAGCTACAAAGGACACTCGGCCGTATGCTAAAAAGTTATTGTGGCAACAGATGTTGGGTATTTAAAAATCAAACCGGAACCAGGCGAGGGAGCAGAGCAAAATCGAACAGACAAAAACTGAAATCAAAACAATTGACAGCAATCAGCGAGATACAACCCACACACTCATACTTTTCCAATACACAGATTCACACACACATACACACGGGGGAGAGGGAGAGATTTTTGGTTTATATGAGGGGAGAGCGAGGACTCACCTCGAGCACAACACCCTCCAGGGCGGGCTGGGAAATGTTCTTCAGATTACTGTGATTCAATTTTGGGGCACTGTCGGCGCGGTTGCGGCCCAGTGATTGATTCGACGTCTTGTTATCGGCCTTGCTCAGCATCGAGTTGTTCGAGGACTTGTGATTGATTTCGAGTGCCGAACGCAGTATATCCACCTTGGAGGCACTGCTCCCGATGACGCCATGCCGGGGCACGCCCCTCAAAGACTCCACATTGTAGCTGCTGCGACGCACTGACAAATGGTCATGGATATCAGCCTGGGGAGGTACGAGTTTTTAATTAGAAATTATGGCTGGAAATATTGAAGATACGATCTAGGGGTGTACATTATGAATTGACTATCGCCCATAGGTCTTTGAAGTGACAAGTATTTATGATAGAAATAATATCGGACAAATAAAGCCACGTTTTAGTGAAAGTAACATTCCATCAAACTGTTCCAGCGTTCTTGATATGAGGGCGTCTATAGATTTCCACCCAATAATCCCGTTCCCCCTGATAAATTTGCCTTAAACTGTTAAAACGTATTTCAAATATCTAATACCACAAATATAATACAGTACATCGAAAAGTTCCTCAAATACCGGATAACGAACACATCGAACTGTGAATTAAACCGATATTTTTCCCAACCGAGTCGTTTTGATGCCGACTAACTAATCAAAAGAGTCTCCAAATGAAGAGCCTCTGTGGTCCTGGACCCCCAAACTTACCCTCGATCCCCTGGGCAACGATGACAAACTGCCAATCTGATTGTACTTAATCATTAGACTCAAACGTTCCAGGGACATGGAAGTGCCCTGCTCCTTGGTAGCCGGCTCTGTCAGCTTCTCCGTCTCGCCAGCCTCCACGGCCTCGGCCTCCTCCTCCGAATCATCGGTAGTGTGATCGAATTTACGCAGCCAAATCAGATGGAGCAGGCCATAGGCAATGCCGCCGACAACGGCCAGCAGGCCCATATACCGAAAGGCATCTCGAGTGCCGAACTGCCCAATGAGCAGGCCTCCAGTGAAGCTGCCACTGCCTCGACCTGTACGAACGGGACAAACAAAATGTGATTACATGTAATGAAAGTGCCTCATTAGAGAAGGAGAGATGGCCGACGAAACTCACCCAGACTGAAATGGGCCATGCCAAGGACACCGATGAGAGTGGCCAGCAAACTTTTGGGGCCAGAATGGAGCAGTATGTGGCAGCTGCCACCCACATCAGATGGCAGGATAATGACTCCAGGGCCTCGAAGGGGAAGCACCACCAGGCATTCCTAGGAAGAAGAAGAAGAGGAAGGCAATTCAATTTGAAATTGCATTAGGCAAACATCGATCCGGCCGTTCGGCACTCACTCGATAAAGGAATAGCCAACCAGGCGGGCGGCATGCGAGAAGAAAGCAATGATAATCAAATTAACGTGACCAAAGATGCGTGTGATTTTCTCCGCCCCATACAGGAAGGGGATACTGCTCACTGTGCCCACCGTAATGGTGATGCCTGTAAATGGAATCAAACCCAAAATTCAATCCAATTCGTACCAAAACACAAAAAGTACCAAAAAGTGACCACTAATGACGCCGAGAACTCACCGAGCAGATAGTTGGGTGCCCCCAATTCCTTCAGATACAGGAAGAGGAAACTCTCGATGAAGCCCCAAAAGTTGCCGAGAACAAACAGGAATGTAATAAAGGCAATTACGTGGGGCATCTTTAATAGATTCCACAAATCCCTAAACACGTTATCGGCCGGCAGTTTCTCGCCCAGCGGCATCATCAGCACCGACATGGTCGATATCACCAGGAGCACATCGTACGTATAGAACGCCGCTGAATAGTCGGTATATCCCAGGCCCCGCGACGAATAATCAATCATAATGCCCGTTATCGGCGAGAATATGGCCATGCCAATGCTGGAGAACAAACGCTCGCGTCCAAAATCTCCACCAAACTTCTCAATCATTGTCAGGGCTATGGGATCCATGATAGTCACGCCCGCTGACAGCATTGTAGTGGCCAAAAATCTAAAGAGAAAAGAGAAAACGTTATAGCACTCGATGTTCTCTTTCCAAAAACCTACCTCAATAGGAAATAAATCCAAAAGATGGTTTCATCCGTCTCCTTGTAGTCCGGCGGACAGATCTCTGGCGCATTCAAGGTGAAGGTGCATCGCTGCATCATACACTGCACGGCCTCGGGTCCCATTTCGGAGATGTTCGAACGTCGGACGAGACCGCCGCAGCGCAGATCCAGATCGTCCATATCCGTGAGATTGATGTTGCCCACGACCAGGCGCTCCTTGCCGAAACGCTGGAGGATGTCGGTGACCGTTTCATTGGCATCCTGCTCGATTTCCATGCCCAGCTGCTCGGTGGGTTCGGCCAGGTCGGGATGCATCTGCAGCATAAAGTAGGTGGTATCCTCGTTGTCCGAGTGGACCCAGCTACTGCTCTTAACCTGCTCCTGCTGGCTGCTACTGTCTGTGGAAGCTGTCAAAGTGTTTGGGAGTGGGAGTGAGTTTTCCACATAATCAGACAGGCAGGAAAATTGCTTTGGCTCTTTTCGTATGCTGCTCTGCACCCCCAAGGCGATCTAAACTTGGTCGAAACTGTCCCTGTCCTGTACGGGGCCTGTCTCTGTCCCTGTTCTGTTGCCTCTCCTGGCACTCGTCCTGGCCATGCATGACCAATTTCCAATTGTGCCAAGTGTCAAGTGTACAGGCCCCCGTAATGCCATCATGTTTAGTTAGTTATGCACTTTTGTCTGTTTCGGGGGGAGGGTCGAGGCCCCTTTTCAGGGAATTCTCACATTCTGATTTCTGTTCAGGACATTAGCAAAGTTTTTGAATGTGTTTTGTCTGCACAATAGAGATAGAAGGAACAACTGATGTATGACTTATGAGGTATGGTAGAACAAGAGGTATGGGAAATGATTTCCTTACGCACACAAACGGAAATAATGGGAGATATTTAGGAGGTTGTCGAGGTACTACATATGTATGGACCTAGAAGAGTCTTTAATCAGGAATAAATTCCATTTCAATTTAGGAGTGCTGATACTTCAATTGTCTCTTGGGCTCTTGGGCTCTTTCACGGCTTCGTCTGGTCGTCAATGCCTTGGGCTACTGAGTCGATCCCAAAATCCAATAACAATATAGTCGCCCAGTCTTTTTTAAAAAATTCCTTTTTTCATTCCTTTACAAAGAACTTTTATCCAAAAATAATATTCCAAAAATAATAGCAATCTCGTTCTTATACAACAAAAGCTATCATCAGCTCTCATCCTTGATTTTTTCATGTGGATTTTTACCCCTCCATTAGCCATCTACCATTCCCATTGTCACACACTTTTAATAATATGAAATAAAAACGCCTTTTGTGAAGTTTTTCCTACAGAATTGGAGAAAAGTTTTGCCACCGTAAACTTTGGCTCCACACAAAACGTCAGGCTTTAATGACAATCACCAAACCACCCAATCACCCAACCACCGCACCACATTGCACTCCCACAATCCACAAACAGAGTGGGACAGGTTGAATTATACTTATATATTTTTTTTTACTCGTAGTTTTCATTGAGAGTCGACTCGGTCTTTGGCTTTTATGGTGCAAGTTTCTACCCATCCACAATTCCTGGTTCTACTTCTGCTCTCCTCCTCCATCCATTGCACAAAAGATGGGAAAAACAAACTAATAAAAGTAAAACACACACACGGATAGTGGCATGAACAAGGATACGGACATAGACATGGACATGGACACGGACACGGACACGGACATGGACACGGACATGGACACGGACACGGACTTCGATGAATGGTTGGAGTAGTAGGAGGAGAGGCCAACTGAAAGGAAGAACAACGGAGTACCCAGCAGAACCAAGTTACGATGATAATAATGCCTGTGGTCAGTCGGAGGGGGAGATTCAAAGAAGGGTTCATCATGTCACTTACAATTCAATCCCTGCATGGACATGGCTGACAATTCAGCTGACGATGGCTGCTGCTCCTCCTGGTCCTTTTCTGGTCCTGGCTGCACCACCAACGACATGGCTGATGCATTCTCCAGTGGCGGGAACATGGTCGATGACATATTAAGTACTTCTTGGTATCTGCTTCTCGTTTGCGTTGCGAATAATGCTGGCAATGATGATGCCGGCGATGTAGTGGTTGTAGTTGTTGATGTGGTCGTGGACGATGATGTTGCGACCGAGTCTGACTCTGACTCCATTGGGGCATACCCCGTGCTGGTCGTGCTCATGCCATTTGTTGTTGTTGTAATCCTCTCCGTGGAGGTTGATGTCCTAGCTGCTGCTTTTGTTGTTTTTGTTGTTGGATAAACATTATACGCCGGCGTACTGGTATAAAGCTGGGGATTAACTTGCTCTTGCATCAAACAATAGTCTACGCATTGATGCACGGCCAATTCCAGCTCAGGCTCCTCCGGACATTCTCTGCTCGGACAGGGAGACCACCAGACCTGATGGTTGAAAACAAAAAACAAAAAACAAAGGAAAGGATTAGAGATAATAGATATGTGGTACGAAAGGCTAAATGCTTGTTTATAGTTGTGAGTATTCTTGGAATTTGTCGTCACTATAATAGATTTATTGAACTGCACTAAGCTCCACAGTATGTCCGTGCAGCTCTGGACTGTGAAAATTACACATAGTTTAATATAATTTAACATATGTTTGGGACTAATCACAAAGCCGAATTCAGAGTCAGAGTCCGGACTTGGAAATGGAACTATTAGTACTCACTGTGTACCGTTTTCATTGGACAATGATTTAACGATTACTAGCTTTTATTGTCGGAAATTAATGCCACTAAAGAACTAAAGTTTAAAAATTTAACCATACCATACAAAAAGAAATGTAATAAAATGTTAGAGTTGATGAAACATTAAAAATGGTAGAAAAATTCCACTTTGTCTCAATATCTTCAGAAATAACCATTGTACCGACACGAATAAAACATCCAGTTAAAGTTCATACAATACTCTTTTCAACCCATCAATTGTTTTCAGATATCGGAGTTGCAAATGTTAAGTACAAATAATGAAGGTCAATAAATCGCGGATTGTAATGTTTGCGAATAGACTCTTAAGGAAAATGTGCAAATTCTACATATGATGTTGTGATCTACTTATCCAGGCCTAAAATTTAATTTTTGCCTCGCGCAAGGCACATTCAAAAGTTTTCATATTATCGCATTTTTAATACCTTCCTGCTTTTTTTCTTGCTTTCAAAAACAATTTGAATTTTTAACATAATTAATTTGTAAACAAAAATAGCTGACTGTACACCTGGTGTTGTTTGTATATTTTTGTATATATTTTCCACTCAATTCAAGTTTATGTTAATTCATCAATAAGTCATACAAATTCATGTACAAAATTTGACTCTTTGAAAAACGAACAGAGCCGATGGAATAGTAGGCCCACAACCCCACACTGATACTCCCTTCCGGGGGGCATACAAAACAAGAAAAAACTAGTGCTTAGTAGGCTGTTTCTTGATCATCACAAAAGTATATCCAAGGCAGAGCTGGGAAATCGTCAGTCTGAACAAAACCAGTAGTAGCTCTAGTAGTTTTTCCGAAACAAAAATAGTTCCTGTAAAACGAAAAAATGTCGTCTGTTTTGGATAAGCTATGGAGCGAGCAGTTCCGTGAGGCAGCAACCTCGGTGTACACCATCATAGCCGCCGCTGTCGTGGTGGTGTATTTGATCTTTAAGCAGACGCGAACCAATAGGGACACCTACGACGAGCAGGACTACAGGGATGCGGGCCACACCATACAGATGGAACCGCTGAGTGGACTCGTTCTGACTAGGAAGCTGCTGGAAGAATTCAATTGCACCAACAAGGGTCGCAGATATCTGGTTGCTTTGCGGGACGTGGTCTACGATGTGTCAAATGTGGCCGAGGACTTTGGTCCCAAGGGATGCTACGCCAAGTGGTCGGGCCAAGAGCTGACGGAACTGATCAAAGCTGAAGCTATTCGCAAAAACGAAAACATTGAGACGCATATGCAACATTGGACTGAAGCGCTGGACGAATTCTTCTTTGTCGCCGGGGAGCTCATCGACTTCGACCCTGATGAAACAGCTACAGAAGAAGCCACTCGAGATGCTACCGTGGAAGACGTAATAGATGATGAAGACGATCGTCCAGCTCGTGGGGATAGTCGTAATAGTATGTCCTGGGACGATAATAATATGACTATTATTCCCAACAATTAAGCCCAGCATTCTACCCCAATCACACGAAATCATACGCCCTCTCACTCGCCCTTCAATCAGACACCAAAATCCAGACCAAAACTGGCACTTAACCTATCATAAGCCCCCAAACATGAACTTAAGCCCTCTGCTATAATATTGTAACACAAACACTGGCACAAATAAATATACATACATATATGCAGCCCACACGCTCTTTATGTATCTGCATCTGCAGCAGCAGCAGTCTGTGTTCGTGTATCTGCATATATCCATTACCAATTTTAATGCGAATTCAATAAGGCTCATCCAGTGCGGTCCCAAGAGTTGGGGTTGGGTTGGGCATCGACCATGACCGAGCCCAGCCCCAGTGCCTGCAATAATAAAATGGTAATTTCCGTTTGCCGTCGCCGTCACCGATGCCACCGCCACTCGCCACTCGCCACTCGCTGCTCCTCTCGATACCGAATAAATTTATGCCGACCGGCAAACCAAACTCTGGGCTATAATGGCATAAAATAGTAAACCGCAAGCAAC
This sequence comes from Drosophila lowei, assembly GCA_008121275.1. Lineage (NCBI taxonomy): Eukaryota > Metazoa > Arthropoda > Insecta > Diptera > Drosophilidae > Drosophila > Drosophila lowei. The sequence goes on from CM017779.1 coordinate 26,782,937, forward strand.
AGGACATGGACATGAGACATGGCATACACCGTACACTGTACACGGCAGACGGCCAAGGAGTAGTTCCGAACCGGAGCTGTGGGATGGAGACGTAGACGTCCATCCGAACGTGCGGAATGAACACAAATGTAGCCATAAGATGCGTTTTCAGGCTGTTGAAGTGGTGCTCGCTACGAGTACTATTATAAGGGTACGATGGGCTAAAGGATGCCATTGGGGTAGCGGGTGTGGGTGTGGGCCAAGGGTGTAATGGGTAACTAGGAAAGGGCATAGAAAAGGTACTCACACTTGGCGGATTATATTGCCAGGAACATACGAAATTTACTGACACTTACTGTGATTGAATAACAACATAATGGCCTACTTAGACCCCTGATTGTGGATAAATTCTTGAATATTTTGAGAATAATTTCAGAATCATGTATTGAAATATATAATAGATATTTCTTGTGAAAGTGGAAGCTCTACTTCTTGCATCAAAGAATTTCTCATATTATATTTAGTGTTCATTTAAATGTATAATTATTTCTATATAAAATTCCTGGCTGTGTTTTAGATTTGCTTCAAAATAATCGACTGCTTAAATACCTATGATTTTAGCTATATTATCATTGTAAAAATATTTCTTTAATACAAAGAAAATTGCATCTAAATACATACGGCATCTAAATACATGTATCGGAATTCATTCAACTAAAATATACATACATATATAAAAGCTATTCCCTTATCAAACATTTCTGATTCAAATTTCTGATATTTCATATATATTTTTTGTTTAATATAACATTTTTATATTCCAGATTATGCTCCAAAATATCTTCCCAACCGTAGCATTTTCCATACTTCCTAAAATCTACATCTTTACAATAATCGCCAAAACAATCTCTTCCCTCCTTCAACTTTCCTCTAGAGCATTCCAAATTCGTCTTGATCCCTCTTCAGCATAACTGGCGCATTCGTTGCAGCTATTTTAATGGTGTTATTGTATTTTATGGGCAGATCATAAATACAAATTCAATATACGCCCGTGCCAAGTGCCGGGTACCAAATGCGGAATGTTCGTAGTGGAGTGGACCATTGCGTGTGTGCGTATCCAAGAGATACTTTCATGAAATGAAGCGAGTGCTGGGGCCCCCTGCTTTTTTGGCCAAGGGCCAGAGACCAGGAACCACGCCTCTCAGCCAGGCCGCCACTACCACTGCCACTACCCATCCCCCTCAATAACAGTTCCATTGCGTTTCATTATGGCGCTAACGGGAATGGCTCGAATGCTCTGCTCAGAAGAAAGATTTTAATGTACGTGTGTATTTGTGTGTGTGTGTGTGTGTGAGGGAGAGTGGAGTGTGTAGTGGTGTTGGTGTTTTAGTGTGGCTTAAGTGCTGGGCAAAACGACACAAAGATAAATGTACGTGATATACAAACACACAGATACCATACAATCTCAGAGATGCTTCTCAGGCAGAAGCATAGACCCAGGAAAACCCATACAAATAGAGAGGGACCCTTAGACACTCACAGATACAGATACAGATACCTAGCCCCTTAGATACTCGCATACACACTCCCAGGTACAGACAGAAAGACACTCTTGGATACTCGTGTACAGACAGGACTTATCCTCCCCACCGACGCCCAATGTAAACCTGATGTGCACTCGCATTTAAGTGGATTTTTTGGCATTCTTGTAGAACTCTCGAACTATCCCACAGTTTCTCCCCCCTCCTCAAGATACATATAGACGATATGTACGTATCTACGTATCTTGTAGTTGGTTCTGGTTCTGGTGAGCTGTTTCTAATGCGTTCCGTTTGCTTGTTAGCTGTCAAGAGCCGCCTCGGTTCCGTGTTACTTGCTGGCTTCTACTTCTGCTGCTGCTGTTCGCTCCTGCTTCTGTCATTTTCCATTTTCCATTTGAATTTGTTTAGCCCGAAGTGCCCTTCTGCCTTCGTTTTAGCATAATATCCATCCCATGCAGATATCTGTCCTGTCTGGCCTGTCCCGTCCCATCTCTTTCTCCATAATTCGATTTATGTAAAACTCTCTGTGAGCTGCAGCTTCTGCAATTTGCTGGCGTTGCTCAAGAGCCGATTGCCAAAAGGTGTGACTGTCATAAAGAATGCAATTTCAAGAGACACACTACGGCTGTGGATCAGTGGAGAGCATTACTGAGCAGGCACTTCTACATACATTTTATAGCCTGTAAACGTGGAACACTCTGGTAGATGTGTGCAAGTGAAAGAAAGTAGGGAATCCATAAAGTATAGATGGATATTTTCTGTGCAGAATTACCCATCATAACCATCTTTCCCAAAATGTACCTCAATCGCATAGCCTCTACAGGATAAGGACGATTCTCTATGGCATTTTGGTTGCATTTTAACGGGTATCCTTTAGTCGTCTGTATCATTCCTTTTATTTTTGGCTTAAATTTCACAATATCCATCCGTGTGGTTGAACACCTTCGCCTCTGGCTGCATATTTCATGGAGTAAAATCCCCTGCTAAGCATAAAGCGTCGACCATATCAATGAGAATACAGTGCCCGACATTTGTTATGCCACATATGACCAGCTCAAAGGACACCAAGGACACTGAGGACACTGCCTCCGACCGCAATAACAACCAACCCGACTCGGAATCGTTTGCATTGATATGATTATAAGCATAAAAAATATATAGGAATACTTCTCATATGTGTGTGTGTGTGTATGTGTATATCAATAAAAAGAAAACTCTCAGGGAAATCCCAAGAAATACTTGTACGACAAATTTCTTACAGAACACCACAGAACCCTCCCGAACACTCCCCTTCGGTGTGTGACAGTTATTTGCTTTATTTCGATGATTTTACATGACACAAATTTATGCACAAATGCAGATAGAACCCAGAGTCCCGACCCCGACCCCGACCCAGACCCCTACCCCGACCCATGGCAAAGTGAACACAAAAAAATGGCAAACGGATTGCGTTTGGCTGGATGCTGCACTCACGGGGTGACACAAACACTCCCATTCACGTTCACATTCACACACACAGAACACCCACTCAAAACACTCACAGATGCAACGACTTGTACAACAGGCGTATACGTAATATTCGTATCTCGCACTCTCCTCGTGTTCTGCGTGCATTTGTGTGTGTGCCTGGATGTGGCCAAATGCTGGGAGAACAGAAATCTACAGAAAGTTGCTGCATCCTCTCTGCGCCGAGTATCTCCCATCGTAGAGTCGCGACAACGCGGAGGCATCCGTGCCACGCATTAGATACACAAAATATATACGCACACACACACACAGACACTCGGTCGGTGGAGTGTTTGTACGTGCGTAAAGCATTGGTGTGCGTGTGTTGCATGTGGCAGCATAATGCTGCCGCCACGCTGCCTCAAATAAATGCCGGCTTTTATGTAGTTTACTCTGCTCCTCTTTTCTCAGTTCCCTTTGGCTTCAAATAGAGACATGCCGTGACTGAAGTGAGACCCGTTGTAAGAGGTGAGAGAAGAGTGGGGCGAAGATGAGCTCCACATAGGGGCTTCAGAAGCTTCAAAGAGTGGGGATGACGGTGGCAAGGGTTTTGGCAACATGCTTCTTAGAATTGCAATTGAAATTGTCTGGCAGAGCAATCGTATCCCCACGAAATTTGCAGCAATCCATGAAATTCATTTAAATAATATTTTTCTGCTCTCTAGGGAATCGATTTCTTTGAAGAGTATCTTAAAGAATAAAAGATATTTATATTTTGTAGTCAGAACAATAATCTTTCTTTACTTTTTCCCCACAGTTTAGTTTGTGGATGCAGGGAAGACTAGGAACTTCCAAAAGTTGATGAAACTGAAGTTTTACCAAAGCATTTTCTAAGAATCCCCCATCTCAGACGCTTGAGATGTCTGTAAGTCGTCTGTAGAGACCCTTAACTTCTTCACTTCCCAAAAAGTTACCACCAAATGACACCAAATAACTTTTGAATGAAGCTTACCAAAAACACACTCGTATATTCAAGCATATATCATTCATCAACAGTCTATAACCAAACAACTTATGTAACTTCTACCCCTTCTATCAGTCTCAACTAATCAAGCTCATGCATTCAAGTCCCTGCATTCAACGAATTAACTTGTGCACAAGACTGGCTAAGACTCTCAATAGCAGGAGTCTGATGAGAGCAGTAATGAGAAGGAGCTCCCTTTAAAGACTGGGAAATGAGTAGTAACCATGAAGTAAGCGCATTAAAACTATACACCAAGTGCAACGTGCAACAGCTGCTTTGGCATGGAAAAGGGAATAGTGCAGCCCGGAACTTTCCCTTCTCAAGACACAAGGGAATACTAAATATTACGGCCACAAAAGAGAGAGGAGAGGAGTGCCAGGAACGGCACTGCAGAACTGGCTGCAACCGCAGCCCACATCATTTTTAGCTCTTAACTAAACAAGCTCCAAAAGGTATTTTGCCCAATGCCCCTTAACCGCAGCCACAGCCCCTTAGCAGATCACGACCTCAAGAGGCTTAGGAACTGCGAGAAACACACAACTTAATTGTGACAAAGTCAGTTGTCGTGATTGGTTTAAGCAGATTTATCGGACTTCAAGAATTATTAGTTATCTACGTCCAACGATATGTTAAGGTATACATTTATAGGGCCTGAATTAATTGAATTAATCGACTTAATCATACGTTTTTTAATCGAATTAAGTCGACAAATTTCAAGTAAAATCTTATATAAAATCGAGCGGAAAATGTAGGGGAAAACTTACCTCAATGTCACCGCTATCTGGATGCCTTAAGACGAATGCCGATGGCACAACGCCGGGTATCTCCTGCTGTGGAATGAACAGCAGCGAGTGATGGAAAATAGCATTCAGCAGCAGACTCATCACCACAACGGGCTTGTATTTGCCAAATTTGTCAACGAGAAAACCTGCAGTGAAAAGAGCGTAAAGGAAAATGTGTGTAAGCCAAGTTTTCTCAACCAAAATGTTCTGCAGCTGTAACTTTATTTGAGCATGGCTGTGTGAATGTATCTCAGTGTATAGTGCATGTGTCTGTATACGAGTATATCTGTGGCTCAAAATAAGTATTCAGCCATTTGGTTGGCAGCATTGATTGGTTGTAATCACAGCTTAAATGCAGCACAAACTGGAGATTAAGGACGGATTAAGGTGCAACCGTTTCTGGTCGTTTTGTGGCGGATTAAATCTCAGTTTTTCATTTGTGGAAAACCAAGAGATAGTTGAGCCTTAAATTAGGGCTTCAATTTAAAATAAATTAAAGGATTAAATGTTAAATCTTAGATTGTATTTCAAATTACAAAATATATATTTAAAATATATAAACTCTCTAAATTTTTAACGGTCTTCCACTTGAAGTTTTCAATGCCATTTTATAGCCGCATCAACCATGATTATAACTCGCCTTGAATGATCGAAATGTTAATAAACCAACTTTATGCGTGCATTTTCACTTAGCTTTCATTTTATATAGATTTTTGCCAGCTTTTATGTCAGACAATTTGACCAGCTTTATGCACTTTTCTCCACCACCCCCCAATCGACTCTGCCCGCCTTTGCTTTTGCGTGTATATATATCTCTCAACATTTATCTGCAGCGAGTGTCCCCATAAAATGTTTAAAAAACCTTCACTTCACTGTCGCCGACATACCATACCGCAAATGCATTTTAAAAATGCAAAAGCAAATAATAAGAATGAATAAAAAAATATATATTCGTATACGTATACGTATTCAAAGAGGAAATAAAAGCGGTACCCAACCGCATGATGGGGGCACTTCACATACAGCCAGTCAGCGAGAGACCAGTGCTCCAAAGAAGAATAAAAAAGAACTTTGTTTAATTGTCATTTAAACTGCAAGTGAATTAAATTATTCGCACTCGTCCAGAAAACAGGCCGCACCCCAAAAAAGTAGGCTACGGACAGAACTGTCACACAAGTGTCACAAAGGAAAAAACAAAAATTAATCCGCTCTGATATTCAATTCTGTTGGGGGTAGAACATGATTTTTCGAAAATATTTGCTGGCAGACGACATATCGTATAAATTAGAATTTTTATTTAAAATTAAACAAAATTCAATGAAACGGGGAATCGTAGGCCAGATTTATAAAAACAAGCATCCATCATCCATCTATGGCAACAATATCCAGTCTTCGATACATTGATAAATATATGTATTTCTGTGATCATTCTATAGTATATCTCTAATACATCTTATATATCTAATACATATTTAAGTCCACTAAATAAAATTATTTGCGCGAAAAAACTTTAGTTTTGTTTGGAAATTATTAATTATTGCAACAAAAAGTGGTTGTTGGTCCCATATTGGAATGGGAAATATATTTCTGTATGTACATATTTGATTTTATTATATTTCTAAACAATTTCTATGTTTATATTAATTACAAAAAGATTAAGAAAACCAGTCGTTGTTGCAGGGGCAAGCAGAGTCTTTAACCGGGAGAAAAATTTAAAAAAATCGGATTATTTAAAAATATAACTGTACTGAATTGAACACTGACTTTATTTGCTTGTTTCCTACTGCCCTTTTTTTCGACAGCTAACCCAATTAATTAATAAACTCATATTTACCTAACAATAAATAGTTTTATATCGTTGAAAGCTATCGCAGTCATACAGATATTCATGGTGAAAATTCACTTTGTTTGATTTCGCGTTTTCCGCTTTCGTTTTCATGCCCCAGCAAGTAGTCAAACAAAGCGAAAGTTTTAATTAAAATATACCCGGCATGACGCTAATTAAGATGCATTAAAACATTTACCCTTGACACTCTCTCTCTCTCAAATTGGCATTGCACTCACCTGTTATGGGCGGGCTAAGAAAGGTGGTGAAGGGCAGCGCCAGGTAGATAATTGCAATCTCCTCCACCGTCAGTCCAATCGATTGCATGTGTATCGTCAGGTACGGCAGCAGCGAGGAGGTGGCTGTGGGATCAAAACCAGAAAGAATGGTACATTATATTGTAAATTAATCTTGAGAAAGGGTGAGGAAACTCAATTAAATGCAGAAAATTGAATGGCAAAAAGAGTAAGGCTCATTATTCAAAGAAAATGATTGGAATTTGTAAGAAGTGCTCGCAATCATTTAAAGGAAGTTAATTAAATGGAAATGGAATTTTATTCATTATCCCAGTCTTTAAATGTTCAGTGATGGAATGATGAATGAATAGAAGAATGAACAATTGATTAGTCAGATAAATGGATGGATAAAAAAAGGGTCTGTCCATTGATATCAACTATACAGCTCTAAAAGTGCTTCACATATATTTCCTCCTCTTTTTGGTATACAAAAATCCCCGGATCATCGACTCAGTTACACTTAAAGTATTTGCCCGTGTAATTTCTCATATAATTCCCCTCCAAAAACCTCATCAAACACCTTTAAAATCCGTGAAAATGGTCACGCCTGGCCAACACGAACACGAACACGGTCCCCGGAGTGGAAACCGAAAACGGAGAGCAGATAATCTTCTTGCATTTCAATAATTTATGAACATTAACGCACAGAGAGAGCGTCACGTGGCTGCGACCAAAAATGGAGTGAAATAATGGCAACAAATTGGGCGAAATGGAACAGGACAGCCTCCTGGTTCCATGCTGCTCCTCCCTATAGTACACGCCTCCTGTTCCATCTGGCCATCCTCAGCCTTGACCAATTTAAATGCAAACATGCCAAGGATCTCCATCCGGCCATCGGACCACGTAAAATGGTGACTGTGTGTGTGTGTGTGTGTGTGCGAGTGGAGTAGAGTGGAGGGGAAAGTGCGTGCCGTGAATGAAATTCGTTTGTTAAAGTGCAGTTAACACTCGCCTGAGTCTCTTTCTTTGTATACCCTGTACTCATGCAGTTTAAGGATATTTTTTATTCGTGTGGGGGCAAGAAATGGGAAAAGGGAAGATTTTAGATGTTATTTTCTTAGGATCATTCGAAAAGTATATATATTCTTTTCTGGCCGTCGGTAGGAAGGATATTTTAGGTAGGTATAGTATAAAAGTTCCCATATTTTCTTTCCCTTAAGTATCTGAGAGTATAGATCGAGGGATTTCCTTCTACTGTATCTGTTTGAAAAAAAAGGCTTTCATACGGGGTATACGGGGTATCTGAAATTCAGAATACTGAACTTTGGCTTTCCTTCTCCTCTTGTCCCTCTTTCTCTTCTTTTCACTTCTCTGGCTTTTCCCCCTCCAGAGAGTCGCAGTGAAAATGGCGGCTCGAATTGGTTTTTACAGCCTTTGCATCGCCTCAGATAATTAACAATAATATGCTCGGCTTCTGTCTTTCTGTCTGTCTTTCTGTTTGCGTGCGTACTTTTTTTTGTATTTGCTCAATGCAATAACAATTAATTGCTCGTTTTCCCTCTCTCTCTCTCTCTCTCTGTCTGTCTTTCTCTTTGTAACGGAAACGGAAACGCAAGCATGTCAGGGTTGTTTGGTTTGGCGGCCATTCGCGGATGTTCTGTGCCTGTTTTCCCTCTCATTCTCTGTATAGGTTGCCATACTGATTCCGTTCGATTCGGTTGGATCTGTTCCTGCCACGTTGTCATTCGTAATTAATGTCGCCATAAACCCCGACACCCTACCCCTCCTCACAGCTGTGTGCATTTAAATTCCCTTTATTTCTGTCTGTTCTGTTCTTTCCTTCCACTTTAATAATAATTATTCAGTATTCCATTTATCATTTTTCGCATTCATAACGCGTATATTTTTTGTATATTTTTAACTATGCACAAAGTTTTTGGCGGGGGTATGACACGGCCATGTCATCTGCAAAAATTTGCATCTGCTTTCAGGCTGCTGCTGGCCAAAGTGCAACTAAATTGCACTTTATTTATGCATTTTTGAGCGGATATGCCAAACCCAGAAGTGACATTGACAAATGTGCAGCAGCGTGCTGTCTGAAATATTAATTACAATTCATTTTTCCAGTTGCCAGTTTTGTTTTTCCGGCTATTTATTGAACGGTATACATATAGGGGAAATTGAGAGTTTTAATGGGCAGAAATGAGGCTAAAATATTGGTTTGAAACGGTTTAAAACAGGTTAAAATGGGAATTTGAATTGCACATTTGAAATTAGTGAAGATCGAAATGGCATGGATAGCTAAAACGGCATTCGGTGGCCTATGTTTTAATGAAAGATAAATATGAAAATTCTATATAAGTAGTTAGATATATTTTTAGAAACAAATCCAGAAGCTCAATCAAAAAATAATGCTAAATAAAGGAAAAACCAAAGTTAAGCTCTAAGTAAAAACAATGGAAAATGGAAGTGCAAGAAAAAAAGAATAAAAGTCCCATGGATTTCATGAAAAAGGATATGCAAAAAAAAAATGTGGGAAAAATTGTTTCACTGATTTAATGACAACACCAGGAAACCAATCACAAACAATAGACATATTTCAGCGCCAAATTAAAGTTAATTATTTATGTTCATATTACGCGAAACTGTGTATCTTTTCACAGCGTTTCAGCGCAATACTCTTACTTTTTTGGGAATATTTATAATGATAATTACAACGAGCCAGATTTCAAATAAAACTATTTTAGGCGTTTCCACGAACAAATTCAACGCGTATTTTTTGATTTAAATGTCTTTGAAAAAGTCGAAAAACATTTAAAATTTATTCTGGGGAATTTATTTTTTAATATATTAAACTCCTTTATAGTGGAACTATTGCAATAATTTACCAGATATTTAAGTCTTCGGATTGATATTTATCTGGGATAACAAAGGCTTCAATCACATGTTTTCCCCACCCTACTTCAATTATATTTAATTTGTATGCCATATTTCCCATCACTTAATTGATGGACAGAGGAAACAGAACAAAAGAACAATGTTCATTGACATGGAAAATATTTAAAAACCATTTTAAGCCTTGTAAAATTCAAGCAAAAAATATACTGAAAAAACAAAATTATACCATATGCATATGTATTTTTATTTTATAATTAAAACAATTTCCTCTCGAATTCCTTTACATAACCAATTAAACGAATTAAATAACCATTTTTAAAGGTTCTGCATTCTGTAGCTAATTAGCAGATTGGTACTCCTTCACAAATGAAATTGGTTTTCCTGTGAAGTTTGTCATTTGATGTTCCTGGTTGATCGATCAGAGAACTGATTTTCGATTGAAACTGCTCGAGGCAGTAAGCGAATTCTTTCACCCATCTATTGTAAATTTCTTATTCGAAACGATGACTTTTTAGTATTATTCCAAATAGAAGCCCTCTCTTTGTATCATTTCCCTCGTATGATGTCATTCCCTCAAAGAAAATATATATAATTTCTATTAGAACCAATCTTAAAATAATATACTGTACAAAATTTCATTTGAAAATAAAATTTAAGCCCAAAAAAGAGAAGCAAACCGAAAAATCCTCGGCAAATCTCGAGTCAAATAAAAAACGCATTAATACTCATTTTAGTGACAATTTGGGTTTAATGGCACAAGACAGAAACTAGGGCAGGGGGCAGCACTACCGAGGGGGAAAATGGCAAAATGTTTTTGTCATTGACCGCCAGAGAAAACAAAAATGGCGCACGGTCAGTCAGTTGATGGACAGACGAGACGAGAACGAGAGACACAGAGACCCCATAACCGAGAGACAGAGGCAAATCAAAGTAAAGTAAACCTTTCTCAAGCTTAAATCACATAAGCTAGATTTATTTACAAAAGATACAAAAATACACACAATCTAATGGAGACAAAAGAGCGATAGAGGGGGGGGAAAGCCAGAGTATAAGAGAAAGAGAGAGAGAGAGTTACAGAGAGATGGGTTTGTTGATTGAATGCCTAATTGCCACACGCTGGGGAAAATCTCCTCAATGTGCATTCATTTCTCTAACTGAATTTATACAAATGTGTTACATATTTTCCCTCCAACCTAATTGATAACTTCCGACCAGAGACCAGAGACCGACCAGAGACCAGAGACCAGAGAGTATATCTACTATAAAGAGGGAGGGTACAGAGTACTCGTAGTGTGATAATGAATTCAGATTCACTGCCAGAGCTTAAATCTCAGTCTCGGACTTTGTACAACTGTTGCATCGTTTGAGACACTTAGATATTCCCGAGGAATGGGGATGTGTGTGTGTGTAAATTATAATCCACACTTGAATCCCAGTTCTAAAATGCAAATTGCTTAAAAAATCAACCAACAAATATAAATAGGAAACAGAAAATGAAATATTTGCACCGCGCAATCAGTTAAAGCCCTCGCTCATGGCCCACTCTCCACCCAAGGCGTACAACATGTCGTATGAGTGACGAGTGATGGCGGGGCCCTATCAACCTTATCTGGCGCCGACCAAGAAGCTCATAAAAGGCTCTGCAAGGCAAATAACTTGATTTCCCATCACGTTTTCCTTTCATTGCCAGGCCAGAGCCAGAAAAAGAAGCCAATGTGATGAATGCGGATTAATGCAGGCAATTTCTAATGGGTTTTTAATGATAATGAACTTATGGGAAAAGGTACGTTTAAAGTTAGGGGTACTCACCGCCATACATCACAAAGAGTGTGATCTTGAGCATAATCAGATTCGGATTGATTCCACGTCTCTGGCAGAATTCGCCGAATTTCGAGAGTTCCACTTTCTCCAAATACACCGGCTCTGTGGCCATTTCTTCGTTCACCATTTTACCCATGGCGACACACTAAGACACTGAACCACTCACTAATACATATACTAAGGCGCACGCACACTCACTGGCGGCTGGGTTGATAGTTTTGAAGTTCGTTTCAATGAACAGACAACCAGACAGCCAGACGACAGACAGTGGAAAACGAATAAAGAAAAGAAAATTGCCGGAGGAGGCTGTCTCAGAACTAAGTTTCTCGGTCACAGAATACACTTGCACAAAGATATACACACACACACACACAGATACGTGTGCACACTAATACATATGGGGGCTCACTCAAAATTAAATCTCTAGTTTATGTTTATTTTTTCTTTCTTTTCTTTTCTTTGCCTTTTTTGTGCTTTGCTTCTTGTTTGATTTTGATTAAATTCAATTGAAATTTGTGATCATCAAGGCGCGACTAAACCAAGTTCTTGTTGTTGTTGTTATGTATAATCGTATACGATATGAAATGCATCATATATATTCAGTAGATCTCATAATACAATTCCATTTAGTCGGTATATATTCACTAAAATATTTTCTTTAAATTTTAATATATTTTTTGCACTTTATTTTCCTTTTAATTGAATTTTGTGGATGTCGATTTTTTCCTTTGTGACTTTTCGTTTTCAAGGTTTCCACTTTTGCTCCACTTTCCTCACACACACACGCGCACACATATGAAGATTTTTCTCATCAATTTGTTTGTTTTTTTCCAAAATATAAATTGGGTTTTCCTTCTTTATTTCTTCCTTTGCCGCCTTGGAACTTTCCCAGTCGCCGTTCGCTTTGTGACTGATCTGAGGAAAAATGGAAATCTCTTATCAACGTCTCAGCTAAATCTCTATATCTCATATCCCCACAGATCTCACACACACACACACACATTCTCTCGATTATGATGATGATGATGTTGATTCTAACTTAAATTGGTTGGGGCCTCTGGTGTTAGTGACAGTTCTGTGAGGCTCTTCATGCTCTCCTCTGGCTGGCTGTTGATGCGACAACATCGCTCGGAGATAATGTCTCTGTATTTCTTGAATGGAGATAAAAAAAACCAGCCAACGGATTCTGAGCGACGTCTGACGTGCGACAATGTCGCGATCTCCGCGTGAGTGACAGCGCCCCGTAGGAGAGATGGAAAGATAGATCACAGCGAGAAGATCGCACTGGGTAGGCCAAGGTTCACTATGCTGACGGTGACGGTCGGGTGTTGGGGGGTTGAGATACTATACCACCGAGATAATGACAGTTCTGAGAAAAAGAAAAAGGTGAAAAAGGGGTTGTGGAAAATAGTACAGTGGGAAAGGATCGATCGGATCAGAGTTGGGGATAAAGTTTAGGTGGTATTTGGAGATCGCTTAAAGGGAGAATATTTTGTGAATCATTAATAAAATTATCTACATTTTTATCTGTGAACACTTCTGTAGGTAGATCATCTTTGCTTAAGACATTGCTTGATAACTATTGAAATATTAATTGAAATATGGGGTATAGATGCTTAAAAGAATATAACACATCTATTGGATAGATAGTAGGAAATCCGAATGAGCGTTTATGAGCTCTAAAATGATCAGCATGAGGTCAGCGATCTCTGCTTTGATTAATGTCTCGCGATCTGCTATTTAATGAATGAAAGATTAATTAAGTCAATGAACTAGACTTAGTTTTGATATTATATCAGATGGATATCAAATGAATGACAAATGAAAAAATGCTGAGGGATTTATAAAGAATTATTATAACGATTTTTGATATAATCTTTCTAAAAATAACTCTCAAAAGTATCTTTTTTCAGGTAGATCTTTAGAGAACGAAGTCTCAATATTTCTATGATTTGTTCCCCTGTTATCATAGTTATCCCCTGTATACAGTGTATTTTCCTATATTTTCTCACATTCTCTACAACTTATCCGCATCAGCCGTAATCAAAGGCTGTGACAAAAACTCCTCTCCTCTTGAAACTCTCAACATGAACGCGGTTCACACTCTCAACGCGAATAGAACTCGAAAATAGTCTCAAAATCGCAAAAGTTTTATGCATTTCCTTGACGAAATTAGCAAATAGTTTTTCAAACGTTGCGAATCGCAGTAAAGACCGAACTCAACTGAAGCGAACACAGAAACATAATTGTTGGAAGGGAGAGGTTGTGGATAAGGAAAACCATTAACTGATATGGGAAATTACATGGGAAGGGAAAACGAGTGATTGATTGGGATCAGGGCACGTGTTTTGGGTGCCTCATTACGCGATATGTGGGCCCTGGCAACGCGCCGGGGATTTTTAATGGACTTTTTAAAGTCGTGTGTCCGCTGTTGGTTCTGCGAAATTTATGCCCCAATGACCCGGCCTAACCTTAGAGAATTTGTTCTATTACGAATTTTATATCTAAGTCTTAAGGCGCTTCCTGAAAAAAGAGTTCATAACTTTGTTTTGCAAGTGCCTAGACATCCGATAAGATAATGTCAAGATCCCAAGCTCCATCATGTGAGTGCAAAGAAAAATATTTAAATAGTAAAACTACTCTGAATCTGAAATCCGAAAGTGTCCAACCACTGTCGATCTGTCAGTTAGGAGCGTTCAAAAACGACCTTCTTCTTTATCAGAACTTGTCATAGATACGAGTACGAGCGATGATTATCAGAATTGTTATATTTAGCACCCACTGCAAACGCATCTATCTGCGGATTGGAGCGGATTGCGGGAGCAAACACAAACACAAACATGTTGTAAAACACAAAATACGTAAGCAAAGTTGTCCCAGACCATACTCTGGGACTTAACCCGATCTCTCGTGCATACCATTATCTGTAGAGAAGTCGGCGAGGAGGAGCACCCGGTACAGGCACACTCAACCAGAAGCACAACAGCATTTCATACCCATAAAAAGTTACGCAAAAGGTCTTTGGGGGGGACTGAGGCAACATCTGCGAGTACGTAAGTACTAAGTAAATCTGGTGCATGCTCTTTTCTAAATATAATCTGTATGGGGCTTAGCTGGTATTTATTTCTTATATTTATTTAAAATTAAGTTTAATTTGTGTAAGACTTAACTCTTTTTTTTATTGTTATCTTTGTATAATTCTTTTTTAATTCGAATTACCAAAACCAACCCAAGTTTAAAGAAATGTACAGCAATTGTAAGTCCCAAAGTAACGATATAATCTCAGTTTTCGATGACAAGCTCGTCGATAATATTCTTTAACCCTATTTTATGGATTACAGTGTTGTTGCAATTATAAGTTCGGTTATTAGTACGTTTTCCTGTGAATTCGGTCTATCTTACGATTAATTTTCTCCCCGAAAAATTCCAGCCTCTTCAACTATTAAAGCTGGCTGCTGTGAAACTCAAAACTGGCTGCAGCTAAACTATTAAAGGTGGTTGCTATGCAATTTTTCTTACCTACAAAAAAAGACGCCAGCTGTCGCTTGGCAACAAGACGACACCTAGCGTTAGCCTTCTACATAATAATTTTGGAGAGGTCCTCCAGGTGGTGTTCTTACCCAAGGCCCATTTCAAGTACAGCTCCAATTGCTTCAACGTGTAAAGAAAGAGCGCCATTTCCAGCTGAGCTGACTTTTGGATGGTAGTGGCGCGGCAATCTACATTTACATAGCTCATGCTTACATGTTTCGTCGCTAGGTGTCTCCCCTGTGTAGTTACATGTCCAATTCCCATTAAGGGTATGAAATGAATAAAATTTAAATTTTTGTTTACCAACAGTATTATTTTCCGGGACTTAACTCAAGTTGTTATCCAGTTTAAATAAAGGTTTTTTTCATCGGTACATTTACGGTACTAATCAATTATATTAAATTTTCATATGTATATTAAAGAACAAAGGGTATAGAAATCATACGCTGGTTTTTTTAGTTTCGGTCTCTCAAAGTCTTGTCGCTCATTCACTTTCCCACAATTTCTATTGACGCGCTCAATGGGGGCCTAATCTCGCTCTCTTCAAATCGTTTAAGGCTCTCTTTTTCGCTCTCTTTGAATCGGTTATGAATCGGTAGCAACAATGAGTCTCATACGCATACATCTCATACTCATACAATGTTTCTGGCAGCATTAATTTGTATGGCCAGACTCATGTACCCAGAAAACGAGCAGCATGTCCCGCTACATGGGCAAGATTTTGCATACCCTAGGGAAATGGATATTATAGAATTGCGGAAATGTTTGTCATCCCAGGCTCCAAAGCAGGCAAAAACAATTTAGTCTCTGTTTTAAACCTATTTCAACGATATTTGAAGCTTATTGTCTTCTTGCAGAGACCAAGAATAGGTATCAGGATCGAGATATATATACAAGACACTCATCATATACATGAATATGTCTAAAATATATTAATCTGATCAAGGGTCCTCATTAATTTCGTTTTATCTTGATGTCTTCATATTAAATTAGCGAAATAGGGTATACAAAGGCCTATACACGCATCATGTTTTCAAATACCCGCAACATTGTGACTGTTTTTTTGTTGAACTATTTTGTTTAAGCCTTGTTCTAGTCAAAATACAATAAAAGCAAGTGTTTAAAATAAACCAGTCAAGTTGAGTATAGTTTAATTAATCGGATAAAATTATGTGGGCATGGCTAAATGTTTTAAATAGCTAGTAATATTCGACGGAAGATCCAAATCGGAATATGTAAAATAGAACTTGAATTCGTCAGTATATTTACGGTATATTTTTAAAATGAGACGGTATGTTCCGGTATATTTCCGAGACTGTCAGACGGTATATTTTGTCAACAAATCCAATAGGGTCACACTGCTAGCGTTTGTCTTCGTTTTCCTGGTATTTTTGTCAATTTCATTAATCTTTTTCAACGTTATATAGAAATCCAATAAATGCAATTATTTAAATTATGCAAATCAAGTTGGAAATTGATTCACCTATCGTATAAAATTAAGTGGGCATGGCTAAATGTTCTATATAGATAGTAGTATTCAACGGAACAAAAGAATTTGAATCAAATTTGAGTTCGTGCAGTTCGCCGCAGTTCGCCGCAGCTCGCCTCAGTTCGCCGCAGTAGCAACAATGAGTCTCATTCCATACGCAGTGTTGCGGCAACATTTTTAAAACCGTATTTTAGTCAAAATATAAATTACGTAAAGGTAATTAAAAGAAGCAATCTTGGGAAAATGCATTTTATCTATGGTTAAAGCTAAGTGGGCAGGGCATCTATGCGCTTGATATAGGAATACCCGATTCGCCGCAGTTTCGCTATTGCAACAATGAGTCCCATTCCATACACAAACATGTTGCTAATTCCAAAATACCCTGGGGAAATAGATGTTATAGAACTGAGGAAATGTTTGTCATCCCAGGCTCTAATTATTGCAGAAACTAGTCAGTCTCTGTTTTCAACGATATTTTGCAATTAGTGGTCTTCTTACAGAGACCAAGAATTGGTATAGGGATCAAGATTTTCTACAAGAACCTAATCGAATTCATGAATAGGCCAACAAAATGCAATCTAAGACAAGGTCTTTACTAATTACGTTTGAAAGCAGCTTGAAAAACAGTATCTTTGTATTATTAACAGGGTATACAAATGCCCATACTCTGGTTGACAAGAAATGAGTCTGCAAATACCAGCAACACTGACGTCACAACACTGCGACTGTTTTTTTGTTGAAAATTTTTGTTGAAACCGTGTTTTAGACAAAATAAAAAACATAAAAGTACTTAAAAAGTAAATAATCTTGAACAAAATTGATTCATCAATCATATAAAATTATGTGGGCAAAGCTGAAAGATCTATATAGCTAGTAATATTCGACGGAGTTTCAAAAACGAGTATTTATTGGTAATAACCGGTTGACGACAATGAGCCCCATTCCATACGCAAATGTTTCAGGGCATACCCTGGGGGAAAAGGATATTATAGAATTGAGAAAATGTTTGTCATCCCAGGCTCCAAAGAAGGCAAAAACAATTTAGTCTCTGTTTTAAACCTATTTCAACGATATTTGAAGCTTATTTTTTTCTTGCAGAGACCAAGAATAGGTATCGGGATCGAGATATATGTATATAAGATACCTATAATAAACATGAATTTGTCTAAAAACTGTTAACTTGAGAAAAGGTCTTTATTAGTTACGTTTTATCTTCATATCATATTTATACTTTCATATAAAATTAACAAAATAGGGTATACAAAGGCCTGTACTACGGCTTACACGCAACATAGCGACTGTTTTTCTGTTGAACTTTTTCATTGAAACCATTTCTTACAATAAATACAATAAAAGCAAGGATTAAAAACTACCCAATCTTGTAGAAAATTTATTCATCAATGGGATAAAACTATGTGGGCATTGCTGAGAGTTTTAGTTAGTCAGCATTATTCAATGGAATATCAAAATTGAGCAATATGAACGAATTTCCTTTTCCGTTTGTCTTGATTGACCTATTTCGCTACTTGTTTTTTGTTTGACTTATTTCGCTAATACCTCTTTTTACGCAAAATGCAATAAAAGCAATTGTTTAAAATAAGCCAGTCAAGTTGAGAATAGTTTAATTAATCGGATAAAATTATGTGGGCAGGGCTGAGAGATCTACATAGCTGGTAATATTTGACGGAATATCAAAATCGTGGAATATGTATAATAGAACTTGAATTCGTCAGTATATTTAGACGGTATTTAAAATTAGACGGTATATTTTGGTATATTTCTAAGACCCTCAGACCGTATATTTTGTCGATAGGTCCGCGGTCACACTGGCAACCATTCCCAGCAAAACGAACATGTCGAAACATGTCGAAACATGTCTGAAACCCCCAAAGAGCGTCGCGGACAAGTTCACAAGCTGAAGTTTCGGACGAAATCAAAATAATTGTGCGAAATTCGGGCCGCTAAAAATGAATCAACCGAAAAGTAGTGTTATTTGTAACTAAAGGTGTAACTAATGTTTGTTTTATATTAAACAAAAGGGGATACAAGAAATTGTCCGTCTCGTTTTCGCTGTTTTGTGCCTGTGTTTTCGTGTTCCGTGCGGCGTTTTAAGCGAAAAAAGAAGAAGCAGGGGATAAGAGAGGAGAAGGAGCAGTGAAATACAAATACAAACCATATTATTAATTGATATGAGCTATGAGCTATGAGCCCCCCTTATCTGCCGCGTAGAAAGAAGGCAAAAGAAAACGGAGATTAGATAAAAAGTAGTGTGCAAAATAAGCAACTAAAAGAAAAGCAAGAGCCAAACGGCAAACGGCAAAGCAAAAGCTGCAAAAAGAAGTTCAGTGCCAAACATTTGGCGTCCCTCTCATCTGTCTGAGAGTGTGTACGTGTGTGTGTGTGTTCCGCGACGCCGTCTGTCCACGTGTGAGTGCGAGTGTGTGTGTTTAGTGCACCTGTCTGCCTTAAGAGAAATAAAAAGGGGAAATAAATTCGCTGACCAAAAGAAAAAAACAGCGCGCGTGTTTGTTTGTGTGTGTTTGTGCGAAATGTGGAGAAATGTCATTGTCAGCAGCTGCAGACGCTGACGTCTAGACCATCAAAGTAAGGGTCTGAAGCAGAGGAGGAGGGAAGCTCCAGAAGGAGGTAGCAGCAGAGCTAGGAGCAGAGGAACAGCAGCATCCAAAAGCCGCGGCTTGAAGCCAAACTTCAAAGAGAGTGAAAGAAGCAGCAAGAGAAAGAGCTGCAGCTTCAAAGAGAGTTTGAGTGAAAGGAAAAGCAACAACAAAACAGTTCAACTGTTAAACACCAGCTAAAGAAGAGGCAGAGCAACAGCGAAAAACAACACCAACAAAGAGTAAAGGAGAAGAGGAACATCAGCAACACACAAAAAAAGGAGCCACAACTAAGAGAACGAGAAAAATCAACAGCAACAACTAAGAGAAACAGAGAAATTCCTGTTTTATGCTTCCGAACTTTTCAAGGAATTTCTTAAACCAGATCTTTTATTCAGGTGAGATTTGTACCCATACTTATACATTTATAAATATAGAGACCTGAGTTTACATCCCACCTGTAATCAATGTTCATGTGAGGGTTAAGGTGGTGTGCGTGACACACTTTTTAATCAATGAAATCTCCAAATTCGAGGCTGAATTTTATTATTTGGGGGTTGAACATTCCTTTGCTCGAATGGGGGATTGTATATGGGATGCTGATACTGATTTTCATGTGCCGAAATGTTTCTCTCTTAACCTAGACCCAGAGATGAATGGGTGGCTGGGCCTCAATGCCACCCTCTAACGGGGGGTGGTTCTTGTTATTCCTTCTGCGAGTATGTACCGCTCTCAGCTGCTGTCTGTCTCTGTCTTTCGTTCTCTATGCCCCCAGCTGTTTTTGCCGTTATGTACTCTCACGTTTGAAGAGGCCTTGAGCAACACAGAGTATAACCTTGCTGAGATAACGGTATAGCGAGTTAGATCATATATTTTTTTAGCAGAAAATTGCATATCCGAGCCCCTAAAAATACATATATACAAATTTATCAAAATTTTTGTTGGTATAACTTGGTTTTTTTCAATAAATCAATATTTCATTCAAAGAATAACAAATTCGAACGACTATTTCATATGGCAATTACATTAAAGGCCCTAAAGATGTTGAGGCCCCGAAAAAAGCATTTCTTTCGGTTTTTTCTCTAAGATTTGATGCATAAAACTGTTGAACTTGACCCCAAACACACATGCTTTTAACATCGAAGATCCAACAGAAGCCCTCATCCTCCTCCCGCCCCCCCTTATACGGTCGAGTGATCTAGATAAATGCAGTGTTGCACAAGGCATACCCATACCCCTCTTCATCCTCCTCCTCCTTCTGCCACTGACACCTATAATTTTTTTGAAAAAAGCTCACACGAAATAAATCAAACGCAACTTGAACACGTCTTTGACGAGGGGGTCTTTGGTAAAGGGAGGTAAAGTGTCTGGTGCCACAAACAGAAAAAGAGACATACAGCAGTCGCAGCACGACTGACTCCTCTTCTCCCTTGCTCTCATTAATCACAATGACTAATTTGTTAAGGTTTTTTTTTCTTGCGATATATATTTTGTTCGTGTATTTTTATTTGTGAAGCTGCTAAGCCGTCGGTCACTTTAAGCCCCATTAAAGTTACCCAAGGGTTAAAAATAAGTTGCCAAAGAAAATACACCCAAGCACACACACACAAACCGAGATAGGAGAGCGTGAGAGTATAAGAACGGGTAAATACGCTGTGAATGGGTAAAGAGAGGGAGAGAGAGATGAAATGAGAGCTACGATGGTACAATGGATACCCTACAAGAGCTTGAAGCAAATTCTACTCTCATTTCTTTGATTTCTTATTGGCTTGCACGTATTTATCTGTTAAATAAATATGCTCTGTTTTGTGTAGGGTATAACCATGAAACCAAAGACTCACGATCAGATGTCAAAGCAGCTTAAGAGGAAGAGAGAGACAGGGAGAAGGGGATCTTAAGAGAAGGCGAAAGAATGGTCACGCGGTGACAGGTGAATTTCGATTCTGTTCTCTCTGCCCATCTCTCTCTCCCTCCAGCTCTGAATCTGTCTCTCAAAGATTTTCTCACCACTTTTGTTAGTTTTTCTTGCCCTTTTCCAGAATTTTTACCTGATTTGTTGTATGTTGTGTGTTTTCCGCTTCTGTTCTTTTCTGTTTGATTTGCTTTGGTTTGTTTTCCTACTCTTCTCTTTGCTTTGCTTTATATTCCCTTGTCTTTATATTATTTTCCTCGTATTTGCTTTGTCTTCTTCGTTGCTTTGCTTTCCTCTTCCTCTTATTTTGCTGACTAAGACATTTGCCGGCTGTGTTTTACCTGGCGACAGGTGTCCGGTCCGCGCTGTCTGTCTTTCTTTCTTCATTCTCCGTTTTCTCTGTGTGCTCCTCTCTCTGGCAGCCTCTCCCTTCCTTCCTTTTCCATTTGCTAGATTTTTGGAATTCAACTCGTTTTGTGGTCGGTCTAGCGGTTGATTTCACAATTTATCTAAAGAAGGAGGATCCTATCCTTCCCTATCCTATATTCATTCTCTCTCATGCAAATGCCAATGTCATTTAGGGGACATGCGGCACCACAGTGGCTACCACTCTCCCTCCCCCTCTCCATGTACTTCGGGGCCAAGAGGCTCACGTAGTATCTCTTGGAAGCGATATGCAAGGAATGGGAATATTCTTACAGCCTTTGGCCGTTGTTGTTGTTCTTCCTCTTTATCATCCTTCTTTATTGCATTCTCTGCGCCTCGTATCGCTTTTTTATCTTAGCCGCTTTCAGCTGCTGAAACCTTTAAGTCGACTCTCGTCTATTAACCATTATTCTGTTCTGTTCTGTTGCGTTGCGTTTTGTGGCCTAATTGGAATAGTCTGTGGGGATGTCTGATTAGCGTTCAATGTTGGAATGCCACGAAAAGGCAGACAGGAAAAGAGTGTGTGATGCAAGAATGGGATGATGTAAGAGAGAGATATGGGAATGGAGGAAGAAACCAAAATTGATAGGAGATATCTTCACTCATTTATCTTCAGTTCTCTTCAGAAAATATTCCAGACAGCCTTCACCTTTTCAAGTAAGCGAAGAAGCACCCAACAAAATCCCAAATGCATTACAAATGCAACTGTAAATTTGCCAAATGGAAAAGAACCGGCGGAAAGTAAAGACCAGAAGAGAAATGAAAAGCATATAAAATGATGGCAACCTTCGGGGAAATGGAAGGTGTCTGGGCTCCATCTACAGTGAAGCACTAGCACTCACCTGAGAACTCACCTGAGAGCTCACCTGCTCTCTCCTCGTTCTCCTTGAAACATTTTTGGATAATTTGCCATATGCGTTGCATATCCATTAAGCCACATGGCGCGGCGTCCAGAGAAGGCTAACCAAGGTGCAAGATTTTTACTGCTGTCTGCCTGCCTGCCAGCCCCATTCCACTTGTTGTTCGTTCTGGCTGCTGCTGTTGTTTGTTGGCAAACATTTTTGATACCCTTTCAAAGGGCTATTCATATATTCAAGAGTATATTTGTTATTTACACAATACTTTTCATTCGAAATGAAGTTTTCTATATATGAAGATACGTAGTATATAAATCAGAAACGTCAATATCTTATCACTTTATTATACAAATAATGGTCTATATTTGTTAGAAAACATTGTCTGTTTATTAAGATAATAAAACCAAAAGTTGAAGAACGTATTCCGATTTGCTTTTCTACAATTTCTAAACATTTTGATCTACCGATCGATAGTTTAGAGTATCTTAGGCTTCAGTGTAATCAAAAGCTATGTATGTATGCTCTCTCAATGCTCTTTTCCCCTCGTCTGGCCACTTCTCTTGTGGCCTTCTGTGTTTGCTCTTGAAGTTTATCTCAGGGACCCCTGTCCCTATCCTGTGCATTTTTATTGATATCATGTAACTCTTGGCGGCGCTTCCTCAACGGGAAGGCAGTTAAGGAGGCTGGGAAGGAGAGCTGGAGTGTGGCATGTGGCAGAAGAAGTAGAAGATGTGAAAGAGAAGGATGAAGATAAAGGAGAGGAAAAGGTTCAAAGAGAGAGAGAGAAGTTCTACTTGAAATATGACTGGAATGCAGTTTCCTTTGGGTTCGGGCTCGGCCTCAAGTTAATGGCAAACCCGATTCGATAAGACATGTCTGTTGAACGCACACGTACTCCGTACTCCCTCTCGTCTGTCTGCCTCATGCTTCCTATATTTTCTCTGCCACGTTCTTCCTCTGTTAGCCTCGTTCTCTGCCTCTCTATCCCTGGGAGAATGGTCTCCACATCTCCCATGTTTATGTTTATGCAGAGGCAAACATCTCCTTCGATTCCTCTACCCCTTTCTCCCTAGGGGTTCCCTGCTTATGTTCCTTCTGTTCTCGCAGCTTTTCTCACATTCTTTTCCAGCCCATTGTTTTTTATGCCGCCGCTCTTTGCGGTCTCGTTTCTAATGAGTGGAAATCGCATTGTATCCGTAGTTTAATTAGAATCTTCTCTTGTTGTTGCGTTTATAGCAAAAATTGTATTATATTATTCCAACTGCCTTTAAAGGTATTTTCTTTGGGGGTGGGCGGCGAGGGCAACTCTTTTATGTGGGAGATTTTGTGTACGGAAAAGAATTGGAGCTGCTTGAATTACGTGGAAATAAGTTGGAAAATCTGTGGATTATTTTTTCCATATCAAAAATATAGCTTGACATTGATTTATTATGGATTTTTACATATAAATAATAGTTTTATGCAAATTTGTGTGTATAAAATAAGCTGTTTGGCTGTATGTAATAAGGTGTTTGTGTATGCAATAAGCTGTGTATGTATGTAATAAGCTGTGTATGGGTATTTACTAATAACAAATATAATAAAGAAAAACAAAACAAAACAAAAAGAATTAAAATTTGCAATAAATAAATTGTGTATTTAAATAATTTCCAATTAGCTGGATAGCCAATTTGAAACATATTTACGTATCCATTCGCTTATGGAAAATTTTTACAGCGAAAAACTGACATGTGGAACATTGGCGCATCTTTACTAATCCATAATTATATTAAACACTAATCCTTGTATCCTAATACCTTAATTATAGATCTTAAATTGTTTTCGAAATCAAAAACCAACAATCAAAATTGTTTTCCTATAAAATACCATCATCTGATGAGATGACCGCTCGCTCCATGAAGAGGGAAGAGGGGAGAGCCACTTCAAGGAGAGTCAAAAGAGCTGCCAACTCACGTTTGGAGCCTCGTCATGGCGCATTCCATTAAAGGTTGTCAGTCCCCCCCCACACCGCCTCTTGAATGCCTTAAAGAAATCGTTTAACTTTAGTTTATTTACTCAACTAACGAACTATTAACGAACATCTTAATTGACGGTGGAAAATTGCATTCGAGGATTACAAGTTGTACTCCTGTTTCTCCCCCTCTCTGATTGCTCTGATGATTAACAGACATTCCTCAATTGCTTTTTTCCACTCTGTGGATGGAATACCCTTTCTTTTTCCACTCTTTGCACGTCATAACCCATTAGTTGGAATTGGAATTTTTGTAGTCCGCAATTGGCTTTGCCATTGGCCATCGGCCATCGGCCATCGGCTGACAAATGGTTTGTGGTGCCAAGTCTTCGAGAGGAAGTATTATGCAGTCTCCACTGCACACACAACTTGCTAAAAGTTGCTCCTATTTTTTAAGGAAATTTTTTACTTTTAGTGGAAAAAGCAGCAACAATGTTTATGCGTCTCGCTGTTGTCTGTCCATAAAACTTGCGTCTGGCGGGGAAGCGGAACAAGGAAGAACCCCCGGAGAACCCTGCAGGATGGAAAATATTGCAACAGCTTGTGCCTCTTGCCTCTGTTCCCCTGACGGATATTATTGCTTTTGGCCAACTGCCAGACCGAAACCAACTGGCAATAATTATGTTTTATGGCCTCCCAATCCTTTGATGAACAGCGAAAATACGACATTTGTCAGAGAAGTCGGATATGAAAGGAAATGAATATTGAAGAAAACAGGAAATTAAAATTTATACTTTATCAAACTAGCGTTTTTTTCTAAATTCCGGGATAAATTTTAGTACAAAAAACTGTTAAGAAATAGGAAGAAATCAAACGAAAATTTCAACATATTTTAAAATAGATATTCAATATATTTATCGCTCACTGAATAACCATTCACCATTGGGGTTACACCTCGGCGAATTCCTCATCCGCCATACACCACACAGCCCCGCATTCTCTCGCCATTTGGCCAATAAACTTAGCGTTGGGTTGACGCCGTTATGGCCCTGTCAACACCGCAGCCTCCCTCTACCGCTTTTCTCCCAGTGTGTGGTTCCTCTCGGTCGTGCGACTCCGAGTCGTGACCCGCCTCTGCATCCCTGCCATCCACCTATGCTGATCTTTCGCCGCTTCCACCGGCTGCTTTGAGCAGTCCAGCCCTTGCTTTATTCCTTGAGATTCTGATCCCTCATATCCGCGACTTATCCATTGTTTTTGTCTCTCGCTGCATAGATTCGATTGATAAATAAATATTGTATATAAAACCAGAAATCTGCCAAAATAAACCTCTCGAGAAAAATCAACAAACAAATCAATTACTCACCCGCCTAAAATTAAAACAAAGGAATTAGTTACGTACAAAAGCAATAAAAAGGCCAAGAAGACAAAATAAAATCAAATAAAAATTGGCAAAAGATAAGCCAAAAGCGAAAGTGAGACGACAAGTGGCTAAAAAAGAACAAAAATACATTTAAAAATAACAAAACAAAAAACGAAAGCAAAAGTAAATTACTCGAGTGGTTTTTGGCTGTCAAAAAATAGGCCAAATAAATCATTAAAAAACACACGGAAAATTGGAACGACATTTTTAATGAAAGATCAAAGAAAAATATTAATTAAATAACTAATTAAGGTTCTATAAAGGTGAAAATAATTGAGTAAAGGGGAAATTAGTGTAGGCTTGATCAAGGCCTTAACGACATGGCTATAAAGACTCGATTATCAATAAATAATTAATTAAGGTTTCGTTTTGGGAGAAAGTTAAAGTTAAAATATGTATAAAATTAGGTCAAAGAGAAAAAATATCAAGGCCGTATATCTATGCTTAAGAAAATCCGAATCGATTGCCAAATTTTTTGGGCTTTTTTTTGTGTGTTGTGCCCAAAATTCGTTGGGGGAGTGTTTTCTTTCCACAAAAGAAATAAGAAAAACCACATAACATAGAAAAAAACAAAACCAAACAGAAAATCGCAAACAAAAATCAATAAGAAAACAAAAAACTAATTAAGCGAAAAGCTCTTAAGGAAAAATCAAAGAAAAGAAAGAAAGATAGCAAATAGAAACGAAAGACAGCGCGAAGCAAAATTGCTGAAAGAAGGGAGGGGGTGGGGCTTTATATAGTAATTGCAAAAAAATAATAAAAGTTTGATAAATACAAATCTGTGAGGGTCAGCAAAATGTGATTGAATATCGAAAATGCATTGACTCTTGGCCAGGGCCAACACAATTGACACGATGAGTGGCTGTACGAGTACTACTTTGATCTGTGTGTGTGAGTGTATCTATGGGATTGTGTGAAGCGCGTGTCTATTGTCCATAGAAAGATACATAGACAGACAAAGACGGCTAGGTCACAGCCACAGACAGCGAGAGAGAGAGATACAATAGCAACAAAAGCGCTATTTTATAACTATTTAAAACAAGGAGTATCTGTGAAATATGCAGAGAAAGAAGAGAGGAAATGGAGAAGGTACATACCATCGCTTTTCTTTAAAGGAAACATCAATTTATTCAATAAACTAAATTTAAATAAATTTCTATAATTTTTTGAGCGAAATTTGTTTGCATTATTTACTAATTTTTTTACGCACTGTGTCTGTTCGCTTATGGGAAATTTTTGCACAACAAAATCAACGTCTTCCGACGAATGTGCTTTATTATGCACCTCAAACAGGGGAAATCTTTGTGGGGGGGGCACTCTGATTAACGAGCGAATCAGAGCCCCCCTCCCCCGACAAAGACAGCTTAAACTAAATAACTAAATATGTAGAAATTCTGCTAATAATTTCCTCCTATGAAATAGAGCAGAATGAATGTCAGATTCAAAAGTCTTTTGTTTTCACGCGAGAACCGAAAAGAATGGGAGGGAGGGCTATTTTTTTGTGGTGGGGCTATGATGTCAGAACATGAAAACTACTAACTGTAAAAATTGTCGAATTTATTGAATGGCATTTGCTTCCTCTTTTTGTTGTTTTTGTTGCATTTGTTCTTGCCAAATGAATTGGAACGGGGTTTTCCTTCGCTCTTTCTGTCTTTCTGTCTCTCTCCCTCTCTTTGCTAGTCGCTTGTATCTCTTTCGCTATTGTTCACGAATTTAACTAGAGGTCAAAGCTATGGTTATTTCCTTCCCCACGCATTGTTGCTGTTAAACTCCTTCCATTTCCATTTGTTTGTTGCTTTTGTTGAAGACCGGCCGTCATGGCAATGGAAAATAAAGATGAGAAAAACAGCGGAAATAAAACACACAAATTTAACTCAATTTTTTTAGTGGGGGGTTTATTGAACTTTGTTTTCGGGGCTCAAAATATGTAGAGTGTGAAAGGTTGAACATCATTTCTACAGTTGGTGCCCCAAAAATGTGGGCAAAAAATAAAAAATATATACAGAAGCAGACTTGCGGGATACCCTTGATTTCTATTGTTTCGTAAATCAGCATAAATTATCTACCAAACATAACCTGCATTTGTTTCGCTTTCGAAACCCTATTCTTAAACATCTATTTACATAAAAATACCCAACTTTAACCTTTCGCTATCGCTATCCACCTACATGTGGGACTGGGTTTTGACCATTGCGATCTCTAGACAAGGCATAAACAAGCGAAGATGAACTCCCAACCACAAAGGGAAAGCGCACAAAGAAGATCGGCGGGAGAGACTCCGGGAGTTTCTTACAACCCTCTGATGAAAGGGGCGGGCTGTGATCAGAGGACAGACCAAAGGGCCTTCACCACATCTGCTCTCTTTCGAGGGCCCATCCGTTACTGACAGTATGCATGCAAACGTCGTCTGCTATCTCTTCCGAGCCGAGATAGTGAGATGAAAAAATGGATGGACCCTCACCACATCGGACGACGTCACCTTATTAGTAAATTAACCTTGGACCAGACGACGAACGACGTTCAAGTCATTTTCTTTTTTCCATTAATATATTTTACTTAATTACTTATTAAACTTTGCTCTCTACCTGAGACGTTTCCTCACTCTCGTGTTTGTTTTTCTATTGATGGAAGGGATTTCTTTTTTCAGTGTTTATAAACTATTTTTCCCCTTTCTTGTGTTGGCAAACATTTAATAGTTGTTTGTGTCGTGTTGCCAGAAAAATCGATGCTCTCCCATCTCTAGGACATTATGACAGGCAAAATTATTTCAGTGCTCAATCGAAAGCTGTGAAAAGTATGAAAAAAAGATTCGGTGGCTAAAGAACGAAAACTAATCAATTAAAACACATTCAATCAAATTGAAAAGCTGAAGCAATGGTAAGCCTATACCTTTTTGTGCCTATAGTTTCATTTAATACACCGCACCGTCGTTCTGTAGGCTTCTGAAGTCGGTCCATATACGAACAGAATCCACTTTATCAAGAAGAAAATCCTCGAAGGAGCTGACAAGGAAGCAATATGCACAGGTCTTCATGCGACCCATGGACAAGCGCCACGGGGATTATCACAACCTAATCAAAAAGCCTATGGACCTGGGCAAAATCATCACTGGGGTGCAGAATCGATTCTATCGGAACTCGGATGAAGTGATAGCTGATCTGAGACTGGTCTACCAGAATTGGTTTGCGTTGAAGAAGGGCAGTACGACCCTGTGCCGTCCCGGTAATCAGTTGCAGAAATTCGTGGAAAACAAGCTGGTGCAAATGCCAGATGGCGAAGAGTTTGAGATTAATAAGGATCCCAGGATGACGGCCAGGTCCATCAATGAGTTTCCCTGGCTGCAGTTGAATGGCACACAGGAGATGGAAAGTTTTTCAACATTTATTCCAATCAAAACGGATCCTGTGAGTGTGAAAGCAGAGCCTGCGAATGAATGGATTTATGAGATATCAGAGCTCAGGGATGATCCGATGCCTGAGAGAACAGAGACTATGGTGGATCCTGTCTGGGTGTCTGTCATGCCGGAGCCTGTGGATGAGCCAATGCCTATGAAAACGGAGACTATGGATCCCGTCTGTTTGTCTGTGATACCAGAACCTATGGATGATCCCATGCCTATGATGGCAGAGCCTATGGATGATCCAATGCCTATAATAACAGAGACTATGGACGATCCCATGCCTATGATAACAGAGCCTATGGGCGATCCCATGCCTATGATAACAGAGCCTCTGGATCCTGTCTGGATGTCTGTGATACCAGAGCCTTTGGATGATCCAATGCCTTTTCGGATAGAGTCTATAGCGCCTGACTGGATGTCTGTGCCAGCCGAGCCTTTGGAAGATCGAATGGCCTGGAACAGAGAGCCCAAAGAAGAGGATGCCAACGAAGAGGATGATCCATTGCGTATAATGGCTAAAATCCTGGGCAAAGCGCAGCTGGAGGACTACCTTAGAGCGGTGGAACAACCCATCGATGATGCTGAGCCTGAGGACTTTGAAAACAACTGCAAGATGTGGGACAGGGGCGTGGATGATCTGACGTCATGTGAGCTGCACATTGTCATGCACATAGTGGTGCAGCACAATATGCCAGCCACCATTAGAAACGGCAAAGTGGAGTTCAGCATAACGAAATTCTCCCGCCAAGTCATATCCCTGATCCAGGAGGGTCTGCATCTGACGAGACGCAGCTACCAGGCTCAAGTGCCGCAAGTTATGACACCCGACGACCAGAAGATAATGACGGACAGCCTGCAAGCACAGCTGGGCGAAATCACTGTCAAATTGTCATCAAATCGTACGGCGGTTAAAAGGCGCCTTACCAATAGCACTACCTGTAAAAGTCTGGAGCTGGAGGAACCCTTCGGTCCAGCGGCAATGGCGAAAATGGCACGTCTATCCGATGAAGAGGAGAAGGTGGAGGAAACAGTGGAAAAGCAAAAGAAAAGAAGCGCCATAAACATCATAAACGATCGAAGAAACATCGGTTAATGGAAAGGAATCATGCGCGACCCATAATAGGTCTATAGATGATATAATATTCCAAATTAAATAAAATTTAAATCTAAACATCATTGAGGTATGTCAATGGTAATTAAATCTATTAAAATTCAGAGAATTCACTTAGTCTGAGTCTGAATCAATATACTCTTTATGGATACCAAAAACTTTACGTACAAAAAATTCATTAAAGTTCAAAAAGTATATTTTAAGATGGTTGAAAGTTTTTGCTATAAATAGAATGCTTTCAAAATATTTGCCCTTCAAATCAACAAATTTCCAACCCAAATTTTCCCTGTTTTTGTTTACCTTTCATTTAAACGAGAGAGACGGGGGGAAAAATCGAAAAAAAAACAAGTGCCGACAGGCATGCCCCATATTCAGACATTCAAAGATTATCTCGATTGTTCGGAAAAACTTCACCTAGAAAAACTTTAGCCACACTTTAGCTCATTTTAATTGGAAAAGTGCATCAAAAAAAATTTGTTTAACTAATTGAAGCCTGTCCTTCGTTTAATTAAAAGATATAGATTAAAAGTAGATGGAGCTGGCACCTATTTCACGTGCCACAGTTCAAGGCAGACACGCGACGCCTTTCCCCTCGACTTTTCCCTCGTTGTTTTTTTTATTGCATTTTATTGGCCCCGAAAGTAATCGCACTTTGCTTTGGCTAATTGGCAGGGCACACCTTCAACCCACGATTGTGCCGTGTCCATTCGACCGCGATTACCGTGCAATTACCAGAAAACTAAGTAGTTTTTCCTTGGCTCTACCACCAGACCAACAGACCGAGACGAGACGCTTTTCTAATCCCAAAACGAAAGTCTCCTCTGATAGTTTTTGTCGTTTTATCAATTATAATTTGGAGATATATTTTTGTGTGTTTCTGTGTAAAAGAAAGTTCCAATTTGATATGGGGAATGGGAATTTGTGGTATGTAAGGGGTAGATAAAGGGTGTATATACTGTAGGTAAGTAAGAGGTATACCCTATCTATCTATTGAAGATTGATGACTGAAAGTAGGTGGATAGAACTAGGGAAAATTATGGAATTCAATCTGAAATTGAAGGTTTTGTAATAGCTATCGACTTATAGATATTTTTGTTTTGTTTCAATTTCCTTAATTTCTAATTCATAGATTTCAAAATTTACAAAAAAACATGTTCCTTGATATTCCTTGATCTTCTTTATGCTGAAATTCTCTTATAGAATCTATATCACACAGATTTTTCTATATCTTTCACTTATATAAGAAAAGAACAACTGTCTCGATCTCCCATCTGTCTGCTGACTAGAGCTTTCTCCCGTATACGATATGTAATTCAATTCGTGATTCAACCTCCAATGGAATTACACTTTACTCCGCCCCTTTGTTTCCCCTCTATAGAGAGCGTCACTCCTCAAAGGCGTTTTTTGTTGCGCCTCGTTAAATGCGTTCAACGCTTTTGACTTTTACTTGTCGACAACTTTTTTGTTATTATTTATTAATGTTACGCTTTTTTCAGACTTTTTTTGTCG
Source organism: Drosophila lowei (assembly GCA_008121275.1). Taxonomy (NCBI): domain Eukaryota; kingdom Metazoa; phylum Arthropoda; class Insecta; order Diptera; family Drosophilidae; genus Drosophila; species Drosophila lowei. The sequence goes on from CM017779.1 coordinate 26,814,713, forward strand.
TCGTTTTGTCGTTTGTAAAATCACATTATTATTATTTTTATTTTTTGTATTTTCACATAGTAATGAAGCGCACGTTTCATCGATTTTCCTTGGGTGTCTGTCTCTCTGTCTGTCTGCCTTGGGGGCATTGTTGTAATGCTTTAAATTATGATTAGCGGTCCGTCATTGTCATCGCTGGAGACTCATGATCCGACCGATCGACTGTCATTGTAGCTGGTGTGTGGCGTCTGGCGGTAAAAGTGAACAAACGACCCTCGAGAGTCTTTTGAACAAGAAACACACACGCATATGGTTATGATGATGGTTATGATATCTTTCCACTGAATTTTGGAAGATGATCTGTGCCATTCCACTGACTATGGGAGGGAGATCTTGGCCGTACACCAATTCGAAGTGGACAAACGTGATGAACTCTCAGTTTAATAGCTTTGCCCTTGCCCCCGTGGATCTTTGTATCTGGCACCTTCCACATACTCGTACATTTTTCCCACACAATAGGCGAAAGTTTTCTACTGTATTTTTGGGGTTGAGTTGCAGTTCGGAATGGATATGAAGGGTCTTAAAATACCTGTGAATATTATATTAATTATCGTTCTGCAAAGATATAAAAAACGAGGGGGAACGTTGTGAGTTGCTGCTGCGACCGCAACTCTACATTTATACCCGATACATAGTCAGTATGGCTACATTAAACGACAATGAGTGCGTGCGAGAGAGACAGAAAATCAGTCAGAACGTGTCGACGGGCGCTGCGTAGCCACTGCAAATTGATTTGTTACTTTTGGCTATAATAATAATCCGATCTTATTCGGATTCGGCATGATTCGGCAATCTGGTAGATATGGCCATTCTCTATGATTGTGCGTTTTTAATTTCCTCCTATCTTCAAAATTGTGGTTGCCACAGATGTTCGTTGTTTATGGCTGCGGAAGGGGGTGGGGCGAAATTTTGAAACACACTTGTAGCAGTGAGCTCTCTGAGCAAAAAGAAATACACTTGTAACAGTGAGTTCTGCAGTGAAAAATTACAAATAGTTTTGTAACAGTGAGAGCTCTACAGTCAGGTCTAATAGTCTCTGAGATCTGTGGATGCCACAGATTTTCGCACTTTGCGGGGCGGAAGGGGTGGGGCGAAATTTTGAAACAAACTCGTCAAGGTCCGATATTATAGGAATCTGGATAAAAAATTTGGTTGCTCTAGCTCTTATAGTCTCTGAGATCTAGGCGCTAATGTTTTGCGCTATGCAAAGCCGGCTATGATACGTGTGTGTTAGAGAGAGACAGGGCGAGAAAAATGAAATTGTTTTCTTCATTCTGGCTATAATAATGATACGATCCAATTCAGATTCTGCAGTCTAAAAGATAAATTCATTCTCTACGATTCTGCGTTTTTAATTTTCTTGTATCTTCAAAATTGTGGATGCCACAGATTTTCGTCCTTTGTGGGGGCGGAAGTGGGCGGGGCGATGTTTTGAAATATACTTGTAACAGTGACATATCACAGAAGTCTGGATACAAAATGTCGTTGCTCTAGCTCTTATAGTCTTTGAGCACTAGGCGCTAATAGGGACGGACAGACGGACAGACGGACGGACGGACAGACGGACAGACGGACAGACGGACAGACAGACAGGGCTCAATCGACTCGGCTATTGATGCTGATCAAGAATATATATACTTTATGGGGTCGGAAACGGTTCCTTCTGGACGTTACACATCCATTTTCACCACAAATCTAATATACCCCAATACTCATTTTGAGTATCGGGTATAAAAAAGAATTTTGAACATTTTTCGACTATAATTTCCCCTAGATTTTTCATACCAAATAATTCCATCATTGTATTCTTTGTTTGCTCTTCTTTCCTTGCCTCTTCTTCCTTTTATTTATCCTCAATGTATCGCATATTTTCACCCTTATGCAATCTCCAAATATTATGATCAACATTTGGCCGCCACTCATCCACTCATCCACACAGCCATTCAGTCTCCGGTCTCCTCTCTCCGCTCCACTCATATATGGCCATATTGTTCAATCAGACTAAAAGTTTTTTGTGTGGCTTTGGCGTTTGCGTGTCCAATTGGCATTAACTTCCATATCGGACAATTTATTTACCAAATACAAAATCATTATTTATACGCATCAAATATTTTTCCCCTCAAGTTTTTCCTTGACTTCGACATTCATTATTTTATGCATTACATCTATAGACATATATCTACAGATATTTATGTTTTAATAAATTCGGTTTGGCAGTTTCGAATGAGTAACAAAATCGAAACATTTCCGTTGTGGCAAGGTGAATTGAATGCTTGAATATTCGTTTAATACTGCGAATGTACTCTTTCTTTGGAGTGCTAAATTTCAAGTAATTTCAAGTGGGGTTTTAGGGGAATTATACCAATAAAAAAAAAATTAAAAAAAACAAATAAAAAAAAAATTTTATAAATTCAAATGAAAAAAAAATATAATTAAATAATTAAAAATAATCTAAACAAAAAACGTGTATACATATAGTGATGATATTATTATATAGAAAAATCCTTATAATCTATATAAATTAAAGGTTTTATTTCCATACTCCCAAAAACTGGACTACCCTGACATTTATCCCAATATATATTTTTTTTTTTCTCTCCTTCAGTTTCTTTAATTTTAAATATTTTTAGTCCATATTTAGCAGATAATTGTTAATTAATTAATTCAATAAAAATATGTGAATCAAAGAAGACCCGTTAAATATACTCCTCCATTAACACCCTCCAATAGCCGCCTCCAAATGTAGATATTACCCTCAACTTTTGGAAGAGTATTTCCAGACTATCATTATACAATATTATCACCTTTCATCGCACTTTTTCTCTAATTTTTATATTTTGCCTAATTGAGCTTTCACACTAGTAAAATGATGCTTTCAATGGGGCAATAAAACCCCCCTCATACTTAAACTCATACAAGTGGACACTTTGAATGGAGTGTTAGGTAATGTTAATGTGTGTGTGTTGGCTAATGCCATAAACAATGAATGTGTGTGTGTGTGTTGGAAAGTGACATAAATAATACCAGAGCTGCATGAAACGATAAGCCAGGGTCCTGCAACCTTCTCTCTTCGCATTTGGAATGCAATTAAGGACTTTTATCTGCAGTTGGCCAGATGTATTTCTGGTAACAATCCTCCCCAACCTTTTGCGAAATTCCGCAGACACATTCTGTTAGAAAAGTTTTGTGCCAAATTACAGTTATAAACAATGCGACGGCTGCCTTGCCACATGAAGCCACAAAGCTGCAGCAGCAGCAGCAGCAGCAGCAACAGCAGTTGCAACTTGCAACTGTCGGGCGAGTCGAGAGGCATTAATAATGCATGTGGCAGTCTCTCAGACACATTTACAGGTTGCACATTTGATTGGTCCGCTAAATGGCCACAAAACGATTTTTGCTTATGAATTTTTTTGTGTGGTTTTTACAACTCTATGAACGGATCCACAGACGGCAGAGACCACAGACCAAACCTCACTTTCTAGCCATAAAAAAAAACCTCAAGCTAACGTTAAAATTGCCTTAGAAAGTCAAAGTCGTTGAATAGGCAGCCCCCAGAGGGGCGCTGTGCTGTGCTCAATGGAACGAGTCGGGTCGGGTTTTGTGCAGTTGCATTTTTTATACAGTTTTTCTATATATTGTATGTCCATATATTGTTGTGTGTGTTTTGTAGTCTTTGGCATTGCCGGAGGTCAGTGTCAAAGTTGAAAGTCATTTTATAGTGACGCCAGGGGCTTCCTTGTTAGAAGTCTGGGAACTGGCAACAGACGGGGATTTATGCTGTTGCGGCTGGTATTTGAGAGGAGGAGTAGACTGCGAATGGGATCTGCAAACGGAGAAAGAGTGAGAGGAGAACATTGCATGAGGGAGAGATGGAGAAAGTCATGTTTGGGGGAAAAGAATGTGTTTTGTGGAGACCAAGAACGATTTTGAAAGTAAGACATTTTTGGTGGGGAAGAATTCTTTGTAGGGGTACTAGAAATGTAAGAGAGAATGGCCTTAGATCAGCGGTGGGAAGACTTTTTGAAGCGCAATGTATGTATTTTGTCCGGGCTTTGGAAAGTATTTTGTTTTTGCATTCTCGGGCATTCTCTTTTTCACTTTTCGCTTAACTCTGGCTTCGGATCCATTCAAGCAAGGGTTAAAGTTTGAAAATCTACATAAAAAACTGAAGACAAATCCAATATCTATGCAAAATTATGTAGAAGCAATCTATGCGCTTTCATTTTCATTTATGGCCAAAAGCCAATGATAAAACAACAATAAACCAATGCAAATGAAATAAAAACCGTTTGTTGATTTCATAATCATAAATTCGTTGGCAGTTTGTTTCATGTTTGATGAATAATTTAATAAATAAATTAAACAAAAGTGGGTTAAATTCACATGAAAAGAAAGACAGATACAGATACAGACACAGATACAGATACCCTGAAAATACTCAACCAACAACAATATACATATACCCCTAACATTAATGCGATATCTCTCCCGCTCTGTGCAAATATTTAAACGCTTTAATGATGTCTATTGTACCCCAATGTTTATTTGCTTTTGCTGTTATTAACTTTTACTTGTCTCTTGTTATCTTTGCAGGTAATAAACAAAGTCCTCCATCAACCACAAGTCAAAGCGCGCAAATTCAAGTTAAGAGCCCACCAAAAAAAAACAGAGGAAAAACAAAGCATATCTTGTCGGACAACGCCCAACGTTTAGTCCGGTCCGTAAAAGAAAACAACTCCTGAAAAATATTGCGTCTCTTTTTCTATTTTGAATGCTCTATTTGGTAAAGTTTTGAGATGGAAATGATGGAATGGAATGATATTTAAATGATTTAACGATCAAATTTGAATAATTAAATGTTTCCATTCAAATTGATTTTTGTTTTTATGTTTTTCGCAAAGAAAACTGATTTCTTTAGATAAATACAATTAAATAGAATTTTTACCAGATAAAATAGAGGGTGTATCCCTTAAAATTCATAACTAAAACTCCACAACTTCCTTTAGATTTCCTGAATCGATAGAGGCCAGGCCCAGCCCCCGCAACGCTTCAGGGCATTGAATGCTCCACTTTGCATACAGTATGCATTGCGTGTGTATGTTTTTTGGGAGACAATTTCTTGTTCCAGGTGGCTGCCGCACCACCACACCACAGCACACCATCGCCGCTTTGAAAGCTCTGCATATCCATCCAAATTAGCAATGATATGTTATGTGTGGGCGCACCTTCGATGAGGGCAAAATGTGGAATGTGGAGTTGCACTTACAAAAATTACACAGTTGCTGGTGTCTCTCTGTCTCTCCCCAGGTGTCTTTTCTGTCTTTCTTTGCAACTCCCACAAACAACCAGCAACCACCAAAAAAAAAAAAAAACTAATACTCCAAACTGTCTTTGGGTTGAACATGCAACCATATAAAATACCAAAGAACATACATAAACCAGTTAAAGGACTTTTGAGGATGTTACGGCTATTGAGATACCCTGTAGTTTGAATTTTTCATGGAGACACATGGTTTTTAGTCGCTAACTTTGTGGACACAGATAACTATTGATTGCCTAAGAATATATCCCTCTTTTGACATTAGTTGTTATCCAATTGTGATGATTTTTTTTAGATGAATAGATTGAGGCTTTATATGTGATTATAGAACATTTCAGAACAATATCGTTGATATTAGAGATGTCACAACTATTTTTAGATGTTGGTAAATATATAAAAATAAACTTAACCAACCAGGGATTCATATATAGAACCTGTATAGAATACACACGATTTTCAGCTCTTTCAGTTCTTTCAGCTTAAATTTCACCCAAGATCTTTCATTTTATTCCAAGATCTTTCAGTTTATTCCCAGATCTAATAGTTTTATGGATAAGCATATGGATTATGGATAGCTTCCTTCTGCTTTCACAATCACAATATACCCCTCTACTTCTACGATTACCAGGCATGACAAAACGTCGCTTACTTCATTTACTTTATGGATATTCCGAACAGACTGTAGAATAGACCATTCCAGCGGTAGCCTATGCCTCAAAGGCCCCCGTTCCCAGCCCCAGAGAGCAATACACACACCTCTATTCCCCTTCCTTCTTCCGCACTGCACCGCACCCATTCCGATGTGTTGGCCTGGCCACTGGCTTCCGTCTGGGGAGCCACGTGCTCTCGAGCGGGGGTCGGTCTGGTCGGTCTGTTCGGTTTTTGGGGTCTGTCCAGGTCTAGTGGGGTCTGGGGCCCGACTTGGCCTGCGTTTTCCCATGTATTTGTTGGTGCTTTTCATGTCTGACTGCAGTCGGAAATGGCATTTGACTGTTTGACTGCGTTTTATGCTCTCTCAGTCTCTCAGTCTCGACGCGACGACTCAAATTATTCCACATTTGTTAGACTTTTTTTTTGTTTTTGCTTTTTTTGTATGGTTAGTGTTGCTTTTATTGGACTGCATTTTTGTACGTGGTTTTTCTGTTTATTTACTCCCAACAATCCGATTGAATGATTTACCAAAGTAACAGAAAACCTTTGGCTGGGCTCTTGGATACCCCTGGAAACAGAGGGTCTTGTGGATTTTGAGCAGATGTTTTGCACTGAATATATGGTCTCATAGAGTGGGTATAGTATGCTAAGGATCCGAAACAAACATCTAACCATCTGTCTATAAAAATTCATGTATTTTCATAGAAAACGATTGGTTTACTGTATCATATTTTTTTAATTGATTCGATTCCGATTGTTCATCAAACAAGATTGTTCATTAAAAAGTCGTTTTTGCTGAAAATACCATTTGGAAGCTATGGAAATTTTTCCATCAATTGAAAAAACATAAAACTGAACTTTTTGATTTTCTAAAAGGGTATTTAAAGCTTCGCCTTCGGTTGTTAATTTGTTTTCACCTCTTGATAAACAAATAATGATTTTTTGGTGTCTGTTTTTCAATTATTGGCTTATTAATCGCTTCATATGCAAACTGATTCTATTTTGTTGGATAATTATTCATAATTTGTGTTTCAATCAAATGGCAAAAGCTTGTTTCTGGTTTATCAGATAACAAAAGTGATATAAAAAGTACAGTGAAGACCCTCTTAAGGGAGACTGTGATGACTGCATTCGAGATATTCGTTTGAGGGAATAAATAAATAAGTAATTGTTCTACCGGTGAAGTATAGAGAATTGAAATTAGTTCAGGATATTGGAGATTTTCCCGAAGGAGAGGTCTCCTGTATAATTTCTTGTCTGTATTGTGTGTTTTCATACAATTATCAGGAGTTTTATTGTTGGGAAATAAATTGTCTGCAATGTTTGATTTATTTTGTTGAGTATGTAGAATTATTGAAGGGTAATTTGACTTTTAATGGTGAATAAATTATAAAAATGTGACATTTATTTCAATAAATGAGACTCATTAAGGGTATAAATTCAAATGAAAAATAAATAAAAATTTAAATTAATAATATTTAAATATTAAATAATTAAAAAAAAAGAATTTAACGTTTAAAATTTAATCAAATTTTCTTTAAAGTATATTCCAATAACAAAATTTGTTTGTCCATACAGTATGTGAATATATTTAAATTATTTATGTATACTTGATTTATTTTTATAATTCAATAACTCATCCTGCAGTCCTGTCAATGAGCTATGCCTACTCCATACCATACCCATTCCACAGTAAACAAGATCCTCTAGATACTTATTCCCATTTTCATCATTTCAAACAGTATTTCCTTTATCCTTTACCTTCGCTTTAAAGTTTAAACCATAAACATTTGCATTCCCCATAAAATTTCGAATCCTTTTATTCTCTCTTTTCTCTCCCATAAAATTGTTTTTGCAAATTCCATTCTCACTTGATTTCCATTGACTGTCGGGCATTTTTATTGACTTTTCCAATGTCCAGACAATTCCTTGGGGTATTTCTCCTCCCCCCCACACGCCCCTTTGATGTCTATCACAAAAATACTGTATAAAATATTTTGTTTCTATATCGAAACTTTGAACTCGGCTTTTTTCTTTTCGTACGTATAGATTGTTGACATGTGAATACGCGATTGTGTCTGCTGTCTGGTTGTTGCAACAGCAGTTGCAGGGGCGGGGCGGGTCGGGGCGGAGTATATAAGAAATATTTCTGCCAACATCTGTTCCGAAAGAAACTAAAGCTGGAGCGTGAGAAGCGGCACACGTATCGTATCTGGCAACGAGGAGGGAAAATAAAAAAAACATTTGATATACTTAAAAAAAAGAAGAGAGATGGCAGAAAAGTTTGTCTCTCTGGGTGCCTCTCTGTTAGCATTTCTTGGCTATAATTTAGTATTCTTTAAGAGGTGGAACAATCCACAGAAATGGGAGGTGGAGTCCACGCAGTTGTGGTGCTTCTTCCAGACAATCCTCTAGCGTTCTGTTTGGTTTGACTAATGCCAACTCAATTTAGACCCCCAGCCACCAGACCAGCCCTAGACCACCGTCTGTCAGTCGTAGTTCTCGTAGTTGACGTTTTTCTTTCCCATTTCCTTCAGTTTTCTCCGTAAATGCTGCGGTTTCGGTTTTTGCGGGTGGCAAAGCGTCTGACAATGTTGACAACGCCCCCTCCCTCCCCCCACAGGTGGTCCCCCTCTATCTTCTGGTGGAGCAAACCCTCCCTGCATTCGTTCCCTGTGGCGTTGCCTTTGTCGTCTGCATATTTTTTGGGTGGGCAACGTCGTGTTTGCCAGCAGTTTGCTTCCTGCCAAAGTTGCCAGAGTAAACAAACTAAGAAAGGTGACGGAGAAGGAAGGAAGAAAGGAACAGAGAGGGAAAAGGAAGTAACAAACTGCAGAGGATTGTGCTGTGGGGTGTGTGATGGTGTTCTAGGATAAAATTCATTCATAAACTATTCAGAATTCAATTGAGTTACCAGCCGATACCCAACCGATTTTGATCGGCATTCATTATGAATTTAAGCTTTTACTTTACTCATAAATAATTCTATAACTTTTTAGGTATTCCGTCATAGTTTTAGGTGTCTCTTGCAATCAATTCTCATTTGAAATATTAGCAGAAACACTTTTAGGGAGGTACATACATATACATATTACTTGTACGATACATGATCCATGAATCACAGATAAAAGAAATTAGGGGACATGATTCAAGATCCATCATTGGAATCATCCAAATAATTTGAAAGGAAACCATGCTGATAATTTCTGACTATTTCAAAGATCAATCGTTACCGATTCATTATTGATATAACGATTGTAGCAATCGCAATGACTGTAAATGATTCACATTCAATGGATTCATTATCGATTCTTTACCGACTGTTGTTTTCCTAGCCATTTCTGAACCATCTCGAAACGTATTTGTAGGAAGTTATAAAACGATTTATATCCCATCATATCATAGCATATCTTTTATCGGCTTAAGCTATGATCTGTTCTTACTTTCCATTAAATTCAGTCGCAACTTTTTTGACGAGTCATGCGAGGCCCTTTTTGGGTTTTGTAGATGCTTTCTTCTGGCTGTTGTTTTAAGGAGAACATTGGCACTGGAATAATCAAAATAAATTAAAGGAAATTCCCTTTAAACTCTTATAAAATTATGCAGAATTTACAAGAACTCCTCTTCCACTCTCGCACTCCATGTCTCGTGTCCCCATTTACATCATCATCACCATCTTCATCCTCATCCTCTTTGTCTCTCACCAGCAAAGAACAAAGGAAATCCTCTCTAGCTGTTCCCTAAAATTCCCTGCCACACACAAAGCAAAAAACACACAGCAAAAACTGCAGTTCCTGTTACGAGTATTTTCTGGGCTGATGATGATTTTATTTTATTTTATTTGTTGTTTGCCAAGGTGTTTGTGCCCAGGTTGCCCCTTGAGTGGCAGAAAGAGTGTATCTGTGGAGTGTGCTTCTTTATGGCTGCTTCCACAAAAGAACGAGAGACAGACAGAGAATGGAGGAACGAAAGACAGAGAAAGAAGGGAAGACTGCGAACGACAAAGACTGGAAGACAGACGACACTTTTAGCCAACTTAATGACTCACTTGAGCAATTTTTTTTCTTATGCCTTTATTATTCCATTCCCCTCGTCATTATTCCATTTCCTGGACTGAAAGTTAGGGACTTTCTTTTCTAGAGGCTGATCATTCTGCTCATCGACCTTTTGTCAAAAAAATAAATAATAATTCCCAAAGGTTTTCTCTGTCTTTCACATGCAAATTGAAATATCATGAACTCGTGCTCCAGAGCGTGTGTTCTAACACATTTTGGGAGTTTCGTTTGCCAAAATTAAAATCAACAGCCCCGGAAAAAGTAGGTCAACTCTGGAAACACTCGTACACCTGAAGAAAAAAGGCCTGAAATTGTAAATTAGATTTAAAAATGTTTACCAATAGAATTGCTCCGAGAATGGAGTACATTTATGTTCAAATCGAAGAAAACTATATTTCATTTCAATGCTTTTTGATTCAAAAACCAAATATTCAATCAAAATATGAGTGTGTTTTCTCTGAGTGTACTCCCCCGAACTTTCAAAGTGACAATTGCACAATTGTTGGTTCTGCCAGTTGGGGATTGGGGATTGAAGTTGGAATTGTAGATGTGGATGTTGATTATACTGCCAGTTAGTGTTTAACTTTCTGTGACATTTAATTAGGACTGTGCCAACGGAGAAACTGCACTTTGCTGTGTGTGACCCACAAAACTATCTTTAAGAAGACAAATGACCTTCAATCGGCTTGATGGAATGCCTGCCTGCTTTTCACGGTTCAAAAACCACTTAAACTTGAAATTATTTTGTAATACAAACAAAAGTTCAGTGGCCAAAAAGACTGAAGACTGAGCGAAACCATTTAATTGATATTTATGTTCAGCTCTTAAGTGGATTGTTGTTTGCCTCTGAGACTTTTGTGGGGGGCCAGACGCACACGCACGCAAGCACGGGGCACCGCATCCATCATTTTGAAGAGATTATCAGACAAGGTCTGAACAAATCTTGGATCTTTAGTCATTTCTTTGTGTGGGTTCTCTCTCTGAATCGGCTAACTTATGGAAAGATCTGTGAGCTCTCAGAGTAGAGTAATGAGTAATCTCAGGTCTCTCGGTTGACATGGGGGAGATCTGTCATCTCTAGGTTGAACTATGAAAAGATATCTGGTTTCTGAAGCTTAAACTCGGAATAAACCTACATATAAGGAACGTAAAAAAAAAATTTATAAAAAAGAACACAAATTTAAATAAAATTAAAAAGAAAATAAAAATTAATTTTAAAAATAAATGGATAAATAAATAAAAATAAAAAATAATACACAAATGAATTAATTTTGTATATACTTTTTTTTACTTGTTTTATTTTTATTTAATTTTTAATTTTGATCTATATTAATTTTTATTTATTTGAATTTTTAATTTTAAATACAAATATAAAAAACTTATAATATATGTACATATGTATGTATGTAAAGAATACGTGATTTTGTAAGTCCTATTCTCATAATTAGTAATTAAACTATGCCGATATCAAACGAGCAAAGATCTCTGGTCTCTAGTCTAGAAATAGGTATAGATCTCTCAGCTCCAGCCAGAAATAAGTAAAGATCTCTCAGCCCCATCCAGAAATGAGTAAAGATCTCTGTGGTTAACTCTTAAATGAAGTAAGATCTCTAGTCTCGGAGCACACATGACTAAAGATCTCTAGTCTCTGAGCTTGTGGCATGTGCGTCATGTGTTCATACGATCTCATTGCGGTTTGTTTGAGGTTTGCTAATGAAGTGTCCATTCGAGTGCCCGTACCTCGTACTCGTGCCTTCATGCATTAACAATTGTTTCGCTTTTTTAAGTGACTTTTGTGACTGTTTCTAGACGACTTAATGGGGTGACAACGCCCCCTGTGGGCCCAGACATACAGCCTTGTCCATATCGATAAGAGTGGAACACCCGTGTGTGTGTGGGTGTTGATATACGTAATTATATGCCAATTGTTGAGGGATTTGCATAATTAAATGTGACTAGAAAAGGGAGCATGTCAAGGAATGATTGTGACTGTGGAATACCCTGGAAAGGCTAAGGAAATGAGAGAAAAAACAGCAGGAGATATGCGTGACCTTTAAGATACTTTTAATATATGGAATATATGAGATAATTCAGTTTTTAATTCGTTGATTCTCCTGCATGAATACCTAATCTTTACTTGTACTTGTAGATTTTTCGTATACAAGGGCAAGAGTATAAGCTCCCTTAAACACCCCAAACTTTGAATATTCCAAAGGTCCAAAGTTCCAACAATATAAACCATAAATAAGCCTGATAAAAAACAATCAACCGAAAGAAACTTTGCCGCTTTTTATGGTGCAACTTCCAGCAAAAGTTTTGTGCACATAAAAACTTGCTGTTGCTGATGATCTTTGGGGCACACAATCACAGCACACCAGCCACTCAATCTACCCCGTGAGCTACCCTGTAGCCAAGTTTGTCAAGTGTCAAGAAATGGCCCAAACAAGCCCGGAGATTTGCCAACGGCCGACAGCCAAGTGCCCGAACATGGCCCACAGCAGCAGCAAGCAACAACAGCAACAGCCAACAGGCCAACAGTTTCCGCTCTGTTGCAGCTCTGTTGGTGGGTTGCAGCCAGCGATGCTTCCTTCCTCTCTCTCTGTCTCTCTCAGACTCTGTGGGGCTGCATTTTCTAATTTTATTACGCGCATACATAACCCTACATCTAGTGTCTAGTATATATATATATTTTTATATAAGTACTCGGTCGTAGATATTTGCAACCGGTTCGTCCAACATGAAGGTTATTTGATATGAGGCAGCTGACAGCCCCTGCCCCTGCCACTGCCACACTCCGGACACTGGCTCTGCGGATTCTGTGATGTGATTCTGTTGCACTGCCATTGACGTGTGCGTTGTGTGTGCAACCTGACGGATCTAACAGCAGAAGCAGACCCAGAACCAGAAGCGTTTGCTTTTGCCTCTTTTTGCCTATTTTTGCTCTTCATATTAATTACATTTTGCATATTTGAATGCTAGAGGAATGCTGTTGCCAGATTTTGTTGGAGTAATGAATGCCGTTGGCAGCTTTTGTCAGGGGGGTAATCCAGCTGAGGGTTGGGTTTGTTGAATGAAACATACAAAAGCAGGATTACCTTATCATTTGAAAGAGCTACTAAATGGCAGCCTTTTTTGTGGTGAATATTACCTAAATATAAAGATAGTTAAGGCTACTTTAAAGCGGGTCAATGGTTAGATGTGTCCTACAGTTTTGCTTATCTATGGGTTCAGCGTTCGCTTGGGCTCTCTCTTCGATGCGATTATACTATCAATGATTATTGCTTATTGGTTTTCTATAACTATTATGTTCTTATCTTACTTTTATGGTTGTTTGTGTTTGTTGAGACTCTAGGTTCTGTTGATCAACGATCGGTCTATTGCTTGTGTGTGCGTTGAATCAATGATTATATGTGCTTCTAGATGTAGAAATATACTATGTGTTTCTAGATGTAGGTACACTCGTCGTATGTGATCAGGTGGGGCTAACACGCACTTTGATCATGCATATTGCAGTACCTGTCAAGCTGTCAAGAGTCCAAGGCCACTCAGACATCAGGCTGTAGATCGTCCAGAGAGCGAATATAAAGATGATACAACATTTGATCTACTGAATGGTTAAAAACAAAAAGAACGCTTATCAGCAAAGCATCAAAGTGTTGCGTTTCGGGAATTCCCTTTTGTAGCATTCGCTTGTGCATCCGAGTCCGAGCATCAATGTTCCGCGTCAGTGTGGGAGCAAGCACGTTAAGATCTTTAATTTATGTATTTTTGGTTTACTCTCCAGAAGAGAAACTCTCCCAGTAGAGTGGGGAAAACATTCTTTGGTTTGGGTTCAGAAAGTAATCTATGGATATTTTTCTCTGAGCAGAATACCTTTTCCTCTGTTCATCTTTGTAAACATTATCTTTAATCATCCACATATCAATAAATCATTATATTAACTGCTGTTTATTTCATTCGAACAACTTCTGTTTAAAATCACCAACTGATGATCCCACACACACATAAGATAGCCATTAAAAATAATGTTTATGATGGGGTGATCACTGATCAGTGATCTTTAAAGCTTTAAATGTTTGTTGTAAGCATTGGGTCAAGATCACAGCATTTAATGTGACAAAACTTTAGATATTGGATATTTATTAAAGAAGATGGATTGTCACGAGCAAATGTTCTTTAAGCTATCTTTATTATAAATCTGATCAGTTCGATTAGCAGTTGCTTGACGAATGATCTCTGATGATTCCATCTTTCAGTCCATTTCCTTCTTTTGTCATCAATCAATCCTCTGTCAACATCTGTTTCATAACCAAACGGATCGTATATCTCCCGTTGATAATACATGCCCCGAGGCGCCGCAAACATCTGAGACCCATGACACATCTTTTATTTCCACCATTCGATGGTTCAGCGTCGATTTGGCGACTCTTTTTGCTGATAAAAAATGGCTTCGCCACTTGGCCGATAACTAATTGCCATCGTGAGATATATGCTATATATAATTAACACTTTTGGTGCCTGGCCTACGATCTGTCATGACGTAATTTTTCCGTGGAATACGCTTTTGTAGTTCGTTCTTTTACTTCGGCTTCTGGCTTTTGTTTTAAACTTTATAAAGCAGTTCATTGCTTCTTGGGTTCTTAAGTTTTTCCCTTCTCCATTCTGTGGCCATTCTTTTTCTTTTCTTTTCGGTGTGGGTTTTTTTTATGATTTAAGTTTGCTTTTCATTATGTTTTCTATTGCTTTTGTTGTTTCTGCGTTGAAATGTTGCGTCAATTGGCAACAGAGATTTTTCTTTAGATGGGAGGAGGCGTTCATTGAACCCATGATAGTACTCGTAGTACCTTTTATGCTAATGCTAATAATTGTTTTTCTTTTTCTGTCTTGGGAGTACCTGTATTTAGAGCCCTCGAAATTTCACAGCTTTTATTGTTTTCCATTTTCCATTTGCGGGCTGCATTTCAAACCAATTTAACGCTCATTTAACTTTTCTTTACACCCTACTCGCTGTGCACTTTCCTTGGAAAATTGAAAAGGCATTTCCATTGCATAAATTTCGTATTCATTTTGTTTGTTTTTCTGTTATTTTTTCTGGTTTTTTCGGCGGCTTGCTTCCGTGTAAATTTCTGCAATGCGTTCGTATCTGGCAGCCTCCTCCTCCCATTGTCTTTGTCTTTGTCTTTGGATGTGGAATTATTTTTGTTGCGTCGTTACATCTCTCTTTCTCTCATTTTACTTTACTCTTCTGCTTCTGACGCTTTTTTCACATGTGTATTTAAATTTTTTGGCATTTTTTATTGTTGTTGTTTAAAGAGATCTCTCGGGAGTTAAGGTTTTCCCTAGACAGGGCAACACTTAATGGCAAAAATGCGCATAATTTTGGCACTACACTGAGAGAATGTTCGCTGAAGAAGCAAAGAAATATGAATTTAAGGCAATCGAATAGAAATCTCTTTTAAAGAAGATACAAATATTTTTATTTCCTTTAAATTCTCATATGTTTTGTTCCCTTGACAACAATTTCTTTCAGTGCATTCAGTGCAAAAACATATTTTGCATATGGGCAAAACAGATCATGCAAATTTTTGTGCTCCTCTGTTATGCTGCTGTTGCATGTGTTGTGCCTCAACGAAGATGCAACTCAGGTTGCCGCCTCCCCTCCCTTCCAACCCATTCCCCTGGATCGCCCCTTCGCCTAAAAGCAGTGCCACCCTCCAGGGGATGCTGTGCCAATCATTGGAAAAGAAATTGCAATCATCTTGCCACATTTGGTTGCAATTCACTTTGCATTCCATTTGGGAAAATATTTCTGCCGCATAGAGCGCCCTGCCCTGCCCTGCCCCGCCACAGCCACATGTGTTATGGCAACTTAACTGTAACATTTTATTAACACTTGTGCCGCAGGCGACGAAGGCGAAAGATAAAACGCGCAACGTGCAACGTGCAACATGCAGCCACGCAGCAGACATCGTGCAGCCAGCTACTGGCAGCCGCCTCCCGTCCCACTCCCCTCTTTAGCTTGATTCCAGCTGAGTTTTGGCTTGAGTGCAGTTTGAATTTCAGTCGCGGTTTCGGCTTCATTTTCCACTCTTTCTTGAGTCTCAAATTTCGTGTGACGCCCCTTTTTGAGGCACTTTTTGATTGCATTTGCCCCCCCACACCCTCCCCAGCCGCCCCATTTCTATCTTCATCTAAATTCCACTACAAATCACTCTCCAGGAACCCCCTCCCCCGCTTTAATGGGATGCCCCTTTGGTAAATTATTTGTTTGGTGGGCGTTTTTCGGCTGTGGATTTTTATTTGAAACACACTGTCCAGCAGGGTTAGTGGATGAAAATGTTTGAATTTGAACTAAATTTAAAATTGTCAGAAACTAAAATTGTCGAATGGCATATGGCTTTGAGCAACAATTCCACAAAATAAAACTTTATCAAAAAAAAATAATAAATTAACAAAATTTAAAAATAAAGAATAAATACGAACATAAAATAATAAAAAAAAATAAAATAATGAAAAAAAAAAAAATACAAAAAAGTTTATTAATTAAAAAAATGTTTTATATAGAATTATGTATTTCTGTTGATTCTAAAAAATTATAAAATAATAGTTTTTGGTAAAGACATTTGCATTGCTATGATAAGATTTTCGAAGACATTTTTTAAATATATTTAGATACAAGATTTTAGTTTATGGAAAGGATCTTTGAGGTTCTTCTGGAAGTCTTTAGACAAGTTTAAGACTTATTGAGAATGAAAGCGTCAGTCCTTTTATCTTTGTATTGTATATTTCTCTAGATTTTCTTTTGATACTCCTTTTTTTATTAAAAGGATCCATTTATTGCCTTTGCAATTTAGTATATTGGATCCAGTGTTCATTTTTCTATTACCGTATTATCTTTCCTAATTATTCATCATAATAAAACCAAATCGTACAACCTTGAATTACCT